>CM035812.1:47457049-48821272 GCA_020458035.1 Magallana ariakensis | reverse complement strand
CATTAATCTCCCTCCACAAGACTTGGTCGATTCAGATTTCTACTCACTTCACTCCTACTGATACCCCTTTTCAACATTTCATTGGAACTTAATTTATACCAATAAAACACGTGTGTAAACAATAAGAAAGTTCGAGCTTTGTTTACAAAACAAAGAATTTCAAATTCTGTAGCTCGCTTATAACTCAATATTTGACTCTTAAATTTTGACAAAACATCAAAAAATACCCATATTAACTTTTCTTAACATTAAAAGTTGAAAAATGAAATTTTGAATTTTGAGCTCAAATCGTGTGTAAGTCCTTTTAAAATTCTCCTAAACCACATTAAGTGGTAGAAACGTAAAGACCATTGGAAAAAAAAATAAGATGTATAGAATCATTCAATTTAGTATGGAATTAGTTTTATGGAGAACACTATTATAAATGCAATATCTTTGTTTTTAGAAATCTACATACCTACATCATTTTTCCTTAGGTAGCAAGGGAAAGTTTCGGATAAAGTGTACCCGTCAATATTTTTGTAAAATTGAGAGTTGCTGTACTTGAAGGCTTATGAGTGTTGCTAAAATTCATGAAATGATTTTTAATGATTATCATTAGTTAGAGGGATGTCTCTTGTTGAAATTGACATGCAATATGTAGGCCCCATATGTTAGGTACACGAGAATCAGAAGTAAAATGCGAAACCGCGGCTATGACTGTTGTGTTGACTTTACACAGGTAAAATAACACGAAAAGTAGGTGGATGGGACATTGTAAACTATACACCGGTAAGTTTCTGACATATGATGGTGCAACATGCACACGGTACGGAAGGTCAACCCTTTGCAGGGAATTAGCTGGGGGAGGTCTAAAAAGCTGAAAAATCATGAAAAATTAGCAAAATATGAAAGGGTCAAAATCTCATAAAATCCAGTATGTAGAAAATTTTACAGGTTTTGACTAGTAATTTTCTTCAGAAATTAGTGATTGACCCTATAACAAGTGAATTAAAGGTATTTGTGCTCAATGGGAACTGAGGAAATTCTAGTTACAGAGTTCTGAAGATACACATCCCCTGGCTACGATGAAATGTATCAAAAAAACTGTCCCGTGCCACCTTAGTATTTAAAGATGGAGGAATTTTACAAATTCGTTAACATTAGGTCTTTGAAAATAAATGTATCGTGTTTTCTTATTCTCTGACAATGCAATCAATAACTTTTAAAAATCATTTTTTTTTGGTTTCTAAACTACTGGTATGAAATATAAAGAAACTTGAAAAAATAATGCTAATTATACCTAAAAGATACAACGTGTAAGTTACTTCTTGCTATCACCTATATCTTGGCAATTCATCCGTCCGGAACTATTTTATTATTTGTCAAAGAACATAGTTTGCATGTCTTTGATATAAAAATTTAATTTTGTATGTCAAGCGAAGAACATGATGGATGGTTAAGTTCGTGAATGATACAATATTGATAGAAAAACACGAGATATTATATTAAATAATGTCATTGTTACTTTCTTTAATTTGCTACCTTTGGATTGCTTTTATAACATACTAGTGCTTTGAATTGTCTGATTCATTGTCCAAGAGAAATTAGCAGCTGTCTCACTAGAAGTGTAGCCGCTACAGTAAACTGTATCAAAATGCAGTCGATCCATCAGTGAAAATACCATAATCTCAAAAATGGGATGGTTGTCAATTCCTATGTTCGTAAGACTGGTGAACCCCTTCAGTTGGAAGCGAGGATGCTTGTCTGGTCGCACGATACGGTCCACGCTGTTGAGGTTTGTAATGCACAGGACGTGCGGGGATTTCCCGACCCCTTCCCCCACTGTGTTGATTTCACTCTCGACTTCTTCCTTCATGATTCTGGCAGTCTTTGAAGAATCCAATGCGCTGGTCATGTCAACAGAGCATTTCTTTGCAATTCTCCAAAACAACGTTTGTGAATCCAAATTTTCCTGTAGAGGAACTTTGACGAAGAAATCCATATGAATGGCTGCAGTGCCAGGAAAAATGGGAAAGTCCTTCAGTGGTTTGGTCGTATAACGACGCATATCCACCATAACATCAATTGGAATGTCAAGGATTTTAACGGTAGGTGGGAGTGATTTTTTCAGTTGCTTAACGAATGCAATAGACGCAGCGGCCATAACGGCTCCAGAGACCAAAATATGTTTTTGCTTGCAGTTTAAAAGAAATTGAAATGATTTCGTTCTGTCCATATTTAATCTCACCGCCTCGGTCCCTTCTGGCTTCGACCTAAGAAACTCGATTTCAGAGAAGAAGCATTGCTCGTAGGCGGTTAGAGCATCCATTGATTGTTCAGTAGCACTGCGTGCAGGTACAAATACGGGGCTTTCTATGCATGCTACTGGTTGTAAAAAGTGTTCAATTGGAGGCAGGATTTCTGTTTCTTGGAGATCTTTTATACTATTGAATTCCTCATTCTGTTGAATGTTATGTAAAATCTCTAAAAAATCCCTCAACAGGCATATTAGGTACATTCCATCTATTAAACTATGATGAAAAGACAATGCAAATGAAAAATAGTGCAAAAAACGATCTTTGTTACGTGTCTGGCAACCGAAGCAAACATCACCATTTTCTTGTAACATACTCCTTGTTTTTTGTATGATGATTCTCCATAAGGGGCCATCAGCTAAAAACCTCTTGTTGATTGATTCTTTCAGGAGATCTTCTGTCGGCAAATGCGACACACTGCAGTCAACACTACTGGAATTCCTCTCGAAGAAATGAAAGCGATTTTCCGTGTCTTCGTCGATGAACATGCGCAACATTGGATGGTGCATTTGAAGACGTTCCATTGCTTCACGTACTTGGGATAGAGTAACACATTGTACACAGTCGAGATGGACCATCTGTACATACGATGTCTCGATGCCTCTCTTGTAATAC
The DNA here is from genome assembly GCA_020458035.1 of Magallana ariakensis. Lineage (NCBI taxonomy): Eukaryota > Metazoa > Mollusca > Bivalvia > Ostreida > Ostreidae > Magallana > Magallana ariakensis. The sequence goes on along the minus strand of CM035812.1, from coordinate 48,818,360 downwards.
ATGTGATACATGGTCTCCAATCCACCCAGGGTACGAACTGGAGAACATTTAGCACTCACCCCGCTCATTTCTCTGCCGTCTCTACTTTCATTTGTGAAAAACCAACTTCTTGACATCCATCTATATATAGTCCCCTGGCCTCGGGGCCACCAACATGTTAAAATCTCAGCTCAAATCTCAGCCTCAAATCTCAAATTTCTGACTCTGGTGAGATTCTGCTAAAACGGTGTGCCACCAAACTTTCTCAGAGTCGCCTCACGAGAGTTGAGTTTTACGGAAAAATCTCAGCCTATTTTCGTTACCGCAAGCGGCCTTTCAGGAAAAATGGCGTCGATCGGGTAAGTCAACTCTACTTTCATTTTCTGTTTTATCGCGTTATTTATGTAAATTACATGTGTAAATTATAACTGACGTCACATGTGATAGTCGTCTGCATGTAAATATTATTCATTACGTTCAGAAATGGCGAGCGAGTGTTCAGAGAGCGTCTCAGACGCCAGTTTAAAAATTAAAAAACCTAACTGGACCGAGTTAGAAAAGAAAATTTTGGTGGAAGAAGTGCATTTGAGGGAGGGTGTATTGTTTGGGAAGTTTAGGGGTGCTGGGGGTGGGAAGATTGCGAAGGACGTCGCCTGGAGAGAGGTTGCACAGGCAGTGAACGGGTATGTTTATCTTCACCAGTTGAAATTGTTGTTTTTATTTTAGGGAATTCCCAAAGTGTCACATGGATTTGACCGATAAATATAGAATAAACATGGCGACTGATACTTCCATGCGGGTTCACAGAGTTGGATGGTTTTTCCCCAGATGCAAAACCAGTCTTCAACAAAAAAATGCGATAAGTTTTGTTTTTATAGGCCTTTTGAGTGATAAATTAATTGCTTAATGGCTTAATTTGAACTTGGTACAATACGGTACACTGCTCTATAAATCAAATGTGATTACCGGTAAAAGAAGCAGGCCCATAATCATCTAAAATCTATAAGTGCAAGCCAAACAGTTTTTGTTATACATGTATATCTTGTCTTGATTTTGTACATTGCTCATTAGTAATTTGAATATCATTTATGAAGAAGAACATTTCAAAGTACAGTACACAATGAAAATAATGTTATTTACTATAAAAATTACTTCTTAATTAGGGGCATAATTATTGAAACTTTTCATTGTCAAGACAGTTCATTCGTTATGTATTATAAATTGTATAATGATGTGAAATGTACACATATTATTTATCCCAAATCAAGCATGACAATAAACACCATTTTAGGAGCAGTGGTTCGGGAATATTGAGGACAAGTGGGGAGGCTGCCAAGCAGTACAGTAACTTGAAGCAGAGGGGTAGGTACATGTAGTATAACTGATTCATATATACTGTGAAATCATTAGAATTTGTTATAATGGCTTAATTTTTGTGGTATCTGTGGGTATGAGCGCTTCCCCATGAATTAACATCATAGGTAGAAATTAAATTCATTCCTTATAATTTAATTTTCAAACAACTGAAATCAGAAAATGAGGCATATCGTTTGTTAAAATGACCATTTGTGTAAAATTTAAATGTAACGTCAACTTCGTCAAGCGGATTATAACGTTTGGCATGCATGTCATATCATGACGTTACTAGGCAAGTTATGTTATATGATATATATTATGAAATGTTTAGCCAATCAAATTAGGTGATATATTTGGTTTCCATAATGATGATTATTTAAGGAATGAATTCAATATTTATTTGTTTTATACGATATGAAATGGTTTGGGGCAGTTTACGCTTTATAAACCGCGAAGCGGTTTATAAAAAAGCGTAAACTGTTCCAAACCATTTTATATCGTATAAAACTAATAAATATTTGAATTCATTGCTTATAATTTAATTGTTTACTTTTAACTGTAGATAAAAACGGTGATTTGACCTTTAAAATGACATCAAATTGTTCAAAATTCAAACGTAACGTCAGGCGGATTGATACGTTTTTTGACGTTAGTCTTACTATGACGTAGGCAACATTCTTTATACGATATAAAATAAATTTTTTAGCCAATCAGAAAGCGCGTTACAACCGAAATTAAATTATTGTTGAATAATCTTCTTATCTATAAATTTCACTAACAAGGAATGATGATCAATTGTAGCCAAAGGAAAGTTATCAGAGTCAAAACACTCAAAGACAGGAGGGGGTCCCAAGCCACCAAGCCCCGCACCAGTTGAGCTTTCCATTTTGGAACAACTGGAAGGAAGGCCTTCCCTTGAAGGAATATGTGGAGGAATAGATACAGCGGGTAACTATATCGTGTTGTATATTGAAATATTTACTTTTGCAAATATGTTTCCTTATATGAACCTATAGAATAGCAAAACATTCAATTCTGTATGAACTTTTTCATGATGTCAAAAAGTCTTAGCACAGGCTAAAACATAAAATCTCAGTAATTTTAACAGTTCTGAACAATTTGCATTTTTGAAATGTAAATATAAGTAATAAACAGCAATGTTAAAAAGTTCACTGGGATATGAACTTGGTTAGTAAGTGATCAAATCTTCTGAGAAGCCCTTCTGAGAGTTTATGTTAACATGTATAGCCTGAAGGGCAGATATTAAAAATAACAGTGTGGTGTTTCTATCACAATGTGAACCAGAGACTATTTCATGGCACTGATCCACTTCTTTGTATATGATATAAAAAAATGAACCAATTGTTGAATTTATGAGAAAGTTAAGTATATACTGGTATATCAAACCCCAACACTTATTTGAATGTGAAGTTTCATGTCCAAAATGTTGCAAAAAAATAGGAACAAGCATATTAAAAATCTCCGACAATTTTTATTTAAGATCCTGTGGAAACTCAGCCTTCCACCTCTTCTTCAGCATCTTCAGATGTGCCTGCAAAGAAGAAGGATGTACAAGGTAAATAAATTCTTAAATTATATTTTGATAGAAACAATTATAAAAAGTACACAGGAAAATGAACTTAGTTGGTAGATGATCAAATTCTCTGAGAAGCCCTTCTGGCTTCACATGTTTTGATCACATATCCATGTGATCATTCCAACATTGATATTTATTTCTTCATCAGTGTCCAAGCTGTGAAAATAGAGCAATGTCTTCCAAAAATTACATCTTATAATTATACCCCTGCAAACAATATATAGGTAGTGTGCGTGATTCAAGTTTATTCAAATCATGAACGACAGAGATTACTGTGGAATCATTTTTAGCTCACCGAGACGAAGTCGGGGGGAGCTTATGCTATACCCCCGGCGTGTATCTAAGTTATTACTTGTCCTATCTTCACCTTGGAGCAGGTTAAAGTTTTTGGTGCAGGTGCCCTTTGATAGCAATTTCTAAGTTACTACTGGTCCTAACTTTACCAAACTTGCATGGATGGTGCATCTTATGATACAGATGCACCAGACATGCTTTAATGCTGAATCTGAGCCATAGGTTTCAGATGCTGGATGAGGTTAAGGTTTTTAGGGCTGGTTAAAGTTTTTGGAGCAGGTGCCCTTTGATGATTATATCTTAGTTATTACTGATCCTAACTTCATTAAAATTGCATGGATGGTGCGTCTTATGATACTGATGCACCTGGCAGGCATGAATGCTAAATTTGACCCATAGGTTTAGGATGCTGGAGGGAGGTTAAGGCTTTAATAGCTGATGTTTTTGGAGCAGGTGCTCTCTGATGATTATATCTTAGTTATTACTGGTCCTAACTTCACCAAACTTGCATGGATGATGCGTCTTATGATACTGATACACCTGGCAGGCTTGAATGCTGAATCTGAGCCATAGGTTTTGGATGCTGGATGAGATTTGGTTTTTTGGAACATGTCACATATTTAATAGATAATAGCTTGCATAGTCGATTTAACTATAATATTAATGAACCGCAGAGGTAGCTTCAGATGCAGAGCCTGATCAAGGATGCTAAAAAAAATCTTCTACCTCACTTAAACCTGCTTGATAGATGTGTTTGTTGTTAAATGATATAATATGATTCCTATGATATAGTATTGTATGATATGATACACTATTGTTTTATTTGATACAATATTATATCATATATTATATTGTAAACAGTTATATGAAACGATATGATATTGTATTATTTTTTTTTTGTACATTATGATATGATATTGTATTATGATATTGTTTTGTATAGTATTGTATAATATGATATTGTATTATATATTATTTTATCACATATCATATTGTTTCATATGGTATTGCAACATATAATATTGTATCATATGATATGATATTGTATAATATATATCGAATCTGTATCATATGTTACGATATTGTATAATATGATATTGGCTTATATAATATATTATTATATCACATGAAAATGTATTATATGATATAGTATAATATGATATTGTATGATATAATCTACTGTTTTACGCTTGTGTGTCGGTCTGTCTGTCCTTCTGTCTGTTTGTCCGTAATACAAATTTTCATCAAAGATTTCTCAGCAACTATTTATAGCAGATGCTTGAGATTTTAACACACTCTTTGTTTAGGCATGCCATATCATGGGATGTATTTTTGTATCAATCAGACGTCAACTTCCTGTTGAATGATGACTTCTTTTTTTTAGCCTAAATTTTCAAAAAAAAATTTGTCAACGATTTCTCAGCAACTATTTATCACAGATGCTTGAAATTGTATACAAACTACTTGTTGAGGCCAGCCAGCCATATTGTGGGATATATTTTTGTACCAATCGGACGTCAACTTCCTGTTAAATGTCTACTTTGCTTATTTTGCATATTCACATTAGAGCGGGGGTACATGTATCACTAGTGAGCATTAGCTCACAGATATCTTGTTATGGTTATTATTGCTCAGATGAGAAATTTGGCCCATGGGCTGTTTGTTTTATTTTGTTGTTGTTTTTATAATATAGATTCTGGTAAGAGAAAGAGGAAGCTTACCATCCAAGAGCTAGAGGAAAGGAACCTATCATTAGAGAATGATAAACTTCAGGAAGAAATAGAGAAACTGAAAGACGAGAGACAGCTCATTGTGGCCAAGAAATCTTATTATGACCTAAAATTCCAAATTTTATGTAATAATAATCCTGAGGTAGTAGCTCAATTGTTGAGGAGCAATGAATGTTGAAATTTTTGCCATAGAAATTTACGATAGGTAAGAGCTGATATATCAGCACATTTCTGGTGCCATAAAATGACATTTTCACTATTTATTAATCACATATCCACTTCTCATTTTTTAAGAGTTTTTCATAATGAACTGAAAATATAATTTTGAGATTTTCTGATAAATAATTTGTCTTTTGTGGTTGTTGTCATTGTTCATGTTGTAATTTTTTCACAATTTCATCTTCAGATCTCAAGGTCAATTTTACCCAAACTATGAACAAAGCATTTTAATATGAAGGTGACTGCAGTTTCTTAAAATAGAAAGTTGTACGTCCTCTTTCAGAGGGAGTTGATAAAGAATTATTGGGTTTTTAGCTCACCGAGACGAAGTCCCTCTGGTGCGTGTTAAGATACTAATGCACCCGACAGGCTTGAATGCTGTATCATATATTATATGATATTGTATTATGTGATCAAATACAATAATGTATAACATGATAAAATGTCATATCATATGTTACAATATCATATTGCATCGTTATTTATTACAGTATTATTTTGTATTATATGATATATATTGTAATTATCAAAGGATTCAATATCGTATTTTATATTATTGTATTGATAAACAATGTATCTTGTAATACCCTATGAAATGAACATATGATTATCATACCAGCTTTTAACATAAGATATATGATATTGTGTCAAAACAGTATCCAAGAACGTTAACTATGATTTTCACATAATATGATTAAGGTGGTCTCATAAAGGTGATGCCTTCTAAAGGTGATACCTATGCTCGGTGAGCTTTGTAATCTGTGATTACCCATGTTTAAATTTTCTCCCAAACCATTTTGTCAGAAAAACTGTAACTTGTGTTAAAGCATCCTCAGTTTGTGCAGATCCATGTTTGTTCTATTTATGATCACAGGGGGCAGGGAGGGCCACCTTTCAGTTTTGAATTTTTTTATAGGATAGAAGAAAAAATGTTATAATATCTTCTGTGACAAAATGAGCAGGATCCGCCGGGCACTGTGCAATGGGCTCTTGATGTGTGGAGCCAACTGACCAGAGAGAAACGAGATAATTATACTTCATAACAAGCGATTTTTTTCCTGATAGGTTGAAGTGATGAATAAACACTTAACATAAGATTTGACGTTAAAATAAGTTTTTAATGTTGAGAGTTTATATTTCTATAGAATTTTTTTTTTTAAAAACATAGGACATATTTTATAACTTTAATATGAGTTATGTAATCAATTTCGATACTGATTTCGACAATCAAACATCCCAAAAAGTGATAAGTTCAAAACTTTTGACTTTGAGTAACAAGTATATTTTTTTATTTTAGATCAGAGACATGGATAATTATGACTCGCATTCTTCAGAGTTACTACAGTTAAACTCAGACATAATTAATTCATAAATATCGCGATTTTAGGGTCGTCACAATTATTCTATGTTTAACGAATCTTAATATAACGAGCTGACATAGCGATTTGTTTTTGAGCCCTTCAAATATGAAAAACGAAATTTACACCTCTCATAACGAATAGTATCAAAGTTTACGGTATTTTAAAAGTGGGATAACTTTTGTTTTTATTATATCATAAGTTCATAAATTCTAGTTCTCAAAAGCAGGCTCTTTTCAATACTTCAATGATTCCGATATGTTTCGTGCTTTACTTATCATTATGAATTTGTTAAACGTATATAATGAATTACGGATATATTACGAATAACGGACAAATCGAAGGAAATTAACAAAGTTCACGGAATTTCGTCATATCTGAATTTTACTGTACTTTATTTTGATTTATTATTAAGGTTTTTTTAAATTAAGATACGTTAACATATTTCTTCAAAATCTATAAAAATTGTCACTGTTATTTAGAAATTGATTTTTCTCCTAAATTATTAACCAATGAATGATAATCTTTGTTATTTGCAGATCGAGTGAGACCGATTAGAGCAGAGTTTAACCTCCTTAAAATCAATGTTACCTTTTCATCTTTGCACGATACTTAATAATGCTTTGTAGGGCGTTCCATATTTGTAGTGTGTAATGAATTCAAAAGTTTCTCTGCGTATAAAAATAAACGAAAGGCAAAATAAAAAAAGGTAAAATAGCTTTTCTTTGTTATTGATTAGATTTTATTGTTATTATTGAGATATCCCTACCTTAGATATGAATTAAGAAAGAAACATGAATCAGGAAAGAACCAAAATCGAATAATCAACAGTGATCAACAACAAAGGAGGCAAACCTAACTTTCTACATTATAATTTAATTCTGGCTGTAACGCGCTTTCTGATTGGCTAAAACAATATTTCATATTTGAATTGAATTTTAAAAACGATTTAAAATAATAAATTTAGATTCGTTATTACGAACTTAACTAATTTGTATATTAAAAAAAGAAAGAAAGAAAAAGAACAAAAAGCTGAGAGTGAGAGCCATTACTTTTGCAAAAGCAAGCTTAGTGAAAATCTTTTGGACCAATACAACTGATTCGGTGGCCCGACTAGAACGCGAAGCGGTTTATAAAAAAACCTTAAACTGTTCCAAACCATTTTATATCGTATAAAACTAATAAATATTGAATTCATTGCTTTTAATTTAATTTTTTGCTATTTTAAATTGTTGATAAAAACGGCCATATTTGACTAAAAATAACATCAACATGCACAAAATTCAAACGTAACGTTAGGCGGATTGATATATTTTGACGTTAGTCTTACTATGACGTAGGCAACATTCTTTATGAAAAAAAATCACATTACGTAAAAAAATCATTTTCTAATGGGGTAGGAATTGATTCGCTCAATGAATTTTTCTCAAATAAGATCCTTTGATATGAAACCGAAATTAAAAGAAAGAACGTGGGGGAATAAGCCGAGGCATAAAACCACTTAAGTCCATTTGAAAAGCCCAAATTTTTTTTCCATACAAATATCAGTTTGTATACAAATATATTACGCACATAATAAATTCTCTGGAGATATGTAAGCATAGGAATAAAAACATTTGAAGTTAATACACATATAATACTAAATGGGTCATTGTCATTTGAAATTTACTAGTGATAGGGTTGTGGCAACTCGTGGGCATATGCCTCGGCTTATTCCCCCAGGTTCTTTATCTTATATATATTTTAATGTGAACAGAGGGGTAAAGTTGTTTGTGGAAATAGTAATTATGTTTTCATTAATAGTTCACGTAATAAGGGAGTTGATTTATAATTCGATGAACTGTGTATATACTTACATGTAAGAAGATGCAATTTACTTTACGGGGCTTTACTAGTTATCGAAATACTCCGGTGACAAAAAAACCGGACTTTGTCCATGTGAATTAACTTGTAAACCAGTATCCTACAGTTTAACATAGCAGACAAATGAGGATATAAACGTGCTTTAAAACTAGAGAACAAAGCTTTTGCAATATGAATACTATCGTATATCTATAACAATCAACATATATACTTTACAGGTGCTCAGTGAAATGCGAGCTTTATAAAGAAACAGATCAGATATCGCGGATTTGTTAGTTTAAGTAGACAACATGACAATAGTCCCCAGCTTACCCAAGCTGTTACATTCATGGTCCTTACCTTGTTCTCAATCAATCGAAACTATATATAGGATATTTAGTATCAGTGTGTAATTAATCAGAAAAAGGTGACACAACTTTTGTTATTTCATATCATTCATTTTTATATCTATTATGGCAAAATTCTAAAGGGGACGTTTGTTGGGGTAAACATGAGGGGACATTTCATTTTCTTTTCTTATGTCGTTTTTTTCCACCAGAAATAATTGTTTCCCTGTTTGCTTTCAACGTATGGATTTACTTCCATTTAGTTAAAGTTACCTTTTCCATCTCTTATAATTGCCCTATACATTTAGTTCTCTTATATTTGGTCTTTTATTTTACACAAGGTTTACTAGCTCTGAACTATATAGAAGACTGGTACTCTATATTGGTTGTAGCATCGTGCTTGATACCCCCTCCCTCCGGTTGACACCCCCAGCTGTTGCCATTAATCTCCCTCCACAAGACTTGGTCGATTCAGATTTCTACTCACTTCACTCCTACTGATACCCCTTTTCAACATTTCATTGGAACTTAATTTATACCAATAAAACACGTGTGTAAACAATAAGAAAGTTCGAGCTTTGTTTACAAAACAAAGAATTTCAAACTCTGTAGCTCGCTTATAACTCAATATTTGACTCTTAAATTTTGACAAAACATCAAAAAATACCCATATTAACTTTTCTTAACATTAAAAGTTGAAAAATGAAATTTTGAATTTTGAGCTCAAATCGTGTGTAAGTCCTTTTAAAATTCTCCTAAACCACATTAAGTGGTAGAAACGTAAAGACCATTGGAAAAAAAAATAAGATGTATAGAATCATTCAATTTAGTATGGAATTAGTTTTATGGAGAACACTATTATAAATGCAATATCTTTGTTTTTAGAAATCTACATACCTACATCATTTTTCCTTAGGTAGCAAGGGAAAGTTTCGGATAAAGTGTACCCGTCAATATTTTTGTAAAATTGAGAGTTGCTGTACTTGAAGGCTTATGAGTGTTGCTAAAATTCATGAAATGATTTTTAATGATTATCATTAGTTAGAGGGATGTCTCTTGTTGAAATTGACATGCAATATGTAGGCCCCATATGTTAGGTACACGAGAATCAGAAGTAAAATGCGAAACCGCGGCTATGACTGTTGTGTTGACTTTACACAGTGAAATTGCAAGTGACAGACGGGAGGTAAAATAACACGAAAAGTAGGTGGATGGGACATTGTAAACTATACACCGGTAAGTTTCTGACATATGATGGTGCAACATGCACACGGTACGGAAGGTCAACCCTTTGCAGGGAATTAGCTGGGGGAGGTCTAAAAAGCTGAAAAATCATGAAAAATTAGCAAAATATGAAAGGGTCAAAATCTCATAAAATCCAGTATGTAGAAAATTTTACAGGTTTTGACTAGTAATTTTCTTCAGAAATTAGTGATTGACCCTATAACAAGTGAATTAAAGGTATTTGTGCTCAATGGGAACTGAGGAAATTCTAGTTACAGAGTTCTGAAGACACACATCCCCTGGCTACAATGAAATGTATCAAAAAAACTGTCCCGTGCCACCTTAGTATTTAAAGATGGAGGAATTTTACAAATTCGTTAACATTAGGTCTTTGAAAATCAATGTATCGTGTTTTCTTATTCTCTGACAATGCAATCAATAACTTTTAAAAATCATTTTTTTTTTGGTTTCTAAACTACTGGTATGAAATATAAAGAAACTTGAAAAAATAATGCTAATTATACCTAAAAGATACAACGTGTAAGTTACTTCTTGCTATCACCTATATCTTGGCAATTCATCCGTCCGGAACTATTTTATTATTTGTCAAAGAACATAGTTTGCATGTCTTTGATATAAAAATTTAATTTTGTATGTCAAGCGAAGAACATGATGGATGGTTAAGTTCGTGAATGATAAAATATTGATAGAAAAACACGAGATATTATATTAAATAATGTCATTGTTACTTTCTTTAATTTGCTACCTTTGGATTGCTTTTATAACATACTAGTGCTTTGAATTGTCTGATTCATTGTCCAAGAGAAATTAGCAGCTGTCTCACTAGAAGTGTAGCCGCTACAGTAAACTGTATCAAAATGCAGTCGATCCATTAGTGAAAATACCATAATCTCAAAAATGGGATGGTTGTCAATTCCTATGTTCGTAAGACTGGTGAACCCCTTCAGTTGGAAGCGAGGATGCTTGTCTGGTCGCACGATACGGTCCACGCTGTTGAGGTTTGTAATGCACAGGACGTGCGGGGATTTCCCGACCCCTTCCCCCACTGTGTTGATTTCACTCTCGACTTCTTCCTTCATGATTCTGGCAGTCTTTGAAGAATCCAATGCGCTGGTCATGTCAACAGAGCATTTCTTTGCAATTCTCCAAAACAACGTTTGTGAATCCAAATTTTCCTGTAGAGGAACTTTGACGAAGAAATCCATATGAATGGCTGCAGTGCCAGGAAAAATGGGAAAGTCCTTCAGTGGTTTGGTCGTATAACGACGCATATCCACCATAACATCAATTGGAATGTCAAGGATTTTAACGGTAGGTGGGAGTGATTTTTTCAATTGCTTAACGAATGCAATAGACGCAGCGGCCATAACGGCTCCAGAGACCAAAATATGTTTTTGCTTGCAGTTTAAAAGAAATTGAAATGATTTCGTTCTGTCCATATTTAATCTCACCGCCTCGGTCCCTTCTGGCTTCGACCTAAGAAACTCGATTTCAGAGAAGAAGCATTGCTCGTAGGCGGTTAGAGCATCCATTGATTGTTCAGTAGCACTGCGTGCAGGTACAAATACGGGGCTTTCTATGCATGTTACTGGTTGTAAAAAGTGTTCAATTGGAGGCAGGATTTCTGTTTGTTGGAGATCTTTTATACTATTGAATTCCTCATTCTGTTGAATGTTATGTAAAATCTCTAAAAAATCCCTCAACAGGCATATTAGGTACATTCCATCTATTAAACTATGATGAAAAGACAATGCAAATGAAAAATAGTGCAAAAAACGATCTTTGTTACGTGTCTGGCAACCGAAGCAAACATCACCATTTTCTTGTAACATACTCCTTGTTTTTTGTATGATGATTCTCCATAAGGGGCCATCAGCTAAAAACCTCTTGTTGATTGATTCTTTCAGGAGATCTTCTGTCGGCAAATGCGACACACTGCAGTCAACACTACTGGAATTCCTCTCGAAGAAATGAAAGCGATTTTCCGTGTCTTCGTCGATGAACATGCGCAACATTGGATGGTGCATTTGAAGACGTTCCATTGCTTCACGTACTTGGGATAGAGTAACACATTGTACACAGTCGAGATGGACCATCTGTACATACGATGTCTCGATGCCTCTCTTGTAATACATGTGATACATGGTCTCCAATCCACCCAGGGTACGAACTGGAGAACATTTAGCACTCACCCCGCTCATTTCTCTGCCGTCTCTACTTTCATTTGTGAAAAACCAACTTCTTGACATCCATCTATATATAGTCCCCTGGCCTCGGGGCCACCAACATGTTAAAATCTCAGCTCAAATCTCAGCCTCAAATCTGGTGGCCCCGAAGCCTGATATTAAAGCACAATCATGACAGTCTTTATCCACTCCCGCGTTAACGTTAAAACAGATACCAAAGCAGGTAAACAATACTTTGACGCTTCGAGTTAAATCTTTTTAATTGGTTACGGTACTTAACCACCGATGCATATCACTGTTTGTCTATCCCTTTCCTCAATAAACTCTAATGTAGGAATTCTCAGAAATTACATCATCATACGTGGGTTTTTATAATATTGTTATCGCACATACTATAAAAAAAAATAAACAGCTAAAGCTTTGAAAGGTAACTTAAAAAGATTTGATCATTTGTCCTAAAATATTTTTGAACTTTGAAATTTCTTCGATTTTTGTAACCATAATGAGTTATGTGATGCATTTTTAATACAATGAATAAGGAAATAGACTGAGTATACAATCACATGGTGATGTTAAAATTGCAAATAAAAATATAGTTGCATATGTGCGAATTTAGTTACACAAACCATTTTTATACTGATATTATTTGATATACGACTATTGGTACAGAAATTTAAATTAATGATATCTATATTAAAGAAAATGTCAGCTCGACGCCTTTGTGGCCGTTCCGGCATTTGATATGTATAGGGAAGATTCTAAATTGTAAAAATCGTGACCCTCGGACCAAAACTGGGGCCCCAGGCGGAGTTCAAAGTTTAACATAGAAATACATAGGAAAAATGTTTTAAAATCTTCTTCTTAAGAACCACTGCACCACAAATGCCAACTACGTATTTTATAAGGAAATATACTGAGTATACAATCACATGGTGATGTTAAAATTGCAAATAAAAATATAGTAGCATATGTGTGAATTTAGTTACACAAACCATTTTTATTCTGATATTATTTGATACAGGTACAGAAATTTAAATTAATGATATCTATATCAAAGAAATACTGGGGCACCAAGAGGGGTTCAAAATTTAACATTTTAAAAAATATATAGAAAACGTTTAAAAATGTTCTTCTCGAGATTTACAATGTTACAGTTTGTGGAATTACTATGCATGCATCCCTGGCTTATGTAGATTCTTAATTGGTAAAATCGTGACCCCCGTACTAATACTGGGGCCCCAAGAGGGGTTCAAAGTTTAATATAGAAATATATAGGTAACATGTTAAAAAATCTTCTTCTTGAAAACTACAATGCTACAAGTTGTGAGATTACTATGCATGCAACCTTGGATAATGTAGATTCGATAGTTTTAAATAAGTGACCCCTGGACTAATACTGGGGACCCAAGATGGGTTAAAAATTTAATGTAGAAGTATATATGGAAAATGTTTAAAAACCTTTTTCACGAGAACTACAATGCTTCAATGTGTCATATTACTACATAGGCATCCTTAAATAGTGTAGTTTCGAAATTATAAAAGCTGTGACCCTCGATCCAATACTGGGGCCCCAAGAGGGGTTCAAAGTTTAACATAGAAATATAGAGGGAAAATGTTTAAAAATCTTTTTCTAGAGAACTACAATGCTTCAACTTGTGAGATTACTATGCAAGCATCCTTGAATAATGTAGATGCTAAATTAATAAAGCAGTGACCACTGGACTAATACTGGGGCCACAAGAGGGGTTCAAAGTTTAACATAGAAATATATATGGGAAATGTTTTTTAAAAGTTTTTCTCGAGAACTATTATGCTACAGTTTGTGAGATTACTATGCAAGGATCCTGAAATAGTGTAAATTACAGCCAACCATAAACCTCGGACCAATACTGGGGCTCCAGAAAGGGTTCAAAGTTTAAAATAGCAATAGCATATGCTACGAAATAGAATGTTACAAGGAACTGTTGTTCAGGTGAGCGATGTGGCCCATGGGCCTCTTGTTATTTTTTGGGAGGGGGTGACAAATATGACCGTATAGTGAACATGTAAATATTTAGGTCACTTGAGTCACTCGGGAACTTATTGCCATTAATTTGTCGTCCATTAACAATTTTACATTTTTAATAACTTTATCTTGAAAACCACAAGGTAAATTGTCACTTGGCCATATAATTTAAATTAAACAATGTGTTCTGTTTTAGGAAATCTACTTTAATTTCCTGTGCATTGTATGTTAGTAGAAATAAACCGCATGCATGTTGTGTGCATAATAAATGAAACTGAATATTATAAAGGATTGATCATTAAAGATCGGTAGGTCGCTTTTAACCAAATGTTTACAATGTTTGGCCCATGTAGCTAGGGACGGTATAGATAATCCAAAATTCCTCTGACTCTAGGCCCCGGCCCCTCCTTTTATGCACAAAAATAAGTTTTTCTAACATCAAATAGTAAAAGGCGGAGGTAACAGTCAGAGGAATTTCGGATAAGGGTTTTGACTCTAAAACGAAGCTCTGACAGGTCAATCTAAGGGCTTTGGTACTCTGGTTACCATCAAGGCAGGTAGCTGTAAGCCTCTTGGTTTTGTTTTATAGAAAAGATATGTAGAGGCTCTGACAGCAGTAAAATTACACTATTATTGTCTAACAAATAGTTTGCTTTTATTCCATATGCATGGAACAAAAAATCTTCGATCTTCTGATTAATGAAGGAGTCTTCTCGTTATCATACATCCTTCTTATGTTAAGAAATATGATTTCTTTAGTTTGAGGGACGAATTAGACAGAAATCAATTTCTACTTGGTGTAATAATGAATTAATTGTCCGGAAATATAAGGTTTTCATTCGAATACCTGTTTGTATCACGTGGTTCTTTAGAACCGGTTTATTAGCAAGGCTATATTATATATATATATATATATATATATATATGTATATGTATATATATATATATATATATATATATATATATATATATATATATATATATATATATATATATATATATATATATATATATTTACATTTTCAAGTGTCTCTGTCTGTGATAACACTACATATAGCCTAATAAATTCAAAAGACGTATTGGTAGGGACGCAAGCGGGTTTGCATAATTAATATTATAATATTGAATCGTACAACTGCTGAAAATTATATAAATATAAGTAATAAGGAATAATTCTTTGAATATTATGAGATGATAATTTCGGTCGGGGCGTGATTAAATCTATCATAAAGCCCTTGTGATTCCTTATTCCTTAAATAATAAAGAATTGCATAGGTGTTAAATACCAGTTTAGAACGACACGTACAGCGGAAAGTTTAAAATTTGAAAAATGTTTTATTAAAGTAAATAAATCATGTGATCCAACTTTATGTCACAGTTATGTATTTGTACATTTAATATGCCAAATATTAAATAGCTGCAGCGTGTCGTTGCTAATTCCACACATGCAGTGTGTTGTTATTTACTAGTATTATAGTATTCAGCTTTCATTTGAAAAGTAATGAATGGATTTAAAGGAGAAATTCAAAAAATTTTGACAGTCAAACAGATCATATAACCAAATAATTCTATCAGTTTAATCAAATTTGACCTTCTTGTTTTCGCATCAAGGTCAGGTCAAGGTCACTTCCTTTTTCCTCAACTTAATGGATGTTAAAAACAAATGTAGTTATATATCTGCAGTTTTGTAGACATCTGTTAAAGATATGATGTTTCTATTTTTAAATGAAACGATAGAATATCAGAATGTCTATCAGCTTATACTACTAAATTGGAATTAATATTTAAACTAAAATTGATATTGCTTAGTCCGCATTTCCTCTAAATTTCTTAAATTTTAAAGATGTTTTGATTACTTATTTTATGCTTCTAATATTAAAATAATTTTGATTTTTACATATTATGAAGACCTTACATAAATATATGAATCGACAGAAAAACTAATATATTGACCATTTAATATAGAGAAAATCCGATTTTAGTGATTTTTTCACACGAATATACATGTATTTATAGAATGAGCGCTTAGAAGAGCTAATAAAAATGTAA
Organism: Magallana ariakensis; assembly: GCA_020458035.1. Lineage (NCBI taxonomy): Eukaryota > Metazoa > Mollusca > Bivalvia > Ostreida > Ostreidae > Magallana > Magallana ariakensis. Next base: position 48,802,153 of record CM035812.1, on the reverse strand, counting down.
ATTGATAGCAAATCATAATTTAAAAACATATCCTGAAATCCAAGTACTAGTACCTTATCATTAGTTCACATTAGTTGAAAAAATCCAACATTAATGTTATTGTTTTAAAAATGCTAAATAGTCTAAGAAAACGTTTTTACCCATAATATAATTTTAAAAATATAAACACAGGGGCTCGATTAATTGTCGGATATTGCCGTTTTTTATTATTTGTTCCCGAAGACAAAAATGATTATAATTGTTAATCTAATATATACTTTGTGGCTTAGCTAGGGACACAATATTTGTAAGCCAGGGGTTTGGGGGCGGCATGTCTAATAGGCCTATATTAGAGCAAAAAATCTAAATTGAAAAACAAAACAAAACACACACCAACAGTTACCAAAGAATCCAGAAAATACACCTAAAAAAAGTTTTTATATATATGAAACAAGCACGACTGACAATACGTTGAAAGTGGGACTTGTTATTTTTTCCTCTAAGGTACCCCCTTTTTTTATCGATGTTTTTTTTTTCTACACAAGCTCCTGTGATTTGACCGGAGGTTTTAGATGACTAGTTGGGTATTTCTTAAGAAATTTGTCTAATAAGGGAATAAAAGTTACGGTTACCATGCATACGATGCCTGTTTTGAAATTTCAAAGTACGGTGGCAATTTACTTTCCCCTTTACCCGAACTGTGCTCTAAAAAAAGCAGTGTTGTTTCTTTTCATTTTGATACGGATTGAAGCGCTGAGTAATGAAATGCAAATTAGTTAATTCGTACTAATATTAGAACTAGTTTGGGGTGCTTCAGGAAATGTTCCAGCACAAACGCAAAAAGTTGTTTGGATTTACAATGAAAAATGACAATCATGTTTTAAAGTTTTGAGATTCAGAAAAAAATTTGTAAGAACGTGCTTACAGTGCTTCAATGTAGCTTGACTTGTGTGTTTTGACATCCACTAAAAAACCTGTTTAATCATGTTAAAAAAAAATGTATTCGGTATACATTAGAAAGGTAAGCATGATTGAAACATGGGTTAAAATTGATGCTTTAGTTTTATTGCAATACACAAAAATTAAAACAAAGATTTAACATATTTTTAAATGTCTTTGGGAATAAATAATAAAGATGTACACTATCCGGCAACCGAGCCCCTGTGAACATTATACAGGTACCATATTTTTCTACATTGTGTATACAAATGAAATCTTACCGGGAAAAAAAAATTATGGCCAGTGTGGGGGTCGAACCCACGACATTCGCGTTATTAGCACGACGCTCTAACCGACTGAGCTAACCGGCCGTTGATGTTTAGGAAAAGTTTTACATATATATAGTCTATGTAGATATTAGAGTTGTTCCTAATGAGCGATTTATGCACGTGCTGATGGAAAACTTCCAAGACAATCCGAAAACAAATAATGGCAGCGCCCTGCATAAACAGATGCGGTTTAATTTTTCGTTCTATTTCAAGAACAGGTAACAATTTTTAAATATTTCGATTTCTATATAAAGTATCTTTCATATAATAAATATTGTATGTATATTTCGGTGTATATTTGTTGATCTGCATTGACCGTTGTGTAATATATACATCTCGAATTTCCTCATCATGCGTCGCAGGTCAAATGCCGGTATTCAAATCTGTCGTTATGTCCCAACTGTAAAGCAGGAAACATTCTACATTTAATTTTTGATTTCATCAGTTTTTTAACATCGATGAGTTTTTGATGAATCATTCAGTTTATACACAATAAACCTCATAAAAGAAATAATGCGTAATTGTTGCATCACAATTAGAAAGAATAATCTTACCGTCACCAGGCTACGCTCAGGTCACAGTTATACCGGGTCCTTAGGACATCTGCCATTTTAACGATAGAACATTCTATCTACATCATAATTAATATATATTCAAATGTCTTATGTGACGTTTATGCGTTATACAAATATAAAGAAATTTGAAATCATTGTTGCCTTATGATCTGATTCTGAATGAAAAGAGTTAAAAGATGAGGAAATAGTTTGCTGGTATGAATTTTTTCATAACAAGTTTACATGACTGAAAAAAAAATATTTACTTTGTTCACTTTTTCATGCAAACTTTTTTCACTCTTGACGTTTATACTTTTAACAGTCTTATAGCTAAATCCAGGAATCTGTATCAAATCAATAAATTACATCCAGCAAACTGTTTTCTCTTTTCCAGGTAGCATTTAAAACAAAGACTACCCCCTCCATTATTCTCTCGGTTTCACAATCCTCACTTCATTTACATCATGGATCACTTAATGGACGTGGAGGTTATGGAGAAGGCAGCCGATGCAGAGACAGCCCTGAAACAGGTCAAAGAGTGCATAAAGTTCAAGGACAGCAAGGGACTGAAAACGGTGATTCTGGAGCACAAACTGATGGACCAGTCTGTGTTCTGGGAAATCGCGTCCGAACTGACTGCTAATCTGACAGAAGAAAACTTAGAACAGCATGAATATTTCTTTGAAACTTGTCAGAGGTGCATGAACTATGTCATTGCGAATGGGAGTCCCAAAGAGCTACTCTTGGCGGTTTTGGAGCAGGCTGACTCGTTTAAAGATGACCAGAAGTTTAAGTGCATCTTAGAAAACGTGCAGAAGATTTTGTTGAAGTTGCCAAACAAACGACATCATTCGTTGGATGTCACGTTGGAGACCCTCTCTGCTCATATTGAGGCCATTCCACAGCCTAAGGACCACAATCTAGATCATGAGGAGAGAAAGTTGCTAGAGATGGACCCTTCAGTAATGCGGGCAACCGATGTTGTGTTATGCTACCTGGAGTTCCTTAGTCCCTTTGTAGAAGAAGTTTCCATGAGAAATCCGAAAGTCACTTTCTCTAAGTCTACTCCACAAGTTCAACTCCTGGTCAAGTACTTGATGAAGCTTCTCTCTCATCCACTGTATCATCTAGACATGACCTTTAAGCTAAAGGAGCAAGAAGAAAAAGAGAAATCTTACAGTAGAGTATGTGCAGAGAGACTGATTGATCAACTTGCACAGCTGTGCCCTAACTTCTTTGCTTTGATTGAAGATGAAACCAAGAAAAGGAGCATGCGGGCCAAACTCAAGGAAAGTGAAGCTAGAGAAGATGACGATGATGAAAGTTTGGTGGGGGAAGATGAAGATAAAGTAAAAGATTGGAAAGAGGATAAGCTGATTCCTGAGAATAGCCTTGCTTGCTTGTCATATCTAGTCCTGGCAGAGGGCCTTGGTCTTGATCGAATGCCTGCTGTCTACAGCCATAAGTTCATGCTTAGATTTCATCTCCCCTTCATCAAGTCATTTTTGGAGGATCAACACTCCATTGTGAAACTGAAAGGAGTTCTCCTATTGGAGAAACTCATGTTTGTCATACCGCCCATGTCTTTTACACATTACGAACTGGATAATGATTTCTACAAGGACATTCTCAATCTACTCATTTCCACCATGACACATTGCCAGAACAAAGACATTCGCAAATCATGTGTTCCGATATATTCAAATTTTTTGGGCATGTTTAGTCTTCAAGGCCGACATCGTCTGTACGAAACTGTGTTCAACACTTGCAAACACTCAGGAGTTGTGGGCCACACCTTGAGTTTGTATAAAGAACAAGTTGATTCCCTTCTAAAGAAAGGAGAAGGTCCAGAAAATATCTTCCTCGGGAAAAATCTCATCCGAGTTTTCAAACTGGTGTCGGTCATACCAGACGGAGTCACAACAGATTTGTTGGAAAATTCAGACAGGATTCTTTCGGTGTTGAACTTTGTTCGATATTTAGTCCTCAGAGATAACCCTGCTGAAAATAGAACTGGGTTTTGGGAACTCTATCCAAGTCTAGACAAAGAGTTTTTCGAACCTCTTCGACAAGCCATAATTCTGTCCAAAGGTCACTACAACTTGGATCTAGAGGATGTGAGGAAAGGGAATCCTCTACCCACAGAGAACACAGAATTCAGTGTAAATGTGGGGGGAGAGAGACTGGGGCCCGTGTCCAGGGAACAGCAGATTCAAGTCATCGATTCAGCACTCAATACGTTCGACATGATGGACAGTATACTCAGTCGAACCATCGAGTTGGCGGACGCTCAGAAGAGAAGTGTGAAAGTCAGTCAAGCCGATAGTAAATAAACTCATTGATAATAGATACCATACAATTAAAAATAGCGTAATTCTCTTTAAAATTATGGTATTGCAACTTCGACGTATAAGAAAACTTTGTCATGTTAAAAAAGTACATGTAATAAAGCAAAAAGTTTTCTTTTGTTTATCAAACAGTGCTTGTAAATACAGAATAACTACTGTACACGAAGATCGATATCTAAACTTTAACTCAATAAAAAAAACAATGCTTGTCTTGTCTTCTTTGTTTTGTGGTCTTTTTTTTTTTTTTTTTACATCTACATGTATTCACTATAAAAGTACCTGTATGTTCTTGTTCACTATCTGTGATGTGTGTTGCCGTCGCTGGTGGTTAAAGATTGTACTCTGATTTTATCTCTATCAAGTACCGGTATACAGAAGTATGTTTTATATGATGGCAAAATGATGAAAAAATAACACATTTTTTATTACACTTCTTTAATTCTTTTATGGCAAAATACCTTGAGTTTATAGGAGTGTTATGTTTAACTCCTCTAATGTCACAACTCGCATCAAAGATTCACCACAAGTAATAACTGATCAAGATCGAGTTGTTTTGTAAATAATAAAAACAGTAGCAACTGGTTTTTCTCTATTTAGTTGAACAGAAATGTTGCTGTAATAAATGTGATTTATGCTTGTAACATTTTGATTTTTTCTATATCATGATAGCTCTGAGCCAATGTACATGTACATATATAGCTTCTGTATTACTCAATAGTTCTGAGCAGATGTAACAAAAATGGTGGACGTTTGATGTGCTCAAGTACTGGGGACAGAAATCCATCGCAGGACACCTCTAGTGGGCCCGGGGGGTCAGCATCTTCACAAACCAGTAATGGAGGGTATAACACACAGGGGACGGGCCAAGAAAGTCGATACACAGATGAGTAAGTAACAACTGTCTTATGATCTACTGATATATGAATGAATGTGAATGCATAATATTTTTATTTCGGGCAGTCTGAATGCTTTCTGTATGTGGAAATGTCTACCAGTATGTATTGAGTAAATAGCAAGAAACAGACTTCATATAACAATTATTTTGTTGTTATCGAAGCACTGGAATATTATTTTCCATGTCTAATTTTTGGTAGGAAATGTGCAATGTACATGCAAATAGATGTATCCAGTTTTTATGAACCAGAACATAAGTTTATATCAGTTTAATATATATTACTTTCATTATGTAATATTATTTTTTTAATATGAATATTTTCAGGTTAGATAACTCTGAGGACCTTCTTAATGAGATCGAGGAAGAGGAGATGCCTGAGGAGTCTGAGGAAGAATTCCAGACCAAGCAGGCTGTCCTCAAGGCCTCCCTCCCTTTTGTTCACCAATATGGCTGGACAAAGAAAGCAATAGTAGCAGGTTTGTTGTTTGCAATAAATTCCTGTTTACACAATAGATCAAATATGAAGGGTTTATCAAAGAATATACATGTATATATCAAATTTTTTTGAGAGTGCATTGTATTAAAATGTTCCAGGTGCTGAGTCCCTAGGAATGCCACCTATGGTCCACGGGATGTTTCCCAGGGGTGGGGCAGAATTAGTGTTCTATTTTTATGAAGAGAGTAATAAAGAACTGGAAGCTTTTTTGAAGCAGAAAGTCAATGAATCGAAAGAAAAAGATGAGTAAGTCTGTGTATTTGTTACAAGAGGAAGAACAAGTTCAATTTGTAAAGATAAAAGAAGGTAATATGAAATTGATGTATTAAAATACCTGTTGTTATGAAAAAAATTTACTCCCTCAGTTAAAAAGAAACATGCCCTCTCCCGTACAAGTGCTGATATCAGTATCATTTAATTGATGAAAAACGTAAAAATTGAGAGTAATTTTTTGTATGATTTTATTCTACTGTTATTTTTTTCACAGAAAAATCAAGACAGGTCCTTTTATACATGATGCCATAGAAACCTGCCTTAGAATGATCATACCATACATTGATAAATGGCCACAGGTAAATAACAGACATTCTATTGACAATTAACTGATAAGAGCTAAAATCAGGAGTATAAATGGATATAATATTCAATAACTGAAAAAAGCATTTCAATTCAAAGCATATAAATGTCATGTTTAAGTTGTGTATAATGTATTGCTATTTATGATGACTCTTCTTAATTTCTGTTCTTGATGACAAAAAAATAACCAAATTATCAGCAATAGCTACAGAATTTATACTTTCATGAAATGGGTTGGAATAGTGTACAGTTTGAAATAGTGTAAACTGTCCAACCCTGTTTAGCTCATATAAATTCCTCGTTTAAATTCTGTAACCATCAAATTCATCCCTGTGATACTTCATATTGATTTTTTTGTGAAACTGAAAAAAAATTATGAATTTAACCATAGATGTACAATATAGTGGGTTTTTTTCATCAGCATGTTTAAATCATGCAAAATACCTCATGGTCATCATTCAAGTCTCAGATTCTAAAGCACTGCCCCATCTGTATGTATATCAGATTGGTCAATTTAAATGAAATAAACATTATTTCAACCAATATGTTGGTTAATATGTACATGTAAATTGAGTTTTCATGCATATACAAACATTTTACAGGCCATGGCGATACAGACATTGCCTCAGAATGCGGTACAATCCTGGACAAACTTGAGTCGAGTCGTGGATGATATCTGGTTCTATGCTGGGGATAAATCCAATGATGTAAGTTCTTACGGATGAGGAAATTAAATAACTTTGTGTCCCTACCCTAGACATGGGACTTTTACTTTTCTAAAACGTAAGTAAATCGTAGATACATGTAGCTCAATTCTGGTTTTCTCACTAATGTCATATTTCTGCCGAAATAGTTGACTATTTAATAGAAAAATGTTGATTAAATTTTTTTAATAAAATGTTGGTACAGTGAATAATAGTAGGATGCACAATATATATTGACTTTTGTGTAATCTTTGGAGAGGGTTAAAAAAAAATTCATTGGCATTTCATGTTGTTCTATCCAGCTATATGTAATGTGACATAATCTAATATTTCCAAAATTTATAATACATGTTTATTTATAATATGTAGTTATTTATTGTTAATATGATTGATTGACAGTTTAACTGGTACACCAAGAGAGTGTCGCTGGCGGCCGTCTACAAGAGTACCGAGATCTACCTGATCCAGGACCGGTCCGAGGATTACATGGACACCTGGCACTTCCTGGAGAACCGGCTGGAGGATGTGGTCAGTGCGGGGCACCTAGCCAGAAATGTAAGACACGGGGTTCATTGGAAATCTAAGATTTTTGTGAAGCATTTCCTATCAAGTTGATGTATACACTTTTAGTAAAGAATAGTTAGGAAATTCTTTTTATCAAATACTACCAATGGTACATGTACAATGTAAAATCAGGTTAGCTACAATGATGAAGCCTCCCCCCTTTTTTGGGAAGGTGAGGGGGTTGAAGACTATCTCTACTCTCTGATCAGAATAAAAAAATATAGCTGGTATAAGAGAGATACACATTATTGTAGATAGTCAAAATTATGAAGAATAATTTTTATTTCTTTTATATATATATAGGTATGATATTTTTTTGCCATTTATAGAAAACACTTATGTGAATTATCTATGTGCAGGAAAATATCAAATTCTCTTGACATCTCCCAGTAATATCCTTTTTTTCTCTTACACATTTGCAATAAAAAGATATCTTAATGTACAAAGCATACGATTGGCATGTGTACGTTTTCTTAGGAGAATTTTAAGAGGTTTTTTTTTATTAATAAATTACATGTATCGTACCATATATAAGAGTTATTTCAGTTTGATTAGGCTTGTATACAGAATACATGTTTTATGCTGAAGAAATATTTAATCTGTTTCAGCTTCAAGAAACCAATACAGTTCTATCAGAAGGTGCTAAAGGATTTTGTCTAATGGTGAGTCAAGTTCTTACAATTCCAAAACCAGTTGAATGTCACACAAGTGACAAGTGAAGCACTCCCATACATTTCATAAAAACATTTTTTGTATGTTTATGTTTACCATATTCATATTTATATATAGATTATATCCTTATTTGATACCCTTACTCTTAGAAAAACAGTAAAGCAACAGTTTATGTAATTTTTAATCCAAACATATAAGATAGATATTTCAATACGGTACACACATTGCTAGCTGACTTGACAATGTTTTTTTTTTTTTCGCCTTCAAAATTGGGAAACAGTCTATAAGAGGCATATTGATTGGGATATAGATTTGTTAATAGGGATTTGATTCTTTTTGTGTTAATGATTTTGAGAGAGAGAGAGAGAGAGAGAGAGAGAGAGAGAGAGAGAGAGAGAGAGAGAGAGAGAGAGAGAGAGAGAGAGAAATTTATTACATACATAATGGATTGAAAATACTGACAGACAACAAACTATGTTAATAACATTTGTTCTTAACCATACATAAACAACAACGACAACAAAATCACACGGGTAATCAGTGTAGATTTCTCAGATTCAGTCTTTTGGACTAAATTGATTTGAAAACACCAATTCTTCTGTCATATTAGGAAAAAACTGTATGGATTAATATGAGTATAATTATATAATATGGTGTCATATTTTCTTGGAGACTGCAAATAGTCTTCTAATATTCATTTGATGTGTTTTTGTCTTCTTTATAGACTAGAAATTTACTGGGGATGAACAACAGATGACAGATGTAGAGGGAAATATCTGGACGTTTGTAGAGATTTGTTTTTTATTAATTGTTTCTTTTTACTATGAACTATATGACAGCTTATGATAGTTTTGTACTTGTAAAATGTCTATATTCATACGATTGTTTATGTTTATTTAAATCCTTGTATTGTACATGTATTGTAAGTGAATTTACTTTGTGCATGTTCTATAACAAGTCATTGATTGAATGCTTAATAAATTCTCAAACCCCCAAATATTTGTTTTCATGGATGATAAGTCTCTTAAGGTGTCAATGGGCCATGACCCCCCTCCCCAGACAAACAAAGTCAACCCCCCCCACCCGAAACAATTCTGAATCTGTGCATGCAATAATGTGTAGAATTTTTATTAATTGATTAATGACTTATGTCTTCATCAAATCCATTATATAACTTCTCATGTAGACCCTTTTCTCTCTTCCTCAATATGTACAGTATACATATAAATGCATGAGCTGCAATTTTCAGGGTAATTTTTTTTTTTTTAGGAAAATGTCATGTTCTACTAAAATGACAAAAAAATCATGTTTTTTAAATTTCTGTTAATAGCCATATTTTTGTGGAAAAGTCGCAATAAGAAGCAAACTGGAGCAAAATTGAATTATTGTCGTCCTGTACAAAAATTGATTTGCTATATATATTCCTTAGAATTAAGAGAAATCTTTCTTCTGACAAAAATTATTAAGATTTTTTCAAATCTTATTTATCCTAAAAGTTTAAGTTACATTCAGACTTATCAAACTAGCAGGTTTTTGCAGCAAAATAAAATTCTAAAAAATACACCTCATGTTGCTTTTAAATTTAAATCTGGTTTATTTTCAGGAAAAGAAAAACATTACACGTACATGTACATCTACCAAAAAAGTCAAGAGAATCAAATGATATTTATGATAAATTCTATATACATGTTATTATAGAAAAAATAAAAAAAGAACTTTATTAATTTGTTATATCATTGACGTCGCATAACATAAACTTTTGAGGTTGATATGGAATTTTACAGCTCAACACCCAACACCCCCTTTCCTCAAACTACTCAAGAAAACCTTTCAGAATGTTTTTTTTCTTCTTTTAAACCACGGATTCATTATCACCAGTTCATTGAATAGGAGAAGAAACTCTCGGACAAACAATAAGATATTCAATTTATATTTTATAACATTTTAAAAAAAATTCTTATATGTATTTACTTTTTTAAAATAATGCAATGAAAAATACAACAGTACATGTAAGTAATTTCTATTAATGTGAATACCGGTGAAGTCAGTTTGATAACTTTATAATGATCATCTTCGCTAGCCAAGGGTTTTCGGTCCACTCTGCTCCCCATAAACGGGGAGCAGAGTGGACCGAAAACCCTTGGCTAGCGAAGCAGAGTGGACCGAAAACCCTTGGCTAGCGAAGATGTATAATGATATAAATTTACTCCGAAAAAAAGAGAAATGAAACAGCATTTCGCTGAATTCGGCAATCTCTCACCAGTGGGCGTATTACGCTGTGCTACAACACAGTGGAGCAAAGCAGTAACGATAACGCGGCTTGATTTTTTCTATGACGTCACAATGTTCTTTGACGTCATGTCTTTATTCCTTTGAACATCAAAGCTACGTCACAATCATTCTAAGAAGTCATCTTGGAACCGCCGGTTGGTAACTCACTGCCTCGCCAGATTTTACCAATCTTTGTACGATTTCAATCGTAGTGTATACATCACAGAGCTTGAAAATTGGGCCAACCATTCACTTAGTCTTGTCACCTGAGAAAATCACCCCAAAATCTCGGATAGTAGCGCATATTTTAAAACATTAGTAGTACAATAAACAACCCCTGGGCCGCATTTATTTGGTAAGTAAATTTTTTTTTGTATCAAATCTTATAAAATCTTAAAAGACGTATTCTATGTTAAAATAATTACCGTAGTTTTATTAGAATCATCTTTCTCAATAATTGGTATAAGTGATACGAAATTTCTTCTGTCATCATTTGATATAAAAATATGGCAAACATCCATAGTTAATTTAAGCTTGGTTATTGATATCTTGCGTTACATGTACATGTTAAAATTCCCCAACGATTTACATGGATCGTTATTTAGAGTGAAGATGGGTTATGTGGAAATTATATAAAATATATGTAGTCTATATCATCTCTTATTTTCATTTCAGGCCGGATTGTTTCCTACAGTTAATCAAATTTTAAAGTGAATCAAATTAATCTATATCTAACAATGGAATTTCCTGTGGAAGGAAATTACACACCAAACTTCATCGAGTCGGAGTGTTCTATAAGCATTCCGGGTATCGCTTGGAACGAAGAAAGTCTCAGGTCTTTTAAAGAGACACCCAGAATTACTTCGCCCATTAAGGACTCCAGAGATGCTCATATTCAGGCATTCAGTGCCAAGAGAACAAGTGACACACCCAGACCAACTGAGGAATTACCCTCCGTAGAGTCCATCATTGAGCGCGTGTGCAGCCAGATGTGCAATGACCTAAGAAGGAGCGGTGTACTGAAAGATGAGTTTGTGGATACCGTGGCCACACGTGTATACAAAGAGTTATCAAGTCGCTGTTTCCGAAGAAGTACCGATCAAGATGGATCAGCTTCAGCTAGCCCCGTTAGTGGCAGATCGACTGCCAACAACGGATCAAGAGTCGGACAGAACAATGGCGACAAATCATTTATTGGTGACCGAGTTTCTGTCGTATCTAGAGAATCTACAGATCGTTCAGTCTTCAAACTAGCTAATTCTCTCAACATAAGAAAGGAGGAGAGCAGAAACTCAAGCAAGAATAATCGTGTGAGAAGTTCTGCCAGCAACAAATCAAGAATTCAACAGAACGATGGTCGTAGCCCAGCTGATGGCGACCGGCATTCTGTCGTATCTGCAGCATCCTCCGAGCGTTCAGTGGTCAAATCAGCAAATTCTATAAACAAAAGGAAGGAAAAATCATCCCAAGAAAACAGAAACTTGAGCGAGTGCAGAAGTGTGAGTTCTCGTGCAAAAAGCGGCCGTTCAGAGATTGGGTCCACTTTAAGATCATCCAGTTTAGTATCGGGAGATTTGACAAGGAGCGGAACACCAGCACGTGGACAGCGTGGTTCATCAGCCAACAGTGTCAGTTCTAGAGGAAGCGTTCTAGAATCCAGCGTGAACAAAGATACTCGATCGCCTTCAATCAGACAAACCTCCTCACCTTCTATACAGAGCATCCAGAGTACCCCAAGATCTACTGAAGGCAGACCTTCTGGAAATGTCCAAGACCGCCCAAACTCAATTCAGTCTGGTTTAAAGCATAATAATAAGACTGTACTGCTGGACCAATCAAAGCCACAAAACTATGACTCATCCACTAAAATTGGAAAAGAGCGTGCCTCTAGTCGAAGCAGTGCAAGCCATATACCAGTCAGAACCAGAACGCCACGTGTCAAGGGCGATACACAATTCACACGCGATGAGGACAAAATCAAACAAGCTTCCTCGCCTGTCATATACAGAATAATGAATTCTCCAAACGGGCATTTCGGTGATGAAGTAGACAATTGCAAACGCAAATCAAACAATGAAATAAAGCGGGATGATAGAAAAATGTGCTGCAGTTCACAAGTGTCGTCAACAACTTCAAGTGTTGGTCTTGGCGCTCCTTCTTCGAATGAGGATGCGAACAAAGAGAAGAGGATTGATGAAACAAAAAATAAGTCACTAAAAATTGCTTCAGAAACGTCAAGCTCATCCCAGATTTCAAAGAGAGTTCCATCTGGTCGATCCAACAAAATACCTTTAAGAAGCATCACACCAAAAGTCACAGAGCCTGCGAATGATAAAGCAATGGATAATGTAAAGAGAATATACAAGGAGAAATGTGAAGCTCGAGCTCGCATAGAAAACAAAGTACCGAATGGAATCGCTATTAAAGCCCAAAAGAGAGCAAGTTCTCACAAAGCCAAGGAAATGGAAGAAGAAAATACTCAGATGAATGCTCTGGAAAGAAGAAAGGCTTATGAAGCCAAACGCAAACTCGAACGGAAAGGAGCTCTCACTGCCAAGTCTACAAAGAAAACTGAAATAGCCACTAAAAAGAAAATCAACAAAATAAGAGACAAAGATGAATTAAAAAATATAGCACAAAAAGAACCAATTGTCAGCACCGAAGTCCAAATCACTGAGAAAATACCTTGTCACAATGAAGACAATTTCATGTATGAAGATGACTTCGAACCGATGGATGAAGAAGAAACAAATGAACATCATAAGTCGGCTGCCGATAATGGGATCGTTAACAAAGCTGTTCCTTTTGCTCCGGTGTCTAAGATTGAGATAGTGTTTTCCAACCACGATGTCAACCAAGCAGTGTCTGCCACACATGCTTCCGAGAGAAACCCTAACAATATACCTCACCTCAACTTCATGGCCGATAAAGAGATTCACGCTCGGCATGTGAACATGGTGCATGAAAGAGTTGCAGCAGACAGTGGGCGAGCTAATCCCAGCAGCAAGCGTGCAGAGGTAGATTCTGGTTATCTTCGTCACCCTACTGCCTCCAATGTTTTGGTTCAGAGTCAACCAGGCTACGACCAGGGGTACTGTCTCACGCACATGCATCCTAGCATTGCACACGTCTATGATAACTTTGATCTGATTCCCACATACAAAAAAGTAAAAGGGAAAAATAGAAGAAAGGCCGGGAAGATATTTTCTTATTCTGATGAAAACGAGCACGTTCGACGTAAGCCGTTCAACGCTAAAAAGAAAACCACGGTGGGTTACGTTCCCGGATATGGAGCCGTCCGTGTGATGAAGGAAGACAGCGGGCAAGCGTGCCCGGGAGGGATAAAACGTATTTCCAACAATACCGGTACGTCATTTCCTGTCATCGAGAATCATCCCAATCATGGCAGGACACAGAGACCAATTGTGGGGTACGTTCCGGGGTACGGGCCAGTTCGAGGACCACCTGTCCAAGTTTTCTCGGAAGTGCCTTTAGAGAGAGTCGTGCTGCCTCCATTAGATTTCGGTCAGGCCTTTAACTCAAATGGCAACGTCAACAAAAGGAACAAAAAAGGCCGTGGCAAAAAAGGAAGCGAGGATCTGTTGGAGAACCGCGCCCGAGCCAAACCGTTCAATACTTATGTGGACGAGGAAGCTTCAAGAAGATTCGAACTCCAATATACCCGATAAAAAATAAAAAAAATATTTAAAATTGCAATTGTGTAAATAAAATTGATAAGTTTATAACCAAGTGTAAAGCAATTGTTATAACAAAAACAATTTTTATTTTTATTTTGAACAAAACGCAAAACAAACCAAAACAGGGGATGAAGAACTGATTTAAGATTATTATGTGTAATACTTCAGATGATATTAAAAACCACTGTTAAGAATTTCTGATTTACCAACAAATATATGGAAAACTTAACAAAATCCATGTATTTGTTATTTAAATGTATTTGGAAAAAAAATTTATAAAAAAAAGTTACAAGATAAATCAGAAAACAATAAAAAAATGACATGATTGATTTTAGTCAAGCTGTAGGTCATACCTGTTCTTGTTCTTTAACCGCAAGTTTATTGTTTGTTTGTTTGTTTTGTTTATAGTGTACTATAATTATGTGTTAACATGTTATCATTTTCATTGTGCTATATATTTATAATGTGCATAATTGGATATTGAAAATCTTTGTATTCTTATTATCCTTTCAAAAGCAGAACATGAATTGTTCTAACACAAGGCACTATTGTTTTTTTTATGCCATGTTCTCTTTCGAAATTAAATTAAAAAAAATTAAAAATTAAGATTTGAATGTTGTTTTATTTTACCTACTTAAGGAGGCTGAAATTACCCATCGGATTTACCGTATTATTTTATAACAATAAAAGGCTTTCTTTGGTGATTTACCGGGATAGGAAGGCAGCGATCATTGCAAAAAAAAAAAAAAATAAAAAAAAATACATAACCCGCTTTAACATAACCCGCTAACGCGCGGATTACGTATTTTTTTCTCCAATGTCGCCACCTTCATAACCCGCATGAATCATGAAAGAAAGCATTTTATTGTTTATATTTACATTGTTCATCAGACAAATTAATGTACATTAGTACGTGAAATAAAAGATACATCCAAATCGTCTTCTATGGGAACCTGAGTCTAAACGTGTATGTCAAGAAAGCGTATCGTGTTTCGGTAATTTGCTCATATGTTCAGTACATCATACTGAGGCGCCGCTAACAGCCAATTCAAATTACTGTTTTTGAGTTGGTCAAAACAAAACTAAATACGTTTTGAATTTGATTTTTCAAACAGGTCGTATTGTGAACATGAGTCTCAATTAGCCATGAATTAACAGCAAATTAAAGTTACATGTAATTCCTCGAACAGTCATCGGCGGTAAAAACCATCTGTTTCCGTATATCTTTAGACTTTTGCCTCATTCAACTTTGGGTGACATTTAAAGAGTATTTTGGCATTTTAATCACTCTATCATTCACAAGTGTTAAGAAAGTTAGGGCAAAATTTTGTTGCGACATGCAGTGATCATGAGAAAGATTGGGTTTTTTTGTACCTGGTTAGTAAATGTATACAAACGCATCCTGAATAGAGACATGTTAACACTCTGTAACATACAGCGCTTCTCAGTGTCAGAGACATGCATACCATAGTCAAAAACCTGCCTTTGTTTTATTGTATTTTGTAAAATATTGTTAACATATTGAAATTTGTAAACAATTAATGCTTCTTCTATTATTATAATAAACCTGATTATAATAATCTAACTGTTTCTATGGAAAATACCCCATCACAGTTAGTATATCTCACATTACATTGTCAGCATTCTAATTTGATTTGATAGTTAAACGGGGTCCGAAGAACAAAATCATTTTAACATTACATCTATTCTTTATTTTACTAGGGAAGAGAGGGTGTTAAAAATGAATTCAAGTGCTAAATATATAAACTGTCTCTTTTTGCACAGAATGAAGTAAGGAAACATGTTTATCGTCCAAAGTTAGCGCAAATATTGAGGCTACGAAATCTCTTTGTATCAAAGACACATTAGCTCTTTGGTATGACAATGCGAATTTTTCAAAGAGATCTGCAGCTAACATGCCCCAGACCGTCCATTTTTAAGAACTAACGGACCTGCAACATAAGTATAATTGATTGTGTAAGATACCGCCTTCTTCATTTACAACTTTGACATGGTCTCCAGACTTCAACTTTACGATGTTTGTCTTTTTAATTTGGATAAGCAACTCTTCCTTGTCCACAGAAAACACTAGCACTTTATTAACTGTATGTTTGTTAAATTTTAGATTCAGCCAGGTACGGGGTTTAGATAGAGCATCGTCGGCAAATATGTAGGTTCCCGCCACAGGTCACGTGAACACTCCAGTTCTGTCGTCATATCCGTTTCTTCATTCGTTAGGACTGCGTCATATTCCTCTGTTTGGTTTCGCCCGAGCCTTAGTTGGATTGAGTTAAGATTGTTAGAACAAAAACTTACTCGTGGTGGTAAACTCGACGAATCTTTAGCCAAATTAGAAAACACAAATACCGTTTTTAAATTACATACGTTTAGGTACAGGATAATTGATAAAATAATTTTTGAAATGAATGTAATCTTTTCAATAAATTTACCAGAAGACTGTTGAATCTGTTGTTTCAGGGCTGAGGAGTCCAGGTGGCCTTGGTGTTGTCGTAGATTAACGGCTACAACAAGTCAACCTTTGTTTGTGTGTCTGTAAATTGTTACTGCTGTGCGCCATACCAAGTAGGCTGAAAAGCAAAACGGGCACATTTTTCCCGAATTTATAATTGCACAATGTTTAGAAATATTTCCACTGTTTCTTTATACATGTACATGTAAGTACTGATTCAACACCTGTCACGACACTGTTATCATGCTATTGCCACATTAGTATATCCAAATATATGGAGTGCAACAAATATCTAAATGGCATCCTGCTTTTTTTTTATTGCAATTTGTCTTGTGTTTGCAGAACTATTGATAATAATGATCCTCGTAAAACTATTTTTTATGACTCTCAGCTCTGATAAGGTATCTCAGTTTGCCAACATTAGATGTTAAGATTTTGATTAGAGTTTTGCAGTATGTATGGAACTACAAATGTTCCGAAACCATAATTTTGCATTTCCTACATAAAAAACTATACTAAAAGAAAATTAATAAATTATTCTATATTTTTATTTATAAAGAAGATTATAAAGTTGACATTTGAAAAAAATCCCCAAAATATTCCATTACATGTAACATGTATACCAAAAAAGCGCACTACATCATAAGCACTAATATTGGCTAGTATTTCGATAATGAAGAAGGCCAAAGTTCTTGTCTTCAAAAGAGAATATTTGAATTCAACACGTGCGCACGGCATTTAAATATTAGAAAATAAGCTTATTATATATTAGTTTATATATAACTATATAAAAAATCCAAACTGTCTCGTTGTCCAAATATAAATACATATACTGTATTCGATTCAAACAATAGAATAAATGTAGTTTAGGATACCATTGATTAACATTAGTAATTATCTATATAGTATCTGATAAAAAACAAAACAAATTTACAAATATCCGTTGGGAAATTACCGAATAGGAATGTCATTGTGTTAAATTTAAATCTTCTAGAACAGTGCAGAATAGGCGCTGTATAAGTAAAGGGGGGTATTTTAATTGTCGTAGAGGACGACCCGCCCTCTTTTATACTAAATTGGTATATAAATAATCGATGCACTGGCACAAGTTAAGAAGGTTATTAAAACAGTAATTTAACGAGTTACAGATTTTTTGCTGAAAAAGTAAGTAACTTTTTGGATAGTTTTTAATTCATAATAAAAATTGCTAATGCTTTACATAAGCATTGATAACAAATATCTTATAAATTAGGTTATATATGTTTTTTTTGATTTTAATATACTTTACTTTATAATGATACCATTTCTCTGATTTAGGCATGGGTTGCTGTAAAGTGTTGAAGTCACTTTTTTCGTTTGCCAAAGGCGTTGTTTTACTTGTGTTTCTCTGGAACTTTTTTACTTGTACCTGAGCAATGCAAATGACATACCTGGCTGGTTCAAACACTTGATGTACGGTATAATAGTTCTCACGTCGATGTTGATCTTGGTCTCTATGGTCTGTGATATATGCTGCTGCGCCACAAATAACAAAGATGAAGAGAAGGATCTTTCTCAAGACAGAGATGCAAGCAAAGGTTGCTGTAGAGTGTTTGGCTGGCTGGTTCAAGACATTTTTTTTTACTTGGGTTTCTCTGGAAGTACTACTCGCACCTGGCAAGTACAAATGACGTCTCTGACTGGTTCAAACACTTGATGTACGGTATAATCATTATTACGTCAATTTTGATCCTGTTCTCTATGATCTGTGATGTATGCTGCTGCAGCACCAACTACAAAAAAGAAGAAGAGACGGAGGATGTAAGCAAGTATTATTCTTCAGAAAACAATGAGGTTATTATCGATATTATTTCAGACCTCCCTTAACTCTCTATTTGCTGCAAGTGAAAGCGAAAATTTTATATGCATATGTCGAAGGAAATTGACCCATTCTGTTTTTCGTTGGAATGCCTTATGGGAGGAAAGGGGAAAACATCGCACATGATAGAAACTAATTTGTGTTTCCGTATACTTGTTTTTTTTTCTATTCTATAGAATTTATATCTGAAATAGATGTACATATCAGTTTTAAAAGCATAAAAAAAATCACTCGAGGGATAATTTCAGTTTATTTTCCGGTCACCTTCAGTTAATTTAACAATTGAGCATTTCATATTTTCAATAAAGAATTATCAAGTGTTTCAATTGAATTGTTTGCCGATTTCCTTTTTTGTCGTTGATTTTTTTAAAATCATTGTATCATGTGTATTACGATGCGTTTGGTTTTCAAAATATTGCTAATACAATTACTTTTAACTAGACTTTGACCCGTGCGTGCACGGGTTGACATTGCATATGATATCGGAATAATCTAATATTATTCTAATAGAATAATCTGTGTTTCGGGACAGGCCTTCAACACAGTTAGAATTCCTCCCATATACCCGTAATGTAGCAAAAAACTGCAGAATCGCTCCGATTTTGAGAAAATTAATGAAGCTTTATTGAAAATAACAGTCAAATTATTCATAACAAACCATTTTGAGGCTGTAAATACGTTTCATCTAAAAATCTAATTCATATTAATGAAGAATTCAACAACGCTTCAAATTTACACACCATGTAGACATTCGGAACTCTTGGGATTTCTCATATCAAATGCACTGCGTTAGTTATCTCCCGTATTTTCTTTGATGAACAGAATATATACATGTAGCAAACTTTCAATGAAAATTTACACGTATTTGTATTATCGTTTCTGAGTTTATCCATGCAAATGTGATATTGTGGAAACATAATCTAAATAAAGAGCCTCCCGTGATTTAGCGTGAATGTAATGCGCATGCCAAGATTGTAAAATCCAAAAAATCCAGATGATTTCCGGATTTTTAAAAGGAATTTTCGCTGATTATTAATTAGCGAAGCTTGATTGAGAAAAAATAAAAACAAATTGGTAATCTTCAAGTACCAATGATGTTTAAAGGTATATGTGGCGTATTTTTAGTGAATAACAATAATAATATCTGATTATTTGCTTCATTTCCTTACTTAAAGATAGGACTTTCACACAAATTACGCTTTATAATTCAATCGCATAACAAAGATACAAGAAGTCAAAAAAATATTTTTTATTTTTTACCGGCACGGTATAAAATACAAAAGATTTGAATAACCCCGCCTTAAATGGGTCACGTGACATCCATCTTGGAATGATGGGTATACCGTTAAGTTTGACAGATTTGGCAATGAAAAAAAAAGAGACAGACTGACAAGGATAGGAACAAAGGGAAGATTGTCATCGGAGACCATGTAGATTGATAGAACAGGAATTAAAGTCGAATTAAACTTAAGTTTCCATGATGAAGTTGTAAAGGTTTTGCTACCGGTAGTCAGGTTCGTGCTCCATTTGTCCCGTGTCTTTACTTTATAAGTTTTAAACCACAAGTGGATTTTCGTTTAGAGGAATTTTTGAATAAAGAATAAATAAACACTCTCAGTACATGCATCCCTCAGGGAGAGGGGTATTTACTCCGTTTACCGTGTCGATGATGCTAAAATCGTGCTTCGTCTTTATTACACTTAATAAACAATTTATATCGTTCTACATTAATGAATATCGGAATAATAATGCTTCGAGTATCATCTGATATAAAAATTATTTAATTTAAGACATGAAAAACGTAATTCTAATTTGTAAACAAACTCTTCTTCCATCGTGTTTTCAATGCAAAGTTTTCCCGCACTCATGCGCAGTGGCGTTATAAATGGCGGATTACATTAATATTCATCAGACGTGTAGCAAAGTTTAAAGACAAATAACTAAAGACAGAACATGTTTTATGGACCTAGAGTTTGTGAAACATCTAATTTTAAGAAGTATGATGTATATTTTTACTCAAACTCATGTCAAAAATTTTACTCCAAATACGCCACATATACCTTTAAAATATATAAAACAAAAGACAGTACTCTTTCGATTTCTCGGTATTAAAGCCCAAAAATTCGAGTCTATTATTTTAATATAGTAGTATAGATTAGAACTTGGCATAAGATTCATAACTCGATCTAAAATTCATTTTACATGTATACGCTTCCCTCTCATTTATGTTATTATTATACAATGCATATACATGGATATTATTAATGCTTTAATTTTGACAGGATTTTACAACATGATGTAGACTTTTTCAAAATTGCAGCAGGCCAAGTTACCACTTTGCATCTTTTACGCTTTGTTGTGAAATTATAAAACATGGTTATTGATTTTTTTCTCAAAATGTACAATTTATTTAAAATATAAACATTGCACGGTGTCTCAATACAATAACAGAAGGCTACTCTTGTTACTTATTACTCACTCTCAAATAAAAAAAATATCAACAATAAAAAAAAACTCTTTGGTTTATTTATGCTGGATTTCATTGTTGTGGTCAATGCAGAAAATGGACACTTTCAAAACAAATCAATTGATAGAAATCTGAATATATATTGGCTAATATTGTGCCTTCGATGTTCACACAAGGTCTTAAAGGTGTTCGAAGTCATATTTAACTTACCATCTGACTTCCACGCAAAGACAGTGATTATCACTGATAATGTTTTTAACGTTATAAACTTACAATTTTTTTAAGTACACGTATTTTAATTATAAAAATACGTTGGTCCTTGTTTTAAAATATAAGCATTTGAATTCAACACGTGTGTGTGGTATTTAAATATTAGCTCACGCACTAATTACATATTAATTGATATATACCTTTAAAAAAATCCAAACTGTCTCGTTTACTAAATAAAAATACGTAATCTGTATTCAATTTAAAATAGTCTATCATACCGTCAATTAACATTAGTTTTTTCCAATTTTGATAAAATCATCCGTTAGAAATTTGCCGAACAGGATTGTCATCTTGTTAAATCTAAATGTTCTGGAACAGTGCAGAATTGGTACTTCATAAGGAAAGAAGAGAATATATTAATCCCGTGAAGAAGGACGACACGCCTCCTATTAATAAATCTGCACACAAGGTTGTTAAAACAGTAAAACAGAAATAGTAAGAGCTGCGGATAAAATAAATATCTATCTATATAATTTTGTATGCAAAATTAATAAAGCTTTAGATAAGCATTTATGATGAAGATAAATTAAGTAAATTAAGTAACGTGATTATACTATTCATACTTTACTTCTCTGATTTAGGTATGAAATGCTGTGAATTCGAAGTTTTTCGTTGTCAAAGGCATTGTTTTTCTTGTGTTTTTCTGGAATTATAACTTGTGCCTGATCAATACAAATGACATACATGACATACATGTAACTGACGTAACGTACATTATTATAGTTTTTGCGTCGGTTTAATCCTGTTCTCTATGCTTCTGCTCCACCACCAACAAAAATGATAAAGAGATGGATCTTTGTAAACATAGGTTGCTGTTGAGTGTTTTTTCGTTGGTTTCTTTACTTGTGTTTCTATGGAACTATCACTCGTACCTGACCAACACAAATGACGTTCCTGACTGGATAAACAGATAATAATTATACTGTTTAATCGTTCTTGCGTATAGTTTGATCCTATTCTCTATTATCTTTACAAAATGCTGCTGCGGCACCTACATGTACGACACAGAAAGAGAAAACAAACTTACAAGACGAAAGTAAGTATTATTCTTCTGAAGACAGTGGGGTTATTATAGATACCATTTCGGACCTTTTTAAACGCATTATGAATTGTCTCTGATTGCCTCAAAACAATTTAACATTTATAAGTCAAGAAAAATTGACGCAGAATTATTCTGTTTTTCCGAAAAATCCGTAATGGAAGAAATAGGAAAACATTGCACATCTGACAACTAATTGTTTATATTCCTTATCCTGTGTTTTCTATAGGATTTTTAACCTATTATCTGGAATATTCCAGTTTGATCAGGTACGGCTAGTTAATTCAACTTACATTCGACTCATCTAGCAATAATAGGTTAGACAAATTTGGTACATGTAAGTGTGAATGTTACAAGAAAATTCTGATTCCAGAATTTTTTGGAAATTTCAGCTCTTTAAAATGATACGTCTGGCCAGTACATGTATTTAATAAAATGCATTGTACTGAAACAATTTGTCAGCGCAACTCCTCATCTATTTGAAATTTCTGAGTAGAATGTCATGAAAAATTTTGTAGGAATTTAGGACACAATGTCCACATGTGCATTTTACGAAGAAATTTTGATTCCATTAGTTTTGAATCTTCAATTATTTTATAATAATTTTTTTAAAATCAAAAGTATAGATATGCATATTTTCCAAAACTTTGTATGAAAAAAATATATTGGAAATTTATCGGAAATTTAATCGGAAATACTGATTAAAGGTATTAAAAATGTAAAAAAAAAAAGTCAATATTTAAAAAGACGATTTTTTGTTTGTTTTCGGTGATCCATTATCCCTAAAAGTTTCAAGCTTCTATTTTAAACCGTTTTAGATATTGAATAAAACAAAAATCGGACGCCATTGACATAAGGAATGGCATAATTTATACAAAGATGCGTATTAAATGCTTTAGTTACATTCTATTACTACTGAAAATTTCAAGAGTATTATGAACACATGTCCGAGATGAAACTTTTACAAGAAAGAAAAAGGTCAAAAACGAAGAAAAATAAGAGAAAACAAAACCAAACAAAAACAACAAGATCTTACGTTGGAAACGGAATATCTTAATAATAAGATATTACGGAAACAATAACTAAAAGTCTTCCGTTGAAGATGGAAGATTTTAATAATAAAGAAACTGTACGAAAACAATGAGATGTTCTGTTTGAAACGAAAAGCTTAAAAAAAAATAAGTCCTCTGCACCTTGTACCTCGACCTTTGACATGTTTATGTTCCATTCAAAAAATAATCATTGTATCTGAATATTACATTGTTCAATTTCTTGTTCACTTTGTTGAGAGAGTTTGTTCTGTGTATGCCAATTTCACCAAACCCCCCCCCCAAAAAAAAAACCAACAAATAAAACAAAACAAGGTGTCCCAAAAATTCCCTAACAGCACTCGTACATACAGAAACAGAAGAAGGATCTGAAAAGAGAAGATAAAAGGGAAAAGAATAAAAGGTGTATTTTTGTATTAAATTAAATAATAAAAGAAAGCGGAAAGTAAAGCAAATGACTACTGTCCTTTTTTACACGTGGCAATACTAGTAGTTGCACTGTGTCATTACAATGCGACTTTTTCAGTGAACCGAGATCATATTAGGCGTGAAATATAAAATTTCATGCAAGTATTTAATTTAATTATTGACATTTCGAACCAACACCTTTAGTTATAAAAATTGTATGCATTTATCAGCATGGCGTCTTTTTTCTAAGGGGTTTAGTATTTTTCAGGTTTTACATGACGAAAACTGACTCCTGGGTCTTTATACTACAATGCGATCCAGTTTTGTTTAGATGGGGATTTTTCTACGACGAAAAATGACGTCCTGTCATTAATCTATTGGGGAATTGACATTATTCTTCTTTTCACTGGCTCCTAGAACTTTTAGGGTTTTTTTGTAAATCGCGTTTTAGACATCCCACATTAAATCTAGGATTGAAGGAAGAGATGACAACCTTTATGGTATCCCAATAATTATTGAATATACCGACATTTCGTCGCTTATCGCCGTATACTGTTATAATAGTGAACTACGTATAAACTTTTAATGTCTGAACATCGCCTACTACGATCTGATTGGACAAAGGTCAGTCAAAACATTTCGTTGGAACCTTTTTGGAGTTAATGCTTATGAAAAGTTTCTATGTAGTTCACTAAGTCGGAATTTTAATGTCAAAATAAGTTTTTTGATAAAAAAAAATTCTTCATGAAATTTATTTTGCAAATTTTATTTAGTAATTTAAAAAAAAGTACATGTAATATAATTATTAATCAAATATTATAATGGTATTTTTAAAGGTTTAATGACATATTTTATGGAAAAATCTGATAAATTTAAAACTTCAAATTTTAAAGCAAAAAATGTTGAATGCAACTTTCTAAAAAAAATATCATATATCAACGTTAATATATACTTTATAACAAGTATAAGTTTCATGGTCACTTTACTGGCATTTAACGGAGATACTGAAATAGGAATCATCCCTACCCCATTTTCTAGAATACTAACTTTTTCTGTTTCTTTTATCAAACATAAAAAACAAGTTGTGTCTATATATTATCAAAACCGCTTTGGTTGGCTTTTTCCGATAGCGTCACGATCAATTCTGTCAGCTACGTCAAGCATAAACAATAAACGCCGCCGGTGTGAAAACTTTATGATTGGTCAACTCCTTTTATTAGGCGGAGTTATCAGTACACGCTTATGCAAAAACTAAGAAAGAAAAAAAGAGCTGAAGGATTTCTCAGAAAAGTTCATTTTCTCCAATATGGAGTCATTATCTCTCTCTCTCTCTCTCTCTCTCTCTCTCTCTCTGAAAACGGGCGTTAAACCATAGTCTCAAGCTACGGTCCAGAGTACGGCGTTAAACAAAATATAATATTTAAAAGTTGCATGTGCTAAGCGTTCATTTCATGTTTACACCGAATAGTAAATGTATAATGCACATGTATTACCTTCTAACAAATTATTGAACGATGATACATGTATGAAAGAACGAGATGGAAGTGGAGAGTGCAAGGGGGTATGTATATGTGCGTCTTCATTAGGCAAGTGTCCGATTCGTTTCCTCTTCTGTTACCCTATTACTTTCGGTGTAAATATAATAAAAATTATATACTAAAATATCCCCAAACAATTCACTGCAGATTTCTTTATTTTACTTGGAACCACCGATCACCAGCTCCATACATGTACACTGGCGTGGTTTCACTGGTTTGTTTACATATAAAAATGACAGCTCTTGATCCGCTTTCCAAGTAAGCCTAAAGGTTGTTTAATAGGAGAAAGTTTGGGGCAAGTAAAGCGACAATTATTAACAGTAGTAAACTAAATGAAGAATTATTTAACTGAATTATTTGCACAAAATGTGGTAATGTATGATTTTTTTTTGTACATGTAAGTATTGTATCATATGCATGTAACTTTATATCTACTAACTTAAAATTACTTAGTAGAGGTACATGTACAGCTATTCATGTATGTACCGTATGTATGTTTTATCACAAGTGTACACCTTCGAAAAATACCCCACGAGTACCCCGGTGAATTTTTCATTGTTGTTCTGTCCGTGCATAAATTAGTCTGAACCAGCAGCCAATCAGCGGTAAGCTGATTCCACCAATAAAAAAGTTTGTGGTTAAGGTGCGGGTATTGTTTATGCATAGCGTAGCTGATAGAATTGAACGCGACTCAATCGGAAAAATCCAACCAAATCGGTTTTAATAATAATTCTTAACATTAGCTGAATATTTATAAGAGTAAATGAAATATACTAAAAAAACTTCTTTTATTGAAAATTAGAACATTTACTCTGCTGAAATATGCCAGCTTACACAAAAAGAGCTGGACAGATTTTTTTCTTTCTTTTTTTGTTGGGGGGGGGGGGCAAAATTCATCATTAAATATTAATAACTCAGGTTGTAATATTTCTAGGATTTGGATTGGGAATTTCACTGTAATGGACAAAATAATACGTTATTATTTGCGCGAATTGCGTGCCATATTTCTTGCGTGAATGGTAACTCTGTTTATAGAATGTCCGTTCGGATGTGATTTTTTTATAGAGCTTAAGTTTTTAAAATCTAATTAGCGATTTTACAATCTGTATTTCATTTTTGTGTAAACGGAATTTGGTTACAGATCGAGACAACGCTTGTGTAATAAATAGCGCAGTTCATTTCCTGAAAACATCGCAACTTTCACTTTTGATTTTCATTTAAAGAAAGTATCTGAAATAGATTTAAACGATGCAGAGTGTGACCTGTAACGTGCCGTTATTAGTTGCTTCATTTTTAAAAGCTCTTTTATCTATCTGGCGAGTAAATAAAAAAACAATTGTCATAACGACATCAAACAGTAATTAAAAACTTTGAAGTAAATAAAATAGTTATGACTAAACACTTAGAGTATTTGGCGTAGGGGATTCATGTATATATCCATTTATTATAAGTACTTTTAATATTTAAATCACCCCGCGTTTTTGTTTTTTTGTTTTTGAAAGGTTGATATTAAGTATCACTGTGCAATGTACAAAACATCAACAAATGAAAATATACCCAACAGTCATTACTTTTATACAGAATTTAAAGAGGAAATATCATGATACATTCATAAAATAATTAGTGATTTAATCAATGCACTCGCTTATCTCAATGATGAAAACGCTTTTCAATATTTCTTATACGTAATTCTGAAGATTTAATATTCAGAGAAAAAAATATAATGTATATAGATAAATCGACGATTTATAAACGAATTTATAAATTTCTAGACCTGAATCACAAAACTTATTAAATGCATGTTGACCCAATTCCTGCATTTTCAACCCCTTTGGTCTTGGGTGTATTGAATCACATGTGTACTCAATGACCGTAACCGATAAAATCAAGTCTTTCCACTCACGTATTGGTAACTCGTTTAATTGTCTTTTGTTTATGCAATGCACTGAAATTACAATACCAGGGCATTTTAAGACGAACTTTGTGTATAGTGACAGATATTAGGTCTGGTCTCTGCACGTTTGATATTGTGTAAAGGCGATGCAAAGGGGGTGTTATTGATTAACTTAAAGTTGTCGAAAGCATGGAATAAAATAATCATTATGATTTTGTTATTTTTTTGTAGATTGTAGAAAGTAAAATGAAGTTACTACTATTTTTGTCCGACTGCTTTGTGCCAATTTAACTACTGATTCTAAAGTTAACCACTATTTACTAAAGTGATGGTGTCTGAAGAGCCCCTGTAAAAGGCGCTAATCTAACGATAGAAATGTTTTTGATGCAGTTCTATTTCTGACATAAATAATCTCCATTTTGTTGATATCAAACAACCAATTTAACATGAGTTTTTATATAATTTATAACTAGAATATTCCTAATGACTGTATATGTCATAACTCGATATGCCTTCTTAGTATACGTTATAGGAAAGGTACATATACATGTTGAGTTTGGTAAATGAAGTTTTTGCAACACTAACTTTTACTAACTAACCTTACTTTGATTTAAATGATGATGCATGCAACGTTGATGTAGCGTCTAACGTTGTCATATTGATTTTTCAATTATCTGCGAGGGTTTCTCCATCCTTGATGATTTTATGGCTTAATATAGTATATGTGATTGTTGTTTAGAATTTACGATCAGAATGCAAACAATTTAAGGAGTTGAAACGTTTAAATTTGCCCATACTGTGGGAGATAACACAGGATTTAAGCGACATCAAACATCACATATATCTTTACAAATATTTCCACAACATAAAAGCAAATCTTTTCAGAAGTCAATCACAATTCTTTACTATGTCATGTTTTAAACATAATAAGGGCATTGTCAAATTGCCAAAATCGATAAATGATTGACCAAGGTTTGGTATTCACGGACAATTACGCTATAATTGGGTAATACATGCAGCTTTCAATTGAAGTACCGTGGCAATCTTTTTTTATATTCAATACGTCTTGAATAAAAATAGGACATTGAAATCGATAGCGACCGAAAAAAATATTGACATTTTTTAATGGAATACAGTAAATACCAAAGAAGCTAAAAATATACCTGGGAAATTTAAAAACTTAAAATAGAAATTCCATAAACATACATAGGTATAAAAATGACCAAGAGCGTAAATCCTCAGTGTTGTTGCTTTCTTGCTGAGGGAAAAAAACTCATAAACTTAAAGGTAAGCCAATTAATTTCCTTTTTATGTTCACTTGCATTTATATTGTAGATAACTAGGCTGTATTAGATTTGATATATGTTGTGATATTGGAAGTTGTATTCCAGCTAAATAGGCTGTTTAAAGTTTAATTCAATATATGTTGTTATATTAGAAGTTGCATTGATACTGTCAACTCAACTTTGTAATATCTCGGAATAAAAACATGTAGTCGCCATGTTATTGAAATGATGCAGACATATTTAAAATTTTTATTATCTATATTCCTGTTATTTTAAAAAAAAATAATACACTGTGCATCTCCGTGATATTATTAAAATTTAATCGTAGTCTTTTTAATCCCAGAATGATACAAACCAATTAGTGAAAAAATAAAACAGAAGTAAAACAAACTTTTTCAATTCTTTGAGAAGAACAACACCCAACCCCCCAAACCTAAAATAATTGGTCAAGGTTTGGCTTTGATAGAGAAAAAACTTGTAGCGCCTTTCCTGAAAATGTGTATAGTCGATATAGCTCAATAACGTTTACAAATTTTCACTGTTTCATTTAAAGGCCAATAAATAATCAATAAAAAATAAAATAATATGATTGACATACTCTTATTTTTAAAAATAGATATGGACTGCTGTAAAGTGTTTCGGTTTCTGTTTACCCTTGCTTTGGAGTTGATAGATCTTGTGCTGGACTGGGAGTTCTACTACGAGATCAGCAAAACAGCTGAGGTGAGCTATGAAGTCAGAACTAGCATTCTCGCTTTTGCTATCGTTGGATCTGTCCTATTCATATTGATAGTTGCCAACAAAATCAATTTGTTCTGTTGCAACGAATATGGTGACGACGAAGAAGAGAACGCATACTCAGTTGGACTTTCCATACTTTCCACGGTCATTGAGGATCTTCCGCAAATTGTTTTAGCTATCATCGTAGCCTGGACGACAAAAGAACTTGTGTCTCCAGTACAGATAGCTAAAGCTGTGTACGCAATAGTGGAACCTTTCATTCAGATTGTAATGAATGCTATCGAAATCCGCAACATGAAGAAAAAATACAAAAAGAACAATGGACGAAAAATTTGCAAAATCATTGAAATTATCATCAGTATTATTCTTATGATATGCTCTATTACTCTTCTTATCAATTTGGTAAAGCCTCTAGAACACTACATCAATATGTAATTAAGAAAAATTCAATCTGTTTTGTTTAATGTAGAGAAACATTGTCAAAATATTTTGAATAAAACTGTAAAACGACTTACGTTTTTGGAATTTATTTATATATATTTCATATGTTTTTGTTTTACATTTGTTGTTTTACATTTGTAAACTCGGTTCAAAAAATTTGATAACATGCATCATCTACTTGGGTAAATATATCAATGCATAGTAGGAGTCCTAAAGGTAGAAACCGGTCACAAATATGAAAGGTGACAAATCAGAAAGGAAATAATTTAAAAAGTTGGGCGAAACATGTATAACGAAATGATAGAAATAGTCACAGACCAGACTGGCATTTGAATCTTGACACCCTGAATCTCTAGTCAGGTGCTCTACCAATTGCATGAATTATCTGGCGCTTGTATTTCTCCCCCATTAACTATTAAGTTTACTGAGGGGCGCAAAAAATGCACTATTAGGAAAGAAACTCTATCCATTCTAAGATGGGTAAAATTAGCTACTAGTAACTGGCTATTAGTAACTGGCTACGAGAAGTAAGAAAAGCTAGCTACTAGTAACTGGCTACGAGATGAAAGTAACCTGGCTGCTATTTACTTGTTACTGTCCAAGTGACAAAACATACCTGGGATTTCTATTTGTTTTTAATATGTACATTGCACTATATCATCACATGATTTATTATCTTTTGTGATATCGTCAGCTACAAAATGCCTTACAATATCTCCTTTTAATAATAAATAATAGTGATGCCCTTTTTATTGAAAGTAAATTTAATTCAAAAACACCATTGCCCTAGCCACTGTTTTGATTGCAAGTTAAACGAAAACTCGCTGGCCTTCACGCACGAGTGACCTGAGACAATAGACGATACAGGTAAACTGGAGAGGCCCAAGCTGAGGGGGAATACACAGCTGTCCTATATAAGTGGGTGATTTGACACCTAATTACTGGTACAATAATTTGATAAATCTCCTTGAATTTAGTAATTATAATTGTACAAGACATCGTAAGGTTATCTATAAATAGAATTAACACAAAAGAATATATTTTATGGAGATAATTTGAAATTTTAACACTGAGGCACCTAAAACCATGTTTAGGCTAATGAAACATTATAATAAAAATCTAGAGGTGAAGTTTCTTATTATTTTTTAAGCTTTTAAACAATCGTCAGATTAACCAGAATTTTCTCTGTTTCCAAAGAAAACGTAACACTTCTTGAAGAATGCAGAAACTTATTTCATAATAAAAGATTGTTATGCAGATTTTAATACAATTTGATTTTTAAAAAGCTTAAAACAACAATTTCAATATCTAAATTTCTGTGGAAAAAAGGGTTTAATATTTTTGCCATCAGTTGTCTACATGTTCTCTTTTGTCTGAGAAGTGGACAGGCATAGCCTACATCCATGCTATGCCTGACACTTCTCAAAAGAGAATATTGTCTACATTATACATGTCCTATATAAAACTACTTTAAAACTAGTCAGACCAATGCAATGACTGTTCTAAGGGATAAAAATTAATGTAAATCCAAGAAAGAATAAAAAAGCTTAAAAATAAAATATTGAATAAGACTTATGTGAATGGAAAAGCAAATCATTTATTGTTCAATTATCTTGTTTCATTACAGATCTCGATGTCACACTTGATTATGATGCAAAATTTTCCTTAAAATATGCATGTTTCAAGAATTAATGATTTAAAATACTACCGCAGAAAAAGGTTCCCCTTTTAAGGTTTTGTAATATTTACCGCGGAGAAAAGTGCCCTTTTCACCATAATTTTAACATGCCCTTTTCAAATCCTAGATTTAACACTAATATATATATATAAATAAATATATATATATATATATATATATATATATATATATATATATATATATATATATATATATATATATTAAAGATGTGTACCAGTCTTGCTAAGTTTAACATTCTATAAGGTCATCCACATGATATAACGACACATTTACTCAGATATCTTTATTTATGTCGTTAGCTATTAGTGCATTTTGTTACAAATATATTTATTTTTTTAGGGTTTGTCAACATATCTCAAGTAGCTGTATATATAGATTGATCGTATATATGTACCCGTGTTGCTAATTTCAACATTCTTTAAGGTCACCCACATGATATTACGACACAACTATTCAGATATCTTTCTTAATTTCGTTAGCTACTTGTGCATTTCGTTACAAATATCTCCATTTTTAACAGTTTCGTTCATATACCTTAAATAGCTGTATATATAGATTGAAGATATCTACACGTGTGGATAATTTGAACATTATATAAGGTTATCCACATAATTATATGACACAATTACTTAGATATCTCTTTAAATCTCGTCAACTACTAGTAGATTTTGTTACAAATGTTTATTTTTGAGAGTTTTGTCAAGATATCTCCAGTAGTTGTATATATTGATTGATGAAATGTAGCAGTCTTGCTTATTTCAACAAGCTGTATATATAGATTGAAGATATCTACACGTGTGGTTAATTTCAACATTCTAAGATCACCCACATTATATTACGACACAACTACTCAGATATCTTTTGAAATCTTGTCATTTCACTTTTAATGCTGATACTATTTATTGGATTTGTAAGCCAAGTAATAAGAGAAAAGAAGTAACATCTTGATTATTCTCGATACAAAATATTGAATCATTTAGAGGTAGTTCTTAAAAAGTAATAGATTTGAATAAAGAATCTTGAGGTAAAAATCATATATGGTACAGATAAAATACTACATATGAGATCAAAAGTAAACTTTCAAATAAAAATCAATTTCGATACTTCGATTTTCTGATAATCCCCATACACGTTAATTCACAATACATATAATTATCTTTTTAGGCAAAAATTGCCAAATGAAAACTTGTAAAAAATTGTATTTTGATGAATCTTGTCTTTCAATAATTTAACATTTTGAACAAAATATATTATTGTCTCAGTAAAATGATTATGTTCTTATTGTCGACAAATCATCCATTATGAAACATGGAAAGAGAATAATGGATGTACATGTACACTATAAAGTTATTATTCCACACGGAATGATCAATGACATAAAAATATCCCTTTTAATTGGAAAATAGAAGCAAAGTTAATACCTTTTTTGATATGTGGAGTCGTGTTAAGTAAACCATTTTCATAACACTGAATATAGTAGTCTCAATATTCACAATGTTTCACTAAGTTGTGAATACTTCTCACCCAAAGCAACGGAAACATGAACGATATTGTTGATTTAGATCAATGAATTATAAAAAGACGTAGTTCGTGTTGCAATCATATTATTTCTATTAGCTATTTCGTAATAGAAACTTGAAACAGGGTTATCAACAGTTTCGTTTGAAGTAATCTTTTCGTAAGTTCTATGGTCGATACAACGACCTTGTCAGTAAATACAATCTTCCACTGGGTCGCATGCTGACTGACGTTTTTCATACTATAATTGTTAGACCATAATTAATGACCTAATTGTCTACGGACTTTTGCGGTTTTTATTTTCCCGATTACGACAAAGAACACACGGCGGGTGTGACCGGTCAGCAGAGGATGCTTACTCCCCTGCCTCTATCTTGGAGGTCCGTGTTGCCCTGTTTTGAATTTGTATTTCGTTTTTTTGGATTTTTGAGATGGTTGACGGTTTGTTATTGTCATTTTTTTCATTCTATTGTGTGTCGCGTTCAACTTTTGGTTAATAATTTTTTTAAAATAATTTTTATTATGCCATTTTGAAATTGTTTTATATGTTAAAATAACTATACGTGTAAAGCTGTTTCATGCACAAAAAATGGATATAACCTAAACATTTAAATACGTTAAAACGTATTTCTGTATCGAACACTAGAATACAAAATGATTTAAAAACCTATTGGTATTAGCTTCATAAACATGATTTTCATTTTCGTCCCATGGTTGAATTAAATAACTGTGAAAGGGATATATATGGTTTTTAAATTCAAATGCGAACCATGTGCTATTTTTGATCGACAGAAACCAAGTATTTAGAAATAAATCACCTATAAATAGTTCGCATACAAGCATTTTTAGAAAATCATTTCCCTGTAAGAAAAAAATTAGGTAAAGTAAAACATATCTGTCCATGTTCAATGACCCAGAGGTAAGGTTTTAACGATATTGCACAATTGTTGGTGAAATAATATGTTATCTAATACCTTGAAAGTTTTCTGTAGATACGTAAAAAACTCATTACAATTAAATAAATTGTATGTCTATGTCTTGAGTCAGTTTGTTTTTCTAATATTTATAGGTAAAAGGCATTGCAAAGGATGCGCAACGGAAATGACAACTGCTTTGCCATATTTATGGTTGTTGCTGAAGCAATCAATTTTTATCTAGATTGGAAGTATGAACACTTCTGAATCCTTGAACGACAACATTAGGCAGTTTAATTGGTGGTTATCCTCATTGGGAATCTTGGTATATCTTCTGACATTGCTCAGCCTTTGTTGTGATCTAATAAGAGACGACGATTATGAAAACCCCTGCTCTCTGGCCCTTTCGTTGTTGTCAGCCTTTATTAAAGATATCACTCAAATCGTGTTTGTTATTGCCGTGGCTTGTCTTACAACACGTTCGTTATCCGGGGTTCAAATCCTGAAATCTGTACACGGAGTCTTTTTACCCTTAATAACAATTGTAAAAATTAATCATGACTTGGAACAGAGATTTGTGTATGATGATTAGGTTTGAAAGATTTCTCTGTTTTATTTTGTTTTATTGTTCTTTTATTCTGTTTATTGTTTTAGTTTTCCTTCAAAGAGTACTTTTTTGTCAATCATAGATTTTTTTGACAAGATGTAAAATCCTGTATGTTTATTTAACTATTTTGAAATACGATTTGTTGTACTGATTTGTTACTTATTATTTGATTCATTTAAAAAAATGATTTTGTATGTAAAAACAAATAAATCTAAAGCTTTGGCACTAAATGTTTGTCTTACAATATCGATGTATTTTCTATTGATCAAAGAGTTTTACATCTTATGAGTTAAATGATAAAATATAAGATATTACATAAACTGAACAATAAATTGCTAAAATGATTTTTTTTAAATTTTGAATTAATACCACCTTTCTAGGTTAAAATTAAAATATGACTTAATCTGTCATGACATGGGGTTGAATACTATTGTAATTATATTGAAACAAACATCCAATTAGTATAACAACCTGCTTTCTAAAAATTGGCACCATCCATCCCTGGTTAATTTATCAATATTTAGGGTTAACATACCTTTCGGACATTTTTTGTAAACAAACTTCTATATTTTTGAAGATATGGAATTATAACGTTCGTTTGACAAGACAATTACAGGATATAGGCTTAATGGCGGGGGGGGGGGGGCAAAAACTTATCTATATTAACAAAAAACATACATTTCTGTAATTCAAATTCCATACCTGCGAATTAATATACTGGAGGTATATTCAGTATCCTATATTACATAGATAAACTTAAAAAATAAAGTAGAAACTGTTTACCGTTCACCTAAAAAAGAGATGAGTTTTTTTAATATAAATGTTATACATGTAACATAGTTTCATTTGAAACACATATGTATGCATTCCTCTTAATGAATATTGATAAAAGATTAGATAATCTGTCTTAAAGTCAATGCACAAAAACAGCTATTAATGTCTCTGGTACTCACGTATATTGAGCAGTAAAATTATTAACTTCACCAAGCAATATAATGAAAGAAAACTGCACGAGGGTTGTCCCAACATTGCCTAAACTGAGGGCATAACCTAGATAATGTTCACTGTAATTTCTTCGGACAACTTTGTTTTGATCACTGACCTTTGTCAAACAATACCCCAAATTTCATTTGCGTACTAAATATGTTCTTTGAGAAACATAATAATTTAAATATCAGCGAATTTGTGGCGCAATGTTAAAATAAAAAAAGCTAGTATCGTTGTTAAATCTTCACATCATTCATGATAACATTCACGTTCTATAGGTCCAACAATGTCTTGAAAATAATATTTTCTTTGAACATGTACCCTTAGTGCACTTTCACTATGCATATCTATTTTTTTTTTGAAAATTATCTATAAGAATACTTTAAACATGCCATGCATTACTAGTTGCCTTAAGTCTGTCTTTGTGAAATTTATATCCATTTCTTTTGGTCGGGATTTGTTTTTCACTTAATGTCATCATTCTCGTGTGAATATTTTCGATGTTGCTTGGCTACTTAGGTGACAGGGGATATTTCGAACGAAAGACCCAAAATTTTGAAATAAAGGGAGGACCTGATGTTCGGTTGGTTATTTGAGGGGTATAAATTGCTAGAATGTTTATTGCATTCACTTTCTGGATAGAGGAGCTCATGACCATTTCATTGATGTATGACACTTTAGTACTGGTAGCACTTTCCATCAAATATGGAATGAAAATGCGAGACTGTGGCCAAATTTTCATTTTCAGTTTTGTGCTTGAAAAAAAGGGTGGGTTCAGAACACGAAATGTCACCCGAAAAGAAAGTGATTGACCCCCCATTAATTGGTGATTATTTGCATGAGTAGACATTAAGGTACAAATCCAATGGTAGTTTATGGCAGTTGCTCGGGAGTGGAGCGTGGTGCTGGACCCGTGAAAATGTGAAAAAGGGCAATTTTTCAGATAATTTTGAGATCGTCCCTGGCTATTCTATATAGTGCTATATGTAAGTTGTATGTGTTTTATTCTAAAATGTTTAAAAATTCTTAAGAGTCAGTACCATGTGCCCCCTGCATGCAAACCAATTTTAGCAAATTTAAAAATCCACTGAAAAAATTAGATCACATATATAAGCACTATCTGCTGAACATTTCCTCCACAAAAAAATCCCCTGCCACCTTATTTCTAAATTAAATGCATTTCTAAGTGATTTTGGTAATTTTATTTACTTTAAAATCACTGCGATTTGTTTTAAGATCTTTATAATATTTTATTAGCTATCAGTGCGCTGCCTTAAACTGCTGACATCGTCATTTTACGAGTTCACAATTCAACTTGTCACAAAATGAAAATATAAAATATTAAGAATTTTCGTTATAACCAAATATTTCAATTAGGTTAAACATAAAATAATTTGCAAATTCAAACCATAAATTTATTGCAAATAATTAAAATAATTAAAACCTTTTGTAGCCCAAGTTTTAATTTTCTGTGTTTTCGAATAACTGATCATGGAGAACGCCACTTTTCAACGCCTTTTTTTGAACAACCCCCGTATAAGCTAATAAGTATCTTGATAGAATAAAATTTCGTTCTCTCAATATTTGACATTATATTATATTCCTTTTTTGTGTTATTTTTTAAAAGGAGGTTCACTCGAGTATAACTAGTACGCATTGAACGGGATTTGTTTATATCTTTTTTTTTTTTCAATGACGGGCACTGATTTTCATTTTCTGGAATAAAACATTGTCTTTCACTTTCGTTTTCTATTTAAAGAACTCTTTGGAAATCCTGTCACTATAAATAGATTTAAAAGAAGAACAGACTGCTGACGTAACTTAGTTGCATCTGGCTTGTTAAATATCATTTTTCTACCATCAATGTTGCATGCAAACTAAAAACAACACGTTTTTATTTTGCATTTTGACATATATATAAAAATAAATATCTTGGTAACATATAAAACCTTTTTTGCAGATTTGATTAAGTCGTAAGTTAGCATTTATAGCAGGGGAACACTAAAGCGTAGAAGAATATTTGAAATCTCAAAAACGCTACATTTTGAAAGTTGTGTTTGGACAGAAATTTGGTATGCAAGATATTTGAATCCATCCGTAAACCCCTTATTCAATTTCAATCAATTTAAATAGGTTTTCAGTTAACAAATCTCTATAGAAATTTGGATCTTATTTATATACTGTCTTCCTTTAATTTGTCTAAATATAAAATCTCCCACCTGGTAAATCACGTTTTACATACCAAAAAATAAAAACAACATTGTAACTTGCTCTTTAGCAATTTTTGCTAAAAACTACATTTAATGCGTGATGGACACGCTGGTGACTATCTCGGCTCTACATTGATTAACGATCCCATATATGATCGAAAATTTTGAAAACATTTGTATCGCCGGAGAAGATGAATCCAGTAAAGTGTTTCTCATTACTTTGAGAACGACGTCTGAATCAACTGAATCTATCCGAGAAGATATTTTTGAAGTGTTTTAAAATAATTTAGATAATTAGAAATATGAAAGAATATCAAGAAATAAAAAATTGAGGAGTTAAAAATATATCTTTCATCAAGGACGTGTATTCACGGACCATTTCCTTTCATTGGTAGAGATCTTTTGAATTTATTACGGTTGCATTCATTTTAAAATTCAATGCGTCCTGAACATAAATAGGAAAATAAAACCGGTAGCGACGGAATAAATATTATCATTTTGATTTTCGAATATAGAATAAACTTTGGGTTAGATTTTAATGCACTTTTATGCACATGTCGATAAATATATACCTGGGAATTTTAAAACTTAAAATAGAAGATTCATACACGTGTGCGCAGATCTATAAAAGGTGAGAAATTACAGAAATCTTCATAGTTGCATTTTTTTGTGGAAGAAAAAGTAATAATCTAATCCAAGGTGAGTCAATTGCATTCCATCTTATCGGGTTAAATCGCTTTATAATTTAAATAGGCATGTAAAAGAAGAAATTATTCCTTGTAACATTAGTAATTGGAGTAGCATAATGTACGTACACAGTGCTATACATACAGCAATTAGTCATTTAGATAGAATGAAAACAATTGTCTTTTTTAAATAAATTGATATAGATTTAATAGATATAGACACATTTAAACATTTTTTCTCTATCGATGTAAATTTTATTATCTAAAAAACTAGAATCTAGCATTAGTAATATAAATAAGTGTTACATGTACATTTTTTTTAAATTTACGATTTAAGAAATTAATTTAGCTTTTTTCTTTCG
Source organism: Magallana ariakensis (assembly GCA_020458035.1). NCBI lineage: Eukaryota > Metazoa > Mollusca > Bivalvia > Ostreida > Ostreidae > Magallana > Magallana ariakensis. Next base: position 48,763,684 of record CM035812.1, on the reverse strand, counting down.
GAAAGCAAACGTATTGAGCGATATTTGGTTTCTGTACGAAAAAATGTTTCGAAATTATAATTTTGCGCCATACCTAAAAAGTAAATCAAGTCCATCGGTCAAAACGCTAAGAGTATTTTACTGTTTTCATGTTTAAAACATTAGGAATTTATGAAAAAATAATGAAAAAATTACTCCAATATACATGACAATATTTTGTAATTTACTTTTGCAGATATGGACTGCTGTAAAGTGTTTCGGTTTCTGTTTACCCTGGCTTTGGAGTTGATAGATTTGGTGTTGGACTGGGAGTTTTACTACGAGATCAGCAAATCAGTTGAGGTGAACTATGAAGTGCAAACTAGCATCCTTGCTTTTGCTATCGTTGGGTCTTTCCTATTTTTGTTGATAGTTGTCAACAAAATTGATTTGTTCTGTTGCAAAGAATATGGTGACGACGAAGAAGAGAACGCATGCTCGGTTGGACTTTCTTTACTATCGACGATAATTGAGGACATTCCTCAAATTGTTTTAGCTATCATTGTTGCCTTGACGACAAAAGAACTTGTGTCTCCAGTACAGATAGCAAAAGCTGGGTACGCAATATTAGAGCCTTTCATTCAAATTGTAATGAATGCTGTGGAAATCAACGAAATAAACAAACACTACAAACCAAATATTGGGCGAAAAAACTGCAAAATCGTTGAAATTTTCATCAGTGTCATTCTTATGATATGTTCTATAACTCTGCTCATCAATTTGATAAAGCCTCTAGAACATTACATCAATTTGTAAAGAAGAATAAATGTTTTGTTTTTCTTCTTACTTAAAATTTACATGCATATAGATGTGAACAAAATATTTTGTATAAACTTGTACAACCAATTGCGTCATTGATGTTATTGCCATTTGAATAAAATTGCTTTAATGTTAAAGTTATTAATTTTTTCCTCAACAAATTTAAAGTCTGTATATTTATTTGTTGGTTTCTGAGAAAGTACAATTCGTATCATGCATCTGATGAAGTGTGTATATGTTTCCAAATAGAAATATGATCTTATTAATTACAAAGCAACATTATACAATAGGCTAATTTACCATTGTTCCCTCAAATAGAACAATTATTTTCAAAGCGTACATAGTCTATTTGAATTCAAATTCCTAAAAGTAGGGGACGAACACAAATAGTAAATCTTGACAAAACAAACAAGGAAAAGCGCTAAAATATAAGCAGGGAAAAAATTACTACTGTCTTTAAAAAAACAAACCCCAACGTAGTATTGTCTTGCTAGCCAACCGCTTAAAAGAAAGAAACCCAAACGTATATAAGTAGTAATGACGGGGGTGGTTGAAGGGGTGGATGTGAGGTTGGCTCCCTTCCATTTAATAATTCCAATGACAAAATATTTTTTTATCATTTAGCTTATTAAAAAGAATGTTCACATTCGTTAGCACTAAATGTACACTAAACTGGCAAGAATGTCCTGATCTGATCATTTGTTCGTTAGTTTTATTGATAGATTTACTTTCTACTCATCTGTAAGATTTGCATTTTATAAAATGTGGAAACAAATCACGAACTTTTTTTAACACATGCTTTCAGTTACAATTGGAATTATATTGAAATTTATGTATTGTGGTCTTTTTTAGGATCGTTTTATAGCAATAACAAGTAATTCCATATCAGGAATCCAGCAACTGTCACTTTTTGTACACATATTTTGTTTTGCACAAATTCGGACCCCCCGGCTTTATGTGAATCTTTTTTTTTCCATTTTCAATTATAAAGGAACATTATTTTGATGTCTCTACCCTGAAAGTTGTATGACATATACGGTTACATTTTGATTATACTTATTGTTTTCTTTATTAACATTTATATTTCATTATAAAATGTAAAATGTATTTTACAGAACAGTTACATTGTAAGTCATTCATTTTAAGTTTGGGGAGCATCAGAAAAGAGGGATGTATATGCCTATTTTGAGTAATATGTGTACTTACTTTAAATGTTAGATATTTTCAATTTAAACAATAACTCTTACAGTTTATAAATTCTTATAGTACGTTGGTTTTCAATTAATAAATTCTAAACTTGTGATGTCACATACATATAACAAGGTTGATTTCAACATTTTTTACATTAACTACTGAAAACTTGGGACTTTTATTTTTATTAAAAATAAATTGTTGTTGAATAAATTACTGTATGTATTTTCGTAATTGATATCTTTACAGCATATAAAACATGTTTAAACATATCAAAATTTCTTTGTTGATAAGATATCTTGTAAGTATATGTTATTTTGCTATCAATAATCTACATATACATCTTTGCACCATTACCTTCTTCCGTCCCGTCCATGATATTAGTTAAGCATTTTGTCATTAGTTTTAAGCTTATTCTTGCTTATTCTGTTTTGTGTTGTTGAAGTCTTCATAATTGTAACACTGAGATTCAGTAATAAATCAATTTATTAGAAATAAAACACGGCATTCTGTTTTGTTCTTATAAAACAGGTTTATTACGTTCATTAAATGATTCAACGCTTTCCAAACTATATCATATAACAGTTGGTTTCTTCATGTACAAACATTACATATCAAAAAAGGAAAAGAGAAAAAAAATGCAATTTACATTTGGTACATGTATAGCGACTCAATGTTATGTGATGAATGAAATGTTTGAAGGGAATATCATTTATAATTCGAAAACCTTCATAAACATAATCTACGTATATGTCAAACGAATAAAACAGTAATACAGCTTATAGACTAAATTTAGAGACTAGCTTTATATAACAAAACGGTCGAATAAACAGAACTCTTTGAAAGGATTTTTTTTATAAAGTGAGTCATATGCTATTTTTACCTAACATATAAAACCTTGTGTCTAGAAATATATAATCTATAAATAGTTCGCAGCAAAGTATTTTCTGAAAATTGCCTCACTGAAAGAACCTTAGGCAAGGGATACATTTTGGTGAAAAATCTTGTGTCTTGTTAGTCTGGTAGAGGTAAGTTTGTACTTCAAACAATAACTGATGGTTATTATTATATGTATATCGATAACAAGAAATATTGATTTAAACGCGTTTTTAACAATTCAACGGATAATACGCCCAGTATTCTAGTATCAATTTTTAAGTCAGGTATTTTTCATATCTTATCTAGGAAATCGAAGATTGAACAGGATGCGCAACGAGGATACAAACTGCTGGATCTTTTTTATGATTGTTTCTGAAACAATCGATCTTATTTTGGATTGGGATTTCGTTTACGAAATTAACAAAAGTTCTGAAAATGTAGACGAGATTTCCAGACAATTGATCTTAGGGTTTGCCATTTGGGGAACCATATTATATTTCCTGACCTTTGTCAGTCTATGTTGTGATCTGTGTAACGATGAAGACAAAGAAAACCCCTGTTCATCGTCGCTTTCGTTGCTGTCAACCGTCACCGAAGATTTCCCTCAAATCATCCTTGCTATTGTCGTGGCTAGGCATACTGCGCATTTGATATCTTTGGTTCAGATAGCAAAAGCTGCTTATGGATTCATTGAGCCTTTAATTCGGGCGGTCAACATTTCCGCCGAAAGAGAAAAGAGCAAGAAAAAGTTCAGCACTGAATCTCATAACTATGAATGCCAGAAGTTCTTTGATATGATTTTCTGTATTTTGTTGTGTGTGTGCTCTGTTGCTCTTTTCGTAGTTTTAATATTGCCTGCAAATTGATCCAAAGCAAAATTTCGTGAGATGAATAAAATCTGTAGTATGCAGAATCTTGGATATAATTCATATTCTACACTCTGATTCGCCTTTTGATTTGTTTTATTCAATGCTATCTGCTTTCTATGCCTATAAATAATGAAATGGTGTTATTTATGAAATATGTTGTAAATAGTGATATATATTGTAGCAAATTATACTTGTCCAAGGAATTTTATGTGTGTAGTTTAGAATATTTGAAATTAGCTTAGAATTTGTATTTGTATAAGGAATTATTTGTGTGCAGTCAGATCATTAAAATGAGTTGAGAATTTGTCTCTAGTTGATTACATGTATGTGGTCATGACCTCATCATACTTGTATAAGGAATTATATGTGTGCAGTTGAGAACATTGAAATGAGTTTAGAATTTGTCTGCTCTAATTTATGTATACATAGTCATGGCATCATCATACTAGTGCACGGTATATGACACTTATTCTCAACTTGCCAGGTGATTTTGTTTTAATGTATCAGAGTTTCTTCTAGTCACGCCATGAACATATCATAATGGTCTAAACATCCAAGGGTTGTGTAATATGCTAATGTTTTACATATCCATGCATGAGTAAAATTCATTTGTTTTTCGAGCCATTGCAGCTTATTGTTTTATCTAGTCATGAACATTGAACAACACGATAAGGTATTATACCTTTACCAAGTTGGTTAAGATTTAATTGAGTTTATCATAGGTTTGGTTATAATGTCAATTGTTTTTGTTAAGCAAATAGCTTTAATTGTCCTTTATCTAATGTTTTTGGTAGAATTACCTTTTCCTTGGGTGGCGCTGCATGCGTCATGCAAACATTTAGCATGCCTTGTGTCCCTTTTTTATTTTTTTTTTATTCAACATTGTACTGCTTTTAGAATTCTCAGTATGAAAAAGTTGTGAATATAAATAGTGATATATATTGTCGCAGATATCTACAAGATTTATTAAACTATTCATGTTAATTTATAAGATTGTTTTTCTTCATGCTTAACATATATATATTTTGACTCTAGTTATGGAAGAAAAATGTACTAAAAAAATAATTTTTACGTGGGGGCAATATCAAGTAGACGTTTATTTAATGTTAAAAAATAATGATTGAGTTAATGTGTCATGAATTGGCTTCAGGTGTAATAGTCTGTAACCATCTAACTCCGAAAAATTCTGAAATATTTTAGCATCGTTGCCATAAGAAGTTAGGCGTCAGTATACCTGTCACATGACATAAAAATAGCAGATAATATTTATCTTAACGAGTGATTTTTGGGTTAATGGACGGATATTTACTATTTGAAAAACATCCACTTTAATGAACCACTTAATTCAATGAAAGAAAACAACAGCTATATGTACCAAAATCTACCAATGGCAAAATTTTCAAGTATATCAAGCTGTTGAGATGTAGCTAAGAGGAAAAGATGTCACTGAAAGGTAAAATAAAATATTTACATGTTTCAAGTTCTTTGTTTGCGAGACCACAACACACCGATTTTGTAACGTATAATAGTCCGATACAGCGCCTTAATGACGCGGTTGTGGTACACGACAGGGTTGTCATTTTGTGTATAATAACACAAAATGAAAATAACATAAAAATGTTAATGATTAATATTTATTGAACACTAGCTGAAACTGATATAAATATGAGTAATAAGGAATCATTCTTTGAATATTTTGATGAGATCAACAAGGTCGGGTGTGATTACATGTAATTCTATTACATGTATTAAGCTCCTCAGCCGTTCATGGATTTTATAACATCGAGCGCATTTGACCACCTGATAATACTCAAAGAGTGATTCCTTATACAGCGGACTTAAACGGAGAGATTTGAACTGCAGGTTCAATGGCCGTTCTAGGTCAGGGGAGGAGGGAGGCGGGCTGGATTCTTTTTAACATAGAGTATTAGTTTAAACTTTAGAACGATAAGTTGAGACCTTAAATTTTACAAGGGAGTCCCCCCAGACACCTAATTTAGATCCGCGTATGCTTCTTTTGCTACGACTTGCAGTGATTTCCTTTTTCTGAAATAAAAAAAAATCGGCTTTTGCATTCGCATTTTATTAAAAAAGTCGGGGGAAATCTTGTCACTATTAATAGGTATCAATGAAATACAGTCTGCTGACGTAACTTTATTGATTAATTGCGCCAGCTGGCTTATAAAAATATTTGTGATCAAATTCTGATTTCAATTTATCAATGTTTCTTGCAAATATAGTTGTTGTTTACTGCATTTGACAAAAAAATACCTTTTTTGGTAACTGAAACCTTTCTCCCAGATATAAGAATAAGTCATTTTTTGGCATATCTAGCAAGTGAAAAAAAATTTAAAAACCATCATAAGTGGTGTATATTAAAAGTTGTATTTAAATAGAAATTTCCTATGAAAAATATTGAAATTCATCCTTTAAGCCTTAATTATATTTAAATCATTTTGCACACAAATAGTATTTCCCAATAAATCGATACAATCTTTAAGAAACTGAAGTATTGTCTTACTTGCATTATTACATGCATATTGTCAGATTGTCATTTGTCTAATTAAAATAAAACGCAACAAGTAAATTAATGTTTTAGAAAGGGTCTTTGAAAATTGTTCCAAATATAATTTTCGCTAGAAACTTAACACAATGGGTAATTAACACACTGTTAGATATTTTGTACTTTTGTGACATTTTGACTCTTATGATATTATTAGATGATCAGAAATATGATTAAAATTTTTAAGAATCTATGTATTGTCAAATCCTGAGAAGACAATCCAGCTTAGCGCTTCTCATTACCTTTTGCACTTAAATGGTGACGACGAAGAAGAGAACGCGTGTTCGATTAGACGATCTTTACTATGAACGATCATTGAGGACATTCCTCAAATTGTTTTAGCTATCATCGTTGCCTTGACGACAAAAGAACTTGTGTCTGCAGTACAAATTGCAAAAGCTGGGTAGACATTAGAGCCTTTCGTTCAAATTGTAATGAAAGGAGAAAAACCCAGGACAAACCAAACAACGGACGTTAAAACTGCAAAATCGTTGAGATTGTCATCAGTGGCATTCTTATGATACCTTTATGTTCTATAGCTCTGCTCATAGATTTGGTTAAACCTTTAGAACATTACAACAATTTGTAATTGAGATATATATTTTGTTTTTCTTCTTATGTATATATTTATGTACAAATTCTCAATATTTCTTTAATAAAACTGCATGAGCACATGCTTCATTGTTTGTATTGTATGTAATTTCGTTTTTAAGCCGTATTTTGATAATTGATTAGTAAATAGTAAGGTTCAATTTGGAAAGAAATATGTTAGTTACAAATTTTTTATATAGAAAACAAAAGACTCCCGATTCAGCGCAACCAAAGTATTTAATGTTCTGTAAAGAGGTTATCAAGCTTGTTGGACGTATTTGCATTAATATTTTCATACTTTCTCCGACCAATGATAGTCGTTTTTTTATTCCTGGTTTCCGTGGTGCTAATTGGATGAAAATCATAGACTCTCTCTGGATGGGACACCAGTCCGTTCTAATCCGTTCTATTACCTGCAGCGTCAGCAACACACTTGGCAACGGGTAACACAACGAATTGTTACATGCGAGAAAATAATGCGCGTTCCGTTCTCCGTAGAATTCACGTCATTTCTATATAAAAGCAGTAAAATTTTCTGTAAAATTAAGACATTCAGTATAGTAAAATAAATAGTGCCTGTTTGGGAGGGTATCTGTTGAAATTGACACCCCGAGAAAACCGTTGTCAACCTCCGCTTTGCGTCGGTTGACAATGGTTTTCTCGGGGTGTCAATTTCAACTGTTACCCTCCCAAACAGGCACTATTTATATAATGTGATCTCTGGTTTCTGTATTGATAGATAACACAAGTCTACCAAAGACCCCTATTGATTCAAAGATTCGTTTAACTTCGTTCATGTGATTAAAGAACACATTACGTAACCTCTAGTTTCGTCATCGATTTTATACCCTAATATTTAAGGAATAATAAATCATTCTTTGAGTATAATGAGGTGATAATTTTTGGTTGGGGCGTGATTAAATCCAATAAAGCCCGAAGGGCTTTATGATAGATTGATAGGTCGGAGAGAGTATATAATTATTACCTCATGACATTCAAAGAATGATTCCTTATTACTTATATTTATATAGTTTTCAATTTCATGTCTATCCAGTTCTATGCAGACGACACTGTTATTTTAGCTGAGTCTGCAAATGATTTACAGTTTGCCCTTAATGAATTTTATAAATATTCTGATAAGGGGAAACTCACTGTGAATATTAGTAAAACAAAAAATCGTTGTATTTTCTAAAGGTCGTCAACCCAAATATGTCTTTACCTATAATGGTTTACCTGTTGAAATAGTTAAGGAATTTTGGTGTAATTTTCTCAACAACAGATTCATTTTTTAAAGCAAAAAAAAAAAAACAACCAAAAAACAAACAAAACCCCCAAAACCAAACCAAACAAACAAATAAACAAACAAACCAAAAACGGCTATGTGAGCAAGCACAGAAATCCATGTACGGAGTTATACGGAAAATAAGAACTTTTAATTTACCTATTGATTGTCAGTAAGATTTATTTGATATAGTTGTTGTGCCAGTTTTATTGTATGCATGTGAAGTCTGGGGTTATGTAAATATTGACATTATTGAACGTGTCCATTTTAAATATTTGAAACATATACTTAATTTGAAAAGCTGTACACCTAGTTACATGGTTTATGGTGAAATTGGACGATTTCCTCTGTATATAACAATTTTTACTAGAATGATCTCATTTTGGGCCAATATTATCAATAGCAGTGAAAACAAGTTAAGCAAAATTACATATATGTATGTACGTATACTTATTGATAAAGAACGAATACTAAATCCATGGCTATAGTCTATAAAAATATTTTAGACAAACGCGGGCTTTCAAATGTATGGTGTGAACATGAATCATACCATTATTACTCCAATTGGATTACGATAACTATTAGCCAAAGGTTAAGAGATCAATTTTTACAAAAATGGCATAACAATATTCAGAAATCGACTAAGGGGTTATATATAGAATGTATAAAACAAATTTTGAATGTGAACGCTGCCTATTGTTGTTAAGAAAAATATTAGTTAAATTTAGAACTACAAATCATCACATTCCTGTTGAAAAAGGAAGGTGAAGTAATGTTGAAAGAAGAAAACGTTGTTGTAATATGTGGAATTGTAACAAAATTGGCGATGAATTTCATGTTATTTAAGAATGTAAGACATTAAGAAAATTACGAAATCAGTTTAAGCTACATATTACTGTTCTTCTCCTAACACTTAAAAATTTTATGAAATGATGTCTTCAAATAACTACACTACATTAGGAAAATTGTGTCTACATATTAAAAAAATTAACCAAATTGTTTGTTCGCCCAATTTACTTTTTTGACCTTACAACTATATTGTATATATGTAAATATGTTATTTTTTCTGCATGTACATCATGTACCATTATATGGTTTTGAGTGAAAATAAAACTGAACTGAATCAGCAATTGTACGATTAAATATTTGAATATAAGCAAACCCCGCTTGCGCCACAATTATACGTTATTTGAACTTTTTAGACTGTATAGTACAAACTCGATACGTATTGTTATTACAGGCAACGAGAATGAAAAATGTAAATATATACATATAAATGTTATTACATGTAATACGTAAAATCATTAACCTCTGCTAACTTTCAGAGTGATAATCTTGACTTTTAATACTTAATTAAAAAAGGGTTATAATGACTGCTGTGATAATTGTATAACATGAATGTCCTTATACATTTACAATAATAACTCCTTTTTAAATCTCAACTTATTTGACCAAGTACCACATTTTGAAAAACATAAAATATGAATATGTAAGTCATCACCTTTTATAATATTCCGATTACATGTATAATCATTTCTATGAAATTTGCTATTTCAAGTAGCTATCTGTTACTGGTCATGTAAACCCAATTTCTTTAAGGGTCGACTGGGCTTTTCCAGGGCCCTATCCTCACCAAATATAAAGCCCAATATTATTTGATACAGGGTGTTAGCCAGCCCCTTGAATAATATTCTCATTATAACTGTTTTATACGAAACTTTCTACTTTTACCAGGCTAGCTTTGTCTGTTACTGGTCGTGTAAACCCAATTCCTTTGATAGTCGATTGGTATTTCCCATAGCCCCATCCTCACTTAATATGAAGCCCCAAAACGGGATACAGGTTGTTAACCAGCCCCTTGAATAATATCCCCATTCTAACATTAAATGATGTATTTTGACCTTTTCGCCAGGCTAGCTAATTGTGGCAGTTGTTGGGTCATTTTAAGAAGTGACAATGTTTAATTTATCACTGTGTGTTTCAAAGAAAAAATTAAGTTAATGTGAATTTTCAAGTTTACGTTCATTAGCATACTTCCGGTAATTTAAATAGTAAATATACCATTTAATACCAAAAGCATTTTATTTTTAACACCCCCCCCCCAAAAAAAAAAGACCAAGATGAATGCACCTGGAAAAAATCTTATAAAGCAACACAATAGAAATGTACAGTGTAACGAACTAAATGAAAGACATATATGAAATTGATTGCCAGTGATATTAGCTATATATTTTTAAAGTATATGTCATTCAAATGAGTTCAACTAAATATCACATTTAAAAGGCGCCAGCTTATAAATCAAAATATGTGAATCGCCAGCTTACATGTATTTTAAATCACGTAAAATCCAATGTCTACAAATAAGTTTTCTATTAATAGCTTGTAGACAAGCATTTTCAGAAAATTAATTCGCTGGAATAATAAACAGCACCAGAGATAAAGATTGTGACAAACATCTTTTCGTTCTTTCTTGAAAAAGTAAGTTTGTACTTTATTATATTATATAGAATATATAGAAGAACTAACACGGAGAAGAATTTAATAGATATTGGTTTTTTTTTTTTTTCAATTTGCTACAGGAAAAACGTATCACACATGATGCCCAGAGAAGGCAAAACATGCGTTGTCTTTCTCGTGTTTCTTTCTGAAACAATTGATCTTTTTTTGGATTGGGATTTCATTTACGAAATAGATAAAAGTTCTCAACATGTCGACGAAAGTACAAAACAATGGATCGAGGTTGTTTGGAAATGGGAAATCATTTTATATTTATTTACCTTGGCCAGTCTTTGTTTAGACTGCTGTATCGATGACGACGAAGAAAACCCTTTGACAACGTTTCTGTCGTGTTTGTCAACCATGACGGAAGATTTTCCTCAGATTGTCCTCGCTATTGTTGTGGCTTGCCGTACTACACATTTGATATCCTGGGTTCAGATCGCTAAAGCTGTTTACGGAGTCATTGAACCATTCTTACGGTTTAGCAAAATTTCCAACGATATAGATAGAAGTAGGCAATCCTTCAGAACTGCATTTCCATGTTATGAATGCCTGAAATCTTTTGATATGATTTTCTGCTTTTTATTGTGTGCGTGCTCCGTTGGTCTATTGATTATTTTCTTATGGCGTGCAAATTAACCAACAACACAATTTTGTCAGCTGTAGACTCTTTTATGTATATATATCTTTCTACCAATCCTTGTTTTTTTATGTTTCGCCTTTTGATTTGCTTTGTACAGTTCTTTTGGTTTTTTCTTGTGTGCCTAAAATTGTAGTATAATGTTTTTTTGTAACATGAAACTATGTTGTAAAATGACTAGTATACCGGTTTTAATAAAGTAAATAATTTATTCAAATGTCCAATTGCAAGTTAATTTATAGATAATTACATTTTGTGAATTTATGATCGGAATGAAAATTTAAAAGCTGCATGTTGTTTCAATTTAAGAAAGAAAAATAAAAAATTTAATTGACAAAGATTTTTTTGCGGCGAGCGTATTACCAATTTCCAAGGTTAAAGCTGAACACGTAAATATGCACCGTCACACATGTACCTGGTACATATATAAACCCATCGATTTCGTTACACCCGATTGTACACCTGAAACTCGTGGCCGACGTGTAGTTTCCCTTTCGTGTTTTTTTTTTTGGATTTTATGTATTTATGTCTTATTCTATGTGCATATTCTGTTTGTAAATAATGCATTGACCAATTTATTTGATGTTAGTATTCTTCTGGCTTGAAAAAAAGTGCGTAAAACTTGATAATTTCATCGCTACCGAGTAACACGGCGAGGCAAGATGTACGTCCACACAGGTGAGACCTGTACAGCAAAGTACTATGAACTGTTTAGAGGTCTTCGCCTTATATAGGGGTTGTAGGGACAGCAGTGATGAAAGAGAAATATGGCGGACAGTGCTTATTTTCGAGTGGTGTTCAGCTTTAATGTTAAAAAAATGACTGGAGCTAATTTATACTGGCTTGGCTACAGGTGTTAGAGTATCTTTATTTTCCACTGCGGATAATTACGAATTTTTAGTTATTCTTTTCAAGAAGTTAGACGAGTCGATTAATTTTCTGTCGCACGTATCATATAATTAGTTAAAAAAAAATAATTTATCAGTGCATTTTATGTTCAAGGTGGATATTTAAAATTAGAATCCAATCGACTGACTGAGGAACTAAATCAAATAAAACATAAAATGTTAACTACCGATGACCAGCTTTTGAAATATATTAGTCATAAAAATTCTTTGTATCATTATTTATGGTGTGTGAAATAACTCATCAAAGTTAATAAAATCATATGTATTAAATAATCATTTAATGAGAGATAACATAACAATTATTTTAATATATGAGCACGTACGGGTGGGTGAACTCTTATTAGAACAGTTCGCTGTCGCTATGATACATGTTATAATATCCATGATTTCATAGGTCAATTCAGGTATTGAATTCCGAATTTTTGAATCTTGAATATATATCAAATTTCGTGTTATCAAGCGAAGAAAACTTCATCATTTTTTAGTTTAAAGCTATAGCCGAACAATTGAAAAATTCAATATTTTATTGGACGACACGAATAATGATAACCAATTATTGCATTTTTGAAAATATCAATCTATTTTTAGTTCAATTTTAAAAAAAATCAAATGTTATACTAACCTCCTTGGTCACATTCAGGTGAATATAACGTTTTTTTTTTCTAGATTGCTGGATGTCAGCCAATCAGAGAGCTAGGAATTAATCAATCATGTAATAAAACCTGATATTCTGAAGAAAAAAAACCCGACCTGATATTTTGAGGTTACATACTTTTGTAGTTTAAATTTAATTGATTCAATCATGCAGTTTCATATTAACATAATATGAGATTCCTAAGATGACAATACTTGAAATTCTGAAATTAATACCATATAGCAGTTTTTTTGGCGGGACACATATTTGGCGGATTTGGGCCTACAAGGTAGGCCTACAAGGTATACCATTATTTTGGTGAATCATTGTCCCTCTATTATAAATATACTGTCAGTTTATTTTTAACAGCTGAGAAGTACAAATACTTAAGGAAAAATCTAATTCATCATTACAAGGCAGTAAATTCTGGCTACACACACTTCAATATTGATTTTTAACAGAAATGAATAAATATTTATTAACATATGCTTGAAAAAAGTATTCTTTATTAACAATCAATTTCAGTTTATTATTAGGGAAGAAACCATTAATCGAACAATTATCTGCTCCTGAGTTGATTATTGATCACATGTCTCCGTAAACAACAAAAGCTAACTATTATTTTTATCATTCATGTGAAAGAACTGTGAAAAGAATTACAGCAAAATCTGTGCTTCCTCGAAAGAAAAACAAATCTAAAATTTATGATGTAGCCCTTTTCATAGAAGAAACTCTCTAATTCTGTGACTCACTGTATGAGCAAGTATTTTCAGAAGGGAAAATTTAAAAAAAAAAAATACACTTTAAAGATTAACGCATATCTGCGAGTGAAAATTTTGACTCAGGGAAATCATTGACGTTTGGTATTAAACTTATTGGGCCGAAAATTTTCAGCGCGGAATGTCCAATGCAGTCAGCCAATGTACGTCTAATGTAAATGCAAAATATAAAGCATATTAAATACATACATCCCTATGTTCCATTGAAATTTTGCTCTCAGTATGAGCCTCACTTAACGTCTAGAGAACACTTAATGAATCCTATTTAAAAAGCCCATTCTGCAGAATTGAAATGATACTTCTACATTGTTTTAGTAAACGATGATTCCTGAAAACGACACAATTGTACTTTCGCTTCTCATGCCAAGAATGTATCGCTATTATTTCTATAAATAGAGAGGTTAAGCATTTGAACGTGTAGGTCTACGGGTACATGTAGAGCTACAAGTATGTTTACACTTACACATGCTAAAATTTGGGTTATGTTATATGACTATATAATTAGATTCAACAATTTCAACACGTTTAGTTTACATTCATTGTTTATGAAATAATTCTATGACTTTGATAAAACCAAAAGCATAGTCGTCCTTAATTTATCGTCTGCTTTACATTACACAACGTCTGATATACAAATAAAATTTTGCTTATATGTACGCACTACTTTGTTATCCCACCGATTCTAAATCTAGTAAGAGAGATATGCCCATCCTTCTGGAATGTAAATTGTTCGTTTTAGATAAAACTTAAGGAAATATGTGGCCGTTCAATGCAATGAACGCCAGGTATGCATATTTACTATTCCACATTCGATTTAATGCATACACAGCTAGATACCATGTTGTATGTCCTCACAATCATTTCCCTTTTACGCAATTCCCGTAATGATGTCGACGAAGAACATCCATGTCTTTCTTTGCTGTCAACTGTCACCGAGGACCTGCCACAAACCGTTCTCGCTATCTACGTTGCAAGTAGTATGAAGCATTTGATATCATCAGGTGTTCAAATCCTGAAGGCTAGTTATGGAATGATAGAACGTGTTATACGAATAATAAAAATATATTACGACAGTATGAACGAGAAAAATACGACATACCAAAATGCATGTACCATTGATGCCAGAAATGGTTGAATGTGGCTCAATTCAGTGTGATTTTGTGTCTCTGCTCCTTCGTTCTTTTTATGTCTGTAATTTCAATAAAGTAAACTGGAATTCTTAAATTTGATTTAAGTGTTACGAATTAATTCCATATTGTAAATTGCTGTTTAATTCTTGGGTGTATGTATAACCTCTTTTTTTAAAAAAAAGTCTTTAATTTGATACACTCAAAAATAGTTAAATTGAAAGAAAATACAAGTTCGTTTTACATGACAGAAACAAAAAAAGTAGATGTTTGTGTAATGTAAAACGTATGTAAATTCGTATGATCCAGATACATATAAAAATATTCATGTGCACATTATTGTAAATATTCTATAGCTAATTTATTTAGTCAGTAAGAGTGAATATAAGCAATCATACATGTAGATTATTTGTTCGAAAAATGCATTTGATATTAAAATAAATTTTCATCGCAAAGGTATTTGCAAAAAAAAAAAATATATATATATATATACACGCAATAAAATTACTAAAGATGAAAACTATTTTTCTTAATAAAGAAGATATGGGACACATTCATGTTGTGCCGTAATTTCTTTAAAAATAAATAGTCAAATCAACTTTAACTTTTACATGTTTTCTTCACTAGCTTTGAGTATACAACCGTTGCGCAATAGGTTAAAGAGTCAGCTTTTGATGTGCAAATCATGAGATAAAGGTCTGCAGGAGCGTTTTTGCATCTTGATAATAATTTTAAGCTAAATTCTGTCTTACATACATGATTGTATATTGTAAATTCTTATACTGCAGTTCTTCGTTAAATATGATTTACCAAAATACACAATGATATTTCAATGACATGTATCAACTTAAGCTAAATATAAACATTTTTTAAAGAGGGATGAATACGAAATGAGCTGAATTTCTCAAATCTTAATTTTTCATATTTAATGTATTTAAAGCTGAATTAAAGTATTACGAACAATAGTGAACAAGAATATAGTCATACCATCGACTACCTAGCTCATAATTCTTACGTTTTTGTTTATTTAAGAAATGAATTACAAGTTTATGTGGAGTTTGCAGGATAACTTTCAAGATGAAATAATGGTGTTTTTTTTTTTTTATTAAATTTAACATCTGGTGATTAAAGAGACAGTATGGCGCATCTTATTAAAAAACTGACTTGAAAAAATTTTCCGATCGGGTTCGGTATTTTTGTACTATTCATAAATGTATAAACTTTCAGAAAATTACAAATTTCTCCGTGAAATAAATCTAATTATTTCATTTAAATTAATAATTAGGTATAACCTACACATATATACATCGCCACGTGTTACGGGGTTCCACCTTCTATACCATTGCGCATGCGTATTTACTATAAACAAAACAGCATGACGAGTAAGAGACCGGGTAGGCCTGCTTACTTGACGGAATTGGCAAAGAAAATAAGGTAATAATTGTTCAAAGTTTTTAAAATAACCACAATTATTATTTTGTAAGCATGTATTTTGCGTGTTTATCATAGGAGTTGCTACAACCTTTTGTAAGTGAGGCCCCTTGAGGGGTAATTTGACATATTTATGTCTGTTGATTTTATTTGATTTTAAAATGAAATTGGTAAACCATTAATAAATTATCGAGAAAGTGACGATGTGTTCCGTTTAGAGAGTCCCTTTTACCTCGTATACCATTATGACCGTAGTCGGGCGAAGATCTTGTAGTTTTCAGCACGTGTCAATTATCCACGAGGTACAAATAAACGATTTAAGATTATTTCGGTTTGTACGACCCTTAAATTTCCGGAAGCTCATAATTACGTTAATTAGGTATGTGAAAGGGATTTTTATGTACTTCAACTGTCACAATCAACGTTATTTCGTATTTCCTAACGATACAATGGGTAAATCTGAAGTTATTCGTACATGCGTTTTCAGCTGTACTGTTTCTTTAAAAGAAATGGTCATGTATTGTGTTGAAAATGCTAAACTGAATAAAAAAAATCAGAAAAAATCTGAATCAACCGGAACATTAATAATGTGTGACGTATGAAAACAAACATGGTTTTTTAATGTTTACATAACAATACATATACGTGACCACTGTCTCGTGCTTATATCTCAATAAATGACTTTCAAAATGAACATGAAATCCCTGTCATATTTCCAAAACCGACCAACGGGCGGTAGTTGGCATTTCATCAGCCGTTGTCTTAGCTAATTTTTGACTTCTTTTTTTAATCCGCAAACCATTTTTGTTTGTTTGTCGGGCCAAGTTATATTTTTTTCTGAGTCGGCGACCGTTTTGTCTGTTGAAGCAGTCGTTGAATAGTCCGTCAAACAACCCTCGATCATAGTCCGTCCATCGATAGACAGTTATTTTTTTCTGCCGTCTGTCGTTCGACATTGAGGTATTTGGGTTTTTCTTAAATGTCGGCAGACAGACACCAATCGAAGACGAAAATCGGCTGACAAACAGTGTACGGATTACTCAACCATCTACTATCTATCGCTCGATGAGCGCGGGACAGGCGGATAACGCCATGCTGCAATTCTTTTTGTCAATAGATTTAAGCGATACCTACTTGTTTACAAGTAATGCCTAGGTCACATTTAATCCGATGTCGGGCGAACAAAGAGCGAGTGTACTAAAGTTGTAGAGCATGGGCCCTTTTTCAGTGCTGATTTTATGTAGAAAATAACAAATTGCCTTTTTCTCTTCATATTTAGGCACTAATAGAGACAATCTGAATCCGGAAAATCGTACCACACCTATTTAAAATGTGTCTATATAAATCAGAAGTACAGACATACAATGCGACCTGTTCCAGTCAGCCAAACAAGAAACCTGTTTAAAGTATAGGCTGGTGATGAAAAATTTGTAGATGAGAATATGTACGAATTTATTTGCTCTACGTGTCTATTTAGTATTTATTCAGATACTCTAATTAGATATATGCAATCAAAACAGGCTAAAACTCTTATGTTTTTAAAAAACAAATATATGATTTGCTTATGTGTAAAAATAATTGTTTATTGAACTTCAACTTCTACACTTTGTAAAGTTGAAATCAAATAGTTTTTATGTTATAATTAAATTACAGGATATATGATCACATTACAGTCTTAACAGTATCTCTATATTGGCGGTTGGCGAAATCGATGAAAATTAGTAGGTGTTTTGTCTTTGTTTTTGTTGATATAGTTGTCCACGTAGCCGTGTTTATATCTATATTCAGAAAAGACTTTGTGCGTAACTGATACATATATTTAAATGTCCTTTTTGTTTTGAGGAATAATCCAGCCTTTCAACAATCTATTTTATTTTTATTTATTATTTATTTTATTTTGATGGATGAGATGGGTAAAATGCAAAAATCCAGCATTCTAAATTCAACGGATTACTAGGTTCAAGAAATAGTTGAAGCTAATTACAAACTCATTTCATGCAAACACAACTTGGATACATGTAACTAGTATATCTATTACACTTTTTCTTTCTTTGCACATCACGTGAGCAAAGTCACTTTATAACGTTTATTAAATGATTTAAAAATATGATAATTTTATTGTTTCTTCAGTATAAACATGATATGTAAAAAAATATGTAAAGAAAAAAATGCAACATACAAATGATATAGCAGCACAATGTAATGCATTGCAATAATATGACATTTATGAAGGGAATAGTATTAACAAATAAATAAATAATTAAAATGTACATGTATATGTCAAAAGAATAAAACTGTAAAGATTGCTTATAGACATACATGTAAGATTAAGACTAGCTTTATTTTGATATTTTAAAAACAAAACAATTGAATAAACAAAACTCGTTGAAAGTTTTTTTTTATAAAGTGAATACGTATATTATAGTTGTATAATTGTTATAGGTCAGCTTAGGTCAGCTTATTTTTTATAATTTATCTAGGAAAAAAAATGACCAGAATGCACACCGTGGATACAAACTGCTGTGTCTTTCTAAAACAATCGATCTTATTTTGGATTTGGATTTCTATGTAGAACCCTGATGATATATATCTTCAAACAATCACTGTTTTTATTTTCCTTTTTTTGGTTTGTTGTTAAGTCGTCAAATCCGTTCTGGTTTTTCTGCCAAATAAAATGACGAAAATGATGTTATTTGTTAGATATATTAGACATTTGTAGACACATTGTGGGGAATGAATGTGTAATACTCTGGCATTAAACTGCACGATTTGCTGATTTATGAACAGTATTTTATGTGCTTTGAACATTTTTCAAAATATTACTATATTTTATTTTATAGCTATTTTTGGAGTCAAAATATTAATTAAAAGCAAAATGTTGCTCGACTTAAAAAAGAAAATAAGTCATGTTAGAGATTTTCTTCTCCTAGGATGATATTAAGATTCAATATTATGCCAGTGTGCACTGAATTAGCTTAATATTAAAAAATCTACTAAGTGTCAACTCCGAATGTATTATTAATTATTTTTATAATTCAACCATAAAAAGTAAGAGAAATGTTTTGTCACAACAAATTAAATCTTAATTAGTTAAGTTTATGTTCAATGAAAATATGTTTAAAGCAAACCAGTAGACTGTATGATCCACGTTAATTTAAGAATAAGGAAAAGCTGAGCTAACGAAATACATGTATATGAGTTAAAAAAGTACATGATGTTCGAATGTTTCATACCATGTTAAGGCAAAAAATAAAATGCGATGAAACTTGTCAATTTGCGCATTTAAAACAGGGATGATGTGGACTACACTTTAGCTGGACCGACCCATAATTGGAGGAGAGGAATTAGACTAATCGCCCCATCTGCTTTCTTCTCAACATTTAATTTATTTCAGACAATTTATTTTGCCAGATACCAGTAGGTGTTCTTTCTTTAAGTAATTGAACGTTAAAAAAATTAGAACTTCGTTTGTACGATTTTTAAAACCGTTAAAACGATTTAAAAAAACCTTTGTACAATTTTGAAATTTGTTTGTTCTTATTCTTTACAACGAAATCTTTATAAATTTTAAATGCATTTAGAGTGTATGATACGAAATCTGCCTAGATATTCGATGTTTTCGCCAATAGTTGATAATAAAAAAAATGTCTCAATCATGCCACAATAGTATTTGCAATAACGCATGATAATCATATTATTTTTCTCGAAAAACTGAGAAA
The DNA here is from genome assembly GCA_020458035.1 of Magallana ariakensis. Taxonomy (NCBI): domain Eukaryota; kingdom Metazoa; phylum Mollusca; class Bivalvia; order Ostreida; family Ostreidae; genus Magallana; species Magallana ariakensis. The sequence goes on along the minus strand of CM035812.1, from coordinate 48,743,795 downwards.
AGAATAATAGTAAAGTTTGTGCTTTGCCCAAACAAATCCCAACTCGTCCGAACAAATCCAAATTCTTTCGAACAAATAATTAATTCATCTGAAGAATCTACTTAATAATATTCCTGCGAACAAATACTTATTACGGCCGTACAAATCCTAAGAAGTCGAACAAATAACTAACTCGTCCGAACAAATAAGATTCATTTATTTTTTCATCTGTCCTTTATTTTCCTGTAGAATTAAAATTGCACTTCTGCGCTATCGTAGTTTACTTTATGTTTTCTGAAAACGACATTATTTCATTCCAAAAAAATCATTTGCTATCATTTCTATAAATAGATACATCATCACCTGTGGGAATCACAGTGTTCTAAATTTAAATAACCTGCACGCGTACAGTAATAATATTAGTAACAAGTTAAAACAAAGAGAGGAAACGCTAACCATACTGCAGCAGTAATCTCACGGTATTGATATATTTAAGAGAGTTTGTTAAAGGTTAGTGTTGTCTTCTGTTTTAATTACATTTTGTATTGTTTTAATTTTTTTCATTTTATTTTCTTCTAGCTGAAAGATTTACAATGGCCAGTTGTTTGAGAGTTTTCCTATTCATTGTCACACTCGTTTTAGAAGTAGCAGATCTAATCTTGGATTGGGATTTTTACGTCGAAGTCAGCAAAACAGACCTTGTTGAAGACAAAGTAAGATACAGTATTCTTGGATTTGCTGTTTTTGGATCCATATTGTTTTTGTGTACCATTATTACCAAGTTCATTGGGATCTGCGGCAGCGACGACGATGAACAAGACGAAGAGAACGGCGGATGCGCTGTAACACTTTCGTTGATGTCCACTATGTTGGAGGATTTTCCCCAAATCATATTGGCTCTAATCGTCGCATTCAGTACCAAAGATTTGATATCACCTGTACAGATTGTGAAAGCCTGCTATGGAATAACTGAACCTATCATCCAACTAATCCTTTATGCCTGTCAGTATCGTCGAATGAAGAAAAACAGTGATGGATGTGGCATGAAATGCAAGATATTTGAAATGGTTTTTGGCTGCATTCTGATTATTTGTTCAATCATTTTGTTGATTAAGTTAGTAAGTGATCCGTAAATAATATATTTGTATAAACAAGGCCAAATGATTAAGATAAAAATATTAAAAACAAATTTAACACCTGAATGATTTTTTTTTACAATCGGATTCACATGTTATGACCTATTTTCTTTTGCCAATTGAATTTAGATTTAAATATCACTACATGTGATAAACAGTTATGCAGTGTTAATCAGCGCATAAATATAAGATATGTACTGTATTTATCCCAATCTATCATTAATTTATGCCAAAAATGCTCATAATATCAAATATTTTATCTAAATTCAGAGTGAATAAAATACAACCCGGAGTAAATCCCCGTACACCCTTGATTGGACCTAGATAACTATTAATATATACAGTCGCATGCTGATTATACATATTGTGTTCTTTATTCACGTGCAAATTTTATTCGGGAGTGCTATTTATAAAACAGTTAAGTCATTCATTTAAATTTTGGAAAACATCAGGAAAGCGCGATATATATCCTAATTTGTATATAAGTACGTGTATAGAGTTATTTGGTGTATATGTTACATTAAAAGTTCAAAAGTTATCAATTTTAACTCAACTGTAATAGTACCGTTATAGGACGTTGAGTTTAAATTGATAAGTTCTAAACTTTTAATCTAACGTACATTTGTATATATAGCAAGGTGGACTTTGAACTCTAATGGATGTCTTTACAATAGATTAAACATGTTTGAACATGCGGAAATTATAATGTTGATAAAATATTTTGTTAATATATGTGATTTTGTTATCAATCATCTACATGCACAATTTTATACACAAACCTCCTTCTGTCTCGTTCATGTTATTACTTAACATTTTTTTCGTTAGTTTTAAGCTCGATCTTGGTTTTGCTGTTTTGTGTTGTTGATGCTTACACAATTGTAGCAGAGAGCTTCAGCAATAAATAAATTTATTAGAAATAAAACACTGCATTCTGTTTTATTCAAATAACGTATTTAAGATTCGTTTGAAATGCGATAAATATTCATTAAATTAAAAACAAGTAACACAAATTAAGTGATTTTGTTGCACTTTATATTCAAAGGAAATTAATGTAGAATTATGTTTCGAAACTTCATACCAAGATTCAGTGAATTGGTTGTTGGTTACACAGACTATGATAAAGAGGTATGTATAGCGCCTTTTCCATTATTTCGCCCACACCTGTGCTTGGACGGAAAGTACCTTTTACTAAAAATAGCTTCAGGTGCCTTACTGTCACAATATGATTTTTGAAACCTAGATACTGGTTTTATAATGGTGTCTGTAACAACTGATTAGTCATAAACATTCAGAAACTGTGCATAATGTTAGTTAATATTCTGAACCGTGATAAGTTAAAAAAAAATGCAATAGATCTAAATAGAGTAAAGAGTAAATAGAGTACTTGCATAGTGTGAATGAAGAGATCTGTTTATATTGGGTGTGCTCATACTCAGACTGAATTAAACAAGATATTAATTAAAAATACCCCCAGAAGATTAGATACATGTTACTTAATCTCTAAATTCGTTTCATGTTTCAATTAAGTGAAAAAAAAATAAAAATTTACTACTAGGTGGATTCGATCCAGCGACCGCAAAATCGAGAAAAGACCTCTGTGTTGCCATTAGGCCACGCATCTAACATATGTTAAAATATGTATTTTCATTATGTATGGTTATATGCATGTTGGTATTAGAAAAGACACTATTTAAAATATTTGTCTAATTTTCAGTACGAAGACCACGTTAAACCAAAACAAATTCAATGTAAACGTGCACTACAATACCTGCAGAACATAATTTTAATCGGATTTCTTTGGTTTAAAGTGGTTTAAATAATCAAATATCCAAGTTTTTATCATATACTCACTACTTTCCTATATATCCCTAACAAAATCTGAATATTTTGATGACGTCAAGTAAGATAATTAAGACTCTTCCAGAATGGTGATTGTGTATTTTGCATTGCTTTGAATGTATTTAAACTAAATACTATTTCTTTTTGTATTGGATTGTGTTATCGAAGGAAGAGCCGACACCATTATATCCCCTTTGTCGCGCACTTAATTATTAGAGTTAACTCCCCATTGAATATATAAATTAAAGCGCAAGCCTCATGATCTTTCTTTCACTTCCTGTTGCTGAGAAGATAGGTTGGTCAAGTTAATATTAAACTTTTTTCTTTGATAAGCACGTGCTGCAAATATTTTTTTTTAAAAATTACAATTTACAAATTATTGTCAATCTTTAATTTTGGCTCAATTAATGCCGATGCTTTCATTATGTTTTGATATATATGGATTTTATTTCGGGTAGCCCAATATTTGGATAACCTTTCCCTCAGCCATATTGATTTTTTTGTTGAATTTTCTGAATTAATCCTTTGATCAAGATAATAAGGATTATTCTCTTATAAATACATGTATATTATAATGTATATATAATATAAATGATAAATATAAAAGTGTAACGTTAAAACAAACAAATCTATCGATGAAACAATTGTAGACTAATTTTGAAATCACATTTTTTTCTTTAATTAACACAAGTCTTGTTTATTTATACATATTACGTATTATCAACTCATTGAAATGTCACCACGGCGGTCCAAACAGATGAGAATTGAAACGACAAGGGCGAGCGAAAGTCGAACGGCAAGGACCAGGGAGCAGCGGCCCTATGGTGTAATAGACGATGGCCCATCAGAACCGGTGCAAACCACTTCGGAGGTCACACAACCATCAAGGACAACGGCGTCATCTTCACATGCCATATGCATAGAGGATATTCCGTCAGCTGTTCCATCGGTCCACAACATGCTAGTTAATATTAAACTTTTTTCTTTGATAAGCACGTGCTGCAAATAACCCACCCTTCCCTCCCTTTTGAAATGGTATCTGCTGGTTTTTCTGTTTTAATTTTCAGAAACCCTGTGAGGACCTGTCATCCGGTACGGCTGTTGTATGCTACACGTGTACATTTACATGTAACATCTGATTTGGCGTGAATGAGCGGCACTGGTCATTTGAGACTAGTGCATGCATTATTATGTGGACATCGACCCCTGCACCTTCCAAGGGTCAATCGTAAATTCTTGACTTCTGCTACTCCCAGAGTCAAGGTATTATATTTGTATTAAAATCTGTGAACTTTGAACTTTGAGTGAACTGTGAACTTTGTTTGAATTTGTTGAATTATGTGAACTACATGTATGATGTTACTTGATGTGTTGAATTTTGGGGCATGCCCTTTGTCATGTATGGCGGCCCATTACCCTTAAACAGCCGTGCCCAATCATCGTCAGATTTGAAATAAAATTAAAGAAAATTAAAAATGTTTCACTATTTGTGTTTTGTCGTTCACTTTTCTGAGATAATGTATAATATTGAATATGTCTGATATTTGCATAAGTGCTATATTTTAGGCCAAATCGTATTTTAAGTGCGCTATACCTCTTTTCATGCTTTTTAATAAAAGGAGGGGGCATCTTAAATGTGTTTACATTCAGAGTCGGAACTTTTTTTTTAAAACTTTCACATTCAGTTAGGCATATTAAAAAAACCCCCACCAATTTGAAAAAGAAAAATATGAATACCTCAAAAATGTATAAATGCTGTGTCGAATTATATTGTTTAGAATAGGCAAGTGATTAAACATGTAGACCATAGATCGTGATTGACCTTTTTTATTGGGGTCGAATTCCAGAGTGGTTTGTGTATTTAGTTTTAAAATTTCGGTCATAAAACTAAACATATAATATGTCAAAATGTTAAGAATTCACATTGCTGAAATAAAGGTTGTTTTAAAATGCGTTTTAAATATAGTATATAATATCAGTTGTGATTTTTTTCATCGTTACTAACGATGTAATGTCCACACTAGATAATTCAATTGTAACACAAAGCATAAAGCTATCGACTTTTACTGAAGGACAAATTATGCACCGATCATATTTTAGAAGAAAAAAAAAATCTTTTTAAAGTTACGATGCAACCTGCTTAAGTCAGCCAAACAAGAAAAGTATTTAAAGTATAAGCTGCCAATGAAGGAATAGGTAGATAATAATATGTAGGAATTTATTTGTTCTACATGTTTATCCAGTTTTATTCAGATACTCTAGAAAGAGATATAAAATCAAAACAGGGTGAAACCCTTATGTTTTTTAAGAACTAACATCAGATATACACTTATAGACTTGGCTAATGAATAAAAAGCTTATTACACTTTAATTTCCACACGTTGTAAAGTAGAAATCGAATTGTTTTTATGTTAATATTAATTACAAGACATATGCTCACATTCCTAACAGTATCTCTATAATGGCTGTTGACGTAATCGATGAAAAATGCGCAAAATATAGCATACTCTAATACCTGGCCTGGCCTTGCCTGGTCCCATTTGCCTGGCCTAAAAATTTGCCTGGCACACTTTTGGCCTTAAATTTGGCCTGGCCCCAAAGTTTGTCCTGGTCTCAAATTTTGGCCTGGTCAAAAATTTGACCTCTCCAAAAATATTTGGCCTTAAATTAATTTTTTTTTCTAACATTTTTAAAGAGTTTTCATTGATTTTTTACTGATGTTTAAATTTTTAACAGATAATTATATGAAAAAAAAAAAAAAAAAAAAAAAAAAAAATATATATATATATATATATATATATATATATATATATATATATATATATATATATATATATATATATATTACAAGTGACCTGACTGATTGAGTATTAATTGATTTTATTGATGTTTACACACACAAATACATGTGATGATATTTATATGATATTTTATGCAACACTGCTCTTACTATTGCCAAGGAATGGATGACGCCAAAAAAGTAGACGAAATGTTGAATAAAAATATTAGAATAATAAAGTAAAACTTATTTTAAGAAACTGACCTGTTTAAATGATCAATAATTATCTCAAACATTTGTAAACAGAGCAGAGGATGCTCACTCCTCCATGGCACCTGATCCTACTTTTATCTTGGAGGTCCGTGTTGCTCTGCTTTGAATTTGTATTTCGTTTTATGGATTTTTGAGATGGTTGACGGTTTGTTATTGTCATTTTGTCATTCATAAAATCAAATCTCTATCCACCTGCAATGCTCTTTAAAAACTGCCAGTTCGCTTTCATTACCTGTCAACACCAATCAAACCCAAATTTCCCTCTCCAGCAGAAATTCGATACCAGCCACCACTGTCGCTTTATTGGGGTCAGTATCATTGCCTGCACTGCCATTCAACATCTCACACGGTTTAATTCAAATAAATGTTATTTGTGAATGACTGCACCATTGCATCCTCCAATAACTTGATTCAGTGATGTTCATTAATCATCACCTCTTGATTAGAGTAGAGTTTCATGCATGTGTTGTTTGTATATTTAGGAAACATTTTTTCCCCTATTGGGGAACTTTGATATCTGAATTTGAATAAAGCAAAACATTTTGAGACCTTAAATGTTGGTTAGAATAAACAAATTGGTCTCTGTCATTATTTTTTTTTCTCAAACAAGTATTTGATATAGGTATTGTCCGATCCAGAGAGCACTTTGAGTTAATTGAGTACGCTGAAAAAAAAACGTGCCATGGTGGAATACAATTGGAGTGTTACATTCTTAAAGTACTTTGGAATTTAAAAACAGACTGTATCAAAATCTACTAGAATCAACAACTCATACCTGTAGTAATATGTTTCAATAGAACTATCACTATAAAACAATAAAAGCCCTCTAGTGTGATGTTTTATGTGTACTGAACATAAATTAATAAAAGAAATCAATACAGTCATCAAATGTGTTAAGAAATTATAAAAATAAAATTGAGACCAAAGATTTTGTAGAGGCCAATTTGGAGGCCAAAAGTGAGGCCAGGCCAACTTTGAGGCCAGACCAGGTTTTATAGTTTGCCAGAAATATGTATTTTGTCTTCATACATTGCATACCTGCTATGTAAATCTAGTCGTCTACGTAGCTGTGTTTATATCTATATGTAGAGAAGACTTTGATGCGTAACTGGTACATAGCTTTAAATGTCCTTCTTGGTTTGAGGAATATTCCTGCTGTTCAACAACATTTCTTTTAACATCTTAATAGATTTGATGGGTAATATGCTGATTATCCAGCATTCTTAATTCAAAAAGTTACTACGTTCACGAAATAATTGAAGCTTTGTTTAAACTCATTATATGTCAAAGAATAAAAAGAAGAAATGTTATGCGATGAGTTAAATGTATGAAGGAAATAACATTTTTAGACTTAAGTTTGAGACTAGCATTATTTTGATAATTTGTAAACAAAATGGTCGAATTAACAAAACTCGGGGAGAGCTTTTTTAATAATGTTTATGATGTGCTACATTTACAAAACAAAAAACCCTGTGTCTGGAAATAGATTTTCTATGAATAGCTCGCAGTTAAGAATTTTCTGAAAATTGGCTCGCTGGAAGAATCTACGGCTCGGGATACCATTTCGTGAAAAATCTTGCGTCTTATTTGTCTTGTAGGGGTAAGTTTGTACAATACTGCAAACTATAATCGATGGTTATTATTATATCGATGACAATAAACATAGATTTAGACATGTAGATGCATTTCTAACAATTAAACGGATAATACGCCCAGTATTAATGTTTTAAGTTTTAAAGTAAGTTATTTTTTTATATTTCATGTAGGAAAAAAAACATTGAACAGGATGCGCAACAAGGATGCAAACTGTTATGTCTTTTTTATGATTGATTCTGAAACAATCGATCTTATTTCGGATTGGGATTTCGCTTACGAAATTAACAAAAGTTCTGAAAATGTAGACGAGAGTTCAAAACAATGGATCTTATGGTTTGCCATTTGGGGAACCATATTATATTTCCTGACTTTTGTCAGTCTATGTTGTGATCTGTGTAACGATGAAGACAAAGAAAACCCCTGCTCACCGTCGCTTTCGTTGCTGTCAACCGTCACCGAAGATTTCCCTCAGATCATCCTTGCTATTGTCGTGGCTAGGCATACTACGCATTTGATATCTTTGGTTCAGATAGCAAAAGCTGTTTATGGATTGATTGAGCCTTTTATTCGGGCGGTCAAAATTTCCGCCGAAAGAGAAAACAGCAAGAAAAAGTTCAGCACTGAATCTCATGACTATGAATGCCAAAAATTCTTTGATATGATTTTCTGTATTTTGTTGTGTGTGTGCTCTTTTGCTCTTTTCGTAGTTTTAATATTGCCTGCAAATTGATCCAAAGCAAAATTTCGTGAGATCAATAAAATCTGTAGTATGCAGAATCTTGGATATAATTCATATTCTACATTCTGATTCGCCTTTTGATTTGCTTTATTCAATGCTATCTGCTTTCTATGCCTATAAATAATGAAATGGTGTTATTTATGAAAATAAATTATGTTGTAAATAGTGATATATATTGTCGCAAATATCTACAAGATTAATTAAACTATTAATGTTTATTTATAAGATTGTTTTTCTTCATGCTTAACATGTGTTGAGATATATATATATATATATATATATATATATATATATATATATATATATATATATATATATATATATATATATATATATATATGTGTTGACTCTAGTTATGGAAGAAAAATGTAAAAGCTTCAAGTTGCGTCTAAACAAAAAGATTTTTACTTGGGGGCAATATGAAGTAGACGTTTATTAAATGTTTAAAAATACCCAATTTAGATCCGGGTTTACTCCATTTGCTACGACTGGCACTGATTTCCTTTTTCCGAAATAAAAAATCGACTTTTGCTTTCGCTTTTAATTCAAAAAAGTCTTGGGAAATCCTGTTACTATTAATAGCTGTCAAGGAAATACAGACTACTGACGAAACTTAATAGATTAGTTGCACCAACTGGCTTATGAAATATTTGTGATCAAATTCTAATTTTAATTTATCAATGTTTCTTGTAAATATGGTGGTTGTTTTCTGCATTTGTCAAACATATACATTTCTTGGTAACTGAAATCTTTCCTCCAGATATGAATAAGTAATTTATTGGCATATCTGTGAACCAAAAAAAAAAAGAGTTTATGAAATACCACATGTAGTGTATTTCAAAAGTTGTATTTAGATAGGAATGTCGTATGGAAAATATTGAAATTGAAATTTATCCGTTAAGCTTTAATCTTATTTCAATCATTTTGCATACAAATAGTATTTCCCCATATATTGATACGATCTCTAAGAAACTGATGTGCAAAGTGATCTTACTTGCATTATTACATGTATATTGTCAGATTGTCATTTGTCTAATTAAATTAATAAAAACGCAACCAATAAACTAATGCTTTAGAACGAAACGCATTCCATCGTTAAACCGGGTCCGTAGGACATTTATCATTTTTACGATAGAACATTCTATCTACACTCTCCTAAGTACATGTACTTGATGACAAATCTAAGTCACCATTGCAAGGCGGTAAATTCTGGCTACACACACTTCAATATTGATTTTCAATAGAATTGAATAAATAGTACATAACATATGCATGGAAAATATACTTTATTAACAATCAATTTCAGTTTTTTTTTAGGGAAGAAACCATTAATCGAATACTTATCTTCAGCTGAGTTGATAGTAGATCACATGTCTCCTAAATTAAATCAACAAAAGTTTACTCTTTTTATATCATTTATGTGAAAGAACTGTGAAAAGAATAACAGCGAGAGAAAATTGTACTATTTCGAAAGAAAATCAAATCTAAAATGTATAATGTAGCCCTTTTCATATAAGGAAATCTCTAGTTTGTGAGCAAATATATTTTGAGTGGAACATTTCAATAAACATTTATATTTTTCAGTGTCTTTGCGTGTAATAACATTACGTATCAATAAATTCAAATGCCGTATAATTGTGGCGCAAGCGGGGTTTGCTTATTTATATTCAAATATTTAATCGTACAATTGCTGGATATTATATAGATATAAGAAATAAGGAATCAGATTTTGAATATTATGAGGTGATAATTTCGGTCGGGGCGTGATCAAATCTATTATAAAGCCCTTCGGGCTTCAATAAATTTGATCACGCCCCGACCAAAATTATCACCTCATAATAAATAAATAAATACACCATATAGATTTCATCAACGCATATCTTCGAGTAATAGTCTTAGCGGGGAACATCCCATGCAGCTAAGGTACGGCTTAATGCAAAATAAAAAAAAAAAACCATATTTATCAGTTACATACATCCCCATGTTCCATTAAAACTTTGCTTTCAGTATGACCTTCAGTTGACGTTTAGAGAACACTTAATAAATACTATATAAAAAGCCCATTATATTGAACATCAAAGCTATGTTAAGTCTGTCCGAAACTTAATTTATATCGGAAATCGGAAAACGATACTATTTTAATTATCGAAAAAATCCTTAAACTGGTCGAATTTCTTTAAGATTTTATCATATAAATAAACAGCGTTATCCAACACTTTATTTGATGTATGATTGTGACGTCATATGTTCTTCTGTAGCGTATCTTAACACGGCAAATGGTTATAAAAATACCATTATAAATAAATATATATATATATATATATATATATATATATATATATATATATATATATATATATATATATAGAGATATATAGATAGATAGATAGATAGATAGATAATTTAGTTAGTAATCATGAATATAAGCAATCATACATGTAGATTATTTGTTTGAAAAAAAAAATGCATTTGATATGAAAATAAATTTTCATCGCAAAGGTATTGGCCAAAAAAAATATAAACGACATAAAATTACTTAAGATGAAAAATATTTTTCTTAATAAAGAAGATATGGGACACATTCATTTTGTGACGTAATTTCTTTATAAATAAACATTCAAATCAATTTTCATTAGCTTTGAGTATTTAACCGTAGCGCAATAGGTTCAAGAGTCAGTTTTTTGTATGCCAGTCATGAGATAGAAGGCCTGAAGGATCTTTTTTGTATCATAAGAAGAATGATAAGCTTAATTCTATTTTAAATATATGATTGCATATTGTTTATTCTTATACTGTGCTTTTTTGTTGAATATGATTTACAAAAATACACAATGATATTTTAATTACATTTATCAACTTCAGCTAAATATAAATATTAATTATATAAATATAAATATTTTTAAGAGAGGGATAAATACGATATGAGCTGAATTTCTCAAATCTTAATTTTTCATATTAAATGTAGTTAAAGCTGAATAAATTAATTTTACAAACAATAGTGAACAATAATATAATCATAACATCGACTATCTAGCTTATGATTCTTATGTTTTTTTTATATAAGAAATGAATTACAAGTTTATGTGGAGGTTGCAGTATAAATTTCGAGGTGAAAAAATGATGTTTTTTAAAAAGATTTAACAGCCGTTGCGTAAAAAATTGGTTACATATTGCGTTGAAAATGCTAAACTGAAATAAATCAAATTTAAAGCAAAAAAAAAAAAAAAAAGATTTTGAATATTTTACAAAAAAAAAAAAAATCGGATGAAATATGAATCAACCGGAAACATTTTTAATGTGTGACGTATGTAAACAAAACATGGGTTTTTAATGTTTTCATAACAATATACATGACCACTGTCTCGTGCTTTTATCTCAATAAATGACTTTTAAAATGAACATGTGAAGTACTGATAAAAATAACAATACCAGAAATTCTGAAATTAATATTTTTTTCTGAGGTTACAATAATTTTGAAGTCCAAGATTAAAATAAGCAGATAAGCTGATAGTCTGAGATTCACACTATCTGAGATTCCAAGGATAAACCTTATCAAATATTCTGGAGTAAAATAGCCAAATACATGCCCCTTAATAGACGACTGTGCAAAAATTCATTCAAAATAATTGCACTAAACTTAGCCATACTGGACCATGTATTTAAAAAATCAATATTTATTCATAATCAATTCCAGTTTGTTTGTTTAGTACATTTGTCTGAATCAGATTTTTATCTTAGCCCGGAATGTAATAAAGGTCAAAGGTCAAGTGCAAATAAAATAAAAATCATACTAAATCTTTTGACATTAGTTTTTAATAAAGTAATGCAGGGAAAGAATTTCATTGATTCTAATGAAACAAAAATGTTTTACATATAGAAAATAATTGGGTAGAACGACCTTTTATTGTTCGAGAACAATTAGTCTACTAGTTTATTCTTTCTTTCTATTATTTTTCCCCTTTTTTGTCAGCAGAATTTCTCAGGGATGAATGAATAGATTTTTTGTAAAATTTTCAGGGTTGATAGGGAATGATGATATCTCGGGGGCTTTTTGAATTTTTTTTTTCAAAATCCATTTCAGATCGATGGTTTCCTATCGCAAGTCAAAAAACTTTGTCTCTACGAGATCTGAGAAACGGTAAAAACTTGAAGAACCAACCCCTGTGGAATGATAGACCTATATATGTAACTGTGTTTAAACTGTTTTGTGTCATTCGTCGTAACTTCCAGTAGACACAGGAAGTACGTCAAATTTTTTTTTAAAATTTTTATTTTTAAATTTTACATAAAACTGGTACTTCAGTATAAAGGATCATGTAGACAATGTATAATAAACAAATTAAATTTTCTTTTGTTGAGATATCTCAAGTATCTTAAAAAGCTTTCTTTTTTTCAAATTTTGTACCCGCGAGATCTCAGTTAAGGTAATTGATAAAGAGACGAAACTTTTATGGATGATAGACATTTGATTGAAGATGGCTTTAACTGGTGTCGTTTTGTCAACCGTCACTTCCGGTTCTCTTAGCCTGAGAATCTATAACATTACATTAGGTAAATGTACAAGAAAAATAAACTAATATTTTCCTTTCAATTGGTCCGTTTGCGGTCCAAGACAAACACCTTTTTCTAAACGAGATCTCAGAATTGGCCGAGAATTGAACAACTAAACTTTGTGGAGAGATAGACTTTTGTATGTAGCGTGTTTCAAATTTTTTATTTGAATCGGTGTAAATTCCGGTCAACACAGGAAGTACTTAAAAAAATAATTTTTTGTTCATTTTCGTTATTTTACATGGCAGTAGTATCTAGAGATATCCTTCACATTATTTACAGAATGATATAAAATACAAGAACGGAAGACATTTTAGTTGTTATAGCTACAAGAGACTAGTTTAAAAAAAAAACTATTTTCGGTGTGAAAATATTAAAGCTAAATGTTGCATCGACATAAAGAATTAAATAAGTCAAGTGAGAGTTTCTTTTTTCCTAGGTTGATGTTTAAATTCAAGATTATGCTACTGTGCACTGAATCGGCTAAATGTTTAAGAATCTTTAAAGTATATTATTAACATTTTAAAATCACAACCATTAGAAGTAAGGGGTTTTTTTTGCTGTCACAACAAATTAAACCTTAATTAGTTAAGTTAATGTTCAATGAAGATATTTTGAATTCAAAACCAAGCGACTGTATGAGGAACGCTATTTAAGAAAAAAAGAGCTGAGCTTTCAATAACCAATATTTAAAATGTATGAGTGGAAAAAGTATTATTTGTTCGAATGTTTCGTACCTTGTTCAGTCAAAAAATAAAATGAAACGAAAAATGCCAATTTGTGCATGTAAGAGGAGGGATGTTTTGGACTACACTTTATATGGACCGACACAGAAGTGGAGAAGAGGAATCAGATTAATCCCCACAACTGCTTTCTCGGAACATTTATGTTATTTCAGACAATTTATAGATGTTAGTTTTGTAGCAAATGAACGTTCACAAACTCGTTTGTAGAATCTAGAAATTCGTTTGTACGATTTTTAAAATCGTTTAAACGATTAAAAAAGGTTTGTATAATTTTGAAATTTGTTTTTTTAAACAAGTGAACTCTTTATAAATATTAAATTCATGTAGAGTGTATGATACAAAATCTGTCTAGTTTAGTGATGTTTTCGCCAATAGTTTGTAATAATAAATAATTTTAATTGAGGTCTTAATTATGCCGCAATAGCGTTTGCAATAACGCATGATTATCATATTATTTAAGTGAAAGAACTATGAAAAGAATAACAGCGTAATTTGTCCAACAAATCCTAATTCGTCCGAACAGGTCCTGGTTCGTCCGAACAAATTTTAATTCGTCCGAACAAGTAACTGATTTCCCTGAACAAACTTCTTAATGTTCGTACGAACAAATACATGTACACTGTAGCTATTTCGGCCGAACAAATCCTAATACGTCCGAACAAATAGCTAACTCGTCCAAACAAATAAGATTTATATTTTTTTTCATCTGGCCCTTTCACGCGGGTGTTGCTAAAACGCGGAACGGAAAACGGAACGGAAAGCGGAAAATCTTATCTAATGTTATTTACTTGATAGATTTGTTAATCATGCTAAAAACGATATACTTTATGTAATTTTTAATTTTTTTTGAAAGATTATCAATATGAGATTATTTATTCAAGAATGATTATTTCCCCAAAATTTAATAGTACATGCATTGACCACTATTCTCTGTCCTAAAATATCCTTGATTCACATTTTGCTGAATAACTTAATATTTATATATACCTCAGGGTTCAAGCGATGTTCTTTCAGAAGCATGAAAAATTCTCATGATTTCTACTTTAAAACGTCCTCTCTAGCTCATCAGGTTTCAATACACGGCTATAAATAAAGAAGTCTACGGGGTTTTGCATTTCAACAGACCCGGATGATAACGTTGAAAAATTGTGCGAGGTCTTCTAAGTGACTTCCGAATGGAGAAAAGATGTCATCATTTCGCATTATAAATATCCGTAAGAAATCTGTTTTCGATCCTGTGAATTTTTCCAATTAAAAATTGATAATGTGTCAATGAAGTTTTCTTGGATATTTCCCGTTTTTAAAAATCGTCCAAATGTGTTGCATAAATATTAATATTTTGGGATCGACAGACTATAGTCCCAATTTATAATCGCAAAATCAAACCAGGCAACGTCTAGAGTTCTCTATTTGGATTCTATGTATATAGAAATAAACAACTGTCAAGTAATGCAAACGTGAACAAAATTGCATTTCTAAAAGTACTAGTTTCACTAAGTACAAGGTATTTTTTATTTGTAGAAAATGTAGACAACGAACGATGATATTAGAGACAAATTAAAACATAACATGAAATCCACAACGTTATTGGTCCAATAAAATGAAGCTATTTTTTGGGGTAAAATGATATTTACAATAGCGGGACATGTTTGCATATAGATGATGCAGCAAGACTTCGTAAAGATGATCATGAATGTCATCAGTCGTACAGGGTTTTTTAAATCTCAATGGTACTGTATCGTCTATATTATTCAAAATCGGATAGAACACCGAAAATTCAATGTTGATTTAAGTATATTCATCATATTTGAAATATAAAAATATACATAAAACACATGAAACGCTTTCACTAACTGCGTTACGCTGTTATGTCAGCAATACCATATAAGAAAAATAATTATTAAAAGTTATACACGTAGCTAATTTTCTCTTTAATATTTCACAATTTGTGAACATTTGATTTTTTTCCGTTTTGTACTCAACAGTAAAGCAAATTGAATGCAATGCTATATTTGATAGACATTCATATCTGTAAGAATATCAATAAGACAGCCATATGTTAATAATCATTCACTAGATATGAATAAATGATACAAAGTAAATCGTTTCTGGCCAGTCTATACCCTTTTCCGTTTTCCGTTCCGTTCCGCTTTCCGTTCCGTTTTCCGTTCCGCGTTTTAGCAACACCCCTTTCACGCCGCTCTAAGAACGAATGTCCAAACATTTTATTTATTTTTTTGCAAAATTGAAATTGCACTTCTACGCTATCGTAGTTTACCTAATGATTTCTGAAAACGACACGAATGTACTTTCGCTTTTCGTTCAAAGAATGGATTGCTATTATTTCTATAAATAAATACACAATGCACAGTTTTCTAAATCTAAATTCCCTCCAAGAATAAATACACACAATGGTATTACTATACGATTTAAACAAAGAGAGGAAACGCTAATCTATAAATAGATTCATAATAACATGTGGGAAACACTGTGTTCTAAATTTAAATGAACTACAAGAATAAATCCACGTAACGATATTATTATAACAAGTTAAAAGAAAGAGAGAACACACTAAGTTAAACCATACCGCAGCATTAAACTCACGGTACTGATCAATTTTAGAGAGTTTGTTGGAAGTTAATGTTTTTTCCTGTGTTTATTTCATTATTTCATTGTTTTAATTCATCTCATTTATTTTTTTTCTAGCTGAAAGAATACTCATAATGGCCAGTTGTTCAAGAGTGTCCCGTTTCATTCTAAGTCTTCTTTTAGAAATAGCGGATCTTATCTTGGATTGGGATTTTTACGTCGAAGTCAGCAAAACAGACCTCATTGGAGACAAAGTGAGATACAGTATTCTTGGATTTGCCATTTTTGGATCCATTTTGTTTTTGTGTACCATCATTACCAAGTTTATTGGGATCTGCGACAGCGACGACGATGACCAAGACGAAGAGAATGGCGGATGCGCTGTAACACTTTCGCTGATGTCCACTCTGTTGGAGGATTTACCGCAGATCATATTAGCTCTTATCGTCGCATTCAATACCAAGGATTTAATATCACCTGTACAGATTGTGAAAGCTTTTTATGGGATAGGTGAGCCCATCATCCAGCTAATCCTATATGCTTGTCAGTATCGTCGAATGAAGAAAAACTTTTGGAACAGTAATGAATGTGGCATGAGTTGCAAGGTATTTGAAATGTTTCTGAGTTGTATTCTGATCATTTGTTCATCTGTTTTGTTGTATGATTTAATCTCTGATATGTAACTGGATTTATCAAAAGGTAAAATAATTTGAATCATTATATACGAAAATGGAAAGCAAATATTTAAGAACTGTATGGTTGGTTTTTTTTAATACGTTTCGATTATCATATTGTGACCTTTATCATAATGCATAGTTTGCAATTTGAACATTATAATATATTTTTATTATTGTGATGGCAGATTTACTAATTTGACAAATGAATATGTTGAATTTCTTGTTATTACTTTTCATTTTTAAAAATAAAATATGTACATTAATAAATACCATTTAAAAATAATTTAATTTATTTCATACACTGTGGTATTAAATATCATAATTAACTCTTGTCTTTTTTATTTTATCAATATTTTAGCTACAAAAATATGCTGTGTTTAATTTAGGTCAAGTTACCAGACATGTATATTATTGTTAAAAAAAGGGAAATAAAATTTCCGTCTTTAAAAATGGAAATCCCAGAAATATTAACGGAAACGTCTTACCATTTCTAAGTACACACAAAGGTGATAGAGGTTTCCTCTTGTAACAAATTATTCGATTTAATCAAGATTCTGCCCTAAAACTCGACGATAAAGTTTAACAGATTAAGCTCCAGTGAAAAAAAAACATAAATAAGAACCCGCGTAACTTTATAAAACTTTAGCGTGCCTACGTTGTGAAATTTTGAATAATCGACAACATAAACATTATAAAACCTTTCATTTACGGTTTGCCTGGCTTTTCTTTTAAACCTGAATCTTAAAAACCGTGCAAAAGCCGTTTTTTGTGTATTAAACTTATTTCAAGAATTTTACAATTAGATTGATTATAATCGCAAAGTATAAAGATACTTTCTTTCCAACCCTAAATTATATAGCAGACTCTAAATTTTATCGAAATGTTTCCCTATTGATTTGAGTTTACATTTTTTGCATCGTTCACATTAAAAGGATTCTCATTGTTTAGTCTTCTATGAAGCATGCGTTTCTTTTTTTTTTTTTGCTGTAACCCAACAACATTTTTTACAAACTTCAAATGCCTTTAACTATAAAAGATACTGATTGATGCACGTTGAAAACCATTGAAAATATTCAAAACATTTATATAAGCTCTTTAGAAATCTACTTTTATATGCATACGCTGTTTTAATGGTTGAATTAAAAATATACATTAAAAGGGTATTTATTTTCTTTAATATGGAAAGTTCATAGATGCTATTTGTGCTAAATTTATATGATAGAAAACCCACTATCCTGAAAATAGAATATCTAAAATTAGCTCTTAGGTAATTTCCAGAAAATGACTTCTTAAAAAGATCGAAACATAGTCGCTACCTAAACTGTTTTGTAGAGGAATTGTTCAAAACCGGTAAGTTTATCGATGTTGCTAAAAATACTTATAGTATTTCAAATACTTTCAAGAAATATAAACACATCTGAACTCTTCAGGCATTTCAGAATTATGATAAAATCCTGTGATTTTTTTTATATCACATAGATAAACTCGTCTCACAAGATGCGCAGCGAAAAGGAAACTTGCTTCTTATTGTTCATGATGGTTTCTGAAACAGTTGACCTTATTTTGGACTGGGATTTTGCATACGAAATAGCCCAAAGTACTGATCCCAATGTGCAGAGTACCAAACATTGGATCTTAGGATTTGCCATATGAGGGACCTTATTGTATATATTAACAATCGTTTTTCTGTGTTGCGATCTTTGTAATGGTGACGACGAAGAGCATCCATGTTCAGCGTCTCTTTCTTTACTGTCGACCGTCACAGAGGACATGCCACAAATCGTCCTCGCTATCATTGTTGCAAGTCATACTACACATCTGATATCTGTGGTTCAAATCTTGAAGGCTGTGTACGGAATAATTGAGCCCCTTGTAAGAACAATAAAATTATCATGCGACAGAAAACACAGCAAGAAAACGTTCAAAAATCCTTCTCACGATAACGAATGTCAGAAATTTTTGGACATGCTCTGCAGTTCCATTTTGTGCGTCTGCTCTTTTGCTCTCTTTCTTATGGTTTTGGCAATTCGATAAATTAGAATTTTTTTTTTCATTCTGCCCAGAATTAGTTGAATTAACGCTGTTTTTGCACCTCTGGCATGGTTTGTCTTTTTACTATTGTCTTGATAATTGTTTAAACATTTAATAAAAATGTATAGGGTACCGGTTTTTCATCATATATCAAAACTTTTGCAAAATGAAAGCTATAAAGGATATGCAAATAGGATTATGCTGTGTATATAAATAGAGAAAAACATGTATGCACGAGTTCAAGACGGTGGCATTAGAACATCAATACTGTCAATGAATTAACAAAATTAAGTTTAATTTAAACAGAGTAAAAATAAACATAAAAAAAGGAATTCTATGGAAAATCTTTCATTAGTGAATAATTAACTATTTAATCAATTTTAACGTTTTCCATCTGTAATACTATCTTTATTTTTAACACCGAAGCGTACTGGGTTTAAGGATCAATTATTGATATGCAAGTCAAAAGTCCGGTTTAGTTGCTTTTGATTTAAGTAGGGGTCTACTTATAATAGTAAATATCAGCCAGATAAAAATTAATAAGAATTTCTTTTAAAATCAGGGTGTTGTTTTGAACGCAAACATTTTATTGGTTTAAAGGACGGTGCAGTTATACTGTTCGATATTATGAAATTATAATGTGATAGCTCACACATGGACAATGAGCGTCGTTTTAAAGCTCACTGTTTATGTCTTATGATACAGGTAATACCAAAGGATGTTAATTCTATCAGGAAAGTCATTTTATAGTCATTTAATAGGCTTTAAACCAAGACAACTGTCTTGAGGAAAAAACCCAGCTACAATTTTTTTGTAGAGAGCGTAAGTTCTTATAGTATATACATGTAGGACTTTATTTTAAGCCTTTGGGAGTTAGAATTAGTAAAAACATGTACATAATCTATTTTAATTCAATTTCTGACAATCGTTGTTTTTTAATTATGATTGATTGAAATTATTTAATTAATGATTAGGACTTTATGCCAGATATCCTCAATCTACATCATTATTTACGATTTATATGTGCCATTTGATAGAATATTCAGCACAGTTACAAAACATAAAACACAAAACAAAATTAAAGTATTTGGAATTAAAGCAATATTAAGCCGGTACATGTAAACTACAATGTCAACTATTGAGATTAAATCAGTTGTAAATACACGTAATTATAAAATAAGTAAACATGTCATCAAACAAAATGTATCAAAGATAATTATTTCAGCATTGAATGCTTATTTTTGGATGTCGTCGGTCCTATGACACACCAATGGGGTGAAGACAAATTGAATACCGCGCGTTAGTGCTAACGCGCGGTATTCAATTTGTCTGCACCGCATTGGTGTGTCATAGGACCGACGACATCCACAAATAAGCATTCAATGCTTAAATAATTATCTTTGATACATTTTGTTAGATGCTTATATTTATATTCAAACTGATGTTTTTTTGTATGAAATATATGTGTATCGTCGCTGTAAAGCCATTATATACGCTCTCAGTCAGGGATATGAAACATACATGGAACAGCCATATTAACATGTTATTTAGTACGCTTCCGCGGCTAAAAATATAGTGCCAGAAACTTTATAGAGAAAAATCTTTTTAATTAAGGAGTATATATAATTTAATGATTATTTTTCAAAAGTACATATCAAATTGGTTGTGTAAGGTTGAACGTTTCATTTGACGTTTCATTTAATCTTACAAAAATAAATATACTCAAAACACGTGGTGATGTTTATATTTGTGCTCATGGCGCATAAATTAGCAAAGCGTATTCATAGGAAATTGAACGTCGCAGATTTCCAATGCAAACATAAGGGGAAATATACACTGAATGTAAATATAATACATAAATATTTATGTCAACATAAATAAGTCGCATGTCGATATAAATATGTTGCATCTTGCATCTATGATGTCAGATGCGGGCGTAAGTAACTGATTTTACCCATATAAAAGTAAGATTCTCTTTAAAGATTTGTAACTTGCATGTCAACATAATTATCTTGCATGTTGACATAATTTATCTTGCATGTAGAGGGCAGAAATATGAAAAAAAATGTGATGTCTACGAGGATTTTGTACCGCAACAGACCCGGATGATAACGTTGAAAACTTGTGCGAAATATACCGAGTGACTTCCGAATGGAGAAAAGATGTCAACATTCCCCATTATAAATCTCCATAAGAAATCTGTTTTCGTTGTTTTGAATTTTACGAGTAAAAAATGATAATGTGTGAATGAAGTTATCTTGGACATTTTCCCTTTCATCTATTTCAATTGCACTTTTTACACAGGTATGTGTATTTTCATTAAAAATCGCCAAAATGTGCTGCAAAAATATCTTGGGACAGACTATAGACCCGAACAAAGCCGGAATAACATAAACACTATAAACAGATGCTTGAATTAATATGCATATACTAGACAAGCTAGCTAGATTCAATGCAATGTTTAAGGTAAGCATAATGCATAAATGCATAAGCACAACAATCAATATTGTTTCAATTGAATCAATAAACCAGCAAGCAATAAATCAAGTTCAATGCAATTTGACTGTGCCAATGCACAGTCTTATATATTATTATGTACAATGTATGGCACAAGCGCATGCTTGTCGTAGATATGTAGTGTTTTGAAATGGATATAAATGGTTGAAAATTGGATGTAAAATGATGTCAGAATAGTTGCACTTTTCTATTGGAGTTTGGGTGCATGCTTACACTAAGTCTTACAAGGGTCATAAACAGATGTTTATGACACTACAGCCGCCACGAATGGAGTGCCTAGTTCACGTTGGTGACGGCGGCAGGATCTCAACTCCAACTTCAATGGTCACCGCGAACCGGTAGTGTGTTGTATTGTGGTGGAATTAAGCTTGAGAGCCACTGTCGTCAAAATCAATGAAATGTTAATTGAAATACAAAAATTTAGGTAATGACAAAGCAGATGTAAGTATTAATTGCGATTTATATGTGAAGTGTTGTGAGGCAAGTTGTGTGAGCTTTAATTTTCGATGAATGCATGAAATAAATATGTACTAAATGGAGTTGAACATAACCTGATTGCATTACTTGTTAGTGAGAAGCAGATGCTAACTAAAGTAACAATACAGCCAAACACTCAATCATGTTACACGAAAATGCCTAACAAGTGGTACATGTACAAGTGTAACAGTAAGACTGTTATGTTTCGCAAAATAAGAGGCTAGTATACATGAAACTAATGTTCCTAATAGAACCTGGGTCCAACCAGGTTGCTAATAATGCACTAACTTTATAGTGCTTTATGTTACCAGTGTTCCCTATCCATTGTCCTAAAAGTACCAAATGTAAAAAACTCCAGCTAAGTACTGCATGTACAAGGTTTTGTAAATCTGGTGGGGTAAATAAGTTTAGGACTAGATTCCTCTGCCTTGGTAATGTAAAAGAAATGTACACCTTAACACTTCTGACCTATACGACTTGCCACTTAAGGTTTTTAGTTCTAGATGAGCCAAATGTCTACATGTATAGTGTTAACATTCTTCATACCTGTTGAATAGTAGTTGGATTGGACTCACTAGAACATGTTTCAAAAAAGTGAATTTGACTAGCCTTTTCAGATACTTTGATAAAGGGAAGGAAATTGTAATTAGTTAAGGGAAGGAAATAGTAAAGAGTGCAAAGCCCATTAAAGTTAATTTCTAAATACTAAAACCACCCAAAAAGATACATTTGTATGTGTAGAAAGTCACATGCAACAGTGTACATGTATAACCTAAACTAGATATACCCAGCTAGAATTTCTAGCGAGATGAAGCAGCAGGTGCTGCAAAAGAATGATACATTAAGTGAAGGAGATTAGTGTTACAAGTAAATTTGACCAATGAATGTACATGTCCATTACCAGTGTATATGTGGTGTAGACAACAAAACCAAGTCCAGATGTGTTCAAACAACTTATGTGAATTGCATTTCTACATACTATTAACACTAGCAGAAGGATGAAGAAGGATGATGCATTTCCTACCTAATGGAGGCATTAGTTGGTTATGCAAGGATGTAAGGAAGACATGGACAGATAAATAACTTAAAAGTTAGTGTATTATCCAAAGAAAAACTGCTCTTAAAAACCGGAAAGCTGCCATCTAAATTGATAAAGGTAATTTAGTAAGAAACACATTAAAACCCAGTAATCAATGCTATTGACATTTTGATTACCATGATTATGATGAGACTGAATGATTGGACATTTAGTAATACAAAGATCAATAAGTTCATGTCTTTGTGCATTTAAATGGGGACATCCAATACGAAAATGAATTTCATCCTATACATCGTTCTTATCAGAAAGGGTACAGATCTTCTTTGGGTATTTTTTGATATCGACCAATTTTGACTTTAAGGATGTGAGCTGTTACACGAAATTTTGTTATTACAGATCTATGTTTATAATTTTTTGGAATATTGAGATATGGTTCAAAATGAAAGTAAGTCTTTTTGCTAGTGATGTACATAATTAACCATCCTTATATAGATTCCTATCATTTTTCCCATATAGTGTTATAGAAGTTAAATAATATGTTTTTTAAGTGACTTTAAATCTGGAATGTGACATACTTAAAGCGTCATTATTTAATGTTAATATAATTTAGAAGGAAGATGATGCCAGAGTCACAGGATGAACCTCTGCCATTCAGTAAACTGAATGATAACTGAATGATCTGGAAAGGCGACTGAATGACACACATATGCCATTCAGTCACTTTTCAGTTACCTTTTAGTAACATTTCAATTGACTGAATGGCAAAGTACCATGAATTAAATCCATTATGATGTAGTGTTTTAGAGCATTTTTAAAGCTTCACTGAGTAATGTAAATTCTTGAAGTGTTTCTAGTCTGTGCCAATATAACAACATATTTTAACAAACCTTCAGCAAATGTTTATAAATCGGAGAAGTAGATTTTCACCCTCTGGATTTTGGTATATTTTATCTAATAATTTTATATTTCTTCTAAATTTGGAAGTTGATTGATAAAAAAATCCCCATAATTCAGAGCCGTACACGATAATAGGTTGAATAGTGTGGTCAAATATATCTAAAGCAGTTGTAATTGATGGGTTAAAGGTTAAAAAGTCTTTTTGCAATTTGAAATAGGCTTTTTTTGGCTTTGTTGCAACAGTCAATTTTAGCACTACATAGTGTTCCTGATGCATTTATTGTGAGACCTAAATATTTATATTGTTTAAAACACTCAATGTTGCTATTTTTAATAATATGCTGAAGGGGAGATTAATGTGTTTCCCTGAGGCATTGAAAACAATTACTTTTTCTTTCTGTGTATTAACTTTAAGTAAGGCACCAGTCCTTACAGTATGTAATTAGTAAGTAAAATTTTTTAAGGCCTTCAGCAGTTGGGGAGAGAAGTACCATGAATATATGAATATATGAATTTGATAAGTCTTACAGAGGGTATAATTTAAATTAGTTTAGTTTTATGATTCCTGAAATTGAAATACATGTAAAATGTACCAATTCTTAAAAAAAAAATAGCTAGTGTCGTACACGCGTGGTACGTCCATTTCTATAAGTATATTGTACTTGCTTGTAGGAAAGAATTACATTTTTTAGCTGATGTGCAATTGATCTTCACTTCATCAATTTGAAGACCATTGACCAGTTGTATAGATAGCGGCACTTCATGCAAGTGCGCTTTGAAAGAAGCAACAACTATCTTTAGTGATTTTAAGGTATTGAAAATGCCTTTTTAGAAAATTTTTATTGTCATAAAATTTAGCTAGCATATTGTAGATTTTTCTACTTACTTTAGTTATTTATATAATTTATTTTCTAGCTGAAATAATTCTAAAATGGCCAGTTGTTCAAGATTCCCTATTCATTCTCACACTCGTTTTAGAAAGAGCTGATGTTATCTTGGATTGGGATTTTTACGTCGAAGTCAGCAAAACAGACCTCATCGGAGACACAATATGATATTGTATTTTAGGATTTGCCATTTTTGGATCCATTTTGTTTTCCTGTACCGTCTTTACAAAGTGTTATGGGATCTGCATCAGCGACGGTGATGATGACCAAGACGATGAGAACGGTGCTTGCGCTGTAACACTTTCGCTGATGTCCACTCTGTTGGAGGATTTGCCCCAGATCATATTGGCTCTAATCGTCGCGTTCAGTACTAAGGATTTAATATCCCCTGTACAGATTGTAAAAGCCTGCTATGGAATAGCTGAACCCATCATCCAGCTAATCCTTTATGCTTGTCAGTATCGTCGAATGAAGAAAAACATTTGGAACAGTAATGAATGTGGCATGAGTTGCAAGGTATTTGAAATGTGTTTGAGTTGTATTCTGATCATTTGTTCAGGTATTTTGTTGCATGATTTAATCTCTGATATGTAATTACGGATTTACGAAGAGGTAAAATAATTTGAATCATTATGTACGAAAATTGAAAACAAATTTAAGACCTGAATGGTTTTTTTTTTATACATTTGGATTATCATATTGTGACCTTTATCATAATGCATCGTTTGCAATTTGAATATTATATTATATTACTATTATTATTGTGATGACAGTTTTACCATTGAATTTGTCAAATGAATATGTTGAATTTCTTGTTATTACGTTTCATCTATACTAATAAATTAAGACATTTTACCAATAAACTACGAAATGCCTGTACAAGAGTAACTGCTTACACCTTTGGTATTTCAACACATGTGAGTTGATGTACGTAAGTTGTAATTGAAATTTACCCGATAAGTAATTTTTGTAAAATAATTCAAAACCTACTTTCATTTTTCGATAAAATAGCAAAAATGAGAGTAAGGTGGTAGACACGCTTTAGCGGATCCAAGACAGTGGGAATTTGCATCAAAATATATACTTGCAATGAAATAATGTCGAATGATTACGTTAAGAGTGAATATATTTATTGGGACCTTATTTAGGGCATACATAGAAATTGAGATTCGACAAATGTTGAATAAATAAAATGAGCCAATTCGTTTCTTGAATGCGCGATTTTAGTTTTGATGGATAAGACTTTTCGTAACGGGGTAAGAACGCTGGTCGACTAATTAACGTCATGGCGGAGAGTGTACGTAGGACGAGTTCATCATGCATTGCTGGCAGATACCTTGGATCGGACATCTTTGGTTAATACAAAGAAAGTTAATAAATAAAACGTGCCAATTTTACGCGATTTTAGTTTTGATGGAAAGAATTTTAGCAACCGCAACTTCCCGGATCTTTCCGGCAGAGTTTTTCCTAGCCTGCCGGAAAGACCCGAGATGATGCGATTGCGGTGTGTGAAAAAAAAAACCGCGGGTTGACTAATTAACATTAGGCCAAAACTGTAAGGCGTGTTACATGTAATCAACCGGGCGGATACTTTGGATGACAACTTTGGTTTAACATATAAAAAAATATGTGTACAAGTTTTAAATAATTTTGCTCTAAATTTTTATCGAAATGTTTTCCTATTGATTTTGAGTTTACATATTTTGTGTCCTTCACATTAACAGGATTCTCATTGCTTACCCTTCTATGAAGCACAATTTTTTAAATTTCTTTTTTTGTAACCCAACAACATTTAGATATATTGATGATGTTTAATCCATTAACAACTGTTACTTTCAATGTTAACTCAATATATCACAGTGAGCTTGAAATAAAAGATACCACAGATTCCGAAACATCTGTTTCATATTTTACTAGAAAAAGACGTCAATGGTAACCAAACAACAAAACTGTATGATAAACCTGATGATTTTAATTTTTTCATCGTCACCTCCCCTTACTTATGTAGCAATTTACCACCATCACCTGCTTATGGAGTTTATGTATCTCAGCTTATTCGTTATACAAGAGCATGCTCTACATACGAACAATTTATCAAACGAAGCAAGCTACTTACAAACGAGTTTTTGGAACAAGAATATCAAGAACCTAGATTAAAATCATCTTTACTCAAGTTCTATGGTCGATACAATGACCTTGTCAGCAAGTACAATGTTTTAGTAAGACACATGCTGACTGGCGTTTTTTATACTTGTTAGACCATTATTTATACACCGGATTGACTACGGTTTCTTCCGTTTTTCATGATCTTGACAATGAGCACACGGCGGGTGCGACCGGTCGGCAGGGGATGCTTACTCCTCTTAGGCACCTGATCCCACCTCCAATGTAATGGAGGTCCGTGTTTGCTCAAGGTTTGTATTTTGACCATCACAAACAAACCAACTCATCAACGTTTCGTTTTTTTCTTATTACAATATGTTTGACATTTTCCCGATTTTGACATTTACCTCGATTATGCCCAATTGTGACAAGGAGGACACGGCGGGTGCGAGAAGTCAACAGGTGATGCTTACTCCTCCTAGGCACCTGATTCCATCTCTATCTCTTTAGAGGTCCGTGTTGCTTTGCTTTAAATTCGTATTTCTCTTTATGGACTTTTGAGATGGTTGACAGTTTGTTATTGTCATTATTCATTTGCTTTTAGCAGAACACCAGACCGCGCAGCTTTAATATATGAAGCTATCGGTAACATCAAAACAATTGAAAATATTCAAAACCATTTATATAAGCTATTACGAAATATACTTTTAAATGCTATTGAATTGAAAATATACATTAAAAGGGTATTTATTTTCTTTGATCTGGAAATAGATGCTATTTGTGCTATATTTATCTGATGGAAAACCCACTATCCTGAAATTAGAACATCTAAATTTAGCCCTGAGAAGATTTCCAGAAAATGACTTCTTAAGAAGATCGAAACACAGCTGCTACCTAAACTGTTCTGTAGTGGAATTGTTTAAAACCGGTAAGTTTATTGATGTTGCTAGAAATAGTTAAAGTATTTCAAACATTTATTTTCAATTAATATAAACAGATCTGAACTCTTCGGGCATTTCAGATATATGATAAAATTCTGTGACTTTTTTATCAGATAACGTCTCACAAGATGCGCAGCGAAAAGGAAATTTGCTCTTTTGGTTCATTATGGTCTCTGAAACAGTTGACCTCATTTTGGACTGGGATTTTACATACGAAATAGCCCAAAGTACTGATCCCAATGTGCAGAGTACCAATCATTGGATCTTAGGATTTGCCATATGGGAGACCGTATTGTATATATTAACAATCGTTTTTCTGTGTTGCGATCTTTGTATTAGTGACGACGAAGAACATCCATATACTGTAAAACGAGAAAATATGGCGCATTACAAATTTTCGCGCCTTTGGCGCAACTGCCCCTGAGCGCTAAAATTAATAGTGCGCCAACTATTTTCCATCTGTATTAAATTTCTTCAACTTGCAAAACAATAACGTCAGTCCATTTTTAATGCTATATAGACGTGTTCGTTTACGTAATATCCGTCGATTCTGTTTGTTTAAACAACTACACAGGTAAACGGTATGGGTTATCGGGTATAAGTGCCTAAACATGGATTAAATAATTCAGTTTTAATTGCTTTTTTATATCTCTCATTAGCACCTTGAAAATTGGGCTTCTCCCCGTGCCACTTCCATTTAGCGCCTCGAGGTGAAAATGTGATTAAGCGTGGCGATCATTAACGCTGACAGTACATGATTGATCATAATTTCTTTGATCCCTGATTAGTGGATATAAAGATAACAATACCTCTTTTTGGTGTTATTTTAATGTAAAATTACTGTAAAAAAGGTGATCGAAACTCGTGGTAAATGTAGCATTCGATTTCACTTTTAGTTTTAGGACTCTTCTAGTGTTATCTAAATCGACACGATTAATTCAAAGTCCGATAACTCAAAATTGTCTACCAACAAAAATTACACATCATCGCCAATAAATGAAGTTTTCATATCTATCTACTGACGATGTACACAGAAGTAAGTGTATTGTTCTCAACGACAGTTTACCGTGCATGCGAGATAGAAATCAAAGTCGTTGTTCACGTGCTTGAGTGAACACAGAAATAAATTTGGGCGTGATCGTTTATCAAACGAACATTTTTTGTATTCTTTTTTAAAGAAAAGGTGCGTGCGCTAAAATATAATTGCGCTAATGTACTGACACTTGCGTTTGCGCTAAAATACGTATGCGCCAACTTTTCTCGTATTACAGTATGCCATCTCTTTCTTTACTGTCGACCGTCACAGAGGACATGCCACAAATCGTCCTCGCTATCATAGTTGCAAGTCGTACTACACATCTGATATCAGTGGTTCAAATCTCGAAGGCTGTGTACGGAGTAATTGAACACCTCTTATAAAAGCAATAAAATTATCATGCGACAGACAACACAGCAAGAAATCGTTCCGAAATCCATCTCATGATAACGAATGTCAGAAATGTTTTGATATTCTCTGCAGTTCCATTTTGTGCGTCTGCACTTTTGCTCTCTTTTTTTATGGTTTTGGCAATTTGGTAAATTAGAAATATTTATTTCATTCTAGCCAGTATTAAAGTAAATAAGGCTATTTTTGCGTTTCTGGCCTGGTTTGTATTTTAACGATTGTCATGATAACTGTTTAACATTTAATAAAATTGTATAGTTTACTAATTTGATATCACTTTTGCATAATGAAAGCTGTAAAGGATATGCAAATACGATTATGCCGTTTATATTATAAAATAGAGAAAAACCTTTATGCACAAGTTCATAAAGGTTGCATTAGAACATTAATACTGTCAATGAATTAACCAAATTAAGTTAAATTTAAAAAATGGAGAAACAAACATTAAAAGAGGAATTCGGTGGAAAATCTTTCATTGGTGTCTATTATTAAATAATTTAATCAATTTTAATACCGTATCGTACTGGGTTTAAACGTCAACTATTGATATAAAAGTCAAATATTTTTAAAGCCCGTGTAACGACGAAAAGTGACCCGCGTAAAATATTGACAGAGGGTCATTTTTCTACGTATGAAAATGACCCACTCAGTCGTAGAATACTTGGATTTCATCGTAGAAATTATGGCCTTAGGGTCATTTTTCCCGTGTGGGTTGTAGAAAAATGACCCGTATATTGATTAAATTTTATTACATATTCTATGTTTACTTGTTTTAGGTCCATTCTTTTTCCTTAGGGTATATACAGGGAAAAGTGGTGATTGATGATGGAGGGGGATTACATTACCTGCTTGGTACTTTTTTTTGTCTTATAACCTTGTACGAATAACCAGCTTGAGTTCGCTTTTCTGATCACCTGTCATTGCCTATCATCATCATTTCAGTCTGTTTTTTTAATTTTTCCAAAAAAATAAAGGAAAGATATATATTTCTTTAATTTAAGTACATTGTCCAACCATGACTGAATAGGAATGATCTCAATCTTAATGAAAAAAACCTCGTACAAATTGTAAACAGGAACTCATACCAGTTAATTTACAAGGGAAGAGAAAATTATTCATCATGGTCTCTATCACAATGAGTAATTTATTATTAACCATGGGTCTGAAATAGGCACATCTCATCACATGCGTGAATTCAGAAAATTTTATCCGCGGGGGGGGGGGGGGGAGGGAGGTCCGATGGATATTTATGAGAAGGGTAAGTAGCCTTAAGGAAGGAGTCTTCTCGTTATCAGACATATTTCTTATATTAAGAAATTCATGAAATTTTTACAGTCAAACAGGTCATGTAAACAAATGATTGTACCAGTTTAATCAAATTTGACCATTTGTTTTCGCGTCAAGGTCAGGTCAAGTCAGTACCTTTTTTTCTTAACTTATAGGATGATAAAAATAAATGTAGTTATATGCCGTTATGTAGACATCTCTTTAAGATGTGAAGTTTCTATTCTTCAATGAAATGATAGAATATAAGAATGTCCTACTAAATTGAAATAAATATTTAAACTAAAATTGATGTATGCTTAGCCCGCATTTTCTCTATTTTTTTAAATTAGAAGATAATTTGATTATTTTTTCTATGCTTTCAATAATATAAAATTTCTGATTTTTACATATTATGAAGACTTTACATAAAGATGAAATTTAACAGAAAAGCTAATATATTGACCTTTTAATTAGAGAGAAAATCCGGATTTTAAGGATTTTTTCACAAATTTTTTTATGAAATGTTGGGGTAAAATGCTTATAAAATGTAATTGATAGGCAAATTATATTTTAAAAACATGTTCTGAATCCTAAGTATCTTATCAAAATTTCACATTCACATTAGTTGAAAAAATCCAGCATTGATCTTATTGTTTTAAAAATGCTAAATAAACTCATTAATCTACAGCAATTCTGAATTCAAAAACGTGATTTTTTCCTACACCAATATTCCGCCAAAAATATAGTTCTTGTTAGTTTGTAAACTTTGATTACTCTTTCTGTGCCAAGTTGTATAATAGTAAAATAGAAAATATATGATATTTTAATTTTCTTTCATTTTGATAAACATTTAATCAACTTTACTTTTGACAAGTCAAAAACCGGATATGACTCCTTCCTTAATAAGTTTGAATTTCCATCCCTTAGATCCGCGATCGATTGCATGCATCATCTAATTTATAAATTTTTAACAATCACTTCTTTATTGTTACAACTGGTTCAAAATGAATGTATTTTAAACAAATACAATGCTTGATTTTAAAACCAGATGGACATCACAAATCTCAAAACTTCGAATTTATCGAATTTAAAATTGAACACAAGAAACAGAATACTTTTCAAATGATTCTGTATGAATTTAAAATCGATATCTGTTTTTATCAAATTGACATTAAAAATGTATTTGCAAACTTCGGTATATAACAGTGAAAGCAAATTGTAAAGAAACAATGACACTTAAAAGGGGCTTTGGCATTGACTCTGACCCCATTTGAATATAACCCTGGTATTTAAAAACGACATTTGATTCATACGGGCAAATTCTTACCTGACTTTAAACTTTACTTGGATTTCTCATATAAGTGTTCCAGGCAATCATACTCTTTTTTAGTAGTTTCTAAAAGTAGAAACAACAGCTGTTTTTAATTTCCATTCTCGAAAAAGTGATCTCTTAACTGAGTGTTAATAAAGTATACCATCTATTGAGATATATTTGTTGATAAGTAAAAAAAAAAAGGAAAAATAGGAACTGCTGTAAGGACCAGATTGCATACACAAGATTTACACATACCAAACTTACAAATCATAAAAGAATATGGCCCTAGCTGTTATCCCC
The DNA here is from genome assembly GCA_020458035.1 of Magallana ariakensis. Lineage (NCBI taxonomy): Eukaryota > Metazoa > Mollusca > Bivalvia > Ostreida > Ostreidae > Magallana > Magallana ariakensis. Next base: position 48,711,674 of record CM035812.1, on the reverse strand, counting down.
AATCACGGTTTACTAATAATTGTAAAGGTTGCAAACTTATGTACAACTTATTATAAAAGAATTATGGACTGATGTTGAAGAATGGATTTTGAGACAGTTTGATTTGTTAATAACAATTGATCTTTTTGGAAAATATAAAAATAGAGAAATTTATAATTTTTTAACTTGGTAGTTCTTATTGTGAGCAATATATTTTTTCTTGTAGGCTAAATATAAAAGTAAGCCGAATCCAAATATACATGAATTAAAAAACGTTATAATAGATAGTCTTTTGACCGAAATATATGTGCCAATGAAAAATTGTAGATATAAGGAGTATGAAAGTCATTGGCATAAGATATGTGATAAGCTGTAGTATTGTAGTATATATGGTTAAATTGTTTCTTTATTGTGTTTCGTTTCTATTTAGTTTTGAATTGCGATGGGTTTTTTTCACATTTTTTTATCCTCTTTCAAGTATCCCTGTAAAACAGGGACATATTACGTGAATATGATTTATATTTTATATACATATATAAACAATGCCCCTACCCCTTTTTCTCTCTCCCTCTCTCTCTCTCTCTCTTTCTCTCTCTCTCTCTCTCTATATATATATATATATATAAGGACCGTACAATATAAAATACATATATTCAAATAGTCAAACGTTTTCCAATATGGTTGTATAAACTAATGTACGAGATATGTCACGTATGTACATGTATATGTTGTGAAAGTGGAAAAATTCAATTAAAAAAAAGAAGAAAAAAGTAAAAAACGAAGTCAGCATCAACGTGTTGCATACTGCATACAGAAAGTCGACACCATACTGCATACAGAAAGTCGACACCATACTGCATACAGAAAGTCGACACCATACTGCATACAGAAAGTCGACACCATACTGCATACAGAAAGTCGACACCATACTGCATACAGAAAGTCGACACCATACTGCATACAGAGAGTCGACAAGGGAGTCCTTTACAGTATTGCAGTGTACTTTGAGGGTTCGTTATAGATCTGATTAGTAATAAAGTTAATTTAGACAAAATGCATCTGTCAGGTAAACAACATTCGGTCTAATATGATGCCATTTATGAATGACTGCAACATTGCATCCTCCAATAACTTGATTTAGCGATGCTATTAATCATTACCTTCTGTTTAGGGTAGAGTGTTTCATGCATGTGTTGTTTGTATATCTAGGAAACAATTTAGGAACTTCAATATCAGAATTTTAACAACGCAAAACGTTTTGTGACCTTTAATGTTGGTCGGAATAAACACATTGGTCTCTGCAATTATTTTTCTCTCAAACAAGTATTTGATATAGGTATTGACCGATCCTGAGAGCAGTTTGAGTAAAAGTATAATGTACATTGAAAAAAAAGCCATGCCATGGTAATACAATGGCAGCATTACATTCTTAAATTACTTTGGAATTTAAAAGCAGGCTTGATAAGAATCTATAAGAATCAATCACTCGATCATTCCTGTAGTCATAAATATGTTTCAATAGAACTATCACTATAAGACACTAAAAGCCATCTAGTGTGATGTTTCATGTGTGTTCCACTTAAATCAGTAAAAATCAATAAAATAATAAAATATGTAAATAAAATATGAAGATAAAAATGAGGCAACAATTTTTCAGAGGCCAAATTTGAGGCCAGGCCAAAACTTGGGGTCAAGCCAAAGAGCTAGAGCCACGAAGCATCAAAATGTGCCTTAAAATTTTCACAAAACTTAAGTTTGAAACAATACAAATTGCAATTACTTATAATGTAGGGCACAATATTCTGCTTCTATGCATATGTAATTTTTTCACCTCGGCCCCACCGTTTAGCACATGCGCATCTTCAAACATACCAAGGTCGTTAAAAATAGCTGAAAATTGTAGATTTTACTGCAGTATTTCCCTAATTTGAATGTGGCCACACTTGAGTACCTCTTTGAAACTTTTAAAACTGAAAGATATTGCAGAAATGCATCTGCCTGCAAAATTTCTTAGAGGTACTCAAGTGTGGCCAATATGTATTTTACAAATTTTGAAAATTTCAGTAACAGAATATAAAGCAGACCACTCGATTTTAGGGTAATTATTAAATTATTTTTTATTGAAACTGCATAAATTAATTAATAATGATAAAGAATTATTTGTGATTATTTACAAATCATCATTTTATTTAATATTTGAGGAAGAAATGCATATAAACTGAACTTTAACATGTTTTATTTAGTAATTTTATATTGTGTATTCATGCTTACATCGTGCATCATCAATGACGTCATAGTTTGACGTTTGCGACGTCACTTGAATCTGTACACGGAATCTTGAGTGCTTTCAGTATTTTGCCAAAAGAACTTACCAGTAAAGTCTGCATTTTTAAAAATATTATTTCTATGTACCACGGTATTATTCAATTGCAGTGGATAATGAAATACATTAACATTGTTAACAAACAGAAAAAAAAATTATAGGCAAAGTTAACATTGTAAGTACGTTGATGGTAACAAATAAGTAAATATTCCTTTACCTTTGTGTAGAGAGAAGCGATAGCATCTATAAGCAGCTAGATGTTGGGGTGTTTTTGTCAAACACCTATATGCATTAAACGAAAGGAAAGATGCAAGCGATTTTTTAAAACTTGTGACACAAGTGTTTCTGAATACCACGGGACAGAGACAGTCAATATCACGTGTGAACATGTAATGTACAAGTATGATAAACTTAACTTACTCCATCAAAATAACTTTATTATTTAATTTCCAAGTACAACTGTAATTGAATATTAAGATATCGTTCTTTGCATAAAAAAATCTTGCCAATGCATTCGCCATTACGTTATCATCCACCTGTTGATTCGTCAATATATTTCCGGTGAACCGTTACATGCAGGAAGAGTTATTGAAAGATCGATCGTGTCCGTTTCGATGAAGACGACTTTTGGTATACACACCTTAGAATATATTATCAACATGTGCACTATATAACAGTCTAATCTTAATCGTGATGTCTTTGTTGATTATTCGTCCAATAAAATAAAAAATCACCCCAAATGTGTGTACACCGGTGACTTTTGCCTATAAAATTCCCGATTGAAATTTTATTCGATTATTTTATGCGTGCTAAATCTAATTAAAGTTTGCCTTGTATGGCATATAAAAAGGACTCAGATTGCCAGGCCCTTTCCTTAAAAAAACATATCGATGAGTGCAGAGAGATTTGAAATGGTATGTGTTCCTATTCACCCCCGCCCCTTAAAAAAATCAATCGATTTCCGGCCGAGTTTATTACAAATCTATACCTATATTATAACACAAATTCTACATGCTTGCTATGAATTTTACGACATTATTCATGTGCTACTGATTGGATTTGAAAAAAATCAAATGCTTTATAAAAATGTTCATTGTAACCTACCTTCGCTTCCAAATAGTGAACCCACATTATCTCTCTCTCTCTCTCTCTCTGAAATATGATCTTAATTCTCAAGACATTAACGGATGGTTTATCACTTATAACAATTCTCAAAAGACATGCATATCACTAGAGAAAATGAAATGTAAATAAATAGACGTTAAATTACGGCATTCATAAGGAATAATTAATTCATAAAAATATTTTTTGAGAAATCTTTTTTTTTTCCATTTAATTAATGAACATTAAAACACTGCTGTGATGTCATTCCTTTGTTCCAGCAGTCCAAAATTTTATTTGTGACAGTCCGATATTATTGAGCTTCTTAATATCAGACCGTTACCAGTGGTTACAATACTGGTATCCTTTAAAATCGGGCTGTCTCCGGTAAATCAACAATGAAATTCAATGACAGTGTTTTAAGTACGATATATGCCTCAAACTCTTCTGTATGAAAAAATATCAGACAGTTCTCGGCCCTAACGGGTCTCGAAACTGTTTTAAATTATTTTATACATAACTGTTTTCGGCATATATCCATTCCATATGTACACAGTCGCTGAACGGTTTTATTTTCCCACTTGAACAGTGAGTGAACGGTGAGCGCACGGTGATTGCACTCTAAACAAATTGTGAGCGCACGCTGAGCGGAATATTTTGAGCGCTTTTGAACGGTGAGCGAAGGCAGATCGCAAACCGAAGGGCAAGCGCAAAGGGAACGGTGAACGCACGGTGAACGATATGTTAACTCTATGTGAACGCAGGATGAACGATTTATTCGAAGTGCCCCGGAAGTTATTGTTGATATAACAATAAACTACATGTACGTATTGTTATCAGCCTAAATATAATATTATCTGACTGTTCAATAAGTGAACACTGAACGAACGCTGAGCGCAAGGCGAACGCTTTGTGAACACACGGTGGGCGCTTTGTGAACAATGAGCGCGAGCGGAGCGGAGAGCGAAAGTGAACGCACGGTGAACGCACTGTGTCTGGACGGTAAACGCACGGAATATGGGAAAACAGAATGTTTCAGTGACTGAACACTGGCATCTAATTGCTATAAAACGCCAGGTTTTGGTGAAAATATCGAAGCCTTGAAACAAGTAAAATAATTATGCAGAATAATGTACACATACTGTTACAATTATGCATCAAAATTCGAGATTACATATAGCTCTGTTAAATTCAATTTCCGTATTTCTGTTATATTTATATATTCATTTTTAATAATTTGTTATTATATCGGTAGAATTAAATAATTAATTCTCAGTTATACACTGCACATTATCAGCATTCCTTCATGCAGTATCAAATTGCAGAAAAAAGAACTGTGAAGACACCGACATTATATAAATAGTGCCTGTTTGGGAGGGTACCAGTTGAAATTGACACCCCGAGAAAACCATTGTCAACCGACGCGAAGCGGAGGTTGACAATGGTTTTCGAGGGGTGTCAATTTCAACTGGTACCCTCCCAAACAGGCACTATTTATTTTATTATACTGAATGTCTTAATTTTTATAGCAAATTTTACCGCTTTTATATAGAAAAGACGTGAATTCTACGGCGAACCGTACGCGCATAATTAACGCGCATGTAACAATTCGTTCTATCGGCCCGTTGCTAAGCGTGCGAGGGAGAGAGAACGGATTGTCAACTGCGTCTAAACCAATCAGATTGCAGTATTTAACATGAAAGTATAATAAAATTAAATGTACCGCCGTTATATTGACCTTTAGCAGTGGTCCCTGTATTTTTTAAAAACTTAATTGTAAATAAGCTTTTCATGGTATTTTCATCAATAATTTTTTTTCATAAATAAACTATTATGTCTACAAGATAATTTAACTCTGTTTTTGTTTATTTTATCAAATTCAAGTCATGCGTATTTTTATCATTATATGACGTTACTTAACAAAATTGACGTTTGTTTTACATTTTTTCGTCAAAACAGTGACATATTGTAAACTCCGTTTACAAAAAGTATTATGAATATCGAAAAAACAAAAACAGTTATGAAAAGCTAAGATTCCACACTATATTTCACCAAAATATGGTGATTTTTTATGATAGGGCAATTCTTGATGCATCGTGGCTCTAGCTCTTTAAGAACCAAAAGTACTTATTCAAAAACGTGTTTTTGTTTATTTGTTTGCCAGATTTTAATTACAAGAGCTGGCCACTCTGTTTATGGTTAAAACAACGTAGTCGAATTCCAAACCTCTCCTCCTTTGGGGACATTTTTAAGTTTACAAGTAGAAAATTGAATTTATAAGGAGGCCCCCCTCCCCATCTTTGGAAGCAGATAAAAAATTATAGAAAAAAAATCCTAAATCCCCCTCCCTCACGCATTAGGATTTTGAAAACTGGCGAAAAAAGTTTTCCTTTTTCTTTTCTTTTCCCTTGTCCTGATTTCAGATCAGTCTTTCCCATCCACTTTAAAAAAAGATGCTTCGTGCCTGTACTTACACAACTTTATTGAACATATAATGGCGGCGATGCAGAGTTTGAAGTTAAAGTTATCAGGCATTGAGTGTAACGTAAGCGCAATCGTGATAAATCCAAAATTCCGAATTTAGACGCGAATCGCAGTCTTATGTGTACCTGTAACAGAAGTCTGTTGGTGTGACGGTGTTTTGTTTGGTATCAGACATTCAGTGTAGCTAAAAAGAACAGATACTAAAACATCCGCTTTATGGGTCGAAATTTCACATCTGTCTTCTGTGTTTTTCTTCTAAAAATATGCAATACGTAGTCATTACTTAGGTTTGTCTATGAAATCATCCACTATAATAATGGAACCTTTTAAGCAAAGCGAGCATAATGCAAAAAGGGAGCGCACGCGAACACATCATAATGCATATACCTCGGGGGGGGGGGGCTAAAAAGGCTTAGTGAAGGAGCTTCACAAAGCAAGCTGACAAGTACTTAAAGATTAACACAGACATCGCCAAGTTCAAACTGATGCTATATGTAAAAGGGTAAAACGGGAGGCGCAAATTTAATCTGTCATATGCTTTCGCTATTCCCTACAGGTATGGAATAGTTTTCTACTGTAGAAAAAGGACCCTACTTCATATAAAATACTGCCCCTGGATCAGTTTTCTCCGTAGAAATTTGACCCCCGGGTCAATATTCTACGGGGGTCACTTTTCGTTGTTATACCCGCTTTAGTTTCTTTTGACTTAAGTAGGGCTCTATTCGTATTAGTAGATATCAACCAGATAAAAACTAATAAGGAGTTGCTTTTTAAATCAGAATTATGTTTTAACGCAAACCCTTTATTGGTTAAAAGAGCATTACAGTTGCACTGTTCGATATGATGTAATTATAATGTGATAATTCACACATGTATATGTCTTTAGTTTTAAAATCGATATAAATGGTTAAAGATTGGATGTAAAATGATGTCAGATTAATGGAGTTTAGGTGCAGACGATAACGCATCAGCTGTGTCCAAATCAACTCTAGGTTCACCGCGACTTTTGTTACGCCAGGGTTTATAGGATATTTTAAGAGAGAGAGAGAGAGAGAGAGAGAGAGAGAGAGAGAGAGAGAGAGAGAGAGAGAGAGAGAGAGAGAGAGAAAGAGAGAGAGAGAGATACAGAGAGAGAGAGAGAAAGAGAGAGAGAGTAAAAGCACTACTTACCGCTATTTAAACAGTTGATAATGGGATGCGTGGTATGCAAGCTAATTTATGAATGAATGTGTTAGACCTAAAATAATACGGTATTTTATCACATGTTTATCTCAATATACGGTCATAGTTAGATTCAATGGAATATTTAAGGTAATCATGCACAAATTCATAAGCACAACAATCACTATTGTTTCAATTGAATCAATAAGCCAGCAAGCAATACATCAAATTCAATATAATTTGACTGTGCCAAAACAGTCTTGTATATTGTTATGTACAATGTATGGCACAATCGCATGCTTTCAATGGATATGCAGTGTTTTGAAATGGTAGAAATGGTTGAAAATTGGATGTAAAATGATGAATCAGAATAGTTGCACTCTTCCAATGGAGTTGAAGTGCGGACGATAACGCCACTTATATGGGTCATAAACATATGTGTATGACACTACAACCACTAATGGAGTGTCTAATTAACTTTGGTGACGGCGGCATGACCTCAACTCCAATGGTCACCACGAACAAGTAGTGTGTTGTATTGTGGTAGAATCATGCTTAAGTTCAAGATCTAGTAAATAATTCCAAAGTGTCTTTTTGGTGCTAGAACCATCATGACGTCATAATTGTTTTGTTAAATCTTTTCCCCGTACTTTACAGCTTTGAAAGAGTTATGTAGAAACTGCTTCTTTGCATTCTATATTAAATCATAGGAAAAGTAATCCCGATACCTATATTCAAATTGACATCATTTTGAAGGACAGGTCAAGAGCTTGTTAAATGCCGTTTTTGAAGAGACTGTAGGCATTGTAGAGATAATATTATTATGCAAAAATGGACGAAACTCCGAGATTTGTTACTTATTTATTTTATAATACATAGAAAGCGACAGTTAAAAACATGATTTTTCGTTGGGTTTATAAAAAATTTAAGCCCCGGTACACCCTATCAACACAGCTATTGTTATGAAGCATCATTAAAAGAATTCATATCCTTAATTTCATAAACCTGTAGGCATTTTTCGTTTACTAAATCTTGAACTTAAGGACCAATATCGTCACAAGCAATGAAATGTTAATTTTAGGTGCATGTAATGACAAAGCAGGTGTAAGTATTAATTGCGATTTATATGTGAAGTGTTACATGTATAAAGCAAATTGTGTGAGCTTTGATGAATGTATGCATGCAATAAATATGTACTTAATAAATTTGAACATAATCTGACTGCATTGCTTATGTTAGTGAACAGCAGATGCTAACTTAAGTAACAAGACAGCTAGTCATAGACAAGAAGATGCCTAACAAGTGGGACATGCACAGGTTGTAATAGTAAAACTGTTATCTTTCGCAAACTGCTACATGTGGGATACATGAACACAATGTTCATAAAAGAACCTGGTTCCAACCATGTTGCTGATCATGCACTATCTTCATTGTTTTTTAAGTCACCAGTGTTCCCTATCAACTGTCATGAGAGCACCACATTTCCTGAGATCAGTCAAACACTCCAGCTAAGTATTGCATGTATAAGGTTTTGTAAATCTGGTGGGCTAAAAAAGTTAAGGACTAGATTCCTCTGCAATGGTAATGAAGAACAAATGTACACCTTAACACCGCTATACTATAAAACTTGCCACTTAAGGTTTCGGAAAAATTTATAAAATTAGAAATTCCATAAATATAAATCAAATCGTATACATTATGTACAATGCAGTAACTTTACGAGGAAGTGCTTGACTAATGAAAAAATGACAATAACAAACCGTCAACCATCTCAAAAATCCATAAAACGAAATACAAATTCAAAGCAGAGCAACACGGACCTCCAAGATAGAGGTAGGATCAGGTGCCTAGGAGGAGTGATCATCCTCTGCTCACCGGTCACACCCGCCGTGTGCTCTTTGTCGTAATCGGGAAAATAAAAACCGCAAAAGTCCGTAGACAATTAGGTAATTAATTATGGTCTAACAATTAGTATGAAAAACGTCAGTCAGCATGCGCCTCAGTGGAAGATTGTATTTGCTGACAATGTCGTTGTATCGACCATAGAACTTACGAAAAGATGACTTCAAACGAGACTGTTGATAGTCCTGTTTTATCAACTTGTTTGTCAGAAGCTTGCCGAATACACATACACGAAGTTTGTTGACGGAACAAAACATTAGGAGTGATTCGACAATAAAAGTTTATTACAATGAAGATGTTGAAAATAGCAGACCTTGTGACTTTATCAAAGTCAGTTTAAATTAGTGAATATTGCTCCTTTTTTTTGATGGACAGATTTGAGTGATTTATAACAGTATTTTTTAATATCAGTATTAAACTATTTTGATTTTACATTTTACATAGCTTACTGGGATTTCGTAATTTAAAGCTGAGCTTAGGTTCTACGATAAATAATGAACAATTATATAATCTTACCAACGACTAACTAGCTCATAATTCTTATGTTTTAGCTTATTTAAAAAATAAGTCTTGACAAGTGTTAATGACTATATACTGTTAAAACATCTATCATCAGTTCATTCTGAAGTAAAAATATTAAATTACATGCGTAAATGGTCCTTTAAAAACACATATGGTGTTATTTTCACTCTTTTGTTGAGCAAAATTCAAAGAGCACAGGTAAAGAAATCTTAAAGAATAGCATTGCGCAGAAGGAAAAGAACTGGCGTCAAGAAATGTATCAAAGCAGAATGCATTTCTGTGTATTAATATATATATATATATATATATATATATATATATATATATATATATATATATATATATATATATATATATATATATATAATTAGTTTCAAAGTTGTCATCAATCAATATGAAATATATCTTTTAATTCACATGATCAAAAACAGCTTCAATTAATTATCAATATGCAACCTAAAATAGTCTTTATTTCCCAAAATAAAATATTTGATTTTTTTTATACATGGCTGTGTGTATTTGATACATTTAATGTCCCTTCCAAACAAGTAAACTTATCTAAAAGCATTTAAAATTGGTAATGAGGTCTACCTAATATGTTTTTGGGGGTTTTTTTTGTGGTGAATATTTTAATTGGCTCAACAATTATGGTACACATATATTTAGAACACAATTCAAAAAGTTTCACAATCGAATAGATGGCATTGAGACAGATCAATATATGAGTACCTTGGACATGGAGCTAAAATATTGAGATGGAGCTAAAATATACATGTATCTTAGTTCTAACATAGTAAAAAGCATTAATCAGCATTCTACCAATATGTTGCTATAGGGTGTTCATGCACTTAATGCCAATTTGCATAGAATTGCTCTTCGCTTGATAGCCAAGGGAAGAAAATAAAAAATGGACGGCAAAAAAAAAAGCTGGATGAAAAAATATGTAGACGAGAGATCTATACACGGACACTGCGCATCAAGTAGATGCATTTAGATCAAGGCGGATGTTCCTTGCAGTCGCCTCAAGTAGCAGACAGAGCAGATAGAATTAAGAGCGTTGGTGTGACTTTGTAATATGTTTTATAAGGAAGGTAACAGGAATAATGAGCAAAACCATTATAAAACCAAATCGTATGAACTTTGGCAACGTTCCAAATTGATTCGAATATTTATCATGTCTAGTTAGTTTAGCTTTTGATCGTAATACAGTATACGTTTGTTTAACAAGAACTAACATGTACGAATTTTCAATTGTTAAATATTTCTATTTAGGTACTGGGATTACTTAATCATATTTTGCATTTTATAATATTAAACTGCATCAATGATAAAATCAACAAAAGACAAAAACTGACTTCATTTATTAGACAAAATGGTATATCAATGATATAACGTCTCATTTCAAACAAAACGAATCATTGTATGTAGGAAATTAAAAAAAAAATCAAATACTCAATAGATCATATGTAATAAAAGATACCACAGATTCTGCGTCATCTGTTTCATATTCGGATATTTTACTGGAAATTGACATTAATGGTAACTTAGCAACAAAACTTTATGATAAACGCGATGACTTTAATTGTTCTATAGTTAACTTTCCTCACTTATGTAGCAATATACCTTCATCACCTGCTTGTGGTGTTTTTGTCTCTCAGTTAATTCGATACGCAAGGGCATGCTCTTCGTATGAACAGTTTCTAAGGCGAGACAAGCTACTTACAAACAAGTTGATAAAACAGGACTATTAACAGTCTCGTTTGAAGTCATCTTTTCGTAAGGTCTATGGTCGATTCAACGACCTTGTCAGCAAATACAATCTACCACTGGGTCGCATGCTGACTGACGTTTTTCATACTAATTGTTAGACCATAATTAATCAGTTAATTGTCTACGGACTTTTCCGGTTTTTTCCCGATTACGACAAAGAACACACGGCGGGTGTGACCAGTCAGCAGAGGATGCTCACTCCGCCATGGCATCTGATCCAACCTCTATCTTTTTGGAGGTCCGTGTTGCGCTGCTTTGAATTTGTATTTCGTTTTATGGATTTTTGAGATGGCTGACGGTTTGTTATTGTCATTTTTTCATGTATAATTTTCTTGTACCAGTTGATATCAGTAAATAACTGATGCAAGTAAGAATATTTAATCTGAGTTTCGTTTTTAGCTCACCTGAGCTGAAAGCTCAAGTGAGCTTTTCTGATCACCCGTTTTCCGTCGTCCGTCTGTCCGTCTGTCCGTCCATCCGTCTGTCCGTCTGTCCGTCCGTCTGTAAACTTTTTACATTTTGAACTTCTTCTCTAAAACCACTTGGCCAAATTCAACCAAATTTGGCAAAATGTATCCTTATAAGAAGTTGAATATAAATTGCAGAAATGATAGGCTGATCTTATTCAAAACGGAGAAAACCTTGAAACTGTAAAAAAGGGGGGTGCATTTTTAAAAATCTTCTTCTCAAGAACTACTGCGTCAAATTCAACATAATTTAGCAAAAATAATCCTTATGGAAAGGAAAATACAAATTGCAAAAATTATGATCTAATTCAGTTTCAAATTTGAGTAATTTACGTAACTAATATTAAAGAAATAATAGCTGTCAATCAGTTTATAACTTCGGGTTCGGTATTCCATACCTCGAAAACGAAAGTTCGGTTGTTTGCAGCAGCCATTTTGAACGCATGACACACGGGTTGACAAGGTTGTGCAACACTTTACGTGCGAACAGAATATTTGAAACATGCAACATAGATTTGTGCCGATTTTGTGAAGTAAATAGAGGTTAAATATGTCAATGCGTTGACATTTGCACTTACAACATATTATAAAATACTATACATTTTATTGGTAATTCGGTACGATCTCTACGGAATGGTTGATTAATGCAACGTGTTTTGTTAAGATGCTCAGCATTTTCAGTATAAACGGAGATTGTTTTCCCTGCTAGAAATATATAGGTATATATGTGATGAAAAATAAATTGTGATCTTTCTTTGTTTTGGTGCGCGTTTCTTCTGTTTTAATTGTTTACAATGTTCTATTTACAGTACTGTACTTTCCATATTTGAGTGTCAAGCTTCGAATTATAAGCAAGATATAGAGCTTTGCTTACAATTTTCTGTTTGCACAGAGAGCTGAGGCCTTGCTTTTGTTCTCTTACATTTTAAATGCTGAATAGGAAATATCAAGTTTAAAAATTTAAAGTTGAATGTAATAAACTCATTTGAACAAAAAAATTGACTCAAACCTAGAATATTTGTTATCTCTATATCTTGCTTATAATTTTGTAATTGACGCTGAAATTTTGATTGATCACTAAACATTTCTATCTAAACGTTAAATACTTTTACAAAAAAATTAAAAGAAGATATGCTGTAACTACTTTCTTGGGCCCCCTCTTAATACGATGTATTATATGAAATCTACACCAACCTTGATGGTTTTCAGACACAAATATAAACGATCGCTTTAAAACATTTTCCATAGTTATGACGGGATTAATGTATTATCGCTTTTAAGAAAATGTTACAGCAGAAAATCATATTGGTTTGTAGTTTTGAATAAAGATGAAAATAATGGGTGGGCCGTGGTAAAATAGAGTGATATGCCTGTCAATACATTTCAGTGGTGTCTGAAGCAAATTGAAAATGGATGGGGGAGGCTAGACTTTATCAGAAATCTTGACAAGCAAAAAAAAAATGATTTTGAGAATGGCTATGTCTAACTTTGCAAAAAAAAGTGGGGGGGGGGGGGGGGGCTAGCCCCCTCCCAGCCCGTTCCGACGCCTGTGCATTGATTATAATAGCTCTTTAACATTTCACGGGACACTATTTTTCATTCGAGTGTATTCATCGATCAAGTGAGTAAGGTTATAAAACATCGCATGAATTCACGCCAGGTAAACAACACTCGTTTATAATGCGAAGACCAATTAAATTTTTGAATTTTTTTTTAATTTAAGCGCATTGAGGTACAATTATATTATTCTTTCACATGTTAGATTTTTTAAAATAAAATACAATAACTAGTAAGAAGTTGAAGAAGCAACTGTACCTATATGCTCTCATATATTTTGATCGCTTTATAAAGTGTGGGGAGGAGGGGGCAGAACTGAAAAGAAAGGTACTTGGAAGTTAACAGTGTACCCCTACCAAACATTTAGTTTTATATCTTGCATAAGATCTTGTTTTCGGTAAAAATGGTATTTCATAAAGGTACAATGTCAAAGATTAAGTGTACACAAAAATAAGTGTAAAAGTTGGATACTTTACGGCATTCTTTTTTGTTATTCTACCTAGGGGCCATCACAGGGCGAAAAACAATCTTTAAGCAAGTCCTTAAAGGTGACTTAAAGGTGGCGTAAAGGTGGCTTAAAGGATATACAATCTTTAAGCCACCTTTAAGTCACCTTTAAGCTGAGCTTATAGGTCCTTAATGTCCAAACTTCTTTAAGTCACCTTTAAGCCATCTTTAAGCCACCTTTAAGCATCTTTAAGTGGCATTTACGCTCTCTTTAAGTTGTCTTTACACCATCTTTAAGTTCACTTTAAGTCAGATTTGATCAAGCTGAACAGATTCATCTTGAAAACATATATTAAATGCAAAGGCTCTTTTATATGGATGGGAGGGAGTGATCCGAGTAATGAAAGAATTTCCAAGGAAGGGGGGGGGGTGTTCCAGGCGGTTTTAATTGTCGCTCCATTAAATACAGCTCGCTATCATCAACACCGCTCCAATGGACACAGATTGCCGTTATAAAATTCTTTATAATTTTTTTTTTTGTTTTTTGGTTTCAAAATTATTTTAGCGGTGAGCGCAGTCTCTGTAACTAAATCTGCGCATGAAATTATATTAAAGTATGTTTGTTTCCTATTATAAATTAATCGGTGAAATCTCTCTCTCTCTCTCTCTCTCTCTCTCTCTCTCTCTCTCTCTCTCTCTCAGTTCATCCGGTTATTTAACAAAATAAAAAAATGAACCTATAATGCATGACTTAATTTAATCGGTTTAAGATATGTATTTTTTTTTTTATTTTAATTATTTTTATGTCTTATTCTAGATATGCTAGATACATGGCTCTCAACTGCCTTGGTTATATCGGGCGGGATATTACCGCTTTGTTTGTCTAGACATAGTTTTGTTCGTTTGTGTATATCTAATTAGAGTCTATTGTTTGTCCAAGTTAAGAAAACCCCTGGAACTAACACAGAATATACAAGATATACACAACAGGTGTGTCGTGTGCCCAGGTGCACGTCAGGGTTTCTAAAGGCGTTGAAATCTTAGTATGTACGTGTATACGATAAGTCTAGTGAATGAAAGTTTATTTACATTTGTAATTCATTTTCAAAGTATTATTTCCTAACTGTGGGTTTTAAAAATGTTACGTCTTCAAATTAAAGATACATGTATGTAAGAGTAAAATCTAGAGGCTAATTAATTACTGTACCGGTGATCATAAATGGGGGTTGATTATTTAAATACATGTATAAGGGTAAATATGTCACATACCCGGCCTGGTACATCATACAATTGTATGTACAAGTATATGCATACATCATTTGCAATTGCCACATGCAGTAAATACGTCACCGGTAATTGGTAATATTGTTTGTTATAGAATTGATAGTTTAAAAATCATGTATACGATTAAACATTTAAACATATATCATTGCATTTTTTATTCTAGATCTGTTGTAAATGTATAATTATCAATATTATTAAAATTATACATACTGAAACGGCGCCGTGATCATGAAAACCGGGAAATTGCGTAGAACTAATACCCTAGCTTATAGTTTCAATGCATTTAATAAAAGAAATAGTTTCATCTTCTTCCTTGCATTTCATTTAGCTATGAATTAGATGAACATAGCCTATATCTACTTGCTTTAAATTTATTAACTAAGTACTAGTAAGCCTAACGGTTTCCATTTAGATATAATATATTTTTTTCAATGAAGACCAAGTTTCGTATTTCATTCTAAATACATACATGCATGTAAGTTATAAATTAGATATAATTGCTTGTTACAAACTGAATGGAAGTCAAAATCTTTTCAAGTAAAAAATACACACTCAATACATTGATTCAATAGCCTCTAATTTATAGGATATAAAAACCTCCTAAAATATATAAGTTGCCGTGGCGCAGAGGGGGTGAGGTGATGCTAGTAAACGAAGGGTCCTGGGTTCAATCCTCGTCATGGGCGTTTTGAATTCTTTTTTTTATTTTATTTTCTAGAACAAAAACCGTTTTTAATACCTTTTCTATCATAAAGTTAATACATTTTGTTGGTAAATTAAGCACAATAATGAATTAAAAGATTTTTTAATGGCTTAAAGGTGGCTTAAAGGTAGCTTAAAGATGGCTTAAAGAAGTTTGGACATTAAGGACCTATAAGTTGTCCTTAAAGGTAGCTTAAAGGTGGCTTAAAGATAGTCTTTAAGCTGCCTTTAAGCCATCTTTACGCTTTCTTTAAGCCACCTTTAAGCAACACATATAGCTTAAAGGTGGCTTAAAGATCGTCTTTAAGCTACCTTTAAGCACCTTTAAGTTATCTTTAAGGAGAACTTAAAGATGGTCATTCATCCTGTGCATATGGCACAACATCCTTTGAACACCCCTATAAATCCATTGTTGCTCAGGTGAGCGATGTGGCCCCATGGGCCTCTTGTTTAAAAACTGTTATTATATAAAGGCCAGTTTAGATGCTCTAAAAGATTTTGTCGCATGTTTCTACTCTAATAACGGCAAATTTTTCTTAAATATACGTGGTATATCATGGATGCATGCACGGGTCATTTTGAATGGGAATAAGCATTGGTCTAATCACTGTGTATTTAACCCCGGGTCAACATTCAGAGTATTCCTCATAGGATATAAACATGACCACTTTTCCCAGGTAGCAATAGTCCACCTGGTGTTCCTTCTTGTATTATTTGGAGTGTATTTAAAAAAAGCATCATTTATGATCTATTTCAGCAATATCTAGGAAGAAAACCCATTTTTTCTAACGTTTTGCTATCGGAAAATAATGACCAAAGTGAATATATATCAGAACAGTTTACTTGTTTATCTAATTACAGTCCCTACAAATCAAACCCTACATATTCTAACCATTTAGTCAAGAGACAAAGACCATGCGACAAAATGGTTGTTACACGTTTGGCTCGGGTGCGAAAAGCCGCTTAATAACCCTAACTAGCTTACACATAGACAAATGACACATAGAAAATGGAAATTGATTGAATGAATGAAAATCGTACTACATCTCATTTTTTAATAGTAAAATACTGTGATAAATAATTTTGCTTTACTTTTCTCATAATCATTACTTTAACTATGATTGATTGAAAATTTTCCATTGAATTTTATAAAGTTAGTTTTAATGATCTGGATTCTGTGGGAGGTAAATACATGTATAAGTACACTTAATCACTAGTGGGAAGCACAATATTCTAAATTTAAATCAACTACAAGAATAAATACATGTAACAGTGTGACAAGAGGAAACGCAAGAGGGAAAAGCAGTAATATCACGGCATTGATAGATTTAAGTTTATTGATGGTTAATTGTATGTTGTTAGTTGATTTTGTGACTTTTGTGTGGTCATTTATGTTATTCAGTTTTTCAAGCTGACTGATTACAGTGTACTCATAATGGCAAACCACAAAAGAATCTTACTATTCATTCTCAAGCTTGCTTTAGAAGTAGGTGATCTTATTTTGGATTGGGATTTTTACGTCGAAGGCAAAACAGACCTCATTGGAGACAAAGTGAGATTCAGTATTCTTGGATTTGCCATTTTCGGAACTATTTTGTTTTTGTGTACCGTTATTACAAAGTGTTACGGGATCTCCAACAGCGACGACGATGACCAAGACGAAGAGAACAGCACGTGCGCTGTAACACTTTCGCTGATGTCCACCCTACTGGAGGATTTACCCCAGATTATATTGGCTCTGATCGTCGCGTTCGGTACCGAGAAGTTAATATCACCTGTACAAATTGTAAAAGCTTGTTATGGAATAGCTGAACCTATCATACAGTTTATCATTAATGTCTGTCAGTATCGTCAAATGAAGAAAAACACTTGGAACAGTAATGGATGTAGCATGATTTGCAAGATATTTGAAATGGTTCTGAGTTGTATTCTTATCATTTGTTCAATCGTTTTGCTAATTGATTTAGTCACTGATATGTAACTGATATGTTATATAAACAGAGCTAAATAATTTGGATCAATTACAAAAATTGAAAACAAATGCATATTTGTTTATACTTAAAGTTATCATACAGTAACATTTGTCATATTGATCGTTTATAATTTGAATATATATTATCACAACACGTGATATCATATTTATCAATTCCTTTTTCAAAAAATAAAATGTGTACATTCATCAATATCGATTGTTTAATAACTTCCTTTATGTCATAGTATTGACTATCATGTTCTAACCATTTTTACGGTTTTTTCCTTTCAAACATTTTAGTTACATCTTTAAAAGGCGGTTTATTTTTATATTAGATAAGTTAGGCAGACATACATGTATTTATTAGTGTTGAATAAAGGGAAGGAAATTGTGCTTTAAAAATACTTTTAAAATAGAACTATTATCACTAACTACATACATACTAGAGAATACTAAACACATGAAAAAAAGGATAGAGAATTGATGATGTAACAAATAATTAAAAATGATTGACGCATATAAGCTTATACATTGACAATGACAAACATTTTGACTCTATATATTTAATGGTTAATAAAATTATTACCTAAAACGTTAACAGAAAAAGTCTTCTCGTAGACTTTAAACTTGACAACTGTATTGAGGAAACAACAACTACAATTTCTTGTAGAGAGCGGAAGTTGATGTGTAATGTAAACATTTTATTTTTAGCCATCAATTGAAATTAAGATAAAATAGGAATCGTAAAAAGCTGCGTATCTCTTCAAATAACGTGTGCCAAATATAATTATATCACCATGTATATCATTTCATTAAGCAGTTGTTATCAAAAGAATTTTAAACAAATCACATAATACAAAGAAGGAACACTTTTTTTAAATGAGAAATTTCAATACCTCCCTCCTGAAAAAATAAACGAAATAATATTTCTAAACTCTTAATTCTATATATAAATGTTGATAAAATATTGTTCAAACCAAGTTTTACAAAAATGGAAAAGTAAAATAAAACCAATTACTTCTATCAATAGTGCTGCATTTTGGTAGAGAACTGCAATAAAAAAAGAACCAAAAAAAAAAAAAAAAAAAAAAAACACCAAAAAACTAGAAGATGGAAAAATTATAAACTTAATTTTTACTCCATTATGAAAGATTATGAAAAAATGAACTTTATACAACATTTATTCTTTCATATAAATGATCCCTATTAATAATAATATCAACATGTTGGGCTTGATATACGTTTTCTTCATTCGTGGTTCTAATATACATGCAGAGGTAGATGAATAACAAAAATAAGTCGATGGTCCCAAGAGTGATGATGGCAATTCGCAAGGTATATGAATTGTTCTTTGTTTTGTCTGAAAAAAAAAAGATAATCGAAATTTAAAACAAATAGACTGTAAAAAATGATTCTTTTGATGTTCTAAAGTTTAGTAAAATGTAATGAATGAATAAAAGTGAAATGATGTCATATCTTTGTATTTTTACAAATTATTCCTTCAGCTAGGAACACTTCATAGCACTTCATACACGCACCAGAAAAGGTATCTTACCTTTGTAATCTGACACATTGCATTTTGACACGTGATTATCAATACCGTCTGTGCAATTACAAATCTTAGGACAGTCATCTTCAGACTGATTGCAGGAACACAATTCGTTAAATTCGGAGATGTTAGAACCTTTGAACAAATTTATAACATTAGCATGATGAAATAATGCATTATCATAATTTACTATCAAATTGTGTCATTTTTTGTCTTATTATAAATAGTAGGCGTGTTCTATATTTGGTACTAGAAGTTTGAATACATGTACAAGTAAATGCTTACATTAATACTTTTTTCTCGACTTAATATGTGCGTAGCTGCACACAAGAGTTAAGATTTATAACAATTGCTTTTTAAAAATACTACTTAGAGACATACAAATGCTAGTATTAATTTTAATTACCTTTACTATAAATACTTATAACGATTACAAGTATATCATACGTGTAAATTTCATAGTTATTAAAAGCAAAGTCATAGGATTTATTGTTGGATACATGTGCTTTCATGTCATGTACATTGAATGTCTTTGATTTAACCGTAGATCCGTCGTTTTATATCAATATTAATCTTGTCCACACTTTTTATTACTTTTTAAAATAAACTGCTATGTTGCTCATCTCAAATTTATGCTTATGGATTTAAAAAAGTATCCTAGATACGCTCTTCCTGGTTTGCATTACATGAAACATCAGTGGACTATTTCTAAAACAATAATTAGAATTTCCGTCATTTAATTTTTCCTCTCAATAAAGATGATTAATCGTGCAATTTCTAATTATAAAAGAAGCAAATTTGAATACTTAACGCTGTCTGCCTCAAATAAAACACAGTGCACATATGTTTGTAAGAAAAAAATAATCTCTAACATTAGATTAAAAATAATGCAACATGAATCGTACGTTCAATAGTAGTATCATTACACATATGTTCGTAAGGAAAAATAGTCTCTAAAATTAGATTAAAATAATGTAACATGAATAGTAGTATAGTAGTATCGTTACATCCATGCACGTGGTCACAAACTTCTTCTGTACAGTTACACCCCATCTGACATCCACTACCATAACCCGGATATCGGCAAGTTTCCTCACATGTTGATCCCAAGTACCCCACTGGGCATACTAGTGAACGGAATAAAGCTTTATAATGTAGGCTTTTAAAAGAAACCAGAACGTATATATTTTGAACATGTATAATTAATATATAGATATTCATATATTTTTTTTCTCTTTGTATGCTCTTACAATAAGTTTTGCATATATTTTCAAATACTCAGTTTATTAACGTTTTGGGATTGTGGTTTTTGTATCAAGAGAATGAGATGACTCCACGACTGGTGACGATTTTGAAACAGGATATAACGTTTGTGAGCCCACTAAAATAGAAGTTAAACCTGTTTCTAAATTATTTGTTGAAGGAAATATGATCATATATGTCACATTGAATAAGACAACTAAGACAAAACATATTGAAAAGAGAAGTATGTTGACATATAATTCAACGAAAAAAAAAATAACACATTTCAATTTATCATACAAAACTCAAAATTTAATATAATTCACCAGTGCAACCGGTTGCAGCGTTGCAATTGGACTCGATACAGTTGCATATGCTCTGACAGTAGTTGCCAAAACTGGGATAGCGACACGGAATGGTACAGTTGTTTCCAGTGAGTCCAGGTGAACACGCTGGAAATAAACACATAATGAGGTACTTAAAATGATATAAAGTGGTTCAGTTCAATTGTTTTTATCATCATTAAAAAAATACTTACGAATAATTTTTGTACATTTAGATGTAGCTTTTATTTCCATCCTAAATCAACAATGTTATATTGTATGTGCATAAATATAATAAATAAGCATGATAATTGGTAGATGCAAATAATTTTTTTAATTTACTTACGTTGGTCTTAGTTCCCCGTGAAGTATACAGTTTTTAATTATCAGATCAAACAGTATAATTTTCAACAAAATGGAGTGCATCGCTCTATATAAGAAACACTCACAGATCTGTTTGTAAATATCTTATTATATTATCGATATATTGTTTATATTGATATCGCACAACACGGAAGAAAACAAAAATAAATTATTTGCATATTTCCTTGCAGTACAATGCACATCGCAATCAAAACAATATGTAAATCACGCATGCTTTCATCTCGTGGTTGGTTTCAGCAGTATATTGTATAAAATATTTGTTTTGTGTACTCATGAAGGTACCGATTCACGATGTACTTAGTTTGATTCAATCCATATGTGCATCATTCTACATACTGTTTTTAACCTTTATAAAACTGCTTTTTTGGCGTTGGCTGGGTCATTACCTTTCAAGGTATATCCAAATAGCTATGCTATTTTAAATACCTTCATTGGTTTGTGATTTTGATGTTGGCAATGCATAAATTATCTTATGATCTACTATAGCTACCGGTAATATAAGTTCAGTTTCATTGAGAAAACAAACTCCAAGTAAAAACAAGATAGCATATATTCTGCTTCGATTCTAGATTTAGTAATTGTTTTTAATAATCCTTGCTGAGTCATCAGTAAATGTACAACAAGGAAGTGTTTACTAATCTCACGACTTTGGCTGTTGAAATTCTAAAAATGAGACGAGTGACGAGTAATCTTCCTGCTTTTATATAAATATATATATATATATATATATATATATATATATATATATATATATATATATATATATATATATATATATATATATATATATATATAAATATATATGGCGAGTCATGTATTATGAATATACATATTAATTAAGATATTTTGTTTCAATTTCGTACCATTTAACTAATTATAATGAAATCCTCCTCCCCTTCAGCAAAAAAATAAAAAAAACAGTGTATAGTTGCATTTGTAATGAAGTTAATATGTTACTTGTCAAAGTGTTTAATTTGAGGAATAAGAAATCATTATTTAAGTATTATGAGGTGATCAAATACGGTCGAAAGAGATAAAATTTGATAAAACCCAAATGGCTTTATGGTAGATTTGATCATGCGTGACGTATTTTCCTTATTTATTATATCTGTATAACTTTCAGCAATTGTACAATTAGATATAAAAAAAGTCATTACCACTGACAAATACATAGAAACTGTTGATATATTGTTAGAATTTTTTTAATCATTATATACAGTACACAACACAGTTTGAAACACAAATGCTCTTCATACCCTTTTTCCTGTAGATGTTTAAAGCATATCATGGTTAATATGCTTGCAAGAAACAATATTATAGTATAAATATGTTAGACCAACACCAAATCTATATGTTATTAAAAGGATACTTATTTTCCACATTTATATTAGTATTCTCAAACATAACTAACAAATGCAAGCATGAATTTAATAAGGCAACATGTTGTTAGGAATACAAAGCAAAAAAAAAAAAAAAAAAAATAAATAAATAAATGAAAAAAAAATAAAAATAAAATAAAGATATAAAACTGGATTAAAATAATTACTTGAATTTCTCTTGTTTTAATAACTCAACAGTTTGAAGTTGAAAATCAACGAACAATGATTTTGTAATTTAGATACGATGCACAATTCTTTACATTCTCTTTCAAAATAACGCACATAAATTCTTAAAGTACATGTAGTAATGTGTTATGTTAAGTATTTATTTGAATCGGACAAAAAATATCTATTCATATTAAAGAAATCATATATGTGTAAATTATTTTATAATGTCTTTTTAAGAAGATATTTAATATTAATAGTTTTATGCTCATTTGCAATCATGATTTTAATATAGTTTAACTTTAAAACATATAATGTCATAAATAAAGCTTTCCCCCCTCTATTTCATACCAGATAGGAAAGGAAATAAACTTTGGAGTATGACAACTTAACATGGCTTTTTACAGTTGTACTATTCCAAGTATATAATCCAGACAAAGTGCATTTGATCAAACAAATTTAATTATTATACAACAACAACAATCAAAGAGCGATATCACATTGCTGTATGTATACTTCGGAAACATCCCAAAGCTATATATCACTTATTTCTAACGAAAAAAGATAATTTCATGCAATTTATTTTCAATGTATCTGACACTTAAATGACAGGTGTGAACATAAAAACATCTAAAATTTTGCATTAATACATGGTACACATTAGTATGTTCTTTATGCCTTTTTGATTTATTTTAAATGAAACCGAAAGCGCGATTTATTTAGCAAGCAAATAAAGAAACAGTTTCAATATAAGACGAAATCTGCCCTTGAGATGATACAGTCAGTTCAAGCATATCTTTTACAACATACACCATAGCATAGCATAGCATAGAAATCTCATAGCATAGCATTGAAATCTCATAGCATAGCATTGGAATCTCATAGCATAGCATGCAATCTCATAGAATCTCATTCGTCATACCATACCATATCATACCATAGCGCTAGCATAGCATACAACATGATTTTAACTCGGTTTTGAATGTTTTTATTTGAAAGAATAAATGCTCACATTGCAGATTAGTGGTTAACTTTGGCTTTTTATCATTTTACTTCCAAATGTGTGGAACTCTTCTGTGTATTGAGGCTTTTTTGTTCAAATCTCATAGCATACCATAACATAGCATAGCATAGCATACCATATCATTAAGCCCTCCATTTCAATTTCTCATAGCATAGCATACAAATCTCATAGCATTGCATTGAAATCGCATAGCATATCATTAAAATCGCATACCATTGCATTGAAATCGCATAGCATATCATTAAAATCGCATACCATAGCATAGCATTAAATTGTAAAAGATATGCATGAAATGACTGTTCTCCCATTAATATATTTATATATCTTTTACCTTTAGATACACTGTGAAATAGAAACACGTAGAAAATGCATATGATTAATGATTTCAAACTGTGTTATCCCAAAAGTGTTGTGGATTTTTTTTTCAACATTTTACAGAAAAAAAATCTGTTTTAAAAGGGTTTTATACTATATAGAGGAATCTGGAGCTGTATGAAGAGTCTTCGTTAATCTGAAAATGCACGCGTCATCTGTTACTTCTGATTTAAACTTGCTATAAATTCTATACGCATTTGTCTGTAACCTATCAGCAATAAGCAATATTTTTTTTTATAAAAACTGCAATCAAAAGTCATTCCGAAAGGCAACATCCGACTATATTTTATTGCATTGTTAGATATCTTTATGAATCATATGTCATTTATATGTATACGTATATGATGGTCAGCACACTTTGTATATACTTCACACGATAAGAAGTACACTGTAGTTATTTGTGATTCATTCTATATTTTTTCATTGTTGTTTTGTGTTTGTAATCATTAAATCCAGATTATAAACTTAAATTAAAAATGCCATTTTTTTCTCACATGGTTTACTCTGCGTTTAACAAACCCAACAGACAAATATTCCAAAACAAATGCCATTTTAAAGCTTATATGTTTGATTTGGTCAAAGGAGAAAAATACAGCATTCGTTTGTCGAAGAAGAAATGAACATCCGTGAGAAAAAGATATTACGAAGGTTTTGTATAATTGTCAGGAAATCAAAAGAGACGGGTTTTATTTTACATTTGTCTTTAGTCGATCTTTAAAGATTAGAATGGGTAATTTTTTTTAACTGCTGTTCCCTTTATATGGTTTTTATTCGTACAAAACGCACTGACTTTTTTTTCTTGCAACCAAGATGCAAGAAAAATACATATATGTATCATATACAGAAACGACTGCCTATTTAAACATGACCTATGAGTCATATTGTACTTGATGTATACTTAAGCATTTGGTATCAGCTAAAATCCGTTGTCTTGAGGTAAACTGATGTACTCACCTATGTTTCTCCATAGTTAGAATGTTTTTAACAATATAAAGGTAAATTTTAGAGCTACTATATTCAATTTGTATATCTGTAAGGTTTTACTGAAACTATTCAAGATGAATATGCAAAGCAATAAAAATTTAAAATCACAATTTTCAAATATCAAACGGTTGGTGCCATACAAAGCGAGGAACAAAACTAAATGACGATGCAAAGTTACACAGCACGTATGTACTTTTACACAAGAATTTAAACTTGTTGAGATTACATCTGTTTTGTTTGACCTGATATAAAGTATTACTTAAAGGTAAAATGAACAAAACCCTAATATTTTCTCTCTTTTTTCTGTTAAACGAAATAAAATTTAAAATAATAAAGACATCATCTATAAATAATTTCCATTTTCCTTGGTATAACAAGATGAATAAAGAGTGGTGATACATCTGGACCACTTATTTTAGGGTATGCCAAAATGCATTACTAATAAAAGCTCTTTCAATTTAAAAACGTCTTTTGTTTTAGATTTGAACAACCAATAATCAGGAAAAATATAAACTTACAAGTTTCTAACCTGGTAGATGTAGAACTGTGATCTTTTGACAATTGTATAAAGCTTTACACATGTCGAAACTCGCTAGTACTGTTACTATTACATATATCATCGGTGAAAGCGGGAAGTTCTCAATGTAGAAAGGAGCGCATCTTTTTTAACACAGTAAGTTAAACATGTATCGAGCCAATTTTCTGATTTTATACCATTCTTGTGCAAATAACCTAACGTTAAATTGGGTCTTTTTATGCAATATCTCTATGAATCACTTAAAATTCCACTCCTTCTTTTCTTTCTACCCTTTAAAAACAAAATATTACCTTAACATTGATTTAGCCTTTAACGATGTATTTTACTTATGTGTTTTTTTAATTTTGAGTCGAAAGCTATTACATGTTAAGTTTAATAATCTATGGAGATTAAAAAATATTGAATATCAAAAAATAAAAAAAATTCTTTCTTGCTATACATATAAGTATATTTTTTAATAGAGATTTAAAACGATATGTTGATCATTAAAACAGTAAAAGGATTTACTTCTTTTCTCACAAATTTAATGCAAGTGGTACTTGTAAGTTGAATTAAACATCTTAATTATAGTACAAGAAAATGTGTTATTACATATATAAAGTCATCACAAATAAATATACCTTAAGATGAATTTTACAGCAATAAGCCGTTAATCTTTAGTGGTTAATTGCGTACTGTTCGAAACTCGATCTAACTTTTAACAATACCAACTGAAATATCTGGAACATGCAGAGGAGACTCCATCCTGATGAAAATCTCGATGAGGTACCAAACAGATTTGTCAGTTGTTTTACACTTGTTTTGAATTCATGTGGAGTTCCAGTACATCGTTATTCCTAATTCCCGCGACTGAGGTGTCATCGCAAACGTGGAAACATAAACACATAAAAGTATAAAAGCTAATAATGAAAGAACGATGATTACTGTTTGAAGAGAGGAACGTTTGTTCGCATTAATTGATTTCGTCATGATATCTTCATGTGAAGGAAACGTATTATTAATATTCTTGACTTTTGTCCATGTGTGTACTAAAACAATAGATTATATAATAGAATATTGATGTTTTTCTTGCTCAATTCGAAAAAAATATTTTCATTTAAGATATAATTGAATACCTATGCTTTACCTAATATATCCCGTGTATATGTTATAGTGTAAATAGTGTTTGTAACCATTTTGTACGTCTTCATATCTACAAGAAAAAAAATGAAAAAAATAATCATCGAGCAGATTGGTACGAAGTAAACAATATATTTTAAGTTTGTAGAAAGTAAGAAAAATATATTTTTGCAAAAAATATTATTTCAGCCATAAAAGGGAAGGCAAGTTACAGTACCGATCAGACCAAACCTAACACCAGAGTAAACCCCAACTAAACCCCGGGTTTACTTTTGGGGTTTACTTGGGGTTTACTCTGGGTTTACTTTTTGAAAGTTTGGGTCCACTCGGGGTTTACTTTGGGTTTACTCGAGGTTTACTGTGGGTTTACTTGGAAATTGCTTTTGAGGTCAACTGTATGCACTGAAGTGTGAAGCAGACCCGTCTTTTATCTCGCTATCCTTCTGACTGTAATTCCTGCCCCTTGTATATTCCGAATACACAGTAAGGATCTGCTTTCAGGGGTATACTTATGACTGGGTTTACTCTCTATGTCCACTCTGGGTTTACTTTGGGTTTACTCCTGGTTTACTCTGCGTCCACTCTAGTAAACCCAAAGTAAACCCAGAAAGTAAACCCAGGGTATAGTTGGATTTACTTTCTGTTAGGTTGGGTCTAATCGGTACTGTATGGATACAGTTACATCCCGTTGTTTTATCATGTCATAGAAATTGACACTTTACTCACTTTCTCTGCATCCCTCCTTGAAGTTACAAATATGTTTTGCGCAATTGCATTCTTTTTGACAATTTAACCCAAAACTTGGAAATCGACATGGTATATTGCAGTTTGGGGCAATGAAACCTATTGGACAGCCTGTAAAAAACACCTAAGAGATAAATGAAATGAACTATAAGCGATATTAGGCATTTCTCGCACCAAAATCCAAGTTCTATAGATACCTTTAAAAAGTGTTAAAATCATTTAGAAATTAAAAATGTTAAAGGTAGTCACCAAAGTGACTTAATGTAGAATTGACGTAAATGAGTTTGTCTTATTTTTCGACTGGAAAACACCGAGCGCATGCTGCATACGTACCATTTTAAACTATGGCGTGTACAATTATATGAACAAATACATTTGTTAAAATCAAACTTGAGCAGACCTGTGCTCCATACTTGCAAAGGCAAGATATGAAAAAAAATGACCTTTTTTTTTATGTTTTGCAAAATCGCGGAAATAAGCCCATTAGATGGACGAAGATAAAGAGCTATTGTACAAAGATGACTATTGTCATGAAAAAATATAATAGACAACCTCTAAATAATGTTTTTGGAAGTTTCTTATACGATACTATTTAAAAGTTGTTGAAAATTGGGGATGGGGGGTGGGGGCGCAGGTATTTGATCACATCAAATAGTGTCCCGTAGTATCGTTAATTTAAGAAAAGGATTAAATCAAATTACTCATTTATTTAAAGGTTTGAAAAAAAATTCGGAACATCAGGACGAACAACATGTATAAAAACATCAAATCATTTAAAATTGAATGATAATACACATCTTTAAACAACTGCTTTTGCTGTGTAATAAAAAAAATTAGCGTCATTATGTAAACTCATATATATATATTTTTTTCAAGAAATATATAAACATGAACGAATATATTTATTATGCAAACGATTTACGATATCCAGAACATTCCATTATTACACACGGAAGATAGTAAAAGAAGGGAAAACTGATTTTGTTAAATATTATGCTATTCAGCTTAACCGAGTTGTAAAAAGAAAATAAATTGCTTTAATATGAGCAAATCTTCCTTCAGAAGACTTGACTTTTTTGCCAATGAAATTATATTTCTAAATGTTGTAACAAACAAGTCTACATTACAGGAAATGAGTTTATTATGTTTGCCATGGTTGGTACAAGCTGACATAAAAAAGGTTATTGCCATGAGGTGAACCCTGGAACCGGACGTACACTTTTTGGTGGCAAATATTTGAACTTAGCTTTTCTTAAATTAAACATGTATAATACGCCCATATAAATATTGTAAAATGAGTAAACCAAATGGTAAGCTAAATTAAACTAAAATTGTCATAGAAAAAAAATGTTAAACGTAAAGTTCATGTTGAACCATTATGATTATTAAACGTATGCAAAACATGTCCACTTAATGTTCGTTAAATCATTCCTAGATGAAAACTTTTTCCACGTATTTGAATTTTTTTTCTGGAAAAATTGAATAAGATGATATGGTGTGACTATTAACCAGACTCGATAAGGATGCATCGTAGGTAACCAGGCTGAAGCTAGCAGCCACTAACAGCAGCCATTAAGCCCGTAGAAGCTAGCAGCCAATAAGGAAAATCATCAAAGAACTGAAAGTACTCGAACAAAAAATTATATTTTACTTTATTATCAGCATATTTTAATTAATATCAAGATAATAAATGCTCAATAATTTGTACGGGCATTGATGACCTTGGAGGCAGTAAAGCTCGCCTGGATAAGAGTTATAAATGTGTCTTTGTTGAATAGAAAACAAATTGTCTATACGGGTCATAAGATAAAAAAATAATGTTATCCAAGTACAAATGGAAAAACTAAATGCATCGCATAAAGTGATATGCAAACGTATTATGATGTATAAGCATTACTAAATTAAAGTAAATTAAAAGGCGCACAACAATATTTGCTGTAAATTCTAACCAAAACACACAGTGATAAACGTTGTCAATTGAAAGCCAACGATTGGAAAAAAATTTTTTTGATAAAAATACAATACTCACTATACATTTAATTAGCCCCACCCCCATAACCCCCCCCCCCCAAAAAAAAACCCCCAATCAAACGGATACCAGGACAGTGTAGGTTACCTATAGGGCTTTTTTTCCCGGTCTCAAATTTGGGCTGTAGAGGTACCACCAAGAGGTTCCAAGGGGTTCGAGTTCATTTTAGGGGTTAATATCTCACGAGTTTGATCACAAGAACTAGGAAACACTGGAATCTAGTAGAAGACCTCAAGAGGTGATCGTAATAAGCGTAAGAGGGCATTTTACGGTTATCAGGGCAGTGTAAGGGACCTATAGAGCTATTATTTCCCGGTCTCAAATTTAGGCTGTAGGGGTACCACTAGGTGGTTCCTCGGGGTTTGAGCTCATTTCAAGGGCTTATATCTCCTTTGATATTGATCACAGGAACATAGAAACACTGCGGTTAGGTAGAGGACCTTCCAAGGTATTCATAACAAGTGTCAACAAACGCATATGACCCCTATAAGGGTCAGTTTAGCTCACCCGAACTTTGTCAGATTTTAGCATTTCACAATGTTATAGAGATGAAAGGTGGGCCATTATCTCTTTTATCTTTAAAGTGTGCATTTTACGGATATCAGGGCAGTGTAGGGGACCTATATGGCTATCATTTCCCGGTCTCAAATTTGGGCTGTAGGGGTACCACCAGGTAGTTTCCAGGGGTTCGAGCTCATTTCAGGGGTTTATATCTCACTTGATTTTGATCATAGGAACTTACAAACACTGGGGTTAGGTAGAGGACCTTCCAAGGTATTCATAACAAGTGCTACAAAGTGCATACATGTATGACCCCTACGAGGGTCAGTTTCGCTCACCCGAACTTTGTCAGATTTTAGCATTTCATAATGTTATTGGGATGAACGGTAAGCCATTATCTCTTTTATCTTTGAAGTGGGCATTAAACGGAAATCGGGGCAGTGTAGGGGACCTATAAGGCTATTATTTCCCGGTCTCAATTTTGGGCTGTAGGGGTACCACCAGGTGGTTCCCCAGGGGTTCGAGCTCATTTCTGGGTTTTTTATCCCCCTTGATTTTGATCACAAAAACTTACAAACACTGGGGTTAGATAGAGGACCATCTAAGGTACTCATAATAAGTGTTACAAATCGCATATGACCCCTATAAGGGTCAGTTTAGCTCACCCGAACTTTGTCATATTTTAGCATTTCACAATGTTATAGGGGTGAAAGGTGGGCCATTATCTCTTTTATCTTTGAAGTGTGCATTTCACGGATATCAGGGCAGTGAAGGGGACTTATATGGCTATCATTTCCCTACAAGGGTTGAGGTGAGCTAATTCGACCCTTTTTTGGGGGTCATAGGCGCCATCTAATGCTAATAATGAATACTCTTGAGGTCTTCTATCTAATCCTAGTGTTATCAAGTTCTTCTGATTAAACTCAAATGAGATATAAAGCCCTGAAATAAGCCCGAACCTCTGGGAGCCACTTGGTTGTACCCCTACAGCCCAAATTTGAGACCAGGAGTAATAGTCCCGTAGGTCCCCTACACTGCCCTGGTATTCGTTTGATGCACACTTCAAAGAAAACGAAGATAAAGGACCACTTTTTACCCCTATATCTTTGTGAAATACTAAAAAATGCCAATGTTCGGGTGAGCTAACTAGACCCTTGGGGTAATAGGTGCTTTCTAATGCTAAAAATGAATATATTTTGAGGTCTTCTACTTAATCTACGTGTTTTCAAGTTCTTGTGATCAAACTCAAGTGAGATGTAAAGCCCTGAAATAAGCCCGAACCTCTGGGAGCCAGTTGGTGATACCCCTACAGCCAAAATTTGAGACTGGGAAATAATAGCCCTATGGGTCCCTTGCACTGCCTTGGTATCCGTTCAATGCACACTTCAAAGATAAAAGAGATAATGGCCAACCTTTCACTTCATAACATTGTTAGATTTGACAAAGTTTAAGTGAGCCTAACTGACATTTGTAGTGGTCAAATGCGCTTTGTAACACTTGTTATGAATACCCTCGAAGATCTTCTACTTAACCTTAGTGTTTTTAAGTTCCTGTGATAAAAATCAAAGGAGATATAAACCCCTGAAATGAGCTCGAACCCCTCGGAGCCATTTCGTGGTACCCTTGCAGCCCAAATTTGAGACCAGGAAATAATAGCCCTATAGCTTAGGTTCCCTACACTGTCCTGTTATTCGTTTGATGCACACTTTAAAGATAAAAAATATAATGGGCCACTTTTTATCTCTGTATCATTGTGAAATGCTAAAGTTCGATCGAGCTAACTGGACCCTTGTAGGGGTCATAGGCGCCCTCTTATGCTGATAATGAATACCTCTTGAGGTATTCTACCTAGTCCTAGTGTTTTCAAGTTTTTGTGATCAAACTCAAGTGAGATACAAACCCCTGAAATTAGCTCGACCCCCTGGGAGCCACTTGGTGGTACCCCATCAGCCCATATGTGAGACCAGGAAATAATAGCCCTATAGGTCCCCTTTGTATCCGTTTGATGCACATTTCAAAGATAAAGAAGATAATGGACCACTTTTTACCCCTATATCATTGTGAAATGCTAAAAAATTCAGGTGAGCTAACTGGACCATTTTAGGGGTCAAAGGCACACTCTTACGCTTATTACGATCACCTTTTGAAGTCTTCTACTAAATTCCAGTGTTTGCCAGTTCTTGAGATCAAACTCAAATGAGATATAATCCCCTAAAATGAGCTCGAATCCCTGTGAGCCACTTGGTGATACCCCTACAGCCCAAATTTGAGACCGGGATTCAATAGCCCTATAGGTCTCCTACACGGCCTTGGTATCCGTTTGATGCACACCTCAAAGATAACGGAGATAATGGACCATTTTTTACCCCTATTTTATTGTGAAATGCTAAAAAATCCTAAAGTTCGGGTGAGCTAAATTGTCTCCTTTATATATCATAAGAATTTTTTCTCGAAGGTTCACGTCAAAACATGGCTTGCTCAAAAAAATCCCAAATTCACCTTTGGATTTCTGTTTTGGTTTGCGACAAAGGCTAATTTTTTTATGAGAATAAAATCACAATGAAAGATGTCTGTTCGTTCTGTTTTTGTAATAATACGAGGACTTTTTAATTTTCGATGCATGTTATTTTCGGAGAAACGTAAACAGACTCGGGTATCAATTTTTAAGCGTACGTATAGACAAATATATACCAATATATTGAATTTCATTTGACACAAACCCATTTATAATTCTTATCCAGGCGAGCCTTACTACCTCCGAAGTTGTCAATGCCCATAGAAATTAGTCATGCATAAATCTTCTTGATATTAAGTAAAATATGCCGATAATAATGTAAAATATAATTTTCTGTTCCAGTACTCTCAGTACTTTGATGATTTTCCTTATTGGCTGCTAGCTTCTACGGGCTTAGTGGTTGCTGATAATGGCTGCTAGCTTCAGCCTAGTTTCGTAGGTATAGAAAGCGGAAACCGCCCTAAAACCTAAAGAGTAAAGAATATAGCGCGTTGATAAAAAAGGAATTAAGCTTCAATGAATGAATTTTAGTCTTCATACTCAAATTCTATAACATGTATGTGTGTCATAAACTCTTGTCTGCTGTAATTTTATCTGTTTCTAAATAGTAGACCAGTCAAACGACAGAAAACTGTTTAAGAATATGTGTATTTATAATACGAGTAGATATCTCATAATTGTCAAGAATAAGAAATATTAAGATTTTGTAAATTAAATGTAACAAAAATGTAAATAATAAGAAAAACACAAATATATTACCTTTAATCGTTGTACCAACAGCTGCACCATATCCACGACTATTGAAGATAAATAAAAATTCTTATCATTACACAATGAAAACTTTACATTATAAATGTAGTATTGCTTACACAAGATGCCGGATATACAAGAATAAATAGGAACACTTACTGTTCAGTTCTGGGTTTAAAAATAAAAATACAATTTAAGAATAAACAAAATCTGATTATTTGTTTTTGCACATTCGAAAGCATCACTACTTAATGTTCACAAAAAGATGTTTGAAAAAACTTCCTTGGTGTCTGAGTTTGTTGATAAATTATGTACGTTCTTGGAATTATTTTGATTATATTTTCTCACGTTATTTAACGGGATGGCGGTGCAATGTCTCTTTTCCGGGACCATTTTTAAATCAAGGAAACATTTAAGTTATCTAAATAACTGTGTAGGTATTGGGCGTTTCACAAATACGTGCGTTAGTAAATCGTGTCATAACGTTACATAACTTATTACATAGTCGCAATAATTTTATGAATACCTGGGGTTTAAAGTCGATATGGAAAATTCATATAAATCATTATTAAAATATTTGTATTTCGTATTTATAAAAACTGCTTATAATTAACTAAAAATACCTGTTTCATTCAATAGAGATATCTCGATTTATATGATTTAAATAACATTATTATTTACAAATAATGCATATGTCAATAATATGGCGAGTATAGGAACACGCCATGGGTCGTTGACCTGGAAACATCATATAAGCAGTCATAAAGTTAATTATGGATGCCTAATTCTTGGTTTTACTTACAGATGCCTGCTACGACAAAAAAAAAATCATTGTAGGTGGATGAAGTATTTAATTTTGAATAAAACTTTAAATGAACTTGCTTACGTAAATTGGACATTTGAGTTTGATTTTAAGGTTATTTTCAGAATCAAAACACACAGCTAAAAATTTTTTTTATCCCGTATTTAAATTATCCTAAAAATGTTTCATTGTACATTTATATTTAAAATATTAAAATAATTGCTTTTAAAGCCGATTTAGCACTTATTAAAAGCAGTTTGAAGCAATCTTGTATGACGTCATAGGTGTCAACTTCTCATTTTTCTTGTATTAAATGAAAGATAAGTGTTTGTTTTCTTACGTGTTTATTACCAAAATGAAACTTTTGTCATTTTTTTATGTGTTTAATACATTTAAAAGTTCAGGTTGATATTTTTACCTAAAATTATTAATTGTTCCATAATAAATGAATTAAAAAAACTCAGTGTTAAGCTCATATCACAAGTTTAATTACCTATTTGGTAATTTTGAATTCTGTATGCTTTGAATCCGTCGTATTTTTTTTAGGCAATATCCCTTATTTAAATCTATATTTGTTATGATCTCAATATCACTAATTAAAATTGATATTGATAATAAATCAAATTCATACTTGATGTGTTCGTTGCATTTGTCGCGCATATTGTGATTGGGAAATATTCAATTACATTCTGACGTGCATCAAATGAATGTGAAAAACAAAATTATTATCATTACAAAATTATCATTACAAACACCATCAATGTTTTGTTTTGATTGTTGTGTTGTACATGTATATCGTCATACATGTAAATTGCTGGACATCACGGATGAATGCCCTGAGATATAAGAACACAGGTGTGCCATTTAGTCCCTTGTAGAGAAATATATATAAAAGTGTCTGCTTAACAGGCAATATCACACCTTTTTACGAACCAAATAAATTTATAATTAATATATGATCTCTTATCACGGGCATAATTGTGCATCAAACAAGCTTTTCTGACAAAATTTCTGTTTTAACCGTAGTCGAATGAACCATGGCGTCAAACAAAACTTTATTCTATTAAAAACTTAAAAGATAACAATAAGTGTTGAGAAAAAATTTCAACATTTCATCACCTTATTAATATGTTATGTTTTTCACCAAAAGAACACTGTTTTCAGGCAATAAATACTCAGCATGCTTTAAAATAATTTGAAAGTCTCAACCTTTTACTCCTATTGTCACACTCATATTTTCACTGTTTACAAGTTTTTACATATTTTCATTCAGTTTCATATAACGCGTTCATTTCAATTTTACAAATAAACATAATGATTTTATATT
The DNA here is from genome assembly GCA_020458035.1 of Magallana ariakensis. Classification (NCBI taxonomy): domain Eukaryota; kingdom Metazoa; phylum Mollusca; class Bivalvia; order Ostreida; family Ostreidae; genus Magallana; species Magallana ariakensis. Next base: position 48,676,253 of record CM035812.1, on the reverse strand, counting down.
AGACGATTTCACACTTAATTAAAGAAAATTTAGAGTTATAAAATCATCTTTATGTTCATTTGAAATATTGAAAAAAAAAACGATTTATATGAAAATGAATGAAAATATGAAAAAAACATGTAAACAGTGAAAATATGAGTGTGACCTTTTTCCCATTGTAATATGAAATATTTTCATTTCAAAATTTTAGTTTTAATACTGTAATTCCGTAATAATTAACTCAGTTTCCTTATGAGCCACTCGGCACATCTCGGCACTCGATGTACTTTACGGAATCAGCCGAGGTTTGCCGAGCGATTAGAACAAATATAACTCTTTTATGTAGGGATATAGACTTTTTGTATTCGTTTGCTAATCGTTTATGAAGCAAAGATGACGCTCAAAAATCATTTTCTTAATACTGTGTAAGTGTTTTAATTTGTTTTAACATGAGTTAACTATTATTCCCTTTATGTTTTTGTATACATATTTAGATCATACAATTCAAGATCGTGCGATCATAGATTTATTAAGACTGACTAAAAGTTGCTATTGTAAAATATACTTTCACTTTCATTTTCACTATAACTTCTTACGGAATAATCTGATGTATTTTAAAGTATTAAACGTTTATTATCTAATTAGTTACAGTATCAATTTATTTGTTAATAGTATTGTTTATTATGTAATTAACCATGGTCTCATTGTATTGATCGGGTTTTTATTTCATATTGTTAAACGAGACCGGGTTGTTTTTATTATAACACTTACTTGATTGCGCTCTTTTAATAAATACATATTTTCATCGCCCATTCTCTGCCTCTTTTTCAAGCTTCTCGGATACAACCTATTTAGGATCGTCTAAAGAAGTAGAAAGTGTCTCCAAAAGGATAGGGCAAACCAAATATACACCCAAACCGTGTGGGACACTATTATAGGAGAATTGGTGGAATTTTTTTTTGTATAAAATCAGAAAATAAAACCAGGAGTATTGGACAATGCTGTAAAATATTAAGGCATGAAATATGCTGATTTTATGTCAAAACTGTAGTTAATTTTTCTTTTAATTTTACGAAATATTAGTTAAATATTTGAGAAAAACTTTCGCTCTTGTAATAAAATTGTTTTCTTTAAAATCGACAGGTGGTGATATCGAACAGTGTTCAAAATCAAAAGAAGAAAGAAAAAAAACCAGAGGCAGAGGAAACACGGACCTCTAAAAAATTAAAGGTAGGATAAGGTGCCATGGAAGAGTGAGCATCCTCTGCTGATTGGTCACACCACACAATTAATTGGGAAATCGGAAAAACCCGTAGACAATTAGGTGATTAAGTATGGTATAACAATAAATATGAAAAACGTCAGTCAGCATGCGACCCAGTGGAAAACTGTATTTTCTGGCAATGTCGTTGCATCAACCATAGAACTTACGAAATAAAGACCTCAATCATGACTGTTGATAGTCTTGTTTTATCAACTTTTTATCAGTAGCTTGCCTCACCATAAAACTGTTCATATGTAGAGCATGCCATTACGTATCGACTTTACTGAGAGACATAAACTCCATATGGAGGTGGTGAAGATGAAGATATATTGCTACATAAGTAAGGAAAGTTAACAATATAAAAATTGAAGTCATTACGTTTATCAGTTTTGTTTTTACGTTACCATCAATGTCCCTTTTCAGTAAAATATCCAAATATGAAAGAGGTGTCGCAGACTCTGTAGTACATTTTATTTCAAGTTCACTAGGATATATAGAGTCGACGTAAGTATGGAAGTAAGGATTTTTAATTGATAATACGTCGTCGATATACCTTTCGGTAAAAATGGTATTTCATAAAGGTACAATGTCAAAGATTAAGTGTACACAAAAATAAGTGTAAAAGTTGGATACTTTACGGCATTCTTTTTTGTTATTCTACCTAGGGGCCATATGGCACAACATCCTTTGAACACCCATATAAATCCATTGTTTCTCAGGTGAGCGATGTGGCCCCATGGGCCTCTTGTTTCAAAACTGTTATTATATAAATGCCAGTTTAGATGCTCTAAAAGATTTTGTCGCATGTTTCTACTCTTATAACGGCAAATTTTTCTTAAAAATACGTGGTATATCATGGATGCATGCACGGGTCATTTTGAATGGGAATAAACATTGGTCTAATCACTGTGTATTTAACCCCGGGTCAACATTCAGATAATTCCTCATAGGATATAAACATGACCACTTTTCCCAGGTAGCAATAGTCCACCTGGTGTTCCTTCTTGTATTATTTGGAGTGTATTTAAAAAAAGCATCATTTATGATCTATTTCAGCAATATCTAAGAAGAAAACCCATTTTTTCTAACGTTTTGCTATCGGAAAATAATGACCAAAGTGAATATATATCAGAACAGTTTACTTGTTTATCTAATTACAGTCCCTACCAATCAAACCCTACATATTCTAACCATTTAGTCAAGAGACAAAGACCATGCGACAAAATGGTTGTTACACGTTTGGCTCGGGTGCGACAAGCCGCTTAATAACCCTAACTAGCTTACACATAGACAAATGACACATATATAGAAAATGGAAATTGATTGAATGAATGAAAATCGTACTACATCTCATTTTTTAATAGTAAAATACTGTAATAAATAATTTTGCTTTACTTTTCTCATAATCATTACTTTAACTATGATTGATTGAAAATTTTCCATTGAATTATATAAAGTTAGTTTTAATGATCTGGATTCTGTGGGAGGTAAATACATGTATAAGTACACTTAATCACTAGTGGGAAGCACAATATTCTAAATTAAAATCAACTACAAGAATAAATACATGTAACAGTGTGACAAGAGGAAACGCAAGAGGGAAAAGCGGTAATATCACGGTATTGATAGATTTGTTTATTGCTGGTTATTTGTATGTTGTTAGTTGATTTTGTGACTTTTGTGTGGTCATTTATGTTATTCAGTTTTTCAAGCTGACTGATTACAGTGTACTCATAATGGCAAACCACAAAAGAGTCTTACTATTCATTCTCAAGCTTGCTTTAGAAGTAGGTGATCTTATTTTGGATTGGGATTTTTACGTCGAAGGCAAAACAGACCTCATTGGAGACAAAGTGAGATTCAGTATTCTTGGATTTGCCATTTTCGGAACTATTTTGTTTTTGTGTACCGTTATTACAAAGAGTTACGGGATCTCCAACAGCGACGACGATGACCAAGACGAAGAGAACAGCACGTGCGCTGTAACACTTTCGCTGATGTCCACCCTACTGGAGGATTTACCCCAGATTATATTGGCTCTGATCGTCGCGTTCGGTACCGAGAAGTTAATATCACCTGTACAAATTGTAAAAGCTTGTTATGGAATAGCTGAACCTATCATACAGCTTACCATTAATGTCTGTCAGTATCGTCAAATGAAGAAAAACACTTGGAACAGTAATGGATGTAGCATGAGTTGCAAGATATTTGAAATGGTTCTGAGTTGTATTCTTATCATTTGTTCAATCGTTTTGCTAATTGATTTAGTCACTGATATGTAACTGATATGTTTATATAAACAGAGCTAAATAATTTGCATCAATTACAAAAACTGAAAACAAATGCATATTTATACTGAAAGTTATCATACAGTAACATTTGTCATATTGATCGTTTATAATTTGAATATATATTATCACAACATGTGATACCAGATTTAGCAATTCTTTTTTCAAAAAATGAAATATGTACATTCATCAATATCAATTCTTTAACAACTTCCTTTATGTCATAGTATTGGTTATCATGTTCTACCCATTTTGGCGGTTTTTTCCTTTCAAAAGTTTAAGTTACATGTGTAAAAAGCGGTTAATTTTTATATTAGATAAGTTAGGTTGGCATACTTGTATGTCTAAAAGGAAGGAAATTTGCGCTTTAAAAATACTTTTAAAATAGAACTATTATCAGTAACTACATACATACTAGAGAATACTAAACACATGAAAAAAGGATAGAGAATTGATGATGTAACAAATAATTAAAAATGATTGACGCATATAAGCTGATAGATTGACAATGACAAACATTTTGACTGTATATATTTAATGGTTAACAAAATTATTACCTAAAACGTTAACAGAAAATGTCTTCTCGTAGACTTTAAACTTGACAACTGTATTGAGGAAACAGCAACTACAATTTCTTGTAGAGAGCGGAAGTTGATGTTTAATGTAAACATTTTATTTTTAGCCATCAATTCAAATTAAGATAAAATAGGAATCGTAAAAAGCTGCGTATCTCTTCAAATAACGTGTGCCAAAGATAATTATATCACCATGTATATCATTTCATTAAGCAGTAGTTATCAAAAGAATTTTTAAAAAATCACATAAACAAGGAATTTTTTTTTAATAAGAAATTTTAATACCTCCCTTCTGAAAAAATAAACGAAATAATATTTCTAAACTCTTAATTCTATATATAGATGTTGATAAAATATTGTTCAAACCAAGTTTTACAAAAAATCGAAAAGTAAAATAAAACCAATTTCTTCTATCAATAGTGCTGCATTTTGGTAGAGAATTGCAAATAAAAAAAGAACAAAAAAACCCCCAAAGAACTAGAAGATGGAAAAATTATAAACTTACTTTTTACTCCATTATAAAAGATTATGAAAAAATGAACTTTATACAACATTTATACTTTCATATAAATGATCCCTATTAATAATAATATCAACATGTTGGGCTTGATATACGTTTTCTTCATTCGTGGTTCTAATATACATGCAGAGGTAGATGAATAACAAAAATAAGTCGATGGTCCCAAGAGTGATGATAGCAATTCGCAAGGTATATGATTTGTTCTTTGTTATGTCTGAAAAAAAAAGATAATCGAAATTTAAAACAAATAGACTGTAAAAAATGATTCTTTTGATTCTAAAGTTTAGTAAAATGTAGTGAAGGAATAAAAGTGAAATCATATCATATCTTTGTATTTTTACAAATTATTCCTTCAGCTAGGAAAACTTCATAGCACTTCATACACGCACCAGAACAGGTATCTTACCTTTGTAATCTGACACATTGCATTTTGACACGTGATTATCAATACCGTCTGTGCAATTACAAATCTTAGGACAGTCATCTTCAGACTGATTGCAGGAACACAATTCGTTAAATTCGGAGATGTTAGAACCTTTGAACAGATTTATAACATTAGCATGATGAAATAATGCATTATCATAATTTACTATCAAATTGTGTCATTTTTTGTCTTATTATAAATAGTAGGCGTGTTCTATATTTGGTACCAGAAGTTTGAATACATGTAAAAGTAAATGCTTACATTAATACTTTTTTCTCGACTTAATATGTGCGTAGCTGCACACAAGAGTTAAGATTTATAACAATTGCTTTTTAAAAATACTACTTAGAGACGTACAAATACTAGTATTAATTTTAATTGCCTTTACTATAAATACTTATAACGATTACAAGTATATCATACGTGTAAATTTCATAGTTATTAAAAGCAAAGTCATGGGATTTATTGTTGGATACATATGCTTTCATGTCATGTACATTGAATGTTTTTGATTTAACCGTAGATCCGTCGTTTTATATATTAATATTAATCTTATCCACACTTTTTATTACTTTTTAAAATAAACTGCTATGTTGCTCATCTCAAATTTATGCTTATGGATTTAAAAAGTATCCTAGATACGCTCTTCCTGGTTTGCATTACATGAAACATCAATGGACTATTTCTAAAACAATAATTACAATTTCCGTCATTCAATTTTTCCTCTCAATAAAGATGATTAATCGTGCAATTTCTAATTATAAAAGAAGCAAATTTGAATACTTAGCGCTGTTTGCCTCAAATAAAACACAGTGCACATATGTTCGTAAGGAAAAATAGTCTCTAAAATTAGATTAAAATAATGAAACATGAATAGTAGTATAGTAGTATCGTTACATCCATGCGCGTGGTCACAAACTTCTTCTGAACAGTTACACTTCATCTGACATCCACTACCATAACCCGGAAATCGGCAAGTTTTCTCACATGTTGATCCCAAGTACCCCACTGGGCATACTAGTGAATGGAATAAAGCTTTATAATGTAGGCTTTTAAAAGAAACCAGAACGTATATATTTTGAACATGTATAATTAATATATAGATATTCATATATTTTTTTCTCTTTTTATGCTCTTACAATAAGTTTTGCATATATTTTCAAATACTCAGTTTATTAACGTTTTGGGATTGTGGTTTTTGTATCAAGGGAATGAGATGACTCCACGACTGGTGACGATTTTGAAACAGGGTGTAACGTTTGTGAGCCCACTAAAATAGAAGTTAAACCTGTTTCTAAATTATTTGTTGAAGGAAATATGATCATATATGTCACATTGAATAAGACAACTAAGACAAAACATATTGAAAAGAGAAGTATGTTGACATATAGTTCAACGAAGACAAAAATAACACAATTCAATTTATCATACAAAACTCAAAATTTAATATAATTCACCAGAGCAACCGGTTGCAGCGTTGCAATTGGACTCGATACAGTTGCATATGCTCTGACAGTAGTTGCCAAAACTGGGATAGCGACACGGAATGGTACAGTTGTTTCCAGTAAGTCCAGGTGTACACGCTGGAAATAAACACATAATGAGGTACTTAAAATGATATAAAGTGGTTCAGTTCAATTGTTTTTATCATCATTAAAAAAAATACTTACGAATAATTTTTGTGCATTTAGATGTAGCTTTTATTTCCATCCTAAATCAACAATGTTATATTGTATGTGCATAAATATAATAAATAAGGATGATAATTGGTAGATGCAAATACATTTTTTAATTTACTTACGTTGGTCTTAGTTCCCCGTGAAGTATACAGTTTTTAATTATCAGATCAAACAGTATAATTTTCAACAAAATGGAGTGCATCACTCTATATAAGAAACACTCACAGATCTGTTTGTAAATATCTTATTATATTATCGATATATTGTTTATATTGATATCGCACAACACGGAAGAAAACAAAAATAAATTATTTGCATATTTCCTTGCAGTACAATGCACATCGCAATCAAAACAATATGTAAATCACGCATGCTTTCATCTCGTGGTTGGTTTCAGCAGTATATTGTATAAAATATTTGTTTTGTGTACTCATGAAGGTACCGATTCACGATGTACTTAGTTTGATTCAATCCATATGTGCATCATTCTACATACTGTTTTTAACCTTTATAAAACTGCTTTTTTGGCGTTGGCTGGGTCATTACCTTTCAAGGTATATCCAAATAGCTATGCTATTTTAAATACCTTCATTGGTTTGTGATTTTGATGTTGGCAATGCATAAATTATCTTATGATCTACTATAGCTACCGGTAATATAAGTTCAGTTTCATTGAGAAAACAAACTCCAAGTAAAAACAAGATAGCATATATTCTGCTTCGATTCTAGATTTAGTAATTGTTTTTAATAATCCTTGCTGAGTCATCAGTAAATGTACAACAAGGAAGTGTTTACTAATCTCACGACTTTGGCTGTTGAAATTCTAAAAATGAGACGAGTGACGAGTAATCTTCCTGCTTTTATATAAATATAAATATATATATATATATATATATATATATATATATATATATATATATATATATATATATATATAAATATATATGGCGAGTCATGTATTATGAATATACATATTAATTAAGATATTTTGTTTCAATTTCGTACCATTTAACTAATTATAATGAAATCCTCCTCCCCTTCAGCAAAAAAATAAAAAAAACAGTGTATAGTTGCATTTGTAATGAAGTTAATATGTTACTTGTCAAAGTGTTTAATTTGAGGAATAAGAAATCATTATTTAAGTATTATGAGGTGATCAAATACGGTCGAAAGAGATAAAATTTGATAAAACCCAAATGGCTTTATGGTAGATTTGATCATGCGTGACGTATTTTCCTTATTTATTATATCTGTATAACTTTCAGCAATTGTACAATTAGATATAAAAAAAGTCATTACCACTGACAAATACATAGAAACTGTTGATATATTGTTAGAATTTTTTTAATCATTATATACAGTACACAACACAGTTTGAAACACAAATGCTCTTCATACCCTTTTTCCTGTAGATGTTTAAAGCATATCATGGTTAATATGCTTGCAAGAAACAATATTATAGTATAAATATGTTAGACCAACACCAAATCTATATGTTATTAAAAGGATACTTATTTTCCACATTTATATTAGTATTCTCAAACATAACTAACAAATGCAAGCATGAATTTAATAAGGCAACATGTTGTTAGGAATACAAAGCAAAAAAAAAAAAATAAAAAAAAAAAAATAAATAAATAAATGAAAAAAAAATAAAAATAAAATAAAGATATAAAACTGGATTAAAATAATTACTTGAATTTCTCTTGTTTTAATAACTCAACAGTTTGAAGTTGAAAATCAACGAACAATGATTTTGTAATTTAGATACGATGCACAATTCTTTACATTCTCTTTCAAAATAACGCACATAAATTCTTAAAGTACATGTAGTAATGTGTTATGTTAAGTATTTATTTGAATCGGACAAAAAATATCTATTCATATTAAAGAAATCATATATGTGTAAATTATTTTATAATGTCTTTTTAAGAAGATATTTAATATTAATAGTTTTATGCTCATTTGCAATCATGATTTTAATATAGTTTAACTTTAAAACATATAATGTCATAAATAAAGCTTTCCCCCCTCTATTTCATACCAGATAGGAAAGGAAATAAACTTTGGAGTATGACAACTTAACATGGCTTTTTACAGTTGTACTATTCCAAGTATATAATCCAGACAAAGTGCATTTGATCAAACAAATTTAATTATTATACAACAACAACAATCAAAGACCGATATCACATTGCTGTATGTATACTTCGGAAACATCCCAAAGCTATATATCACTTATTTCTAACGAAAAAAGATAATTTCATGCAATTTATTTTCAATGTATCTGACACTTAAATGACAGGTGTGAACATAAAAACATCTAAAATTTTGCATTAATACATGGTACACATTAGTATGTTCTTTATGCCTTTTTGATTTATTTTAAATGAAACCGAAAGCGCGATTTATTTAGCAAGCAAATAAAGAAACAGTTTCAATATAAGACGAAATCTGCCCTTGAGATGATACAGTCAGTTCAAGCATATCTTTTACAACATACACCATAGCATAGCATAGCATAGAAATCTCATAGCATAGCATTGAAATCTCATAGCATAGCATTGGAATCTCATAGCATAGCATGCAATCTCATAGAATCTCATTCGTCATACCATACCATATCATACCATAGCGCTAGCATAGCATACAACATGATTTTAACTCGGTTTTGAATGTTTTTATTTGAAAGAATAAATGCTCACATTGCAGATTAGTGGTTAACTTTGGCTTTTTATCATTTTACTTCCAAATGTGTGGAACTCTTCTGTGTATTGAGGCTTTTTTGTTCAAATCTCATAGCATACCATAACATAGCATAGCATAGCATACCATATCATTAAGCCCTCCATTTCAATTTCTCATAGCATAGCATACAAATCTCATAGCATTGCATTGAAATCGCATAGCATATCATTAAAATCGCATACCATTGCATTGAAATCGCATAGCATATCATTAAAATCGCATACCATAGCATAGCATTAAATTGTAAAAGATATGCATGAAATGACTGTTCTCCCATTAATATATTTATATATCTTTTACCTTTAGATACACTGTGAAATAGAAACACGTAGAAAATGCATATGATTAATGATTTCAAACTGTGTTATCCCAAAAGTGTTGTGGATTTTTTTTTCAACATTTTACAGAAAAAAAATCTGTTTTAAAAGGGTTTTATACTATATAGAGGAATCTGGAGCTGTATGAAGAGTCTTCGTTAATCTGAAAATGCACGCGTCATCTGTTACTTCTGATTTAAACTTGCTATAAATTCTATACGCATTTGTCTGTAACCTATCAGCAATAAGCAATATTTTTTTTTATAAAAACTGCAATCAAAAGTCATTCCGAAAGGCAACATCCGACTATATTTTATTGCATTGTTAGATATCTTTATGAATCATATGTCATTTATATGTATACGTATATGATGGTCAGCACACTTTGTATATACTTCACACGATAAGAAGTACACTGTAGTTATTTGTGATTCATTCTATATTTTTTCATTGTTGTTTTGTGTTTGTAATCATTAAATCCAGATTATAAACTTAAATTAAAAATGACATTTTTTTCTCACATGGTTTACTCTGCGTTTAACAAACCCAACAGACAAATATTCCAAAACAAATGCCATTTTAAAGCTTATATGTTTGATTTGGTCAAAGGAGAAAAATACAGCATTCGTTTGTCGAAGAAGAAATGAACATCCGTGAGAAAAAGATATTACGAAGGTTTTGTATAATTGTCAGGAAATCAAAAGAGACGGGTTTTATTTTACATTTGTCTTTAGTCGATCTTTAAAGATTAGAATGGGTAAATTTTTTTAACTGCTGTTCCCTTTATATGGTTTTTATTCGTACAAAACGCACTGACTTTTTTTTCTTGCAACCAAGATGCAAGAAAAATACATACATGTATCATATACAGAAACGACTGCCTATTTAAACATGACCTATGAGTCATATTGTACTTGATGTATACTTAAGCATTTGGTATCAGCTAAAATCCGTTGTCTTGAGGTAAACTGATGTACTCACCTATGTTTCTCCATAGTTAGAATGTTTTTAACAATATAAAGGTAAATTTTAGAGCTACTATATTGTATATCTGTACGGTTTTACTGAAACTATTCAAGATGAATATGCAAAGCAATAAAAATTTAAAATCACAATTTTCAAATATCAAACGGTTGGTGCCATACAAAGCGAGGAACAAAACTAAATGACGATGCAAAGTTACACAGCACGTATATACTTTTACACAAGAATTTAAACTTGTTGAGATTACATCTGTTTTGTTTGACCTGATATAAAGTATTACTTAAAGGTAAACTGAACAAAACCCTAATATTTTCTCTCTTTTTTCTGTTAAACGAAATAAAATTTAAAATAATAAAGACATCATCTATAAATAATTTCCATTTTCCCTGGTATAACAAGATGAATAAAGAGTGGTGATACATCTGGACCACTTATTTTAGGGTATGCCAAAATGCGTTACTAATAAAAGCTCTTTCAATTTAAAAACGTCTTTTGTTTTAGATTTGAACAACCAATAATCAGGAAAAATATAAACTTACAAGTTTCTAACCTGGTAGATGTAGAACTGTGATCTTTTGACAATTGTATAAAGCTTTACACATGTCGAAACTCGCTAGTACTGTTACTATTACATATATCATCGGTGAAAGCGGGAAGTTCTCAATGTAGAAAGGAGCGCATCTTTTTTAACACAGTAAGGTAAACATGTATCGAGCCAATTTTCTGATTTTATACCATTCTTGTGCAAATAGCCTAACGTTAAATTGGGTCTTTTTATGCAATATCTCTATGAATCACTTAAAATTCCACTCCTTCTTTTCTTTCTACCCTTTAAAAACAAAATATTACCTTAACATTGATTTAGCCTATAACGATGTATTTTACTTATGTGTTTTTTAATTTTGAGTCGAAAGCTATTACATGTTAAGTTTAATAATCTATGGAGATTAAAAAATATTGAATATCAAAAAATAAAAAAAAATCTTTCTTGCTATACATATAAGTATATTTTTTAATAGAGATTTAAAACGATATGTTGATCATTAAAACAGTAAAAGGATTTACTTCTTTTCTCACAAATTTAATGCAAGTGGTACATGTAAGTTGAATTAAACATCTTAATTATAGTACAAGAAAATGTGTTATTACATATATAAAGTCATCACAAATAAATATACCTTAAGATGAATTTTACAGCAATAAACCGTTAATCTTTAGTGGCTAATTGCGTACTGTTCGAAACTCGATCTAACTTTTAACAATACCAACTGAAATATCTGGAACATGCAGAGGAGACTCCATCCTGATGAAAATCTCGATGAGGTACCAAACAGATTTGTCAGTTGTTTTACACTTGTTCTGAATTCCTGTGGAGTTCCAGTACATCGTTATTCCTATTTCCCGCGACTGAGGTGTCATCGCAAACGTGGAAACATAAACACATAAAAGTATAAAAGCTAATAATGAAAGAACGATGATTACTGTTTGAAGAGAGGAACGTTTGTTCGCATTAATTGATTTCGTCATGATATCTTCATGTGAAGGAAACGTATTATTAATATTCTTGACTTTTGTCCATGTGTGTACTAAAACAATAGATTATATAATGAAATATTGATGTTTTTCTTGCTCAATTCGAAAAAAATATTTTCTTTTAAGATATAATTGAATACCTATGCTTTACCTAATATATCCCGTGTATATGTTATAGTGTAAATAGTGTTTGTAACCATTTTGTACGTCTTCATATCTACAAGAAAAAAAATGAAAAAAATAATCATCGAGCAGATTGGTACAAAGTAAACAATATATTTTAAGTTTGTAGAAAGTAAGAAAAATATATTTTTGCAAAAATATTATTTCAGCCATAAAAGGGAAGGCAAGTTACAGTACCGATCAGACCCAACCTAACACCAGAGTAAACCCCAACTAAACCCCGGGTTTACTTTTGGGGTTTACTTGGGGTTTACTCTGGGTTTACTTTTTGAAAGTTTGGGTCCACTCGGGGTTTACTTTGGGTTTACTCGGGGTTTACTGTGGGTTTACTTGGAAATTGCTTTTGAGGTCAACTGTATGCACTGAAGTGTGAAGCAGACCCGTCTTTTATCTCGCTATCCTTCTGACTGTAATTCCTGCCCCTTGTATATTCCGAATACACAGTAAGGATCTGCTTTCAGGGGTATACTTATGACTGGGTTTACTCTCTATGTCCACTCTGGGTTTACTTTGGGTTTACTCCTGGTTTACTCTGCGTCCACTCTAGTAAACCCAAAGTAAACCCAGAAAGTAAACCCAGGGTATAGTTAGATTTACTTTCTGTTAGGTTGGGTCTAATCGGTACTGTATGGATACAGTTACATCCCGTTGTTTTATCATATCATAGAAATTGACACTTTACTCACTTTCTCTGCATCCCTCCTTGAAGTTACAAATATGTTTTGCGCAATTGCATTCTTTTTGACAATTTAACCCAAAACTTGGAAATCGACATGGTATACTGCAGTTTGGGGCAATGAAACCTATTGGACAGCCTGTAAAAACACCTAAGAGATAAATGAAATGAACTATAAGCGATATTAGGCATTTCTCGCACCAAAATCCAAGTTCTATAGATACCTTTAAAAAGTGTTAAAATCATTTAGAAATTAAAAATGTTAAAGGTAGTCACCAAAGTGACTTCTTAATGTAGAATTGACGTAAATGAGTTTGTCTTATTTTTCGACTGGAAAACACCGAGCGCATGCTGCATACGTACCATTTTAAACTATGGTGTGTACAATTATATGAACAAATACATTTGTTAAAATCAAACTTGAGCAGACCTGTGCTCCATACTTGCAAAGGCAAGATATGAAAAAAAATGACATTTTTTTATGTTTTGCAAAATCGCGGAAATAAGCCCATTATATGGACGAAGATAAAGAGCTATTGTACAAAGATGACTATTGTCATGAAAAAATATAATAAACAACCTCTAAATAATGTTTTTGGAAGTTTCTTATACGATACTATTTAAAAGTTGTTGAAAATGGGGGATGGGGGGGTGGGGGCGCAGGTATTTGATCACATCAAATAGTGTCCCGTAGTATCGTTAATTTAAGAAAAGGATTAAATCAAATTACTCATTTATTTAAAGGTTTGAAAAAAAATTCGGAACATCAGGACGAACAACATGTATAAAAACATCAAATCATTTAAAATTGAATGATAATACACATCTTTAAACAACTGCTTTTTGCTGTGTAATAAAAAAAAATTAGCGTCATTATGTAAACTCATATATATATTTTTTTCAAGAAATATATAAACATGAACGAATATATTTATTATGCAAACGATTTACGATATCCAGAACATTCCATTATTACACACGGAAGATAGTAAAAGAAGGGACAACTGATTTTGTTAAATATTATGCTATTCAGCTTAACCGAGTTGTAAAAAGAAAATAAATTGCTTTAATATGAGCAAATCTTCCTTCAGAAGACTTGACTTTTTTGCCAATGAAATTATATTTCTAAATGTTGTAAAAAACACGTCTACATTACAGGAAATGAGTTTATTATGTTTGCCATGGTTGGTACAAGCTGACATAAAAAAGGTTATTGCCATGAGGTGAACCCTGGAACCGGACGTACACTTTTTGGTGGCAAATATTTGAACTTAGCTTTTCTTAAATTAAACATGTATAATACGCCCATATAAATATTGTAAAATGAGTAAACCAAATGGTAAGCTAAATTAAACTAAAATTGTCATAGACAAAAAATGTTAAACGTAAAGTTCATGTTGAACCATTATGATTATTAAACGTATGCAAAACATGTCCACTTAATGTTCGTTAAATCATTCCTAGATGAAAACTTTTTCCACGTATTTGAATTTTTTACTGGAAAAATTGAATAAGATGATATGGTGTGACTATTAACCAGACTCGATAAGGATGCATCGTAGGTAACCAGGCTGAAGCTAGCAGCCACTAACAGCAGCCATTAAGCCCGTAGAAGCTAGCAGCCAATAAGGAAAATCATCAAAGAACTGAAAGTACTCGAACAAAAAATTATATTTTACTTTATTATCAGCATATTTTAATTAATATCAAGATAATAAATGCTCAATAATTTGTACGGGCATTGATGACCTTGGAGGCAGTAAAGCTCGCCTGGATAAGAGTTATAAATGCGTCTTTGTTGAATAGAAAACAAATTGTCTATACGGGTCATAAGGTAAAAAAAATAATGTTATCCAAGTACAAATGGAAAAACTAAATGCATCGCATAAAGTGATATGCAAACGTATTATGATGTATAAGCATTACTAAATTAAAGTAAATTAAAAGGCGCACAACAATATTTGCTGTAAATTCTAACCAAAACACACAGTGATAAACGTTGTCAATTGAAAGCCAACGTTTGGAAAAAAAATTTTTTGATAAAAATACAATACTTACTATACATTTAATTAGCCCCACCCCCATAACCCCCCCCCCCAAAAAAAAAAACCCAATCAAACGGATACCAGGACAGTGTAGGGTACCTATAGGGCTTTTTTTCCCGGTCTCAAATTTGGGCTGTAGAGGTACCACCAAGAGGTTCCCAGGGGTTCGAGTTCATTTTAGGGGTTAATATCTCACGAGTTTGATCACAAGAACTAGGAAACACTGGAATCTAGTAGAAGACCTCAAGAGGTGATCGTAATAAGCGTAAGAGGGCATTTTACGGTTATCAGGGCAGTGTAAGGGACCTATAGAGCTATTATTTCCCGGTCTCAAATTTAGGCTGTAGGGGTACCACCAGGTGGTTCCTCGGGGTTTGAGTTCATTTCAAGGGCTTATATCTCCTTTGATATTGATCACAGGAACATAGAAACACTGCGGTTAGGTAGAGGACCTTCCAAGGTATTCATAACAAGTGTCAACAAACGCATATGACCCCTATAAGGGTCAGTTTAGCTCACCCGAACTTTGTCAGATTTTAGCATTTCACAATGTTATAGAGATGAAAGGTGGGCCATTATCTCTTTTATCTTTAAAGTGTGCATTTTACGGATATCAGGGCCGTGTAGGGGACCTATATGGCTATCATTTCCCGGTCTCAAATTTGGGCTGTAGGGGTACCACCAGGTAGTTTCCAGGGGTTCGAGCTCATTTCAGGGGTTTATATCTCACTTGATTTTGATCATAGGAACTTACAAACACTGGGGTTAGGTAGAGGACCTTCCAAGGTATTCATAACAAGTGCTACAAAGTGCATACATGTATGACCCCTACGAGGGTCAGTTTCGCTCACCCGAACTTTGTCAGATTTTAGCATTTCATAATGTTATTGGGATGAACGGTAAGCCATTATCTCTTTTATCTTTGAAGTGGGCATTAAACGGAAATCGGGGCAGTGTAGGGGACCTATAAGGCTATTATTTCCCGGTCTCAATTTTGGGCTGTAGGGGTACCACCAGGTGGTTCCCCAGGGGTTCGAGCTCATTTCTGGGTTTTTTATCCCCCTTGATTTTGATCACAAAAACTTACAAACACTGGGGTTAGATAGAGGACCATCTAAGGTACTCATAATAAGTGTTACAAATCGCATATGACCCCTATAAGGGTCAGTTTAGCTCACCCGAACTTTGTCAGATTTTAGCATTTCACAATGTTATAGGGGTGAAAGGTGGGCCATTATCTCTTTTATCTTTGAAGTGTGCATTTTACGGATATCAGGACAGTGAAGGGGACTTATATGGCTATCATTTCCCTACAAGGGTTGAGGTGAGCTAATTCGACCCTTTTTGGGGTCATAGGCGCCATCTAATGCTAATAATGAATACTCTTGAGGTCTTATATCTAATCCTAGTGTTATCAAGTTCTTCTGATCAAACTCAAATGAGATATAAAGCCCTGAAATAAGCCCGAACCTCTGGGAGCCACTTGGTTGTACCCCTACAGCCCAAATTTGAGACCAGGAGTAATAGCCCCGTAGGTCCCCTACACTGCCCTGGTATTCGTTTGATGCACACTTCAAAGAAAACGAAGATAAAGGACCACTTTTTACCCCTATATCTTTGTGAAATACTAAAAAATGCCAATGTTCGGGTGAGCTAACTGGACCCTTGTAGGGGTAATAGGTGCTTTCTAATGCTAAAAATGAATATATTTTGAGGTCTTCTACTTAATCTACGTGTTTTCAAGTTCTTGTGATCAAACTCAAGTGAGATGTAAAGCCCTGAAATAAGCCCGAACCTCTGGGAGCCAGTTGGTGGTACCCCTACAGCCAAAATTTGAGACTGGGAAATAATAGCCCTATGGGTCCCTTGCACTGCCTTGGTATCCGTTCAATGCACACTTCAAAGATAAAAGAGATAATGGCCAACCTTTCACTTCATAACATTGTTAGATTTGACAAAGTTTAAGTGAGCCTAACTGACATTTGTAGTGGTCAAATGCGCTTTGTAACACTTGTTATGAATACCCTCGAAGATCGTCTACTTAACCTTAGTGTTTTTAAGATCCTGTGATAAAAATCAAAGGAGATATAAACCCCTGAAATGAGCTCGAACCCCTCGGAGCCATTTCGTGGTACCCTTGCAGCCCAAATTTGAGACCAGGAAATAATAGCCCTATAGCTTAGGTTACCTACACTGCCCTGTTATTCGTTTGATGCACACTTTAAAGATAAAAAATATAATGGGCCACTTTTTATCTCTGTATCATTGTGAAATGCTAAAGTTCGATCGAGCTAACTGGACCCTTGTAGGGGTCATAGGCGTCCTCTTATGCTGATAATGTATACCTCTTGAGGTATTCTACCTAGTCCTAGTGTTTTCAAGTTTTTGTGATCAAACTCAAGTGAGATACAAACCCCAGAAATTAGCTCGACCCCCTGGGAGCCACTTGGTGGTACCCCATCAGCCCATATGTGAGACCAGGAAATAATAGCCCTATAGGTCCCCTTTGTATCCGTTTGATGCACATTTCAAAGATAAAGAAGATAATGGACCACTTTTTACCCCTATATCATTGTGAAATGCTAAAAAATTCCGAAGTTCAGGTGAGCTAACTGGACCATTTTAGGGGTCATAGGCACACTCTTACGCTTATTACGATCACCTTTTGAAGTCTTCTACTAAATTCCAGTGTTTGCCAGTTCTTTAGATCAAACTCAAGTGAGATATAAACCCCTAAAATGAGCTCGAACCCCTGGGAGCCACTTGGTGATACCCCTACAGCCCAAATTTGAGACCGGGATTTAATAGCCCTATAGGTCTCCTACACGGCCTTGGTATCCGTTTTATGCACACTTCAAAGATAACGGAGATAATGGACCATTTTTTACCCCTATTTTATTGTGAAATGCTAAAAAATCCTAAAGTTCGGGTGAGCTAAATTTTCTCCTTTATATATCATAAGAATTTTTTCTCTAAGGTTCACGTCAAAACATGGCTTGCTCAAAAAAATCCCAAATTCACCTTTGGATTTCTGTTTTGGTTTGCGACAAAGGCTAATTTTTTTATGAGAATAAAATCACAATGAAAGATGTCTGTTCGTTCTGTTTTTGTAATAATACGAGGACTTTTTAATTTTCGATGCATGTTATTTTCGGAGAAACGTAAACAGACTCGGGTATCAATTTTTAAGCGTACGTATAGACAAATATATACCAATATATTGAATTTCATTTGACACAAACCCATTTATAATTCTTATCCAGGCGAGCCTTACTACCTCCGAAGTTGTCAATGCCCATAGAAATTAGTCATGCATAAATCTTCTTGATATTAAGTAAAATATGCCGATAATAATGTAAAATATAATTTTCTGTTCGAGTACTCTCAGTACTTTGATGATTTTCCTTATTGGCTGCTAGCTTCTACGGGCTTAGTGGTTGCTGATAATGGCTGCTAGCTTCAGCCTAGTTTCGTAGGTATAGAAAGCGGAAACCGCCCTAGAACCTAAAGAGTAAAGAATATAGCGCGTTGATAAAAAAGGAATTAAGCTTCAATGAATGAATTTTAGTCTTCATACTCAAATTCTATTACATGTATGTGTGTCATAAACTCTTGTCTGCTGTAATTTTATCTGTTTCTAAATAGTAGACCAGTCAAACGACAGAAAACTGTTTAAGAATATGTGTATTTATAATACGAGTAGATATCTCATAATTGTCAAGAATAAGAAATATTAAGATTTTGTAAATTAAATGTAACAAAAATGTAAATAATAAGAAAAACACAAATATATTACCTTTAATCGTTGTACCAACAGCTGCACCATATCCACGACTATTGAAGATAAATAAAAATTCTTATCATTACACAATGAAAGCTTTACATTATAAATGTAGTATTGCTTACACAAGATGCCGGATATACAAGAATAAATAGGAACACTTACTGTTCAGTTCTGGGTTTAAAAATAAAAATACAATTTAAGAATAAACAAAATCTGATTATTTGTTTTTGCACATTCGAAAGCATCACTAACTAATGTTCACAAAAAGATGTTTGAAAAAACTTCCTTGGTGTCTGAGTTTGTTGATAAATTATGTACGTTCTTGGAATTATTTTGATTATATTTTCTCACGTTATTTAACGGGATGGCGGTGCAATGTCTCTTTTCCGGGACCATTTTTAAATCAAGGAAACATTTAAGTTATCTAAATAACTGTGTAGGTATTGGGCGTTTCACAAATACGTGCGTTAGTAAATCGTGTCATAACGTTACATAACTTATTACATAGTCGCAATAATTTTATGAATACCTGGGGTTTAAAGTCGATATGGAAAATTCATATAAATCATTATTAAAATATTTGTATTTCGTATTTATAAAAACTGCTTATAATTAACTAAAATACCTGTTTCATTCAATAGAGATATCTCGATTTATATGATTTAAATAACATTATTATTTACAAATAATGCATATGTCAATAATATGGCGAGTATAGGAACACGCCATGGGTCGTTGACCTGGAAACATCATATAAGCAGTCATAAAGTTAATTATGGATGCTTAATTCTTGGTTTTACTTACAGATGCCTGCTACGACAAAAAAAAAAATCATTGTAGGTGGATGAAGTATTTAATTTTGAATAAAACTTTAAATGAACTTGCTTACGTAAATTGGACATTTGAGTTTGATTTTAAGGTTATTTTCAGAATCAAAACACACAGCTAAAAATTTTTTTTATCACGTATTTAAATTATCCTAAAAATATTTCATTGTACATTTATATTTAAAATATTAAAATAATTGCTTTTGAAGCCGATTTAGCACTTATTAAAAGCAGTTTGAAGCAATCTTGTATGACGTCATAGGTGTCAACTTCTCATTTTTCTTGTATTAAATGAAAGTGTTTTCTTACGTGTTTATTACCAAAATGAAACTTTTGTCATTTTTTTAAGTGTTTAATACATTTTAAAGTACAGGTTGATATTTTTACCTAAAATTTCCAATTGTTCCATAATAAATGTATTAAAAAAACTCAGTGTTAAGCTCATATCACAAGTTTAATTACCTATTTGGTAATTTTGAATTCTGTATGCTTTGAATCCGTCGTATTTTTTTAGGCAATATCCCTTATTTAAATCTATATTTGTTATGATCTCAATATCACTAATTAAAATTGATATTGATAATAAATCAAATTCATACTTGATGTGTTCGTTGCATTTGTCGCGCATATTGTGATTGGGAAATATTTAATTACATTCTGACATGCATCAAATGAATGTGAAAAACAAAATTATTATTAATACAAAATTGTCATTACAAACACCATCAATGTTTTGTTTTGATTGTTGTGTTGTACATGTATATCGTCATACATGTAAATTGCTGGACATCACGGATGAATGCCCTGAGATAAGAACACAGGTGTGCCATTTAGTCCCTTGTAGAGAAATATATATAAAAGTGTCTGCTTAACAGGCAATATCACACCTTTTTACGAACCAAATAAATTTATAATTAATATATGATCTCTTATCACGGGCATAATTGTGCATCAAACAAGCTTTTCTGACAAAATTTCTGTTTTAACCGTAGTCGAATGAACCATGGCGTCAAACAAAAGTTTATCCCATTTAAAACTTAAAAGATAACAATAATTGTTGAGAAAAAATTTCAACATTTCATCACCTTATTAATATGTTATGTTTTTCACCAAAAGAACACTGTTTTCAGGCAATAAATACTCAGCATGCTTTAAAATAATTTGAAAGTCTCAACCTTTTACTCCTATTGTCACACTCATATTTTCACTGTTTACAAGTTTTTACATATTTTCATTCAGTTTCATATAACGCGTTCATTTCAATTTTACAAATAAACATAATGATTTTATATTAGACGATTTCACACAGTTTTCTTAATTAAAGAAAATTTAGAGTTATAAAATCATCTTTATGTTCATTTGAAATATTGAAAAAAACCGATTTATATGAAAATGAATGAAAATATGAAAAAAACATGTAAACAGTGAAAATATGAGTGTGACCTTTTTCCCATTGTAATATGAAATATTTTCATTTCAAAATTTTAGTTTTAATACTGTAATTCCGTAATAATTAACTCAGTTTCCTTATGAGCCACTCGGCACATCTCGGCACTCGATGTACTTTACGGAATCAGCCGAGGTTTGCCGAGCGATTAGAACAAATATAACTCTTTTATGTAGGGATATAGACTTTTTGTATTCGTTTGCTAATCGTTTATGAAGCAAAGATGACGCTCAAAAATCATTTTCGTAATAATGTGTAAGTGTTTTAATTTGTTTTAACATGAGTTAACTATTATTCCCTTTATGTTTTTGTATACATATTTAGATCATACAATTCAAGATCGTGCGATCATAGATTTATTAAGACTGACTAAAAGTTGCTATTGTAAAATATACTTTCACTTTCATTTTCACTATAACTTCTTACGGAATAATCTGATGTATTTTAAAGTCTTAAACGTTTATTATCTAATTAGTTACAGTATCAATTTATTTGTTAATAGTATTGTTTATTATGTAATTAACCATGGTCTCATTGTATTGATCGGGTTTTTATTTCATATTGTTAAACGAGACCGGGTTGTTTTTATTATAACACTTACTTGATTGCGCTCTTTTAATAAATACATATTTTCATCGCCCATTCTCTGCCTCTTTTTCAAGCTTCTCGGATACAACCTATTTAGGATCGTCTAAAGAAGTAGAAAGTGTCTCCAAAAGGATAGGGCAAACCAAATATACACCCAAACCGTGTGGGACACTATTATAAGAGAATTGGTGGAATTTTTTTTGTATAAAATCAGAAAATAAAACCAGGAGTATTGGACAATGCTGTAAAATATTAAGGCATGAAATATGCTGATTTTATGTCAAAACTGTAGTTAATTTTTCTTTTAATTTTACGAAATATTAGTTAAATATTTGAGAAAAACTTTCGCTCTTGTAATAAAATTGTTTTCTTTAAAATCGACAGGTGGTGATATCGAACAGTGTTCAAAATCAAAAGAAGAAAGAAAAAAAAAAAAACCAGAGGCAGAGGAAACACGGACCTCTAAAAAATTAAAGGTAGGATAAGGTGCCATGGAAGAGTGAGCATCCTCTGCTGATTGGTCACACCACACAATTAATTGGGAAATCGGAAAAACCCGTAGACAATTAGGTGATTAAGTATGGTATAACAATAAATATGAAAAACGTCAGTCAGCATGCGACCCAGTGGAAAACT
Organism: Magallana ariakensis; assembly: GCA_020458035.1. Taxonomy (NCBI): domain Eukaryota; kingdom Metazoa; phylum Mollusca; class Bivalvia; order Ostreida; family Ostreidae; genus Magallana; species Magallana ariakensis. The sequence continues at coordinate 48,653,756 of CM035812.1, read as the reverse complement.
GTATTTTCTGGCAATGTCGTTGCATCAACCATAGAACTTACGAAATAAAGACCTCAATCATGACTGTTGATAGTCTTGTTTTATCAACTTTTTGTCAGTAGCTTGCCTCACCATAAAACTGTTCATATGTAGAGCATGCCATTACGTATCGACTTTACTGAGAGACATAAACTCCATATGGAGGTGGTGAAGATGAAGATATATTGCTACATAAGTAAGGAAAGTTAACAATATAAAAATTGAAGTCATTACGTTTATCAGTTTTGTTTTTACGTTACCATCAATGTCCCTTTTCAGTAAAATATCCAAATATGAAAGAGGTGTCGCAGACTCTGTAGTACATTTTATTTCAAGTTCACTAGGATATATAGAGTCGACGTAAGTATGGAAGTAAGGATTTTTAATTGATAATACGTCGTCGATATACCTTTCGGTAAAAATGGTATTTCATAAAGGTACAATGTCAAAGATTAAGTGTACACAAAAATAAGTGTAAAAGTTGGATACTTTACGGCATTCTTTTTTGTTATTCTACCTAGGGGCCATATGGCACAACATCCTTTGAACACCCATATAAATCCATTGTTTCTCAGGTGAGCGATGTGGCCCCATGGGCCTCTTGTTTAAAAACTGTTATTATATAAATGCCAGTTTAGATGCTCTAAAAGATTTTGTCGCATGTTTCTACTCTTATAACGGCAAATTTTTCTTAAAAATACGTTGTATATCATGGATGCATGCACGGGTCATTTTGAATGGGAATAAACATTGGTCTAATCACTGTGTATTTAACCCCGGGTCAACATTCAGATAATTCCTCATAGGATATAAACATGACCACTTTTCCCAGGTAGCAATAGTCCACCTGGTGTTCCTTCTTGTATTATTTGGAGTGTATTTAAAAAAAGCATCATTTATGATCTATTTCAGCAATATCTAGGAAGAAAACCCATTTTTTCTAACGTTTTGCTATCGGAAAATAATGACCAAAGTGAATATACATCAGAACAGTTTACTTGTTTATCTAATTACAGTCCCTACCAATCAAACCCTACATATTCTAACCATTTAGTCAAGAGACAAAGACCATGCGACAAAATGGTTGTTACACGTTTGGCTCGGGTGCGACAAGCCGCTTAATAACCCTAACTAGCTTACACATAGACAAATGACACATATATAGAAAATGGAAATTGATTGAATGAATGAAAATCGTACTACATCTCATTTTTTAATAGTAAAATACTGTAATAAATAATTTTGCTTTACTTTTCTCATAATCATTACTTTAACTATGATTGATTGAAAATTTTCCATTGAATTATATAAAGTTAGTTTTAATGATCTGGATTCTGTGGGAGGTAAATACATGTATAAGTACACTTAATCACTAGTGGGAAGCACAATATTCTAAATTAAAATCAACTACAAGAATAAATACATGTAACAGTGTGACAAGAGGAAACGCAAGAGGGAAAAGCGGTAATATCACGGTATTGATAGATTTGTTTATTGCTGGTTAATTGTATGTTGTTAGTTGATTTTGTGACTTTTGTGTGGTCATTTATGTTATTCAGTTTTTCAAGCTGACTGATTACAGTGTACTCATAATGGCAAACCACAAAAGAGTCTTACTATTCATTCTCAAGCTTGCTTAAGAAGTAGGTGATCTTATTTTGGATTGGGATTTTTACGTCGAAGGCAAAACAGACCTCATTGGAGACAAAGTGAGATTCAGTATTCTTGGATTTGCCATTTTCGGAACTATTTTGTTTTTGTGTACCGTTATTACAAAGAGTTACGGGATCTCCAACAGCGACGACGATGACCAAGACGAAGAGAACAGCACGTGCGCTGTAACACTTTCGCTGATGTCCACCCTACTGGAGGATTTACCCCAGATTATATTGGCTCTGATCGTCGCGTTCGGTACCAAGAAGTTAATATCACCTGTACAAATTGTAAAAGCTTGTTATGGAATAGCTGAACCTATCATACAGCTTACCATTAATGTCTGTCAGTATCGTCAAATGAAGAAAAACACTTGGAACAGTAATGGATGTAGCATGAGTTGCAAGATATTTGAAATGGTTCTGAGTTGTATTCTTATCATTTGTTCAATCGTTTTGCTAATTGATTTAGTCACTGATATGTAACTGATATGTTTATATAAACAGAGCTAAATAATTTGCATCAATTACAAAAACTGAAAACAAATGCATATTTATACTGAAAGTTATCATACAGTAACATTTGTCATATTGATCGTTTATAATTTGAATATATATTATCACAACATGTGATACCAGATTTAGCAATTCTTTTTTCAAAAAATGAAATATGTACATTCATCAATATCAATTCTTTAACAACTTCCTTTATGTCATAGTATTGATTATCATGTTCTACCCATTTTGGCGGTTTTTTCCTTTCAAAAGTTTAAGTTACATGTGTAAAAAGCGGTTAATTTTTATATTAGATAAGTTAGGTTGGCATACTTGTATGTCTAAAAGGAAGGAAATTTGCGCTTTAAAAATACTTTTAAAATAGAACTATTATCAGTAACTACATACATACTAGAGAATACTAAACACATGAAAAAAGGATAGAGAATTGATGATGTAACAAATAATTAAAAATGATTGACGCATATAAGCTGATAGATTGACAATGACAAACATTTTGACTGTATATATTTAATGGTTAACAAAATTATTACCTAAAACGTTAACAGAAAATGTCTTCTCGTAGACTTTAAACTTGACAACTGTATTGAGGAAACAACAACTACAATTTCTTGTAGAGAGCGGAAGTTGATGTTTAATGTAAACATTTTATTTTTAGCCATCAATTGAAATTAAGATAAAATAGGAATCGTAAAAAGCTGCGTATCTCTTCAAATAACGTGTGCCAAAGATAATTATATCACCATGTATATCATTTCATTAAGCAGTAGTTATCAAAAGAATTTTTAAAAAATCACATAAGACAAACAAGGAATTTTTTTTTAATAAGAAATTTTAATACCTCCCTCCTGAAAAAATAAACGAAATAATATTTCTAAACTCTTAATTCTATATATAGATGTTGATAAAATATTGTTCAAACCAAGTTTTACAAAAAATCGAAAAGTAAAATAAAACCAATTTCTTCTATCAATAGTGCTGCATTTTGGTAGAGAATTGCAAATAAAAAAAGAACAAAAAATCCCCAAAGAACTAGAAGATGGAAAAATTATAAACTTACTTTTTACTCCATTATAAAAGATTATGAAAAAATGAACTTTATACAACATTTATACTTTCATATAAATGATCCCTATTAATAATAATAGCAACATGTTGTGCTTGATATACGTTTTCTTCATTCGTGGTTCTAATATACATGCAGAGGTAGATGAATAACAAAAATAAGTCGATGGTCCCAAGAGTGATGATGGCAATTCGCAAGGTATATGATTTGTTCTTTGTTATGTCTGAAAAAAAAGATAATCGAAATTTAAAACAAATAGACTGTAAAAAATGATTCTTTTGATTCTAAAGTTTAGTAAAATGTAGTGAAGGAATAAAAGTGAAATCATATCATATCTTTGTATTTTTACAAATTATTCCTTCAGCTAGGAAAACTTCATAGCACTTCATACACGCACCAGAACAGGTATCTTACCTTTGTAATCTGACACATTGCATTTTGACACGTGATTATCAATACCGTCTGTGCAATTACAAATCTTAGGACAGTCATCTTCAGACTGATTGCAGGAACACAATTCGTTAAATTCGGAGATGTTAGAACCTTTGAACAGATTTATAACATTAGCATGATGAAATAATGCATTATCATAATTTACTATCAAATTGTGTCATTTTTTGTCTTATTATAAATAGTAGGCGTGTTCTATATTTGGTACCAGAAGTTTGAATACATGTAAAAGTAAATGCTTGCATTAATACTTTTTTCTCGACTTAATATGTGCGTAGCTGCACACAAGAGTTAAGATTTATAACAATTGCTTTTTAAAAATACTACTTAGAGACGTACAAATACTAGTATTAATTTTAATTGCCTTTACTATAAATACTTATAACGATTACAAGTATATCATACGTGTAAATTTCATAGTTATTAAAAGCAAAGTCATGGGATTTATTGTTGGATACATATGCTTTCATGTCATGTACATTGAATGTTTTTGATTTAACCGTAGATCCGTCGTTTTATATTAATATTAATCTTATCCACACTTTTTATTACTTTTTAAAATAAACTGCTATGTTGCTCATCTCAAATTTATGCTTATGGATTTAAAAAGTATCCTAGATACGCTCTTCCTGGTTTGCATTACATGAAACATCAATGGACTATTTCTAAAACAATAATTACAATTTCCGTCATTCAATTTTTCCTCTCAATAAAGATGATTAATCGTGCAATTTCTAATCATAAAAGAAGCAAATTTGAATACTTAGCGCTGTTTGCCTCAAATAAAACACAGTGCACATATGTTCGTAAGGAAAAATAGTCTCTAAAATTAGATTAAAATAATGAAACATGAATAGTAGTATAGTAGTATCGTTACATCCATGCGCGTGGTCACAAACTTCTTCTGAACAGTTACACTTCATCTGACATCCACTACCATAACCCGGAAATCGGCAAGTTTTCTCACATGTTGATCCCAAGTACCCCACTGGGCATACTAGTGAATGGAATAAAGCTTTATAATGTAGGCTTTTAAAAGAAACCAGAACGTATATATTTTGAACATGTATAATTAATATATAGATATTCATATATTTTTTTCTCTTTTTATGCTCTTACAATAAGTTTTGCATATATTTTCAAATACTCAGTTTATTAACGTTTTGGGATTGTGGATTTTGTATCAAGGGAATGAGATGACTCCACGACTGGTGACGATTTTGAAACAGGGTGTAACGTTTGTGAGCCCACTAAAATAGAAGTTAAACCTGTTTCTAAATTATTTGTTGAAGGAAATATGATCATATATGTCACATTGAATAAGACAACTAAGACAAAACATATTGAAAAGAGAAGTATGTTGACATATAGTTCAACGAAGACAAAAATAACACAATTCAATTTATCATACAAAACTCAAAATTTAATATAAATCACCAGAGCAACCGGTTGCAGCGTTGCAATTGGACTCGATACAGTTGCATATGCTCTGACAGTAGTTGCCAAAACTGGGATAGCGACACGGAATGGTACAGTTGTTTCCAGTAAGTCCATGTGTACACGCTGGAAATAAACACATAATGAGGTACTTAAAATGATATAAAGTGGTTCAGTTCAATTGTTTTTATCATCATTAAAAAAAATACTTACGAATAATTTTTGTGCATTTAGATGTAGCTTTTATTTCCATCCTAAATCAACAATGTTATATTGTATGTGCATAAATATAATAAATAAGGATGATAATTGGTAGATGCAAATACATTTTTTAATTTACTTACGTTGGTCTTATTTCCCCGTGAAGTATACAGTTTTTAATTATCAGATCAAACAGTATAATTTTCAACAAAATGGAGTGCATCGCTCTATATAAGAAACACTCACAGATCTGTTTGTAAATATCTTATTATATTATCGATATATTGTTTATATTGATATCGCACAACACGGAAGAAAACAAAAATAAATTATTTGCATATTTCCTTGCAGTACAATGCACATCGCAATCAAAACAATATGTAAATCACGCATGCTTTCATCTCGTGGTTGGTTTCAGCAGTATATTGTATAAAATATTTGTTTTGTGTACTCATGAAGGTACCGATTCACGATGTACTTAGTTTGATTCAATCCATATGTGCATCATTCTACATACTGTTTTTAACCTTTATAAAACTGCTTTTTTGGCGTTGGTTGGGTCATTACCTTTCAAGGTATATCCAAATAGCTATGCTATTTTAAATACCTTCATTGGTTTGTGATTTTGATGTTGGCAATGCATAAATTATCTTATGATCTACTATAGCTACCGGTAATATAAGTTCAGTTTCATTGAGAAAACAAACTCCAAGTAAAAACAAGATAGCATATATTATGCTTCGATTCTAGATTTAGGAATTGTTTTTAATAATCCTTGTTGAGTCATCAGTAAATGTACAACAAGGAAGTGTTTACTAATCTCACGACTTTGGCTGTTGAAATTCTAAAAATGAGACGAGTGACGAGTAATCTTCCTGCTTATATATATATATATATATATATATATATATATATATATATATATATATATATATATATATATATATATATATATATATATGGCGAGTCATGTATTATGAATATACATATTAATTAAGATATTTTGTTTTAATTTCGTACCATTTAACTAATTATAATGAAATCCCCCTCCCCTTCAGTAAAAAAAAAAACCAGTGTATAGTTGCATTTGTAATGAAGTTAATATGTTACTTGTCAAAGTGTTTAATTTGAGGAATAAGAAATCATTATTTAAGTATTATGAGGTGATCAAATACGGTCGAAATAGATCAAATTTGATAAAACCCAAATGGCTTTATGGTAGATTTGATCACGCGTGACGTATTTTCCTTATTTATTATATCTGTATAACTTTCAGCAATTGTACAATTAGATATACAAAAAGTCATTACCATTGACAAATACATAGAAACTGTTGATATATTGTTAGAATTTTTTCAATCATTACATACAGTACACAACACAGTTTGAAACACAAATGCTCTTCATACCCTTTTTCCTGTAGATGTTTAAAGCATATCATGGTTAATATGCTTGCAAGAAACAATATTATAGTATAAATATGTTAGACCAAAACCAAATCTATATGTTATTAAAAGGATACTTATTTTCCACATTTATATTAGTATTCTCAAACATAATTAACAAATGCAAGCATGAATTTAATAAGGCAACATGTTGTTAGGAATATAAAGCAAAATAAATAAATAAATAAATAAATAAATAAATAAATAAATAAATAAATAAATAAATAAACGAAAAAAAATAAAAATAAAATAAAGAAATAGAACTGGATTAAAATAACTACTTGAATTTCTCTTGTTTTAATAACTCAACAGTTTGAAGTTTTGAAAATCAACGAACAATGATTTTGTAATTTAGATACGATGCACAATTCGTTACATTCTCTTTCAAAATAACGCACATAAATTCTTAAAGTACATGTAGTAATGTGTTATGTTTAGTATTTATTTGAATCGGACAAAAAATATCTATTCATATTAAATGAATCATATATGTGTAAATTATTTTATAATGTCTTTTTAAGAAGATATTTAATATTAATAGTTTTATGCTCATTTGCAATCATGATTTTAATATAGTTTAACTTTAAAACATATAATGTCATAAAGCTTTTCCCCCCTCTATTTCATACCAGATAGGAAAGGAAATAAACTTTGGAGTATGACAACTTAATATGGCTTTTTACAGTTGTACTATTCCAAGTATATAATCCAAACAAAGTGCATTTGATCAAACAAATTTAATTATTATACAACAACACCAATCAAAGAACGATATCACATTGCTGTATGTATATTTCGGAAACATCCCAAAGCTTTATATCACTTATTTCTAACGAAAAAGATAATTTCATGCAATTTATTTTCAATGTATCTGACACTTAAATGACAGTTGTTAACATAAAAACATCTAAAATTTTGCATTAATACATGGTACACATTAGTATGTTCTTTATGCCTTTTTGACTTATTTTAAATGAAACCGAAAGCGCGATTTATTTAGCAAGCAAATAAAGAAACAGTTTCAATATAAGACGAAATCTGCCCTTAAGATGATACAGTCAGTTCAAGCATATCTTTTACAACATACACCATAGCATAGCATAGCATAGAAATCTCATAGCATAGCATTGAAATCTCATAACTAGCATTGGAATCTCATACCATAGCATGCAATCTCATAGAATCTCATTCGTCATACCATACCATAGCATACCATAGCATAGCATAGCATACAACATGATTTTAACTCGGTTTTGAATGTTTTTATTTGAAAGAATAAATGCTCACATTGCAGATTAGTGGTTAACTTTGGCTTTTTATCATTTTACTTCCAAATGTGTGGAACTCTTCTGTGTATTGAGGCTTTTGTGTTCATATCTCATAGCATACCATAGCATAGAATAGCGTAGCATACCATATCATTAAGCCCTCCATTTCAATTTCTCATAGCATAGCATACAAATCTCATAGCATTGCATTGAAATCGCATAGCATATCATTAAAATCGCACACCATAGCATAGCATTAAATTGTAAAAGATATGCATGAAATGACTGTACTCCCATTAATATATTTATATATCTTTTACCTTTAGATACACTGTGAAATAGAAACACGTAGAAAATGCATATGATTAATGATTTCAAACTGTGTTATCCCAAAAGTGTTGTGGATTTTATTTTCAACATTTTACAGAAAAAAATCTGTTTTAAAAGGGTTTTATATTATATAGAGAAATCTGGAGCTGTATGAAGAGTCTTCGTTAATCTGAAAATGCACGCATCATCTGTTACTTCTAATTTAAACTTGCTATAAATTCTATACGCATTTGTCTGTAACCTATCAGCAATAAGCAATATTTTTTTTTATAAAAACTGCAATCAAAAGTCATTCCGAAAGGCAACCTCCGACTATATTTTATTGCATTGTTAGATATCTTTATGAATCATATGTCATGTGTATGTATACGTATATGATGATCAGCACACTTTGTATATACTTCACACGATAAGAAGTACACTGTAGTTATTTGTGATTCATTCTATATTTTTTCATTGTTGTTTTGTCTTTATAATCATTAAATCCAGATTATAAACTTAAATTAAAAATGACATTTTTTTCTCACATGGTTTAGGGATAAATTACAACTCTGCGTTTAACAAACCCAACAGACAAATATTCCAAAACAAATGCCATTTTAAAGCTTATATGTTTGATTTGGTCAAAGGAGAAAAATACAGCATTCGTTTGTCGAAGAAGGAATGCGCATCCGTGAGAAAAAGATATTACGAAGGTTTTGTATAATTATCAGGAAATCAAAAGAGACGGGTTTTATTTTACATTTGTCTTTAGTCGATCTTTAAAGATTAGAATGGGTAATTTTTTTTAACTGCTGTTCCCTTTATATGGTTTTTATTCGTACAAAACGCACTGACTTTTTTTTCTTGCAACCAAGATGCAAGAAAAATACATATATGTATCATATACAGAAACGACTGCCTATTTAAACATGACCTATGAGTCATATTGTACTTGATGTATACTTAAGCATTTGGTATCAGCTAAAATCCGTTGTCTTGAGGTAAACTGATGTACTCACCTATGTTTCTCCATAGTTAGAATGTTTTTAACAATATAAAGGTAAATTTTAGAGCTACTATATTGTATATCTGTACGGTTTTACTGAAACTATTCAAGATGAATATGCAAAGCAATAAAAATTTAAAATCACAATTTTCAAATATCAAACGGTTGGTGCCATACAAAGCGAGGTACAAAACTAAATGACGATGCAAAGTTACACAGCACGTATGTACTTTTACACAAGAATTTAAACTTGTTGAGATTACATCTGTTTTGTTTGACCTGATATAAAGTATTACTTAAAGGTAAAATGAACAAAACCCTAATATTTTCTCTCTTTTTTCTGTTAAACGAAATAAAATTTAAAATAATAAAGACATCATCTATAAATAATTTCCATTTTCCCTGGTATAACAAGATGAATAAAGAGTGGTGATACATCTGGACCACTTATTTTAGGGTATGCCAAAATGCATTACTAATAAAAGCTCTTTCAATTTAAAAACGTCTTTTGTTTTAGATTTGAACAACCAATAATCAGGAAAAATATAAACTTACAAGTTTCTAACCTGGTAGATGTAGAACTGTGATCTTTTGACAATTGTATAAAGCTTTACACATGTCGAAACTCGCTAGTACAATTACTATTACATATATCATCGGTGAAAGCGGGAAGTTCTCAATGTAGAAAGGAGCGCATCTTTTTTAACACAGTAAGGTAAACATGTATCGAGCCAATTTTCTGATTTTATACCATTCTTGTGCAAATAGCCTAACGTTAAATTGGGTCTTTTTATGCAATATCTCTATGAATCACTTAAAATTCCACTCCTTCTTTTCTTTTACCCTTTAAAAACAAAATATTACCTTAACATTGATTTAGTCTTTAACGATGTATTTTACTTATGTGTTTTTTAATTTTGAGTCGAAAGCTATTACATGTTAAGTTTAATAATCTATGGAGATTAAAAAATATTGAATATCAAAAAATAAAAAAAAATCTTTCTTGCTATACATATAAGTATATTTTTTAATAGAGATTTAAAACGATATGTTGATCATTAAAACATTAAAAGGATTTACTTCTTTTCTCACAAATTTAATGCAAGTGGTACATGTAAGTTGAATTAAACATCTTAATTATAGTACAAGAAAATGTGTTATTACATATATAAAGTCATCACAAATAAATATACCTTAAGATGAATTTTACAGCAATAAACCGTTAATCTTTAGTGGTTAATTGCGTACTGTTCGAAACTCGATCTAACTTTTAACAATACCAACTGAAATATCTGGAACATGCAGAGGAGACTCAATCCTGATGAAAATATCGATGAGGTACCAAACAGATTTGTCAGTTGTTTTACACTTGTTCTGAATTCCTGTGGAGTTCCAGTACATCGTTATTCCTAATTCCCGCGACTGAGGTGTCATCGCAAACGTGGAAACATAAACACATAAAAGTGTAAAAGCTAATAATGAAAGAACGATGATTACTGTTTGAAGAGAGGAACGTTTGTTCGCATTAATTGATTTCGTCATGATATCTTCATGTGAAGGAAACGTATTATTAATATTCTTGACTTTTGTCCATGTGTGTACTAAAACAATAGATTATATAATGAATTATTGATGTTTTTCTTGCTCAATTCGAAAAAAAATATTTTCATTTAAGATATAATTGAATACCAATGCTTTACCTAATATATCCCGTGTATATGTTATAGTGTAAATAGTGTTTGTAACCATTTTGTACGTCTTCATATCTACAAGAAAAACAATGAAAAAAATAATCATCGAGCAGATTGGTACGAAGTAAACAATATATTTTAAGTTTGTAGAAAGTAAAAAAAATATATTTTTGCAAAAATATTATTTCAGCCATAAAAGGGAAGGCAAGTTACAGTACCGATCAGACCCAACCTAACACCAGAGTAAACCCCAACTCAACCCCGGGTTTACTTTTGGGGTTTACTTGGGGTTTACTCTGGGTTTACTTTTTGAAAGTTTGGGTCCACTCGGGGTTTACTTTGGGTTTACTTTGGGTTTACTCGGGGTTTACTGTGGGTTTACTTGGAAATTGCTTTTGAGGTCAACTGTATGCACTGAAGTGTGAAGCAGACCCGTCTTTTATCTCGCTATCCTTCTGACTGTAATTCCTGCCCCTTGTATATTCCGAATACACAGTAAGGATCTGCTTTCAGGGGTATACTTATGACTGGGTTTACTCTCTATGTCCACTCTGGGTTTACTTTGGGTTTACTCCTGGTTTACTCTGCGTCCACTCTAGTAAACCCAAAGTAAACCCAGAAAGTAAACCCAGGGTATAGTTGGATTTACTTTCTGTTAGGTTGGGTCTAATCGGTACTGTATGGATACAGTTACATCCCGTTGTTTTATCATGTCATAGAAATTGACACTTTACTCACTTTCTCTGCATCCCTCCTTGAAGTTACAAATATGTTTTGCGCAATTGCATTCTTTTTGACAATTTAACCCAAAATTTGGAAATCGACATGGTATACTGCAGTTTGGGGCAATGAAACCTATTGGACAGCCTGTAAAAAACACCTAAGAGATAAATGAAATGAACTATAAGCGATATTAGGCATTTCTCGCACCAAAATCCAAGTTCTATAGATACCTTTAAAAAGTGTTAAAATCATTTAGAAATTAAAAATGTTAAAGGTAGTCACCAAAGTGACTTCTTAATGTAGAATTGACGTAAATGAGTTTGTCTTATTTTTCGACTGGAAAACACCGAGCGCATGCTGCATACGTACCATTTTAAACTATGGTGTGTACAATTATATGAACAAATACATTTGTTAAAATCAAACTTGAGCAGACCTGTGCTCCATACTTGCAAAGGCAAGATATGAAAAAATGACATTTTTTTATGTTTTGCAAAATCGCGGAAATAAGCCCATTAGATGGACGAAGATAAAGAGCTATTGTACAAAGATGACTATTGTCATGAAAAAATATAAAAGACAACCTCTAAATAATGTTTTTGGAAGTTTCTTATACGATACTATTTAAAAGTTGTTGAAAATGGGGGATGGGGGGTGGGGGCGCAGGTATTTGATCACATCAAATAGTGTCCCGTAGTATCGTTAATTTAAGAAAAGGATTAAATATAATTACTGATTTATTTAAAGGTTTGAAAAAAAATTCGGAACATCAGGACGAACAACAGGTATAAAAACATCAAATCATTTAAAATTGAATGATAATACACATCTTTAAACAACTGCTTTTTGCTGTGTAATAAAAAAAAATTAGCGTCATTATGTAAACTCATATATATATTTTTTTCAAGAAATATATAAACATGAACGAATATATTTATTATGCAAACGATTTACGATATCCAGAACATTCCATTATTACACACGGAAGATAGTAAAAGAAGGGACAACTGATTTTGTTAAATATTATGCTATTCAGCTTAACCGAGTTGTAAAAAGAAAATAAATTGCTTTAATATGAGCAAATCTTCCTTCAGAAGACTTGACTGTTTTGCCAATGAAATTATATTTCTAAATGTTGTAACAAACAAGTCTACATTACAGGAAATGAGTTTATTATGTTTGCCATGGTTGGTACAAGCTGACATAAAAAAGGTTATTGCCATGAGGTGAACCCTGGAACCGGACGTACACTTTTTGGTGGCAAATATTTGAACTTAGCTTTTCTTAAATTAAACATGTATAATACGCCCATATAAATATTGTAAAATGAGTAAACCAAATGGTAAGCTAAATCAAACTAAAATTGTCATAGAAAAAAAATGTTAAACGTAAAGTTCATGTTGAACCATTATGATTATTAAACGTATGCAAAACATGTCCACTTAATGTTCGTTAAATCATTCCTAGATGAAAACTTTTTCCACGTATTTGAATTTTTTTTCTGGAAAAATTGAATAAGATGATATGGTGTGACTATTAACCAGACTCGATAAGGATGCATCGTAGGTAACCAGGCTGAAGTTAGCAGCCACTAACAGCAGCCATTAAGCCCGTAGAAGCTAGCAGCCAATAAGGAAAATCATCAAAGAACTGAAAGTACTCGAACAAAAAATTATATTTTACTTTATTATCAGCATATTTTAATTAATATCAAGATAATAAATGCTCAATAATTTGTACGGGCATTGATGACCTTGGAGGCAGTAAAGCTCGCCTGGATAAGAGTTATAAATGCGTCTTTGTTGAATAGAAAACAAATTGTCTATACGGGTCATAAGATAAAAAAATAATGTTATCCAAGTACAAATGGAAAAACTAAATGCATCGCATAAAGTGATATGCAAACGTATTATGATGTATAAGCATTACTAAATTAAAGTAAATTAAAATGCGCACAACAATATTTGCTGTAAATTCTAACCAAAACACACAGTGATAAACGTTGTCAATTGAAAGCCAACGTTTGGAAAAAAAATTTTTTGATAAAAATACAATACTTACTATACATTTAATTAGCCCCACCCCCATAACCCCCCCCCCCCCCCCCAAAAAAAAAAACCCCAATCAAACGGATACCAGGACAGTGTAGGGTACCTATAGGGCTTTTTTTCCCGGTCTCAAATTTGGGCTGTAGAGGTACCACCAAGAGGTTCCCAGGGGTTCGAGTTCATTTTAGGGGTTAATATCTCACGAGTTTGATCACAAGAACTAGGAAACACTGGAATCTAGTAGAAGACCTCAAGAGGTGATCGTAATAAGCGTAAGAGGGCATTTTACGGTTATCAGGGCAGTGTAAGGGACCTATAGAGCTATTATTTCCCGGTCTCAAATTTAGGCTGTATGGGTACCACTAGGTGGTTCCTCGGGGTTTGAGCTCATTTCAAGGGCTTATATCTCCTTTGATTTTGATCACAGGAACATAGAAACACTGCGGTTAGGTAGAGGACCTTCCAAGGTATTCATAACAAGTGCCAACAAACGCATATGACCCCTATAAGGGTCAGTTTAGCTCACCCGAACTTTTTCAGATTTTAGCATTTCACAATGTTATAGAGATGAAAGGTGGGCCATTATCTCTTTTATCTTTAAAGTGTGCATTTTACGGATATCAGGGCAGTGTAGGGGACCTATATGGCTATCATTTCCCGGTCTCAAATTTGGGCTGTAGGGGTACCACCAGGTAGTTTCCAGGGGTTCGAGCTCATTTCAGGGGTTTATATCTCACTTGATTTTGATCATAGGAACTTACAAACACTGGGGTTAGGTAGAGGACCTTCCAAGGTATTCATAACAAGTGCTACAAAGTGCATACATGTATGACCCCTACGAGGGTCAGTTTCGCTCACCCGAACTTTGTCAGATTTTAGCATTTCATAATGTTATTGGGATGAACGGTAAGCCATTATCTCTTTTATCTTTGAAGTGGGCATTAAACGGAAATCGGGACAGTGTAGGGGACCTATAAGGCTATTATTTCCCGGTCTCAATTTTGGGCTGTAGGGGTACCACCAGGTGGTTCCCCAGGGGTTCGAGCTCATTTCTGGGTTTTTTATCCCCCTTGATTTTGATCACAAAAACTTACAAACACTGGGGTTAGATAGAGGACCATCTAAGGTACTCATAATAAGTGTTACAAATCGCATATGACCCCTATAAGGGTCAGTATAGCTCACCCGAACTTTGTCAGATTTTAGCATTTCACAATGTTATAGGGGTGAAAGGTGGGCCATTATCTCTTTTATCTTTGAAGTGTGCATTTTACGGATATCAGGGCAGTGAAGGGGACTTATATGGCTATCATTTCCCTACAAGGGTTGAGGTGAGCTAATTCGACCCTTTTTGGGGTCATAGGCGCCATCTAATGCTAATAATGAATACTCTTGAGGTCTTCTATCTAATCCTAGTGTTATCAAGTTCTTCTGATCAAACTCAAATGAGATATAAAGCCCTGAAATAAGCCCGAACCCCTGGGAGCCACTTGGTTGTACCCCTACAGCCCAAATTTGAGACCAGGAGTAATAGCCCCGTAGGTCCCCTACACTGCCCTGGTATTCGTTTGATGCACACTTCAAAGAAAACGAAGATAAAGGACCACTTTTTACCCCTATATCTTTGTGAAATACTAAAAAATGCCAATGTTCGGGTGAGCTAACTGGACCCTTGTAGGGGTAATAGGTGCTTTCTAATGCTAAAAATGAATATATTTTGAGGTCTTCTACTTAATCTACGTGTTTTCAAGTTCTTGTGATCAAACTCAAGTGAGATGTAAAGCCCTGAAATAAGCCCGAACCTCTGGGAGCCAGTTGGTGGTACCCCTACAGCCAAAATTTGAGACTGGGAAATAATAGCCCTATGGGTCCCTTGCACTGCCTTGGTATCCGTTCAATGCACACTTCAAAGATAAAAGAGATAATGGCCAACCTTTCACTTCATAACATTGTTAGATTTGACAAAGTTTAAGTGAGCCTAACTGACATTTGTAGTGGTCAAATGCGCTTTGTAACACTTGTTATGAATACCCTCGAAGATCTTCTACTTAACCTTAGTGTTAGTTAAGTTCCTGTGATAAAAATCGAAGGAGATATAAACCCCTGAAATGAGCTCGAACCCCTCGGAGCCATTTCGTGGTACCCTTGCAGCCCAAATTTGAGACCAGGAAATAATAGCCCTATAGCTTAGGTTCCCTACACTGCCCTGTCATTCGTTTGATGCACACTTTAAAGATAAAAAATATAATGGGCCACTTTTTATCTCTGTATCATTGTGAAATGCTAAAGTTCGATCGAGCTAACTGGACCCTTGTAGGGGTCATAGGCGCCCTCTTATGCTGATAATGAATACCTCTTGAGGTCTTCTACCTAGTCCTAGTGTTTTCAAGTTTTTGTGATCAAACTCAAGTGAGATACAAACCCCTGAAATTAGCTCGACCCCCTAGGAGCCACTTGGTGGTACCCCATCAGCCCATATGTGAGACCAGGAAATAATAGCCCTATAGGTCCCCTTTGTATCCGTTTGATGCACATTTCAAAGATAAAGAAGATAATGGACCACTTTTTACCCCTATATCATTGTGAAATGCTAAAAAATTCCGAAGTTCAGGTGAGCTAACTGGACCATTTTAGGGGTCATAGGCACACTCTTACGCTTATTACGATCACCTTTTGAAGTCTTCTACTAAATTCCAGTGTTTGCCAGTTCTTGAGATCAAACTCAAGTGAGATATAAACCCCTAAAATGAGCTCGAACCCCTGGGAGCCACTTGGTGATACCCCTACAGCCCAAATTTGAGACCGGGATTTAATAGCCCTATAGGTCTCCTACACGGCCTTGGTATCCGTTTGATGCACACTTCAAAGATAACGGAGATAATGGACCATTTTTTACCCCTATTTTATTGTGAAATGCTAAAAAATCCTAAAGTTCGGGTGAGCTAAATTGTCTCCTTTATATATCATAAGAATTTTTTCTCGAAGGTTCACGTCAAAACATGGCTTGCTCAAAAAAATCCCAAATTCACCTTTGGATTTCTGTTTTGGTTTGCGACAAAGGCTAATTTTTTTATGAGAATAAAATCACAATGAAAGATGTCTGTTCGTTCTGTTTTTGTAATAATACGAGGACTTTTTAATTTTCGATGCATGTTATTTTCGGAGAAACGTAAACAGACTCGGGTATCAATTTTTAAGCGTACGTATAGACAAATATATACCAATATATTGAATTTCATTTGACACAAACCCATTTATAATTCTTATCCAGGCGAGCCTTACTACCTCCGAAGTTGTCAATGCCCATAGAAATTAGTCATGCATAAATCTTCTTGATATTAAGTAAAATATGCCGATAATAATGTAAAATATAATTTTCTGTTCGAGTACTCTCAGTACTTTGATGATTTTCCTTATTGTCTGCTAGTTTCTACGGGCTTAGTGGTTGCTGATAATGGCTGCTAGCTTCAGCCTAGTTTCGTAGGTATAGAAAGCGGAAACCGCCCTAGAACCTAAAGAGTAAAGAATATAGCGCGTTGATAAAAAAGGAATTAAGCTTCAATGAATGAATTTTAGTCTTCATACTCAAATTCTATAACATGTATGTGTGTCATAAACTCTTGTCTGCTGTAATTTTATCTGTTTCTAAATAGTAGACCAGTCAAACGACAGAAAACTGTTTAAGAATATGTGTATTTATAATACGAGTAGATATCTCAAAATTGTCAAGAATAAGAAATATTAAGATTTTGTAAATTAAATGTAACAAAAATGTAAATAATAAGAAAAACACAAATATATTACCTTTAATCGTTGTACCAACAGCTGCACCATATCCACGACTATTGAAGATAAATAAAAATTCTTATCATTACACAATGAAAGCTTTACATTATAAATGTAGTATTGCTTACACAAGATGCCGGATATACAAGAATAAATAGGAACACTTACTGTTCAGTTCTGGGTTTAAAAATAAAAATACAATTTAAGAATAAACAAAATCTGATTATTTGTTTTTGCACATTCGAAAGCATCACTAACTAATGTTCACAAAAAGATGTTTGAAAAAACTTCCTTGGTGTCTGAGTTTGTTGATAAATTATGTACGTTCTTGGAATTATTTTGATTATATTTTCTCACGTTATTTAACGGGATGGCGGTGCAATGTCTCTTTTCCGGGACCATTTTTAAATCAAGGAAACATTTAAGTTATCTAAATAACTGTGTAGGTATTGGGCGTTTCACAAATACGTGCGTTAGTAAATCGTGTCATAACGTTACATAACTTATTACATAGTCGCAATAATTTTATGAATACCTGGGGTTTAAAGTCGATATGGAAAATTCATATAAATCATTATTAAAATATTTGTATTTCGTATTTATAAAAACTGCTTATAATTAACTAAAATACCTGTTTCATTCAATAGAGATATCTCGATTTATATGATTTAAATAACATTATTATTTACAAATAATGCATATGTCAATAATATGGCGAGTATAGGAACACGCCATGGGTCGTTGACCTGGAAACATCATATAAGCAGTCATAAAGTTAATTATGGATGCTTAATTCTTGGTTTTACTTACAGATGCCTGCTACGACAAAAAAAAATCATTGTAGGTGGATGAAGTATTTAATTTTGAATAAAACTTTATATGAACTTGCTTACGTAAATTGGACATTTGAGTTTGATTTTAAGGTTATTTTCAGAATCAAAACAGACAGGTAAAAATTTTTTTTATCACGTATTTAAATTATCCTAAAAATATTTCATTGTACATTTATATTTAAAATATTAAAATAATTGCTTTTGAAGCCGATTTAGCACTTATTAAAAGCAGTTTGAAGCAATCTTGTATGACGTCATAGGTGTCAACTTCTCATTTTTCTTGTATTAAATGAAAGATTAGTGTTTTCTTACGTGTTTATTACCAAAATGAAACTTTTGTCATTTTTTTATGTGTTTAATACATTTAAAAGTTCAGGTTGATATTTTTACCTAAAATTTCCAATTGTTCCATAATAAATAAATTAAAAAAACTCAGTGTTAAGCTCATATCACAAGTTTAATTATCTATTTGGTAATTTTGAATTCTGTATGCTTTGAATCCGTCGTATTTTTTTTAGGCAATATCCCTTATTTAAATCTATATTTGTTATGATCTCAATATCACTAATTAAAATTGATATTGATAATAAATCAAATTCATACTTGATGTGTTCGTTGCATTTGTCGCGCATATTGTGATTGGGAAATATTTAATTACATTCTGACATGCATCAAATGAATGTGAAAAACAAAATTATTATTATTACAAAATTGTCATTACAAACACCATCAATGTTTTGTTTTGATTGTTGTGTTGTACATGTATATCGTCATACATGTAAATTGCTGGACATCACGGATGAATGCCCTGAGATAAGAACACAGGTGTGCCATTTAGTCCCTTGTAGAGAAATATATATAAAAGTGTCTGCTTAACAGGTAATATCACACCTTTTTACGAACCAAATAAATTTATAATTAATATATGATCTCTTATCACGGGCATAATTGTGCATCAAACAAGCTTTTCTGACAAAATTTCTGTTTTAACCGTAGTCGAATGAACCATGGCGTCAAACAAAAGTTTATTCCATTTAAAACTTAAAAGATAACAATAATTGTTGAGAAAAAATTTCAACATTTCATCACCTTATTAATATGTTATGTTTTTCACCAAAAGAACAGTTTTCAGGCAATAAATACTCAGCATGCTTTAAAATAATTTGAAAGTCTCAACCTTTTACTCCTATTGTCACACTCATATTTTCACTGTTTACAAGTTTTTACATATTTTCATTCAGTTTCATATAACGCGTTCATTTCAATTTTACAAATAAACATAATGATTTTATATTAGACGATTTCACACTTAATTAAAGAAAATTTAGAGTTATAAAATCATCTTTATGTTCATTTGAAATATTGAAAAAAAAAAACGATTTATATGAAAATGAATGAAAATATGAAAAAAACATGTAAACAGTGAAAATATGAGTGTGACCTTTTTCCCATTGTAATATGAAATATTTTCATTTCAAAATTTTAGTTTTAATACTGTAATTCCGTAATAATTAACTCAGTTTCCTTATGAGCCACTCGGCACATCTCGGCACTCGATGTACTTTACGGAATCAGCCGAGGTTTGCCGAGCGATTAGAACAAATATAACTCTTTTATGTAGGGATATAGACTTTTTGTATTCGTTTGCTAATCGTTTATGAAGCAAAGATGACGCTCAAAAATCATTTTCTTAATACTGTGTAAGTGTTTTAATTTGTTTTAACATGAGTTAACTATTATTCCCTTTATGTTTTTGTATACATATTTAGATCATACAATTCAAGATCGTGCGATCATAGATTTATTAAGACTGACTAAAAGTTGCTATTGTAAAATATACTTTCACTTTCATTTTCACTATAACTTCTTACGGAATAATCTGATGTATTTTAAAGTCTTAAACGTTTATTATCTAATTAGTTACAGTATCAATTTATTTGTTAATAGTATTGTTTATTATGTAATTAACCATGGTCTCATTGTATTGATCGGGTTTTTATTTCATATTGTTAAACGAGACCGGGTTGTTTTTATTATAACACTTACTTGATTGCGCTCTTTTAATAAATACATATTTTCATCGCCCATTCTCTGCCTCTTTTTCAAGCTTCTCGGATACAACCTATTTAGGATCGTCTAAAGAAGTAGAAAGTGTCTCCAAAAGGATAGGGCAAACCAAATATACACCCAAACCGTGTGGGACACTATTATAAGAGAATTGGTGGAATTTTTTTTGTATAAAATCAGAAAATAAAACCAGGAGTATTGGACAATGCTGTAAAATATTAAGGCATGAAATATGCTGATTTTATGTCAAAACTGTAGTTAATTTTTCTTTTAATTTTACGAAATATTAGTTAAATATTTGAGAAAAACTTTCGCTCTTGTAATAAAATTGTTTTCTTTAAAATCGACAGGTGGTGATATCGAACAGTGTTCAAAATCAAAAGAAGAAAGAAAAAAAAACCAGAGGCAGAGGAAACACGGACCTCTAAAAAATTAAAGGTAGGATAAGGTGCCATGGAAGAGTGAGCATCCTCTGCTGATTGGTCACACCACACAATTAATTGGGAAATCGGAAAAACCCGTAGACAATTAGGTGATTAAGTATGGTATAACAATAAATATGAAAAACGTCAGTCAGCATGCGACCCAGTGGAAAACTGTATTTTCTGGCAATGTCGTTCCATCAACCATAGAACTTACGAAATAAAGACCTCAATCATGACTGTTGATAGTCTTGTTTTATCAACTTTTTGTCAGTAGCTTGCCTCACCATAAAAACTGTTCATATGTAGAGCATGCCATTGCGTATCGACTTTACTGAGAGACATAAACTCCATATGGAGGTGGTGAAGATGAAGATATATTGCTACATAAGTAAGGAAAGTTAACAATATAAAAATTGAAGTCATTACGTTTATCAGTTTTGTTTTTACGTTACCATCAATGTCCCTTTTCAGTAAAATATCCAAATATGAAAGAGGTGTCGCAGACTCTGTAGTACATTTTATTTCAAGTTCACTAGGATATATAGAGTCGACGTAAGTATGGAAGTAAGGATTTGTAATTGATAATACGTCGTCGATATACCTTTCGGTAAACATGGTATTTCATAAAGGTACAATGTCAAAGATTAAGTGTACACAAAAATAAGTGTAAAAGTTGGATGCTTTACGGCATTCTTTTTTGTTATTCTACTTAGGGGCGATATGGCACAACATCCTTTGAACACCCATATAAATCCATTGTTTCTCAGGTGAGCGATGTGGCCCCATGGGCCTCTTGTTTAAAAACTGTTATTATATAAATGCCAGTTTAGATGCTCTAAAAGATTTTGTCGCATGTTTCTACTCTAATAACGGCATTTTTTTCTTAAATATACGTGGTATATCATGGATGCATGCACGGGTCATTTTGAATGGGAATAAACATTGGTCTAATCACTGTGTAATTAACCCCGGGTCAACATTCAGATAATTCCTCATAGGATATAAACATGACCACTTTTCCCAGGTAGCAATAGTCCACCTGGTGTTCCTTCTTGTATTATTTAAAGTGAATTTTAAAAAAGCATCATTTATGATCTATTTCAGCAATATCTAGGAAGAAAACCCATTTTTTCTAACGTTTTGCTATCGGAAAATAATGACCAAAGTGAATATATATCAGAACAGTTTACTTGTTTATCTAATTACAGTCCCTACTAATCAAACCCTACATATTCTAACCATTTAGTCAAGAGACAAAGACCATGCGACAAAATGGTTGTTACACGTTTGGCTCGGGTGCGAAAAGCCGCTTAATAACCCTAACTAGCTTACACATAGACAAATGACACATATATAGAAAATGGAAATTGATTGAATGAATGAAAATCGTACTACATCTCATTTTTTAATAGTAAAATACTGTAATAAATAATTTTGCTTTACTTCTCTCATAATCATTACTTTAACTATGATTGATTGAAAATTTTCCATTGAATTATATAAAGTTAGTTTTAATGATCTGGATTCTGTGGGAGGTAAATACATGTATAAGTACACTTAATCACTAGTGGGAAGCACAATATTCTAAATTTAAATCAACAACAAGAATAAATACATGTAACAGTGTGACAAGAGGAAACGCAAGAGGGAAAAGCGGTAATATCACGGTATTGATAGATTTAAGTTTATTGATGGTTAATTGTATGTTGTTAGTTGATTTTGTGACTTTTGTGTGGTCATTTATGTTATTCAGTTTTTCAAGCTGACTGATTACAGTGTACTCATAATGGCAAACCACAAAAGAGTCTTACTATTCATTCTCAAGCTTGCTTTAGAAGTAGGTGATCTTATTTTGGATTGGGATTTTTACGTCGAAGGCAAAACAGACCTCATTGGAGACAAAGTGAGATTCAGTATTCTTGGATTTGCCATTTTCGGAACTATTTTGTTTTTGTGTACCGTTATTACAAAGTGTTGTGGGATCTCCAACAGCGACGACTATGACCAAGACGAAGAGAACAGCACGTGCGCTGTAACACTTTCGCTGATGTCCACCCTACTGGAGGATTTACCCCAGATTATATTGGCTCTGATCGTCGCGTTCGGTACCGAGAAGTTAATATCACCTGTACAAATTGTAAAAGCTTGTTATGGAATAGCTGAACCTATCATACAGCTTATCATTAATGTCTGTCAGTATCGTCAAATGAAGAAAAATACTTGGAACAGTAATGGATGTAGCATGAGTTGCAAGATATTTGAAATGGTTCTGAGTTGTATTCTTATCATTTGTTCAATCGTTTTGATAATTGATTTAGTCACTGATATGTAACTGATATGTTTAAATAAACAGAGCTAAATAATTTGGATCAATTACAAAAATTGAAAACAAATGCATATTTGTTATACTTAAAGTTATCATACAGTAACATCTGTCATATTGATCGTTTATAATTTGAATATATATTATCACAACATGTGATACCAGATTTAGCAATTCCTTTTTCAAAAAATAAAATGAGTACATTCATCAATATCAATTTTTTAATAACTTCCTTTATGTCAAAGTATTGATTATCATGTTCTACCCACTTTGGCGGTTTTTTCCTTTCAAAAAATTTAAGTTACATGTGTAAAAAGCGGTTAGTTTTACATTAGATAAGTTAGGTAGGCATACATGTATGTCTTACTATTAGTGTTGAATAAAAGGAAGGAAATTTGCGCTTAAAAATACTTTTAAAATAGAACTATTATCAGTAACTACATACATACTAGAGAAATCTAAACACATGAAAAAAAGGATAGAGAATTGATGATGTAACAAATAATTAAAAATGATTGACGCATATAAGCTTATACATTGACAATGATAAACATTTTGACTATATATTTAATGGTTAACAAAATTATTATCTAAAACGTTAACAGAAAAAGTCTTCTCGTAGACTTTAAACTTGACAACTGTATTGAGGAAACAACAACTACAATTTCTTGTAGAGAGCGGAAGTTGATGTTTAATGTAAACATTTTATTTTTAGCCATCAATTGAAATTAAGATAAAATAGGAATCGTAAAAAGCTGCGTATCTCTTCAAATAACATGTGCTAAAGATAATTATATCACCATGTTTATTATTTCATTAAGCAGTAGCTATCAAAAGAATAAAAAAAATACATAAGAAAAACAAGGATTTTTTTTTTAAAATGAGAAATTTCAATACCTCCCTCCTGAAAAAATAAACGAAATAATATTTCTAAACTCTTAATTCTATATATAAATGTTGATAAAATATTGTTCAAATCAAGTTTTACAAAAATCGAAAAGTAAAATCAAACCAATTACTTTTAATAATAGTGCTGCATTTTGGTAGAAAACTGCAATAAAAAAAGAACCCCCCAAAAAACTAGAAGATGGAAAAAATATAAACTTACATTTTACTACATTATGAAAGATTATGAAAAAATGAACTTTATACAACATTTATACTTTCATATAAATGATCCCTATTAATAATGATATCAACATGTTGGACTTGATATACGTTTTCGTCATTCGTGGTTCTAATATACATCCAGAGGTAGATGAATAATAAAAATAAGTCGATGGTCCCAAGAGTGATGATGGCAATTCGCAAGGTATATGAATTGTTCTTTGTTTTGTCTGTAAAAAAAAGATAATCGAAATTAAAAAAAAGACTGTAAAAAATGATTCTTTTGATGTTTTAAAGTTTAGTAAAATGTAACGAATGAATAAAAGTGAAATCCTGTCATATCTTTGTATTTTTACAAATTACTCCTTCAGCTAGGAAAACTTCACAGCAGTTCATACGCGCACCAGGAAAGATATCTTACCTTTGTATTCTGACACATTGCATTTTGACACGTGACTATCAATACCGTCTCTGCAATTACAAATCTTAGGACAATCTTTTTCAGACTGATTGCAGGCACACAATTCGTTAAATTCGGAGATGTTAGAACCTTTGAACAAATTTATAGCATTAGCATGATGAAATAGTGCATTATCATAATTTACTATCAAATTGTGTTATTTTTTGTCTTATTATAAATAGTAGGCGTGTTCGATATTTGGTACCAGAAGTTTGAATACATGTATAAGTAAATGTTTACATTAAGACTTTTTTCTCGACTTAATATGTGCGTAGTTGCACACAAGAGTTAATATTTATAACAATTCCTTATTAAAAATACTACTTAGAGACGTACAAATACTAGTATTAATTGTAATTGCCTTTACTATAAATGCAAGTACGTCATACGTGTAAATTTCATAGTTATTACAAACAAAGTCATGGGATTTATTGTTGGATACACGTGCTTTCATGTCATGTACATTGATAACCGTAGATCAAACTTATCCTCACATTTTTTTTACTTTTAAGAATACACTGCTATGGAGCTTATCTCATATTTATACTTATGTATTTAAAAAAAGGTTTCGTTGAAAGATACTACCACATACGCTTTTCCTGGTTTGTAATACATGTAGCATCAAGGGACATTTTCTAAAACAATAATTACATTTACCGGCATTCAACTTTCCCTCTCAATAAAGATCAATGCATTAGTAGATTGCCAATATTAATTAGGGATTGATCGTGCAATTTCTAAAATAAACTAATTTGAATACTTAGCGTTGTTTGCCTCAGATAAAAATCAGTGCACATTTGTTTTTAAGGAAAAGTTCTTAAGGTAAAATAGTCTCTAATATTGGATTAAAAATATGTAACGTGAATCTTACGTTCAGTAGTAAAATCGTTACATCCATACACGTGGTGACAAAATTCTTCTGTACAGTTACACTTTATCTGACATCCACTGCCATAACTCGGATATCGGCAAGTTTTGTCACATGTTGCTCCCAAGTACCCAACTGGGCATACTAGTGAACGGAATAAAACTTTTAATATGTAGGCTTTAAAAAGAAACTAAAACATCACGTATATATTCTGAACATGTATAATTAAGATACAAATATTCAATTTTTTTTTTCTTTTTATGCCCTTACAATATGTTTTGCAAATATTTTCAAATACTCATTTAATTAACGTTTTGAGGTTGTGGTTTTTGTATCAAGGAAATGAGATGACTCCACGACTGGTGACGATTTCGAAACAGGGTATAACGTCTGTGAACCCACTAAAATAGAAGTTAAACCTGTTTCTAAATTATTTGTGGAAGGAATATGATCATATATGTTACATTTAATAAGACAACTAAGACAAAACATATTGAGATGAGAAGTATGTTGACATATAGTTCAACGAAGACAAAAATAACACATTTCAATTTATCACACAAAACACATAAAATTTAATTTAATTTACCAGAGCAACCGGTTACAGCGTTGCAATCGGACTCATTACAGTTGCATATGCTCTGACAGTAGTTGCCAAAACTGGGATAGCGACACGGAATGGTACAGTTATTTCCAGTGAGTCCAGGTGAACACGCTGGAAATAAACACATAACGAGGTACTTAAAATGATGTAAAGTGATTCAGTTCAATTGTTTTTATCATCATTAAAAAAATACTTACGAATAATTTTTGTACATTTAGATGTAGCTTTTATTTCCATCCTAAATCAACAATGTTATATTGTATGTGCATGAATATAATAAATAAGCATGATAATTGTTAGATGCAAATACTTTTTTTTTAATTTACTTACGTTAATCTTGGTTTCCCGTGAAGTATACAGTTTTTAATTATCAGATCAAACAGTATAATTTTCAACAAAATGGAGTGCATCGCTCTATATAAAAAAACACTCACAGATCTGTTTGTAAATAGCTCATTATATCATCGATATATTGTTTATATTGATATCGCACAACACGGACCAAAACAAAAATAAATTATTTGCATATTTCCTTACAGTACAATGCACATCGCAATCAAAACAATATGTAAATCAGGCATGCTTTCATCTCGTGGTTAGTTTCAGCAGTATATTGTATAACATATTTGTTTTGTGTACTCATGAAGGTACCGATTCACGATCTACTTAGTTTGATTCCATCCATATGTGCATCATTCTACATACTGTTTTTAGCCTTTATAAAACTTCTTGTTTGGAGTTGGTTGGGTCATTACCTTTGAAGGTATATCCAAATAGCTATGATATTTTAAAATCGTTCATTGTTTTGTGATTTTGATGTTGGCAATGCATAAATTATGTTATGATCTACCATAGCTACCGGTAATATAAGTTCAGTTTCATTGAAAAAAACCAAACTCCAAGTAAAAACAAGACGTCATATATTCTGCTTCGATTCTAGATTTAGTAATTGTTTTCATTAATCCATGTTGATCATCAGTAAATGTACAACAAGGAAGTGTTTCATAATCTCAGGACTTTTGCTGTTGAAATTATTTTTCTAAAAATGAGACGAGTGATCTTCCTGTTTGTATAGATGTATGGGGATTCATGAATTATGAATATACATATTAAGATATTTTGTTTTATTTTCGTACCATTTAACTTAATATAATGAAATCCCCCTCCCCTTCAGCAAACAATGACAGTGTATAATTTCATTCACAATAAAGTTAATATCTTACTTGTCAAAGTGTTTAATTTGAGAAATAAGAATTCATTATTAAAGTATAATGAGGTCATCAAATACGGTCGGAAGTGATCAAAGTTGATAAAACCTGAAGGTCTTTATGTTAGATTTGATCTCGCTTGACGTATTTTCCTTATTTCTTATATCTATATAACTTTCAGCAATTGTACAATTAGATATAAAATAGTCATTACCACAAACAAATGCATTAGAAACTGTTATTTTATAATGTTAGAAAATTTTTGAATCATTACATATAATACACAATAGAGTTTGAATCACAAATGCCTTCCAAACCTTTTTTCCTGTATGTGTTAACAGTAGCACATCATGGTTAATATGCAAGTAACATTGTTATAGTATAGCTCTGTAAGACCAAATTTAAATGTTCAGATACTTATTTTCTACATTGATATTAGTATTTTCAAACATACATGTACCTAACAAATGCAAGCATGAGGTTAATAAGGCAACATGTGATTGCTAGGAATATAAAGCAAATTAAGATAATAATAATAATAAAACACAGACATAAAACTGGATTAAAACAATTACTGGCATTTTTCTTGTTTTAATAACTTAATAGTTTGAAGTTTAAAAAATCAACGAAGAACGATTTTGTACTTTTGAGACAATGCACCTTTCTTAACATTCTCTTTCAAAATAACGCACACAAATTTTTAAAGTACATGTTGCAATGTTTTACCTACAGTATTTATTTGAATCGGACAAAAATATTTATTAATTTTTAATAAATCATATATTGGTATTTTATAAATTTTTTTTCAGAAGATATTTGATATAGTTATATGCTCATTTGCAATCACGAATATAGTTTAACTTAAAAACATTTACCATCATAAAGCTTTTTCCCCTCGATTTCATAATAGATAAGCAAGGAAATAAACTGAGGAGTATGACAACTTAATATGGTTTATTGATCAATTGAACATCTGTACAATTCCAAGTATATAATCCAGACAAAGTGCATTTGATCCAACGAGTTTAATCATTATACAAGAACGACAATCAAAGAACGATATCACATTGCTGTATGTGTACTTCGGAAACATTCCAAAGCCATATATTACTTGTTTCTAACGAAAAAGGATAATTGAATGCACTTTATTTTAAATGTATCTGACACTTAAATGACATGTGCGAACATAAACACATTTAAAACACATTTAAAATTCTGCATAAATACATGATACACATTAGTATGTTCTTTATGCCCTTTTTATTTCATTTTAAATGAAACCGAAAGCGTGATTTATTTAGCATGTAAATAAGGAAAACGTTTCAATATAAGACGAAATCTTAACTTGAGATGATACTCCCATTTATACATTTTTTACCTTCAGATACTCTGTGAAAAGGAAACACGTCGAAAATGTGAATACTGCATATGATCAATGATTTAAACTTGTGTTATCCCAAAAATGTGGTGAATTTTATTTTTACCATTTTACAGAAAAAAATCTGTTTTAAAAGGGTTTTACATTATATAGAGAAATCCGGAGCTGTATTAAGAGTCATCGTCGCCTGTTACTTCCCATTTAAACATGCTATAAATTCTATACGCAATTGTCTGTAACCTATCAGCAATAAGCAATATCTTTTTTCTTTTAAAAACTGCAATAAAAAGTCCTTCCGAAGGGAAACCTCCGACTATATTTTATTGCATTGTTAGATATCTTTATGAATCATATGTCATTTATATGATGTATATGTATACGTATATGATGGTCAAACACACTTTGTATATACTTCACACGATAAAAAGTACACTGTAACTATTTGTGATTTATTCTAATTTTTTCATTATTCGTATTCTTTTGTCGTTGTAATCATTAAATCCAAATTATGCATTTAAATTAAATCGAAGTACTGAAGGCCTGACGGGAGTTGATTTTATCGATTGTTATTTATTTTAAAATCAACGATATGTTATTGTGCATGGCAAGTAGTTTCCTTTATCTTTTTGAATTGCTCATATTTTTATAATATGAATCCCGGACTTTCCGACAAGAATTTAGAGAAAACCCCATTTGAATCATGTTGTGTAATATTTAAAGATAGAATTAATTCCATCAAACTACGTATCATGATCAGCAATCGAAATATTTCTGAGAAATTGTATGGGTCCAAGCAATATTGAACTCTAGTATCGTGCAACCAGACGCTTGGCTGTCTCCGTTAATTTCCGACAAACAAGAGAGACTCTTTGCTTGTCGGAGATTTACGGAGACAGCCGAGCGTCTGGTTGAACGAGACTATGATAAAATCTAGCGTATGAATACATGCGACTACAAAACAATCTAAATTGTCGTACCATTTAAAACCTGACTATTTTCAAGGTATTCATAAAAACGTTTCCTTGAAAAACAATGCTTCAGAATACATTATAACGAATTTATCGATTATTGTCAAGAACGAAGTGTTGTCAGCGGTTTTGATTTGTGCTTAGGTCCAAACTCTGTTTGCCAGAGTAACTGCATAGGAGAGTTGATTAAAATCAACTCCCAAAAATGGCATTTTTCTCGCATGGTTTAGTGGTAAATACAACTTTGCGTTATCAAACCCAAATGACACATATTCAAAAACAAAAGCCATTTTAAAGCTTATATGTTTGTTTTGCTCAAAGGATAAAACTACAGCATTCGTTTGTCGAAAAAAAAATGAGCACCCGTGAGAAAAAGATAATATCAAGGTCGTGTATAATTTTCAGGAACTCAGAAGAGACGGGTTTTATTTACAAAATTTTATTTTTCATTTGTCTTTAGAGGATCTTTAAAGATTTGTTTACCTTTCCTGTTTCCTTTATATAGTTTTTATCCGTTCAAAAACGCACTGACCTATTTAAAACATGACATATGATTCATTGTACTTGATGTATACTTAAGCATTTAGTATTAACTAAAATCCATTGTCGTGAAGTTAACTGTTGCACTTACCTATGTTTCTCCATAGTTACAATATGTTTTAACAATATAAATAAAAATAAATTTTATAGCTACTATATTGTATGTCTGTACGGTTTTACTGAACCTATTTAAGATGAATATGCAATGCAATAAAAATTTTAAAATCACAATTTTCAAATATCATACGGTTGGTGCCATACAAAGCGAGGAACAAAATTGTGTATGCACTTTTACACAATAAATTAAACTTATTGGGATTACATCTGTTTTGTTTGCTCTGATAAATGTAACTATTAAGAATGTATATATAAAGTATTATTTAAAGGAAGAATGAACTAAACCCTAATATTTCTCTCTTTTTTCTGTTTAACTAGTAAAGACATTATCTATAAATAATTTCCATTTTCTCTTGTATAACAATATAAATTCCATAGAAACGATATTGAATAAAGAGTGGTGATACATCTGGACCACTTATATTAGTGTCTGCCAAAATGCATTATCTATAAAAGCTCTTTTAATTTAAAAACGTCTTTTGCTTTAGATTTGAACAACCAATAATCAGGAAAAAATATACACTTACAAGTTTCTAACCCGGTACATGTTGAACTGTGGTCTTTTGACAATTGTAAAAAGCTTTTCACATGTCAAAACTCACTAGTACCGTTACAGTTACATGTATCATCGATGAAATATGAAAGTTCTAAATGTAGAAAATTTTATTTTTTTTTACACATTATGGTATATCGAACCAATTTTCTGATTTTATACAATTCTAGTGTAAATAGTAAACTGTTAACTTGCGTTTCCTTATTCAACATATCAGTGAATCACTTGAAATTTCACTCTTTCTTTTCTTTTTATCCTTTAAATGCCAACAAAATATCACCTTAACATTGATATAGCATGTAACGATGTATTTTACTTATAATGTTTGATTTTCGATAGCTTTTACGTAGAATATCAAGTTTAATAACTTCTGGAGATTACAAAATAAAAACAACTGTTTTTTTCTATTCATAAAAGTAGATTTTTTAAACAGAGATTTAAAACAGTATGTTGATCATCAAACCGGTAAAAAGATTTATTTCTTTTCTAACAAATCTGATGCAAGTGATAGGTTGAATTTATCTTCTTATTTATGATACACAAATATTTGTTATTACATATATTACGTCATTACAACTAAATATACCTTTGTTCCTTAAGATGAATTTTATAGCAATAAACTGTTTATTTTCAGTAGACAGTTGCATAATGTTCAGATCTCAATATAACTTTGAACAATACCAACTGAAAGCATGGAACATGCTGAGAATACTCAATCGTGATAAAAATCTCAATAAGGTACCAAACATAGATTTGTCAGTTGTTTTAAACTTGTTCTGAATTCCTGTAGATTTCTAGTACAACGTTGTTCTCGATTCCTCGCGGCCAAGATGTCACCGCAAACGTGGAAACATAAATACATATAAGTATAAAAGCAAATAAAGAGAGCCCGATGATTACTGTTTGGAGTGAGGAACGTCCGTTTGCATCATTTGATTTCGTCACTCTATCTTTATGCGAAGGAAAAATATTCTCAACATGCTTTACTTGTGTCTTTGTGTCTACTAAAATAATCAATTATATAATGAGATGTTGATGTTTTCGTAGTTGAATTCGACCAAAATTATTTTCATATACGATGTAAATGATTAGCATTACTTTACCTAATTTGTCCTGAGTATATGTTATGGTAAACAACGTGTTCGAAACCATTTTGTACGTCGTCAAATCTACAAGAAAAATATTTAATACCTTATTTCCGAGCAGATTTGTAGGAACTAAACAATTACCTTTTAGACTGTAGTAAATAAAAATGATATATTTCTGTATATTTCTGCTAACTTACATTGAACCATAGTATAAATATATATCGACACATAGCATTTAATTATTAAATCTAAAATTCAGAACTTGGTTAAAGGAAATATTATTTCAGCCACGGAGGGACGCCAAGTAGAGGATATAATTACATTTATTATCCCACGGAGGCTCACATAAACAATGAATAACGAAATTGCTCAATTTTAACAATATAATATTCTCAATCGTCAGCAGCTCCTGATAAATATCAGACAAAAAGATCAAGCATATTCTTAAGACTGGAATTAGTTAAACTCGATATGATATATTACATATTGTGAATAACATTAAGGTGTTACATGTAACAATTGAAATTCCTTAAGATCATGGAAAGGCTGTGTGACAACGTAGATGTATGTGAACCATTTGACATTCAAAAAAATACATTTAGATCTCTCGAGGAAAATACATCACAAGTAAATATTTCAAGAAATATGAAATCTTTAGATTATAAAGATTAAAGAAATACATATTATTTAGATGATATAACAATTTAAGTCCTATCTAATGAATAAAGGGGTGCCTTAATAAGATTCAAATCTAGGTCAGCCATAATTATGATCAGTACTGCATATTTAATGTAGGAAATAAAGCACTGTAATTTTAAAAAATCCTAAAAAAAAAACTCTGTAATGCATTTCACCCTTTATATTCGTTTTTTTATCGTGTCATACAAATTGACACTTTACTCACTTTCTCTGCATCCCACCTTGTGGTCACAAATATTTTCTGCGCAAATGCATTTTTGTTGGCAGTTAAACCCAAAACTTGGAAAACGACACGGTATACTGCAATTTGGGGCAATAAAACCTATTTGACAGCCTGTAAGAAAAAACCCCCCAGACATAAATGGAAAGGACTATATGCAGTTTTATGCATTTCTCTATATAAAGCTTTAAAAATTAGGTTGAAGAAAGTTAAAATCATATTTAAATTTAGTATGTAAAAGGTAATCACCCTAGTGACGTCATATTGTAGAAATGACGACAAAGATGTCGTCTTATTTTGATACATTTATGATAAGGAGCAAAATATGGATGTTTTCCGCCGGTTTTGCTACTGAACTTAGCCTTTAAAAAATTAACCCGTACGTCGATATAAATGCTATAAAATGAGAACTACTGGTAAACCCAAATGAACTAAAAAATCTCATAATAGATAGATATTGAACGTAAAGTTGATATTGAACAATTATAATTATTAAATGTATGTAAAACTTGTCTACTTTATATCGTTAAATCACCTTTAGAGAAAAACCCAATCAACTTATCTGAATTGTTTCTATAAAAAACTGGAATGACGTCATGGTGTGACTAATAACCAGACTCGATGAATATGCAGGGATTATGAGCGGAAACCGCCCGAGAACCTTAGGTTATTTATAAAGCGCGTTGATGGAAAAAGTGGAATTCAACTTAAATAAATTAAATGTATTTAGGTCTAAATGCTTAAATTCTATTATGTGTGTCAAACACTCTTGACTGCTGTTACTTCTACCTATTTTTAAATGGTAGATCACTCAAACGACACAAAACTGTTTAAGAAAATGTGAAATTGAAGAAAGAGTCTTTTATTTAACCCCCAGCTGTTTGTAAATTTTCATTTTTATTCAGCTTTACGAAAATCTGCGAAGTACAAGGGTTTTTTTTTTTAAAGTTATACCGTTGGTTGTTTCTCTCTGTTGTTTCTAAAAAACTAGAATGACGTCATGGTGTGACTAATAACCAGTCTCGATGAAGATGCATCGTAGGGATTATAAGCGGAAACCCCCCGAGAACCTTAGGTGTCAAATATAAAGCGCGTTGATGGAAAAAGTGGAATTCAACTTAAATAAATGTATTTAGGTCTAAATGCTTAAATTATATTATGTGTGTCAAACACTCTTGACTGCTGTTAATTTTACCCATTTTTTAATGGTAGATCACTTAAACGACACAAAACTGATTCAGACAATGTGAAATTGAAGAAAGAGTC
Organism: Magallana ariakensis; assembly: GCA_020458035.1. Lineage (NCBI taxonomy): Eukaryota > Metazoa > Mollusca > Bivalvia > Ostreida > Ostreidae > Magallana > Magallana ariakensis. Next base: position 48,619,413 of record CM035812.1, on the reverse strand, counting down.
TTTTATTTAACCCCCAACGTTTTTTACATTTTCATTTTTATTCAGCTTTACCAAAATCCGCGAAATACAAGGGTTTTTTAAAAAAGTTTTACCGTTGGTTAACGTTGTTTCTCTCTGTTGTATTGGTGTATTTGCAGCACTCATTATGTGATCGGGTACGTTGATAGTCGGCGAGCCATCTCCATAAACAAAAAATCACAGAAATATACCAAACGGTTTTAAAAATTGAATTATCTTATATAGATTCAGAAAGAGTGCCACAAACCTTTACATCCCGTTCTGTGATCACAGTGTGGTTGTTCGCAGTTACATTCGTTCTGACAAAAATGTCTATATGATGGATATCTGCATTTTATAGTACAGTTCAACCTGTGTAGCCCAATAGACAAACTGAAAATACAAAATACATCGATATAAAAATGAAGAACATGTAATTATGATTGTCAAGGATAAGAAATAATAAATAAAATTTTGTAAATAAAATCTATGAAAAATGCAAAGAACTAAAAAAACACCCAAAATAGTTTACCTTTAATTGTTGTACCAATAGCAGCGCCATATCCTGGACTATTGAAGGTGTATAAAAACAATTATTATAACACAATGGAGGCTTTACATTATATATGTAAAATTGTTTACATAATGATGCCGGATATAAAAGAATAATTAGGAACGCTTACTGCTCAGTCCTGGGATTAACAATAATAATACAAATAAAGACTAAAAAAAATCTGATTGTTTGTTTTGGCACATCCGACATCATCATTAAATAATTCACAAATAAAAGATTTTTGAAAAACTTCCTTGGTATTTCAGTTTGTTGATAAAATATGTACGTTCCTGGAATTATTTTAATTATGCTTTCTCACGGTTTTAAATGGGTTGGTGTTACAATGTTTATTATACCGAATCATATTTATTATAAGGAAACATATTTCGCAGTCGGAGTATAAATGCTCGAATACCTAAGGCAATAAAAAGTGTTTACATTATAATATTGTCAACGTTTAGAGCTCAAAGATAAGATTCCTGTTTTGAAAGTCTTAAATCCTTTTCTTTTCATCAATAAAACTAATTATTCGTTGAATTATGGGCAATATGTTGTCGTTGCTTTGTTTTTTGTTTTTGTTTAATATTGCTAGAAAACAAAGTCTGCGGTGATTTGTTTGAATGAGGAAAATTCATATTTGTATTTCGTACTTATAAAAGCTGCTTAATATTAACTAAAAAATACATGTACCTGTTTCATTCGACATTTATATCTCAATTTATGTTTATAACATAAGATAACTTTTTTACATATAACGCATATGTCAAAAATGTGGCAAGTAGACAAACACACAATGTGTTTGGTAACATCTCGTACGCAGTCATTAAATTACATTCAAATATAGAAGCACAATTCCTGGTGACTTTACTTACATGTACCTGCTACAGCAAAATATTTCATGTAAGTGGATTAAGTATTTAGTTAGGATAAATCTTTAAATGAAGTTGCGTACATTGTACATTTGAGTTGAATTTTTTTTTTATTAAAATTAATAATAAGACATGATAAAATTAATCGTTATAAAACAGTTAAGCCTTTTGGTCAGTTTGTTTATTAGCATTTGTTTTATTTCGCATTGCTTAAGGTAAGGTTTGCGGTTACAGGGAGATAACTCACACATGTTCATTGTGAAGTAACACCAACTACCCTTTATTTCAGCTATGACGTCAAAATGTATATGACGTCATAATTGATTTCCGGCTTTTTTAATTTCGCGGGGTTTTGTAATTTAAATGAAAGAATAACAGGACACAAGCATTTTATCAATTTCCACAAAAACGAAGTCCGCATCATATGGTTTTGAATAGTGTTTTAGGAACACCAGATTACACATATTCTAAGATACATTTTTCCTGAAATCGGTGGACCTGAAAAGGTTTGAAATAAGATGTATTCGTTTACATAATAGTAGTCCAAAATTAAGACTTTTGTTGTATTTTATTCTATTTTTAGATAGTTCATTAGAAATTAAAAAAAAAAACGAATCATGATATAAATAGTGACATTATTTTCGAACATTAAAGCATTAAATACCCCCAAAATAGTCACATATAAAAAGTACATTTTTTCACGAAATTGTTTACATTTCATCAACATGAAAATTGGAAATCATGAACTATGACCTTTTGTAGTTATAAAAGGGGACGGGCAATATCATTTGAATTTCATGAGTTAAAAGACTTAAGAGTAGTGAACAAAATGGTATGTAACTTTGGTACAATTTCTACAAAATGCATGCCACAAACCTTACCTTAAAATGTATCAAATGTAATGCTGACCATAATCTACATAATGCAGTTTAAAAAATTAACAAAAATAGCTGTAAAGTAAAAACTTAAGACAATGTATGCAAGAAAGTAAACTAAATTGTTTCTTAAAACAATATAATAAACATAAAGAAATATACTTGGGACGTACCGTCTTTCCGCTACAACAATCTTTAAAGATCAAATAATTTATCTATCTATTTACTTATATGTTCATTTTTTGTTTAATGCTGTTTTGTTTCCTTAAAGAAGAAAACAACAGTCCAATCCACACGTTGCTAAAGTTGATCCCGTTCGCGGGTCAACCCATTAGTCAAAAGGGATAAACTCGATTTCCCTCTTCTTTATGCAAAGAAATATTTGGACGTCCTGTCATAAATTCTCTTTGAATTTAATTTATTCCTCCATTGTATTGGTTGTCCCATTCACGGGGAATCATAATCCATAATGGAAACGGATTTTTATGTCAAAAGTCAAAGTTACAAACCTCTAAATTAAAAAGGCTACAATGAAAATTCCCCCCAAGTTGGCTGGCAAGCATCAACTGAATAATTTTTTTTATTAAGGATCATGTTTAGTCCGGGTTTGAATTCTCAAATTCAGATTATTATAAAGTTCAATATGATGAGTAAAATTTGTTCTAAACACAAAAAGTATTTATGAAATGAATTATTGTATGCGCAAAATTCGATATTTTTACTATATTATGGAATTAGGCTCAAAAAAAGTTGGACTTTTAGCAAAACAGAGGAAATTCGGACTAAATTTTTCAGATTTTGTTTTTCACTGTCATATTTTTGGTAGTACTGTAATATTTAAAGTTAAGATTTTATTTGTTACTCACATAATTTTGCATATTCTTTGTTGGTTTTTACTGCTAATAAAACTGAACTGCCTTTGGGCAAGTCTGTTTACTTTCATTTGTTAGTTTCAAATATAACAAAAGTATTGCTAGTGATAATTTACATAATACAAATAATAAAACAAAACAAAATAATACTTCTAGTGTGAACATAAATATATATCAAATATCATATGGTTGATAACTTTTCATATAATGGATGTTCATTTTCTGTAAAAAGAGTGATGGTTTGGTGATACATTGTAACTACAGTTAACCTCCGTGTAAAGAAACCTAGAACGAGGTCGTTCGTAAAGCCAACCTTTTAAGAAAATTAGATCTTGCAATCAAAAGTCTTGAAGTTTTTTCTAATGTATTTTTTTTTAAAAATCTACACAGCTAAAAGTGTTTTTTAAATCACTTTCGAAATATTTCTTTGTACATGTTTATTGAAATATTGTTGAAAAAATGACGTTGAAGCCAATTTAGCACTTAAAATAAACAGTTTTGAATTTCACGATATGCATATTTTAAAAACGATTGCGCGCCATTTTGTGTGACGTCATGACTGTCAATCGATCATACCTTTTGTATAAAATGAACATGTTTTCTAACGTGTTTTAACGAAATGAATCTGTTATCATTTTCATAAAGTGTTTATATCAATAGATGTATAAGTAAAGATTGATAATTTCAACTAATATTTCTAATTGTTTCACGATAAATGAATTAAATAGTGTAAAACTCATTTCATAAGTTTGACTAGCCGTTCGGTAATTTTGAACTCCGTACGCTGTGAATCTTTCGCATTTTTTTCCCAGAAATGTCCTTAATTTAAGTCTCTATTCATTATCTCCATATCAATAATGAAAATTGACATGGGTAATAAATCAAATTCATTTTCGATGTGTTCGATGCATTTGTCCCGCATTTCGTGCTTCTAAAATTTTTAAATACTTACTGACGTGCATCAAATGAATGTAAAGAGTAAAATGTTCATAAACATATTATACGGATAAATGCACTGAGACAATAACACAGGCGTCTCTTTAAGCCATCTGTAAAAGGAAATATAGACGTGTTTACTCAACAGACAATTTCCCAAATTTTCACGAACAAAATAACTTAATTTATAATTGACCTATGATCTCTTATCACCGGCATAATCGAGCTTCAAATAAGCTTTTCTAACAAAATTCGATTTTTTATCGGAATGAACCATGGCGTCAAATTTAAATTTATTCAATTTAAAATAAATAAATTGACAAAAATTGTAAAGAAAAAGTTCTCAATTTTATCACCTTATTAATATTGTGCTATTTTTTGCACTAATAAAACGCTGTTTTCAAAAATTTTTGAAGATTCAGGAAATGTTTTTTGACTTTTAAGAAATATCAAATATTTGAAAACCTTTCGCTACAAAAAAAGTTCCTCTTGTAATATAAAAATTTGTCCTTTAAAAATTACACGTGGGGACAACGAACAGTATTCAAAACTAAAAGCCCAAACAAAACAGGAGCAGAGCAAACACGGATCTGTAATAAAATTAGAGGAAGGATCAGGTGCCATGGACGAGTGAGCATCCTCTGCTGACCGGCCACTCCCCCTCTCCAACTCCCCCGTGTGTTTATTTTCGTTTTCGGGAAAACGGAAAAATCCGTAGACAATTGGGTGATTAATTATGGTTTAACAATAAGCATGAAAATCCTCAGTCAGGATGGAACCCAGTGGAAGATTGTAGTTGCTGACAAGGTCGTTGTATCGACCATGGAACTTAAGAAAAGATGACTTCAATCGAGACTGTTGATAGTCCTGTTCTCTTAACTTGTTTGTCAGTAGCTCGCCTTGCAAAAGAAACTGTTTATACGTAGAGCCTGCCCCTGCGTATCGAATGAACTGAGAGACAAACATATGGGAGCAACAAATATTAATTGATAATACGTCGTCGATATACTTGAATGTTGAGTTGAAGGCTACAACAAGTGATTTATTTTGTTCATGTAAAAGTTTTTGAATAAATTCTGCTTCATATAAATACAAAAATATTCTGCTTACAAAGGGGTTTCTTGAAACTGATTTCCATAAACTACCTAGATGATGTCTATCAGAAACCATTAACTTTAACTATTTTATTGCATATTATAGTAAATATTGCATTGTAGCATATAAATATTTGAGTTGGGATAATTTATGATACAGACTTTACAGATTAGATATTACTTAAAATGTCTACCTAAAAGCAGAGAATCAAACCTGTTTAAGGAGAAGGGAAGTTTTCAATCGCTGCAATTTTACATTTTTTGGAAGTAAACTATTTTTCTATATATATATATGTCCGTCAACTGCATAGATCTGATGGTTATAAAGTTAAAATATTTAATAGTTTTACATTAAAGCATCCAGTCATATCTACTTTGTCCATTGAAATAAAATTGATTATCCATGAATAACGTTCTGTGCTTTTTTATATCAATGATTATTACATATATTACGAGCTAATCAAATTGTCAAAGTTTAAATAAATCATAAAAATATTGTCCATTATTCACTATTGATGAAATAGTGTTTTATTTACTTGACTTGTCATTTTAGAGTATTAAGTGAAGCCCAGAAATTAACTTTTTGCTTTTAACATTATTTTACTTTTTTATGTTGGTAAAAATGAACTTGTTTACTACACAAGTTTTGATGTATAAATAATATTTTCATAGTCACATGTCGACATCCCGTTTAAAGAGAATTATTTAATACCTAGAAATAGTTCTACACATTGACATTGAGTTGAATGATGGTTATTTGCAACATCATTTTGTCAGATAACTGATGCAACAAAAAGTTAGCGTGTACCACTTATCAGCGTAAACTAAAACACATTTCAAACTGGCAACATAGAACTATTATTGAAAAGAAGTATTGAACCTTGTCCATGACTATATGTTATTTCATATTCAAAAGATAAAACATTGTTATTTCAAAACTCTGCTTTTATTACACATACATCGTTTTGATTTACTAAAAGTTTTCTAAATAAAGAATATTCTTTTACAATTTCATTCAATTTGAGGAAATGTTATTTCAAAACTGTGTTTTATTATACATACATCTTTTTGTTTTCATATGAGTTTTCTAATTTTGGAATATTCTTTTACAATAACATTCAAACAAATAATTTGAACAAATGTTTTGATAGAGAAGTAACGAAGAAAGTTAACTAAATTATGTGCGTTTATCAAGCAAGTCTTATAAGAGATAAGAAACATATACAAAATTATATATACATCTCTATTTACATTTCTAAATTAGAATGTGTCGAAAACTGCAAACAACGTAAAGCATTAGATTGCTTTTGCAGATATATTAAAAAAAATCCATACAAAACAAGAGATGAAAAACGCTAAAAGAAAGACAATTTTTTAAATATAGAGTTTTGATTTACAATTATCTCAAAAAATAAAATGTTCAGGATTGACAATTTTTTTTCTTTAAAGAAAACACACAATACAATTCAATCAGAGAGTTACATGACTTTGACACCCGTCATGATAAATTGCACCAATGTTGTTTTTGCTATGAACTATTTTATCAGATCACATATATGGATTATAATACCAGGGCTTATACAACAATGTTTGCATATATCGGATCTCTATTGATTACAAGATGCACCTGGTGAGTTTGACAATCATTTTGTCCATTGTAGGTCCTCAAATACGTGCAGGCATATGATAATGAGAAAACAATGGCGATGACTCCGAGAATAATAACAGCAGTTCTCAAATCATAGAAATTTATATTTGATAAAAGCCCACCATCTTCAAATAAATAAAAAAAATATACCATTATGAAATTGTCTAAAAGTTTAAAAATACTTTAGATAAAAATATTGATTTTTATAGTAAGGTTGATTTATTCATGCTAAGAAAAAGATTTTTTTTATTGTTAAACTTTGAGTCATCATGTAATTAAACTTCATTAAACTATTGTTGTTTTTAAAAACCTGATTTATTACTTATACAGAAAAACGCAGTTTATATACTTACCATTTATACAATAAAGTCTTCCATTAAAATGTTCCTTACCTTCAAAATTAGAAACATTGCATCCAGTCAAGTTGTCCCACAAATGTTGAGAACAAGTACATTTTAGATGGCAGTCAACTCCATGATCCTCAAACGAACACGGTTTATCACAATCGAAATTGCTATTATCTTTTGAACAAAAAAAAAACCAATATACGACAGGAAGAGTAAGAAAAAAATGCTCTGCCACAAAAGTGACAAATGAAAATATTGATATTTAAACGCATAAAATCTAATAAACATAAAAAAGATTAAACTTTTTTTTAATGTACTACACAATAAAGCCATGAATGAACGTTAGCATATCTTGAGGTATGTCTTTTCTAAACTTTTATTCATGAACTTGTTATAAATATTCAATGTTAAAATTATTTAACAATCAACTGTTTATTTCTTGTGTTTGTCTCCAACAATATTTTTTTTCAGTAAATAACATGATTTTTTTAAATATATAATTTCAAATGATCATATTGTATTTATAAATCCAATGTGTTTATAAAATCTGCTTGCATTTACATTATAATTAAGTAGAAATATTCATATATCTTACTTTCAAATTTAGAAACGTTACATCCATCTATGTGATCACAAAAGTCAGAAGTACATCTACACAACGACTGACATAGCTTGCCATAATTTGGGTATCTACATTGCTGTTTACAGTCATTTCCCATGAATCCGATTGGGCAGCCTGATAAATTATAATTAACAGAAAAACAATCAATGTATATTATCAGGCAAATCTACGCAAAACACAAGAACTTCCATGAATTGCCTACTTTTATTCTACACTGCACTTTTCTAGTTATTATTGATTAATATTATCTAAATTTTTCTAAACTCCGTTCTTACATATAAAGCTTGACATTTTCATAATTTTCTTTATGTTTTCTTTTTTTAACATTAAGTATTTTTTTTTTACTTTTTGATGTATGGAAAAATGTCTCGATAAATCGAGATGACAACTGTAATTGTGACAAAAGTCATCGAACCCTCTCCAAAGCAGTAGCATAAAACATCGAGTTTATTTTACAAAAATATTAAAAGTTATAAATATAATCAAGAAAAAAAATCACAATTTAAAAAACAATCAGTAGAGGATGCGATAAAACATTTACATACCAATACAACCAGTTACTGAGCTGCAATGGGACTCTTCGCAATTGCATCCCCTCTGACAATTACTACCATAACTAGGATATCGACACGGAATGCTGCAATTCTCTCTAATGCGTCCGGACAAACAAGCTAAAAAATAATGGATATATAATGAATATGGGATATCAAGATCCGGAATAAGCCGATACCTTATCTAAAAGAAATACTTACAAACGACATTCGTAGGCTTTGTTGTTGACTGTATTTCTTTTCTAGATAAGTAAAATATGTAGAATTGTTCGAATAAAAACGAAATGTTAGAATATTAAATAATAATTTTCAGTTATTTACAACTTTTAAAGTCACATGTCCTTACGTTGATCTTAATTCTACAGACAATCTCAATCTTGCTATCATCAGAAAAAACAGTGTAGATTTCAATGATAAAGAATGCATCACACTATGAGCTATTCAAATTTCCATTTGAGCTTGATTCATGTGAGGATTAAACTTATATGGAGTTTTAAACCAAAAATTCAAAAAACAAAAAACAAAAAAAAAACAAAAACAAAAAAAAAAAAGGAACGAAATGTTCTCGAACATAAGGGGTATTTCCTTGCACTTATTTTCAAAAATTATAAGAAATGTTTTACAATAGCATACATTAAATGCGTAGTTATACATCCTGAATTATTGTATGTACCACTATCAAACAAACAGTAAAATCTTAATGGGTTAATGTGTTTTAAGATGCCAACTAAATTGAAAATTTAAACACTAAATACAATATACCACCCCCTTTCTGAATAATTAAAGTTAATAACGATTAATAATACACCCATAAACTATGGAACACTTTAAAGACGTGTAATTCTGAGTGTATGCTTCATACAAATTGTAATTGTTTTAAAACATTTAATTGTCATACAAGAACAAATGAAATAAGGTCTTATGAAACAACCATTTTCACAAGGATTAAGTGCTATGTAGCTTTAAAATCTCTCTGAAGTTTACACACATCAATGTGATGTCGCTATGTGACAGTGCATCTGCTACGTACATTACTAAACAGGTGCAAACATAAAATTCTGCTTAAAAACAAATCATATTGGCTTATACTTAAGACCTCTTTTTATCGATTTCAGATTGAAATGAAAGGCAATATAAAAGAAAGATTCAAAATAAAACAAAATGAAATCTTGTGATGATAAACATTTTTTATTCCTTCACATTGAAAGAAAACATACAGAGTAAAATGTGATTATTGATTTTGAACTGCTTTTGCATTTGTATTTCTCAAAATGACATATAATAAGAATGCATTGTAAAAAATGAGCATCATTTTCAACCAAAGACGGTTTTCACTCCCAATGGCTTTCTTCTTTTCGTAGTTGTTTGAAGATATATCGTACAAAGTAAAACTGAATCTTCACGCGTCGTCTGCTACTTCACATTTAAACCTATTATAAATCGTATGTCCAAAACGCTGTAACCTTATAAGATAAATACAGTTTGTTCATGAAAACTTCGATTAGATAATTTTAAAAAGCGCATTTCGAATGGTTCTATACAACATGGCCTCTAAGACTTAGTACAAAATCATGTCGTATACGCTGAATTCTATTATGTGAGATTAAAACACGTAGTAAGCCATGCTGTTCTATAGTTACATATAGCTTTAAACAAAATTTTATATCTCGTACATTGTACAAATATAAATATATACAGTTTCTTTGAATTAATGTTGTGACTCTGAACATCATGCATATGACTAAGTGAAATGTTAACAGAAGTATATGCTATTCAACGTTTTCTAGGAAGGATAAAGTGATGCCAATCAAAGCAAGGAACCCAGCTAAATGACAATGGAATGTTTGATATGCTTGTACCTAGCGTTTAATAACATGATTGTACCTAGTGTATATTTCACACAAGAAATAATACCTTTTGGGATTTAGTCTATTTTGATTGTCCTAATAGCTATCAAGAGTATATGTTGTGTTAGTAATAGGTTTAAGAAACCAAACCACACACATTTTTTTCTCATATTTTTTATAACAAGAAAGCTATCGTTAAATAGCTTATACTTCAACGGTTAATCTTTGGTTAGTATTAAACATACTATTTAATTTCAACAAGATCACTAAAGCAATCTGGAGCCAGCCAAAAATTTTTGAATCGTGATAAAAGTTCTTAAACAGGTACCAAACACATTATTACTATAGTTTGTTAATTACTTGATTATAAAAAAAACCCCAAAAAACAGAGTTCGATATTGGCTATCAGACGTTTGAATTGGAGTAAACATTCACAAAGTGATTTCTTATACTTAAAATGTGTGTGTTTGTGCACCTAAATTAAGCTTCATAACATTTTTTATTTAACGAATCATTGCAAAATATGTAAAAATACAAATTTGATTACATTTACTTTAAATGTTTAAAATGATAACGCCATACATATAAATAAAATTTTATGTTCCATAAAATGTTTTATATACAAACTTTCTTCCCTGATTAGCTATTTAATTTTTTCAAATCTTCCGATTTTTGGTTATTGTATCTACAAGTTCTTTTTGATCGGGATCGAACTTTCAAAAACTAAAACCTTTGCCGCGTTAATTAGTTTTTTACCACGAGGTGCAAAATTGAGCATGCACTGATGCAGTGAAATAAGAAAGTAAGTCTAAATATCTTCAATTAACATGGCAGAGGTGGATCCCGAATCAAAAATACATGTCTGTCTCCTCGGGCACTCATATATCAGAAGGCTGGCTGAATTTATGGCCGTTAACCCGAATTTCCAAAACTTAAATCTAGATGTTGACCGGTATAAAATCTCGGTGTGTGCCAGAGGAGGTTTACGAACGTACGACCTGCACCGAATGATAAGGGACGTTACAAGGACTCCCAATATGCTTTTCATGTAAATAGGTGGCAATGACATTGGTTTTATATCAAATAAGCAAATTGCAACCAACATTGTTTCCTTCGCCGAGTACCTGATACACGGCCTCGGGACAAGAATGGTGGTCATCGGTCAGCTTCTGCGAAGGGATCCTTCCGTGAGTAGCGTGACTGAAATTAATGGTATCTTAACACAAAAAACACAGACATTGAGCAACATATTCTACTGGAGACAAAGGGGAGTTTGGATGGATATGTCTCACCTACGCAGAGATGGCGTGCACCTTGCCAACCCCCCTCTGAGAAGCCTGAAGCCTGGGGATCCCCCCTCGCCAATGAAAAAATATTAGAGAAGCATAAGGAATGCCGTTATGGTGCATTCTCCTAGATAAGTATCACTGTATCAATATTAGTCGACAACTGGTTAGTTTGTCTCAAATTATTAAAGTATGGAAATGCATTGATAACGGCCCATTGACAATTTAGTATATAGTTAAGGCATATCAAGTTATGCCATGTATGTTATTTACATGGGTCAATTGAGTCATGTTGTCTGAGCATCTTTAGTTTTACATAATGCACAATGTGAGGCAACAAGTTGTTTTCCTTTCAACTTCCAAGACTCCTTAGAACATGTCGGGAAGTCTATTTATTTGTTTAAAATGGTTGCCTAAATAATGTTGATGATCTTGCATCTGTGATTGATCTTGATTATATGATCTTACCTTGTATGGCAACAAGTTAATCTACTTAGCCTTCCAAGACGTTTTGGGGAGTCAGGAAGTATGACAAATATAATTACTGGTCTAATATTATCTGCCTTGTCTATCTTTTATGACTTATAATTAAATAATTTTGTGTTATTATTACTGACAATGGCTGGTTAAAAATTGGCAATAACAGATTAATGATGAGATATAGAGTTGGACTTCTTGCACAATATGTATAGAAAAATTTTCAGTTGCTTATTGTCTTGTCAATATACCATCTATGCACTTATTGTAGAACATAATGCCACCAAAGAAAAGAAAATCCTCAGCTCCTAAACCCACTCCACCAGCAAAGACATCCACTCGTCGTGCTTCTACAATTACCAGTAGTCAGACCATTGCGGATTCGAGTACGTCCACACAACCAGTGAGCCAAATCAATACAGATTTGAATCCAACCACACAACCAGTAAACAGTGCCAGCCACCCTCTCATCGACTATGACCAATTGGCAGCAGCCATCCTCAAGCAACAACAGCAAGCAATGCCGTCTAAAAGCAGCTCTCCTATTGCTGATACACACCTGCAGGCTTCAACGAGTAGCAATAGTTCTATTGATTTGAATAATGCTAATTTACTTAACAACCTCCAACAGCTATTTTCAGATGAGTCGGTGGCAGATATAGGTTCTAACACTTACTCTCCTCATCCTGTCCCACTCACAGTTGCAGATGGCATACATCTTTGGTCAACTATTCCTGTCCGTGTCAAAAACAAAATTTGGAATGATCAATTCATTGATCTCAAATGTTTGCTGCCAAATTATAAACACGACGATTTGTCAATCAAAATAGAGAATAATTCAGTTTAATTCTCAGTCCTTCAAACAGTCAATTATGTCTTTACATCAATGGACTTCAGCCTTTCTGATATTCATGTCCATATACACAGAAACGTTGCCCCAATAATTTGCCAATCTGCTTAAATACTGCTTCACAGTTAGGGAAATCGGGAGTTCCAATGGTGACAATGCCTGGAGATATTACGACGAGAACTTCCGTAAGCTGCGTCAGTCACATAAGGTTCCTTGGCAAGTCCCCATCACAGAGTACATGGTCAAAGCTTCTACTCTCACTCATTCCTTTCGTCCCTCTTCATACACACAGTATAGTGCAAGATCACCACGACACTTTTGCATTAGCTACAACAATGGTAAAAAGTGCAAAAAGTCACAACACATGTGCCAGGTATGCAATGGCCAGCACCCCAAAATCAACTGCAACCGGGACAAGTCAGACAGAAACAAAGCAAACTCAAAGATTTTCAGTTCCAACAACAATAAAGAATAATGTTTTGCTTCAGAAATTGCAAGGTTATGACAAAAGTTGGGTATCATTTCTGGTTGATGGTTTCAAATTTGGATTTAGGCTTGGGTGCTCTGAATTTCAGTCAAATTCTACTAAGAAAAATCATTCATCGGTAAGAAAAAGTCCGATGGTGGTCAGGAAAAGTTAGACAAAGAATTAGGTTTCAATCGCATGTCTGGCCCTTATACTTCTAAAACCTTTTGATAACTTTATCTGCTCTCCATTGGGGCTTGTTCCAAAAAAGTTACAGGGAGAATTTAGAATAATACATGATCTATCCTTTCCAGAAGGTAACTCAGTTAATGAACACATTCCTCGAGATAAGGCAGTTATACATATAAATAAAATATTTATTACGAAGTCACGCTATATCATTGTTAGATTTAATTGCTTTTATGCCATGTACGTTGAATTCATCGTTTAAAATTAAATTTTTTACACATTTTGCTTTTTACTTTTCAGATACACTGCTATGGAGTTTTCGACCTCATATCATATTTATGTTTCTGGATTTATTAAGTATCGTTTGAATGATACAAACTGGTTTGCAAGTTTTCTCACATGTTGCTCCCAAGTACCCAACTGGGAATACTATTGAACGGAAAAAAACTATTTATATGTAGGCTTGCATACTACTGAATGGAATAAAACTTTTAATATGGAGGCTTTTAAAAAAACCCAGAACTCCACGTATATATTATGAACATGTATAAGTAAGATAGAAATATTCATATATATTTTTTTCTCTTTATGCTCTTACTATAAGTTTTGCATCTATTTTCAAAGACTTATTAAATTAACGTTTTGGTGATGTGGTTTTTGTATCAAGGAAAGGAGATTATTCCAATACTGATGACGATTTTGAAATAGGGTATAACGCCTGTGAGCCCACTAAAATAGAAGTTACACCTGTTTTTAAATTATTTGTGGAAAGAAATATGATCATAGATGTCCCATTGAATAAGACAACCCATAAACAATTACACAAAATAAAAAAAAGTGGTTTCAGTTTTACTGTGTTCATCATCATTTGATAAAAAATACTTACGAGTAATTTTTGTCGACTTAGCTGCAGCTTTTAATTCCATTCCAAATCAATATTTGACTTTACTTTCGTTGATCTTACTTCCCCGTCAAGTTTAAACTTTCAATCACCAGATCAAACAGCATAATTTTCACTAAATTTGAATGCATTGCACTATGAAACAATCACTAGTCTGTTTGTAAATATCTAATTATATTACCAATAGATTGTTTATATTGATCTTTCAAAACAAGTAACAAAACAAAAATAAAGCTTATGCGTATTTCCTTGCAGTAAAATGCACATCGCATTCATAATTTGTTTGAATCAATCGACCTGCGTATTATTCTACACACTGTTACCTTTTTGCATTGTTTAGATTCTTACTTTTCAAAGTATAACCAAACAGCTATAACACTTTAATATCGTTCATTGGTTCATGATTTTGATGTTTACTTTGTGATCTAATTTAGCTAATAAAACTTTAGATTTATTGAGAACGCATACTCCAAGTACAAGAAGACATATATTCCGCTTCGATTCTATGTTTAATATTTGTGTTAAATAATCTTTGTTGAGTTATCCGTAAATGAACAATAAATAAGTGTTTCATAATCTCATACCTTTGGCTGTTGAAATCAATTTCTAAAAATAAGACGAGTTATCTTCCTGTTTGTATAAATATATGACGAGTCATAAATTATGATTATACATATTTGCGGCTATGTTAGGGCTGTCCGATTGATTTTACAGCGATGTGTAGAAAATCACTTGTCTGTACTTTATAAGATATGACGTCGTAATTAACTTTGACGTCACTATCTGCATTCCTTTCGATCGTTCTTAGGGAATAAATCGTTACGTATTAAGTGAGTTTTATTTAGCATTATAAAACCGCTTTCTTTCTTTACATAGACGCTGTTGTTAATACTTGTGACACTAATTTCAATTTTACTAATACTGTGTATCAAAAAATCAACAGTTTTAAAGCTTCGTATTAGGTAAATAACTATATAAACTAATGGTTTAGAGACTCCCACTGCTATGTGTAAACTAATAAATGATGATATGTATATGCATGTAAAATACAGCTTGGCGCAAGTGAAAGATCAATACAATCTTTTAAATATAAATGCTGGGAGAGTGGGTTTCGGAGGTCGTGAGTTCAAGCCCCGGCCAGGGCGGAGGTGGAGCTCCAATATAGTGAATTTCCCTGTGCTTTATATATATATATATATATATATATATATATATATATATATATATATATATATATCTGTGTGTGTGTGTGTGTGTGTGTGTGTTTTACGTGAAATTGGGAGAGAAAATAAGTACCAATGTGAATCTTGCTGGGGAGAACCTACCAATTGACCCAATTTTGTGTAAATCGAGATTAAAAGGTAAAAATGTGCCTAATGTCGATGGTGGTGAGAAATGTTTTGACAATATTTCAAATGAACGAAATTAAAAGGTAAAAATGTGCCTAATGTCGATGGTGGTGAGAAATGTTTTGACAATATTTCAAATGAACGAAATATCTATATGAACCCCCAGCAAAAACTGAAAAATACATTACTTATCGAAGGTTTTTTAATTAAAATATTTTTGATTTAATATCATTATTCACTTGCGCCGATGCGTTTTATATAGATCATTTACCGTGTAAGGATACGCACGTCACGTGCTAAAGAAGAATATATGACGTCACAAAAATGCATCTAATATAATGCTTGATATCACTGTTAATTTATGTAATAAAAATTTAAAGAAATTCGCTCGATTAAATTTTTTTTTCGATCATTAAAAAAGTATCGTTTTTAGATATAAATTTAGCTTCGGACAGCCTTAACATAACTGCGTTAATGAAGATATTTTTTTTATTTTTGTACCATTTAACTAATCATAATGAAATCCCCCTCCCCTTCAGCAGACAATAACAGTGTACAATAGCATTCATAATGAAGTTAATATCTTACTGGTCAACGTGTTTAATTTGAGTAATAAGAAATCATTACTTGAGTATTAGGAGAAGATCAAATACGGTCGGAGGTGATCATTCAATAAAACCCGAATTGCTCTATGATAGATTTGATCACGCTTGACGTATTTGATCTCTTTATATTATTCAAAGAATGATTCCTTATTTCTTATATCTTTATAACTTTTAGCTATTGTACAATTAGATATAGAACAGTCATTACCACAGACAAATACATTAGAAACTGTTGATATATTGTTATAATTTTTTTAATCATTACATCTAGTACACAACACAGTTTGAATCACTAATGCTCTCTATACCTTTTTTCTGTAGGTGTTTAAAGAAGCATATCATGGTTAATATGTATGCAAGCAACAGTATTACAGTATAGGTCTGTTAGACCAAAACCAAATATATATATATATGTTATTAATATGATACGTATTTTCTACATTGATATTCGTATTCTCAAACATACCTAACAAATGCAAGCATGAAGTTAATAACATGTGGTTGTTAGGGATATAAATCAAAATAAATAAATAAATAAAAATAAAACAGACATAAAACTGGATTAAAACAATTACTGGCATTTCTTTTGTTTTAATAACTTAACAGTTTGAAGTTTAAAAAATCAACGAACAATGATTTTGTAATTTTGATACAATGCACCATTCTTAACGTTCTCTTTGTAAATAACGCACATAAATTCTTAAAGTACATGTAGCAATGTTTTATGTAAAGTATTCATTTGAATCGGACCAAAAATACGTATTAAAAATAAATAAATCATATATGAGTAAATTATTTTATAATGTTTTTTTAAAAGATATTTAATATACTTTTATACTCATTTCCAATCGAGATTTTAATATAGTTTCACTTTAAAACATATAATGTCTTGGTGTTCCCCTCGATTTCATAACAGATAAGAAAGGAAAAACTTTGGAGTATGAATACTTAATATGGTTTATTGAACGATTGTACAATTCCAAGTATATAATTCAAACAAAGTGCATTTGTTCCAACAAATATAATTATTATTCAAGAAAGACAATCAAAGAACGATTGCATATTGTTGTACGTGTACTTCGGAAACATTCAAAAGTAATATATCACTTGTTTCAAACGTAAAAAAAAACCCATAATTTCATGCACTTTATTTTCAATGTATCTGACACTTAAATGACAGGTGCGAACATAAACACATTTAAAATTCTGCGTAAAAACATGATACACATCAGTATGTTCTTTGGGCATTTTTCATTTATTTCAAATTAAAACCAAAAGATCGATCTATTCAACAGGCAAATAGAGAAATAGAAATAGTTTCAATCAAAGACGAAATATGCTCTTGAGATGATTCTCTCAATGATATAATTGTTTAACCTTTAGACACACTGTGAACAGGGAACAGGTTGAAAATGTGAAACGTGCATATGATCAATGATTTCAAACTGTTTTTGTATTGCAGAACATTTTGAATCTTATATGTTTGTTTTGGTAAAAGGATTAAAATACAATATTCGGTTGTCGAAGAAGTAATTTGCACCCATGAGAAAAAGACATGACCACATTTGTTTATAAATGTCAGATTATCAGAAGAGACGGATTTTATTTACGAATTTTGTTTTTACATTTTTCTTTAGTAAACTTTTAAGAATCAAAATTGTTTTTTACTGGTTTTTTATATATTTTTAGCCGTTCAAAACGCATTGACGTCGGTTTTTTTCTTTCAACCAAGATGTTTCAAAAATAGCTAATTACATATCATACACAGGATGAATCGCTGCCATCCAGTCAATTGAAAAGTTACCGAAAGGTAACTGAAAAGTGACTAAATGGCATATTTGTGCAATTCAGTCACCTTTTTAAACCATTCAGTTATCATTGAGTTGTTCATCCTGTGATATACAGAAATATTAACCTATTCAAAACATGACCCATGAGTCATGTTAGTTGATGTATACTTAAGCATTTGGTATAAACTAAAATCCACCGTCTTGAGGTTAACTAATGTAATAAACCTATGTTTCTCCATAGTTACAAAAAAGTAAATTCTTTAGCTAATTCAATGTATATTTGTACGGTTTTACTGAAACTATTCAAAACTAATATGAAATGCAATAAAAATGAACAATTTTAAGTATCATACGGTTGGTGCCATGCAAAGCGATGAACCAAACTGATTGGCAATGCAAAGTTAAGTAACATGAACGTTCTTTCACACGAGAAATTAAACCATTTTGTGATTACATCTGTTTTGCTTGACCTATAAATGTAACTGTTAAGAATGTACATGGTATTATTTAATTTATACAAAAAACTAAACAATAATGATTTTTATTTTTTGTTAAACGAAATACTATTTAAAAGAATAAGGATATAAACTATAAATAATTTACATTTTCTCTGGTATATGAAGATTAATCTCATTAAATAGACATTGAATAAAGAGTGAGTACATATCTAGACTCCTTATTTTAGGGTCAGCCAAAATGCATTATAAACAATAAAAGTTCTTTCAATTTAACAACTTATTTTGTTTAAGATTTGAACAACTATGATCAGAAAACAATAAACTTAAAAGTTTGTAACCTGGTAGATGTTAAACTGTGGGTCTTCTAAACAATTTCTGAAAGGTTAACATATGTCAAACATGGATAATTACCGCACGCTAGTAGTGTTACAGTTACATATGTAATCAGGGCAGTTTGAAAGTTCTATTAATGCAGAAAGGTACACGCTTTTTCGCACATTTAGGAATAGTGAACCAATTTTCTCGTTTTATTCAATTCTTGTGCAAATAGTCTACTGTTTACTTACGTCCCTTTATACAGTATCTCAGTGAATTCCTTGAAGTTTTCCTCTTTCTTTTTTTTTTTTACTATTTAAAAGCCACGAAAAAGTTACCTAAACATTGATTTGGCCCATAACGATGTATATTACTTGTATTTTCGCATTTTAAGTTTAAAGCTATCACATAAAATATCAAGTTTAATAACTTTTCGAGATTAAAAAATAAAACAAAAATAAAAACGATTTTTTTTGCAGTTCATATATACTAGTATATAAAACATCATGTTGAGACACAGCTGTATTCCTTACTATGTATTCATTTCAGCATTTCGAGCGTCAAGATCTAGTATCTTTCATAGAAATATAATACGAGTCTAAAATTGAATTAAGCATAATGTTTTATAATGCACACAAGTGTGATATTACATATATAAAGTCATTACAACTAAATATACCTTTGTGCCTTAAGATGAATTGTATAACAATAAACCGTTAATATTTAGTTAATAGTACGTACTGTTCAGTACTCAATATAACTTTTAACAATACCAATTGAACGACCTGGAACCTGCTGATGATTTGTAATCGGAATAATAATCTTATCCAAAGGTACCAACAACAATTTTTTTTCTTTTTTTTTACACTTGTTTTGAATTTCTGTGGATTTCCAGTACAACGTTGTTCTCCATTCTTTGCGGAAAACGTGTCATCGCGAATGTGGAAAAATAAACACACATTAGTATAAGAGCAAATATTGAGAGAACGATGATTATTGTTGAAATGAAGTCAGGTTTGTTTTCATCATTTAATTTCATCATTATATTATCTTGCGAAGAAAAAGTATGCTCAATATTTTGGACTTGAGACCTCGTATATTCTAAAATTATCAAGTATATAATGAGACATTGTTGTTTTTTTAGTGTGAATGAACAAAAATTTACTAGCATTTTCGCAGTATATAAACAGCATTGATTTACCTACTATATCCTGTGTGTATGTTATGGTAAATAAAGTGGTCGTAACCATTTTGTTCGTCGTCAAATCTACAAGAACAAAAAATATATTCATTTTTAGCGAAAGTGATTCACACACACACTTTGATACAACCTTTATAGATATGGAATATCCACTTATTTGAGATTACACAATTTAATTGAGGACAATTTGTTTAAGCCTTGGAGGGACGAAAAGAAGAGAGCATAATTATATGTGTAATCCAAATGAGGCTCATAAACAATGACAACGACAAATTTCAATTCCAACAATATAATATTCTTTAACTTTATGTATAAGCTGTATGACAACGTATGTGAAGCATTCGGCATTGGGGTAAATACTTTGAAACTGTTTATGGAAGCATCCTTTGTTGAAGCATAAAATATAGAATAGTGAGAGTGAGGAATTGAACATTATATTGAAAATATGAAATTCTGTATTCCATTCTTATGCACAAAATGAGGCTTGAAATAAGATTATTCAAGTGCTACTTCAGACCTTGTCAGTACTGCATGTTAAATAAGCAGGAATATCACATTGTATTAATAATCGTAATTTTTTATCTTAACTCTGTAATGGACATGTTCTTTAACATTTAAATGCATTTTTTGTAAAAAAAAAAAAAAAAAGACTTCTTTCCTTACTATAACTGCATCCCTCTTTGTGTTCACAATTACTCTTTTTGCAACTGCAATTTTGTTGACACTGAAAACCAAAACTTGGAAATCGACACGTTTGGTTACAATTTGGGCCAATAAAACCAATTGGACAACCTGTAAGAAGTAAGGAAGGTTTGTTATTCACTATAAAGGTATTAATTGAAAATAAATGTTAATTGGAACAAAACAAAATTAAATCAAATCACTTTATTCAAACAAGTGCTAGACAAAATATAAAAGCAGGTACATCGCTTTGAATTAGAAAAAAATAGCTGACTACAATATATTGTTCATTAGCATCGATACACAAATGTTTCATGCTATGCAATTTAAAAAAAAACCAACCCAAAACAAAAAAAAAAAACAAAAAACAAAAACAAAAAACAAACAAAACAAACAAAAAAAAAAAAAAAAAAAAAAAAAAAAAACCAAACAAAGAAAACTCAACAAATAAACTACCCTGAATTCAAATATTTCTTTCTAACAAAATATCAACAGATTAAATATATTTTGAAATTCATGTTCAAGATTCAAAACGTTTTGTGCAAGTACAAAGCTATATTTCTACCTCGAAAAAAAACCCGTAAACGAACGAATAACTGAACTGAAAAAACTTAACAACGAACAATGGAATGCTTTTTTGCTTTCCTTAGTAGAAAAAATACTTTGATTTTTATGTAAAGCAAATGCATATTTAGAGGACGTAAGTTATAAATTTTGTCAGACAATCCTGTTGCCTGCTGATATATATCTTAATCCAAATGGTCGTTCATTCGAGTATCATAAAAGTGCCGAAGAAGATGTGTTCATTGACGAAAGAGTCATTCATTGGACTCCCAATGTTTCTATTTTTTTAAAATCAGCATGCCATCTAAATAAACAAAGAAATCATAAATTAATATTTTTTTTGAAAATGACTATATTTGCTATTAAAATTAACACAAACCTTTACATCCCGTTCTGTGATCACAGTGTGGTTTTTCGCAATTACATTTGTTCTGGCAATCTTGTCCATAGGATGGATATCGGCATTCTAAAGTACAGTTCGGACCTGTGTATCCCAGTGGACAAACTAAAAAAAATAATATAACTACAAGTGTGAATAATTTGAAATACCGAGATTTTAAAAATTATATATAAAATAATTCAAACAGTCTTAAAAAGAATGTTTCACAATTAGTCGTTGCTCCCACAGCTGCATACATGTATCCACTGCTATTGAAAAAAAAGATAAAAGTGATAGTAATAAAGGTAAGTTCTATATTATATATTATGTACTATTGTTTACATAAAAATACCTCATTTAAACGAAAAAAAAACCCGTAACACTTACCGCTGAGTCATTGGTTTTACATTAGCAATACGATTTAATACTAAACAAAATATGATTGTTTGTTTAACTAAATGCACGTCCAAAAGCATCATTCAATTATGTTAAAAAATAAAAGATGTTTGACAACTTCGTGTGTTTCAGGTTTGTTTGAAAAATGTGTAAGTTCCTGGAAGTATATTGATATGTTTTCTCAAGTTATTTAAGGGGATGACGTTACAATGTAATAATTCACGATAATAAATTTATCAAGGAAATATTTAGATATTTGAATAATTGAATGTCATTATATAACAGTGTTTATCGTTGAACATCCACATACATGTAACTAAATATATTTATCTTAACCATTAAAAACTTTTTGTGAATACCAAGTCTTTAAAATGCATCATTAACTATAGGAGTTTAAAGGTAAAAAAAAGTATTTAAATGATAGTAAATCCAAAGTTTTGAATTCAAACAATTTATAAACAATTCATAAAATTTATTAGTTTAGAAATTTGCAATTCTGTTTAATGCTTAATACTAATTATCTATTGATCAAGAGTATAATGTTGTCGTGTTTTTTTCGGTTGAAATGCTAAAAAAAACCGCTATAGGTTTTTGTTTGACTGTAAAATATACATGTTTATATTCAAAATAAAAGCATTCGTATTTTGTACTAATAAAAACCGCTTGTTATCAACAAATGTTATGCTTATTTAATAACTGTAAATTTTTCAATATTGAAAATGAGTCATTATATTGATTTCTTCAACAATCAATTTGGAACAGTTGTAATATCAGGTATACATGAAATATTATGTTTTTAAATTACAAGTTTTAAAAGCATGTGAAATATTATAAGGAAATGCTTTATTGGACAAGGATGGGAGTTTATTGCAGAATTTTTAAATATCAGAATGGATATGTGATACCAATATTTTTTCTTCTGTCTTCATCCTTTTTTATTAATGTAGAATCAACTAGTATGCTTTATAAGGTACATAAATACATTCATATAACCTGGAATAATTAAAGAAGGATTTGGTTTTCTAAAACTCATTCGATCGTATGATCGTATGAATAGGGCGATGTCATTAACGAGATAAGGGAGTAACTTGCGTGTCAATGTACACACAATCACTTCAGTCGTTTAAACATTCAACAAATAGTGTGTTATCTATCAAATATTAAATTACTTATTGGCGATAATGGGCACGGTTAACATGTGAAACGTCTCTTACATTGATTCTGCATAAATTATATCCACTGAAAGCAATTTGTTTGTTAAAAATACTTGATATTTAGTCCCTTTGTTTTAATTCTAGTTAAGCATTTAGTAAATAAACCCTAAATAACTGAAACATTGACCCCTTTCCATCGCATAATTTTTGTTTTAGCAATTTTTTGGCCAGAAAAGGTCCTCTTCCTAGATTCCTACCAATTCGATGTATTTCAAATTCAACACTAGTGAAACTTGCACAAAAGTTACTCACCATAAATAGCAAAATGAACATATATAATTTGAGTTCTTTTACCAATAATTGTAGGTCTACCTATGTAGATGTTAAAATTTTTTAAACTCCAAGTTTTGGCCGGCGCTGGGAACTCCGAACACCGACTTGTTTGTGTACCGTCGTAAACAAATTATTAATTGTTTTGCAATATTACTTTGCTCAATGATTTGTTGAGGTTTCTTCAATGATTCTGCCAATTTTCATAAAATTACGTCACTTAGAAAGGGAAATACTGGTGATGTCTCAATTATTTCCCAACAACATCGTATTTCATAAACATGGGCCCGACTATTGCTTTAATCGAAAGCTGGCCCTAAAGGGTTCGTTAAACTCGTATTGCTTTACATGTAATTTGCAAAAACAAACCAACAACAACAAAAAAACAACGTAACGCTGTCTAATAAAAAAAAAAGAAAACGAACAAATGGACTGCTATTACTTAATGAAGGAAAAGGTATGGAAATGATTAACTAGTATTGCTTAATTCCCCTTATTACCGATTACATGTAACATTGTATGATTCTTGGCTGATCGAAAAGGCAACAAGCCTTGAGATACATTGTCGACGAATATAATTACGGTATTAAGGGTAATTTCTGTCCTGTGTCTTTTTCGCCCTTCTACACTTGCAAACAGTTTCACCCCGTTTTGAATTTGCCTAGAGGCAGTTAGAAATAGTTACTCTTACCATTTGAACATTTTTTTTTTTCATTTTTTAAAGCCTAGTCTTATGTTTGCTTGCTGACAACAAGGTGAAAGGTGCGAAAATAAATGGGGCGAATATTACCCCTGTTTACAGTATTTGAGCAAACGGACACAGTTACACATGTACACGATTGTTTGAAGCAATTATGATTGTGTCTTAACCTCAAATAATCTTAAAATATTACATTCAATTTTTTGACAAAATAAATGTAATAAGTAGATTTTTTATTGGTCAGTAGTTGATTTCCATGCTTTTTAATGTTTGATTTTAAATATATATTCTATAACAAGAGGTTCCACGGCAGTGATGTCAGCAATATAACAAGGAAGTGAAGAATTACAGGCCCCATCCCTCCAACAGAGGCAAGCCATTTTATCTATCAGAATAAAAAAAAAAGATTTTCATTTTGGCTTCAGAAATTTCTGTATATTACTACATATTGGTATACATATATTTATAGATTGTTGATATAAAATCAATCTTTAATGTCGTACAGATATGATTCTTTTGGCAATAAATAAACTATTGATAAGAAACAAGTGATCAAAATGTATACTGCAAGTTTAAACATTTTCAATATGATCAGAAATGCTTCTACCATCCAGATTACAATTAAAATACAATACTTATAATAAGTGCAATTAAAAAAAACTCCTACCTTAAACTGTAGGGAAAAAAGAAACGTCTTTAAATTCCTAGATTGAGAGGCTTGGTGGTCTTTAAATAAGCATACGATCTACCTTAATGTTTTAGATATGCTTTTTAAGCTATTAAACTATTAGTCAAGACAATGGTCCGGTGTTCAAGCTTTATAATTTGAATATTTCTTTTATATCTACATGCATACATTGGTCTTCTTCTTATGAGATTAATATAGTCTAAAATGGCCAATCCTCAAATGAAACGTACCGTAGAAACTGTGATACAAATACAGATAAATGAACGAGAAAATATTTTACTTTATAATAGCCAAGATATGCTGTATAAAGATACGTACCTATTATCAAAACAATTTTCAAAAATGTTTTTAGTAGCCGGAGCTGGTGGAATAATCTTGGTTTTATTCTTGACTATTATCGTGATAGTAAAACAGTAGTTTATATACCCCTCTCTGTCTCTCTCTTTCTCTAATATTTTAGAAACAAAGTCATTAATGATAATAAATAATATAGATTTTTGAAAAGTTTTACTTTAAAAGAAATTTGTTAATTTACAATTATATTTTCTACACTCAGACAAAAGGACTAGATAAGTAAATCAAAGAAAAAGTAGACGGAAAAAATGATTCTGGGAAGAATATTGATAATAGGACTATAACTTTGCTCAGGCTTGAGATTAGCAATTAAGTATACATGTATGTCTGATGTCTTCCCTTGATGAAAGAAAAAAGTGTATGCATACATTCACTAAAAGATTTGTATGAATTTCGAGTTACTTTTTACAATATTCTAAAATAACATGCGTTGCCCATAGAATTCAGTGTAAAATTCAAGATGAAATTTATTACACACTATTCATAATTTTGAAAATTCCTTTGATGGAGTATTTTTATTTGATTACAACTTAAAATGCTACAATGTTTAAAAATATCGGACCATTCATTCATTCGGTACAAAATGTGGTCACTATACATTAAATACCTTAATATGTTACGAGTCAATGTGTTTTATTTAATTGATAAAGAATCGTTCTTTGAATATAATGTGATGATACGCTCGGGGTGATGAAGTTTAATTAAACCGAAGACCTTTATGATAGATTTGATCACGCCCGACCGTATTTGATCTCTTCATAATATTCAGAGAATGATTCCTTATTTCTTATGTTTATAAAATTTTCAGCAATTGTACAATTAGATATTAAAATAGTCATTATCACAGGTATAGGCCTTAAAAAAAGGTAAATATATAATGTTAGAATTTTTTTTGAGTCATTACATATAGTTCACAACACAGTTTAACCACAAATGCTCTTCAGACCTATTGTCTTGTAGGTGTCGCAAGTGAAAAGTCTTGTTTAATATGCAGGAATCAGTATCGTAGTTCAGTTCTTTAAGACCAAAACTAAATGTTTAGATACTCATTTGTCATTTTGATGTTAAATTTTCTAAACATTTCCTAATAATTGCAAGCATGAGGTTAATAACGCAATAATGTGGTTGTTAGGGATATAAAGGGAAAAAATGCAGACATAAAACTGGATTTAAAAAATCCTTGCATTTCTCTTGTTTTAGCAACTTAACTGTCTGAAAAAATGCAGCACATAATGACTTAAAATGATGATACATTGATTCATTCTTAAAGTATTCCTATACTTGGCACTAAATGGTCTTAATTATTAAAAGCTAAATTTGGGGTGGGTATATTTCACGGGGGAACAGGTCATCTTCTTACTGTACAATTCTGAAATAAACAGTCAAGATAATTTCTCCACATGTCTCATTACATGAATACGATTTAGATAGAAAAACAGTTTAACCTAATTATAGCTGTTCCTTATAAACTAGTTAAACAGCTTAAGGTAGTCCTATACTCGGCACTAAATGGGCTCAATCATTAAAAGCTAAGGGGCTTTTTATGATAGATATATGTTGTAGCAATACATATACATAAGAAAATATATATGGTTTTTTTTTATATATTTCTATATGCTAGCTTTTTGTTATCACCTCTCAGACAGGTGTACCCCCTTGCAAAAATTATTGACTATGATGAAATTTGCCAGACGTCCGTTTTTCCTAAAATTAAATACCAATTTTGGGGAAATTAAAAATAGAGTATAAACATTAATTTAACCCATACCTCATCAATATTTTTACAAAAAATGTTGAAAGTAGGTATACTTTATGGGCCCGATGTATTAAACAAGAATTTAAAAAATTGCGATGCATTTATCTTCTCTGGTCATGTTTAACTATTTTATAGATTCAACCCTAAGTTCATGGATTTATTCTATAGAATGACATCTTAGAAAAAAGAGTTGGTAAAAAATCAAATTTTGATGGAATACTTTCTCACAATGTAAGCTCTAAACCAATTAGACCATGAAGAAAAATTCCATAAAAATCAGATTTTGCTAGTTTTCTGCTTAGATCTGTAAACAATGTTGGATATTATTTAAACTAATTGACGAATGATTAAATTAAAAATAACTTCTGTCTCTTAATTAAACAGGTTTTAATAAAAGAAATAAAAAAAATTGGGGGTGGGGGATGTGGGTGGTGGTGGTGGCATCAAAACAAGGAAGATATAAGCATATTTGAGATTCTGGATAATCAGCAGAAATTTCGTTTTTCATTTTACTTTAACAAAATCAAGTTTCTCAACATTACTCATTTCTACCTCTCAAACAATACACACATTACCGTTCTAGTTGCTTATTATTGCCAATGTTTACAAAAACAATGTTGAGCAAAATCAACAGCGGACATTTTAAGCGCTAAGTAAACGTCGAACCAATATTATAAAATCCGTATTAAGACGAAATTGGATACTCGGGCTACTTTTACATTCTCTTTCAAATTAACGCACACGTATTCTATAAAAACATGTTTTACTTACAATATGTATTTGACAAGGATAAAAAATAATAGTTCATGTAAGATAAATCATAGATAAGTAAATTATTTTACATGTATAATATCTTTTTCAGAAGATATTAAATATAGTTTTATGCTTATTTGCAATCACGAATTTAATATGGTTTAACTTTAAAACATATAACTTCATAAAACACCCCACTCCCCGATTTTATAACAGATAAGCAGGGAAATAAACTTTGGAGTATGACAACTCAATATGGTTTATTGTACAATTGTACCATTCCAAGTGTTTAATCCAAACAAAGTGCATTTGTTTCAACAAATTTGATTATTATACAACAACAACAATCAAAGAACGATATCACAATGCTGTATGTATACCTCGGAAACATTCCAAAGTAATTTATCACTTATTTCTAACGAATGAAAGATAATTTCATGCAATTATTTTCAATGTACCTGATACTTAAATGACAGATGTATACATAAAAACATCTAAAATTTTGCATTAATACATGGTACACATTAATATGTTCCTTATGCCTTTTTGATTTATTTTAAATGACACCGAAAGCGCGATTTATGTAGCAAGCAAACAAGGAAACAGTTTCAATATAAGACGAAATCTGCAACTAATTGAGATGATACTCCCATTTATATATTTATATATATTTTACCTTCAGATACACTGTGAAAAGGAAACACGTAGAAAATGCATATGATTAATGATTTCAATCTGTGTTATCCCCAAAGTGCTGTGGATTTTATTTTCATCATTTTACAGAAAAAAATCTGTTTTAAAAGGGTTTTATATTATATAGAGAAATCCGTAGCTGTATGAAGAGTCTTTGTTAATCTGAATATGCACGCGTCGTCTGTTACTTCTCATTTAAACATGCTATAAATTCTATACGCAATTGTCTGTAACCTATCAGCAATAAGCATTTTTTTAAAAAATAAAAACTGCAACCAAAAGTCATTCCGAAGGGCAACCTCCGACTATATTTTATTGAATTGTTAGATATCTTTATGAATCATATGTCATGTATATGATGTATATGTATAATTTTTGTATATGATGGTCAAACACACTTTGTATATACTTCACACGATAAAAAGTACATTGTAGCTATTTGTGATTTGTTCTCTATTTTTTCATTATTCGAATTCTTTTGTCGTTGTAATCATTAATTCCAAATTATGCATTTAAATTAAATAAAAGTACTGCAGTACTGACGGGAGTTGATTTTATCGATTGTTATTTATTTTAAAATTAACGATATGTTATTGTGCATGGCAAGTAGTTTCCTTTATGTTTTTGAATTGCTCATATTTTTTATAATATGAATCCCGGACTTTCCGACAGGAATTTTGAGAAAACCCCATTTGAATCATGTTGTGTAATATTTAAAGATAGAATTAATTCCATCAAACTACGTATCATGATCAGCAATCGAAATATTTCTGAGAAATTGTATGGGTCCAAGCAATAATAAACTCTAGTATCGTGCAACCAAACACTCGGCGTTCTCCGTTAATTTCCGACAAACAAGAGAGACTCTTTGCTTGTCGGAGATTTACGGAGACAGCCGAGCGTCTGGCTGAACGAGACTATGATAAAATCTAGCGTATGAATACATGCGACTACAAAAACAATCTAAATTGTCGTACCATTTAAAACCTGACTATTTTCAAGGAACAGTACCGATCAGACCCAACCTAACAGAAAGTAAACCCTAACTAAACCCTGGGTTTACTTTCTAGGTTTACTCTGGGTTTACTTTGAGTTTACTAGAGTGGACCCAGAGTAAACCAAGAGTAAACCCAAAGTAAACCCAGAGTGGACACAGAGAGTTAAGCCAGTCAGAAGTATAACCCTGAAAGCAGACGCTAACTGTGTATTCGGAATACAAGGGCAGGAATTACAGTCAGTAGGATAGTAAGATAATATACGGGTCTGCTTCACACTTCAGTGCGTACAGTTGACCTCAAAAGCAATTTCCAAGTAAACCCAAAGTAACCCCGAGTAAACCCAAAGTAAATCCCGAGTGGACACAGATTTTCAAAAAGTAAACCCGGAGTAAACCCTAAGTAAACCTAAAGAGTAAACCCGGGGTTTAGTTAGGGTTTACCCTGGTGTTAGGTTAGGTCTGATCGGTTCTGTATTTATAAATAAGTTTCCTTGAAAAACAATGCTTCAGAATACATTATATCGAATTTATCGATTATTGTCAAGAAGTGTTGTCAGCGGTTTTGATTTGTGCTTAGGTCCAAACTCTGCTTCACTTCCGGTTTGCCAGAGTAACTGCATAGAAGAGTTGATTAAAATCAACTCCCAAAAATGGCATTTATCTCACATGGTTTAGTGGTAAATTACAACTTTGCGTTTAACAAACCCAAATGACACATATTCAAAAACAAATGCCATTTTAAAGCTAATTTGTTTGTTTTGCTCAAAGGATAAATCTACAGCATTCGTTTGTCGAAGAAAAAATGAGCACCCGTGAGAAAAAGATATTATTAAGGTTGTGTATAATTGTCAGGAACTCAGAAGAGACGGGTTTTATTTACTAAATTTTATTTTTCATTTGTCTTTAGAGGATTTTTAAAGATTAGAATTTTTTTTTTACTGCTGTTTCCTTTATATAGTTTTTATCCGTTCAAAACGCACTGACCTATTTAAAACATGACATATGAGTCATTGTACTTGATGTATACTTAAGCATTTGGTATTAACTAAAATCCATTGTCTTGAAGTGTACTGATGTACTAACCTATGTTTTTCAATAGTTACAATATGTTTTACATGTAACACTATACATGTAAATAAATAAATTTTATAGCTACTATATTGTATATATGTACAGGTTTACTGAACCTATTTAAGATGAATATGCAATGCAATAAAAATTTAAAAATCACAATTTTCAAATACCATACGGTTCTCAGCTATGTTAAGGAAGGTATCAGAATTCTAGCACGTGTGATTCAGGAAAATTTGCATATGCCCCGCCCCTTATTCATGAGATTTTTTGAGATATTGTATTTCGGTAATTAACAAACATTTATCAAAATGAATATAATTAATCATTGGGATTGATTGTATCAAGAAAGGTGTACTGAAATAAAAACTTCAACTATTCTTTAAATCTTGCGAAATTATGAAATTCCTAAGTCGTCTGATGACGTGTCGAGGTTGACTACGTCACATCGGCGCTTGCAGCTGTGATCAGAATAAACATGTGGACTTCAGGGATATATCTGGGAATTTAGCTCATTTACAACCAGCCTAGACGGAAATCGGTAGAGGATTCAACTGAACAAGGTAGGATTTATCTGTACTTTACCTAGATATTGTTTTATATTGTCTATAATACTGTAGGATGAAACAGAAACGAAGGGAAATTCCTCGGCTTCGATTTTGATTACTTGTTATCTTTCTTTTTCATGCAATATTGTGTTTAAACATCATTTTGGTGACTCGATCAAGCAAAGCAAATGTTCTGCGATTCGCTAATTTTGATCATAAAGAGTATTGAGGCTCATTGTAGCTTTTTACTGGTCTCTTATATCGCGATAATATTAGCTCGCATTTCCTCCTTGTTCAAAGAAAATGTAAACAATGGAAAGTCCAAACACTGGGTTAGCACTACAAAGATTACTGTGAGAATCTGAATTGAATATAGACAAGATTGTATTGTTGTTAATGTAAATCGAAATGTGTTATGTCATTTAGCTTTTTTTTTTTAGGAAGATTACATGTTTGAATAAACCAAATTTCAGTGTTGAACTGAATTTTCACACATTTTAAAGAATAAACATTTGATTATGCCTGTTATAATATTAATGAAATTAAAACTGCCATTAGTATGCACAATAATAAAGTAATTTTCCATTTTCATGTTATCGTCAGCACAATAGTTTGCTAATTATAACACATTATTCAATTTCAGGATTATTAAAGCAGTAAATGGTCCACTGGAGACACTTTGTTGGGGTGTTGATAAAAAAGTAGGTACTCTATAAATATTTCTTTTACCCATTAACTTCATGTATATTTGGTCTGGGTTTTTTAAAAATCATATTACTTTAGTGTAACCTATCATAATATATTTCATAGTTATCTATTGAAATTAAATTTGAAATTGATAAATATTCATAATTTCAGGCATTGGTTTTCTTATCAACTGCACTGCCTCCTTACAATGTACAACAAAAAGACAAGAGGAGAAGGACATGTAGTGTGCAAGAATATGGTCAATTGCCATAGATTCCACATCATGACTAGATAATACTGAAAATCAGAAAACACTAGTCTTGTTGAACAGTTTGTCACAGAAAAGCAATCTCTATAGTACATTGTATTTGCCAAGTTGATTATAATAATAAATTCTAGATAAAGATTGATGTTTGTTGCTTTCTTTAATTATTACAAAAAATATTAAATTATAATTACAAGTAACCCAGATCATATATTAAAGGTATTTCTTATTTTTTTTTACCAGCAGAGTACATGTAACATAAAACATTATAAAACATAAATGTGTAAATTACAAACTTACACTTAACCCCCCTCCCCCAGCCCTTATATCAATAGTTATTGGTAATGGCAACAGATGAATTAATTTTTCCAATTTCAACAATTTGGTAATGATCTGATGTGAACATAGACAACATTCTAACATTATTTTAATGAAATTCACAGCGTTTAATTATTTTCTGAATGAAAATTAAAATCATGATCTTAGTCAGTGTTGCGTTTGAATTTCACGCAAATGACGCCGAAAGTGAAATAGGCCCGATAAAATGCAGTAGTGCAAGGGCATACATTTTATCAAATATATTGAAATTTTACACGTGTTACCATTATATCCCAATTATATCAAAAAGTGCTGGGAGTTGTATGAAATCGCTACGCATTTCACATAAATAAGCATTAATTGTGGGAACTCCCTGCAAATTTCTGTTCATACACCGTTTATGTTGAATTTAATAATTGTTCTTACTTGAATATTTCAAGCTCTCAGCACTTTTCTAAATTTTAGATGTTCATTTTACAAGTTAGAAACAGAAATAATTATATTTGTTAATGTTAAGCCCTTACACTATGCATTTTTTCGTTTTATTCCTGGTTCATCTATTTTTAGCAGTATCACATGACAGGGTATTCCCAGGAGTCTCAAAAATTGCTCATGCGATAGCGAATTATCTAATTTGTATATTGATAAAAAATCACTTTGTGTAAGAATTTTTTTGGAATATAATATCAAGATTATTCAAAGGCTAATATTTTATGTGATAAATACCGCTATTATTTTATGGACGACCTTAACATAGCTGAGTTGGTGCCATACGAAGCGAGGAACAAAATTGAATGACTATGCAAATTTACACAACGTGTATGTACTTTTACACAAGAAATTAAACTTGTTGGGATTACATCTGTTTTGTTTGTCCTGATAAATGTAACTGTGAAGAATGTACATATAAAGTATTATTTAAAGGAAAAATGAACTAAACCCTAATAGTTCTCTCTTTTTTCTGTTAAACGAAATAAATTTCAAAATAATAAAGACGTCATCTATAAATAATTTCCATTTTCTCTTGTATAACAATATAAATTCTATAAAAACGATGTTGAACAAAGAGTGGTGATACATCTGAACCACTTATTTTAGGGTCTGCCAAAATGCATTATCTATAAAAGCTCTTTTAATTTAAAAACGTCTTTTGCTTTAGATTTGAACAACCAATAATCAGGAAACATATATACTTACAAGTTTGTAACCAGGTACATGTTGAACTGTGGTTTTTTGACAATTGTAAAAAGCTTTTCACATGTCAAAACTCACTAGTACCATTACAGTTACATGTATCATCGACGAAATATGAAAGTTCTAAATGTAGAAAATGGCGCATATTTTTTTTTTTTACACATTATGGTATATTGAACCAAATTTCTGATTTTATACCATTCTTGTGCAAATAGTCAATCGTTAACTTGCGTTTCTTTATTCAACTTAACAGTGAATCACTTAAAATTTCACTCTTTCTTTTCTTTTTACCCTTTAAATGCCAACACAATATCACCTTAACATTGATATAGCATGTAACGATGTATTTTACTTATAATTTTTGATTTTCGATAGCTTTTAAGTAGAATATCAAGTTTAATAACTTCTGGAGAATACAAAATAAAAACAACTGTTTTTTTCTATTCATAAAAGTAGATTTTTTAAACAGAGATTTAAAACAGTATGTTGATCATTAAACCTGTAAAAAGATTTATTTCTTTTCTAACAAATCTGATGCAAGTGATAGGTTGAATTTATCTTCTTATTTATGATACACAAATATTTGTTATTACATATATTACGTCATTACAACTAAATATACCTTTGTTCCTTAAGATGAATTTTATAGCAATAAACTGTTTATCTTCAGTAGACAGTTGCATAATGTTCATATCTCAATATAACTTTGAACAATACCAACTGAAAGCTTGGAACATGCTGAGAATACTCAATCGTGATAAAAATCTCAATAAGGTACCAAACATAGATTTGTCAGTTGTTTGAAACTTGTTCTGAATTCCTGTAGATTTCTAGTACAACGTTGTTCTCGATTCCTCGCGGCCAAGATGTCACCGCAAACGTGGAAACATAAATACATATAAGTATAAAAGCAAATAAAGAGAGCCCGATGATTACTGTTTGGAGTGAGGAACGTCCGTTTGCATCATTTGATTTCGTCACTCTATCTTTATGCGAAGGAAAAGTATTCTCAACATGCTTTACTTGTGTCTTTGTGTCTACTAAAATAATCAATTATATAAGGAGATATTGATGTTTTCGTAGTTGAATTCGACAAAAATTATTTTCATATACGATGTAAATGATTAGCATTACTTTACCTAATTTATCCTGAGTATATGTTATGGTAAACAACGTGTTCGAAACCATTTTGTACGTCGTCAAATCTACAAGAAAAAAATATTTAATACCTTATTTCCGAGCAGATTTGTAGGAACTGTGACTAACGAAATTGCTCAATTTTAACAATATAATATTCTCAATCGTCAGCACCCCCTGATGAATATCAGAATGATCAAGCATATTCTTAAGACCGGAATTAGTTAAACTCGATATGATATATTACATATTGTGAATAACATTAAGGTGTTACATGTAACAATTGAAATTCCTTAAGATCATGGAAAGGCTGTGTGACAACGCAGATGTATGTGAACCATTTGACATTCAAAAAAATACATTTAGATCTATCGAGGAAAATACACCACAAGTAAATATTTCAAGAAATATGAAATTTTTAGATTATAAAGATTAAAGAGTTGATAGACGGCGAGCCATCTCCATAAACAAAAAATCACAGAAATATACCAAACGGTTTTAAAAATTGAATTATCTTATATAGATTCAGAAAGAGTGCCACAAACCTTTACATCCCGTTCTGTGATCACAGTGTGGTTGTTCGCAATTACATTCGTTCTGACAAAAATGTCCATATGATGGATATCTGCATTTTATAGTACAGTTCAAACCTGTGTAGCCCAATAGACAAACTGAAAATACAAAATACATCGATATAAAAATGAAGAACATGTAATTATGATTGTCAAGAATAAGAAATAATAAAATTTTGTAAATAAAATCTATGAAAAATGCAAAGAACTAAAAAAACACCCAAATAGTTTACCTTTAATCGTTGTACCAATAGCAGCGCCATATCCTGGACTATTGAAGGTGTATAAAAATAATTATTATAACACAATGGAGGCTTTACATTATATATGCAGAATTGTTTACATAATAATGCTGGATAAAAAAGAATAATGAGGAACACTTACTGCTCAGTCCTGGGTTTAACAATAATAATACAAATTAAGATTAAATAAAATCTTATTGTTTGTTTTTGCACATCCGACATCATCATTAACTAATTCACAAATAAAAGATTTTTGAAAAACTTCCTTGGTGTTTCAATCTGTTGATAAAATGTGTACGTTCCTGGAATTATTTTGATTTTGCTTTCTCACGGTTTTAAATGGGTTGGTGTTACAATGTTTATTATACCGAATCATATTTATTATAAGGAAACATATTTCGCAGTCGGAGTATAAATGCTCGAATACCTAAGTCAATAAAAAGTGTTTACATTATAATATTGTCAACGTTTAGAGCTCAAAGATAAGATTCCTGTTTTGAAAGTCTTAAATCCTTTTTTGTTCATCAATAAAACTAATTATTCGTTGAATTATGGGCATTATGTTGTCGTTGCTTTGTTTTTTGTTTTTGTTTAATATTGCTAGAAAACAAAGTCTGCGGTGATTTGTTTGAATGAGGAAAATTCATATTTGTATTTCGTTCTTATAAAAGCTGCTTAATATTAACTAAAAAATACATGTACCTGTTTCATTCAACATTTATATCTCAATTTATGTTTATAACATAAGATTACTTTTTTACATATAACGCATATGTCAAAAATGTGGCAAGTAGACAAACACACAATGTGTTTGGTAACATCTCGTACGCAGTCATTAAATTACATTTAAATATAGAAGCACAGTTACTGGTGGCTTTACTTACATGTACCTGCTACAGCAAAATATTTCATGTAAGTGGATTAAGTATTTAGTTAGGATAAATCTTTAAATGAAGTTGCGTACATTGTACATTTGAGTTGAATTTTTTTTTATTAAAATTTATAATAAGACATGATAACATTAATCGTTATAAAACTGTTAAGCCTTTTGGTCAGTTTGTTTATTAGCATTTGTTTTATTTCGCATTGCTTAAGGTAAGGCTTGCGGTTACAGGGAGATAACTCACACATTTTCATTGTGACGTAACACCAACTACCCTTTATTTCAGCTATGACGTCAACATTTATATGACGTCATAATTGATTTCAGGCTTTTTTTTTAATTTCGCGGGGTTTTGTAGTTTAAATAAAAGAATAACAGGACACAATCATTTTATCAATTTCCACAAAAACGAAGTCCGCATCATATGGTTTTAAATAGTGTTTTAGGAACACCAGATTACACATATTCTAAGATACATTTTTCCTGAAATCGGTGTACCTGAAAAGGTTTCAAATAAGATGTATTCGTTTACATAATAGTAGTCCAAATTTAAGACTTTTGTTGTATTGTATTCTATTTTTAGATAGTTCATTAGAAATAAGAAAAAAATGAATCATGATATAAATAGTGACATTATTTTCGAACATTAAAGCATTAAATACCCCCAAAATAGTCACATATAAAAGTACATTTTTTCACGAAATTGTTTACATTTCATCAACATGAAAATTGGAAATCATGAACTTTGACCTTTTGTAGTTATAAAAGGGGACGGGCAATATCATTTGAATTTCATGAGTTAAAAGACTTAAGTGTAGTGAACAAAATGGTATGTAACTTTGGTACAATTCCTAAAATATGCAAGCCGCAAACCATACCTTAAAATGTATCAGATGTAATGCTGACCATAATCTACATAATGCAGTTTAAAAAAAAAATAGCTGTAAAGTAAAAACTTAAGACAATGTGTGCATGGAAGTAAACTGAGATGGTTTTCTTAAAACAATATAATAAACATAAAGAAATATACTTGGGACGTATCGTCTTTACGCTACAACAATCTTTAAAGATCAAATAATTTATCCATCTATTTATTCATATGTTTATTTTTTGTTTAATGCTGTTCTGTTTTCTTAAAGAAGAAAACAACAGTCCAATCCACACGTTGCTAAAGTTGATCCCGTTTGCAGGTCAACCCATTAGTCAAAAGGGATAAACTCGATTTCCCTCTTCTTTATGCAAAGAAATATTTGGACGTCCTGTCATAAATTCTATTTGAGTTTAATTTATTCCTCCATTGTATTGGTTGTTCCATTCACGGGGAATCATAATTCATAATGGCAACGGATTTTTAATGTCAAAAGTCAAAGTTACAATCTTCTAAATTAAAAAGGCTACTCTGAAAAATCCATTATTTTCCCCCAAAGTTGGCTGACAAGCATCAACTGAATTATTTTGTTATTAAGTGTGTATTGATTTATACAATTACTTTATATTGGGCATAATCTTGTTCAGAAGACATTAATTATTCATAAATTGTATCATACACCCTGAACTGCTGTTGGCTTATTCTTAATTTAAATGGTAGATCACTCAAACAAAAATACTCAAATTTTTATTCTAAAACATAATACCGGTATGTGCAGAGGTAATAAAACTGAGTCTGTTTACTTTTATTTTTTAGTTTCAAATGTAACAAAGGTATTGCTGGTGATAATTTACATAATACAAATAATAAAACAAAACAAAATAAAATAAAACTTCTAGTGTGAACATAAATATATCAAATATCTTATGGTTGTTTAAACTGTTCTTATGAATGGATGTTCATTTTCTGTAAAAAGAGCGATGGTTTGGTGATACACTGTACAGTCAGTTCAAGCATATCTTTTACAACATACCATACCATACCATACCATACCATACCATAGCATAGCATTGTAATATCATAGCATAGCATTGGAATATCATACCATAGCATTGGAATCTCATACCATAGCATTGGAATCTCATACCATAGCATTCGGCATACCATAGCATAGCATACAACATGATTTTACCTCGGAATGTTTTTTTTATTTGAAAGAATACATGTTCACAATGCAGATTTGTAGTAAACTTTGGCTTCTTATCATTTAACTTCGAAATATGTGGAACTCTTCTGTGTATGGAGGCGTTTTTGTTCAAATTTCATAGCATACCATAGCATAGCATAGCATACCATATCATTAGGCCCTTCATTTCAATTTCTCATAGCATATCATACAAATCTCATAGCATTGCATTGAAATCTCATAGCATATCATTAAAATCGCATACCATAGCATAGCATGAAATTCTAAAAGATATGCATGAAATGACTGTAACTACAGTAAACCCCCGTGTAAAGAAACCTAGAGCGAGGTCGTTCGTAAAGCCAACCTAAG
This sequence comes from Magallana ariakensis, assembly GCA_020458035.1. Lineage (NCBI taxonomy): Eukaryota > Metazoa > Mollusca > Bivalvia > Ostreida > Ostreidae > Magallana > Magallana ariakensis. The sequence goes on along the minus strand of CM035812.1, from coordinate 48,580,527 downwards.
AAAATTAGATCTTGCAATCAAAAGTCTTAAAGTTTTTTAAAATGTATTTTTTTTTTAAATCTACACAGATTAACATGTTTTTATAAAGCTTTTAAAATCACCTTTAAAATATTTTTTGGTGCATATATATTGAAATATTGTTGAAAAAATGACGTTGAAGCCAATTTAGCACTTAAAATAAGCAATTTTGAATTTCACGATATGCATATTTTGAAAACGATTGCGTGCCATTTTGTGTGACGTCATGGGTGTCAATCGCTCATACTTCTGGTATAAAATAAACATGTTTTCTAACGTGTTTATACGATATGATAATTTCAACTAATATTTTTTTTCACAATAAATGAATTTAATAGTGTAAAACTCATTTCACAAGTTTGACTAGCCGTTCGGTCATTTTGAACTCTGTACGCGGTGAATCTTTCGCATATTTTCCCCCAGAAATATCCTTTTTTAAGTCTCTATTTATTATCTTGATATCAATAATGAAAATTGACATGGGTGATAAATCAAATCCATTTTCGATGTGTTCGATGCATTTGTTCCGCATTTCGTGCTTCTAAAATTTTCAAATACTTACTGACATGCAGAAAATGCTTTTTTTTAACAAAATTCGATTTTTTATCGGAATAAGCAACGGCGTCAAATATAAATTTGTTCAATTTAAAATAAATAAATTGACAAAAATTGTAAATAAAAAGTTCCCAATTTTATCACTTTATTATTATTGTGATATCTTTTGCACTAAATAAACGCTATTTTTATAAATTTCAGCATGCTAAAAAATAATTTGAAAGTCTCAAACTTTTTACTTATGTTATTTGAGACTTGATGAAAATTTTGTACGAAATCAGAAAAAAAAATCAAGAGTATTGGAAAATTATGTAAAATATTAGATATGACAAGAAAAATTCTAATTTAAGGCAACAACTTCAGGAAATGTTTTTTGAAATATCAAATGTTTGAAAACCTTCCGCTACAAAAAAGGTCCTCTTGTAAACGAAACAATTTGTCCTTTAAAAATGACACGTGATGACAAAGAGCAGTATTCACAACCAAAAGCCCAAACGAAACAGAAGCAGAGCAAAAACGGGCCTGTAATAAAATTAGAAGAAGGATCAGGTACCATGGACCAGTGAGCATCCTCTTCTGACCGGTCACCCCCCCCCCCAAACTCCCCCCTGAGCTTTTTGCCGTTATCGGGAAAACGGAAAAATCCGTAAAAAATTGGATGATTAATTATGGTCTAACAATAAGCATGAAAATTATCAGTCAGAATGCACCCAGTGGAAGATTGTAGTTGCTGACAAGGTCGTTGTATCGACCATAAAACTTACGAAATTTCAATCGAGAATGTTGATAGTCCTGTTCTCTCAACTTGTTTGTCAGTAGCTCGCCTTGCAAAAGAAACTGTTTAGACGTAGAGCCTGCCTTTGCGTATCGAATGAACTGAGAGACAAAAATTCCATATACAGGTGAAGGTATATTGCTACATAAGTGAGGAAGTTGAGTATAGAAAAATTGAAGTCATCACGTTTATCATAAAGTTTTGTTGCAAGGTTACCATCAATGTCCCTTTCCAGTAATATTTGAATATGAAACAGATGACGCAGGATATGTGGTATCTTTTGTTTCAAGTTCACTGGAAGATATTGAGTGGACGTAAGTATGGAAGCAACAATTATTGATAATACGTCGTTCGATATACTTGAATGTTGAGTTGAAGGCTACAACGAGTGATTTATTTTTTTTTCACGTAATAGTTTTTGAATATATTCTGCTTCATATGAATACAAAAAATAGTCAGCTTACTATTGGGGTTCTTGAAATTGGTTTCCAAACAATACCTAGATGATGTCTATCAGAAACTATTAACTTTAACTATTTTATTGCATATTATTTATAGTAAATATTGCATTGTAGGGTATAAATATTTGATTAGAGATAATTAATGATACACACTTTACAGACTAGATATAACTTAAAATATCTATCTAAAAGCAGAAAATCGAACCTCTCTAAGGAGAAGGGAAGTTTTCAATCGCTGCAATTTTACATTTGGAAGTGAACAATGTTTCTATATATATGTCCGTCAACTGCATAAATCTGATGGTTATTAAGTTAACATTTTAAATAGTTTCACATTAAAACATCCAGTCATATCTACTGTCTATTGAAATAAAATGGATTATCCATGAATAACGTTCTGTACTTTTTTTAAATCAATGATTATTACATAAATTACGAGTTAATAAAATTGTCAAAGTTTAAACAAATCATGAAAATATTGTTCATAATTCACTATTGATGAAATAATTTTTATTTACTTGACTTGCCATTTTAGAGTATTAAGTGAGGTCCAGAAATTAACTTTTAGCTTTTAACATTATTTTCCTTCTTAATGTGTGTAAAAATGAACTTGTTTACTACACAAGGTTTGATATTTAAATGATATTTTCATAGTCACATGTCGACATCCCGCTTAAAGAAAATTATCTGAGACCTAGAAATGGTTCTACACATTGACCTTGAGTATAATGATGGTTCTTTGCAACATAATTTTGTCAGATAACTGATGCAACAAAAAGTTAGCGTGTACCGCTTATCAGCGTAAACTAAAACACATTTCAAACTGGCAACATAGAACTATTATTGAAAAGAAGTATTGGACCTTGTCCATGACGATCTGTTATTTCATATTCAAAAGATAAAACATTGTTATTTCAAAACTATGCTTTCATTACATATACATCGCTTTGATTTACTAAAAGTTTTCTAAATAAAGAATATGCTTTTACAATTTCATTCAATTTGAGCAAATGTTATTTTAAAGCGGTGCTTTAATATACATACATCCTTTTGTTTTCATAGAAGTTTTCTAATTTTGGAATATTCTTTACAATAACATTCAATTTGAACAAATCTTTTGATGGAGATGTAATGAAGAAAGTTAACTAAATTATATGCATAAGTCGTTTATCAAGCAAGTCTTATAAGAGATAAGAAACATATACAAAATTATATATACATCTCTATTTACATTTCTAAATTAGAATGTGTCGAACATACTAAAACATTGCAAAAAACTTAAAGCATTAGATTGCTTTTGCAGATATAATTTTAAAAAATCCATGCAAAACAAGAGATAAAACACGCAAAAAGAAAGACAATTTTTTAAATCTAGAGTTTTGATTTACAATTATCTCAAAAAATAAAATTTTCATGATTGTCAATTTTTTTTTCTTTAAAGAAAGCACACAATACAATTTAGAGAGTTACATGACTTTGACACCCGTCATGATAAATTACTCCAATATTGTTTTTGCTATGAATTATTTTATCAGATCACATATATGGATTATAATACCAGTGCTTATACAACAATGTTTGCATATATTGGATCTCTATTGATTACAAGATGCATCTGGTCAGTTTGACTATCATTTTGTCCATTGCAGGTCCTCAAAAACGTGCAGGCATATGTTAATGAGAAAACAATGGCGATGAATCCGAGAATTATTACAGCTGTTCTCAAATCATAGATATTAATATTTGATAGAAGCCCAACATCTTTAAATAAATAAAACAACATACCGTTATGAAATTGTCCAAAAGTTTAATATACTTTAAATAAAAATATTGATTTTTATAGTAAGGTTGAATTATTCATGCTAAGAAACATACTTTTTTTCATAGTTAAACTTTGTGCATCATGTAATTAAACTTCATTAAAATATTGTTGTTTTTCAAAATCTTTTTTATTACTTTTAGGGAAAAAGCAGTTTTTATACTTACCATTTATATGATAAAGTATTGCATTGAAATGTTCCTTACCTTTAAAATTAGAAACATTGCATCCAGTCAAGTTGTCCCACAAATGTTGAAAACAAGTACAATTTACATGGCAGTCAACCCCATGATCCTCAAACGCACATGGTTTATAACAATCAAAATTGCTATTATCTTTTGAACAACAACCAAAAAACCCATATATGACAGGAAGAATAATAAAAAAATGCTCTGCCACAAAAGTGACAAATAAAAATATTGATATTTAAACGCATAAAATCTAATAAAAAAAATTATCTTATTTTAAAGTTCAACACAATAAAGCCATGAATGAACATTAGCATATCTTTAGGTTAGCCTTATCTAAACTTCTTTTATACATGAACTCGCTATAAATATTCAATGTTAAAATTATTCAACAATCAAATGTTTATTTTTTGTGTTCGTCTCCAAAATTTTTTTTTTCAGCAAATAACATCTTTGTTTAAATATATAATTTTATACGATGATAATGTATTGATAAATCCAATGTGTTTTTAATATCTGCTTGCATTAACGTTGAAGTTAAGTAGAAATATTAATATATATATATATATATATATATATATATATATATATATATATATATATATATATATATATATATATATATATATCTTTCGATTTTAGAAACGTTACATCCACCTATGTGATCGCAAAAGTCTGTAGTACAATTACAAAACGACTGACATTGCTTGCCATAATTTGGGTATCTACATTGTTGTTTACAGTCATCTCGCATGTAGCCGATTGGGCAGCCTGATTAAATACAATTAAGAGACAAACAATCAATGTAATCTTATAAGGCAAATCTATGCAAAACACACGAATTTACATGAATTGCCTACTTTTTATTCTTCAATGCACTTATCCACTAATTATTGACTTATAAAATTTTAATCTTTCTGGAATCTCTCTTACATACAAAGCTTGACATTATCCTTATTTCTTTATGTTTTCTTTTTCTTAACATTTCTTAACATTTTTACTTTTTGGTGTATGGAAAGACGATGTCACGATTACTTGAGACGACACGGGAATTGTAAATAATGACACTGAACCCTCTACAAAACATTAGCATAAAAGACCGAGTTGGGTTGAAAATATCAAAAGTTATAAAAAATAAATTATTAAAAAATAATTAAATTTGAAAAAAAAAAAAGATGAGATAAAAAAAACCATTTTTACTTACCAATACAACCAGTTTCAGAGTTGCAATTAGACTCCTCACAATTGCATTCATTCTGACATTTACTACCAAAGCTAGGATAACGACACGGGATGCTGCAATTCTCTCCAATGCGTCCGGGCAAACAAGCTAAAAATAAATGGAGGTACAAAGAATATGGGATAACAAGATCCATCCGGAATAAGCCGATACCTTATCTAAAAGAAATACATATGACATTCGTAGGCTTAGCTGTTGAATGTATTTCTTTCCTAGATAAGTAAGATATGTAGAATTGTTCGAATAGAAACGCAATGTTAGGATAGAAATAATGATTTTCAGCTATTTACAGCTTTAAACGTTGCGTGTACTTACGTTGATCTTATTTCTACAGACAATCTCAATCTTGCAATCATCAAACATAAAAATAAAAAATTCAACGAAAAAGAATGCATCACACTATAAACTATTCACATTTCCATTTGAGCTCGATTCATGTGATGATTAAATTTGAATAGAGTTTTATACTAAAACTTAGAAAACAAGGAACCAAATGTTCTCGAATATGAGGTATTTCCTTGCAATTATTTACTAAAATAATTAAAAATGTTTTACAATAGCAAACATTAAATGCCTAGTTATACAACCAGAATTGATGATAACAATATCAAACAAACAGAAAAAGCTGCTTATTTAGTTTTAAACTGTCATTGATAATAAATATATTTTTTGCATTTTGTTATTCATAAGTACATATTCATACTTAAAAAAATATTTTATACAATTCAGCATAACTTTTTTTAAAGTAACTACACTGATGGGGATTTTCTCAAAGTGTTTATTTGTTTTTATATGCCAACTAAATTGATAATTTAAACATTAATAAAATATACCACCACCTATCTGAATAATAAAAGTTAATCACTATTCATAATACCCCCATTAATTGATTGTAAGCATACTATTTGGCTGTTTTTTGCTTGTTTAAACTAATTATATTAACATATTGTTTTGGTGTAATATACAAACCCATTAAAGTTTTTTTAATTGAAATATTAAACATGAAACATATTTGAACTAGAACTACTTACCATTGATAAGCGCTAAAAAACGAGTGCACTCTGGAACAATTTAAAGTAGTGTAATTCTTAGTGTATGCTGCTAACAAAGTGTATTTGTTCCAAACATTTTAATTGTCATACAGGACCGAATAAAATATAGTCTTCTGAAACAACCATTTTCACAAGGATTAAGTGCTATATAGCTTAGTAATCTTTCCGAAGTTCACATACATCAATGTGATGTCGCTTTGTAACAGAGCATCTGTTACGTATATTACTTAACAGCTGCAAACATTAAATTATGCATAAATAAACGAAACATATTGGGATATACTTCAGACCTTTTTCATCGATTTCAGATTGACATATGTACTAAACATATTGTTATGAGTTGTTCTTCACCTTATTTAAATTTCTGTGAAAATATTTCATAAATTTACATTTACATGTATAGAACCTTCGCCTACATTAAAATAAAAAACCCACTTCATAGTAGTTCATAATATATGCACCATAAATGTCTATCTTACCTTTGTAATATGATACATTGCATTTTGACACGTGATTTTAAATACCTTTTGCACAATTACAAATCTTAGGACAATCATCTTTAAATTGATGACAGGGACAGTAATCGTTAAATTTGGAGGTTTAATAACCTTTCAAACAACTTTAACATTAGCATGACGAAATAATGCAATATTATGATATACTAAAAATTATTTATTGCTTGATGATAAATAAAAAAAACATCGTGTTCAATATTCGGTGATTGACGTTTGAATTGAAGTAAACGTTCACATAGTGATTCTTTCGACTTAAAATATGTGTGTTTACGCACCTAAATTAGGCTTCATAAGATTTCTTTATTAAACGAATGCTAGCAATAGACGTAAAAATACTAATATTTTGATTACCTTTACTTTAAAGGCTAATAATGATAACACCATACAAATAAATAACATTTTAATTGTAAAGTCACGTGATTTCTTTGTTAGATATGATACAATTGCTTTCATGCCATGTGTGTTGAATGATTTTGATATAACTGACGATTCTTCGTTTCAAATTAAACAACTTTTTACACAATTATTTCACTTTTAAGAATACACTGCTATGGAGTTTTCGACCTTCTATCATATTTATATTTCTGGATTTACTAAGTATCGTTTAAATGACACAAACACTTGCCCTTTTCCTGGTTTTCATTAGCATTAAGTAACAATAAAAAATAACAATTTTCTGGCATTTAGATTTCCTTTTATTGAAGATTAATGCATTATGAAATAGTCAAAACTAATTTGTGATTAATCATACGACTTCCCAAAAGAACTGAATGCTTAACACTGTTTGTCTAAAAAAAACATACTACACATACGTTCTTATGGAGGCAATTGTCTCTGAAAAAAGTAGAAGAAACGTGTAACGTGAATGTTACGTTCAATAGGAGTATCGTTACATCCGTGCACGTGGTCACACACTTTTGTTGCTCACAATTTTGTTGTACAGTTACACTTCATCTGACATCCACTACCATAACTTGGATATCGGCAAATTTTCTCACATTTTGCTCCCACGTACCGACCTGGGAAAACTAGTAAACAAAATAAAACTTTTAATATGTGGGATTTAAAAAAAACCAGAACTATTCTTATATATCTTGAGCATGTTTGTGTAAGAAATTATTATTGATATATTTTATATATATTTTTTCAAACTTCTTTTAATCCTGTTACATTACGCTTTGCAAATATTTTCAAATGCTTATTTAACTAACGTTTTGGGGTTGTGATTTTAGTATCAAGGAAATGAGATCACTCCACGACTGGTGACGATTTTGAAACAGGGTATAACATCCCACTAAAATTATGTAAAATTATTTTTCTCAAAAATCATTTGTGGAAGAAAATATGAGCATAGATGTCAGATTGAATAAAACAACATATCTTGATCTAGTAATGTTTCAACATGAAATGAATAGTATGTTGACTAATAGTCCAAAAGAGATAAACTCAAAATGTTTTAAAATTTACCAATGCAACCAGTGATAGCGTTGCAAGCCAATATGTTACAGTTGCATATTATGATCTGACAGTAGTTTCCAAAATTGGGATAGCGAAACGGAATGCTGTAGTTGTTTCCAACAGGTGAACACGCCGAAAATAAAAGCATAAACAGGTACATTAAATGATAAAACGTGGTTTCAGTTCTATTGCATTTATCTTCAATGAAAAAAATACTTACGATTAATGTTTGTCGACTTAGCTGTAGCTTTCAATTCCATCATAAATCAACAATAATAAATTGTATGCGCATGGACATACTAATTAACAAAGATAATTAGTGAAGGACAAGCAAATTTCAACTTTACTTACGTTGATCCTTTTTTCCTGTGAAGTTTACATTTTACAATCACAAGATAAAAGAGTATAGTTTTCATCAAAATGGAATCCATCGCACTCTCTTTTTTCACAATTCTTTTTGTAAATATTTCATCATATTACCATCGATTGTTTATACTGGATTTTCAAAACAAGGAACAAAACAAAAATAAAGCGTATGCGTATTTCCTTGCAGCAAAATGCACATTGCAATCAAAAACAATATGTAAAACACTAATATTTTCATCTCCTTAGTAATTTTTGCGGTATGTCCTATATAATAATTGTTTCACTACACATGAGGAAACCGTTTCACGATCTTATTAGTTTGAATCAATTCATCTGTCTATGATTCTACACATTATTTTACACTTTTTAAAAACTGTTCTTTGGCATTGCTTAATTTAATTACCTTTTAAAGTATAATCAAATAGCATTACTATTTTCATATCGTTCATAGGTTTATAATATTTCTATTGGAAATGCATGGATTACTTTATGATCCATTTAAGCTTGAATAACGCTAAATTAAAAACTCCACGTAAACACAAAATATAAAAGCTATATTATGCTTCGATTTGAGATTTAGTATTTGTTTTCAATTATTCTTGTTGAGTCATCAGTAAATGTACAACAAGGAATCTCATAACTTGGCTGTTGAAATTAATTTTTATAAATGAGATATGTGATCTTCCTGTGTGTAAAACATATGTGGCGAGTGATGATTTGTGAATAGATATAATAATAAAGATATTTAAGGTCTTCCGTTTCCAACGGAAGACCTTATAGTGATTGTAATGTTTCTTTTTATTATTATTAAGGTCTTCCGTTTCCAACGGAAGACCTTATAGTGATTGTAGTGTTTTTTGTTTGTTTCTTTCTTTCTTTCTTTCTTATTATTTTTTTTTCTCCTTTTTTGTCGGCAGAATTTCTCAGAGATGGCTGGATAGATTTTCCTGAAATTTTCAGAGATGATAGAGAATGATAATATCTCGAGGCATGTTTTTCATTTTTTCAAAAATCATTTCCGGTCGTCCGTTTCCTGTCCCGCGTCAAAAAACCTTGTTCCCTCGAGATCTCAGAATCGGCTAACAATTGAACGTCCAGACTTTGTGGGATAATAGACCTATATTTGTAGATGTGTTTAAACTATTTTGTTTTGTTCGTCGTAACTTCCGGTCGTCACCGGAAGTACTTTAAAATTATTATATTTATGTATTTAACTTATTTTACATAGAATGAATCTGATAGTATAAATCCTTACATGTGTCATCTAAGCGATGATACATAAACAAGAACATTCTACTTCCGGTGAGATATCTCAATTATCTTAAGTAACTTTTTTATAACAAATTTTGTTCCCACGAAATCTCAAAAACTATAAGTGATGAAGACACGAAACTTTCATGGATGATAAACATTTGATTGAAGATGTGTTTAACTGGTTTTATTTTGTCGACCGTCACTTCCGGTCCACACCGGAAGAGTTCAAACAAATCAAGCTATTTATCAGTTTAACTGTTTTCCTTCGATAGTATTAGTTAGCTCGATGAACAATAATGTACCATGGGCAAGTACACAACAAATAATAAATTAATTTTTCATTGAGCACTTCCGTTTGTCCGTTTCCTGTCCCGAGACAAAAAAACTGATTTCGACGAGATTTCAAAAACGGTAACAACTTGAACAACCAAACTTTGTGGGATGATAGACCTATGTATGAACATGTATTTACTATATTTTGTTTTATCCGGCGTAACTTCCGGTCGTCACAGGAAGTACACCAAAATTTGATTATTTAATAATATTTGGGTTATTTAGCATGGAAGTTACATTTTAGCAACAGAAATACAAAAGTTCATCTACACATGGATAAATAAACGAAAATATTCTACTTCCGGTGAGACATCTCAAATATCTCAGGTAGTTTTCTTTATAAAAATTTTGTACCCGGAGATCTCAGAAACTGTAAGAGACCAAGATACAAAACTTATATAGATGAAAGACATTTGATTGAACATGTGTTTAACGGGTTTCATTTGGTCGTCCGTCACTTCCGGTTCTCACTCGAAGCGTTCAAGCAAAATGAAGTTTTTTTTTTAAAGTTTAGATTTTTTTAAACAATTTACTCAGTGTGATGAACAGTAACGTACCGTAGGTAAATGTACTAAAAATATCTACTTTTAATTTCCTTAATCACTTCCGTTTGTCCGTTTCCGGTCCTGAAACAGAAACATTTTCTCAGCGAGATCTCATAAGTAACAAAAACTTGAACATCAAAACTTTAAGGAAAGACAGAACAATGTATGAGGATATGTCTTCTATGTTCTGTCTGATCCGGCGTAACTTCCGGTCGTCACAGAAAGTACTCACAAATTGACTTTTTGTCTTTTTGTTTTGTTTTACATAGAAATGATAAGTGGGAAATTCCATTATCCAGTATCTGTTATATCCATTTTCGTTTTACAAGACAAATGAATTTTTTTAAGATTAATACATAAGGTACGGAAGACCTTTTTGTTGCTATAGCAACAAGAGTCTAGTTATTATTATTATTATTTTTTTTTTCCCCCTTTTTCTCTCGTGTATTTCTCATGGATCTCTTGATGGATTTTCATAAAATTTTCAGAGATGATTGAAAATATAAAGTTCTAGAGGTTTTCAATTTAGATTTTTCTAAATTCACTTCCGTTCGTCCGTTTCCTGTCCCACGACGAAAAGGTTGTCACCTCGAGATCTCAAAAACGGCAAAGACTTCATCATCCAAACTTTGTGGGATGATAGACCTATATGTGTAGATGTGTTTAAACAATTTTGTTTTGTTCGTCATAACTTCCGGTCGTCACCGGAAGCACTTCAAAAAAATTTTTTTTTACGTATTTCATTTATTTAACATAGAATGAATATATAAGTATAAATCTTTATATATTCCATCTAAGCGATGTTCAATCAACAGAAAAATTCCACTTCCGGTGAGATATCTCAAATATCTCAAGTACCTTTTTAAAAATAAATTTTGTACCCGCGAGATCTCAAAAAGTATAAGTGATCAAGGCACGAAACTTTCAAGGATGATAGACATTTGACTGAAGATGTGTTTAACTGCTTTTATTTTGTTGGCCGTCATTTCCGGTCCACACCGGAAGAGTTCAAACAAATCAAGCTGTTTATAAGTTTAACTGATTTTCTTTGCCAATTTTAGATAAATTGATCGGCAATAAAGTCCTGTTGTCAAATGTATAAGAACTACTAACTTTCAATTTTCACTGAGTACTTCCGTTTGTCCGTTTCCTGTCCCAAAACAAAAAACTTGACTCCTCGAGATCTCAAATATGGTAATGACTTGAACAATCAAACTTTGCAGGATGATAGACCTATATATGTAAATGAGTTTACACTATTTTGTTTTGTTCGGCGTATCTTCCGGTCGTCACCGGAAGCACTTCAAAAATTACTTTTTTTTACCTTGTGTAGTTATTTTACATAGAATAATTATTTTAGTATGGATCTTTTCATAAGTCATTTATGCGATGTTAAATATACAAAAATAGATCTATTTCCGATGAGATATCTCAAATATCTCAAGTAGCTTTTTATACAAAATTGTGTACCCGCCGTTAATCAGAAACTGTTAGTGATGAAAACACAAATCTTATGTAGGTGATAGACATTTGAGAGATGATGTGTTTAACGTGTTTCATTTTGTCAGCCGTCACTTACGGTCCTCACCGGAAAATTATTTTGATCCGGCGTAACTTCCGGTCGTCAGAGCAAATATTCTCGTTTTGTTTTGTTTTGTTTTGTTTCACATAGGAAAAGTTACTGAAATATTCCATCACAGTATCGATTAAATCCTTTTCCTCTTTATAAGAGAAATGCATTTTTTACAGACTTATACATGAGGAACGGAAGACCTTTTTGTTGCTATAGCAACAAGACTCTAGTTTGTTTTATTTTCGTACCATTTAACAAATAATGAAAGCCCACCATACCCCCCTCAACACACAATAACAATGTACAATTGGATTCATAATAATGTTAATATGTTATTGGTCAATGCATTTTATATGTTTTATATTTGTTGAGTCATTATATATAGTACACTGAACAGTTTGAACCACCACTAATGTTCCTCAAGCCTATTTTCTTGTAGGTGTTACATGTAACACAACGTGGTTAATATGCAAGAACAGATATTGTAGTTCTGTTTTATAAGACCAACCATTAATGTTTAGATAATTCTTTTGTATTTTGATATTAGGTATTCTCCAACATTCCGAATAATCGCAAGCATGACGTTATTAACTTAACAGGTGTTTGTTAAGAATATAAAGCAAGAAATAAAATGCAGACTTACAAATGGATTTACAAAATAACTGGTGTTTCCCTTGTTTTAAAACCTTAACAGTTTGAAGTTAAAAAACTGTCAACGGACATTGACTTCGTGTATTTGATACAATGTAACTTTCCAAAATAACCATATTTTAACTTTTTATATTATATGAACGCACACGCACTCGTTAGGTAGCGGTGTTTTAGTCACAGTATGTATAAAAATAAGATACAAAATACAAATTCAAATGCAATAATTATAACGTTAGATGAGTAAATTATTCTAAAATGTCTTATTCCGAAGAGATTTAACATAGGATTTTGCTGGTTGGCAATCATCATTTGAATATGATTTTAGTATTAGACTAAAAACGTCATAAAGCTCCGCCTACTTCAAAACAGATGAGCAATGAACAGACTCTTAAGTATGAAAACTTAGTATGGTTAAGTGCTACATTATGAATGTACAATGGGATAATTAACTGTTGAACAATTTCAAGCGTATAATCAAAACAAAGTTAATTTGTTCCAGAGAGTTTAATTATTGTACAAGAGATACAGTCACAAACCGATATCACATTGCTGTATGTGTATTTCGAAAACATTCCAAAGCTATACAGCACTTATTTCTAGCGAAAAAACATAATTTCATTACACTTTATTTTCAGAGTATCTGACATTTGCATGACAGGTGCAAACATAAAAACTTTAAAAATTCTGCATAAAGATATGAAACACACTGGTACATGTACATACTTTAGACCCTTTTCATCCATTTCAAATTAAAACGTGATTTATTACTTCAAACTGCTTGTGAATTTCAGAAAAATTTTTTTTGGTTAAAACACTTTTAATTTTTGGTTTGATTTTTATCATTTTACAGAAAATAACCTGTCTTAAACAGGGTTTTTATAAAGACAAAAAGAAATTCGTCAAGTGTCATCACACGACTAGTTATATTAATACATTGTGAATGATGGGCACAATTTTTTATCAATGATTGCCATCAGTCCCATCTGTAGCTCTTTGAAGACACATCGTTTAGCTGAATATTCACGCGTCCTATGTTACTTCACATTTGAACATGTTATAAATTCTATGCACAGTGTTTTGTGACCTATCCGCAAGAAGCAATATGTTTTATGAAAACTGCAATCAAAAATAATTTCGATGGGCAAACTCAGACTATATTTTATTGCATAGGTAAATATCATAAAGAACTGCATGTATACGTATATAGTGATATGTTAAATTATTTCCGAGTTCCACAAGATTTAATGGCAAGCGAAGTAAGATACCGAATTGAATAGCAACTACTACATAATGCACTAACACACTTTGAAAATACGTCACACGAAAAACGGGAATTTTTTGCGATTTATTCTAAATTTTTACTATTTTGTTGTCGTTGAAATCATTATATCCAAATTATGGAATTATGGAACAACTTCTCTAAAGTGATCTTTGGTAAATTGTAACCCATGCAAAACTCCGTTTATCTTAACCAATTCAAAAAAGTAATTAGTATTAATATTTCAATATGAATGCCATTTAAAAATTTTCTTATATTCAGACTTGCATGTTTGTTTTGGTCAAAGGATAAACATACAGCACTCGCTTTCGACGAGGAAGGAATGTGCACTCGTGAGAAAAAGATATGATAAAGTTTTTTGTATAATTGTTAACAGAAAAGACGGTTTTTATTTAAAAGAATTGATTTTACATTTGTCTTTAGTAGACCTTCATAGATTGGAATTGTGTTTAGGTAACACCTTTTCCTTTATTGAGTGTTTATCCGTTCAAAAAAAGCATCGACGTGTGGCTTTTTTCCCATTCAAGCAAAAATGTGACAATAAAGCATTGGATGAATATTTTTTTAAATTTTTTTTACCTACTCTGTAATGCACTTGATCTTGACCATTTATACGCATTAGTGTCAAAATAAAAAAATAACTACTTTATTTACTATATTTGCACCCCATTTGCAACTTTTTTCCGAGTTCCACGAGATTTGATGGCGAGCAAAATACATATGTTTGAGACCGAATTGAAAAGCAACTTCTACTAACACACTTTGAAAATACTTCACATGAAAAAGGGAAATCATTTGCGATTCATTCTATATTTTTACTATTGTCGTTGAAATCATTATATCCAACTAATGCAGTTACATTTAATTAATTTTTTCCTTTATTTTAGTGTTTAGCCGTTCAAAAAAGCATCGACGTGATTTTTTTTCTTTCAACCAAAGATGTGACAATAATAGCTGCTAATTGCAAATTATTAACAGAAAACGATTATCTATTCGAACATGGATTGCACTTGATGTATACTTGATCATTTGGTATAAGCTAAAATTCATTGCTTGGGATTTACATATATACAAATTTATGTTTCGCCGTAGATGCATAATGCTATAACAATATCGAAATAAAAAAGAGAAACCTTTTATATCTACTGTATAGTATAGTATTGATACTAGACGTTGAAAAATTTGCAAATGTGTCAATGAAATATCTAAATCAAGTATATTTTCTTAAACATTTTTAAGTACCATAAGATTGGTGTCGAGTAAAGCAAAGTTTCAATCTGGATGGCAATGCAAAGTTAAACAACATGTACGTTCTTTCGTCCGAGAAATTATGTTTTTGCGTGATTACAACTGCTTTTTTCACCATATACATGTAACTGTCAATAGTGTACATAGTATTATTCAAAGGTACACGGAACTATACCATGATAATTTTTCTCTTCTTCTAACAAAATAATATTTAAAAGAATCAAGAAATAAACCATTAACAGTTTCTATTTTTACTTGTATAAAACGAAATGTTTTATTAAATGGACAATGAATAAAGAGCGACAACACAGCTGGGCCCTTATTATTTGGTCAGCCAAAATACATGGTTTTTTCAATTTGAAACTTCTCTTGATTTAAGTAGTTTAACGTGTCATTGCATATACAGTCATTCCATCTAAATATAAACCTTTGTACCTAAACATGAATCTTATACCAATAAATTGTTAATCTTTAGTAAATAGTTGAATATTGTTCGGAACCACGCAATATAACTTTCAGCAATACCACTAGAACAACCTAGAACCCGCTAAGGATTTTTAATCGGAATAACATCTTTAAAAGGTACCGAACATAATTTATTCAGCTGTTTTACACTAGGTCTGAATTCCTGTGGATTTCCAGTACAACGTTGTTCTCGATTTCGTGCTGCCAAGGTCTCATCACAAACGTGGAAACATAAACACACGTAAGTATAAATCAAATATTGAGAGAACGATAAGTATTGTTGAAAGCGAGTCAGGTTTGTTTTCATCATTTGATTTCATCATTATATCTTCTTGCGAAGAAAACGTATGCTCGACATACTGAACTTGAGTCCTCGTAAATTCTAAAATAATCAAGTATATAAAGAGACATTGATGTTTTTCCTAGTGTGAATCGACAATACTTTATAAGCATTTACGCTCTAAATGAACAATATTGATTTACCTAATTCATCCTGTGAATATGTTAAAGTAGATGCAGTGGTCGTAAACATTTTGTTCGTCATCATATCTACACGAACAAATACAAACAAATATTCAAAAAGCAGATTTGTTGGAAGTAAGCAATTCTCTTTTAGATTGTAGAAAATGAAAAAAACCAATATACATAATTATATCATTATACTTATACAAACTTTTATAAAACCGTAACCTATATGTTTATATAATATACACATACTTGACATTGCACAATTAAGGATTGGGTTGACGGAAATATTATTTCAGCCTCGGTGGGGACGCACAGAAGAGAGCTTACTTACATGTATGATGTATCGTATCATCTCAAGGAGGCTCATATAAACGATGACAACGAAAATTCTCAATTTCAACAATAAAATATTCTTCAAAATTATGGTTAAGCTGTATGCCAACGTATGTATTAAATACTTTGAAACATCTGGACACATCTTTTGAGACAATTTTTGAAACATTAAATATAGAATATTGAGTCTAAAGAAGTGATCATTATTTAAATATGATATCATGTAGTTCATTCTAATAAAAAAATGATGCCTGAAAAAAAATTACTCAAAAGTTAGTTCAGACATTATCAGTACTGCATGTTTAATACGTAGGAATAAAGAATTGGATGAATATTTTTAATTAATATTCTTAATTTAATATATAATCGACTATCCATCAAACGTATATGACAATAATGAAGAAATTAACTTGAAATGAACAATCAAATTGGTCGTGGTTTGATCATTATAAAATCATCTCATTATTACCATATCGGAGTATATAAACACATTATAATACACATGTATATCGACTTTCATTTAATGGTAATGTCAAAACCACGATATTGAAGGAGATTTCAATTTATTGCAAGTTTTAGCCTGCATAAACATGCCAAGGTTATTGATGAAATGGAAAATTAATCTAACAATTATTGTCTGATAGAATTTCAGTCCCGAACAATGTGGACCACATTGACAATTTCGGGACTACATTTGTATCTTTTGCTTCATCGTCTTACAAAATTTTTAGAACCTGCTACCCAAAACCATCTTCTTCAGTTCTGTTTCTCAATTTTCATTTTCTGTCCTATTGATTTATATGATCGGTACGCAGTTCTCAATGCACTAAAACAACGCGTTATAGATAGAGGATTTATTTGTTAAAGCACACTTGTCTCTGAAAGTGGGTGGCAATTAATCAAATATAGTGATGAATCTTTTATGGAATAGACTTTTTTGAAACTGCTAAGTTGAGGATAGTTGAAACCATAGAGCAATGAACCGACCTCGGGCTAAATTATATGAACGTATACTTGAGTGAATACCCTGTTACGTGTAGAACCATACAAGAAGGCTGGATGGTCAACAAATTACCTATCAGATCTACCTTAAAATGTTTAATATGATATGTTCCACCAGAAACAATATTAATCCAAAAACATTAGCATTAGAAATTTTATAATTTCATTTATCTACAGATATATTAAGGACTTCTTCTCAAGGTATAAATGTAGTCTGAAAATGGCCACGACTATACAGCCCTTTTAAACTTTTAATTATATACAGACAATTATAATGGGTATAAAAGGGTAAGTCTTGAAAGAAGTACGTTACTCAGCAATGACTACGTGGGCATACAGCAAACCCATGCTTATTTTTTGGGAGGGGGGTGACTTAATAAGACCTATGTACATGCATATGAGACCTGGATCCACGCACGAGATGCCATCGACAAACCATCTTAATACACCCTGATACGATAATTCTATATAACGCGTCATCTGATTGGTCTAGAAAGTCAGGTCACAGACCTGACAAAACGTCGTCTCTCTCGAGGTATAAATATCATATTCCACCTCTGCAGAAATCTAGGGATTTTTCATTCAAATGGTGTGGAAAAGCTGATATGAGCACACGATGTAAACAACTATGATTTAATCTAAAATCTTTAATTCTTTTAATGCACTTTCTAGAAAAAATAACTATCTTAGATTCGAGTTTATGAAAGAAAAAATAAAAAATAAAATAGAAAACCAAACATTCACGACGTTATTGCTTTCGAAAAGTCGAAAAAGTACTAGAACTCGACGTATTTTGTATAATCATAAACATTTATTGCATGAATGTTTGGGAAAACCTAGTTAAAGATTTATTACCCCAGAAATTTCTTGGGGGAAATCTTCATATTTCCCTCACCATCATGTAATACATACCCTTGCAACTCATGCTCAGCCAAAATACATCGATTCCACCTCAAAACGTATGGCCCAATACTGTCTCGTCTTTAAAAATATTAGGTGTGTTATCCATATATAGTTGTGGTCAATAGATTGATTTAAGGCTTTTCTCGGGATAATAAGCTTCAAAACAATAGCCTAGGTTTCTAATTCAGTGTTATGCATCCTTATTAAAGTTACCATACACACAAATCGATAATGTTATTTAAACTGGGATAAGTTTTATTGGTTAGCTCACTCATGTCAGGATGATTGCTTTTCAAAGTATATGCGGTAAAAAAGGTGTTTTATTTGCAGAAAATAAACTTCAAGGTCCTACAACTACCATTAAAATCTTACGCTTATAAAGAAATGATTATTAAAAAATCACAGGATGAATCTCTGCCATTCAGTCAACTGAAATGTGACTGAATGGTTACTGAAAGGTGACTGAATGGCATATTTGCGCCATTAAGTAACCTTTTCACCTTGTGGATTTCCAGTACAACGTTGTTCTCGATTTCGTGCTGCCAAGGTCTCATCACAAACGTAGGAACATAAACACACGTAAGTATAAAAGCAAATATTGAGAGAACGATGAGTATTGTTGAAAGCGAGTCAGGTTTTTTTCATCATTTGATTTCATCATTATATCTTCTTGCGAAGAAAAAGTATGCTTGACATATTGAACTTGAGTCCACATATCTACTAAAATTATCAAGTATATAATGAGACATTGATGATTTTTCTAGTGTAATTCGACAAAATGTATAAGCATTTACGCTCTAAATAAACAGCATTGATTTACCTATTTTATACTGTGAATATGTTAAAGTAGATTCAGTGGTCGTAACCATTTTGCTCGTCATCATATCTACACGAACAAATATTTAAAAAAAAGTATTCTAAGAGCAGATTTGTTGGAAGTAAGCAATTCTCTTTTAGATTGTAGAAAATAAAAAAAAACACAAATATATATAATTATATCATTATACTTCTACAAACTTTTATAAAACCGAAACATATATATTTATATAATATACACACATTTGACATTGCACAATTAAGGATTGGGTTGAAGGCAATATTATTTCAGTCTCGGAGGGGACGCACAAAAGAGAGCTTACATACATGTATGATGTATCGTATCATCTCAAGGAGGCTCATATAAACGATGACAACGAAAATTCTCAATTTCAACAATATAATATTCTTCAAGATTATGGGTAAGCTGTATGCCAACGTATGTATTAAATACTTTGAAACTGTATATGGAAACATCTTTTGAGACAATTTTTTGCAACATTACATATAGAATATTAAGACTAAAGAAGTGAACATTTTTTAGATGATATAAAATCATGTAGTTCATTCTAATAAATAAAATGATACCTGAAAAAAAATAACTCAACTTTGAGTTCAGACATTATCCGTACTGCATGTCTAATAAATGGGAATAAAGCATTGGATGATTTTTTTTTCTATTTTTTTACCTTCTCTGTAATGCACTTGATATTGATTATTTATAAGCATTATTGTCAAAATAAAAAAAACTACTTTATTTACTATATTTGCATCCCTCCTTGTGGTCACAATAATTTTCTTTGCAACTGCAATTTTGTTGACACTGGAAACCAAAACTTGGAAATCGACACTTTAGGTCGCAATTTTCGCCAATAAAACCAATTGGACAACCTGTAAGAAATTTATTTTTGTATTCACTATACAGGTATTAATTGGAAATAAAATATTAATTCGAGAATTAAATAAAAGAATCAAATCAAATTACTAATTCAAACAAATGATATACAAAATATAAAATACTAGTAAGGGACATCGCTTTGAATTATACAATGATTACTCGACTAAAATGTACTGTTAAGTCGCATCGATAATCAAATGTTTCGTGCTATTCTCTCACAAGAACGCTTTTCCCCATTATGTTCAATTGAACAAATGAAGTAATACACATATGTGTTGCAATGGTCCCTACGAAAAATCTAATTCGACTTTTATTTCGTTCTTTATTGATTTTGATAAATCTCTAGTAACACTAACTCATATAACATTTTCATGAAAATCACTATTGTAAAGTTAATTGGGTCCGTCGTCCTTATTTACATATTGTGTCAGAAACTCCTGCTGCATGCTGTTTTATTATAATTTCATGATAAATACTGAAATCTGATTTTATAATCCGGTCAATTACCCTCAGCGTTAGCAACAAACTTGGCAACGGGTATAACACAACAAATTGTAACATGCGCGCAAATAATGCGTGTACAGTTCGCCGTTTTTTGAAATAATGCGAATAAATAATGCGTTTATCAATGCGTGCGCCCGAGTATTAAGTCATTCACTATTCTTTAAATTTAAGACATTCAGTATAATAAATTAAAAGTGCCTGTTTGGAAGGATACAATGTAACAGTTGAAATTGACACCCCATCGAAAATCATTGTCAACCACTGCTTCGAGTTTAAATTGTTTCTATAAAAAACTGGAATGACGTCATGGTGTGACTAATAACCAGATTCCATGAAGATGCAAGGTTTATGAGCTGAAACAGCCCGAGAACCTTAGGTGTCAAATAGAAAGCGCGTTGATGGAAAAAGTGGAATTCAACTTCAATAAATGTATTTAAGTCTTAATGCTCAAATTATATTACGTGTGTCAAACACTCTTGACTGCTGTTAATTTTACATTTTTTTCAAAGGTAGATCACTCAAACGACACAAAACTGATTAAGAAAATGTGACATTGAAGAAAGAGTGTTTTATTTAACCCCCAGCTGTTTCTAGATTTTTTTATTTTTATTCCGCTTTGTCAAAATCTGCGAAGTACAAGGTTTTTTTTTTTGTTTTTTTTTTGTTTTTGTTTTTTTAAGTTTTACCGTTGGTTGTGTCTCTCTGTTGTATTGGTGTATTTGCAGTATTCATTATGTGATCGGGTACGTTGATAGTCGGCAAGCCGTCTCCATATACAAACAATCACAGAAATATACCAAACGGTTTTAAAAATTGAATTATCTTATATAGATTCAGAAAGAGTGCCACAAACCTTTACATCCCGTTCTGTGATCACAGTGTGTTTGTTTGCAATTACACCTGTTCTGACAAAAATGTCCATGTGTTGGATATCTGCATCTTATAGAACAGTTCAAACCTGTGTAACCCAATGGACAAACTGAAAATACAAAATACATCGATATAATAATAAAGAACATGTAACACTGTGTCGGATAATTATGCCAGTGCCAAGGTGGCATTTCTGCCCCCGCTTAAGATGCAGTTTCAGAAAAATCCATATATACCAAATGATAGACCATTGCCTAGAGAGTATATTACCACTTTTGGTTTTAGTGTGTTTCACCTGACAGGTGAGATATTTACCTTTGAAAATAAGTATCTTATAGGAAAATAATGATTTCCAAAGGAGACATGATTCTCCTAGAGGAAATATTGACAATCCTATAGGATTTCCTAAAAATCCTATTGGATTTATATTGCCTATACGAGAAAGGTATTTCCTGTAGAAATTTGATTCAGACAGGTAGTTTACCTTTAGGAAATTCAGATTGCCTATCGGATTTTATCAAATCCTATCAGAATTGAAATTCCTATAGGACGTTCTTGCAATCCAAAAGGAAATTTAAATTTTCCTTTAGGAATATTGTTTTTCCTATAATAGGAAAAAAAATTTTTCCTGTAGGAATTTATTTTTGAAAGGTAAATATCTCACCTGACAGGTGAGATCGATGATAACAAAGGTGGTTGTTAACTCAAGCAATGGTCTATCATATGGCATATTTGTATTTTTCGATATATGCAACTTAGACGGGTGCAAAAATGCCACTTTGGCACTGGCATAATTATCCGGCACAGTGTTATGTAATCATAATTGTCAAGAATAAGAAATAATAAGATTTTGTAAATAAAATCTATGAAAAATGCAAAGAATAAAATAACCCAGATAGTTTACCTTTAGTCGTTGTACCAATAGCAGTGCCATATCCACGACTATTGAAATTGTATAAAGATAATTATTATACACAATATAGGCTTTACATTATATATGTAGAATTGTTTACATAATAATGCCGGATATAAAAGAATATATAGGAACACTTACTGCTCAGTCCTGGGTTTTACAATAAAAATACAATATACGATTAAACAAAATATGATTGTTTGTTTTGGCACATCCGAAATCATCATAAAATAATTCACAAATAAAAGATTTTTGAAAAAATTCTTGGTGTTTCAGTTTGTTGATAAAATGTGTACGTTCCTGGAACTATTCTGATTATGCTTTCTCACGGTTTTAAATGGGTTGGTGTTACAATGTTTATTATGCAGAATCATATTTATAACAAGGAAACTTATTTCGCAGACAGAGTATAAATGCGCAGCTATGTTAAGGTTGTCCGAGGCTAGATTTATATCGGAAAACGATACTGTTTTAATTATCGAATAAACACTTTAACCAGGCGATTTTCTTTAAATCTTTGTTACATTAATAGACAGCGATATCCAACAATATATTTGATGCATTTTTGTGACGTCATATGTTGTTCTTAAGCACGTGACGTGCGTATCCTAACACAGCGTATGATCTATATAAATCGCATCGGCGCAAGTGATAAATGACATTAAATCAAATAGATTTTTATTAAAAATCCTTCGATAAGTAATGTATTTTGCAGTTCTTGCTGGGGGTTCATATAAATTTTTCGTTTATTTGAAATATTGTCAAAACTTTGCGTCCCATCATCGAAATTAGGCACATTTTTACTTTTTAAGCTCGAATTACACAACATTGGGTAAATTGGTAGGTTTCCCCCAGCATGATTCACATTGGTACTTATTTTCTTTACCAGTTTCACGCAAAAAATACAAAGATTGAATTGATCTTTCACTTGCGGCAGACTGTTTTTACAGGCATAAAAATATCTCCATTCATTAGTTTACGCGTAGCAGGGCGAGTCTCCAAAACCATTAGTTTATGAATAGTCATTTACCTAATACGAGGCTTTAAAACTGGCGATTTTTTATACTAAGTAATGATACTATTGAATTTAGTATTACTAGTATTTAAAACAGCGTCTATGTAAAGGAACCACGCGGTTTAATAATATTCAGTAAAATTCACTTATTTCGTTACGATACATTCCCTGAGAACTATCGAAAGGAATGCAGATCGTGACGTCAAAGTTAATTATGACGTCATATCGTATGAAGTTCAGACAAGTGACTTTCTACACATCAATTCGGGCAGCCTTAACATAGCCGCGTGCACGAAGACCTAAGGGGTTTTAAAGTCAATAAAAAAGTCTTTGAATGACAGCAATGTCAACGTTTTGAGGTCAAACAACTTAATTGGATTCCTATTTTGAAAGTCTAAACTCTTTTTTGAATCAATAAAACTAATTATTCGTTGAATTATGGGCATTATGTTGTTGTTTTGTTTTTTTTGTTTTTTGTTTGTTTAATATTGCTTTAAAAAAACAGCAGTGGTTTCTTTAAATGAGGAAAATTATATTCATGTATTTCGTACTTAAAATTGGTAAATATAAACTATAAAATACATGTACCTGTTTCATTCAACATAGATATCTCGATTCATGTTTATAACATAACATTACTTTTTACATATAACGGTTATGTAAAAATGTGGCAAGTAGACAAACACCCAATGAATCTGGTAACACCATGTACGCAGTCATTAACTTACATGTAAATATAGAAGCACAATTTCTGGTTTTACGTACATGTACCTGCTACGGCAACATATTTAATGTAAGTGGATTAAGTATTTAGTTAGGATAAAACTTTAAATGAAGTCGCGTACATTGTACAATTGTTTTTAATAATAAGACATGATGAAATTAAACGTTATAAAATTGTTTAGCCTTTTGGTCAGTTTGTTTATTAGCATTAGTTATATTTCATATTGTTTAAAATGTATTAAATAAAATGCTTATCATAATCTACATAATGTAGTTGAATTTTTTTTTTAAAACATAGCTGTCAAGTAAAAACTGAAGACAATGGGTGCAAGAAAGTAAAGTAAAATGGTTTTCTTAAAACAATATAATAAACATAAAGAAATATACTTGGGGCGTACTGTTTTTTCGTTAGAACAATCTTTAAAGATCAAACAATTTATATATCTAATTATTTATATGTTTATTTTTTTGTTTAATGCTGTTTTGTTTTCTAAAAGGATAAAACAACAGTCCAAACCACACTTTGCTAAAGTTATTCCCTTTTGCGGGTAAACCCATTAGTCAAAAGGGATAAACTCGATTTCCCTCTTCTTTATGCAAAGAAATATTTGGACGTCCTGTCATAAATTCTCTTTGAGTTTAATTTATTCCTTCATTGTATTGGTTGTCCCATTCACGGGGAATCATAATCCATAATGGAAACAGTTTTTTATGTCAAAAGTCAAAGTTACCAACCTCTAAATTAAAAAGGCTACTTTGAAAAATCCATTAGTTTCCCCCAAAGTTGGCTGGCAAGCATCAGCTGAATTATTTTTTATTAAGGACGTTGTTTTATCAGGGTTTGAGTTCTCAAATTCGGATTATCATAAAGTTCAATGTCATGAGTAAAATTTGTTCTAAACAAAAAAGGAATTTATGAAATGAATCATTGTTGGCACAAAATTCGATATTTTTACTAAATTATGGAATTAAGCTCAAACAAAGTTGGACTTTTAGCAAAACAGAGGAAATTCGGACTAATTTTTTTCTGATTTTATTTTTCACTGTCATATTTTTGGTAGTTCTGTAATATTTAAAGTTAAGATTTTATTTGTTACTCAACATAATTTTGCATATTCTTTGTTAGTTTTATTTCACTTTTTTATTTAGATAATTGTAAGGCACACACTACAAAAATATTGAAAAATGCTTAAAAACGATAAAGGGCACCTTATCTCAAAATTTTGATCATTGACCTCATATGAATTTAATGCCAACAGAGTAAGGTCAATAAACTAAGTTTAATACTACAAACGTTTAAGTATTATCATCATTCCGTTTTTTGTTAATTTGAATTAAAAATGGGTAGGGATTTGAAAACTGGCAGAGGAAATTCGGACTGCAATATTTATAAAAATTGTGAATGAAAACAAAATTCTTTTTTATCTATTTCGTGTCACTTCCATTCATCAACTGTATTTCATTTCGAAAAGAGTTGAGCCATATGTATTATTTTCACAATTAAGGAAATATCAATCTAATTGTAATTTTTTTTAGGGATTTTTCTTAAATTTTCAAAACATATTCAGTGGCCATTAACTCAAAAAGTAGGTCATTGACCTACTTTTTTAAAAGTGAAAAATAACACTGCCATGGAAGGTCTATAACACACAATAGATGGTTTTTCATTATCATCAGTGGATTTTGTTTTCATTCTAAGTAAGCGTATAACTTTAGTATGGATTGATATGTACAATTACTTTATATTGGGCATACATTTTGTTCAAAAGACATTAATTATTCATAAATTGTATCATACACCCTTAACTGGCTTATTCTTAATTTAGATGGTATATCACTCAAAATAAACAAAAATACTTAAATTCATATTCTTAAACATAATACCGGTATGTGCAGAGGTAATAAAACTGAACTTTGGGCAAGTCTGTTTACTTACATTTGTTAGTTTCAAATGTAACAAAAATATTGCTAGTGATAATTTACATAATACAAGTAATAAAACAAAACAAAATAAAACTTCTAGTGTGAACATAAATATATCAAATATCATATTGTTGTTAAACTGTTCATATGAATGGATGTTCATTTTCTGTAAAAAGAGTGATGGTTTGGTGATACACTGTAACTACAGTAAATCCCCGTGTAAAGAAACCTAGAACGAGGTCGTACGTAAACCCAACCTTTTAAGGAAATAAGATCTTGCAATCAAAAGTCTTAAAGTTTTTTCTAATGTGTATTTTTTTTTAAAAATCTACACAGCTAAAGGTGTTTTTATAAGGCTTTTTAAATCACCTTCGAAATATTTGTACATGTATATTGAAATACTGTTGAAAAAAATGACGCTGTAGCCAATTTAGCACTTAAAAATAAACAATTTTGAATTTCACGATATGCATATTTTATAAACGATTGCACGCCATTTTCTGTGACGTCATGGGTGTCAATCGATCATACCTTTTGTACAAAATAAACGTGTTTTAACGAAATGAATCTGTTATCATTTTCATAAAGTGTTTATATCAATAGATGTATAAGTAAATATTAATTATTTCAACTAATATTTCTAATTGTTTCACGATAAATTAATTAAATAGTGTAAAACTCATTTCACAAGTTTGACTAGCCGTTCGGTATTTTTGAACTCCGTACGTTGTGAATCTTTCGCATTTTTTCCCCCAGAAATATCCTTAATTTAAGTTTCTATTTATTATCTCTATATCAATAATAAAAACTGACATGGGTAATACATCAAATTCATTTTCGATGTGTTCGATGCATTTGTCCCGCATTTCGTGCTTCTAAAATTTTCAAATACTTACTGACATGCATCAAATGAATGTAAAGAGTAAAATGTTCATAAAAATAATATACGGATAAATGCACTGAGACAATAACACAGGCGTCTTTTTAAGCCATCTGTAAAGGGAAATATAGACGTGTCTGCTCAACAGACAATTTATCAACTTTTCAGGAATAAAATAACTTAATTTATAATTGACCTATGATCTCTTATCACCGGCATAATCGAGCTTCAAATTAGCTTTTCTAACAAACTTCGATTTTTTATCGGAATGAACCATGTCGTCAAATTTAAATTTATTCAATTTAAAATAAATAAATTGACAAAAATTGTAAAGAAAAGGTTCTCAATTTTATCACCTTATTAATATTGTGATATTTTTTGCACTAATAAAACGCCGTTTTCAAAATAAAATTAAAAATTCAGGAAATGTTTTTAGACCTTTAAGAAATATCAAATATTTGAAAACCTTCCGCTACAAAAAAGTTCCTCTTGTAATATAAAAATGTGTCCTTTAAAAATGACACGTGGGGACAACGAACAGTACTCAAAACCAAAAGCCCAAACAAAACAGGAGCAGGGCAAACACGGACCTGTAATAAAATTAGAGGAAGGATCAGGTGCCATGGACGAGTGAGCATCCTCTACTGACCGGCCACCCCCACCCCCCAAACTCCCCCGTGTGTTTATTTTCGTTATCGGGAAAACGGAAAAATCCGTAGACAATTGGGTGATTAAATATGGTCTAACAATAAGCATTAAAATCCCCAGTCAGAATGCACCCAGTGGAAGATTGTAGTTGCTGACAAGGTCGTTGTATCGACCATAGAACTTAAGAAAAGATTACTTCAATCGAGACTGTTGATAGTCCTGTTCTCCCAACTTGTTGGTCAGTAGCTCGCCTTGCAAAAGAAACTGTTTATACGTAGAGCCTGCTCCTGCGTATCGAATGAACTGAGCGACAAAAATTTAATGAAGGTATATTGCTACATAAGTGAGGAAAGTTGACTAAAGAAAAATTTAAGTCATCACGTTTATCATAAAGTTTCGTTGTAAGGTTACCATCAGTGTCCCTATCCAACAATATCCAAATATGAAACAGATGACGCAGACTCTGTGGTATCTTTTATTTCAAGTTCACTGGAATATATTGAGTGGACGTAAGTATGGGAGCAACAATTATTAATTGATAATACGTCGTCGATATACTTGAATGTTGAGTTGAAGGCTGCACCAAGTGATTTATTTTTTCATGTAAAAGTTTTTCAATAAATTCTGCTTCATATAAATACAAAAATATTCTGCTTACAAAGGGGTTTCTTGAAACTGATTTCCATACACTACCTAGATGATGTATTTCAGAAACCATTAACTTTAACTATTTTATTGCATATTATAGTAAATATTGCATTGTAGCATATAAACATTTGAGTTGAGATAATTTATGATACAGACTTTACAGACTAGATATTACTTAAAATGTCTATCTAAAAGCAGAGGATCGAACCTCTCTAAGGAGAAGGGAAGTTTTCAATCCCTGCAATTTTACATTTTTTGGAAGTGAACTATTTATATATATATATATATATATATATATATATATATATATATATATATATATATATATATATATATATATATATATATATATATCCGTCAACTGCATAGATCTGATGTTATAAAGTTAAAATATTCAATAGTTTTACATTAAAGCATCCAGTCATATCTACTTTGTCCATTGAAATAAAATTGACGAGTTAATCAAATTGTCAAAGTTTTAAAAAATCATAAAACTATTGTCCATAATTCACTATTGATGAAATAGTTTTTTATTTACTTGACTTGTCATTTTAGAGTATTAAGTGAAGCCCAGAAATTAACTTTAAGCTTTTAACATTTTTTTCCTTCTTAATGTGGGTAAAAATGAATTTGTTTACTACACAAGTTTTGATATATAAATAATATTTTCATAGTCACATGTCGACATCCCGCTTAAAGAGAATTATCTAACACCTAGAAATAGTTCTACACATTGACCTTTGCAACATGATTTTGTTAGATAACTGATGCAACAAAAAGTTAGCGTGTACCACTTATCAGCGTAAACTAAAATACATTTCAATCTGGCGACATAGAACTATTATTGAAAGAAGTATTGGACCTTGTCTATGACGATCTGTTATTTCATATTCAAAAGATAAAACATTGTTATTTCAAAACTATGCTTTTATTGCACATACATCTTTTTTTGATTACTTAAAGTTTTCTAAATAAGGAATATTCTTTTACAATTTCATTCAATTTGAGCAAATGTTATTTTAAAGCGCTGCTTTAATATACATACATATTTTTGTTTTCATAGAAGTTTTGTAATTTTGGAATATTCTTTTACAATAACATTCAATTTGAACAAATGTTTTGATGGAGATCTAATGAAGAAAGGTAACTAAATTATATGCACAAGTCGTTTATCAAGCACGTCTTATAAGAGATAAAAAACATATACAAAATTATATATACATCTCTATTTACATTTCTAAATTAGAATGTGTCGAAAATACTAGAACATTGCAAAAAACGTAAAGCATTAGATTGCTTTTGCAGATATAATTTTAAAAAATCCATAAAAAACAGGAGATGAAACACGCAAAAAGAAAGACAATTTTTTAAATATAGAGTTTTGATTTACAATTATCTCAAAAAATAAAATGTTCATGATTAACAATTTTTTTTAAGGAAAGCACACAATACAATTCAATCAGAGAGTTACATGACTTTGACACCCGTCATGATAAATTACACCAATATTGTTTTTGCTATGAACTATTTTATCAGATCACATATACGGATTATAATACCAGTGCTTATACAACAATGTTTGCATATATTGGATCTCTATTGATTACAAGATGCATCTGGGGAGTTTGACTATCATTTTGTCCATCGCAGGTCCTCAAAAACGTGCAGGCATATGTTAATGAGAAAACAATGGCGATGAATCCGAGAATAATAACAGCCATTCTCAAAACATAGAAATTTATATTTGATAGAAGCCCACTATCTTTAAATAAATAAAACAACATACAGTTATGATATTGTCCAAAAGTTTAATATACTTTAAATAAAGATATTGATTTTTATAGTAAGGTTGAATTATTCATGCTAAGAAAAATATATTTTTTCATAGTTAAAGTTGATGTCATAATGTAATTAAACTTCATTAAAATAATGTTGTTTTTCAAAAACTTATTTACTACTTTTACGGAAAAACGCAGTTTTTATACTTACCATTTATATGATAAAGTATTGGATTGAAATGTTCCTTACCTTCAAAA
The DNA here is from genome assembly GCA_020458035.1 of Magallana ariakensis. NCBI lineage: Eukaryota > Metazoa > Mollusca > Bivalvia > Ostreida > Ostreidae > Magallana > Magallana ariakensis. Next base: position 48,550,152 of record CM035812.1, on the reverse strand, counting down.
TTAGAAACATTGCATCCAGTCAAGTTGTCCCACAAATGTTGAAAACAAGTACAATTTACATAGCAGTGAACTCCATGATCCTCAAACGCACACGGTTTATCACAATCAAAATTGCTATTATCTTTTGAACAAAAACAAAAAAACCCTATATATGACAGGAAGAATAAGAAAAAAAGGCTCTGCCACAAAAGTGACAAATAAAAATATTGATATTAAAACGCATAAAATCTAATAAAAATATAAGATTTATCTTTTTTTAAAGTTCCACACAATAAAGCCATGAATGAACATTAGCATATCTTAAGGTTATTTTTTTCTAAACTTTTATACATGAACTCGCTATAAATATTCAATGTTAAAATTATTCAACAATCAAATGTTTATTTTTTATGTTCGTCTCCACCAATTTTTTTTTCAGCAAATAACATCTTTGTTTAAATATATAATTTTGAATGATGATAATATATTGATAAATCCAATGTGTTTTTAATATCTGCTTGCATTAACGTTGAAGTTAAGTAGAAATATCAATATCATATATATATATATATATATATATATATATATATATATATATATATATATATATATATATATATATATCTTACTTTCGATTTTAGAAACGTTACATCCACCTATGTGATCACACAAGTCTGCAGTACAATTACAAAACGACTGACATTGCTTGCCATAATTTGGGTATCTACATTGTTGTTTACAATCATTTCCCATGTAGCCGATTGGGCAGCCTGATTAAATACAATTATGAGACAAACAATGTAATCTTACAAGGCAAATATACGCAAAACACACGAATTTACATGAATTGCCTACTTTTATTCTTTAATGCACTTATCCAGTAATTATTGACTTATAATATTTTAATTTTTCTGGAATCTCTTTTACATATAAAGCTTAACATTATCTTTATTTCTTTATCTTTTCATTTTCTTAACATTTCTTAACATTTTTACTTTTTGGTGTAGGGAAAGATGATGTCACGATAACTTGAGACGACACGGGAATTGTAAATAATGTCATTGAACCCTCTACAAAACAGTAGCATAAAAGACCAATTTTAGTTCGAAAATATCAAAAGTTAAAAAAAATACGTAATTAAAAAATAATCACAATTTGAAGAAAAAAATAATTTATGTAATACTTTCTGATCTGACTAGGAGCTTAAAAGATGAGACAACACATGTATTGCAAATTTAGTCATTTTATTAAATGACTAGAAATTAACCAAATATAAGGGGAGATTATTCTACATCAACTTGCATAAAATTTACGACAAAAATCTTTACACTTCAGCTAATAATCTCCCCTGTTAATACTGAGTATGATATAACAGTTTAACACAATAATACAAATGAAAAGCGAATTTAGTCATTTTATTAAATGACTAGAAATTAACCAATATAAGGGGAGATTATTCTACATCAACTTGCATAAAATTTACGACAAAAATCTTTACCCTTCAGCTAATAATCTCCCCTGTTAATACTTAGTATGATATAACAGTTTAATACAATAATACAAATAAAAAGTTGGCGTCATATAAAACAAAAAATGCCAACAAAAAAATACCAAACAGCAATATACAGGGGAGCATGTAGGGGATGGAGGGTGGGTAATTCTGACGATAAATTCTGTTCGTTAACACTGAACACTAAAGTCCGCCAAAATGACGCTGAAACTTGTCACGCGTACTGACCCACAAATTTGATTGGTCAACAAGCATTGCGGGTAACCCCTGATGCTGAACCCCTGAAGGCACTATACATACTAATAAATCACATTAAAAGAAATCTCATAAAGTTTACATAAATGTTATTATTTAACAATAATACTGTATAATGTAATACTTTCTGATCTGACTAGGAGCTTACAAGATGAGACAACACATGTATTGCGAATTAGTCATTTTATTAAATGACTAGAAATTAACCAATATAAGGGGAGATTATTCTACATCAACTTGCATAAAATTTACGACAAAAATCTTTACACTTCAGCTAATAATCTCCCCTGTTAATACTTAGTATGATATAACAGTTTAATACAATAATACAAATAAAAAGTTGGCGTCATATAAAACAAAAAATGCCACAAAGAGCAAACCATGGTTTGCCACAAACGTATAATGGAAACAGAAGACGTTTGTAGAAAACGCCAACTAAAGTGGACTAGCCAGATCAGGATAGGAAACAGCAAAGACACAAAAACAAAAGGGGACAAAAGATGAGATAAAAAACAGTTTTACTTACCAATACAACCAGTTTCAGAGTTGCAATTGCAATTGCATTCATTCTGACATTTACTACCAAAGCTAGGATAACGACACGGGATGTTGCAATTCTCTCCAATGCGTCCGGGTAAACAAACTAAAAATTAATTAAGGTACGAAGAATATGGGATAACAAGATCCGGAATAAGCCGATACCTTATCTAAAAGAAATACTTACATATAACATTCGTAGGCTTAGCTGTTGAATGTATTTCTTTCCTAGATAAGTAAGATATGTAGAATTGTTCGAATAGAAACGTAATGTTAGGATAGAAATAATGATTTTCAGTTATTTACAGCTTTAAACGTTGCGTGTACTTACGTTGATCTTATTTCTACAGACAATCTCAATCTTGCAATCATCAGACATAAAAATAAAAAAATCAACGAAAAAGAATGCATCACACTATAAACTATTCACATTTCAATTTGAGCTCAATTAATGTGATGATTAAATTTGAACAGAGTTTTATACCAAAAATTAGAAAACAAGGAACCAAATGTTCTCGAATATAAGAGATATTTCCTTGCAATTATTTACTAAAATAATTAGAAATGTTTTACAATACCAAACATTAAATGCCTAGTTATACAACCAGAATTTATGATAACACTATCAAGCAAACAGAAAAATCTGCTTCTTTAGATTTAGATTGTCCTTGATAATAAATTTAATTTATTGCATTTTGTTATTCATAGGTATATATTCATACTTAAAAAAATATTTTATACAATTCAGCATAACTATTTTAAAAGTAACTACACTGATGGAGGATTTTCTCAAAGTGTTTATTTGTTTTTAGATGCCAACTAAATTTATAATTTAAACACTAAATAAAATATACCACCACCTTTCTGAAAAATAAAAGTTAATCACTATTATTAATACCCCCATGAATGGGTTTAAATTTAAAACTGTTAATTGTCTCGACTAATTGTAAGCATAATATTCGGATGTTTTTTGCTTGTTTAAACTATTTATATTAAGGTAACTCCAGTGTCTTTCGGATCCGGTTCCTTTTTTTACACGGCGTGCTAAATTTCCGGTTATAATTTTGGCACACAACAATTGTTTTAAAATAATTATGATTTGGTCAAAAAGTGGAAAATTTGTTAAAATATAGCATCTCCGTCGTTTAGAAGGATCGGAGAAAAGGAAAGCAGCGAAATGTAAAAAGGTAAATGAGTGTGTAATATAATTGTACGTATTGTATGCATTCTCCTCCAACAATTACACTGCGTTTATGTAGCTTGACAACCTCATGTGTCCTCCGGGACATGGAGAGGATAAGTAAGTACTTGTGTAATTAAAACTACATAACACTGATTGGTGTTTAATCTACAGATAAATATGTGGGATAGAAAGTATTTGACAGAAAGGGGAAGGGGGTACTACTGCACTCAAATAAATGATTTTTTTGGCAGTCTCGACCTTAATTTTATATGTATAATACAGTTTCATTGAGTATATCAATTTAAGTGACTGTTAGATTCTGTCTTTTTGGTTCATTTCATTTTTTTCCAAAGTTTGCAAAAAAAAAAACAAAAAAAAAAAAAACCGTAAAATTTCCACATTTTCAATATGGGGGTACATGTACACACGTTCAAGAGACTATCAAGCAAAAACTAGATGGTCAATGCTGCAAACAAAGTGTATTTGTTCCAAACATTTTAATCGTCATACAAGAACGAATAAAATATAGTCTTCTAAAACAACCATTTTCACAAGGATTAAGTGCTATATAGCTTTGTAATCTTTCCGAAGTTCACATACATCAATGTGATGTCGCTATGTCACAGTGGATCTGTTACGTATATGACTTAACAGGTGCAAACATTAAATTATGCATAAATAAAAGAAACATATTGGCATATAATTCAGACCTTTTTCATCGATTTCAGATTGACATAAAAGGAAAAAGGGAAGTTTCAAACTCAAACAAAATGAACTCTTGTGATGATAAACATTTTTTATTCATTCACATAGGACGAAAAAATACAGAGCAAAATGTGATTATTGATTTTGAACTGCCATAGTATTTGTATTTCGCAAAATGACTGATAATAAATAGAATGCATTGTAAAAAATGAGCATCATTTTCAACCAAAGACAGTTCTCAGTTCCAATCGGCCTTTTCTTTTCGTAGTTGTTTGAAGACGATCGTAAAACTGAATATTCACATGTCGTATGCTACTTCACATTTAACATATTATAATTTTGTTGCCCAATTCGCTGTGAACTCGTAAGTAACAGACAGTTTGTTTTATGAAAACTTCAAGTAAATAATTTTAAAAAGCTCATTTCGAAGGGCTCTATACAACATGGCCTCTAAGCCGTAATACCAAATCATTTGTTAAACAGTGTAAGGTAAATTCTATTGTGTGAGGTTAAAACACGCAATAAGACGTGTTGTTCTATAGATACATACAAAGCTTTAAACAAAATATTATATCGCGTATATTGTACAATTTTAAATGAGTACAGTTTCTTTGATACTAATGTTGTGACTCTGAACAATATGCGAATGACAGTGAAATGTTTCAAGAACTATATGCTATTCAACGTTTTCTAGAAACCATAAGAGTAATGTCGAGCAAAGCGAGGAACCAAACTAAATGACAACGGAATATTTAATATCATGATTGTACCTTGTGTATATTTCACACAAGAAATACTACATTTGGAATTTAATCTGTTTTGATTGATCTAATGACTATCAAGAGTATATGTTGTGTTACTAATAGATATGAGAAACTAAACCATACATATTTTGTCTCATCTCTATTATAACATGACACCTGTCGTTAAATTACTTTTATTAAGAAACGTTAATCTTTGCTTAGTATTTGAAAGCTATTCAATTTGAACATGATCACCAAGGCAATCTGGAGCCAGCTGAGGTTTTTGAATCGTGATAAAAAACCTTAAATATGTACTACACATATTGTTATGAGTTGTTTTTCACCTTATCTAAATTTCTGTGAAAATATTTCATAAATTTACATTTACATGTATAGAACTTTTGCCTATATTAAAAAAAACAACTTCATAGTAGTTCATAATATATGCACCATAAATGTCTATCTTACTTTTGTAATATGACACATTGCATTTTGACACGTGATCTTAAGGAAGTATGGGACTCATGATTTTGAATCTACCGCGCAACTCCGAATGACGTAAACCAATTCGCGGTCGTTAAATCTGTTGGTTCAATTCTAAGGTATTTAACAATAAAATTAATTGTGGAAAGGATGTCATAGTTTCTTTTTAAAATAAAACGTGAACATAAATGATAATGAAAGTTAATTTAACCCAAAAATCTTATTTTACGACATAAATATCGGTTCGGTTTTCGGCAATGCGGAGGAAACGTGGATTTGATTTTGAACGCTGAAATGACATAAAGGTTGCTAATGCTCAGAAAAAGGATGGTCTAGTCACATAGTGCGAACGTGGATGCTCTCTTGGGCAGACCAATCACATATTTGGATATTACAGCTGAATAATTCTCATCACAGATGGAGGAAGATGACTCGACACCAGCAAAAGCGATCTGTCCAGGTTTGACTTACATTCATTGACAGAGTAAAAGTATTTTGTAATCTCAGCGAGGTTAAGTTCGTCGAGACTGAAAATTTTTGACAGACGTTTCATCAGTTTTGGCAAATCTTGCTGAGATTAGAGTAAAAGTAAAATTGGTATGGGCATCATCGAATTTTTCTGATGCTATGTGGGTGTAATGCACTGGTGCTTGCATGTATTGGTCTCTGCTCATGAATGTGTAAGATACCTATACCTATATAAGTAGGCATCGTACATATTCGTGAGTAAAGCCCCAAGCACCTGAGGTGTAATTTCATAATCAAAAAAAGAATTGTAATGATATAATCATGTATACAAGTTTTTGACAGTATGGTTCAATACACATATCAGAACCCAGTAGAATTATTAATGTCTTTCATTATTAATAGTTAATTCTAAAATATATCAGAATTTGTATCATGTCATCACATGTTTCAGATAATCAGATGTTTCGAGTAGTCGATTTTCAACGCATGAGTTCATTCCAAAATGATGTTATACCACACATACGAAATCTCCTGTCGTCTCTATGCATAGCCATTAGTCAAATTATGTGGCATCCAGTTTATATTTTAGCTACAAGTAGAAACTGCATATGATGACAACTAACTTTGATTTTGTATCAGTAATTTCAGATGCTATGTCTGAGTGAGGTTAAAAATGATTCAGTTTAGATAAAAATTGTTAACTGACAGCCATTATGTGTGACGTTAGGTGTTAAACTATCGAAAACCCATGACGTCAGGAGATGTATTTTAAAATAGGAAGACAGATTAAAATTGTTATGGTATACACATATTGACAGCAAAATGAATTTCAAATAGGTGTGAAATAGGTGTCAAATACAATTTTTTTTAAATTTAAAACTCAACCTCAGATGGTGTCTTTTTTCAGTTAAAACAGTGTCTGGATCTTTTGTGTGACTTTCAGTCTTTCACAATAATGCTCCCTCAAAATTTACTTTTCACAGCCCCATGCCCTTCTTCATGTGGAAAGATTTGCATGTACATATTTATGTATCGATTGGAGAACAACTAATTTAAAAGTGAAGATTTTAAAAAGTCAGTGTCTAATAATAACTATCCCTCTCCCAGTAAATATTAATATGTTTGTTAAATCTGAGTTAACCTCTGTTTATGCCTTTATAATATCAAGTACATATACATATATATTTTTTACTGATCAACTTGGCAACCAATTGGTGTTCCTTTATAATATCAAGTACATATGCATATATTTTTATTACTGATCAACTTGGCAACCAATTGGTGTTCCAATTAATATTCTCTCATATGGTGCAAAAATTCCTGATTATGTAACTTAATATTACAGATGTTGACCATGAAGAAGTTGTCAAAATGTCTGATTGTGGTTGGAGACAGTGGAGGAGTTTGGTGGAATTAGGAATGTAAGCAGATATGCATTTAAGGGAGCTCAATGGTCGTGGCCATTTTCAGACTGTATTGATCTCCTAAGGAAGAAGAGCTATATATAAAAATATGCTGGTTGGCAGAAGAGAGAGAGAGTGGGAAGTCATGACAATTTGTCAGGTATTTGATAAATTACATAAACTACGTCCGATTGGTATCTCTGTGATTGGTTTAATTTTCATGGATTTCAAGGGTATACTCTTTCATATCAACAAATTAAAACCCCCACAAAAAAACCCTCAAAAAACCACCAAAAATTCTTCATTAACTGTGCAAAATAATCCATGAAATTGCATCCCAATGAACCTTTAATGAATGGTAACAATTCCCCAAAATTAGACCTCACAAAATTCAATGATTTGACAATAGGGTAAAAGTTAATTGTAATATTCCATATATTGTTGACCGAAATCTATAGTCCCAGAGATTTTCACTGTGCCATTTATTTTCATTGATTTTATTCTGTTTAATACTCTAAGCATGAGTGTGCCAATTGAAAATCTGTCATTTATTAAAAAAGTTTGTTTATTTTATAAGTAAATTCTAAATTATGTAATTTTTTTATGAATTTTTTGTTTGTTATCCTTAAGTAAAGGAATCTACAAGATAAAGATTAGTATTTCATTTATAATGAGAAATATTAGCTAAAAGCTTATCTTGATTTAATCGAATCGGAAAAAAAAAATGAATTTTAGCATTTTGAATAGAAATCGAACCAATTGAATAAACCCTGAATTGTCCCACACCCAATCTTAATGAACCATAAATTGTACATCCTAAAAAATCCTTGTGTTTGAATGTCACAACAGTTTTTGTTTAGATATTTTTCTATGTATAAGTATTTTAGTTGATGCTATTTCCCATCTTTCAGGTCATTCATCTATGATCAAAACATTATCTGGAAAAATAGAAAACTTTTCAACAAGATCGAAATCCTGTCGCACATGTACTTTGTCTCTTAATTCCAAATCAACACCTCCTCCACATGATTGCAGTATCAAGTGGAACGGAACTACGAAGGCCATGGAGAGTGACATGATAGAAGAGATGGTCAATGTGAATGAATAATGGGTCTATTTGTATAAAGACAATAGTTGGTGATGAAGATAGCACAATAATTTCCAAACTTCAGACAAACATTGTCACAAATATTGGTAAAACATTGGATGCTAATCGTGTGAAAGAAATCTTAAGGAACCATCTATACTTTGTGAAAAAATAACACAAAACTTTAACTTTCAAAGTCATACAGTATCTCAAAAGATGTTTATACTACATCCTTGCCCAAGGAAAAAGGGGTGTTGTAAGGATAAGCCAAGGACTTGTGTTCTTGTCCATTTCAATACATGTATTTATGTTAGATATGAGATAAAAATGTTGAAAGGGTTGTTCATTCTGGAGCGGTAATTGTCAGCTTCATTATTCATGCTAGATTGGTAATACCTGTAATAATGTTGGGAGGGCTTTTGATTTGGGTGCATTATTTGTATAAGTTTGTTAATCTATTACATGTACATGTGGGGAGTTAAATGTCCAGTATAAACTTGATTAGTACATGTATAAAAAAGAATTCATACCATAATATATGGTTGTAACAGTAATGGATGTTGTTCTACCAAATGGCTTAAAATTAAATTCGCCCTTTGTACTGTGCATATTGTACATGATGTAATGCTGATTTCGATCCTTTTATATGTTTCAAGAGTTGAAAAAAATAATTATGAGATACATGTAGCAAATCATAAATTAAATATTTATTCGTTTATACCTACTAGAATTATTTTGTTCCTACCTGGTATCTTGTTATAAGGTGCAAATAGTTTAAAAAATTGAGGAATTTCAAGTTAAACAGAGGAAATTTGGGATTTAAATGAATATTTTTACTTTTTTTGGTGAATTTAAAAAAGTATTAGCATTGTAATAAAGATATTATTAATTGACTGAGTGTTTATTGAACAAAAAGTTGGTATTGATTATTTTATCTACACTAGAATTGTGTTTAAGTGAAAATGGCGCGAAATTGAAAAAACAGACCAGAGGAAATTCAGACTGCAATATCTTTTTATCTAAGTCATTGACATATGAGTTTGTCATTCTCCAGTGAAAGCATAACGTTTGAACATTTTATTTCAGTTCAAAAATAAAACTTTTAATTATATTAAGATATATTTTTTGACCATTTTGTATTGAAGGTCAACACAAAAAGCAACAAATTTGAACTATGCAGAGGAAATTCGGTTGCAGTTTGTAAAATACTGAGGAGGCGTTGACAAAATATTTTTGTAAAAAATGATCGTTCTGTTAATGTGTTATGAATAGCATATAAGAAAAATGAAATCAAGTAATTGCAAACTCTGTAGCATTGCTTCATTTCTGTTGCAAGCGGTGTATTTTAATGAGCTGGAGTATTTCCAACAAGGGTATGTTTGGGTACCGTTACCATGGAAACAAACATATTAACCTATCAAATTTTTTTTATATTCTGTTAGAGGAAATACAGTGCTAACCGTTGAACCAAGTTTTATAATTTTTTAATTACTTTGGTGAGTGTCCCATACTTCCTTAAATACCTTTTGCACAATTACAAATCTTAGGACAATCATCTTTAAATTGATGACAGGGACAGTAATCGTTAAATTTGGAGATTTAATAACCTTTCAAACAACTTTAACATTAGCATGACAAAATAATGCAATATTATGATATACTAAAACTTATTTATTGCTTGATGATACATTTAAAAAAAAACGTGTTCAATATTCGGTGATTGACGTTTGAATTGAAGTAAACGTTCACATAGTGATTTTTTCGACTTAAAATGTGTGTGTTTACGCACCTAAATTAGGCTTCATAAGATTTTTTTATTAAACGAATGCTAGCAGTAGACGTAAAAATACTAATATTTTGATTACCTTTACTTTAAAGGCTAATAATGATAACACCATACATATAAATAACATTTTAATTGTAAAGTCACGTGATTTCTTTGTTAGATATGATACAATTGCTTTCATGCCATGTGTGTTGAATGATTTTGATATAACTGACGATTCTTCGTTTCAAATTAAACAACTTTTTACAAATTTTTTTCACTTTTAAGAATACACTGCTATGGAGTTTTCGACCTAATATCATATTTATATTTCTGGATTTACTAAGTATCGTTTAAATGACACAAACATTTGCCCTTTTCCTGGTTTGCATTAGCATTAAGAAACAATAAAAAATAACAATTTTCTGGCATTTAGATTTCCTTTTCATTAAAGATTAATGCATTATGAAATTGTCAAAACTAATTTGTGATTAATCATACGACTTCCCAAAAGAATTGAATGCTTAACGCTGTTTGTCTAAAAAAACATACTACACATATGTTCTTATGGAGGCAATTGTCTCTGAAAAAAGTATAAGAAACTTGTAATGTGAATGTTACGTTCAATAGTAGAATCGTTACATCCGTGCACGTGGTCACACAATTTTGTTGCACACAATTTTGTTGTACAGTTACACTTCATATGACATCCACTACCATAATTTGGATATCGGCAAGTTTTCTCACATTTTGCTCCCACGTACCAACCTGGGAAAACTAGTAAACTAAAACTTTTAATATGTGGCATTCAAAAAACCCCAGAACTATTCTTATATATCTTGAACATGTTTGTGTAAGAAATTATTATTGATATATTTTATATATATTTTTTCAAGCTTCTTTAAATCCTGTTAGATTACGCTTTGCAAATATTTTCAAATGCTTATTTAAGTAACGTTTTGGGGTTGTGATTTTAGTATCAAGGAAATGAGATCACTCCACGACTTGTGACGATTTTGAAACAGGGTATAACGTCCCACTAAAATAGATGTAAAATTATTTTTCTCAAAAATCATTTGTGGAAGAAAATATGAGCATAGATGTCAGATTAAATAAAACAACAAATTTTGATCTAGTAATGTTTCAACATGAAATGAATAGTATGTTGACTTATAGTCAAAAAGAGATAAATATAACACATTTGAATATTCATCATTTTAAACTCAAAATGTTTTAAAATTTACCAATGCAACCAGTGATAGCGTTGCAAGCCAATATGTTACAGTTTTATATTATGATCTGACAGTAGTTTCCAAAAAATTGGGATAGCGAAACGGAATCCTGCAGTTGTTTCCAACGAGTCCAGCGAGTCCAGGTGAACACGCCGAAAATAAAAGCATAAACAGGTACATTAAATGATAAAACGTGGTTTCAGTTCTATTGCATTTATCTTCAATTAAAAAATACTTACGATTAATCTTTGCCGACTTGGCTGTAGCTTTTAGTTCCATCATAAATCAACAATAATAAATTGTATGCGTATACACAAAATATAAAAAATCTTTATTATGCTTCGATTTTAGATTTAGTATTTGTTTTCAATAATTCTTGTTGAGTCATCAGTAAATGTACAACAAGGAAGTGTTTCAAAATCTCATAACTTGGCTGTTGAAAATAAATTGAGATGTGTGATCTTTCTGTGTGTAAAACATATGTGGCAAGTGATGATTTGTGAATATATATAATTATAAGGATATTTTGTTTTATTGTCGTACCATTAAACAAATAATGAAAGCCCCTACCCCTCCACACACACACACACACACACACACACACACACACACACACACACACACAATAACATTATACAATTACATTCATAATAATGTTAATATGTTACTGGTCAGTGCATTATATATGATGTTTAAACTTTCGTTGAGTCATTATATATAGTACACTGCATAGTTTAAACCACAAATGCTCCAAAGCCTATTTTCTTGTAGGTGTTACATGTAACACACCATGGTTAATATGCAAGCACAGATATTGTAGTTCTGTTTTATAAGACCAAACCTAAATGTTTAGATACTTCTTTTGATTTTGATATTAAGTGTTCTCCAGCATGCCGAATAATCGTAAGCATGACATTAATAGCCAAACAGGTGTTTGTTAGGAATATAAAGCAATAAACAAAATGCGGTCTTAAAACTGGATTTACAAAATAACTGGTGTTTCCCTTTTTTTAAACTTAACAGTTTGAAGTGAAAAAACTGTCAACGGACATTGCATTTGTATATTTGATACAATGTACCTTTCCAAAATAACCAGTTTTAACATTTTCTATTATATGGACGCACTCGCACTCGTTAGGTAGTAATGTTTTAGTTACAGTTTGTATTTAAATAAGATACAAAATACAAATTCATATTCAATAAATATAACGTTAGATGAATTAGTAAATTATTCTATAATGTCTTATTCCGAAGAGATTTAATATTGGTTTATGCGGATTTGCAATCATCATTTGAAAATGATTTTACCATTAAACAAAAAACATCCTAAGGCTTCCCCCCTACTTCATAACAGATGAGCGAACAAACTCTTAAGTATGACCACTTAAAATGGTTAAGTGCTACAATATGAATGTACAATGGGATAATTTGCTGTTGAACAATTTCAAGTGTATAATCGAAACAAAGTAAATTTGTTCCATGGAGTTTAATTATTATAAGGAAATACAGTCACAAACCGATATCACAATGCTGTATGTGTATTTCGGAAACATCACAAAGCTATACAGCACTTATTTCTAGCGAAAAAAGATTTCATCACACTTTATTTTCAGAGTATCTGACATTTGCATGACAGGTGCAAACACTATAACAATTATGTATACAGACACGAAACACACTGGTATATACTTAAGACCTTTTTCATTCATTTCAAATCAAAGCGTTATTTATGATTTCAAACTGCTTGTGTATTTCAGACACATATATTATATTTATATTATATATTTTCAGAATATTATGTTTTCGTTGAAATGTTTTTATGTTTTGGTTTTATTTTTTATCATTTTACAGAAAATACGAGTTTTTATAAAGACAAAAAAGAAGTTGGTCAAGTATAGTTATACATTCTGAATGATGAGCACAATTTTCACATTATTAATTGCTATCAGTCCCAATCTCTTCTTTATCTGTAGCTGTTTAAAGACACATCGTTAAGCTGAATATTCACGCGTCTTTTGATACTATCAGCAATAATAAATGTATAGTTATTATGTATATGATGGGAAAAAAATTCCGAGTTCCACGAGATTTGATGGCGAGCGAAATTCATATGTTTGAGACCGAATTGAAAAGCAACTGCTACTAACACACTTTGAAAATACTTCACATGAAGAAGGGTAATCATTTGCGATTCATTCTATATTTTACTATTGTCTTTAAAATCATGATATCCAAATAATGCAGTTAAATCAAATTAAATTTTTCCTTTATTTAGTGTTTAGCCGTTCAAAAAAGCATCGACGAGATTTTTTTTCATTCAACCAAAGATGTGACAATAACAGCTGCTAATTACAAATCATTAACAGAAAACGATTATCTATTCGAACATGGATTGCACTTGATGTATACTTGGTCATTTGGTATAAGTTAAAATTCATTGCTTGGGGTTTACATATATACAAATTTATGTTTCTCCGTAGATATATAATGCTATAACAATATCGAAATAAAAAAGAGAAACATTTTATATCTACTGTATTGTATTCCTATGAAGCAGAATTTATTCAAAAACTTGTACGTGAAAAAAATAAATCACTCGCTGTGGCCTTCAACTCAACATTTAGGTATATCGACGACGTATTATCAATTAACAATTGTTATTTCCATACTTACGTCGACTCAATATATCCCAGTGAACTTGAAACAAAAGATACCACAGAGTCAGCGTCATCTGTTTCATATTTGGATATTTTACTGGAAATGGACATTGATGGTAACCTAACAACAAAACTTTATGATAAACGCGATGACTTCAATTTTTTTATAGTCAACTTTTCTTACTTATGTAGCAATATACCTTCTTCACCTGCATATGGTGTTTTTGTCTCTCAGTTAATTCGATACTCAAGGGCATGCTCTTCGTATGAACAGTTTCTAAGACGAGGCAAGCTACTGACAAACAAATTAATAAAACAGGACTATCAACAGTCTCGTTTAAAGTCATCTTTTCGTAAGTTCTATGGTCGATGCAACGACCTTGTCAGCAAATACAATCTTCCACTGAGTCGCATGCTGACTGACGTTTTTCATACTAATTGTTAGACCATAATTAATTACCTAATTGTCTACGGACTTTTGCGGTTTTTATTTTCCCGATTACGACAAAGAGCACACGGCGGTTGTGACCGGTCAACAGAGGATGCTCACTCCTCCATGGCACCTGATCCTACCTCTATCTTGGAGGTCCGTGTTTTTCTGCTTTGAATTTGTATTTCGTTTTATGGATTTTTGAGATGGTTGACCGTTTGTTATTGTCATTTTTTTTCATTGTATTGATACTAGACGTTGAAAAATTAGCAAATGTGTCAATGAAATATTTAAATCAAATATATGTTCTAAAACTCTTTTAAGTACCATAAGATTGGTGCCGAGTAAAGCAAAGTTTCAATGTGCATTGCAATGCAAAGTTAAACAACATGTACGTTCTTTCGTCCGAGAAATTATGTTTTTGTGTGATTTCAACTGTTTTGTTTGACCATATACATGTAACTGTCAAGAGTGTACATAGTATTATTCAAAGGTACACGGAACTATACCATGATGATTTCTCTCTTCTTTATACAAAATAATATTTAAAAGAATAAAGAAATAAACCATTAACAATTTCCATTTCCACTTATATAAAACGAAAATGTTTTATTAAATGGATATTTAATAAAGAGTAACAACACATCTGAGCCCCTTATTTTAGGGTCAGCCAAAATACAAGGTCTTTCAATTTGAAACTTCTTTTGATTTAAGTTGTTTAACGTGTCATTACATCTACAGAGTCATTACATCTAAATATAAACATTTGTTTCTAAACATGAATCTTATACCAATAAACTGTAAATCTTTAGTTAATAGTTGAATATTGATCAGAACTATGCAATATAACTTTTAACAATACCACTGGAACAACCTGGAACCCGCTAAGGAATTTTAATCGGAATAACATCTTAAAAAGGTACCGAACATAATTTATTCAGTTGTTTTACACTTGGTCTGAATTCCTGTGGATTTCCAGTACAACGTTGTTCTCGATTTCGTGCTGCCAAGGTCTCATCACAAACGTAGAAACATAAACACACGTAAGTATAAAAGCAAATATTGAGAGAACGATGAGTATTGTTGAGAGCGAGTCAGGTTTTTTTTCATCATTTGATTTCATCATTATATCTTCTTGCGAAGAAAAAGTATGCTTGACATATTGAACTTGAGTCCACATATCTACTAAAATTATCAAGTATATAATGAGACATTGATGATTTTTCTAGTGTGATTCGACAAAATGTATAAGCATTTACGCTCTAAATAAACAGCATTGATTTACCTATTTTATCCTGTGAATATGTTAAAGTAGATTCAGTGGTCGTAACCATTTTGCTCGTCATCATATCTACACGAACAAATATAAAAAAAAAGTATTCTAAGAGCAGATTTGTTGGAAGTAAGCAATTCTCTTTTAGATTGTAGAAAATAAAAAAACACAAATATACATCATTATATCATTATACTTCTACAAACTTTTATAAAACCGTAACATATATATTTATATAATATACACACATTTGACATTGCACAATTAAGGATTGGGTTGAAGGCAATATTATTTCAGCATCGGAGGGGACGCACAAAAGAGAGCTTACTTACATGTATGATGTATCATCCCATGGAGACTCATATAAACGATGACAACGAAAATTCTCAATTTCAACAATACACTATTCTTCAAGATTATGGATAAGATGTATGCCAACGTATGCATTAAATAATTTGAAACTGTATATGGAAACATCTTTTGAGACAATTTTTGCAACATTAAATATAGAATATTGAGTCTAAAGAAGTGATCATTATTTAAATATGATATCATGTAGTTCATTCTAATAAAAAAAATGATGCCTGAAAAAAATTTACTCAAAAGTTAGTTCAGACATTATCAGTACTGCATGTTTAATAAGTAGGAATAAAGGATTGGATGAATATTTTTTCGTTTTTTTTAACAACTCTGTAATGAACTTGACCCTGACCATTTATATGCATTAGTGTAAAAAAATAACTACTTTACTTACTATATTTGCATCCCTCCTTGTGGTCACAATGATTTTCTTTGCAACTGCAATTTTGTTGACACTGGAAACCAAAACTTGGAAATCGACACATTAGTTCACAATGTTTTCCAATAAAACCAATTGGACAACCTGTAAAAAATTTATTTTTGTATTTACTATACAGGCAGTAATTTGAAGTAAAATATTCATTTGAGAATAAAAAGAGAATCAAATCAAATTACTTATTCAAATAGATGTAAGACACAATAAAACATACCAGTAAGGGACATCGCTTTAAATTATAAAATGATTATTCGACTAATATGTACTGTTAATTCACATCGATAAACAAATGTTTCGTGCCATTATCTCTCAGAAGAATGCTTTCCCCCATTATGCTCAATTGAAAGAGAGAAGTATTCAAATATTTTTTGAAATGGTCCCTATTAAAAATCTAATTCGATTTTTATGTTTTGTTTGGTTTTTTTTTTTATTTTGATTTATCTCTAGTAACACATATAACATTTTCCATGAAAATGACTGTTGTAAAAAATTAATTGGGTCCGTCGTCCTTAATTATTTACATAGTGTACTTCAGACACTTCTGCTGCATGCTGTTTTATTATACTTTCATGTCAAATACTGAAATCTGATTTTATAATCCGGTTAATTACCCTCAGCGTTAGCAACAAACTTGGCAACGGGTATAACACAACAAATTGTTACATGCGCGTAAATTATGCACGAACGGTTCGCCGTAGAATTCAAGTCAAGTCAGTTACACGTTTGAAATAATGCGAATAAATAAAGCGTTTATCAATGCGTGCGCCCGAGAATTAAGTCATTCACTTTTCTTTAAATTAAAGACATTTAGTATAATAAAATAAATAGTTTTGAAGGGAACAATTTAACAGTTGAAATTGACCCCCAATCGAAAACCATTGTCAACCTCTGCCTCGCGTCGGTTGACAATGGTTTTCTCGGTGCGGGGGTGTCACTTCCAACTGTTACCTTTCCAAACATGCACTATTTATATAATATATCCTAATCCAAATGGCCGTTTATTCGAACTTCATAAAAGTACCAATTGCAACGAATATGTGTTCATTTAAGAAAGGGTCTCTTAATATTCAGCCTTACTAGGTATATTAAAAAATGAAGAAGAAAAACACCTGTTGTTGTTCTTCTCTGTTGTATAGGTGTGTTCATTGTATTCACTGTGTTCACTTTATTCATTTTTTGATCGGGCATGTTGATAGTCGGCGAGCCATCTATATATATAATGGAATCACAGAAATATAATGGAAGTTTGAAAAACAAGTGAAAATAGTTTCAATAAAAGTTAACACATAGTTACCTTTGCATCCCGTTCTGTGATCACAGTGTTGTTGTAAGCAATTACATTTGTTCTGGCAAAAATGTCCAAAGGCTGGATATCTGCATCCAATTAAACAGTCTAAACCTATGTATCCCAATGGACAAACTGAAATAAAAAATATATATATATAAATAATGTACATTGTATCTTAAATTGTTAATAATTTGAGATAATGTAAATTTATAAAATATATCCATCCGATTGCACATAATTTTAAAAGAGTGTTCTACCTTTAGTCGTTGTATCTACAGCTCCATATCCAGGACTATTAAACAAATTATAAAGTTCATAGTAATACATGTAATATGTAATAATAATTTCATTAGAAAACCGATTTTAACAAAATGAAACGTAACACTTACCGCTGAGTCATAGGTTTAACATTAGCAATGCAATTTAAAACTAAAGATAATATGATTGTTTGTTCAGCTAAAAGTACGTCAGAAGGCATCATTCACTGAGGAGCACAAATAAAAGATGTGAACACTTCCTGTCTTAATAAAATGTGTACGTTCCTGGAAGTATATTGATATGCTTTCTCAAGTCATTTAGGAAGATGACGTACAATGTTTAACAATTTCTGTTATTAATTACATCAAGGAAATATTCAAAGTATTTGAATAATTGTATTTAATGATATAATACATGTATTGTTGAGCGTTCAACATTTAAGTACCTGAGTGTATCGTATCTTAACTTATAGGAACTGATTGTGATGACCAAGTCTTGATGCAACATACATGATACAAGTTAAAAATCAATAACAGGTATTTAAATGATAGCAAATACAACGTTTGAGTTCAAACAACTAGTTTAAAAATGTTTGATTTTATTTTGTTTAATAATAAAACTAATTATTCATTGAATCATGAGCATAATGGTATCATCTGTTTTTCTGTTGAAATGCTCCAAAACAAACTCTTCAGTTGTTTGTTTGAATGTGGAATATAATTTATTATATATACATGTACATATTTAATATAAAAGCATTCGCACTTCGTACAAATAAATAAAAGTTAGATATCAACAAATGTTATGCTCATTATTAAATGAATGAATAGATTTGTTTAACAACCTATTTGGAACAGTTATAATAGCATGTATAAGAGAAAACCTTTTTTTATAATTCAGCAACGTGAAATATCATAAGAAAACGATTAATTGGACAAGGAAGGAAGGACACTTTTGCAGAATTAATATATGTAAATTGTATATAACGTAAATCAAACTGGATATGTGAAATCACTATTCTTTCCTCCGTCTTTAATCTTTTATGTAGAAAGCATGATTTATAAGAGATAAAGATATATTCTTATAATCTGAAATATTAAGAGAAGCATTTTTTTTCATAAACTCCATTTCCCATCGAGTCAATAGGGCGATTTCATTTATTAGATAAGGGTGTAACTTGCCTGTCATTATACATGTACAGACAATCACTTAAGCCGTTTAATCAATTAGCGTGTTAATTTGAATGTTAGTTCCACATTAAAACATGTGACCTTAAGTATTACCAAATGACAGAATGTTTAAATGATTGAATTGGTTTTGAACAACTCTTCTCCATGGATGCAAAAATTACAAAACATATGATGTTTTTAAAGCATAATAAATTTTACATGTAATTCACGCCAAAATCTCACAACAATGAGTTAGCGCTCTATTAACGTGGGTGAGTCCATAAAGATATCAATCATATCAAAACCCTTATATGGGTATTAAAAATGAAAGTACATCAAAATGCACCTTATATGAAATTTTATTGATTTGGAGAAAATAAATTTCATTTATTTAATTGCTTTGAGAAATATTAGATTGGAAATAATGCATAGACCTTTGAAATAAATGACCAGTGTTTTTGGTGATATTTATTCTTTACAGTTTATACCTGGCTGTTTTCATTTTTGCTTAAAAGCTTAAAATTATTAATATATATTACTTAGCCATTTTCATTATATAGTGAATTTGGTCGAAGGAAATTAATTTTATCCACAAAAAAATTATTTCACAGTTTTACAATTTGCAATGAACATTTGAAAATATCAGAGATAACACATGCATAGAATGGAATACATTTGTTTAGACGGGTAAGCTTTTTAAGAAAGCTTTTACATGTAGTATCTTAGATTTATCATTTTATCATGTTCTGAATTATAATCGAGCCCATGGGATTATATTACTCATTCATTTTTTTATGAAACTTCAAGTGCGCTTGTGTGAATTGAAATTTTCGATAAAAATCAGAAAAGACAAAACTTACACGTTATGAAACTGAGCAGCCTCTTGGACGGCCTGATCACATCATAAGTGTTAGGCTGCCCAGAATGTAACGCAATGCAGGTGAAAAACTAAATCATGTAAATATAGAGATTGACAAAAGTCATGCAGTTATTTTGCATTATATCTATCTATCTATCTATCTATCTATCTATCTATCTATCTATCTATCTATCTATCTATCTATCTATCTATCTATCTATCTATCTATCTATCTATCTATCTATCTATCTATCTCTCTATTAGTCAAAATGTCCGTCCATTGATGTGTTCATTTTGTTTCAAACAAACAGTGAACATGAGTGTTCCAAAAAATTAAAAAAAAATCTAAAAATTGTATACTAGTATTATTGTTTAACTAATTTACATTTAATAAAAATGAATATTTAATATATAATCGACTTTCCATCAAAGATATATGATAATAATGAAGAAATTAAAATTAAAATGAACAATCAAATTGCTCGTGGTTTAGTCATTATAAACTCACTATTACCATATCGGAGTATGAACACATTTTAATACACATGTACATGTATATCGGTTTTCCTTTTATGAAAATGTCAAAACAACGATATGGATGGAGACTTCAATTAATTGGAAGTTTTTGCCTGCATGAAGATGCCAAGGTTATTGATGAAATGGAAGATTAATAAAACAATTATTGTCTGATAGAATTTCAGTCCCCAACAATGTGGACTACATTGGCAATTTTGGGACGACATTTGTATTTTTTGCTTCATCGTCTTAAAGGATTATGGAACCTGCTACCCAGAATCATATTCTTCAGTGCTGTTTCGCAATTGTTTTTTTTTTCTGTCCCATCGATTTATTTGATCGGTGCACAGAACTCGGTGCACTAAAGTAACGCGTTATAGGTAGATTAGTCTTCTACAGTGGATGCCGATTAATGAAATATACTGATAAATCATGTGTGGGACATATTTTTCAAAAATGCTAAGTTAAAGATAGTGGAAACCATAGAGCAATGGACTAACCAACCTTGGGCTCACTTATATGAGCGTATTCTTGAGTGAATACCCTGCTTCGTGTAAAAACATACACGAAGGCTGGATGGTCAACAAATAACCGATCAGATCTACCATAGAAAAATTTAATATGGTATTTTTTGACTATTTTCAATATTTTGTTTAAATCCAAACAAATAGCTTTAAAATTTTATTAGTTTCATTTATCTACAGACATATTGAGCACTTCATCTCAGGATATAAATGTAGTTTAAAATGGTCATAACTATTAAGCCCTTTTAATTTAAAAGTATAGTTCGCATAGAGACAATTACATGTATAATTGGTATAAACGTGAAAAAAGTACGTTACTCTGTATTTAATATATATGCTCGTGCTTTTTGGCAGGAGGGGGTTAACTTAATATTACTTATGTATATGAAACCTGTATCCCCCCCAAGGTACGAGATTTCTAAGTTCTTTAAAACATATTGGCAAATGCTGCAACTTTGATTTTAAATTTCAACAACAAATGCTCATAAAAAAATTTCTGCACGAAAATTTGAAAAATCTTTAGGATTTTCTAAAAATCCTACAGGAATAATATTTCCTATAGAAAACAGTATTTCCTACAGGAATTTACATTAGACACGTAGTTTTCCTATAAGAAATTAACGTTTTCTATCGGATTTTAAAATCCAATTGGACAAATCGCCTTAAATATGTCTTTTGTAACCTTACGTATTTAAGCTCAGCAAATTGCCTGAAATGGTACCTAACCAATAAATATATATACAGAGAAGTTCCACGATCAGTGTCTATTTTGGGTTGTGTATTGAAACATTAAGCGGTAGAGGGGCGTTTCAAAACAGATGATCTGGACATCTTTCATATTAGTGGATGAACGTAGTTTGAGCACAGAGGTATTTATGGTTATCGAATTATCAAGCGAAAAGAAGTGGAACCAAAAAATCGAGACAGAGTATAGGTTAAAGTTTTGTATTTTTGTGTCTTGAAATTTGATTTCAATGTACCTTTATTTTTTTTAAATGTTGCTTTATGATACTTAAATATTTAATACACGTATAGTATATGATACATGCATGTACCAGGATATAATTATATCTTTTATGGTGATGCACACAACTTTGTCCGTATGTCTTTGGTTATTGTTGAGTTGATTTTTTATGTAAAAAACAATTAATCTTTCTCAATTCAAGTATTTTGTTTAGAAAATTAAACAAAGCCTTTGCAGATTTCTTTTAGATTCTTGTGTCACAATTCTTTTTTGTTAATTGTTTCTTGATAAGGAATTCCCTGTCATAGTTTAACGCCATATTTAATGTTCCGCATTTACAGCGTGTTTCAGGGGTGTATCTATTATAAATGAAACAGTGAATAAGAGAATGAAGTGTCATGCTTGTTTGTCTCTGTGAAAAAATTATACAAAAATGATACAATAATTATATATATATATATATATATATATATATATATATATATATATATATATATATATATATATATATATATGATTAAGCTTTCTGCCTAAATTGAAAATATGATGACTTGTGGGGTTCGACTGCTGATCCCGTGGAAAGAAAAGAAATCAAAATGTCACATACACGAGTTCATAATCAATTTTCGATTATATATATATATATATATATATATATATATATATATATATATATATATATATATATATATATATATATCTACTACTAAGATTACTAATATAAGGTAGTACATCTACCGAAATTGTTTTTGTTCAATCCAAAATTCATTTTGATCCCATCTCCAATTATTATGATAACTAGACAGGATCTCGTTGCGAGCAACGAGGAGGTCTTCTGTTCGATTTTAGAAGTCAAGATTTACGTATGATCTTAATTTTGCAAAAAAAAAAAAAAAAAAAAAAAAAAAAAAAAAAAAACAGCTTAACATAACTTGAAAATAGAGGAAAAGAGGGTCTTTATGATAAATATCAGAGAGTATTTTATTTTAGGTGTAAGAGCTTTGATTGAAAAAAACTCCTCTTGACCCTTAATTTTAGGGGCTAGTCCCCTTATCTTCATATTAAATAAAATGCCACATCAACCTATACACATTTTATTCAACAAGTGTTTACAAGTTCTTTATCGTTCTTGGGACATATGAGGAAGAATGTTTATGGGGCAGATCCCTTATCTCCTTCTCGGGGCCGTTTAATGAAATTTGAAAGGTTGAATATTGTTTAGTACATCATTTTGAGCATCTCCTATTCTATACTGCTTTTAAAAATATTTTTTCCTTTACCAGATATAAGTGAAAATATAGGTGATCAAAATTTAAACTCTTGACCCTTAAACCCTTAATTATGTAATTGTATGAGAAAATCGTTATATTGTATGGGTGCATAATAGTATGATAAACATTTTTGCTTCTATAACCTATTACAAAATTACCCTCAATATATACCTATAACTTAAAGACTTCAGACCCCTATTGGTCCCTAATTTTTGGGACCAGCCCCTTTTCCTTGGTATTAATAGATGTTCACTTAAAACTACACACATTGTGTTCAACAAGTGACTGTATTCAAACTCGTTATCGTTCTTGAGATATCCGAGAAAAAAAGTTTTAGGTGCCAACCCCTTATTTCCTTATAGGGGCCGTTTAACGAAATTTTGAGTGTTGAATATTGTTGAGTACATCATTTTGAGCATCTTTCCTTATATACTGCTTATCAAAAAATTTTTCCTTAACCAGATATAGGTGATAAAATTTTTGAACTTCAGACCCCTAAAAATCCCTAATTACGTAACACATGAGAGAATTATCATATTGTATGGGTATATAACAGTAAGATAAACATTTTTGCTTCTATAACCTATTTCAAAATAACCCTCAGTATAGAGCTACAAATAAAAGACTTTAGACACCTATGGGTCCTTAATCTGAGGGGCCAGCACCTTTTCCTTGGTATTAAATGAAACGTCACTTGAACCTACACACATTTTGTTCAACAAGTGTATTCAAACTCGTTATCGTTCTTGAGATATCCGAGAAAGAAAATTTTAGGGGCCGACCCGTTGCTACCTTATAGGGGCCGTTTCACGAAATTTTGAGCGTTGAATACTGTTAAGTACGTCGTTTTGAGCATCATTTCTAATATACTGCTTATCAAAATATTTTTCCTTAACCAGATATAGGTGATAAAAGTTTTGAACTTCTGACCCCTAAAAATCCCTAATTACGTAACACATGAGAGAATTGTTATATTGTATGGGTACATAACAGTAAGATAAACATTTTTGCTTCTATAACCTATTACAAAATAACCCTCAGTATAGAGCTACATATAAAAGACTTTAGACCCTCTCTGGGTCCCTAATTTGCCCAGACGCAATTAGAAATAGATACTCTTACTACATGTAATTAAACATTTTTTTTTGAAAATAAATGTACACGATTGTTGAAAGCAATGATTATGATTGTGTCGTAAACTCAAATAATCTTGAAATCATACAACATTTTACAAAATAAATGTACTTTTTAGATTTTTTATTGGCCAGAAGATGATTGCTTGATTTCAAATATATATTTTATAGCAAGAGGGATAACTGCAGTTGATGCCAGAACAAGGGAATGAATAGGTGCAGGACCACCAAACAGAGGCAAGATATACATTAAGCTTTCAGAATATAATAACAAATGTTGCATAAACAGAATCCTTGTTTGTATATTCATCTGAGTGTGTACATGCGTCTTTACAAAGAAGGAGTGATTCCTCAATGAATCATATCATTTTTAATTGCCGATGCAAGAAATCGATTCCCCAATTGGCTGTGCTTTTAAAAAAAATTCTACAATGGGAATAAGCCGTCTTTTAAAAAATGTATATATCAAGCAATCATTAGGTTATAATATCAATTAAAAAAATATTTTGTGGAAATTTTAGATCTCCTCAACAAAGTCAGTATAATAAAGATGGTTTTCAGGGATAAGTTCTCAAATCAGGTCCATTCTAAGGGGAATTGTAAATTCTAGAGCATTATTTTTTTTTTATGCATGCAACAATACTAGCTCCAAAACATAAGAATTATAGTGATGCTGCATTTACGGGAAAATGCACGATAATCTGACATACTAGTGAACTTCTAAGTATCATAAAATACTCAATACTGTCATTTGCGTCTGTAAAATTGTCATCAATGGCGAACGTGTAAATCAGTTACCCTTCTACATGTAGCTCTTCAGAGTTCGCTTGAAAAGCACGTGTTTATGTAAACATCCGATTATGTGACCGCAACCTTGAGTTAGACCTCAAGTACCAATCGAAGTAGCCTTAGGTGTAGCGTTTAATGTTAGACTATCGGAAACCCATGATGCCAGGATACCGGTTTAAAAGCTCCTTTCGTTTTAAAAAAAAATCGCTAACGAAACTCCGTCGAAAATAATTTAACAGAACGAAAACAATAGGTTTTTTTCTACCCAAAGTAAAGATAAACTAATAATTCAACTGCATGATAAAGATAAACTCGTAAAAGCACACTGCTTTATCATTAATGATAGTTACAATAAACAAGTCAATTTGCATGTAGCTTACAAACTATTTGACTAGCCCTGATTCTTTCTCTCTAACTACATGTATGTAACTCTCTCACATACACAAAATTAAAATAAAAGGGAAGTAGGAAATGAATAAAATCATTCATTTTTGTACAAGTGATTAATATAATAAATAAAGTTCGAACTAGGAAGGAAATGTCCGACCAAGAGTAAACATCGGGAAGAAATCTGTAAATACGTTGATACGTCATATCCGTGGATAAAACCTTCGAGAGAAAACACGATCTCGTATGATCACAACAATATGGTCAAAACTGTTTTCCTTATCATGTATTGTTATTCTTATTTAGGCTGTGGCGTTTGTGGTAAGTAATTTTGCTTTTTTTTCTAACCATTTACACCTCTAATGCCTGTAAAGTCGAACATCTTCCGATTTTGTATGCTACAAATCTTGGATCAACCTATTACATGTAATATGTTGCAAACCTTTTGATGATTATTTTGTGCGTACGTTGACATATAATTGTAACGTTTATTTTCATGAACATGTAAGCAAATGAACTTTGGAACTGACAATTTTGAAAAGGAAATATTTTTCCTCCACCAGATATAACGCAAATAATCATTACCTAGTACAAACGAAAGTATGACTTTTCTCCATAAAAATTGTAGTTTATGAAGTCTATTTTTCCCACTATTGTTTTTATCCATAATATATTCCCGTATGAAGAAGCGATAACTTACGTAGTTTGCTTGACGTACAACCATCACCTACATCTTTCGATACATATATTAAATAAACAAAACAAGACATGGTAGATGTTGCTCTTTGCCACCAGCAGGACTTTAATTGTTCAACAACATTGTTACACATTTTTTAACATAATATTACGTAATACTACTTTATATTATGATATCATTCCCATAAATTTCCATAAAGTGTCAATTTAATTAAATTGCGTAACTATTATGAACTTGATGTTAATATGACGTAGTGATAATAAAATTAAATAAAAATGACATGTGGTGATAACGAACAGTGTTCAAAATCAAAAGTCTAAAGGAAAAATACAAAACAGGAGCAGAGCAAACACGGACCTCTAAAAAAATTAGAGGTAGGATCAGGTGCCATGGAGGTGTGAGCATCCTCTGCTGGCCGATCCCATCCGCCTTGTGCTGTTATAAGTCATTAATAATAATGTACAAATATGAATATTATTAATTGGCTGTATTGAGAAACTGAAATCGAACATTGGTTACGTAATATTGTCAAACAAACTAAAAAGGTGAAGGGGAGGTGGTGGATTTTGAAATGAAAAAAATCAGTATTCGAGTGTTACCCATGCGGCGTCCTGAAAGAAAGTGAATAAGTTCGTCTTTCTTAACAAAGAGAGTCGCTAGAACTCTAAATGATGACGCCAACATCACAAGATAAAATATAGCACTCACTTCGTCTTGATAATACACATTAAGGTACCCCACTACACCTAGACTTATACTTTTTAAGACACTACGCAAGAAGATGACGATTTAAATGTTTTGTTAAATTGTTTGTATCAACCGATTGGTGGAATATCGTCAATGCCAATATTTACATTAAAGCTTGCATATATATATATAGTGAAGATTCTAAATTGTTATAATTGTGACCCCAAGACGAATACTGGGGCCCCAAAAGGGGTTTAAAGTTTAACATAGAAATATATAGGGAAAATTTTTAAACAAAATTCTTCTCAGGAACTACAATGCTACAATATATTGTATAATATTACTTTGCAAGCATCCTCAGATAGTGTAGAATATAAATTGTTAACACCGTGACCCCCGGACAAATACTAGGGCCCCATGGGGGGTGTAAAGTTTAACATAGAAGTATAAAGGGAAAATGTTTAAAAATCTTCTTCTCAAGAACCACTGCACCAACAATGCTTATATTTACATTAAAGCTTGTATATATTATATAGGAAATATTAAAAACTGTTAAAACCGTGACCCCCTGAACAATATTGGAGCCCCGAGAGGGGCTCAAAGTTTAACATATAAGGAAAAATGTTTAAAAATCTTCTTCTCAAGACCTTCATTGCTACAATTTGTGATATTACTATGGAAGAATTCTAATATAGTGTAGGTTTAAAATTGTTAAAATCGTGACCTCTGGACAAATACTAGGGCCTCAAGGGGGATTCAAATTTTACTTTTGACTTACAGATGCGTGTCCTGCAACTGACAATTTTGATCTGTTCTAAAAGACCATGCATACATGTATAAGTAAAGAAGATATATGTTATTTTGACACATCATCTATTAATGTTATAAAATATAAACTTGTTACAAAAAGTTTAATTTTCTTTTCTTTTTTTTTCAGGCCTTAGAGCATGTGGTGAAGACAGTAAGAAGTTGCTTATCTCTCTTATTCTTTTTTTCTTTACTTTCTAATTTCTTATCAATTATGACGCTAAGAAAACTAAAAAAAAAATTATGGATTTAGAAATTGAGCGAGTTAAGAATGCTGTATCTTGCTACTTTTTTCCAGGCAATGTCCTGGTCAGTTGTGATGGTCGCGTCATCTCCGGTTATAACATGTATGTGGACTTCGGTTTAATCAAGTACCAGTGTTCATGCTCTTTTACAAACGCCTTCGATGTACAGATACTGTATTCTCTATCTAGCAACCCCGGTTTTGATGGCTGTGGAACGGCTATACAAATTACTGATGTCAATGGTAATATATCTAGAAGTTTATGTTCAAAATCTGGAACCCATACCAGTTATATTAAAGAACCGACTTTGGTTAAGTTGGTTAATGATGATCCTATGTTTGCCAACGAAACGAAATACTGTTTAAATGTATTTTCTAATGGTATGTATTTTTCAGTTTGACTTCTTCAAATTTATAACCAAGATTTTATTACCTTATCAGATGGATTATATTCATATCGCACTTTCTCATAATGAATTTCACAGATGCTTCAGTAATAGTAAATGGGACTTGCCAATCTATACCCTTAACTTCGTCCTCAAGCGAAACAATCATTACTTCAACTCAGACAGGTCCGCCAATTTCTACGCAAAGCGTTCCAGCAAATCCAACGAAGAGAAGTGTCAACGATCTATCAACAATTACACCGACAACAGATTATTTCTTTTTTTGCAAGTTTTTATTTTTCAATTTAAGATTCAACGGAAAGGATTAAAGGCTAAACATCA
The DNA here is from genome assembly GCA_020458035.1 of Magallana ariakensis. NCBI lineage: Eukaryota > Metazoa > Mollusca > Bivalvia > Ostreida > Ostreidae > Magallana > Magallana ariakensis. Next base: position 48,521,325 of record CM035812.1, on the reverse strand, counting down.
TTACGAAAAAAAAATGTTTCTTGTTTTAGAGTTGTTAATTGCATCTACACAATGTACCATTGTACGATTTAGATACAAAAAGACTGTTATATCAATATTCGATATTTAAGTGCATTACATTTATGCTACAAAAAGAACAATCAGTCTAAACAGAATACTTCTGACGAACGAATCTTTATTAACGTCTGCCTAAAAATGTAAAGAAATGAACTTTTTTCCATTACTTCAATTCCTCAATCAAATTGTAAAGAAATTAACTTTTTTCCATTGCTTCAATTCCTAAATTAAACTATAAAACTTCAATGTCAAGTGAATAAAAAAAGTATTACTTCATTATGTATGCAGATTGTATGTACATCTGTTTGGACTTCTTTAAAAATAACTTTAAAAAATCAACTTATTTTTTATTAGTAGTCGGAGCTGGTGGAATAGTCTTGGTTATATCCTTAGCAATTATCATGATAGTTAAACGGTAATCTATTTTACTTTCACTCCCTTTTTTCTCGTACGCATTTTTAGAAACAAAGTTATTTACATGTACATATTTCATCAATTGTAAAGAACATGTTATAAAAACAATTAAATTTTCCGCTTTCAGGAGAAACGACAAGAAAAACCAGTCAAAGAAAGAGTGTACGGAAAATATTTATCATATAAGGAAAGAAGAAAGACTACAAGACGATCTCCAACTTAATCCAGTTGAACAATCCGCCAGCAAAACAGACAATGGAGGACCGCAAAATCACCAGTCCGACGAAAATCGGGGTAGTGGATACTGGATGGTTGAAAACTCTTTTTATTTATCTGCTGAAAAGGTTGTTACAGACAATGATGATGGTCATAAAAATGATTTAGACATTAATCCTTCTGTTTATTCTGAAATAAACGATTCTGAAAATAACGTTGACTATAAGAATACGGCGTTTGAGTATGACTACGCTCAGGTTCGAGGCTCCCAATAGGTAAGATGTCTAATAGAAAGGGAATGAATTACGTAGATTTGTTTCATAAAATTAATAATTCGTTTTTGATCAATTTGTTTAATGAATGAATGTTTACAAGAGAATTATTGATTGTTTTTACTTGCTTAGTGAAATGTAAATGTTAAACGTTTGCTGAGAGAGAGAGAGAGAGAGAGAGAGAGAGAGAGAGAGAGAGAGAGAGAGAGAGAGAGAGAGAAAGAGATGTTATCATAGGTTATAGAACAGTAGGAAAAGTATTAAAATGGCTGCAATATATATTTTGTTTGCTTCACAACAAATGAAGGTTGAATGATTGTACTGATAGACGTCCCCCTTTTAAAAGCGATTTACATGTACATGCAGATGGTAAAGTTAGATGATGCATCATTTGTTAATGCCTTTATCATACCAGACTTAGACAGCTGTTGAATTATGTATATATTGTTCGTGCTTGATTTTATTTATCACCAAATAGTTTCTGTTGCAATGAACTTGAAGTTTGGTTTTGGGTTGGGTTTTTTTCTCTCAACCTGGCACCACCTGGTTCACAATACAATTGAACTTTATCATTACCGGTGTGTTCAACGCTTTTTACTCCACAATGCAAGTGGTTTCAAAGTCAGACGTATCACTTCCTCATTAATGCATCTGCTCATGATGGTGTTAATTAAAAATGAACGATAAAATACTATTAATGAATCATATTTAGTCATAGCAGCAAGAAAAAAACAATTTTATATAAGGAAAACGCATTTTTGGAAATTATAATTGCAGGTTATAGTTACTGTATTTATTCAAAATAAAAACATTGGATAATGAAATTAATAATCCACAGATATACTATTAAACATAAATAAAAAAATATGATTTTTTATCACTGGATAGTTGATACTAAATGACACCAATATTTATAAGATTTCTGATACATATGTACATTAAAATTAAAATTAAAACAATCGAATAGCTTGATAACATTCAAACAATGAGAAAAATAGAAATCTGACTTTTTTAAAAAATATATGATAACTATGGATAACTAATAGTTGAAAACATTTTTAAGTTATTGTGAAACCAATTTATTTTACTTTAAGCAATCGCTAGATATGAAAGGTTTTTACATTTACAAGAAAAGGTTCAATCTACATTTGGCTTTAATTGTGACGAATTGAAATATTTTGATTTTAGTTAATATTCCCAAATCAAGCATAGTTAATAACTCAATTACACAGTTTTTTTTATCAATTAAAAATGGCTGCCTTGATCGTCAAATGCATGTAACGCAATGTGCATGACTTGATCACTAAGTAACAAAATGTCGTAAACACTTAAATATCTTCTATTACTTATTTTATACATATTAAATTTTTTTGAATGGATATCCCATGAAAATCTCAAAAGAGATTCCTTATCATAAAACGTTCTGTGTATGAAATGTTACATGTAGTAGAATACGATAGATACATGTAATGGTAATGGTGTAAGTAACTACAATAATTGATATTGCGCATAATTGTTATTTGCCGACCCGTTTGTGTTCCATCAGAATTCGTCGATTGACTCGTTATCCGGATAGTACAGATGCAGCACAAAGCAGCACAACGCAGCACAACGTTACTGTGTGTTTCTGTTAAACACGTGTCACTTGTTAATTTATTGAAAAAAAATATGAATAGTTTTATCATTGAAAAAAGCAGCGGAAGATATAAAATCGTATATATGAAAAATTAAAAACACGGTTGAGAGAGCAAGGAAATATTTTAAAAAACCCACGCACACAGGATTTTCTTAAGAGGTACCGGCACACTGCTATGAATGTTACAATGAAATTTTTTTTTCATTCCCTTTGTTATCATTGACATTGAAAGTAATTATAAAAACGTAAACAGTTAGGAATGAACGATTTGCATCTTTGGCGATATAACGGATATTCTGATATTTTTTTTATTATTTTCAATTGTACGAGAAGCATCTGCCATACATGACATCTCTCCATATGAAAATGTGAAAAAGATGTTTTTTCTTTATCAAGAATCTCATTATGTATCATAAATGAGTACTTCCTGCTTATTTTTCACAATATCCGATCCTTCAAGATGATCAGAAAGGTCAAACTACTTACTCCATACTTTTCTCTGAGAGATGGAAGGTCAAGTAGATGTACTTAATAAAGCTGCTATAAAATTAATGAAAACGTAGTTCTTTGTTTCTCACGTTAATACCATAACGAAAATGAAAATGATAGTATCACTGAATTTTCTTTGGATTTTGCAATACACTATATTGTTCAAGATGAGTACACTTTCTGTCGTTAATGGTGAGTATTTTTCAGTTTTCTTATCCATCTACTCTAGACTATTTCTTGAATCATTATATTGACATTATTGTAGTATAGTTTACCACTGAGCAAATAATAGTTCATTATGATAATTCTTAATTTACATTGAATTGTAATGCAAGTCTTGAGTATTTCATATTTTTCAAACAAATCTACTATCTATCTTTACATTATCGTATACTTTATTATATTTTATTTAAATACGCGAAGAAAGAAAATTTTAATTCAAGGTCATCAATATAATTGCAGGTCAGATATGCACCAATGATATGACAGGTAACTTTTCTTTCTATATTTAAATTACCGCAGTGGCCAAGGTTTTGATAAAAAGAAAAATAGGCGTACTTTGTAATGAAAAACATACCGATAGAATAAACAATACCAAAAATCGTAAAATCGTAACACATATCATCATATGTATTATTATAGCTAATATTCAGTCATGTGGAACGTCATCAAAACGGGGAGAGCACATGTATCTGGATTTTCACAGCGAGAATGACGAGGAAAACTGTATGTGTAAACTCATTTTATTGTTTTCTGGAAGTCTGAAGATCAGCATCATATTCATGCCAAACAGCCAGTCCTCTATTTCTGTTATGACGGAGTATCGACATCGGGATAATGCCACCCTCATCAACTTCAAAAACAGTCCTTATGCACATATTGTGAAAATAGGAGACCTTTTGTACATCAAACCGTATTACGTAATCAAGAAGCGAAGTTATTTCTGTCTACTTGTTTCATCCGAAGGTCTGGCCTTGTCATATTATTAAGTTATATAAAATGCTTGATCTACATGTTAATACACGTGTTTTTACACCATAAATAATTTTATTTGATAAATTAATGAACAGCCAAGTGATTTCCTAATAATGAAAACCATGTTCAAATTTAGAACTTACGTAAATGAAATATTTTTCTTACAAAATTATGATGAATGAACAAATTCTGTAGATTGTGTGTAAAATAAAAATTGAAATGTGATACTCTGCACATGACTTGGCTTACAAATGGTTGATTATGCATTAAACGTAAAATCAACCTAGGTATCATTTACGGACGGGTTTTTTAATTTTATAGAAAAATATGTACCTACTACTTCTTAACAACGATGAATAATTTTCTTCAACAGGTCAAGGTGAATTCGATGTTTCTTGCGGGAACAGATCCGTGTCACCCAACAACAGTGTACCGGATAAAGCTCCCAAGTATCATGACGAGTGGCTTCCTGATAAATTATGTTGGTAAGTCCTTCCTTATTTGTAGTTAGGTATTTTGAAAGAGACATTAAATCTAGCCAAATTTCTTCTATGCAAGAAAATTAGGGTATTTATATCAATACATTTTTCTTACACTAAATGCTTTTTTTGTTTTAGGGAAAATAATGAGCTTGGTTCTTATCTCGGTTCTAATGTGCCTGTGCTTGTCCTCCTGATAATTGTGGTTCTTCTCCGAAAAAGGTTAATTATTTAACAGATTTTATGAAAAATGTTATTAAAATAATACACTTAATGTACAATGAAAACCACCCTACATCCTCCGTACATGTTACCTGAAATTAATACTCCCTTCTCATGTCAACCTCACAATTAATTGTTTTCTTTTACATATATTTTTTTTTTCGTTTTTAGACAAACTAGAAAAAAAACAGAATCCAGCGAAACTGTGACTCCCATGTCACGCAGTATATATTACATGATCAATAAAACCGAAGATTCAACAGTCAGTAACAAAAATGAATACGGACAATTGCGAATTTCATCTCTCCGTGTTTACAATGACCTATCTCTGAAACTGATACCAGCGCCGACAAGTTATATAAATCTGTCATCGTTGAAATGAAGTAAAAGTAGTATTCAAATATATTAATGCAATCTTATACATGTACAAACCTTTAATATTTTTGTTTTTTTTTAAGAAAAAAATATACTTCGATATACAAGTAAAAATAGATGTGCTCAACTTTTGCATACATGGCATTATCAAATATCTCCGGTAAGCTTGAACATCTGGTATATGCCGGTTTAACTCATATAAAATAATAATAATGTTTTATTTTGTGAAATATTCGTTTCAAATTTCAGAAATAATCATGTCATGTGGGAAAACATGGAACTGTAATTGTAAATTTATAACTTGCATAAAATAAGTAATTTGAAAGAAAACGCAGGATGTTATGGAAGCATTTAAACTATAAATAGCAATTTTTCAACGGTGGTACAAAAATGGTGAAAAAAGCAGAGTATTGATTCATAACAAAAAAGGGTGTTTATTATTTTATCTTGATGTCAGTGCAATGAAATTTTGTGGCTCGGTACAGCAACATTCATTTGGTACAGTATTAAGCATCGTCGCACACCACGGACATTATGTACGATCCGTGGTTATATTGTGATTAGAATATTAATTTTCGAACTTCATTAAAGTATTGACCAATGCGAGTAAAGTATAACCGAAGATTGGCCTTTAATCATCCAACCGCAGTTTAGGTAATATACTTTGATTTACCAGTCACAACAATGTCGAAGTCAAAAGGTTCGTGATTTCGTGATTCCAAGAAGAAAAAAAATCACAAATATTCTCATTAGTTAAAAATGACGTCACGCATGATTACAATGATTAAGGTGTTCAATTAGCCACGCGTAGGAGAGAGCTATGCGGACTTTGGACCGTGGCGTGATACAATGACTATCAAGTGATATCATATACTATAACATTTGAGAATAATCAAATTTATTTCCCATTTAAATATTCAACCCCCCCCCATTGTGGCCTCATTTTTTAAAGATTTTTAAAGATTTTCTCTATATATCCCTATATATATATATATATATATATATATATATATATATATATATATATATATACTGAGTAATATTCCTAACGTAACTTCCTGTGTTCAGACAAAGAGAGATGAATGAAATTATCATTTATTATAAATGACGACAGGAATATATAAGAGATAAACAAATCAGTAAAGAGAAGATCACTCTTACACAATACACCTACATCACAAAAAAATGATACATTGATTTCCAAAGTTTATAAAAATACAGTATTCGGAAAAGAAAACATTCCAGTATAAAATGATAACAATGTGCAAAAAAAAAGGAGGCAGAAAAAAAGCTGCCACAGTACAAACAGAATGTTTGTACAGTACAACAGCGCTGTCACCCAAAGTGCACTTAAAAATTCCTGTTAAAAATCAGATCAGTAGAAAAAATATCGTTCGGATATGATTATTCATTTTAGACTTATTGCAGATCGACTTCTAAAAAAAAGATAAAATTCATTAGTCAAGAAAGTAAAATAGATCAATTCATATCAAATCATCGCCAATATGCCAATATTCAATGGTGAAATTTACAGAAAAAAACATCTACTAACACTAGATTTAAGTATTATAGTGTTTTCAATGCTTGTTCAAATTAAAGGGTTCGTCATTTACATCATGGTATCCAAGGCAAAGAAACAGTTTGTTTTAACAATCTGTATGTAATCGTCAGATCTGCTTCCTCGTATATCATTTTTTGACAAATGCTGGTGTTCCACCAGTTGAAAGTCCGCCCGAAACTCCCCATATTCCGCGTAATGCTTCAACTTCTGCATTTATCGATACCGGTGGCACTGTTTTGCTTCCTCCGTGAAATGTCATTTCTCTGGATTCTGATTCGCTGTTATATTTAGTTGAACCATCTGTTGACTTTTCGTAATATGTGCATGAACATTCACGTTTTACGTGAAATGAGGGTGCATTTGTATTTCCCATGGAAAATGAATGGCAACTAAACGAACAAAAATGTCAGTTTTTTCAAAATTAGCAAAATAAGTTCACAGACATATAATTATTTGAATAAAGATTGTCTGTTTAGTGCTTAATACAGAAATTTTGTTTTAAGCTGTTTCCGAGTGTTTAAAACATTTAAAAAAAATGTTTGCATGCCATTTATTAGTAAAAAGCATTTCGGATAACTTTTATTAAATTGGAAAAAAGTATTAGAATACTGCAAGATGTCGAGAACCTTCTTTTTGCTGTGTATTTTGGTGAGACTGAGACATTTGGATCTATTTTATTTGTTCAACATAAACAACAAAAGTGGTGCATTGAGTTTACAGTGACATTAGACTACCTTATTTGACAAAGAGTTTATTTGTTTTACATTATCAAGGAAGCTGTGACATGTTTGCTGCATACATTAAATTTAAAAAAAGTCAGGCAGGCAGGGAACAGAATAAAGGAACACTATATAGAGCTAAATCATGTAGTGAAATCGTATTGGGGAAGGAAAGAAGGGGTAACCTTTACGTATTAAAGGGGCATGGTCAGGATTTTAGTCAAATTCTTTTTTTCTGTTTTAATTACTTACAATTCTTTAGGAATGCATTTCTATTGATCAAATGAAATTCGACAGTCATTCGCAGAGTTATAAGCAAGATGCAGGGCTTACAATTCTTTGTCGTGTAAACAAGGCCGGTGCCCTGTTTTTGTTTTACGTAGGTTCTATATACCAGTATCAATCTTTTCCATGCTGATTTGTCTATCTTTTTATTCATTTTAAGCATAAATAAACAGTTTCTAACGTTTAACACATTCATTTTTGGTCTAAAACTGGAATATTCACTTCAACATTCAAAATGTAAACAAACGCTTTGTTTACAAAGCAAAAAAAATTCAAGCTCTGTAACTCTCTTATAACTCAACAAATGACACTCAAAGTTTGGTTGACTATTAAAAATGCCTTACTGAAGCATTTTAAACATTAAAATTTGGAAAAAAATGACCAAAATCGTGACCATGCGCCTTTAACACGAGCAAATGAACTGCTTGCCAGTGTAATGAAAACGTTGCATATGCTTTAATTATTAGGAAATTATGTCATTAACAACGAACTACAAATGTGATGGTCGTATAAATCAAAACTCACATACACCTTTTTTCCAATATACTCTTATTATAACTTTAGTGACCCATGTGTTACGACACACCTGTGCATTGAGAGTCATCACGTGACATCGATATTTATAAACATATTACTCGGTCACACATATTTTTTAATATCGCATACCCCCGTTGCACATTTATTTATTTTGCATGTATAATTTAAATATGATCTTCTTTACCCATAAATCACTGCTGCTTTATTGGAATCGAGTTAATTACAACGCCATATCCACAAATACACCTAACAATCCATCATTTACTGGTGTATCACGTCATTTTTATTAACGAATACTGTGGAATCATTAGAATTCGTGGTGACTCAATTTTCGTGGTATTCGTGGGTAGCCCTCGCCTACGAATTTCCATCCTCAACGAAAACTAATAATAAAAGGTTTGGTTTACCTACTAAAAATAAAAACGGACTCATCCACGAAATTACATTCCCACGAACAAGCAAAAAACCCATAATCCACGAAAATTGACCCCCACGAAATTAAATGATTCCACAGTAAGATAAATCCGGAAAATAACAAAACAGCATCATTTTTCAGTTACCTCAAAACCTTCTTGATAACTGTGTAAAATATCAAAAGTAGCCATGCAGGTTATGCCCTTGCAAAAGTGCGTTGAAGATGATATACATGTATTTTCCTTAACTCAACCCCCTTTTTAAACGCAATGCAGATCTAGATTTCGGCTAAGGGATATAGTGTTGCGGGAAACTTGAACTACATTCAAGCATTTTGCAATATTTTCCCTCAGTTGTATTGCTTGAGGCAAAATTGAAACATGTGTATAAATAAATATCATACATTTATATAATTTCAAGTGACAGCGTGAGTCTGCAATTCATCAACTGAGAAAACATGAGAGATAACTACGACATGCATTACCTCTTTATATTCAGCGACAATCATCAAACCATTCTTTTTTTAATTTAATTATTTCATTGTTTACCTGCTTTGCCAATAAAATCAATAAATGATGAATGGAATATATTTTAAACACATTCTTCCTCAACATTACTGTTTATTTTTAAGAAAGTACACGCACAAAACCCTAAGACCCCCACCCACCCCCTGAAGAACAAGTACTCAAACAACAATACATGAACAATGTTAATTCCTAGATTTTGAGTGTTGATCACAACAACAAATATGAAGATTTTCAAACATTTATTATTCATTTTTCAGGGGAAATATTGAAAAAAATAACTTATAGTTAAGAAACTGTTAACAAATAAATCATGGTTTAAATAAATAATATTTGCATATTAAGAGTTGCAAAATCTTTAGCTCAGATTCAACATATAAATATTAAGATTAGGTTTGTACATTTATAATAAATGCTTGTACTTATAAGCATGTTAATTTTTCTGTTTTGAGGTTATAAATGCACATAATTGCTTTTCCCGTACAAAATCATGCCGATGGTCTCCACATAGGAAAAGCTGGGTAAAAGGCAGATGAGGAAAAGATCTAGAGGGAGGTAGAACCAGCCAATTCACCAATGCAGATGGTCTCACACATAAGCCTACAAAGTTTAACATAACTTCAAGCACACTTATTATAAATTTTAGCACTTGCACTTACAACAGTATAAACTAAACAATGTCAAATGACGAAAAATGAATTTTTACCCTGGGGAATCTCTTTTTAATAAAAAAAAACAACCCTATGAGCAAAGTGTTAGCCTCTGATGTTTATTCAAAGTTCTTGTAAAAAATACTGAACACAAAATATTTATTGCGGCAAATGTTCCCAATATACTGAAGAAAATAAAGAGTCAACATAATACTCCAAGATGACTTAGGTATAAATGTTCACCATAGCAGAAAGTAACTACCCCCACCCATCCCCCACCAAAAAGATCATCAAGGGATAATGGTAAGCAATCAATGTTTTTGATATACAGTATACTCTCACAGCAAGTTTAATTACATTTCAAGTAGAATGAAAACACACAAATACATGTAGGGTAGTCTCCACCCACAGAAAATATATTTAATGCACTGTATTTATAAATCTTACCAAAACATGTTAAGCGCATTTGGATAAATTCAACTTAGTAGGTTACAAATGAAGTACATGTATAAGCTACGGCTTAAATGAAATCATCAAATTACCAGTTATATAGACTTGAAATTAAATTGTGTGCAGCGACACAAGTAATAGTTGATAAGTATGCAGTATTTGAGGCTGGCGATCAGTTTATAAAGGTGTGAAAGACGAAAATAGCACCACATATTTTAAAATCTCAAAGCTATCGCTCTTTTTATTTCTAGGTTATGTATTCCAATTTAAAAAAATAAAGTCAAAATTTTACAGTGCACTACATAGAAGCTTTGAATCGGCATAGCTGCGTTAACTCCAGATACATGTAAGTTTTAACGAAATGTTCTGACTGACCCTTGTTATTGACAGCAATATAAGACCATAATTTTATATATACTGGAAATATAATTGATTATGACACACTGTTTTATTGCAATTAATTTAATTCTAAATAAAATTAATATTAAGGTTACTTATTTCAATGTAAACAAGCTGAGCAGTGACATTTTTATTTAAAGCCACATAGATCAGCAATCAGAAGAAATACTTCAGAGCATTTTGTTAGAGCAAAAATTATATATTTTAATTTACTGGTACAACATTCAAATAACAAAATATTGATGTCATGTAAATGTTCACATATATAATATATATCATATATATCATGTATATATACCAAAACAGTCTTAAACAGTTGCACTACTTATAATCTACATTGATACATGTATGGTGTCGCTGGTTAAATATTCAATGTGGGAGGTTGTGTATTCATGTAAAATCTAATGTCAGATAAATCGCCGTCGCCATTGTGTGGTCCAAGACGTTTTCAACAAGTGGGATTTAAATGCTCTTAAAATCTAAACTAATAAATTAAGACATTTCGCCAATAAACTACGAAACGCTTACACCAGAGAAACTGCTTACACCTTTAGTATTTCAACAAGTGAGATATGATGTCCGTAAGCTATAATTGAATTTTACCTGATAAATAATTAAAAGGAAATAAATCCAAAACCTACTTTGATTTTCGATAAATGAAACAAACAAGCCGAAATAGCAAAAATGAGTGTAAGGTGGAGGACACGCTTTGGCGAATCCAAGGCAGTGGGAGTTTGCATCAAAATACATGCTTGCAATGAAATAATATTGCATGATTGTGCAAAGAGTGAATATATTTTCTGGTAACTTATTTAGGGTATACATAGAAATTAACACAAATGTTGAATGAATAAAATAAGTCAATTCGTTTCATGATTTTTGAGATGCTTAACGGTTTGTTATTGTCATTTTTTCATTGAATGCGCGATTTTAGTTTTTGCGAAGCACGACCTCTGGTGTCAAAAAATTGGATAGAACTTTCAAGAACGAAGTAACCAAGGACGCGGAAAGACAGGACGAGTTCAACATTTACCGCATGCAGATACCTTCGAACGGCAATCTAGGGTTAATAAAAAAATAATAATAAAAAAATGGATTAGTCTGATGCGATTTTAGTTTTGATTGAAAAAACTTTCAAGAACGGGGTGCCAAGGAACGCGGTTAGACTAATTAACGTCACGTCAGAAAGTGAAGGGCGAGTTAACCATTGGGCAGATACTTTATATCTGACAACTTTGGTTTAAGATATGCAAATAAATATGCATACACTAGCTTTTTTTTAATTACATACATTTATTAACTCGAAAGATTGGTAGTTAACCTTATACAATAAATTGTAAACAATGAACAGATTGTGTTCTACGTCTATATTAATAAATGATGTATGCATAAAACGAGGAAGTTGAATTGGGGGGGGGGGGGTGCTCCCCAATTGTTTTTTGTTTTTTTTCACAACAGTCTTTTATCTGAAATTCTTATTTGGAATAGTGATAAAAATTATACTAGTGAAATTTGAACTAAACAACAAAATTTAGAATGTAGACATTTAGAATAAATACCCACTCAGTGGTTTGAAATAAAATAAAAAAAAGTTTGCTATTGTTTTCCAGTCAGCGGCAACAAATAGAAAAAAGGCCACGTACATGTATATATCATCCATTTTAGTTTAGATTTTTCATCCCTGCTCGCTCTTCTAAATACCGGTATACAGCTATGCAGGTTTTAATTTTAATTTTAAAGACTATGCCAAGAAAGCTATTAAGAAAATTTTGAAACAGTATATACAAAAATGACCAAATATGGATCTACATATTAAGCATTGTATCATTAAGCATTGGATGCTTATTTTTGGATGTCGTCGGTCTTATAACACATCAAGGCGGTGCAGACAAATTGATAATTTGTCTGCACCACCTTGGTGTGTTATAGAAAAAAATGACACAAAAATTACACAAAAGATAATATATCAGTACTTTATTTTCATATAATTTATTATTTTAAAGAATATTTTAAGAGTATTTAAATCCCTCTTGTTAAAAACGTCTAGGACAAAAAAAATGGCGATGGCGATTTATCAGCTTTTCCCCATCATACATTAGATTTTACATGAATACATAACCTTCCACATTGATTATTTAATCAGCGACACCATACATGTATCAATGTATATAAAAAGTAGTGCAACTGTGTTAGACTGTGTTGGTATGGACTGGTATATTATATATGTAAACAATTATATGACATCAACACATGATCAATATTTTGCTTTTTGCATGTGTACCAATTAATAAAAAGAAATCATTTTCACTCTGACAAATTGCTCTAAAGTATCCATGTGGCTTCAAATAAAAATGTCACTGGACTGGTATATATTATATATGTAAACAATTACATGACATCAACACATGATCAATATTTTGTTTTTTGCATGTGTATCAATTAATTAAAAGAAATCATTTTTACTCTGACAAATTGCTCTAAAGTATCCATGTGGCTTCAAATAAAAATGTCACTGCTCAGCTTGTTTACATTAAAAATAAGTAACCTAATATTTATTTAGAATTAATTTCAATATAACAGTGTGTCACAATTAGTTATATTACCAGTATATGTAAAATTATGGTCTAGAATAAAAAAGATGATAAAATTTGTATAGGTTAATTTCTGTGAGAATTATTATCTCTAATTTTGTACTGTTTTGCTGACCTGTCTTAACTATCAACATGATCAGGGTTTTTTTTAACATGTTTAATTTATCAAAACAATTTTTAAATGAAATTATTTGTCAGGCACGTTGACTGTCCTTGCAGATAATTAAAACATTTTTGAAAGCAATAAATTATCCTTGTTAGGTAGCATTTCATTGTTAATAGCTACAACTAAATTGTCATCACCTTCATTCAACTTGCATCATGCAATTACACCATGCTTTCAATGACAAGGGTCAGTCAAAACATTTTGTTGAAACTTATCTGGAGTTAACGCGGCTATGCCGATTCAAAGCTTTTATGTAGTGCACTGTACAATTTTGACTTTATTTGTTTGAATTGGAATACATAACCTAGATATAAAAAGAGTGATAGCTTTGCAGTTTCAAAATATGAGGTGCTATTTTTTGTCTTTCACACCTTTATTATCTGATCGCCAGCCTCAAAGACTGCATACTGATCAACTATTACTTGGGTCGCTGCAGAAAATTTGAGTTCAAGTCTAAATAACTGGTAATTTGATAATTTCAATAACGCCGTAGCTTATACATGTACTTTATTTGTAGACTCCTATACTATTTGTGTTGTGTAGAAGAGGTGAAATGGGCGATGTACCCGTTTCATGGTGTTTGATTTCATGTGTTGTATGCTCGAGTGACTCCTTACAATCAACTGCTTCAGCACCTAAGTTGAATTTATCCAAATGCGTTTAACATGTTTTTGGTAAGATTTTAAAATACAGTGCCTTACATATATATTTTTTGGGTGGAGACTACCCTGCATGCATTTTGTATTTTCTTTCTGCCTGAAATGTAAATAAACTTGCTGTGAGAGTATACACTATATCACAAACAATAATTGCTTAGCATTATCCCTTGATGATCAAGATTGTTTTTTGTTTTTTTTTTTTGGGGGGGGGGGGTTGCTATTGTAAACATTTATACCTAAGTCATCTTGGAGTATTAAGTTGACTCTTGATTTTCTGCAGCATATTGGGAACATTTGTTAATTGCCGCAAAAAAAAACTGTAATGTTAATAATAATATATATTTATATAAAGAAATCAAAATGTAGGAAGAAAGAACATAAAATACATGTACATGTAAATGCCCAAGTGGCATTTCCAATTATTCTTCTATGTAATTGTGTGTCCATTATGGCATCTTTTGTGTTCACTATTGTTTACAAGAACTTTGAATAAACATCAGAGGCTAATACTTTGCTCATAGGATTGTCTTTTATCAAAAAAGATTTCCCAGGGTGAAAATTCATTTTTCATCATTTGACATTGTTTAGTTTATACTGTTGTAAAGTGCAAGTGCTAAAATATATAATGAGTGTGCTTGAAGTTATGTTAAACTTTGTAGGTTTATGCGTGAGACCATCTGCATTGGTGAATTGGCTGGTTCTACCTCCCTCTGTTCCTCATCTGCCTGTTACCCAGCTTTTCCTATGTGGAGACCATCGGCATGATTGTGTACGAGAAAAGCAATTATGTGCATTTATAACCTCCAAACAGAAATATTAACGTGATTATATGTATTTATTATAAATGTACAAACCTAATCTTAATATTTATATGTTGAATCTGAGCTAAAGATTTTGCAACTCTTGGGGTTTTTTAAAATTATTATCAATGATATTTAAAACTTAAACAGTCAATTTAATCTTAATATGCAAATATTATTTATTTAAAACATGATTTATTTGTTAACAGTTTCCTAACTATGAGTTATTTCTTCAATATTTCCCCTGAAAAATGAATAATAAATGTTTGAAAATCTATATATTTGTTGTTGTGATCAACACTCAAAATCTAGGAATTTACATTGTTCATGTATTGTTGTTTGAGTATTTGTTCATTAGGAAGGGGGTGGGGGTCAGAGTTTTCTGCTTGTACTTTCTTAAAAATAAACAGCAATGTTGAGGAATACTTTCTGAAAAATAAACAGCAATGTTGAGGAAGAATGTGTTTAGAATATATTTCATTCACCATTTATTGATTTCATTGGCAAAGCAGGTAAAAAATAAATCAAATGAAAAAATGCATGGCTTGTCGATTGTCCCTGAATACATGCACGGATCTGGGGGGGGGGGGGGGGGGGGTTGCAAAATTCAAATTTCTTTAAATTACATTACAAAATTACCAAAATTATGCCTTGGACCCCCCCCCCCCCCCGGGCAAACTCAAATAACCGTCGCCCCCCCCCCCCCCCCCCCGGAAAATTTTTTTGGATCCGCGCATGGAAAACTAAATACGTGTGTAAGTTTATGCATTGTTTTATTATATAAAGAGGTAATGCATGTCGTAGTTATCTCTCATGTTTTTTTCTGTTGATGAATTACTGACCCACGCTGTCACTTGAAATTATATAAATGTATGATATTTATTTATACTTAAGTTACAATTTTGCCTCCAGCAATACAACCAAGGGAAAATATCGCAAAATGCTCGTAATGTAATTCAAATCTTACACTATATCTACAGAGTTATTTCCCTTAGCCAAAATCTAGATCGGCATTGCGTTTCAAAAAGGGGTTGAGTTAAGGAAAATACATGTATATCATCTTCAACGCACTTTCGCAAGGGCATAACCTGCATGGATACTTTTGATATTTTACACAGTGATCAAGAAGGTTTTGAGGTAACTGAAAAATGCTGCTGCTTTGTTTTATTCTCCGGATTTGTTTTATTCGTTGATGAAAAATGACGTGATACCCCAATAAATGATGGATTGTCGAGTGTATTTTTGGATATGGCGTTGTAATTAACTCGATTCCAATAAAGCCGCAGTGATTTTTAGGTGAAGGAGATCACATTTAAAGTATACATGCAAAACAAATAAATATGCAACGCGGGTATGCCCTTGCGATATTGAAAAATATTTGTGACCTAGTAAAATATCGATGTCACGTGATAGACACGTGATTACCCTAAATGCACATGTGTGTCGTAACGCATGGGTCACTAGAATTAAAATAATAGTATATTGGAAAAAGTTGTATGCGAGTTTTGATTAATACGACCATCACATTTGTAGTTCGTTTTTAATGACATATTTCTTAGTAATTTAAGCATATGCAACCTTAACAGTGCTGCGAAGTAAATAATGATCATTATAACGCAATGAGGAGTTTGATATTTGATTTAACTTGCTTTAACAAGAAATCAAATCCAAAAAATAATCAATAACTATTAATAGATGTTATTTAGGTTAAATAACATATCTAATGAATATTCATGATATCAAAGTTTATCAAAATAAGCCCAGCTCCAAATTCCAGCCTTAACTGTGCTGCAAACTCCTTTGATTATGTAAAAAAGGCAATAAGGATCAATCATATTCATTAAACCATAAGCTATCCCTTGGGTTTGGTTAACTGCCTCAACCGTTTTGATGACCATGCAATGAGTCAGCAGAATTGATGAAAGGTATAAATAGGAAACGGGTATGTGCATCAGTGTTAGTCTGCTGATAGACGAAGACGAGTGTAAAATATTGCTGGTGGACAACTTGATACATTAAACCCTAGCAGATAGTTCGGGAGCTTAGGCTCCACTAAAGCGTTCGGGCTAGGTTTAGAATCAGGTATGAAACAGTGGTTTCAGACACATGGCTGAGAAACAGGAATTGCTTGAGGAAAATTATATTTTCGATCAGTTAGAAATAATCATTGTGTTTGATTTAATTTGATTAGTATTGTTTAATAGTCATTTTTATTCCAATGATTTAGAAACATAGGAAACGTTTAAGGAAAATCAATATCCGTGGATTGAATCTACATTACACATTACACTAGTATAGACAGGTCAGTATATATATAATATACACGTTTTATTTCTTCTATTTAAAATTTCCTGATATTAAAATAGAACTAAACGACTATGGATATGTGCGGCAAAAAAATTCGTTATGAAAAATAAACACGGAAGTGCATTTTCTTTCCTGCATTTTCAAAAATGCATCTAACTGATTTCCAGGAACATGAGATATAATAAATGCACATTGTACATTTACTTAATTTAACTGCATTGTGCTGATTTTTGATTTATTTAAACGGAAATAAAACAAATAGTGATCACAAGTAGAGTATTACAAATATCAAAACGCAATATATAACATTAACGATGCCTTGCATCAAACACAAGAAACAAAGTAAAGACAGGAAAAAAGACGTCGAACAAAGGCTGCAAAACATTACAACTAACATAAGATTAAGAGGAGTAACATTAAAGATGTCATGTAACAAACACAAGAAATAAAGCTAAGACAGGAAAAAAGAAGTCGAAAAAAGGCTGAAAAACATTGACAACTTACATTTAAGAGAAATTCTATTTTCTTATGTAGTCTCTACCATTTGTTTAGAATGGCTTCTCAACAGTCTGATTGGTTTCTAAATCGCGCCACCTACAATGTAATATATCTAATCTTATTCCGTGCATGCTGTTATTTCTAATAGGAACAATCCATAATCCAAAATTATCATTATTATGTCAAAATACAGATAAAATCCCATTTTTGAAGAAATTTGTGAAGCGGGCTGCCTTTATTTGCAGTGAATGCTAGAGTTATTGTCCCTTAAATAATCATTGATTATGTGATTGGTTAAACAAATTATGATTTAAAGTGAGATAAAATGTCAGTTTCTAATAATATTTGCTTTGGTAAATAAGTGTATTTATTTTTTTGTCTGTATTTCTTAAATATTTCTTAAAGAAAGAAAACGTACGAATGGATGATATTACTAAATGGATGAAGAAATAAGTAATGGAAATCACTTACTGTTATTGCTTCACTTGAAACAAAATGAATGCATTTTCTCCTCATTACCAGTTAACATTACATGATTTTCTGGCTGAACGACCAGGCAACAAGCCGTGAAATACATCATTTACGAATGAAATTACTGGATACAGGGTTATTTCTGCCCCGTGTCTTTTTCGCCCTTCTACACTTGCAAACAGTCTTGTCCCGTTTTGAATTTGCCCAGACGCAATTAGAAATACTCTTACTACATGTAATTAAACAAATTGTTTTAAATTTGCCCAGTCTTATGTTTGCTTGCTGACGAGAGGAAAGGTGCGAAAGTTAAACGGAGCGAATATTGCCCCTTTTTACAGTATTTGATCATAAGGACACAGCTACATATGTACACGTTTGTTGAAAGCAATGATTATGATTGTGTCTTAAACTCAAATAATCTTGAAATCATACAACATTTTGACAGAATAAATGTTCTTAATATATTTTTATTAGTTAGTAGATGATTTCCGTGCTTTTTAAAGGGGCATGATCACGATTTTGGTCAAAATTCATTTTTCCGATGTTAATGTTCACAATGCTTCAGTTAGGCAGTTTTGATAGTCAACCAAACTTTGAGTGTCAATCGTTGAGGTAAAACCGAGTTTCAGAGCTTACAAATTTGTGTAATGTAAACAAAACATTTGTTTACATTTTGAACGTTGAAGAGAAAATTCCAGTTTAAGATCTAAACTGAATGTGTTAAACATTAGACTTTTTATTTATGCGTAAAATGAAAAAAAAATTACACAAATCAGCTTGAAAACGATTTTTTACTGGTATATTAAACTTATGTAATCAAAAACAGAGCACGAGTCTTATTTACATGACAAGGAAGTGTGAGCGCTGTATCTTGCTTATAACTCTACCACTGACTCTCAAAATTCATTTGATCACTAGAAATGCATTCCTAAACCATTGTAAATAATTTAAACAGAAAAATAGAATTTGACCAAAATCGCGACCATGTACCTATAATGGTTGATTTCAAATATATATTCTATAGCAAGAGGGATAACTGCAGTTGATGCCAGGAATATAACAGGGGGATGAAGAGTTGCAGGACCACCAAACAGAGGCAAAATATACATTAAGCTATCAGAATATAAAAAAAATGTTGCATAAACAGAATCCTAGTTTGTTTGTAAATTCATCTGTGTACATGCGTCTTTACAATGTAAGGAGTGATTCCTCAATGAATCATATCATTTTAATTGCCGATGGCTTCCAAAGATAAGTTCTCAAATCAGGTCCAATCTTAGGGGAATTGTAAGTTCTAGGGCATTTATTGTTTGATGCATACAGACATTCTAGCTACCAAACATAAGGAATATTTTCATGCTGCATTTACAAAATATCTGTTAGATAAATGGTCTAATTTCGGAACTGGCCAACTCCTAGAATCTTTAACGAGATGATTATACTATACTAGCGGAAAAAAGAAACCGTGTATTATAAAATTTAGTATAATTTTTCTATATTTATTGTTTGTATTTATAAAATTTAAACAATCGATAATGGTATTGTTTTTGACAATATCCGTTGGTAACCGTCCGGGTGCAGGGACTTTTTCATGGTTAGTGAGCACCTGTTGTTTATTGAAGAATTTGTACGCACGAGTTTCACGGGGCAATACTGTTTGGAATAAGAACTGTAAAGGATTTGTTTAAACTTTTTTTTTGTTAAGGAAATCACTTTAGTTTCAACAAAATTAACCCCTATGTCATGCCACGACTCAACGAAAACCAACGTAATCGTGCTGTTGCGATGCTGCAAGCTGGAATGGCACAAAATACTGTAGCAAGACACTTTGGAGTTCATCGGAACACCATCCAGTCATTATGGAGACATTTTCAACAATCTGGCAACAGCCAGGATCGACCGCGCTCAAGGCGACCTCGTGTGACGTCACGTCAACAGGAAAACCACATTAGACTTGTGCATCTGAGAAATCGTTTCCAGACAGCAAATTTGACTGCCCGTAGCATTCCAGGGCTTCGACCAATTAGTCCAAGAACTGTAATCGTCTGCGCCAGCAAAACATCGGACCAAGACCTTTAGCAGTGCGCCCAGTACTGCTTCAACGTCATCGCATCGCCAGACTAGCGTGGTGCACACGACATCTGCGATTCAGAATACAGGACTGGGCCAATATTCTGTTCACTGATGAATCCAGATAGCAGTGACGGCCGTTGTAGGGTGTATCGTCGCGTTGGGGAGCGTTACCAGGATGCTTGTGTTGTGCAACGTCGACAATTTCGTGGAGGTAGCGTTATGGTGTGGGGTGGAATATCAGTACGTGGAAGGACCCCTCTACAAATTGTCAATGGAAATCTCACCGGCGTACGCTATCGAGATGAAATTATTCAGCGTCATGTGATACTCTTCATACAGAGACATTAAATTCACATCACTCTGCAGCAAGACAACGCAAGGCCACACGCTGCACGTGTAGTCAGGGACTTGGTTGTTCAACAGAATGTCGATGTCTTGCCTTGGCCAGCTGTTTCCCCCGATTTGTCGCCGATCGAGCACGTCTGGGATGAAATGGAAAGACGTTTACGCCGTTTACCAAATCAGCCAGTGACATTGGCTGATTTAGGCCAGGCTTTAACCAACATCTGGAACAGCATCCCTCAAGCATTTCTGAACACTTTAGTGGCATCAATGAGGCGTCGTTGTCAAGCATGCGTGAACGCAAATGGTGGTCACACGCGTTATTAATTTTGTTAATTCAATTTCAAATAACAGTGACTTTCGAGTATGCTGAAGTTGACGTTATTCGACGTTGACATTAATGTGTTATGAAATGTTGTTACGAATACATGTGTTAACAGTATTACAAAAAATAAAATTTGTTCATTGTAATTTTTAAATGTTTTTTCATATATTAAATAATGCACAGTTTCTTTTTTCCGCTAGTACATTATATCGAACCTTATGTCATCATATTTATTCTTTTACTAGAAAGCTCCAAAATACATAGCAGAATTCGATGTCAGGGTGCACAAGAGTGTTAATGCTGAGCTGATGATTAATAAAGTATGTAAACACACCGTTAGTATTTATAAATACACACGTATATCTGGTTACTTTCTATGTCACCTAGTCATTAAATGTTCTAATAATTCAACATTTCATGAAATTGGTCAACGACGGATTATTCTACGTACATGTAAAAAATATAAGGCCACAATTTAACAAATCTAATAGTGTTTACTACTACGTACATCTAGTATGCATTTTAGGAATATTTATAGCTATAAAATATCATTTTAAGATTACGAAAAATACTGTACATTTTAATTTAAAAATTTGGATGTCTTCCTATATCATTGTTTATAGTTCTTTCTCTTAATGATATCAATATAGTCTTTAAAAAAGCGGTCATAACCACCCAGCCCTCTTAAATGAACTTTTTGAGGTGGATATAAAAAAACCAAGCTTTTAGATTTAATAAAAGCATTAATAGTTTCAATTGGTCATGATAAAAAAAATAAAGAAACTGTTTTGTAATATCATAATATAAGTCCGTTTCCAAAAAGTTCTATCAGTGAATGATTTTCAGATAATGAACAAAATACCTTATCCCTATAGCAGAACCTTATGATAAATATCACATCGCTGGCACAAATAATGAGATAAAAGCTTCATTTTTTTTTTTTTTGCAAATTATTGAATTTCACATTAATTTTGTAGTACGGAAAGTTCTAGTAGCAGACGTCAACAGGAATGGGAGATTTAAGGTAAACAAGTTAGCAATGTTAATTGAATCAAAGTTATAAAAAAAGATTAACTAAACTGCCTCTAAATGGTTGTGAATAACTGAAGGTGATAAATCGAGATACTAAGATTTTGAAAAAGCATTTAAAGGGTAAATTCTTGGAACAAATTTTCCGGCTTTATATTAATTTTAAATATTTTTATTACCACATCAACAATTTCAGCACTAAAACCTTACTTTAATTGCTGGATTTAAATTAATTTTTTTTATGAATTTCTCATCTTAGAACCGAAAATACAAGCTATTGCCAGACGGACCAAGTTTGAACTTTACTGCTCTGAGCGACGAGAAGTGTTTTTTTTCTCTATTTCGGTTAGAAGTATATGAATATTTGTGTAACATTAAACAATAATTTGATAAGATAACCAGCACTTTCGCAAATTGTTTCTGTGTAAAAAAAAATAGTTAAATTGTTTCTTAATGGATTCAGCAAATGTGAATTCGACGTATGGTTCATACTCTTAGGATTCCAAGCAAAATCGTGTGCAAAATAGTAGCATCGCCACTGGATTAGAGGCTCTTTGTATTACTTGGAGGGGATTTGCTTACCCCAAAAGACTAGCAGATTTAGTTTCTGTATTTGGCAGTAGAGAATATGAACTCAGTCCCATCTTTAATTCGCTAAAAATATGCATTCTAATTTTTTTCCCTTCCCAGTTTCCCACTTTTAATTTTCAAAATATAGACCGATAAGACCCCAGGGCTGAGCTGAGTATATGTAGGTGTTAATTATAATGATCGTTAAAACAACAGGTCTGGTCAATTTTGCATAAATTATTAATGAATATCCCTGTTGAGTAAAGTTATAATTATCATTATTGTACCTAATAATACGTCTAATGTGTTTATTTTACTTTTTGCACGACATCAGTTTATTACATAAGAAATGCAACTGTCTAAAGAGGATATTTACATGTTACTACCATCCGAAAGGATATTAATCATTTTGAACAGAGATCTATAACTTGCTATTGGCATACTTTTTTTCAGATGTCGAACTGACAGCGATATGGCATCATGCGGTAAGTGAAACTATTTCATGACTGTTTAAGATTTTTTTAAAAATAATCATCATGAGATATAATTTTATTACATATTTTAGTTTTCCCATAAACAGAATATTCGTATGGTTTCAGTGTTCATTTATACCATTATTAAAAATAATGATAACATTTCAAAACTCTGCATATTTTGATGCGAGTAACCGGTCGGAACGAATTGTCATTAATGATTAGCAAACCTGCAATCGATTGCCATTCCTAAAAATTAGGAATTATTTCTTCACAAAATCCAACTAATCTACATAAATGCTGTCTCCATAAAATGACAACTGAAGAAAATGCACTGGCGTACAAGTAAAGTTCTAAGTACATGTATCATATAATGCCCAATATTGTCATTTGCGTCCGTAACCTGTAAATCAGTTACTCTTCTATAGGCAGCTCTTCAGAGTTCGCTTGATAAACACGCGATGATGTACACATCCAGTAACGTGACCGCAACCTAGTTTTAGAACTTAAGTACCAATCGAGGTAACCCGAGGTGTGGCGTTTAGTGACTATCGGAAACCCATGACACCAGGATACCGGTTTAAAAGCTCCTTCCGTTTTTTTCACAAGAAAATGCTGACAAACTCCGTCGAGAATAGTTTAACAGAGCGAAACAATAAGTTTTATTTTACAAAAAAGTAAGAAAAAAAAGTCCTAATAAACCACTCATAAAGATAAACTCGTAAAAAGTACCTTGCTAAATCATTTATGATACAATAAACAAGTCATTTTGCATTTAGCTTTCAAACTTTTTCTCTATGTACATTTACATGTATGTATCTCTCTAACATACACAACATTAAAATAACAGGGAAATAATTAAAATCATTTATTTTTGTAAGAGTGATTAATATACAATAAAGCTCAAACCGGGAAGGAAAGGTCCGAGCAAGAGAAAACAAAGGGAAGAAGTTTAAAAATACGTGGACACGTCATATCCGTGAATAAAACCTCCGAGAGAAAACACGATCTCCTATGATCACAACAATATGGGCAAAACTGTTTTCCTTATCATGTATTTTTATTCTTATTTAGGCTATGACGTCTGTGGTAAGTGAATTTATATTTTCTAATCAGTTACACCTCTTAAAGACTGTAAAGTCCAACATCATCTGATTTTGTATGCTATAAATCGCAGATCAAAATTTTGATGATTATTTTGCGGGTACGTTTAGCAGATAAATTTTGTTTCTAAGAGAAAAAAACGGTAATAATCAATACCTTGTTAAAGCAAAGGTGTGTCTCCTCTCCACAGACATGTAGGTTGAAGTTTATGAAGTATATTATTCCCACTTCTGTTTTTATCTATAATATATATCCGTATAATTACGTAGCATGCAATGGTTTTTTTTACTATATACTACTTAATATTATAACATAATTCTCAGCACATTATTTCTTTAAAGTGTCAATTAAATTGAATTGCATCAAACAATTTCGAATTGATATTAATATGACGTAATAATAATAAACTTCGATTAGTAACAAATAGTAGTATACGAATATAAATATTATTATTAATTTGCTGTATTGAGAAACTGAAATCGAACAATGCTTACGTAATATCGTCAAACAAATTGAACAATGGAAGGTAAAGAGGAGGTGGTGGATTTTGAAATAAATTGTATGAAGGAACAGAATCAGTATTCAAGTGTTACCCATGCTGCGTCAGGAAAAAAAGTGAATCAGTGCGTCTTTCTTAGAAAAGAGCGTCGCTAGAATTTATACGTTTAATTTCATTTGTTAAAGGGGCATGGTCACGGTTTTTGTCCAATTTAATTTTTTCTATTCTATTTTCGTTGCTTACAATACTGAAGTAATGCATTTCTAATAATCAACAAAATTTGAGAGTTAGTCCTAGAGTTATAAATAAGATATAGAGCTTACAAATCTTTGTTATGTAAACAAGGCTCGTGTCATATGTTTGTTTACATGTACATTGATTCATTATACTGGAAAAAATTCTTTTTCACATAAATTTTAGGTCTTAACCTTTTTTCATTGCTTAATATATATATATATATATATATATATATATATATATATATATATATATATATATATATATATAAAGCACTAAAAATAACCAACGACACGAACAATAAGGAAAAATATTGTCAAATTTTCGGGACAACCCGTCCCTTCTTCAGGACAACAAAGTAAAAACTACATATGAAAGGAGTAAAACATCTACAAAACTAGCACTAAACTAAAAACTAAATAATATATAAAACACCGGATGGGAACGTGGCAACTACATCTTTGTATTAAAGATCATAAGCCCGAGAAAGAAAAATCCCGTCCGACGCAGCGGACGGTCTGTGTAGAAGTGCTGAGAGATAACCCGAACGAATTAATTAGCTAATTGGGGGTTGGTGTTAATTAAGTTGTACTAGTAAGATAATTCGTAATGAAGGTTTGTAGGGGAGACAGGTTCTGTAAATGACCACATAAATATACACAAAAGTGTAAAAACTAATAGGAGTTAAATTAAGAAAAAAAATGGATAAAAACAACAATTAAAAATAGCAAAATAAAAAGTAAACAAAAAGAACCCGTACAGATTAAACCGATTAAGGAACGAGCTAATAAGTTGAATAATTAACGTGAATGATAGTTTGTACACGGAACCAAAAAGATGATGATGGTGATATTGCATAGAAAAAAATCAGGATGTTTTAGTTGATGTTCATTTTAGTGAAGTCACTTAATTTGTTCATGCCGTCAGGGCGGAATGACTTCAGTCTATGCATCCAAAATTTTTTCTTTATTTTTTCTCTCCGCATCTGTCCAGTCTGGGTTGTGATCAATAACCAAAACCATCATGTCCTCCCATTTGTGACCATCTAAGTTAAAATGTTCCCCGACGGGTTCTTTAATTTTCTTAGTTTTGATGGTGGAACGATGGTTATTGATGCGCCTGCGGAGGTCTCCTGTTTCCCCTACGTATTGTTTCTGACAAAATTTACAATTGATGAGGTATATACAATTGTCAGTACGACAAGAAGTATTTGCGAAAATTTTGTAAGTACGGCCAGTAATGGGGCTAGAAAAGTCGTCCGCATCAGAGCTGTGTTTGCACAACAGACATCTGGTGTCAGAACAAGTCTTAAAGCCACCATTAGGTAGAGGGTTCTTTAGTTTGGTTCTTACCACCATGTACTTAAGGTTTCTAGGGCGCTTGAAAGCTGCCATTGGAGGGTTTTTGAAAACCTCAACCATTTTATCATTGCTGAAAAGGATTGGCAGGTTCTTCTTTAGAACTGCATTTAGACCCTTAAGGACAGGGTGGTAAGTAGTGACAAATGGGACTTTGTTGTCTTCGTTTTTAGGTTTGTATTTCAAAAGGGATAATCGATCCTCTTTAGCTAAATCATCAATTGCATTTTGTACAGAGTGCGAGCTGTAGCCCCTGGTACATAAGTGGGATTTTAGGAGTTTACTTTGCTCAGAGTATAGTTCTTGAGTTGAACAAATACGTCTGACTCTGGTGGCTAGGCCTTTTGGTATGCCTCTAAACGTATGAGGTGGGTGGCAGCTAGACGTCATTAAATAGAGGTGGGAATCTGTAGGTTTAGTATGAAGATTGAAATCGAGTTTACCATCGATTAAAGTTGAAGTAGTGTCAAGAAACGTATTGTTGGATGAGGAAATTTCAGTCGTAAATTTGATAGAATGATGGAAAGAATTGACAAAGGTGATAAAATCATCGAGGTTGTTTCTGTTTTCAACCCACTTCATTTCGATGTCGTCTATGAAGCGCAACCAACTAAGAGGTTTGAAAGGTGACTGTGTTAGTAGGTTGCGCTCTAGATTACCCATGAATATATTGGCATAAGATGGTGCCATTTTGGTGCCCATAGCAGTGCCACTGACTTGAAGGTAATGTTCTCCATTGAACATAAAATTATTGAATTTTAGAACATGCTCTAGGAGCTTGGTGAGAGATTCTGTTCAAGGGATCTGAACTTCCCTAGCGTCCCATACTTCTTTACAGGCTGCAATACCTTCGTCATGCGGGATGTTGGTGTAGAGGGATGTAACATCCATCGTCACGAGAATAGTATTATTTGGAAGGTTTGAAGATGGCGTTTTGTTGAGATAATCTGTTGTGTCTTTAAGATATGATGGTAAATTTTCAACATGTGGACGGAGATGAAGGTCGATAACTTCTGAATTTTTTTCTGAGGGATGTCCAATGGCACTTACTATGGGACGTCCTGGCATTCCAGGTTTGTGAATTTTTGGAAGAACATAAAACTGGCCGGGCTTGCAGTTGATAGGAAGAAGGGTAGTGTACACATTGTAACCAATTTCATTATTTTCAAACATAGTATCTAATGTTTTGGTGATTGCATCTGAGAAGTCATCTGTAGGATCAGTGTCAAGCTTTTGGTAAAAACGTTCATCTGATAATTGTCTGTATGCTTCTGCAAGATATTTGTTTTGATCCATCACAACTATTGTTGACCCTTTATCTGCTCTTTTAATGACGGTGTCCTGAAATCCTGAAGAACCGGGAAGACATCGTCAGATAAAGGGTCAACAATAGTTGTGATGGATCAAAACAAATATCTTGCAGAAGCATACAGACAATTATCAGATGAACGTTTTTACCAAAAGCTTGACACTGATCCTACAGATGACTTCTCAGATGCTATCACCAAAACATTAGATACTATGTTTGAAAATAATGAAATTGGTTACAATGTGTACACTACCCTTCTTCCTATCAACTGCAAGCCCGGCCAGTTTTATGTTCTTCCAAAAATTCACAAACCTGGAATGCCAGGACGTCCCATAGTAAGTGCCATTGGACATCCCACTGAAAAAAAGTCAGAATTTATCGACCTTCATCTCCGTCCACATGTTGAAAATGTACCATCATATCTTAAAGACACAACAGATTATCTCAACAAAACGCCATCTTCAAACCTTCCAGATAATACTATTCTCGTGACGATGGATGTTACATCCCTCTACACCAACATCCCGCATGACGAAGGTATTGCAGCCTGTAAAGAAGTATGGGACGCTAGGGAGGTTCAGATCCCTTGAACAGAATCTCTCAACAAGCTCCTAGAGCATGTTCTAAAATTCAATAATTTTATGTTCAATGGAGAACATTACCTTCAAGTCAGTGGCACTGCTATGGGCACCAAAATGGCACCATCTTATGCCAATATATTCATGGGTAATCTAGAGCGCAACCTACTAACACAGTCACCTTTCAAACCTCTTAGTTGGTTGCGCTTCATAGACGACATCGAAATGAAGTGGGTTGAAAACAGAAACAACCTCGATGATTTTATCACCTTTGTCTATTCTTTCCATCATTCTATCAAATTTACGACTGAAATTTCCTCATCCAACAATACGTTTCTTGACACCACTTCAACTTTAATCGATGGTAAACTCGATTTCAATCTTCATACTAAACCTACAGATTCCCACCTGTATTTTATGACGTCTAGCTGCCACCCACCTCATACGTTTAGAGGCATACCAAAAGGCCTAGCCACCAGAGTCAGACGTATTTGTTCAACTCAAGAACTATACTCTGAGCAAAGTAAACTCCTAAAATCCCACTTATGTGCCAGGGGCTACAGCTCGCACTCTGTACAAAATGCAATTGATGATTTAGCTAAAGAGGATCGATTATCCCTTTTGAAATACAAACCTAAAACGAAGACAACAAAGTCCCATTTTTTACTACTTACCACCCTGTCCTTAAGGGTCTAAATGCAGTTCTAAAGAAGAACCTGCCAATCCTTTACAGCAATGATAAAATGGTTGAGGTTTTCAAAAACCCTCCAATGGCAGCTTTCAAGCGCCCTAGAAACCTTAAGGACATGGTGGTAAGATCCAAACTAAAGAACCCTCTACCTAATGGTGGCTTTAAGACTTGTTCTGACACCAGATGTCTGTTGTGCAAACACAGCTCTGATGCGGACGACTTTTCTAGCCCCATTACTGGCCGTACTTACAAAATTTTCGCAAATACTTCTTGTCGTACTGACAATTGTATATACCTCATCAATTGTAAATTTTGTCAGAAACAATACGTAGGGGAAACAGGAGACCTCCGCAGGCGCATCAATAACCATCGTTCCACCATCAAAACTAAGAAAATTAAAGAACCCGTCGGGTAACATTTTAACTTAGATGGTCACAAATGGGAGGACATGATGGTTTTGGTTATTGATCACAACCCAGACTGGACAGATGCGGAGAGAAAAAATAAAGAAAAATTTTGGATGCATAGACTGAAGTCATTCCGCCCTGACGGCATGAACAAATTAAGTGACTTCACTAAAATAAACATCAACTAAAGCATCCTGATTTTTTTCTATGCAATATCACCATCATCATCTTTTTGGTTCCATGTACAAACTATCATTCACGTTAATTATTCAACTTATTAGCTCGTTCCTTAATCGGTTTAATCTGTACGGGTTCTTTTTGTTTACTTTTTATTTTGCTATTTTTAATTGTTGTTTTTATCCATTTTTTTTTTCTTTATTTAACTCCTATTAGTTTTTACACTTTTGTGTATATTTATGTGGTCATTTACAGAACCTGTCTCCCCTACAAACCTTCATTACGAATTATCTTACTAGTACAACTTAATTAACACCAACCCCCAATTAGCTAATTAATTCGTTCGGGTTATCTCTCAGCACTTCTACACAGACCGTCCGCTGCGTCGGACGGGATTTTTCTTTCTCGGGCTTATGATCTTTAATACAAAGATGTAGTTGCCACGTTCCCATCCGGTGTTTTATATATTATTTAGTTTTTAGTTTAGTGCTAGTTTTGTAGATGTTTTACTCCTTTCATATGTAGTTTTTACTTTGTTGTCCTGAAGAAGGGACGGGTTGTCCCGAAAATTTGACAATATTTTTCCTTATTGTTCGTGTCGTTGGTTATTTTTAGTGCTTTTTTATATCTCATCTTATAACCATGTATCTTTTGATCCGACACTATAGATAACGAGTGTTGTTGGTTTTTTTAGTGCTTTATATATATATATATATATATATATATATATATATATATATATATATATATATATATATATATATATATTTCCTCCGCCCAAAGTGTGGAAATCGTCATCCCAAGTTAAAGAAAATGACAAATGATCAATAAATGTGAAAAATATAAACTTGCTACATGTACAACAAGTTAATTTTCTTTTTTTTCAGGCCAAAGAGCATGCAGTGAAGACAGTAGGGTGTTATCTTAATTTTATTATTTCTTAACCTGTTTTGCTTTCTCAATTCCAATTAATACCCTATGAAAACTTAATAATTCTTACATTCAGGAATAGAGCGATTTTCAAATAAAAATTGTATCTTATAATTTGTTTTCTTTTCTCTTAAGGTAATGTCCTGGACAGCTGTGATGGTCGCGTTATCTCCAATAATAACCTTTATGTGGACTTCGGTTTAATCAAGTACCAGTGTTCATGTTCTTTTATCTTTTCCTCCAATGCACCGTTATTGTATTCACTGTCTCAAACTCCTGGTTCAGACAACTGCGAAACAGCAATACAAATCAGAGAGATGAACGGTAACACATATCGGATGCCATGCACGTCGTCAATACCTCCCCCAGTGTATTCTTCGCAATTTACTACAGTAAACTTGACTTGTGATTATCCTACTTACAGATATTGCGAAAACACTGGTTACTGCTTACGTGTTCTCTCGAACAGTAGGTATTGCTTACTCTTTAAATGTTACTTGAAATAACCTTACATACAAACATTGAATGCTTTCACATATTAGGTTCAGTTCATACTCGTTCACTCTATCAATTCTTTTACAATTCTACATACATCATTTCACAGATGCTTCGATAGTAGTTACTGGGTATTGCCAATCCATACCCTCACCTTCGTCATCGAGCGAAACAATCATTACTTCAACTCGAGGCGTCCCAAGAAGTTCAACTCGGAGCGTTCCGACACATTTAACGCAAACTGTCACGACAAATTCGACGCAGAGGAGCATCAACCAAAAAGACAATATAGCAATTACAACGCCAAAGGAATATTCATTTTTTCGTAAGTTTTTAATTCCTTTTGATTTGTGACTCAACGAATGGAATTGAATGTTAAATATCTTAACTAGATATTTGTTTCTGGTTTTAAAGATATGAATTACATCTATAGAATGTACCAGTATATGTTTTTAGAAAAACGATACAAACAAAAGTGATATATCAATGTTCGATATACAAGTCCATTACAACAAAAGGTATACCGTAACGTTAAATATTAAAAATCATTGGGATATTTAGAAGAACACGTTGTTTAGTCGATATGAAAAAGTTTAATACTTGTAATATTCTTTCGACGAAACTAAGGTGATGGAAACAATAATGTTGCATTTAACTTAGAGTTATAGAATATTGATCATAAATAACCATACCATCCTACATATAATAAAAAAGCAATCAGTCTTAATGCAATACTCCCGATGAACGAATCTTTTTTTGTAACGTCTACGTAAAATTGTAAATGAATGAACTCCTTTTTATCCAGTACTAATTCAAACATATAAACTTTAATGCCAAGTGAATCACAAAAAAGTTACTTCATTGCCTAGGGATATCATATGTATTTGAACTTTAAAAAAATAATCAGTTTATTTCTAATTAGTAGCCGGAGCTGGTGGAATAGTCTTGGTTATATCCTTAGCAGTTATGGTGATAGTTAAACGGTAATCTATTGTAATTTCACTTTCTCTTCATTTGTAAGCATTATTTTTAAAAACAAAGTTATTTATCATTAATTTGAAAGAAAGTGCTAAATTAACAATTACATTTTTTGCTCTCAGGAAAAACGATAAGAAAACTATATCAAAGAAAAAAGTGACGGATAATATATATTATGTAAGGAAAGACGAAAGGCTACAAAGAGATCTCCAACATACTTCAGTTGAACAATCCGCCGTGAAAGCAGACTATGGCGGATCGCAAAATCACCAGTCCGACAAAAATCGGGGTAGTGGATACTGGATGGTTGAAAATTCTTTTTATTTATCTGCTGACAAGGTTGTTACAGACAATGACGATGGTCATCAAAATGTTTTAGACATTAATCCTTCTGTTTATTCAGAAATAAACGATTCTGAAAATAACGTTGATTATAAGAATACGGCGTTTGAGTATGACTATGCTCAGGTTCGAGGCTCCCAATAAGTAAGATGTCTAATAAAAAGGGATTATATTACGTCGATATCTTTCATAAAATTAATAATTCGTTTTTTAACCATTTGTTTAATGAATGTTTATAAGAGAATTATTGATTGTTTTTACTAACTTAGTACAATGTAATTTTTTAACGTTTGCTGAGAGGAGAGAGAGAGAGAGAGAGAGAGAGAGAGAGAGAGAGAGAGAGAGAGAGAGAGATGTTATCATAGGTTAGAGAACAGTAGGAAAACTTTGAAACGGCTGCAAAATATTTTTTTTTTGCTTCACAACAAATGAAGGTTGAATGAGTGTACAGATTGACGTCCCCCTTTTCAAAGTGATTAACATGTACATGCAATTGGGAAGTTATATGATGCATCATTTGTCAATGCCTTTATCATACCAGACTTAGACATCTGTTCAATTATATCGATATTGTTTGTGCTTGATTTTATTTGTCCCCAAATAATTTCTGTTTCAATAAATTTGAAGTTGGGTCTAGGGTTTTTTATCTCTCCAGCTGACACCAACTAGTACAATTGAACTTTATCATAAACGATGTGTTCAACCCCTTTTATCCTGCAATGCAAGTGGTATCATATCAGACGTATCACTTCCTCATTAATGCCATCTGCTCATGATGGTATTTATAAGATATGAACGATAAAATACTATTATCGAATCGTATTTAGTCAAAGCAGGAAGAAAAACGATTTTAAAAAAGTAAACGCATTTTTGGAAATTATAATTGTAGGTTATGGTTACTGTATTCATTTATATAAAATACAAACACCGGATAACGAAATGAATACTCGCAGATATACTATTAAACATACATTTAAAAAAAATACTTTTTATCACTGGATAATTGATACAAAATGAGATCAACATTAAAAGATGTCTGATACATATGTACATTAAAATTAAAATTATCGAATAGCTTGATAACTTTCAAATTATGAGAAGAATAGAAATTTGATTCATTTTCAATATAAAATAACTAATAGATAACTAATTTATGAACACATTTTTAAGTATTGTGAAACCGATTTTTTTTTACTTGAAACAATTGCTAGACATGAGAGGTGAAATTTACAAGAAAAGGTTTAATCCATATTTGGCTTTAATTGTTATCAATTAAAAATGGATGCATGTAACAAAATGTGCATGACTTGATCAGTAAGTAACAAAACACTTGACTTATCTTCAAAGACATGCTAAAAGATTCCTTATTATAAAACGTTCTGTGTATGAACTGTTAGTAGTATAGGATTTTATAGCAATGCTATATGTAACTATAATAATTGATATTGTGCATAATTGTTACTTGCCGACCCGTTTGTATTCCATCAGTATACGTCAATTGACACGGTATCCGGATAGTACAGATGAAGCACAAAGCAACATGACTTTATTGTGTGTTACTGTTAAACACGTCTTGTAGGCCATGTGCCAAATATCAATTGAAATAAAAAAAAAAATAATAGTTTAATCATTACTTATAAATTTAGAAATTTTGTCAATAAACTATAAAATGCCTGCATCAGAGTAACTGCTTACACCTTTAGTATTTCACCACGTTTGATATGACGTCCGTAAGCTATAATTGAATTTTACCTGTTAAGTCATTATTGTAAAATTAATGAAAATCCTTCTTTCCTTTTCAATAAACCAACCCGAAATAGCAAAAATGAGAGTAAAGTGGTGGACACGCTTTGGCAGATCCAATTCAGTGGGAGTTAGAAACAAAATATATACTCACAATGAAATAATATTAAATGATTACGTAATGAGGGAATATATTTACTGGGAACTTACTTGGAGAACACATAGTTAAGAGTTAAGATTTGACAACTGTTGCATAAATAAAATAAAGCAATTCGTTTATTGAATGCGCGATTTTTGTTTTGATGGATGGAACTCGAGCAAAGCACGACACCTGGTGAGAGAATGGGATAGAATTTTCCAGAACAGGGTTATCATGAACGCGGGTTGACTAATTAGCGAAAAGTGTAGGACGAGTTCATCATGCATCGCTGGCAGATACCTTGGATCGGACATCTCTGGTTTATATAAGAAGTTAATAAATAAGATTCAACAATTTAATGCAGTTTTAGTTTTGATGAAGAACCTTCCAGAACGGGGTGCCTAGGAACCCGGGATGACTATTAACATTATGGCGGAAAGTGTAGGGCGAGTTAACCATCGGACAGATACTTTGGATCTGACAACTTTTGTTTAAAATATGCAAATAAATATGTATACACTAGCGTTTAATAATTTCATACATGTTTATACCACGACCGATTGGTAGTAACAAAACCTTAGACATTAATTTGTAAACATAAACAGATAATGTTCAACGGCTATATGAATAAATGATGTTTGCATAGAACGGTGAAGTTGAATGGGGGGGGGGGTGTGAATTTTAGTGAAACTTGACATTAAGAACAAAATTTAGAAATACGACGCACTAAATACCCATTCTTTTGTTTGAAAAATAAATTTTCCCAGTCAGCTGAACAAAAAGAATCGAGGCGACGTTCATCCTATTCGGTTTAGAATTTTTCATCCCTCTCCGCTCTTCTAAAAATCCAACCATGCAGCTGATTTTTAATTTCAATTTTAAAGAATAGGTTATGAATGCAATTAACAAAAGAGTTCGGACACAATACAATGTATATATATATATATATATATATATATATATATATATATATATATATATATATATATATATATAATATATATATATATATATGAACAAAAAACAAAAACATGGTTCAACATATTAAGCATTGTATCATATTAAAGTGAAAAGTGTTCATTCCCGCGCTTGCGCGGGATATCTTGTAGTTGTATCATTAAATATATATATTTAAGTGGAATATATTTAAAGATAAGGAATCACTTTTTGAGTATTATGAGGTTATAATTTTGGTCGGGGTGTGATCAAATCCAATAAAGCCCGAAGGGCTTTATGATAAATTTGATAACCTCCCAACGGAAATTAAACCTCATAATATTTAAAGAATGATTCCTTATTATTTATATTTACATAATGTTCAGCAATAGTACGATTAAATATTTTAAGATAAATAAGCAAACCCCGCTGGTGCACCAATTATACGTCCTTTGAATTTATTTGAATGTATAGTACAAAATCGATATGTATTGTTATCACATGCAAAAACACTAAAAATTTGAATATATGAAAAATTAAACATGCAATGGAGAGAGTGAGGAAATATTTTTAAAATAAAAATCACACACTGAATTTTCGCAAGATGTACTGGCACACTGTTATGAACTTTACAATAAATTGTTTTGATAACTTTTGTTATCAAGGACAATGAAAGTAAAAACGCAAACAGTTAGGAATAAACGATATAAATGCATCTTTGGCAATATAAAGGATATTCTAATTTTGTTATTATTTTGTACGAGATGTATCTGCCTTACATGTCATTTCTCTATATAAAAATCTTTATATTTAGAATCTCATCATGTACCATAATGAGTACTTCCTGCTTATGTATCACAATATCCGATCCTTCAAGATGGTCAGGTCGGTCAAACTACTTACTCCATACTTTCCTTTGAGAGATGGAAGGTCAAGTAGATGTACTTAATAAAACTGCTATAAAATCAATGAACACATAGTTTTTTCTTTCTCAAGTTAATACCATACAGAAAATGATAACATCACCGAATTATCTTTGGCTTTTGCATTACGCTATGTTCAAGATGAGTACACTCTCTGCCGTTAAAGGTAGGTATTTATCAGTCCTGAATCATGTTATTGACATTAATTAAACGTTTACTGCTGATGAACTAATAGTTTATTATGATGATTCTTTATCAACATTGAATTTAAATGGAAGTCTTGAGTATATTATTAAAACGAGACAATCATCTATCAATGCATTATCTAATTTTACCAGCACTGGTTTTTAAATGCGTAAAGAAAGAAAATGTATTTCAAGGTTATTATCATTTGCAGGTCAGATATGCACCAATGACACGACAGGTACTTTTTCTTTCTTTCTTTACCGAAGTGGCCAATTTAAGATATAAAAAAGGATGTACTTCTTAAAGAAATGCATTTAAATATAATAAACAACACATATAAACTTCATAAAATATGTATAAACATATATGAACATATATATATGACATATATGTATTTTTATAGCTAAAATTCAGTCGTGTGAAACGTCATCCAAACAAGGAGAGCGAATGTATTTAGATTTCCACAGCAAGAATGACGAGGAAAACTGTATGTGTAAACTCACGTCATATTTCTCCGGAAGTTGGAAAATCAGCATCATATCCATGCCAAACAGTCAATCTTCTATTTCTGTTGTGACGGACTTAGGACAAATAGATAATGCCACCTTCATCAACTTCAGAAACAGTCCCTATGCACATATCGTAAAAAGAGGAGACCTTTTGTACATAAAACCGTATTACGTAATCGAAAAGCGAAGTTATTTTTGTCTACTTGTTTCATCTCAAGGTTCGGATATAACATTTCCATATTAATGTCAGATGCTTGCGTTTTATGAAATACACGATCTACATGGTGTAAGCGTGTTTTTACACCATAAATAATTTTATTTGATAAATGAATGAAAAGCCAAATAATTTCCTGATAATGAAAACCGTGTTCCAATTTAGAAATAACGTATATATTTTTTAAAATCATGATGAATGAACGAGTTTGATAGTTTTTGTGTAAATAAAATTAGAAATGTGATTCTTTGGACATACATGTAACTTAGCTTACAAAAGGTTGCTTATAACTTAAAAATCAACTTAGGTACATGTATCATTTACGGACGGTTTTGTTATGTTATAGAAAAATATGTACCCACTCCTTTTTAACTACAATGAAAAATTTTCTTGAATAGGTCAAGGTGAATTCGATGTTTCCTGTGGGAACAGATCCGTGTCACCCAACAACAGTGTACCGGATAAAACTCCCAAGTATCACGATGAGCAGCTTCCTGATAAATTATGTTAGTAATTCATTTTATAGTAGTAGTAAGTTGCATTGAAAGAGACATTATATCGCGCCTTTTTTATTATGTAAGAAAATTAGGGCATTTATATCCATATATTTTTCGTACACTTACGACATTAAATGCTTTTTTGTTTAAGGGAGAACAGTGAGTACGGTTCTTATATCGGTTCTAATGTGCCTATGTCTTGTCCTTCTGATAATTATGGTTCTTCTCCGAAAAAGGTAAATTATTTAACAGCTTTTCATGAAAAATGTTATTTAAAAAAATGCACTCAATGTACAAAGAAACCACCCTTCATCCTTTATTAATGTTCAT
This sequence comes from Magallana ariakensis, assembly GCA_020458035.1. Taxonomy (NCBI): domain Eukaryota; kingdom Metazoa; phylum Mollusca; class Bivalvia; order Ostreida; family Ostreidae; genus Magallana; species Magallana ariakensis. The sequence goes on along the minus strand of CM035812.1, from coordinate 48,483,765 downwards.
GTAACCTTATACATGTACATATATTTTTTTTCCTTTTTAGACAAACAAGAACAACAACAGAATCCAGCGAATCTGTGACTCCTATGTCACGCAGTATATTTTACATGATCAAAGATACCGATGATTTAACAGTCAGTACCGATAATGAATACGAACAATTGCGAATTTCATCTCTCCATGTTTACAATGACCTATCTCTGAAACTGATACCAGCGCAGACAAGCTATATAAATCTGTCATCGTTGAAATGAAACTTGAACATCATGTATATGCCAGTTTAACTTGTATTTAATAATAATGATAATAATGTTTTATTTAAGTTTGTTAAATATTCGTCTTAAATTTTAAATTTCAGAGATAATCATATCATCGAATTATGTATGAAACAATGGAATTGTGATTGTAAATATATAACTTTAATAAAAAAGGTAACGATTAAAAACGCAAGATGTTAAGGAAGCATTTAAAAAGGAGTTTTATGATTTTATCTTGATGTCAGTGCAATGAATTTTGTACGATCCGTGGTTGCATGTGATGAGAATATTTCGTACTTAATAAAAGTATTGACCAATGCGAGTAATAAATGTACGTAGCCGTAGATTGGCCTTGATCATTCAATCGCAGTTTAAGTAACATACTTTGATATATCATTTATACAACAATGGCGACGCCGACGGTTCGTGATTTCCAAAAAGAAAAAAAATAAATCAACTATTTTTATAAGTTAAAAATGACATCACGCATGATTACAATGATTTATATGTTCAACCAGCCACGCGTGTGAGAGATCTATGCGGACTTTGGACCGTGGCGTAAGACAATGATCATCAAGTTATGACAATATATAGTTTGCATATTTTGTTTTAAAAATATTAAAAATAACAGTGCTTTTTATGGGATTTCACATATCAATGAACATGTGTCCTTTGGACTGAAGAAGAAGAAGAAGAAGAATTGTTTTCACTTTATTTCTTTAATCAATTTATTATACAAAAACAAAAACAAAAGAAATTGTTATACAATTTATCATAATACAAAAAGTATGGGTCCTACATATATTAATAGGTGTTTTCAATTGATGAACGGGTTCATTAAGACCGCGGAACATTAACTGGCAAGATTGGAAATATACAGCTTACGTCAATTTCGCCTGTTACAGTCAAAACATTTGATATGGGCGGGAACAAATTGACGCGGACGTCTGAGAAAACAATGGATTGAAACTGTAGCTATAGGAAGTGTATCAATGGCGACTGATTCTCTGAAGTCATCGGACAATGATTTGCTATGCGTATAATCTCTCCCGAATTGGGATCTTTTCATATTTGCTGATTGAATACTTATTGATGAAATAAAATGTTTTTCAATCGCTTTGCTGATACTAAATAAAACGTGTTTCGATCGCTTAACTTATATAGCAAGTCAGGAACGCTAAGGTGGATTGAAAATACACTTCCTATAACTACAGTTTCAATCCAACGTTTTCTCAGACGTCCGCGTCAATTTTTTGTCGAATTATTAACAGACATCAGAATTAAGATTAGACGTCCGCGTCAATTTTTGGTCGAATTATTAACAGACATCAGAATTAAGATTAGACTTCTATTGTACACATGTTGATAATGTATATCAAAAATCGTCTTCATTGAATCGGACACGATCGTTCTTTTAAACAATAACTACACGTAACGGGACACAAGAATAAAATAAAATAGTTTTAAATCAAAACATCATGATTAATAGAGCTCGTTTCAAAATACCGTCGATTTTCTCTCTTGGTGACAGTCTTGTTTTCGGCAGCAGCTCACTAAATCCAGACGCCTGTCGTTTCGCCGGCATCAAAGACATGCCGCCGAAACTCCCACGCAGTACGACAGCATTAGAACTGGCTGGGTCGCTTTGCCGGTGTAACGACAAAAAGTGACCCCCGTAGAATATTGACCGGGGGTCATTTTTCTACGTAGAAAAATGACCCATTCGGTTGTAGAATACTTCGATTACACCGTAGAAATTATGGTCTATTATGGTCTAGGGGTCATTTTTCTCTGTGTGGGTTGTAGAAAAATGACCCTGTAGAATATCGACTACATGTATATTATTATTATTTTTGAGGTGGATACAGCGAGTGGTGGTACTGAAGGGTGGGTGGGTGGGTGGGCATTGCCTGCTTAATACCTATATTGTTCGAAAAACAGCTTGAGTACGCTTTTGTGATCACCTGTTATTGCTTATTATTATCATTATCTCAGTCTGTCTCTTAATTTTGTAAATTAAAAGTCATGTTTCGTTAATTAAAGTACACTGAATATAAAACGTTCCTTTTCCTTACATTTTTGCAACAGAAGACAAAGACGTAACTTAGATAACAACTAAATTTAAAATACTAGTAGATTTTAAAATTGGCGCGAATCTAGAACAAAATCATTACCTTTTGATTAGAGTAGAGTTTCTTGCATGTGTTGTTTGTATATTAAGGAAACAATTTTCCTCCTATGGGGGAACTTTGCTATTAGAATTTGAACAAAGCAAACCATTTTGCGACCTTTCATGTTGGTTTGAATAAACAAATTGGTCTCTGCAATTATTTTTTTAACTCAAACAAGTAATATATATATATATATATATATATATATATATATATATATATATATATATATATATATATATATTGTACGATCCTAAGAGCAGTTTGAGTTTTAAAGTGCATTGAAAAAAGGCAACATTACATTCTTAAATTACTCTGTAATCTAAAACTAGGGTGGGATAAGTTGTCAGAAAGAAGGGAAGTCCATAAATTTATCTTGTTTTATAAGATGGTAAATGGTATGGTGCCAAATTACTTACAAACTCTTTTAGAACCCTGTTTTCCACCTGAAATCACTTATTCCTTGAGAAATAATGATGGTCTTACTTTTGTCATTCCTCAATCCAGAACTTAATCTTATTTAAGAAGTTTTATACCTTATACAATTAACCTGTGGAATGAACTACCTTTGGACATCAGAAGTCTCCCAACCTTGTCTTCTTTTTCAAACTCCATTAAGAAACAATAATTCAAAACTCCAAATAAACTTTTTAATTTTTGGAATAGCAACGAAACAATGCTAGTAGTTTAAATGGTGACATTTTTTATGATTTTATTCGTAAAAATTCAATCTGTGAAAATTGTGTCTCTCGTACTGAAAATGCATATATTTTTCTTTGTCCTAAATGTAATGAGGAAAGAAACAGTCTTTTTTTTTATCAAATATCAATGCTATAATTGCAAAAACCAGTAACTGTAGATTTATTGTTTTTTATAGATGAAGACATTTCACATGATGAAAATACTGTACTATTCAGATTAGTTCATAACTACATTGTAAAATCTAAGAGGTTTAGCTAAAATTATCATATCTAATGCATGTACGCATAAGTAGTATACTTATGTTGTTAATGTACTATTAGTATATAAGTTTTTGATTATTTTGGATTTGTTTTCCTCAAACCGGTTTTTGTCAATCTTTTTTCCCCATCTGAATATATATCTTTATGCTACATTACATCATTTTATAAAACGGTTATCATTTCATTTGTCATTTATATTTTGCGCTTTACATATTACCTTGCACCTTACATAGGCATTGCCTGCTGCCTAATCCATTTATGTAAATATGTATTTGCATAATAAAATATGTGCAAGTTAAAAATCAAAAACAGACTTGATTAAAATCTATTAGAATCAATCACTCATATCTGTGGTCATAAACATGTTTAATAGAACTATCATAAGAATTATTATAATACTCTTAAAACCATCTAGTGTGATGTGTCGTGTATTAAACTTAAAATCAATAAAATTATCAAATATGTAAAGAAAATATGAAAATAAAATTTAGGCCAAAAATGTTTATAGAGAATAATACAAATTTGAGACCAAAAGTCCTCACTCACAAAAAGTTAACGTGCACCTGTAACATAAGCGGTGTTTTGTTTGGTTGTCAGACATTCACTTTAGCTAAATACAACATATATTTAAAAAAACCGCTTTATTCGTCGAAATTTCACATCTGTCTTCTAAGTTTTTTCTTCCAAAAATATGCAATACATGTACATACTCGTACAGAAGTCATTATTTAGGGTTTGTCTATGAAATCATCTACTAAAATTGTGGGGCCTATTCAGCAGAACGAGCAGACGCGAGCTGTCGCATCATTACCGTCTTTACTTATGCAGAAAGGGAGCACAACCGAGCGCATCATCATGCATGTACCTTTAGGGGGAGGACACAAAACTAAAATGACTTAGCGAAGGGGCACCATAAAGCAAGCTGACAAGTACTTAAAGTTTAGGTTAAACACAGACATCTTTTGTTTAAACTGATACTATATATGTAATAGGGTAAAACGGGTGGTGCATCCATCTTTTATATGTTTCCGCTGCCCCCTTTTCACTTGCCAAACATGAATGCTTCACGTATCACCTCTAAGTTTAATGATTTCTATGTAGTTTATAAGTGAGGTCAAAATTCTATGAGGGTCAGTTTTCAACGTGTGGTGGTGGTGGTGGGGGGGGGGTAGATCTACAGGTCTGGAATGGTTTTCTACTGAAGAAAAAGGACCCTAGTTGTCAGAGAATACTGACCCTGGGTCAGTTTTCTCCGAAGAAATTTGATCCCCGGGTCAATATTATACTAAGAAATGTTTATATATATTGATTTCCTAAGCACTCGTAGATCACAAGTTATTTACATGTTTGAATTGCTTCCTTACTCTATCTCTTCTCTCTCTCATTCAAGTCACGAGCGATAAATGTCTTAACTCCGCCTACTACAGTCTAATTGGATAATAGTCAGTCAACATTTTTCAACATCGAAGATGTTGGCTTTCACACAATTACGTCTGTATGGGTTTAGGGGTAAACCAAGAACAATGTCAATACTTAATAGAGCATTCTAATTAGCACAATTGGCTGCAACTATAATTAGCAACATAAAATATTCAGCGTGCTATTAAAAAAATATAGAGAAACTTTTTTTTTAAATCTGGCTTCACCTTTACCAAAATATTAAAATCACTCAACTGTTCCCCAAATCAAATCCTTTTTTAAAAAATTCATAAATATGAAATCAATATTCAGACTTGAGACTTGAGTATTGACTTCAGCAAACTTGGTGACGGCGGGGCCTGATAAAGCTCTATTCTGTTAAGCCAGCTATTAAAGTTCTCTCTCTCTCTCTCTCTCTCTCTCTCTCTCTCTCTCTCTCTCTCTCTTGGCATACATGTATATAAAGTGATTCCAAACACTTGTTGTGGCGGCGACATGATTTTGATGCCGGCGAAGTTACCGGCCGACTGAGTCTAGCGAGCGGCTGACGTAAACATTGGCTTTCACCAAGTGGGAAAATCGACGGTATTTTGAAACGAGCTCTAAATCTGTAATCGATTCAACTGAGAAGTCCGACACAAAATAGGTGCATGCTTTATTGGAAATTCATTGACCACGCGACTAATCAACAAGTGGCTGATTACTTAATGACGAATGCATTTAGTTGGCAATATTTTTATGCAAGAGACGATGGCGATAGCTTAATATTCAAATATAGCTGTACTTGGGAATTAACTAAAGAATCAAACATTGTTGGCGAATAAGTTTTAAGCTTATACTCTATACATGTACATATATATAGTATTACACGTGGTATCGTCTGTCTTTCTCCCGTGGTATTCAGAAACACTTGTGTAACAAGTTTACGCAAATCGATTGCATCTTTCCTTTCGTTTAATGCAGTAAACTAATTGAAGAAAAACAACCACAGCTAGCTAGGTATACATGCTTTCGCTTATTCTATTAATCAATTTCTGATATTTCAATAAAAATTAAGCAAATAAATACCCTATAATAAAGTGTTCTGTTTTATTTTCTGCTGCTAAAATTTTCAGAATTTGTAAAATACACATTGGCCTTACGTGAGTACCTCTAAGAAATTTTGCAGGGAGGTGCATATCTGCAATTTCTCTTAGTTTTAAAAGTTTCAAAGAGGTACTCAAGTGTGGCCACATTCAAATCTGGGGAATACTGCAGTAAAATGTACGATTCTTAGGTATTTTTAACGACCATGGTATGTTTGATGTTGCGCATGTGCTAAACAGCGGGGCCGAGTTGAAAAAATACATATGTATAGAAGGAGGATATTGTGCCCTACATTATACAATATGACACTTTGTATTGTTTCAAACTTGAATTTTGTGAACATTTTAAAGCATATTTTGATGCTTCGTGGCTCTAGCTCTAGCTCTTTAAAAAGATAATTCATTTTTATTTTCATGTGAAAAAAATTATCATGCTTGATTCTAGTTTTTCATTTTCTGCATTTGCATATTTTTGACATCATCTTAAGCATTGAATACTTATTTTTGAATATCGTCGGTCCTATAACACACCAGGCCGTGCAGGCAAATTGAATACCGCGTTATACACTGATGTATCCGTATGTGAATAATATTTGTAACCCTCATATTAAAATGCTGCAATTAATTTCCATAGTTTTCAAGGTTTCTAAATGATGAACAAACAGTAGCGAATTTCATTGACTTAAAATATGAAACGTCTCAATCAACGCAATAAATATTATCCGGCACTTTTTTTTTGCAATATGAATTGTAGGATACTGGCACTGTACCAGTTATCGGCTAAAATTTAACGTTTTCTTTTCGTATTTCCTTATTTCTTGATATTTTTGAATAAAACTTGACATACTTTAAATAGTATACTCCTTGTTTATGCACCTGTTAGGTTAAATCATTATTAAGAACCCAAAACATCGATCTTTTTGTGTGCTTTTTTAGCACGCCCAGAATTTGCCGAATTTTTACGATTTACTGTACCAGTTATCGGCTTCGCGATAATAACATATAGTAAAATCCTTGTACATGTTAATTTGATACTCTGCAAAATGTAATTTGAATTATGTCCCTTTTGGGGTCAGACTTAAGTTCGTAGGGGTTATGAAGCATACACAAATCTCATAAAATTATTCGTTTGTTATCATACGGTAATACACAAAATCGTAGACTATTCAATGCATAATATTGTGCAATCAGGCGTTCAACTGCGCTATGAATCTCTCAGAATTTAGTGAATTCCTTTTGTTTCTACATGTTATATGTAATGATATTATATGTCAAATCAAAGAAGGGAAATAATAATGTATCACAAAGGGGTTATATTCTATTTTTAACATATTACGTCACTTCCCCCACTGCTGAAAGTGCAAAGATGTAAATCAGCGGTAAACAATGATCGTTTAAGCTCATGATAAAACATATTCAAGTAAGTTTTCAAGCAAACTTACTTTTCTTAATTCAAAACAGAGGACTGAATTAAAAAATCTCAGATAGTCGCGTGCTATAAACCCGAACTCTCAGTTTAGCCGATAACTGGTCTTAGCCGATAACTGGTACAGTACCAGTACAACTCTCAATCACGTAATAGGATGTATTCCAATATGATACATTAACCGCGAGCCCCCTAAAAAATATGTTATCCGAAGATCGACTTAAGGAGGCCGACTTTGGCTTTCATGGCGCATGTTTTTGCGCATTCTAGTAAAATACCGGGTAGTTACTTAAGTTCTGAATGCTTATTTTTGAATATCGTAGATCTAATTTGTCATACCAACAATTCGTACTCATCAAGGTCACAGCATGGCTATATGGTTACACAATGCTCGTTTGAATAAATTTGTATGATTCAAATCAATTATTATAACACCGGTACCAATATAGAAAAAAAATAAACATCAACAGATAAATATTTTGTTTACTAAAATTGTAAAAAATATAAAACCCTGAAAAAGTATTGTACAATAGAAACTGAATGTTTCCTAATTTTGTACAAATTATTTACATTTCAATCATTTGCCTTCTAAACATCATACTTGACAACTAGATTCCATTTCAACAGATTGTAAAGATGAAATTATAGAATTTACGATAACATTTTAAACTAGCAGTATACCAACGACATCACAGTATTACTCATTCGTTATTATATTGTTATGTGCAAATAATTAAGAGGGATCGATGGTCTTGGCCATATTTAGACTGTATTGATCTCCTTTAAAAGAAGAGCTCTATATAAAAATATAGGGAAATACCATTATCTAAAATGTAAAATCTATGGATTTTTTCTTGACTAAATAATAGTTTATAGGTAAAAAAAATCATATCTGAAAGATTTTGGTAGATCTGATAGTTACTTTGTTGATCATCAAGCCTCCTTAAAATCAAATGAATTTCGACTTGCCATTGTGTATGTCATTGAAATCAGTTTTCAGTGCAATTCAAAAAGTTGTCAAAGTATCAATATCCATACATATTTTATTTTGTTTATAAAAGTACTATCTTAATTGCGTTGCTTTATTCGCTTTTTTTATTCATTTTACTTACATGATAAACTTGAATAGTTTAAAACTTCATTCGATCATAGCTTAATGAATAATGCGTTTATAGAAATCCATTTGGGATTGATATTAAACTCTTACTTTAAAGCCAACTCTTAAAAGGATCACTATATTTGATATTTTATAAACAATCTGCATTGTAGACTGTAAAAATTTAAAAAATAAAAAAAAATAATTAGTTAGCACATTAGTTCACACTAAGTCTTATAAACTGATAAAGATCTGTTCTACAAATCTAAAATAGAGTTTAGTTGAAAAGGACAAGTACATGCAAAGGAAGACAGAATGAAAAACTGAACATTATGGGTATATATTTCAATATTTATACATATACTTGATAATAAACACAGTGAAACTTGATATTTCTACTGAATGTAATCGTTGGGCAAAATTTTCGCTATGCAATAAACAAATCTTTAAATAAGTTTCATTTATAGTTTATTGACAACAATCAAATAAAAAAAACAGTCGTTCGATCATGCATTAAACGTTAATTATCTAAAACATGCAGTTAAAGTGGATAACACATGGTGTTGTTACATTTAGTATTATTATTACTAAATCTGATATAAACATGAGATAAAACTTTGTGATTCAGTCAAAAATGGGACTGAATTTGCACAAAAATGTAACTGAATGACACCCTACTACAATTCAAATAATATGAACAGAGTATTTAATGAATATTCAGTTGACTTATAATAATTGTCATACAATTCAATGTAGGTTCATACTATACAAAGTTACAATAAATCCATATATAAACTAATTTCACAATTGTTTAAGGACATTAAAAACTACATAATTATAAGTATACACATGTAAACAGTTCTTTAAAGATTTAAATAAATTAAAATAATCGGGAAAAGTATTCTGTCAAAATGCATCAACTCGTATATTTTTGATATTTTAAGTGTTTCAATATACGCGAACTATCAGGCACTTGATGCAATACATGAATGTGTGTATGGTGCGTTCAGAATACATTTATCATTGTACAAGGAAGACAGCCGCCTACACGAAGCATTAATTGATTGGTGCTTTTATAACATTTTAAGCTGTATTGTACTTATATTATTCTGTGCAAAAAATTGATTTGTAAAGCTAATATATTAGTGTACCAGACACGAAAATGACGTTCAGCTGTATTGTACTTACATATTTTTGTGAGAAATTTGTTTTGTAAAATTCATTTTTAAGTGTAACAGACACGAAAATGACTTAAACAGGTGTACACAGTGTTATTCAACTGTTTTTCATTCAATTCAATTTAAAATTAACGATAAAACTGCGCATTATACAGTTATTCCCTTAAAAGAATTTCATCCGATTTTATTCAAAACGCATGGATGTTACTTGAAGGAAGCATAAGAAATTTTGGTTGCATGTACAGGTGACACTGGATTGACTCGAACTTCGATCACTCGAAGTTCTTGATCTTTCGAAGTAAATTTTGGGTCCAGTTATAGATATTTTATTGTTATGAAGAGTAACCTGTAATTCCGCAAAATAACATATCCAAGTTATTACGTTGAAATTTATAAGCATGATTTTCAAAAACGGCTAGTTGCATATTCAAAACTTCATTTTAACATGAAAAAAATGGCAGATGCTACCAAAAGAAACGAAAAAAAATTCAATCACTATCAGAATCAATTTTGAATGGAGATATCGACTTAAATACTAATTGGCCGACTACAAATGATGTGTTGACATATATTTCATTTATCATGACACTTATAGTATCTGGATGGTTATTTTTTAGCAGAGAAAACTGTTATTAGTCATTTCTCTTTTAAACAATCTCCTTATGCCAAAGCCGTTCAAAATGAATATGTTTTTCTACAAATTACAACTGAAAATCCTAAACACATTTTAGACGTTATCAAAGACACTTTGAAATGGGATCATGTTTTTTTTTTTGCTCTCTCTATGCTTATTCTAGTCACATGTACTCTAGTGCTACTCAATATGAGTAAGCGGTATCGATGTGGAACAACGATTATTCTGGAAGTAACTTGGGTACTAATTGTGCTATCATTCCGCTGATTTCCCTGTCATTGTGTCCATCCTTGCTTGAGATAAATCCACCCTCTTCAATTTGAAACATGTACATTAAAGATTTTCCGTCGCGAATATTGATTACTGATTGGACAGATTTCAAAGTTGCAAACAAATTACAATATTCAACTATTGAAATTCCACCCTGTACTTAACTGTCATGGATAAATCGATATCGAGTAAAGAAAGTTATGAAACAACCTTACATGGCATATATTTTGTTGAAACACGGAAACATAACAATGCCTATTCCTTCAATCAGTATCCAAAAGCATTTTGAGTATTACAAATATTAAGACTTCTGTCTTCTAATGCTTAATTTGCACCATCATTGGCATGTTTGTTTATTATGATACTTGCATTTTTTTCATATATGTCTTTTCATTTGAACTGATTATCAAATATTTTGTCGAGCGGACGACGGCAGACCAAACTATAATTACTTGATGCTGTTATCACATATGAATGTATATTTGTAGCCAATATATTGATATATAAACTGAACTATCTGAAACATGTTTTATTCTTATATATTATATATTTACTAACTGGTTTTTTTTCTTTCTATTTTTGCATGTACGTTTCCAATATTAATGGATTGACGATCCGCCCAATGTGCAAAATCCAATTGTCAACAATTTGAAATCTGGGTCCCTAAGGACCATGTTTACATCTCACAAACATTACCTTAAGTGACTGAAAACTGTTAATGAACTATGTGATCATACGAACATTGTGTTTCTCCATCAACAGTGATGATGTGAACTTTCAAACAATTTACAAACAGTGGACACGGTGAACAGTGTTATTTTTGTGAACTATATATGTATGTGACATTATAGTTAGATGTTGTAATTTATATCATTGTTTCAAATTGCTTACACTTATAAACGACGGTGATGTAAAATATTGTTGGCACTCATACTATTTTTAAATTTGGAGCACCAAATTTTTATGGGCGTGGAAGTAATTAATATAGAATTTTTTGTATTATTTTATATTTGATTGTATATTCATAGTATTCATTAATTTTAAAGGTCTTATTTCTTGTATCTAGTGCAAGGTCAAATGTTACCTAACTTATGGGTCAGTTGTGAAATATTGTTGATCCTTCTTTACAAATTGTGTATTCTAGGTAGTCGCTATTCAAAGACGATCAACATATTATCTAATTTTTTTATTACAACTAAGTATTGGGACCAAGCACTAGGGTTATTAATTAATTCATCAAATATTTCATGTACGTGATCACTGTTTGAGTAAAGATAAGAATGTTGAATTTTGATAAAGTTTATTATTATGGACCAATGCTGATATTGGTGTTATGAAATAAGAAATTGAAAATTTGGCAATGATGTACTTTTAATTAAGATTATGAAACAGTGATCACAGGCTGACCACATGCTGTCAAGTCACATGGGTACTAAGAAAGTTAACAAGTTGTGGAAACGTCATGAAAACCGGTTCTGAGGTATAACATGGCCAAGCGAGCCCTGACAACCTCAGTTGCGGTTTCTCCTTAATAAATTTATAAAGATATACAACTTTCTTTTAAGGTACGTATGTGTAATCCAATCTTAGCGTTAGTAATATCATTTATAAGTAAACGCAACGGAGATGTAATAATTTGCAATCTAAACTGTTATTAACTATTTATTTATTTTTCAGGATATTTTGTTAAATTAAGTGAATTATTGTTATTTATTAATTTGTTTTCTTTTATAATCCTGAGTTGCGGTTTCTACTTAATAAAATTACACAGATATACAAATTGTTTTCTTTTTAGGCCAAGTCATAGAGACTGAAAGCAAGCTACTTGATCCATTGCCCTCGCTATCCAAGCATCCCCGCAATATCCACATCAAAATTTCAATACAACACGTACCATTAAACAATATTAAATGATTAAACTTCGACCAAAACAAACAAAAAGAGATTATAGGCAATTTTTATCGATAAATTAGTCGTATTACATATATTTACACATTGGTGACATCATGAACGAAAGTAGAATGTCATGAAAATTTGATTGAAAGGCTTTGTAAACAGATTTAAAATACAAGAAATCGAAATAATCTAATAAAATACAATGTAGTTTTTTGTTAATAATTAAATAAAAGAATACTGGGACAAAAGTTAACTTTATGTAATATTCGCGAAAATGTTTGTCATAATGCTTTAATTCCTCAGCCACGCTTTCCTCTGTCGTTGTATACGATATACAAATTTGACTACAACAACATTTTCCATTATAATTTTCACATAAAATACGTATGGATAGTTTGTTCGTTACTGCACTTGAACTTGAGGTAAAACTGCTTAATCAACGAGAATATAGAATTCTAGCAGCAGTTTTTGTTTTTTGTTTTTTTTTTTATAAAACTGAAATGTTTTTTAATTGTTATGTTTATTGTTTTGTGAAAACTTCGTGGTAGGGTTGTTCTACTTTCTTTTATTAAGAAATATACGTAGGTAATTTATAGTTATAGCTGGATAATGCAACGATGTGACTGCAATGTCCTTCCCGAGTTTATTGCATTATAGTTACATCTGCCGAGTATGATTCCCCCTGCTTTAATTAATTCATAGCACTATAGATACTAACAGGACTGATATCGACACGCCCCGTTTATTGATTGGTCGAAACATACAGCGACTGAAACTGACAGGAAATTGACAGAACTGAAATCTTTATGCCCCGTTTATCGACTGGTCGAAACCTACAGCGACCTAAGAAAAATCACGGACTGCACGAAATAATCATGATGATGTCAGACTCAAATTCCCATAGGGGACGATTTGGCTGTTTCTTTTATCTAACGTACTGATGTACATTAACAATAATTTAATTAATTTAACTTACTTTTTACAATCACTAATTAAATTTTCATCGCAGAAAAAATTTACATAACCCGCTAACGCGGGTTATGTATTTTTTTTCTGCAATGTCGCCACATTCATATCCTGCATGAATCATCAAAGTAAGCATTTTATTGTTTAAATATATATAAAAATAAAAATATCAAGGTTTTAGTCTAAATCGATAAAGTAACTCAATTTTAAGATTGTATGGTACAGTTTGAATATGACAACAAATTGCGCGTATGCGTCCTTAACTTAGCCGCGAAATTACATCGTATATAGGTTCTCCATTAATACTCATGTCATTATATCGACTTTGATCAATATTTTTTTTATTGCATGCTTTTCTGAATGTGCATGCATAGGTTACGGATAAAACGAAAGCAAAGCAAGCAATGAAGATGATACTAAAAACATAAGGATTAGTGAGATTCACTGAGACAAGATTGAGTCCTTCTTCGTTTTTTGAAATGATGTCATTATCTAAACAATTAAAAATAAATATAAACTATATGACTTAGTGTTTAAAAAAAACATAAAAAGCTTAGTTATGACAATTAACGTACTAAGAATGCCTCAGCAATAAAAACAAAATGGAAATATTTTTTTCAAGTTCTCAAATACGGTTTTATAAAATAATAATAATCTAGAAGGAAAACTTGCATTACATAAAGGTGAATATTAACTTACATGTACGGTTGGAATCAAAGTTACAGCCCCAAAGAGAATTCTGTGTGTCATTACATATCATACGACAATCATCTTCATATCCTAAAAACTGACCAAACCTTTCTTTAACATTGAACAAAATAAACAAATAATAATAAAATTTGCACTACCATATGTCCGAACTATATATATATTTAAGGAATTAGTTCAATAGCTACACATTTTATACGAATATAAAATGAGTTGGGGCAGTTTACGATTTATAAACCGCGAAGCGGTTCACAAAAAAGCGTAAACTGTTCCAACCCATTTAATATTCGTATTAAATGGGTAGCTATTTAATTCATTCCTTATAAAATAATTTTTCGCTATTAATTGTAGATTAAAACGGTCCTTTGATCTTTAAAATGACATTAAATTGTACATAATTCAAACGTAACGCCTGGCAGATTGATACGTTTTTGACGTAAGGCAACATTCTTTATACGATATAAACTATTTTTTTCATCCAATCAGAAAGCGCGTTACATCCAGAATTAAATTATTTAGAAATATTGATAAATATAGAATGTTTTACAAACAAAGATTTCCTCGAGTACCAGTTTTTTTCACTTAAATGTAAGGTGAGTCCATATCCAAAAATATTCATTAAAAGCTATGAGTTCACTACCTTTAAAAACGCATTGATCATCATAAAAATATTACTGTGCACACTGTGAAAGTTGACCTTTTGGATAGCCCTGTTATTTTGGGGATTTGCAAGACCTTTATGAAATAATCACATTATCTTTTTTAATATTTGACAATAGGAAAATTTTGTAAACACATGTATTTTAATTTTACCTCTTTTTATTTTTCAATACAAAAGCCAAATTGTTATTAGAAAATGTGTAGTAAGTGAGATAAACACAAAACTGCCTTTGACATAATCTACTTTGATAAGAATTCGAAAAAAAATTGTTTCATGATAACTGCAATATTTTTGCAGGGCAAACTGATATTTGTTGGTGAACATTAAAGAGTTCTTTTTTTAACTCTGATTTGTTGTCTAAATCTAGCTAAAACTTTGACCCAATAAACAGCACCAGAGTTTCTTTAAAATGAAAAACAAACGAATCTTAATAAATAAATAAGAACTAAATAATCCAAATCAATGATAAAAGCTGTTATTTGAATAGCAAAAGGTTTGATGAACATAATAAACTTATATTATATATATATATATATATATATATATATATAAGCACAAACATTGCAATAACTCTCAAATTAACATAACTCTGCCCATAGTGAAGGATATAGATATACATAAAGCACAGGGAAATTCACTATATTGGAGCTCCACATCCGCCCCGGCGGGGACTTGAACTCACGACCTCTGGAAACTACTCTCATAGCTATATAATTTATGTATAGATCTATGCAATGTTTATCGTTCCGATCCTCTCAAATTGTCGTTTAACTGTATTCTGCATCTCAAACGACCGTGTAGTGAGCGACCAGCGCGCTAGGTTCCGTTCGTCATCGAAAGCATTATTTTTTGTCTTGCCTAGTTGTCCGAGTGGTTAGCGCGGTGGCCACTCATTGCTAGGAGAGTAGGTTGCAGAGGTCGTGATTTCAAGCCCCGGCCGGGGCGGAGGTGGAGCTCTAGTGTAGTTAATTATATATATATATATATATATATATATATATATATATATATATATATATATATACCGGTTTCTTGTGTTTCTAAAACTCTATCTAAAATATGTTGCGGACATCGTTTTTATGCGAAAATTGATAATAAACTTGTGCCCTGTTTCATTTCACGCTAAACAATGGGATGATATGGCATGAAATGAGCTAATTTTAGGCTAAAATTGGAGGTCACTTTTTCTTGACTTTTATGAAATATTAGTTAAATGTGCCAATATACGTCGATAGAAATACTGAAATATTGTTAAATATGTTTTTTTTGAAACAGCACGAAGATAACCCTATGCATAAACTAGCTAGAAATTTGGTCTGCACTGAAAATAAGGAAGCTAAAATTACAGTACTCTAAAACAACTGAGTTATGAAAAATGTTCATTTTCTTCTTAAAAACCTTCCGCCACAAAATATAGTCCCTTACTTAACTATGTAAATATGTAATTTTCTCTAAACTATGTTATTCAATATAGTTTATTTGGTATTGTAAAATAGGAATTTACAAGTAGAATTAAAATATGACACAGAATTGCCAGACTAGAGGTGACCCAAAATGGCTACCAAAAATCAGAGGAACGAACCTCTTTAACAAATTAAGAGTCTTATCTGAGGCGTCTTCAGCAGATCCGGTGCTCGCGAACGCTCGCCAAAATGCCCTATACCTGCAACACAAATTGTGGCAAGCGCTCACGAGCACTCACTCTTCTGAACACGACTCTGGTTTCATTTGGTAATATGGTATGTTTCTCTGTGTGAAAATTTCACGAATTTCTCAATATAAGACGTATGTCTGATAACGAGATAATGAGAAGGCTCCTTCCCTCAAATGAAACAATAATTTCTTTAAATTGTTGTTAGCTTAATATACTAGTAGTTACTGTACCTTTCTAAACTACTTTTGCACAAGAGATTGAATATTGACATAAGTTGCGTGGACCCTGAGGTCCACGCAGAAAATATATAAGCGATGTTAAACCGGATGCTATGGGGAAAATTCAGCTTGCGCATGAGCTAGCCTGGTTCCTGCGCGATATTACGGGTATTTAAGGGAACCAGGCTAGCATACGTTTATCTTATTCGGGATCGGGATTCCATGCCATATGCACATGTTCAAAGGCGCTATAATTGTAAAATTGTCGGTGAACAGTACAGAAACAAAGTATTCCTTCATAGGAAATGATCGGCATGTGATATACATGTATACTGTCAGCATCATGGAATACGTTAAAGTTATCCTGAAACTACAACTTGCATCAAATAGCATAAATTGCGATGTTTCAATTATTGTTTTTTTTTTCGAAATACTTTTAGTAGACGAGGCTTGTATACTTCCCCATTAACATTTTTACGCATTTAAGCATGATTAAATAATAATGTGACTTTATATAATATATGAATTATATATATATACATGAGCCCCCCTTCCCCCTCCCGATGCTACGTGCCTAAATCAATTTACACGAAGCTGCCTAGTTAACAAAGTAGTGCAATGCGTAATGTGTATGCAAATAGTGAATTCGCCGAATGCCTGATACTATACATGCAATCTTCATTATTTTAGTTCATAATTATGTTTATTTCTGAGGTAAAAAGGTCAGTACTATACGTGATACAATGTACAAATTTAGTGGTTAAAGACACTAAAACCAGGCTTGCTACTATAATATGCATCATAACACTTTTGCAATTAGAGGTCCCCTCTGTAGATGTCTTTATATAAAAGCAGGGAGCTAGAGTCGGTGAAATCTGTGATAATGTTAAGGCTTTCACGTTTCCGTTAGAAACACATGCAAATGGTCAACGTATTGGAGTCCTTTTTTAAAGGACAGCAACTTGTTAAAATATATTTACATCATCTTGAATAAACATATGACGAAACTGCTGTCTTCACCTGTCCCCAAACTAGCTTAAACTTTATGCTTCTATACGTTCAAAAACTCCCTCTTTTTTGGTTTCATGACAAGCAATCACCACTTTGTCTTGCTATTAAATGTAACAAAAAATCGAAGAGTATTTCTTGACAACCTTACTTTGATTAACACACAATTGTTTACTTCTTATAAAATGTAAAATTATTATTCATTAACCTATACTAATAGTGAAGTGTTTTTACAAAAGTGGACGCATTTCAGAAGAATATTTTTTTTTTAAATTGCAGACTCTAACAATTTTACTAATTCAATCAACAAACAGGTACTGTGCAAAAATTATTTTGTCCTGGAGGAAGAAAACTCGTGCATTGCCCTGAGTACCTGAGATCAGCGTAACAGCTTTTGCAGGCAAAGTTGAACTTTTAAAAGATGATAAATACGTATACCTTTATAAATTAACAATAGCAGGCGAATCAAGGAAATCTGATAAAACCCTCTAATTAAAAAAAAATATCGATGTCCATTTTCTTGATAATCTGAATGGCAATCAGTAAAATCTATTTTCATTGTAAATTGCTTAAAAACAAAGCTAAAAACTTTCGCTTACCATTGATATAAGATGTGTTGCATCCAAACATGTGATTACAACGATTTTGTGCACAACAACACCTCAACTGACAATCGATTCCAAAACTCGGATATCGACAAGTTTTTTTACAGTCATGTCCCGTATAACCAGTCGGACAGCCTGTAGTAGTAGTTTTAAAATTATCGACAACGGCCGTGATTATTAGAATTAATAATATATGAATAATAGTTATAATTGACAAATATCATACTAGACGCACAAACTCAGGTAATTGGTTTATTTATTTGTTTGTTGTTTTGTTTAAGAATTTCCCGCTTAAAATTATTGTTTTGTTTTATTAAAGGTAACAAAATACTTTAATAAATTAAAGTAATTTTTGAAAATGAAAAAAAATATATGAATTTGATTAAAAACAAAACTTTATTCGTTGTTGTTAATTAAGTAACTAAATAGCGACACCACACAGGTGAACAATTTCTTTCTTATTCCCTCATCCTCTCGTATTTATTTTAGTATATCATACTCATTACATGCATATTTATTTTCTTACGATATCAACAGTATCAATATTAATTATTATTTATTTTGCAACTACATGTATTTATTTTAATCATGTATAGATAGATAAAAATAAAAATTGTGTTACACCTTTTGACTTTGATGAGTTTGTCACTTACGTTGGGACATAGTACAACCGGAAACGTGATTACAACGATCTTGTTTACATTCACAATGCATCTGGCAGCCTTCTCCGTAACTTGGATATCTACAAATCAAATTACAGTCGGATCCAAAGTAGCCTGCGATGCAGCCTAGTGAAATATGATAAAAAAGTATTGTTAAATGGAGACATGATTATAATTTAGAGAGATAAGTAAATGAAAGAATGATAAAATTACAAATGAAATAAATGACAGATGTCGTCTTTAAATATATGTATATCTTTGAGACAAAAAAAAAAATAGACGATTGGGGAAGTATACCGGTGTTTTACTTTCATTATGTTCACAACCTATCATTTTCCCGCACAATTAATGCAGTTGTAAATATTGATAACGCAAGCAGATTAATCGTTCAATACAATTTCATTAACCCCTAAATGTGTACATGTATCACATGAGCCAAAGAATTAAGGTAACTGGTATTACAAGTAAAATGTGCAAATATCACGGGTCATCTATGAAAGTTGTATCGATATCGGAGCCTTTTATTGAAGCAACTAGTGTGCCTTGAAGTGTGACAAAAATGTTATGTTTATTACTGTGTAAGCATCAACTGTTTCAACAAAAGCATTTGTGCAAAATAGTGTAAATACATGTATATATGTAATTATAATTATCTGCACGACAAGACAAAAAACTCTTACAGCGCAAAGAAAAAAAAATTAAAAAAAAAATCCATTTTTTCTAACGTAAAATTAAAACCATATTACATGTATATACATGTAACAATGAGTATACTTTATAACAATCGTGAAATTGTAACAGCGTGGGGATAAAACTAGTTACGGTAAACAATGGAAATATTCAGTGAAGTAAACATGTACACGTATGCTAGTACTAATTTATAAATAGCAATTAATATGTTGACTTATGAACACAACAATATTATATCCCAAACAAACTCATATCATTATTATCAAAGTTGCACTGTTCTTTTTCTTAAATTGTCTGCTGCGTGTTTTATAAAACAGTTTTAAAGGATTGCGTGCGCTATCATAGATTATTTGCTCTCAATATCAAAACATTTAATATCCCTAAAAATGTGCCTAGTAGTATAATCATTTGGAAACAGTTATTTTTTTCTGAAGATTTGCATATATAAATAAAAACATTTGAGAATATGATATTTAAACAACAATGCACTCTATAATTTTAATGCCCAATTATTAAGAGAAAAGACCATTTAATCATTCGTTAGCAAAATTGTGGGACTATGTAGATACGACATACAACTATTTAACAATGATGATTTCACTTTTTTAAATTCACATTTTCTATTTAATGCATGATAAAAATATTTTTTTGAAATGATTATTCAAACATTGATAAAATTTGGCACATATTTAACCATATTTACATGTAACCATATCAATTTTTTTTTCAAATAATAAGCTGTAATTAAAAAGAAGTAAATACGAATAAAGAATTATTTCTGTAACAACTAGATGATATCCCGCGCAAGCGCGGGGATTAACAATAATTCACATATTATATTATATTTACATATTATATTATAATACAATGCTTAATATGTTGAACCAGGTTTTTTTGTTCATTTTTCTATGTATTGTGTCCGAAATTTGTCATAATTCGTTTTCTTAAAATATTTTATAAAATTGAAATAAAAAAGCAACAAATTAATTTATAAGGTTTACTACCAATCAGTCGTGGTATAAAAAATGGATATGTTATTTAAAAACGTGTACGCACTTTTCGCCATAGTGTTAATTAGTCAACCCCATTTTTGGTATCCCGTTCTGTTAAGTTCTTTCCATCAAAAATAAAATCGCGTCTATTGGCCCATTTTATTTATTAACTTTTTTGTATTAACCAGATGTCCGATCTGCCCACAAAGCATGGTGACTCATACTACATTCTCCAACATGACGTTAATTAGTCAAACCGCGTTCTTGGTTACCCCGTTCTGGAAAGTTCTATTCATTAAAACAAAAATCGCACATTCAAGAAACGAATTGGCTCAATTTATTTATTCAACATTTGTCAAATCTCAATTCTTATGTATACCCGAAATAGGTTCCCAGGATATATATTCACTCTTTACATAATCATTCCATATTATTTCATTGTAAGTATATTTTTTGATGCAAACTTCGACCGACTTGGATCCGCCAAAGCGTGTCCACCACCTTACTCACATATTTGCTATTTCGGGCTGGTTTATCGAAAATGAAAGTAGGTTTTTAATTTATCTTATAATAATTACTTATCAGGTAAAATTCAATTATAGCTTACGGACATCAACTCACACGTTGAAATGCCAACGGTGTGAGCAGTTACTCGGGTGCAGGCATTTCGAAGTTTATTGGCAAAATGTCTTAATTTATAAGTATAGATTCAATTTTGGCAATTTTGTATTGAATAAAGAGTCTTACCCTGAGAAGTTCTATTTATTGCTTTGCATCTATCAAAACATGTATATTCACTTAAATTAAAGCCGTATAGACGTAAATTGAAATACATTTTTTCTACATAAAAAGGTTGAAATGTAATAATATTAATTTTAAAAGAAATAGAAACACTTACTGATTACTATTTGGATAAAAGCTGCAAATTGTCACAAAAACCAATAAACATGTATATGGCAGGAGTTGTAACATTTTAAATCAAATTTGAATAAAAATGATCGCAAGCGTATCTGAGTCACTCTTATGTAACGTTTTATAAATCAAACGAAGTACTTAAAAACGCATGTCGCTCTTTAACACACTCAAGATGTTCACAAGTGTAATTACAAAACGTCAATTTCCAACATATGTTTAACACATAACGACATTCCTGCGGTTGCAGTGCCATAAAATAAGAGCAACAGAGTTATGACGAACTAGAGATACATTGAATAATATTTATAGACTGAAATGAAGTGATAGTATTACTTCAAACGTACAAATTGTATACCATTTCAATATTAAGAACAAGGTTTGAAAAGTAATTTAAAAACGTCCTTTATATTGCCTAAATAAAACTAAGGTGTTAATTGTTAACATCCTTTATCAAATGTACTACTTGGTAAGAATATAATTGATGAATTTAAGAAATAAGGCTTACCAAGTGCAAATAGCAAAAGGAAGACAATTCAGAAAACTGTAAACGTATTTACGACTGCTTGTAAAAAAAAGTAGAATAAAGTTCTAAGTTTGTAATTTTTAACAGCAGATTGCTTAGAATAGCGTATGCATTTTAAATGAAATAATTTTATCATCGAAAAATAAATTTACTTTTTTATATTCAAAACCAGTTTAAGATTTATTGAATTTTCTTAACAATTACTTGTTTAAAAAGCTGTGTTTATATTGAAACCTACAAGTGACAACTACCTGTTACGATTATCAAATATTGCTTTTGACGCAAATTATAACAACTGATTGTTTAAATGTCAACATCAATTTAAAGTTTGCATGTTTAAACATCTTAACGACCAATAATTATTGCTATGAGCAAATCAACGAATCAAGTTTGCAAGTCTTTACAAGCAATGATCGACGTGTCTTAATAACAGTTACTGCTAGATACATGTAAGAATGTCAGAAGTTAAATTAAGGAGGTATGATCCTGCAATCAAAAGTCTTAAAGTTTTTTTAAAGTATATTCTTTCCATCTACACCTACAGCTTAACCAAAATTCAAAACAAAAATTGGGGATCTATATGCTTCTTTCGGCGATACGGTGCACATAACATGACGTTTCTGCACTAAAAGTGCAACTTACAGATACATGTATGTCGCTTTTTCCTCTATTAATTTTCACTGGAATGGATTATGACATCAATACAATCATACTCATTTTATTTTAAAGAAATAAAATTTTAAAAAATATAAAGAAAAAGTTTCGTCATCTAATTAACATGTTGACCTTTTTGTACTAATAAAACGTATTATGTTGGCATCGTTCAATAATATTATAACAGTAACTTGATCCAAAGGGTCGGATCACTTCGAGTTGCCAGGCGCGGATCATCAGATCAAACGAAACGCGAAGCGTCGAGTTTGATCTGATGATCCGCGCCTGGCAACGAGACATGATCCGGCTCTTTGAATCAAGTTACAGTTACAATGATAAATTTATTATATTCCCTTGTCCACTCCTAAGTTTTAATTGCAAAAACTATCTTTTTAAAATCAATTGTGTGACGTTTAGTTATACAACAAAGTTTTTTTTACACGAACTCTTTTAAAACGCGTAAAATAAAGACGCTATTTAATGTGTACTACGTCATCAGTTTCAGAGAGTGGTGATAAGGAATCGGAAATCCACTGTGTAGTGATCCAAAATATCAGATCACACTCTGTAAAATTGACAGTATCAAGAAGGAAAACTTCATACTTATATAATAAATATATATTATTATAACAGTAACTTGATCCAAAGGGTCGGATCACGTCGAGTTGCCAGGCGCGGATCATCAGATCAAACGAGACGCGAAGCATCGAGTTTGATCTGATGATCCGCGCCTGGCAACGAGAAGTGATCCGGCTCTTTGGATCAAATTACTGTTATAATGATAAATTGATCATATACCCTTGTCTATTTAAAAGTTTTAATTACATAACTATGTTTTTAAAATCAACTGTATGACGTTTACTTTTATAACAAAGCTAATTTGAAACGAACTCTTTTAAAAACGCGCTAAAATGCAGACGTTTTTTTAATGCGTACTACGTGAGTGGTGATACGGAATCGGAAATCCACAGTGTGGTGATCCGAACAATCAGATCACACTCTGTAAAACTGACAGTATCAAGAAGGGAAAATTGATGGGTATATAATAAAAGCTTATCTTTTAAAAAAGGGTAGCTAGCGCTGTATCCAGTTTTATGCACACAAAGGAAGGTTCGTGATTAACAGGGTTATTTTGGTGGATCCTTAAACGTTTAATTATGAAGAATAAAACGGGGGGGGGGGTGTGGAGGGGGACAATATGGTAGTGCGAAGGTGCAGTTTTATCGGCAATGGCATCCGAGTTAATGTTTGTAGACGTTAAAGTAAGATATATATTATTTTTGTTTTAAATGATAGACTGTACACAGTCTATTATCTGTTAGTATATTTATTTTTTTAAACCATGCTCTCTGAACTTTAAAGAATCGTCATTTAATTCAATTTTTTTTTATAATGGTCTACACAGCTGATGCTGATACTCGAGTCTGTTTGGGTTGATTGGGCACCCATTGGTCTTTTCTTCGCTTGTGATTCACGTCCCGCGTAAATGGTTCTTTGCTCGGATTTTTCCGTATGATAGACTCAAAAGCCAAATTGATAAACGAGAAATTATCTTTTTAGTTCGACGTAAAATTTTCCCGCTTGAATTTCGTTTCATTGTTTATAACAATAGGTCTTTTCCGTCAAAAAAGGAAAAATAAAAAAGTAAAGAATTATATTAGTGTAGTACTGCATTGTATCAATCGCTTCTTGTCTTTCCAACATATTTTGAAAAGAATTTCTGGGTTTTTGTCTGAGCTTGCCGGAATTATCTAGGAAGCTGGTAGGTCTATAACTGTAAGAAAATTTAGGTTTTACCAGTTGATCTCTTTAATCTTGTCATTGTATTACCTAAGTTTGTCTTGTACTTTTATGTTAAGGTTAAACAATAAACGAAACATTTTTATGAAAAAAACGAAATTATCATCGTACAGTCTATCAACAGTAGTATTGGTGGCAGGGAACAGGTTTTTTTTATACAATTCACTGCAGCCAGAGGATGTGTGTCTTTGGAACGGTGTAACTAGAAATTCCTCAGTTCCCATTCAGCACAAATAGATTACCTCAAACTCACTCCATGTAAGGCCAATCACCAATTTCTGAGGAAAATTACTAGTCAGAACGTGTAAAATTTTCTACTTACTGGTTTTCCTGAGATTTCGACCTTTTCATATTTTGCTCATTTTTCATGATGGTTCAGCTTATTATACATGTACCTCCCCCAGCTAATTCCCTGCAAAGGGTTGACATTCCGTACTGTGTGCATATTTCACCATCACATGTCAGAAACTTACCAATGTAAAGTTTACTATGTCCCATCTACCTACTTTTCGTATTATTTTACCTCCCGTCTGTAACTTGCAATTTCACTGTGCAAAGTCAACACAACAGTCATAGCCGCACGTTTCGCATTTTACTTCTTATTCTCATGTACTTAACAATAGGAGCCTACATATTGCATACCAATTTCAACAAGAGACATCCCTCTACACTGTAACTAATGATAATCATTAAAAATCATTTCATGAATTTTAGCAATACTCATAAGCCTTCAAGTAAAGCAACTCTCAATTTCACAAAAATGTTGACAGTTACTTTATTCGAAACTGACCCTTGCTACCGTTCCCAGAATGCCCGACCGTGAAGTCGAACATGCGTATTCCAGAATATAGACTAACGTAGTTGTTAGGGCTCGAGAGAGCTAGCAATAAGCAATTCACACAGAGATATGCAAGTTCGACAATAATGATATCAGCGTGACAAATCTTAACAAAATTGTTGTTAAATTTGATTTAAAATTGTTTTCCAGGTGAGAGAGCCTGTAATCAAGAAAGTAAGATTCTCTCTCTCTCTCTCTCTCTCTCTCTCTCTCTCTCTCTCTCTCTCTCTCTCTCTCTCTCTCTCTCATTTAAATTAATTTATAGAGAAAAGAAGAAAAGTATGTTACTTTGACAAATTTTTGGTAACAAATCTACACCAACCAAAAATGAAAATGAAATATATAGATTTGACTATAAATAACTTTAAAATACAGCAAGTACATTGTAAGTAGTCGTGGCCTGCTTACCAATGGACAAATTTGAAACCCTAAGATGTTGTAATCAGAAATGCGATTATTCAGCAGAGATGCTGATTTCATTGGATTTGAAGGTTAAAATGGTCATTCTTCACATTAGTGCAGACCCCAAACTAACTTTTCCCACCTTTTCCCTTATCTGCCAATCACATTCCTGGTAATTAAAGTTGTATTGCTAAAAATACAAAAAAGATGATATAAATTTAGGACGTATGTTTTGGTAGTTTTTTTTTAATCGACACATATAAGGCCGCAAAATCCAACAACTGATTAGATTTGATAAATCTAAGCTTTCATTACCTAATTATTTAGTTTAACTGCTTCAAAAGTGAAAGGCTATAAAATTCAGAAAGTACGTTATTGTGACCTGGTAAAAGTTGGCCCAGTTGTTTTAGAAGTGAAGTAATTAAAGGGTGAACAAAGTGTAGATGAAAGGACGGACAGACGTCGAATAATATGTGACTTAAACCGCTGGTTCAGGTAAGCTACGTCATTTTCAATATCATCTAGTTGATGCTATCCCTGACATAACATATCTACCAGATATATTTGTGGCACATTGTCTGGTGGACCCATACAAACCAAAAATTCCTGTCCAAGTTGTTAATACATCCAGATTTCCTGTGAAACTGAAGAAAGAGGAGCTCTTAGGAGAGCTGCATCCTGTCCAGGAATATACTGAAGTTCTGGAGTCTTGTGGGTATCCATTGCTGCCGAAATTCCAAAACATGAATGTGTTAAATCACATGAATTGACAGTTGAAATGAACAGTCATCCCCCATTGATCACAACAGATTGGGAGGATGCCGGAGATGCGGTCACTGCGGAACAAGGCCGATGTTCCTCAGTTGCCAGAGTATCTGACAGAGCTACATGAAGAAAGCTGCAAGAAAACTCCTTTTGGCAAAGAAAAGATTAAACTTGCAGAAATATTTTTAGCAAACAAAAATTCATTTGCCCAAAATAAGACAGATGTCGCCACCTGCTCAATCATTACCCATAAGATAGACACGGGTGGAGCAGTTCCAATTAGACAACCACTAAGGAGAACTACTCAAGGATTTGAAATGGAAGAAGAAAAGTACTTTAAAGAACAGCTGCGCAATGGCATTATAAAACGTTCAAACTCTGCATGGGCGTCTCAAATGTTACTTGTCCGCAAAAAGGATGGAATAGTCCGTTGATGCATTGATTACCGGAAACTGAATTACTGCACGAGGAAAAATGCTTACCTCCTGCCGCGCATCGACATGTGCTTGGACTGCCTAGCAAGAGCATCGATTTTCTCCACAATGGATCTACAAAGTGGATATTGGCAGATCGTTCTAAAAGAAAAAGACAGTGAAAAATCAGCATTCATTAGAAAATATTGTCTTTTTGAATATACAAAGATGCCTTTTGGTCTATGCTCTGCACCAAATACTTTTCAAAGGTGTATGGAATTGGTATGCAGAGGAATGCAATGGAAACACTTGCTGATCTACTTTGATGATATGATTATCTTCAGTCAAGATATGGAAGATCATTTCAAGTGGTTAAATGAAGTTCTTCAACGACCCTGAGTGCAGGTCTAAAACAACAAACTTCCAAGTGTGAACTCATCCAGTCAGAAGTACTCTACATGGGTCATGTTGTTGGTAAAGAAGGCATCAAACCGAATCCCAAGATTACAGAATCTATAAAAAATTGGAAGGCCCCACAAAATGTGAAACAAGTTCAACAGTTATTTGGGTTATGCAATTATTACCGTCAATTTATACACAAGTTTAGTAAAACTGCAACGCCACTCAGCAGCTTAACCAAAAAGGATAAGAAGTTTGTTTGGTCAGGGGAATGTAAGGAATCCTGCCTGTTTCTAAAAACAGCATTAAGTAACGCTCCTGTCCGGGCTTACCCTTCATCCCTTAAACCTTTATTCTTGACACAGATGCGTCGGATGACGGAATAGGAGCAGTTTTATCACAAATAAAAGAAGGCAAAGAAAACGCTATAGCATTTGCATCCAACAAACTGAATAAAGATCAAAGACGATACAACGTGACTAGACGCGAATTACTTGCTGTAGTGACTTTTATCAATCAATTCCGGCACTATTTGCTCGCCAGAAAGTTCATACTAAGAACTGATCATAGCTCCTTACGATGGATATTAAATTCAAAGACCCTCAAGGATAACTTGCCCGTTGGTTGGAAGTTTTATCACAATATCATTTCACCATAGAACATCGGGAAGGCAAGAAACACATGAATGTTCATGCATTGTACCACATTCCTGCGAAATGGTCCCATGAGGATCTAGAACCAAAGTGTCAGGAATGTCAGAGCTCAGTTGATGAATGACAAGACTTTAAAAAAAATATTAAGACGATAACTGACCTTAGCAAGAGAGGAAAAACATTCAGTTCTAGAGCATTTAATTTAGATTGGCCTTGTAATTGGATGTATCAGTTTTCAATTACTGAAATGATTGACTTTCAAAAACAAGACTCAGATTTGAAATTTCTTTACAAGTGGTTGGAGCAAGAGAAACTGCCCTCCAGGTATGAAGTAGTACAGTTCAGTCCAGCAGTAAGGAATGTTTCGCTAAACTGGGATTCAATCACACTGAAAAATGGCACTCTTAATCGCAAATTAACTCTGGCGGACAATAAAGATGTGCAGCGGGTTCTAGTGCCAAAAAATACTCCACCAAAATATTCTCCAAATGTGTCATGATGACCATTTTCAGCCCATCAAGGAGTGAATAAACTATCCATAAAGTAAAAAATCACTTCTACTGATATAGGATGGGTGAGGATATTAACAGTGCTCAGCATGCAACAAATGGAAGAAACAAACCAAGGCCACACGAGCAAAATTGTGTGATTATCGAGTTTGTTATCTCTTAGACAGAATAGGAATCGATGTCATTGGCCCCTTACCTAGAACTAAAAACAAAATAAACTCATTCTGGTAATTGGTGACCATTTCACACGATGGATGAAGGCATTTCCTATTCCTAATCAAAATGCTGAAACTGTTGCTACAAAATTGGTACATGAGTTTATTGTACGCTTTGGAACTCCATTAGAAATCCACACAGATTAGAGAACAAACTTTGGTAGCCAATTGTTCAAAGACGTGTGTTCTCTTCTTCAATAAAGAAGACAAGATTAACACCCTACAGACCCAATACCAATGGTCTAATTGAAAGATTCAACCAACATTTAGGGAAAATGATAAAGAGCTTTATTGAAAACAATGTCAATGAATGGGACAAATACCTTTGCATTTTGATGGCCGCATACAGGAGTACACCTCACCCGAATACTAGATATTCTCCCAACATGTTAATTTTGGGGAGGGAAGTCAACACCCCTGTCCACATTATCTACCCTTAACCAGCTGAACATGACCAATACACAACAGACCAGTATGTACAGAACATGCGAGAAAAAATATACATTTCAATAGTTTACCTGCTGTTCTCTAACCGATGATAACATTTCTCTCTCTCTCTCTCTCTCTCTCTCTCTCTCTCTCTCTCTCTCTCTCTCTCTCTCTCTCTCATTTTTACTATGCAAAAAAACACGGAAGTGAATTTTTTTCCTGCATTTTCAAAAATTCATCTGATTTCAAGGAACACGAGGTATAATTAATTTACATTGTACATGTACTTAATTTAAATGCAAATATGTGTACGCTGTGTGTATATTATATGTACTATAATGGGTATAATCCATAATATACAATTTTCAACGTTATGTAAAAAAAACTGATAAAATCCCATTTTTGAAGAAATGTGTAAAGCGGGCTGCATTTCTTTACAGTGTATGCTAGAGTTGTTGTTTCTTTATTAATTATTAATTATATCATTGGTAAGGAAATTATGATGAAGTGAAATAAAATTTTAGTCGCTAATAAAAAATTACGTTGGTTAATCAGTGTAATAAATTTATTTGTCTGTATTTTTTATATAAAGGTATTCGCAGATTTAATTGAATTGAAGATTGTATACAAATAAGACGAGACACAAGTAGTTAAAACTTAGATTGCCCTTTCCTTAATACACACATTGTATAATAAATTGGCATACATGTATACATTCATAACTAGAACATGTGACACATAAATAAAATGTTAGCTTTAAATGTCTGTAATAATTGTTTGAATAATAGAGGTAGAATACAGTCTTACAAGTATAAGAAGAAATGCAAATATTTGCATACGTGCATTGACGAAGTTCCAAATTAAACGCAATTTGAAGAAATAATAAAAATAATAATTATTATTGCATGATTAGAGCAAAGTGTGTTGTCACAGTGATGTCATGTTTGCTTGTTAAGGTTTTGTCTGTGGTTTTGACGAAGCTCTAGTGTGTGGTCAGCCATGTAACATCCGTTAATGATACAACGCCACTTAATGATATAAATAGCATCAAGCGTTGTAATTGCAACGCTTAATGCTATAAATTCTTGCATTAACAGTTGACATGTCCAACTGGTAATGATAATTTGCCGCTTAATGATAGAATTGTATCATTAAGCGTCACAAATGCACTTTTGCCTTAACGCTTAATGAAACAAGCAAATATCGACACCCTCAACCGCTAATGATACAAACTTTATATCATTAAGCGTTGCAGTCGCACCCTATTATGATGCAAAATTGTATACATGAATGATTATTTTTTTTAATTTTCTTCAATTTGCTCAACAATCATAATTTTAGTTTTTATTCAAAATTGTATATAGGACTTCCGGCACGCATAGTCACCAATTATCTTTATATTGCATACATGTACAATGATACATATTGTTGTAATAATTAAGAAGATAAAAACATAAATTTGTTGCTAAGGGAAATTTGTTGCCATGGTACCGGAGACCAAAGATACAAAAATGGCAAATCTCATCAAGCAAAGCAACATAGGAAGTAATTTCAGCTTTTTTTAAAGTTATAAACAATAAATTTTTAAAGTAACTATTTGGTCAATTTTCAAATTATAGAAAAACATTGGTAGGCAAATCAAAATCTAAAGAATGTTTCCTTGGAAAGCGAAAACTATTTTGAAAACATTTTCGTATTTTAAAATACCATAGAAGTTATTTTAGAACCAATCTCTTGGATGTATTTCAAATACATGTATAACATTTTACTCAGTTTTATTTCAATTAATTTACCTTAAGAGGTGCAAACATACATAAAATACAGTTCGACCTGTTAATTCAAGAATGCACATTTTGTCTCACGCGTAAGAATTTCGATCGAAAGATTCATTCAGTAATGCAGTTGATCTCGATTACTGACCTCAATCATAAGAAGATGTTCCATGAACTGACCTCGATCTATCGATGTTGCATAATAGTAGCTACGAAGACGGCTTGATTTATAAACAAGGTTACGTTATAATGCGACCTCAATAGCAAGTTATGATGGCATTCAATGTTTTTCAGTCGCATTAAATTATTTTAATACAACTCTTTCTTTGTATTACCATTTTAATAATTACGTTAAAAATATAAAATTAGACAAGGAGTTTACGAACGGCTTTTCCCAAATTTATTTCAAAATTAAATTTATTGACGGTTTATAATAATGAGATTATGGTGTACAGATTCAAAATATTCTATATTTTGTAAAAATACAGTACTTTTTATTATTTTACATCAAACTGATCATGTTGGTTGCTTCTAGCTATCAATATATCATTATTGCCGATCATTCCTTTAAAAGGAATACTAGTCGTAAATTACTCAAATTTGAAACAGAATTAGCCCATAATTTTTGCAATTTATATTGTCCTTTCCATAAGGAATATTTATGATAAATTAAGTTGAATTTGACTCAGTAGTTTATGAGAACAAGATTTTAAAAAATGCACCCCTTTTTTTACATTTTCGAGGTTTTCTCCGCTTTGAATAAAGGTCGGACTTTCATTTCTGCATTTTATATTAACCATTTCATAAGGATGCTGTTTGCCAAACTTGGTTGAAATTGGCCAAGTGGTTTTAGAGAAGAAGTTCAAAATGTGAAAAGTTTACAGACAGACGGACGGACAGACGGACGACGGACAAACTGTGATCAGAAAAGCTCACTTGAGCTTTCGGCTCAGGTGAGCTAAAAATAATCTGATAGATAACCTCATTATGATGTTTTATAAAGATTTGATTTTGATAAGATACTATTTGAAACTGGGTTAAAATGGGGGACAGATATTTGACCATATCAAATATAGTCCTCAAGAAAATATTTCTTTGTGCTAACTAGAACTTCATTATTAAATAAAGTAAAAACACGTTTTTGTTTTGAAAATTTATCTGAAATAAAACATGAATCAAAAGGGTTTAGAACACATGTAAACTCTTTTAATTAAATGTATTTTAATTTAGTTTCTCTTTATCTAACAAACACTTTGATTTCGCAAACATGAAGATATTCTTTTACTCCTGGATTAGACATAATCGTTATCATCACATATCTGCCTTTCGAACCGTTGGCACAGTTAAATAAGATTATGTCAGCTGTGTCTGCTCTGCCCTCAAAGAAGCCACATTTTTTCTCTATACCTGTATCTCCGACGCTTATGAGAAGATGATGCATTCGATTTCCTTAAATAAAAGAAGTATGCAAAGTTATCTATAACATACATAGCTTAATTACGAGGGTCAATAAAAAATACGAAGACAATGTGGCTGTCTATCATATATTTTTTTATTAAAGTCAAAATTAACAGATTAATTTATGCAACAATACTTATTTTATTGATATATGAAGTTTCATTCAATTTGATGAAAAGGTATTTTTGTTACCCGATTTAAAAATCAATATGCAGGGTAACGTTGAAAACATGACGTCAAGATGAGGCAAGCACGGTTAATAGAAATATCCAAACTTTATATCACCCTTAGTCTCTTGTGCTTTTCACCATACAATTTAAATCGGCACTATATTACTTGATATTTTATTTGTTCACAATTGTTCGAAAATCATAAGCTAGTTCCTCGAACTTTTCTCATATTCTACCGCATGTCTCCCTGAATGTCAGATGACGTTGTTTACTTGTTGATCAAATATTTACAAATATTCTATTCTCTTTCGTACTGTTTGATGTTCAAAATACATTAACCACAACCCCCACAAAATGTGTGAGTTAAAACACAAATGTGCAAATAATTTTTGACTTATTTTCCCCACCATTGAGCATTTTCACAGTTTATATCGGCTTTTTCCCGATTTAGATCCATATTGTTTATACTTTTTGTTGCGCCGTGACGTCCGGCGACGTCAGTGTTTTTAGTCAACTTTAAAGAATACTATATGTCTTTAGTTACTGATATCTGTTCAACTAATCTATATATCTCGTCATTATTTGGTACATAGAATGTCATAGCAATAAGTAATTTTAGGTTTTAATATTAGACGGTTTTAAGCCCAATTTATGGAGATATTACTTTCAACATAATATGGTTTATTGTTGACATAACACAAAGTTTGACGTTGCGCCGTGACCTCATTTTTGCAGGATTAGATTCTAAATAATTCTTCGAAATAAAGGAATATATGATCTTTTTATATTTCAAATTGTTTGAAACAATTGCTAGATTATGTCTACCAAATTTAGTAATAATATGACGTTAAATAACATAGCTATGGCAAAAGTCTTCGTATTTTTTGATTGACCCTTGTAAAATCAATTTCTTCTTCAGATTTTTAAATACAAAAACGATTATTATTTATAACATGCCTGGAATAAATAAAATCAATTTCTTCTCCGATTTTAAAATACAAATAAAAAAAACTGAGTACTGGGAAGTGCTAAGCTGTCCCTACATTAGCAAAAATTAATTACATTTTACATGTATCATGATGAATGAATTTAAAAGTTTACACACGTCATATATATAGCCGAGATTTAGCATTTTTGTATAAATTGGACAACAAACAATATCCAGGACTGTGTTCAATAACCGAGATGCGTGCATATCCGCTAGGTTATAGATATCTAGGTCTATTGAATGATAAGCTACCCTGGCCTCTAGTTCATTGATTTGAAGTTTAAATTATCAACAGATGAATAGCTTTATGGACATGATTTGGTAATTTCATGCAGAAATATGTGTGTTAAAATTCATATTAACTTATCAAACGAAAAAACATCAAATAATATGAATTGTTTGTTTGTTGCAACTCG
This sequence comes from Magallana ariakensis, assembly GCA_020458035.1. Taxonomy (NCBI): domain Eukaryota; kingdom Metazoa; phylum Mollusca; class Bivalvia; order Ostreida; family Ostreidae; genus Magallana; species Magallana ariakensis. The sequence continues at coordinate 48,449,891 of CM035812.1, read as the reverse complement.
TTAACTAAGGCAGCCATCTTGAATTTGATATTTAGTCATACAATTTTAGGCTAGGTATGTCTACATGTACCTAGCGGCTAGCTAGCTAATCGTTGAACAACCTAGTTGCTACCTAGCCAATGCAATTATAAACGCAGAATAAAGCGAGATTCGAACTCTAGGATCTGTGTTTCACAATCTTATATCCAATCGACTAACAGGTTAATTGAAGAAGTGGGTTGAAAAAAATGGTTTTAACAGATTATATGTTTCGAACTGAGTTCCGAAATATTTGTGTCGGTGTAGCTTTCTCCTATATAAAAAATTTAAAAACATATATTAGAATTAGAAATAATTGTCAAATATTTTGGAACACATACGTAATTTTATATTTTTATTTCAGGAGGAAAAATAATCTGTAAATCTGATCAAGTTTTAATGCAATACCTGTAGAAAAGTGCCATTAAAACACATATTCTGAACTATAGAAATGTACTTATTAATATGTAGGGAGTTTTCCTTCAGTGAAATAAATGTTTGAATAGAAATAAGCAGATTTTCCCTATAATAGGGAAGAATGAGAATACCACCCTAATAAATTTTGAAAGAAGAAAATAGTGAAGTATATAAGACTTATAACAACATTGTATGATTTGAGAATAAACATTTCAAAATTTTAATGAGAACATTTTTTTTTTACAAAAAAGCATTACTTGTTCTATTACTACTACTGCAATAACACACAAAACTTCTGACACTAGCTTTATAAAAAACAGAAAACAATTTTAGAAATGCACTACTACAACTACTACTACAGCAAAAGCATACAAAAGTATGTATACTAGTTTTATAAAACAGAAAACACTTTTACAAAAGCACTACTTATACAGCAATAACCTACAAAAGTCCAAACTTTAACAAAAGCACTGCTACTTCTGTAATAACCTATAAAAGTTATAATACTAGTTTTATAAAACAGAAAACAGTTAACTACTAGTGCAATAACAGAAGAAAACAATCCAACTTTATATGAAGTAAAAGACTGAGTAGTGTAAAATTGCATGCAACATAATTTGTGATTGTCATATGCAAGGAGTGACTTCAGAATTTGCAATAAATCATAACACTATACTCCTTCTACATGTGCAATCTAAACAAATAAATGAAAAGTTTTTAAGCCTATATCATACACTTGAAAAATCTTTTTTTTCTTCCGACACTAAGTTGCAGATTATTTCCTTATGAAATGCTTTATTGTTGATCGATTTTATATTCTAAAAATTTGAAAGTCTGGAATTCTGTTCTTATTTCCCAATAGTACTTGTACTACTTTTGAAATACATAAAACACTATGCTATTCATCTTGTATTGTCAGTCCTGTTCTAGGATTTATTTTGCCTTTTTACCGACATCACAGCCTGTGTACTTATGTATGAAACCCCATTGCAACATGCTGTTTACAAAACTGCGTATGCTCTATGACCTTTTAAAGCACCCACAAATACTATTTTATTTTAATTTGATGTTTAAGAAAAAAAGTATTGTGATAATTTGTGTGATGCTGCAAATAATTAGTACGTCACTGTATTCTATTATTAGACATCGAGACATCAGATTATTTTAGATGATTATAGGTGGCACTTATTCGGAAGTGACATCCCCGAAAAGCAATGCCAATAAGCGTTTTGCGTAGTGCGTACGCTTAGCGCTTAAAAAGACTGAGATGTCTGTTGCATACATTTCTGTATAAATCAACGCTAAGTTTGAACTGATTATACTCTGTCCCGAGTTTTTGCTTCCACCACTTTTTGCTTGATATTTCGATAATCATAAATACCTTTGTGCTCAAACTATGTTTATCCACTAATATGAAAAATGTCCAGATTATCTGTTTTGAAACGCCCCCTCTACCGCTTCAGGTTTCAACACACATCCCAAAATAGAAAGTCTACGAAGATTTAGCATTGGATCAACCATTATTAAGCCCGGATGATAACGTTGAAAAATTGTGCGAGGTGTCCCGAGAACTTCCGAATGGAGAAAAGATGTAAACATTCCCATTATAAATCTCCGTAAGAAATTTGTTTTCGTTCCTGTGAACTTTTATGAGTGAAAGAAATTAATTTGTCAATGAAGATATCTTGGATATTTTCCCTTTTATTGATTTCAACAACATTTCTTTCACAGGTATGTGTATTTTTATTAAAAATCATCAAAAAGTGATGGAAGCAATAACTTGGGACAGACTAAAGTAAGCGTATTAAATTTGAATATATATTTTGTTAACATTCTGTTTTGTATTTGAAGAAAATCATTTCAACGTATATAGGCTACTATGACAATAATGAACACGCGATTAAAAAAAAAACAACTATCGCGTGTCAAAAATCCAAATAGTTCATTATCATTTTAATGTGATTAAATAATTATATGCACACATGAAAGTAGAAACATATTTCCATTTCTTAAATACTGGTGTTTTAAATCAACATACCATCCCCGTCCTGCCTATTGTAGACCACAACTCTATCGACGTCGTACGTAGATTGTAAGTCTATCTTTATCCATGGTCTGAATGCCAGACCTGTATGTGCAGTATACATCCCTGTTGGGCACTCGGTTACATTGTCCACAGCATTGGGACCCAATCGATAGTTTGGAGTATACACAGATACCATAGAAGTAGGCTTGTTAACAGCTACTATTTAAAATGGTATATACACGGTAAAGGTTTAGGTAAAGATAGAATCAGTTTGAAAACTTATCACGTGATTGATCCTTGACAAGTGCATGTTTTCGTTAGAATATATCATTTGTTATTTAAATTAATTTTTGAAAAAAAGAAGAATAAAACAAAATTTACTTCTATATAAAACTTTAATTAAAATATTGTTAAAGTTAGCTTAAATTAAAGACACGCATGTATTGTTATTCATTTTATTCATAATTTTCTTTCTAAAATATAGATTGCGTTTTTAATACTGTTTCTATATATGTTCATGCAATGCTTACAATTTCGGTACATACGTTCCTTCTACAATAATAAATGAAAGTCACCATAGTATTATGCACTTCGAAATGTTTTATCAATTAAGATCATATTATTTCTTGTTGTTGATTTAGTAATTTAAGAAATATATTGCAACTACAATTTTGCCATGCGCTTTTGGCCTCGAAGGTTTCAGATATACTGAAGACAATGTTCGGTAGGGGCCCGAAGAGACATTGCAATCACTTGATTGTTTTCTCATAATTGTTTTCCCTATTTCCTGTGATTGTGTTTCAGATAAAAAAAACATCAGTTGATAGCGATGAAAGCTTTTTCTTGTCAAATTTGTAATCGATATTAATGATGGTATGTATATCTGGTTTGGACTATGATTTTCCTCGTTTCTTTGAGAAAAAAAACAATAAATATTACGAAACTTATCAAATGAAACTGCTTTGTGGCAACGCACTTTGAAAAAATTACGCACTTTGAAAAAAATTTTCAAAGTGCGTTAAATTTGGGAGAAGATTAACGCACTTTGAAAAAATTTTTCAAAGTGCGTTATATTTTGGTCCAAATCAACGCACTTTGAAATATTTTTTCAAAGTGCGTTATGATTGTAGACCAACATTTTTTCACATTATGACACTTAACGCACTTTGAAAAAATAAATTCTTAATTTTTTTTTCCAAACATTTAGATATATAGTTGTGTTTATATATGAAATATTAATTGATATTTCTTTTTCGATGAAGCGATACGGCGATCCATTCTTTTAGCAAGGGAGATAATAGCGTCAGATCGTATTGACAAGGACGTTTCATACTGGATAAGCTTCCTACATAGAATATTAATCCTTTACAAAAATTTAGAATATTGGGAATCAAAATTTGTACATGACATTCATATTTCTTTCCCTTCCCAACTTCGCGGGTTATAAAGAGATGATTGTTCAAGTCAATTTAACACCACATAAAAGAATAAACAATAAATGTTATATTCATTTTTTTCTTAAACAAACTAGTATTATTTTTAATAAACGGTAAAAACGTTGTTCTAACCCAGTTCATGATGTCTAAGTATAACGTCGCTAGCTTTTGAATTTAATTCAGTCGTTATTTAAATTTCGGTTCTTACTGTATATGGAGTTAAGAAGATCTTTTAGCATCAAATTATGAAAACAAAATTATAAAATTGCTCATTAAAAGAATTTATTCATTTTCATTTTAACATTCTTTATACTGAATTAACATTTCATCCAATTGCATTATAAAAAATATAATTTTAAATTTAACACTAAGTAATTTGACGGCTACTTCTGTTGAAATAGCCCTTCAGTTCGAAAAGAAAAATATGAACACGTACTAAGAATCGCGTAGACAGAGATTTTGAAATATTTTGAAATATGGATCTATAATATATGTAATATGAGCGAGGGCTATTTGTTTATTAAAAAATGTATTCTTTATGCATAAAAAAATTAACGAAGAAATAGATACCTTATTGACATTTATGTCTTTGTTGAAATTAAAAGGAATTAATTTGATTTAGAATTACTGCTTTGAAAAGAATCGCATGTCTATACTTAAATACTAAGTCATGAGTCACATTATCGTCACAGTAGGTAAATGGCAAATATCCATTCCTTGAGCCAGAAAGGATTAACTCGTTAATAAAAAAAATATAAACTATCGTCAGTACTGCGAGTACTTTGATTTTAAAATGTAGTCTCAATACTGTAAAATTTATGCGAGACAATTAATTACTAGCACACAGTTAAAGTAATGATACAACACTTTTCAAATGATATTGACAAATATTATTATATTTTATATGAATTTTTTTATATCAAGATGGAATAACATAAAGCTTTCATGTTATCATAAAGTCATCATGACTTGGGCGGTATAACATTTATTAATTTTACCACCAATTTTATCTGAAGTTCAAGAAATCGACAATTTTTTTTTTCAAAGTGCGTTGATATCGTCGATATTTACGCACTTTGAAAAAAAAAATTATTTTTTCAAAGTGCGTTAAGACGGTCCCAAATTTAACGCACTTTGAAAAAATTTTTCAAAGTGCGTAATTTTTCAAAGTGCGTTGTAACACTGCTTCTGAATCAACGTCACATAGGCAAAAAAGGAAATGGAAAGAAACATATGTGTTATTTGTAAATTTCACAGCATAGAACTGGGTTAGATAATATATCGGTTAGGGAAACACCTAACAAGCCCCAAAGGTTAGTTCAAATGCATTTATAAAAATTAGATACGAAATATATGTTTAATCAATTTCGTTAAAAATATCAACTTGCTATATTTTTTTTATCTTTTTTTTAATTTAAAAAAAAAACCTAAGATTTTTCATTAAAAAGACAATAATACCATTTGTAAATAAGTGCAGTTCTCGGTTGGAGTAAACTGTTCCTTGTTTGTAATCATCCAAGCACAGCAAGCCCGACACCGGTGCCTATCTTCTGTAATTTTACACACCTCCATCCCAATACATCTTTGATCTCCACGACAGTAATTAAAACATTTGATGATGGCCTTGCCTCGTGAATTGTCTTCTCCGGTAAAAAGAACCTCACTACTGATGTTTGTCAGATGTCCATAAGAATGCAAATAAAATCGCATTTCTTCACATCTAGAGGTTAAAACTCCCGTTGCTATTGCAAAAATGAAAATTAACGTGATATCAAATATGGCAATCATGTTTAGTACTATGTCGTTATATATTCTTATAGCTTGAGGTCGTACTGTACCGTATTATCATAGATGATTTTTTCCTAATGAGTATGCTTCAAGTGAATCGATAGACACAGTTGACAAAGCAATAACTGTTACAAAAGCTAATGACACCAACGACCTGTTATCTAAAAGGTGGCATTAATATTTCAGTATAAATGTTAATTAATCTCGTTGTGCTAATAAGTATATTCATTTCATTTAACGATGTCTCAACATTTTGAAAACATTAATTTTTAAAAGCTAATTACGCAGTAAGAAAACAAGTTCTGTCTCAGTACACTTCAACAGATGAATTAGATAAATACCTTTTGCTGTTGATGATCATGAATATTGAATTCTTCAATTTCGCAACATGTTTAAAGGTTTTAGGGACATAAACAATTAGCTGTAGTAGTTTCCACCTCTCACATTAGCAAACGTATTACTTTAATTCTTATCAATTTAAAAGTTCACTTACATTCACTTTTATAGCAGCATTTCTTGAATTTGATAAAATTTTTAAACTGGGCAAAACTATCATATGTGTGTACATTAAATATCAATGTTTTACACTAATACAAGTTACGCATATTTTGCATTGAGAACAAAAAACCCTAAAAACATCATAAACATTAGTATATTAATAGGATGCAGAAGTTTATACTAGTAGGTCAATTGTCGATCATACTCATAGATCATACCAATCCGTTTGGAAAAAAATAAATAAAAAAAACTAGATCCGTCCGTGATTTAATTTCAAACACAAATCAATAGTCGGATATAAATCGCATGCGCGGATCCAGAAAATTTTCCGGAGGGGGGGGGGGGTCCGAAGGATAATTGTGTTTGCCAGGGGAGGTCCGAGGCATATTTGCGATAATTTTACTGTGTAAATTTAATAAATTTTCATTTTCCAAGGGAAGGGGGACCCCTCCGACCCCCCTCCCCCACCCCTTTCTAGATCAGCGCATGATTCGGATACTAGTATCATTATCGAATATTAAAATTCGTTGATATACTTTGATGAAATGTGTCCAAATGTGAATGCAAGCTGTTAGAATAATGTAACACTTATATCTTTCATATGGTTGTAATAAATGATAGTAGCTCTAAATTCATTCAGATGGTCTTTGTGTTTTGAAGGTAGTTTGAAAATAAGACAAATTACTATCTTTCAGAATATTTTTCTCAGTGTTGTTTTTACACATGATGTAACATGTACCATCGTCAATGTTAGTTACCTTTAAGAGATTGAATGAAAGTGAAAGATAGAAATTGAGTAACAGCTATAAAATTATTGTAATGAATTCAAAATAGTTTTCTCATTAACAACAAAGTTGGATCCAATGTTCAATAATATGAAGAGAAAAAAAACATCATTAAAACCCCATTTCATTATATTTAGCACATGCATAAATTATTTACTATCGATCAAGTCAAAAGCAATTTTCCAACAAATGCTTATTTATTACAAATTATTTAAGGTCCTGTAATCAAAATATGTGTTCTTTTTTTTCCAGGACTTAAAAGAACAAATTCTTTAAAAAATGCGTTAAAATCAAATTAAGTTTTATTTTCCGCTTAGGTTTGTTTAGAATGTTGGCGTTTTTAAAACATTAGTTAATAAACGATTATCAAATAACAAAAAGATTCTGTCTCTGTAACTGGTTTTAATGAATGAAAAAATAGAACATTGGGGGGGGGGGGGGGGGGGCATTGTCAATGAAAACAAAGACGATGCAATTGTAGGCCTTATTTTAATTAACCTTGGCATATTTTGTATCAGAATCAGTGTGATGTTAGCAATGTATAACAATCCAATCACTTATATTTTATTGAAAAATTTTCTTGCAATGTGTATTTTATGTTATACGAACGGATAGGGATCAACACGCTATCAATAAATCGATTAAAATGGTGCACCAAATACATATCTAAATGTTTAAGCATGCCGATTTTGGGTTTTTTGCGGAAAAACTACAATAGCAGAACTCTTTATTTATTTAGCACATGAAAAAATGACAATAACAAACCGTCAACAATCTCAAAAATCCATAAAACGAAATACAAATTCAAAGCAGAGCAACACGGATCTCCAAAAAGATAGAGGTAGGATCAGGTGCCATGGAGGAGTGAGCATCCTCTGCTGACCGGTCACACCCGCCGTGTGCTCTTTGTCGTAATTGGGAAAATAAAAACCGCAAAAGTCCGTAGACAATTAGGTTGTAATTTAAACCAACTCTAGTTTATTTGCGAAGTTTCAACAAAATCGACCGTCTGGTTTTTTTAGGGACCATCTCAAAGTAGAGGTACATTTTCCGATTAAAAAAAATAATTACTACAGTAGCTTTTTTTCTTAAATTGTTATATATGATTAGTTATATCATTTCCTACCTTATAGGGCCTATTTAAAAAAAATACTAGATTCTACCGTCTGGATTTTAATGGGGGCCATCTCAAAATATTTAAATGCACCAAATTTTGCTATATATTTGGATCATTACGAATGAAGATTGGTATAATAGATTCATTCAAAAAATAAGGAAAATGTCTTCGAGGATATCATCATTCTGTATATAAAATTTCAATGGCGTACAATTTTTACTTTTTCTTTTATGTTATTTCTTATAACCTACAAAGCTTTAAAAAAATCGTTTAATAAATAAAAATTTCATTAAAAATCTAAATGTTTTTATCTGTATTTTATTTATTGTGTTCAATTTTATAAATGATATCGAAAAAAATTCATAAGAAGTATAAATCAACTGTATTATACTAGAATGCGCAAAAGCATGCGCAATGAAAACTAATTAAAGTCGGCCTCCTTAAATCCGCTAGGGAGAACTATTTTAATTCTTAATTATACTCATTTCCCCTTTTGCAAGCTTCTTAAACTAATTAGCTATCGACTATACAGTCCTAGACAGTACATGTAGGTCTGAAATTGGTGGTGTTAACTAAGCACATGAGATCCTGGGTTTTTTTATCCTGAGAATTGTGAAATGTCGTTTTTCATTTTCTGTTTTCATAATCGCGTTTCTTAAGTTCAATTATTTATATCTACATACATCACAATACGTATTGCTTATATTTGACGTTGTTTACAAAAACGATAAAGAGCAAAATAGATACTGAATATTTAAAAAAAAAAGGTATCAAAAAGTCAAACCTATATTGTAAAATCCGAATCATGACGAAGTACGATACTCCAACTAATGTTATTAAAATCTGAACGTTTACTAAAAACAACATCAGATAAGTCAAACATAAAAATTTTTTTTATAGTGTTTATGAGTAACATGCAAGTAGAATAAAACAAACTTTAATGAAGTTTCTTGCAATATACAACCAATGTATCCAGCACAACATTTGGTTGAAATCCGCGCTGTTAGAATAACTTCTAATTTACATAAAACCTCCTACCGCTCTCTGCATTTTTTTACGAACTATAAAACACCTTTTATACCTAAATCTAAATGCAATTTATAATTATAAATAGTTTTATGCAGACGAATGTATTTTTAATCTGTAGATATTAATAACATTACTTTAACATGTGCAGCTTTCCCCATGGGGAGCCCCTCAGTTGTAATGCTGAATTTGAAGCAATCTGATTGGCTGAAAGATAGCGTCACTTTTGTTTTATCAGTCTACAAAATGTACAGTCTGTGAGCGGCGGAACTCTACGGAAATTGCAAGAGGACCATATCTTCGCAGAAAAAATCAGATCGTTTCGCCCAAAGATTATTATTGTTCAGCTGGGAGGTAACGATTTATGTATTCCAAATACAAGACCAGAAGTATTCGCGTGTGAATTGAAGGAATGGATGGAAACATTAATGGGGCATCATGGACACATCAAGCATGCATTTATTTGTGAGCTGTTCGTTCGTCGGACAACGAGGGGTGTTAATGTGCATACCTATGAAAGCAGCAGGACTATTGTGAACGGGAGAATTTTACAACCCTCCCTACTGGTGGCCTATTCCCCCACCTTCTGCCATCAGTTTGTATTATAAATAATGTACTTATGTGTTTGAATGCATAGTTTACCTTGTATAATATTCTGTTGGTTTTAACATATATGCTTTTTTACAGTTACAGTATTTTGATTTTTGTTCTACTCAAATTTTTGGTATGTACTAAATATGACGTACATCAATGTTTATATGTTTTGATCAGGATATAATCATTTTCTGATCAATAAAATTTTCAACACATTTGTGAGTTTGCTTGATATGTGGGTAGGAGAATGAGGAGGCATAAAATATTCTATGGATGTTTTTGTACAACGGTAGAAGTAAGTTAGAGTTCTCTTTCTTAAGGGAAAATGTGCGAGACTTTCAATATTGTTACCTAATAACTACATGTAAGTAAAAGGTAAACAAATTCATTTCAATTTTTATTCCATTTTCATGCACAGCAAGTAAGGTTTTATTTCGATTTGAGCACAGTATTGTCTTTATTTGCTTCATAGTTTCAAAATACTTAAAACTAGTGGTCATGTTCAATTCAAAGAAATTTAAATAAAGTCTGTACATATATATTTTTCGTTTTTTATCCATAATTGATTTCCGTATGAAGGGGCTATAACCTATGTAGTTTACTTGACGTATAACCATCACCTCCATCTTTCGATACATAATATATAAACAAACAAGACATGGTATATGTTGCTCTTTGCCACCAGCGTGACTTTAATTGTTACATAACATTGTAACACATTGCGTAAAATAATATAAAATAATATTACGTAATACTACAATTGAAATTTAATTGAATAATGTCACAATTCTGCATTTGATCTTAATATGATGTAATTATAATTAATTTCCGAATATTAATTAATAATCATATACCAATATGAATTTTATTAATTGGCTGTATTGAGAAACTGAAATCGAAAATTGGTTACGTAATCTCGTCAAACAAATTCCTTGTGGTCTGAAAACGCCATGGACTTGATTAAACGTATTAATCAAGTTCAGACCCCAAGGAAAAATAAAAGGAGGAAATTACTGGTGGGAAAGAGCAAACTCATAGCTAACGGGATAAACATATACCCTGGGCTATTTCAATATTAGAACTACAAATTAATTACCATTAACCTAGCTAAACATACAATGAGATAAACATATATTCAATGCAACAAAATTAATAACGTACAAAAATATAACTGGAGGGATAAACATATGCCCTTCAGTAGCACAACAATAATGTCGACAGAGATAAACATATGCTCTGGATACAGCGTCATAGAAAAGTAAACACAGTGTTGACTAGACTGGGTAATTGCATCTAATTACACGAATTAACCGGTCTGATGTACGATTTAAAGGCATCGGATTTCCAACGTCCCAGGAGTCTAATTTTACCGTCGCTCATTCCGCAGTCTGCGCAGTGAGAAGCCATGCCAATTCGAAATGAATGACTAGTAATTTTCCCCATCTGGATATTAGCGAAAGATAAACAATTCTTCAGTATCACAGAAAATTTGACCCTAGTCACAGGTGTGCATGGTACGTAGCAAAATAAAGGACCCTCTTGCACTCCTCTTTGATTAATATAATTCTTAAGGCACTGCACTGGGCAAAAATCTGAGTCCTTAGCGCCATGTATTGTTAGAAAGAAAGGTTTTCCCAGGCTATGCTTATATGAAACAAATTTAATCAATATTGTGTCATTTACGATAGAAATTTGGTGAAAATGTAGCAGATTTTTATTTGGAACGGTTAGGCTGGACGTAATTTCGCCGATTCTCAAAAAACCATAAAAAGCTAACGAAAACATTGCTCGAAATAGAATTTTTTCATATAGATTGGATATAGTATGTTGTAAAGAATCAAGGAGTTTGTGCAAGATAGCCCTAGTAATTGGTATTCTAACATCGGTTGTCGGTTTGAGCTTACGAGCTCCAGTTAATACTTTTTGTACAACAAATGATGAGCATGGATCTTGGAGGCCGTTGAGTTTATGGACGTGACTGATGGCCGAAAGATAAGATGTTATCGTCGACGGTGCGTAGTCTTGTGAGAAAAGGAAAGCAACATAGAGAACCAATATGTGTTGTTGGATGGGGATATCCGTTCGTAAACTGTACTTTTCCGCAAAGTTCCTAAACGTCGACCATGCATGAGTGTATGATGATGAAGTTGACGCAGACAAACTGGAATCCAGGAGTTTGTTCACAACCAGGGTCAACTCGGATAAGGCGGAAGACTGGGAATCTCGACTGGTTGTTTGTCGGCCCAGGGTGCTAATTGTAGAAATTGATGTACCTTGGAACGAGAAAGCAAATCAAATAGTATGTTTTCTTTTGATGTTAAATGTTTTGCTTTAAAATAAATATTAAATTCGAGACAACTAGCAACGAGCTGGCGAACAAGAGACATGATATCTTTATCCTTACATGTTTGTTTGTTTATAACATGCACCAATGCCTGATTATCAGTGTTAAATAAAATACATTTGTTAGTCAACATTTTTCCCCACACTTTTATTGCCACAACTATTGGGTAAAGCTCTAAGACTGCAATATTTTTATACTGCCAATTACTATCCCAGTTTCCATAAAACCACTGACTACCGAATACCGCTGCATAACCGATAGAACCCGAAGCATCTGTGTAGAATTTAAACTCATACGAACTTGACCACTTATCTGGGAGGAAAATCGAGGATCCATTGAAATTATCGAGAAAACATTCCCAAACTTTCAAATCCTCTTTCACCTCTTTTGTCATGCTTATTTTAAAAAACGGCTTACTGATACCAATGGTAAGGTCTATCAATCTCCTAAGGAATGCTCTGCCTGGCAAAACAACATTACATGCAAAGTTGAGTAAACCTATGAGCGACTGTAATTGTTTAAGTGTCAAGCTCTTTTGTGTCTTTGCAAACTTTATTTTATCTATGCACTTTACTATTTTGTCATGAGGCAACCTACACTCCATCTTGCACGAATCAAGCTCATAACCTAAGTAAGTTATAGTCTGAAGAGGACCACACGTTTTCTCCAGGGATATTGGAACGCCTATGTCAACACACATTGATAAAAATGCCTTCAACTGTCTAACACATGTTAAGGGACACTTGTGGATAATAATAAAATCGTCTAACACATGAGAAATACACGAAATACCCAGTTTATTTTGCGCTATCCACTCGAGCGCCGTCGAAAAACGCTCGAAGATCCTACATGAAGAACTAAGACCAAATTGAAGACATGTGTCCACATAATACTTGTTCTTCCATCTAAAACAAACGTATTTGAATTGAGAATAGTTTAAGTTGATTATCCTAAAAGCAGATTTTATATCCGTTTTGCAACAATACGCACCAACTCCGCAGTTCTTAATATGACTGATGGCATCTCCAACCGAAGAATATTGAACAAATGATTGCTCGCGTGGAATGCCATCGTTAACTGATTTGTTTCTAGGATAAGATAAATGATGAATCATTCTATATTCACCTGGTACCTTTTTCTCTACCAAACCTAATGGGGAACATTGTATGTCAGAAAATGGTTTAAAATCGAATGGACCTAACACTCTTCCCGTTGAAACTTCTTTAAGAATCTTTTTATCAATTATATCCGGACAAATAAAAGCTGATCTAAGATTTTGAGATTCTACACCAGGACATTCACCAACAAACCCTAATGAAAAACCATTTGAAAAACCATTTATTAAATAGTTTGTCTCAGTTTCGTCGTAACCAGACAGCCAATCTGCAAGTCTATTTGGTTTGATTGGTGTTGGGCCCTTGCTTGGTAAGATGGGGTGATTTAGACGAATTGGCAAATTCGGTTGGTTGTGGTGACTGGTACCTAAATCTTTGTAGGACACGAAAGGGCCGCTGAACCTGTTTTGTGCACTGGATGAAAGGGTGCGAGCCACCACAGTTGTAACACCTGTGCTGAAAACGACAGGCAAGGCCTGCATTGCACTGCTTACCTGAGTGAAACTGGAAACAAGCTCCTCTGGGGATTGTTTTACTCAATTCTTTGTGTGAGTTGGTTGTTTTGATAGATTGAGAAGAAGTAAGACGTGCGTTTACGTACAGTTCCATATGAACATCTCCCCACTGCACCTGGCCTTGTTCAATTAAGGATCGGAAGTCCTTATCATAACTATACCAGTTACCTTTTGCATCCGCAATGTCCCTGACCGCTTCTAGATGTTTTGCGAGTTTAGCTTGCTCTTGTGGATACTTTATACAATAAATAGCCATATACATATTCCAAGCTGTAAGCCAGTCGTTCATAGAAGACAATTCTCCATCAGTATCATCTCTCTCCACCTGGTGAATTGTAAGCATACCTGGCTTCATCGAATTCTCTACCTGAAGGGAAAGTTTTTCCTTACCTTGTTTGTTCCGGTGTAGCAGACTACCGAAATCCACGTACTGCTTTGACCATATCTTAGATTTCAATTTGTCAGGTACACGAGCTTCAATGGAGACCGATGTACTTACAAAAACACTACCGGACCTACCTGATGTTATCTTATCAGATTGATTAACGATTGCTGCCTCGACAGTTTCCTGAATTGCGTTATCCCTATTGATATTTGAGTTAATATTAGATGCACATGCAGTACTCCCCTGACTGGTGATGGCAGTTGGCTGGAGAGCATTGAACATGTTAGAAATTTCCTCCTTCAGGTTCGCGGTGACTTTTTCTGTGACCTCTTTTGTAATGGTTTCCAAAATATCCGGAGAGATTGTAGAAGGAGAACTGGATTGTTGCACTGAGCCATCCGGAGATTGTTTTCCTCTTTTGGCCGGTGTTCGTTTCGTCAAATCTGTAGATTTCCGCTTTGGTGCCATGCTGTACACTATTGAAAATAATTGCTGTGCTGGTATTAGCAAATGGATAATAATGCAATTTTTTTTATATTTTTTTTTTTTTTTTTTTTTTATTTTTTTTTATTTTTTTTTTTTAATTGCACAAATATGTCTTTAATCGTACAGCATAAGTGCAACGTAATTGTTACAAGATAAGATAGAATGTTGTTGTATGAATGAACACAAAGCAAATGCAGTCTCGATAAGAGAACAAAAAATTGCCTCGGTAAGAGGACCAAATACGGTCTCGTTAAGAGAAACAAAAAAAGGGGGCCTCGTTTAGAGGACCCGAATGCGGTCTCGTCAAGAGAACCAAATGCGGTCTCGTTAAGAGAACCAAGGACGGCCTCGTCAAGAGGACCACTGCGGTCTCGTTTAGAGGACCCAAATGCGGTCTCGTCAAGAGAACCAAATGCGGTCTCGTTAAGAGAACCAAGAACGGCCTCGTTAAGAGGACCAAAGCGGTCTCGTTTAGAGAACCCAAACGGCCTCGTTAAGAGAACCAAAACGCCCTCGTTAAGAGGACCAATGCGGTCTCGTTTAGAGAACCCAAACGGCCTCTTTAAGAGAACCCATACGCCCTCGTTAATAGGACCAATGCGGTCTTGTTAAGAGAACCCAAACGGCCTTGTTTAGAGGACCAAAATATGTTCTCGTTAAGAGATAAGTTTCGTTTAAAAAAAAAAAAAGAAAAAAAAAAAATAATAATAATAATAATATTATTTGATCATTTACAGGATCCGAAGCTACACATTAATGATAACTCATGTAGAGAAAAACATAGATCTAATAAGCAGTAAGTAAATGGATGAGTTGTTTATTTTTTTATTTTTTATTTTTTTTTTTTTTTTTTTTTTTTTTATATTTTTGTTATCCTACCTATTGCTTTGCAAATGTGAAAGTTGACTTGAGTTTGTAGAAAAATTCTGAAGTGTCGGTGATGACATAATGCGGCCACTTTGACTTAGCGTGCCCTTGAAAGAATGAGACCACGCAAGCTGCGATACAAATGAACATTGCCTTGGTTGTTTAAATGGACGCCATCTGCTAAGAATTTATGATCGCAATATTTGTCTGATGCTGGTGAAGGAAACAATCCATTATGCTCCCAGAAGGACGCATAATCCAAATTGGTTATCTCCTTCTTAATAAGAGCGTTGGCTGCATCGACAAATTGATTATAATCAAATGACTGCCTGAATCTTGGAAGTAATTTACAGACATGAATCTGTGAAACACTACACCTTTTATGCAAAACTGATACAACTGCTAAGAGTTTGCATGCAAGTTCCTCTGGTGAATATAATTGTCTTACGTCATTGCCCCCAACCATAAGAATGATATGATCCGGCTGGAATCTTTTAATGAAAGGTACATCGTGACGTAAAATCCCATCAATAGTACGACCACCTGTTCCTTTGTACCTTATTGCATGTGAGTTAATACCCAGATCCTCAACATACCTTAAATCTTCATCGTCAATAAGAAAATGATGGAAACGACGGACAATAGAGTGTCCGAGAATCAAAACTTTGGTTGAATTCATTGTTAGCGTATGAGATAATAACTAAAATAAATTGTTTGTAATAGAACAGTGACAAACATACAAATATAAGACTTATAGCATATACAACGCTTACCGTTTAAATTTTTAAAGAAATGGTCCGAAGGAACAGAATCGGTATTCAAAGGTGTTACCCGTGCGGCGTCCTGAAAGAAAGTGAATTAGCGCGTCTTTCTAAACAAAGAGAGTCGCTAGAATTCCCGCGTTTAATTTCATTGGTCAAATGATGACACCAACATTACGTGACCAAACAGAGCACTCTCTACTTCTAGATAAAACACATTAAAAAGTGCGATAACTCGTAATGCGAAAAATTTGTAAAATCAATATATATAAAGCATTTTAAGTAAACTTAAAATTCCTAAACACAATTTTAAATAAAACAATCAATAATTTAATAATCAATTGTTTTTCTCAATTCAAATGAATTAATAGTATAAAAGAAAAACATTTCATGAGAACATATTTACAAATTACCGTTAAAATGACAAAGGAAACATAAAGCATCGATACAGAACCGAAATACAGTTCGTTATTTTGTCTCTCATTAATAATGTCATGTCGTTGTTAACATAAAAAGAAGTGACTTGTGAAATAGTTTTAACATTAATTGATCCAAATTTTTTTTTAAAAATCAGAATAAAACCATAGAACGTTAAAAATCGAGGAGAATAGACGCTTTTGTTGCATTACATATCCATTATTTATTTAATTGATTTTAATTGATTCGGTTAAAATATGTTTTAGAAAAATCATTATTTTCTGGGAGCAAAAAGTGTACGTTTCCGAAAACAAATTAATAATGTATCACCTGTCCTTATACTGCTACTCTGAAGTTTTTCTTGTTTATTTATTTTGTCTTTAATCCGGGTCGTTTAAAATACCTATCTCATGTGGAGTTATCTTAAAGATTTATATTTGATTAATATTTATACAATGACACAAAACGAGGTATTTGCATTTGAAGCTTGCAGCAAACAAATAACATTTAATCTGATTATACAGTACATGTATATTAACTGTTGCCATTAAACATTACTACAACTCTATTTTTTTAAGTATAAATTTAGCATTCAAAAGAACTGCTAACTGTCTAGACCTCATACATGCAGAAAATATACCGTATATCCGGGTTTTTTTCGCGTGTTACAAAATTTGCGAAAAAATGTGTAGCATTCTTATTTATGCGATTTAAATTTTTTTTTAATGCGAAAAGTACTTATTCGCAAAAATTACCGGATATACGGTAATGAATCTAGCCAAAAGATAAACATTTTGATTTTGGGGAAAACAAACTAAAGTCAAATTAACATAGCCAAAATGTCAACGTCTCTTTTTTTTCTAAAAATCGCTGAACATTTCTAACAAGATTTACTCATAAGTAATATAGTAAAACATAAATGTTTAACGTACTAAGGATCACGGTATAAATGCAAATCTTGTAAAAAAAAATGTAATTTACTGAGTAAGAGAGCAATTATGAAAATAAAAAAAAGGCTCTTAAATGTAATAAATGTTTTTATATGTACATATATCATTTTTTAGACAATATTAATTCATAAAAAGTGTAAAAATACATATTATAGCTGATAAATGAAAGAATGCATCCGCACTCTTTAACAAAAACGTATCTAACATTGAGTTTTATATTTCTCAACGGTTTATTGCATACAAAGGCATTCATTTTAATTTGATATCTATTCATAACTAATTATACCTTCTTAAACATCAGGGCAATATATGACAATGTTAAACGTTTTGCAGAAAAAAATACAACTATACCATTAATTTGGTTAAAAAAACTCTCAAAATGTTCATGAATGCACGAAAACTTGTACTTCGCACACTTGCATTAAATCAGTTTCTCCTGGTTTTGAAATAATTGTCGCAATTACATATCTTCCTATTGTGATGAAGGCACAGAAGATTAGAATTTCATCACCGTCTTGACCCGGCCCTTCAAAAACACCACACAGACGTGTTCAGTTCCTGTATCTCCAACGCTGATAAGGAGATCGTGCAGGTCCGCGCCTTGAATACAAACAGACAACATTTGTCACTAACATAAGCGTTTTTGAAGTACATGTGAAATATGATTAAAAAACACATCGCATTAAAAACGATAATAGATCATAGTCATTAATTATATTTTACAACATTATCAGGAATTGTATGCTGTTAAACGCTTACTTTTAATCACATATTAATGCATAGGATCAACGATATTCTATAATGATTTTTGACATAATTTTAATATTGCCAAACCATAAGAAAAACATTCTGATGAATTTAAAACAATACCATTTTGCAAGATATCATAATGATTAATTTTTATTTGCAATGCCTGAAAACTACTTTGCCATTGCTTACCGTGTCTATCCTGCCTGTTATAAATCAGAACTCTTCGTACGTCGTATGTTGATTGTAAGTCTATTTTAATCCATGGTCTGAATTCTCGACCGGTATGCGCTAGGGACAAGCCGATAGGACAAACAGTTACATTGTCAACAGCCTTGGAAGCAAAATGGTAGTCTGGGTTGTAGGCATATATCATAGTAGCCGGTTTATCAACAGCAACTGTTGGACAATATTTCATATCATTAATTGTAAAGATCGGTTTAATGTTCTATAATTATTCACAATAATAAATTTATTAATAATGAATTGGTATTTAATATCTGAATATTTACATTCAGTGTATATCTCCCCTTATGTTTGCATTGGAAATCTGCGACGTTCAATTTTCTATGAATACACTTTGTTAATTCATGCGCCATGAGCACCAATATAAACGTCACCACGTGTTTCGGGTACATTTTTTTAATAAGATTAAATAAAGTGTTTTACCTTACATTACCAATTTGATTTGTACTTTTGAAAAATAATCACTAAATTATATCTACTCCTTAATTACAAAGATTTTTCTCTACAAAGTTTCTGGCACTATATTTTTAGCCGAGGAAGCGTACAAAATAACATGTCAATATGGTTGTTCCATGTATGTTTCATATCCCTGACCGAGAGCGTATATAATGGCTTTACAGCGACGATACACATATATTTCATACAAAAAAACACCATAATGAATATGAATATAAGCATTGGACCAATATTAAAAATATCTGTGTTTCCTCAAACTCGACCGACTCAATGAAATCCCACCGACTGAAATGGTTTTTTTTTACCACATTGAATAGAGATTTATTTTTAAAGAAATTTAATTTTACCCAAATTCGTTTTTTAGGACACCCAGATCTTTTTCGTTTTGAAATAATTTTGTTAGCCTTGATCATCAACATGGGCATCAACTACTTGCTTTTTGATCGGTAACTTCGCCGGAATTTCCCCCGAAAGAGAAATTGAAGTCGCCCTGTATTCTGAGTTCACGATCGTGTAAATTAACCCCAAAAGCAATATAATGATAATCATTTAATTTAAAAGACGTTTCCACAGCCTCAGTTAACCACTGTTGTGATTAATAGTTTGCGATTGTCTTATATTTTATGAGTTACAATAAATACTGGTGATGCAACATATAGGCTACTGTGCATTAAAAATTAGGCAACAACCGATATTTATAACTTTTAGTGTTTTTATTACAATTAGTATGTAACTTGTAATTAGTTAATAATTTTGCCAAATTTATGCTAAAATAATCATAAAACCATCTGTATAGTGTTATCTTAAAAATTAAAATGATCCTCTACACTACGCTTGTAATTGGGTGAAATGGTTGGACTAATACCTCAAAAATACACAGAAATACAGAGATTGATTTTATTTGTATTAAGCTAACACAATTACAAAACATATCATCTATAAAATGTAAACTAAATTGAATTTAATAGATTGGATAAGTTTTTATAACTTTGAGAAGTTGTTTTATTTTTTTATTAACTTGCTTAAATTCTAATCCAATTTTAATTAAGGTTAAACCTGTGTATATCATCATTCCTATAGGTTATGTTGTATCAAATAATGACAGTCACACTGAATTCTCAAACTTCTCCCTACTTCTCCCTTCCTTTTTTGTTAAGGAGAAATAAGTCTCCCAAAAATTAGGATGGTACATGTGATATGAAAGACCCTTTATGTTGTGAAAAATTTCAACAGTTTTCTTATTATCGTCAAATTTTAAATAGACCAAAATAAAAGAGTTTGTTTTGGTAATGACTATAATTAAAGTGAAATTGGGTAAATTTACAATCCTTTGTGCCTGCGCCACCGATCGACAATATGGACAAGGGTACACCTGAAGATCAACCCATGGAAGGCGAGGACCTGTCCAGTTAATCGCGCAAGGTAGTACTGACGCGCCGACACCCACCCAGAGCTAGGGGGACGCGGAGGATAGACCACCGCTCCGAATCGTGTCATGGAACGTGAACAGAGGTGTGGAAAAGAAGTAAGGTGAACATGAGTTTTGTAAACTTCTTTCCTCGTATGACATTGTATTTTTATCAGAGTGTTGGGTAAACAGTGAGTCAACTTTAGACCTGTTTCATCTTACTCAAGGTTATGCGTCCTTTATGTACCCACGTACCAGAGGCAAAGGGGGTGAAATGGTAATTCTGGTCAGAGACGAACTACTAGCTCACTTTTCAGTTTGTAAATATGTTGGTGACAGTATGGTATGGGTAAAATTGTCAGGTATATATAAAAATGACGTTTATATTTGTTTTGTTTACATTGCACATGAAAACAGTGTATTCTATACTACTTATGATATTGACCTTTTTGACACTCTATTATGCGATATTGCGAAGTACAGTAATATGGGTGTTATCATATTAGCTGGAGATTTTAATAGTCGTGTGGGTGAATCAAAAGATTATGTTGAATATGATATTTTGGCTAACAATTTGTTAAATAACATGCCTGCATTTTTGTCATATGATAAGGATTATACTTGTTCACGTAGATCGGAAGACAAACATGTCAATAATTTTGGTCGTAAATTACTCGAATTATGTCGAGCCTCTGGCCCCAGGATCACGAAGCAATCTTAGACTTAAGTCAAAAATCTTACACTGTCTTAATGCCTCTTGAATGAAAACAGTGACAAAATTAAAATGCTATTAAAAGTGTCTTAATATAAACATGTTATTTACAAATTTCAATCGCCATATTATAATCAACAATGAATTATGACTGACTGAAATTTTGACTTAAGTCTAAAATTGCTTCATGATCCTGAAGGCTGGTCTTAGAATATGTAATGGCAGGGTTTCCGGGGACACGCGGGGCAAATATACATTTTTTAACCATTTAGGTTCGAGTGTCATAGATTATGTTTTAGTTAGTAAGGATGATTTTGATGCCATCGAGAGTTTTACTGTTAAAGATTTTAATGAATGGTCAGACCACGCTCAAGTTGAAGTGTGTATGCATAATGTTAAAAACTACCAACGCTATGACAATCATAACATTTTCTGTAGTAATGTAATGGCAGGCAGCGTGTACAGATGGAATGAGGAAGCTTTTGAGTCCATAAAATCTATCTTACACAGTAAAGTGTCTGATTTTTACAGTCTTTTTGAAAAAATGGACTGTGGGATCCTTAGTATAGATCAGGTTGTAAATAATTTCACTAGTATATTAAACAGTGTTTTTATGCCTTTTTGTAGTGTATCCAACTTTTTAGGCGGTTCGTCTATTGACATTGAGTCTTCCAGTAGTAATAAGCCATGGTTCGATGACAAGTGTAAAGAACTCCGTAAAGTTTATAAAAGCTCCTTACGTATTTTGAATTGGGAAAGGTCTGTTCAAAATCGTATCACTTTATGTGAAAACAAACGTGTCTACAAAAAGCATGTACTTAGAACTAGAAATAGGTTTGTCAGACACGAAGGTAATAAACTCAACTATTAAAGAAAGCACAATCCAAAACAGTTTTACAAGATTTTCAAGAAAAGAAAAACAATTAAAAGCTCTTTAGATTTAGATGCTTTTTATCAACATTTTAAGAGTGTTTGTAATGTAGATGAAAATATTGTAGACATTGAAAGTCCATTTTTTGAGCAGAGGAGTACTGATACTGTTTTTAGTGAATTAGATAAAGCCATAGATGAGGAGGAATTACTTTCAGTATTAAAAAAATTAAAATGTGGTAAAGCTGCCGGAACAGATCACCTGTTAAATGAATATTTTGTTAAATTTAAAGATTTTTTTTTACCAGTTTTAGTTAGACTTTTTAATAAAATTTTGGATGCAGGTACTTTCCCAAGGAGCTGGTCTATAGGTGTAATAATTCCACTTCTTAAAAAAGGTAACACCAATGATGTTAACAATTACAGGGGAATAACTCTTGTTAGTAATCTGGCAAAAATATTTACCACAGTGTTGAACTATAGATTACTTCGCTGGTCTGACGACAATGGTATCATAAGCGATGCGCAGTTTGGGTTTAAGCCAGGTCATAGTACCACAGATGCAATTGTTGCACTTACTAGTTTAGTATCTTTATATTTGAAAAAGAAAAAGAAATTATATTGTTGTTTTGTTGATTATAGAAAAGCGTTTGATAGTGTGAATAGAAACAAGTTATTATACAAACTTGCTACAAATGGAGTCACGGGAAAGTTGTTAAGTATTATTAAGCATATTTATTGTGAGTTAAAATCATGTGTCAGATATAAGTCTGAACTGTCAAATTATTTTTCGTCAACAACTGGACTTATGCAAGGAGAGGCTTTGTCGCCTTTTCTTTTTTCATTATATATTAATGATTTTGAAATGGATTTTATTCGAAGTTGTTGTGAACCTGTTGACTTTAGAGACCTTTCGCTTTTTCTTTTAATGTATGCTGATGATACTGTGTTAATAGCTAATTCAAGGGAGAGTCTACAGGGTATGTTGAATCAATTGTATCAATTTAGTAATGATTGGAATATTGGTGTGAACACAGATAAAACAAAAATAGTTGTTTTTCGACATGCGGGTAGAATATGTAAAAATGATTTTTGGACCTATGACCAAAAGCATGTTGAGGTTGTTAATTGTTTCAATTATTT
The DNA here is from genome assembly GCA_020458035.1 of Magallana ariakensis. Lineage (NCBI taxonomy): Eukaryota > Metazoa > Mollusca > Bivalvia > Ostreida > Ostreidae > Magallana > Magallana ariakensis. The sequence goes on along the minus strand of CM035812.1, from coordinate 48,426,764 downwards.
AGGAATCAATTTGAATTTTAATGGGGATTTTAATGTTACACAGAAAACAATTGCAATGCAGGGTAGGAAATGTATGTTTGGTATTCTAAAACTATGTAATGAAACTTATTTAAATATTGAGACTAAATTAAGCATTTTTGACACATATGTATCTAGCGTTCTTAACTATGGCTCCGAGATATGGGGTTTTCATTCTGGTGATGAAATAGAACGAGTTCACACAAACTTTTGTAAAAGAATTTTGAAAGATAAAAAATATACGTCAAACTTTATGGTTTATTCAGAGTTAGGTCGTCTACCTATGAGTATTATACGTAAATTGCGTATTATTAAGTATTGGTTGAAATTGATTAAAACAGAAAATTGTATATTACGCAATGTATATGAGGAAATGGTCTCACAGTTGATACCAAATACATGGTGTTTTAATGTCAGAGAATTATTAGTATCTCTGGGTATGCATGAAGTCTGGCTTTCACAAAATGTGGCTAACAATAATGTTTTCTTAAAAATTGTAAAGCAGAGGTTGTCTGATTTTTTTATTCAGGAAAGAGACGCATTTTTCGAGTCATCCTCTAAATGTTTATTGTACAAGTATCTGCCTGACACATTTTCGTTACAATTATATTTGAGTAAAAATGTTCCGGAAAACCTTGTTGTCCTTTTAACAAAATATAGACTGTCATCGCATATGCTTTTGGTAGAGCAAGGCCGTTATAATGGAACTGTCAGATCGATACGTATCTGTAAATATTGTAATTTAGGTGAAGTCGAGGATGAATTCCATTTCATACTTATCTGTCCATTTTATAAAAGTCTACGGGTATTGTATTTAAAAAAATATTACTGGTCTCGTCCTTCAATGTTTAAGTTAGTTCAACTCCTTGCCATTCATAATCGCAAACAATTGTGCCATCTCGCAATGTTTCTGCGTGAGGCAGGTAAAAAACGGGATGTCGGATAACTAGTACATCCAACTGATGTATTATTATTATCACTATTATTATTAATATTACTATTATTATCATTATTATCATTATTATAATCATTTGATTTATTGATTTATAGGGTCTCTCCTCCTATGAATGTACATGTATGAATAATATTTTTTTAGAATATTGTTTAACGTCAATAGCGAACTGTTTGATTCTGATTGGATAGAGTGTAGCATTATATATTTATAATTATGTACATATGTTTCAACTGCTTATAATTCATTTGAATTTTAGCAAATAAACAATACAATACAATACAAAAATCCTTATTATCTAAATATTTGTTTTAAATTTGGGTTAATCATTCTTTGTATAGACACTTATTTCCTTTTCAAAGAAGAATATTCTCTGCAAGTGTAGTGTTTTTGTGTAAACTTGATATATAATTGTAGAATCATTAAACATGACTACACAAACGTTTACATTTATTACATTACCTTAAGTTTATCAATTATTATTGTAAGTTTTAATATACTTTTAGACACCAATTTTTTTATAAACCAAATTTTGAAAAATTAAAGCTGCTTGGTCCGATATTTTGGTTTTTACAGTATCAACTAATTTTTCATACAAACCAATTATCTTAGAAAGTTATGGACTTTCTCCTATATACACCAGCAAAATCGGTCATCTTTCAAAGTTAGAAATATTTAAAGTAAATAAAACAATTTCTTTTTGGGCAAACGAAAAAACAAACCAAAATGCATCACGGGAATGTTTAGAAAAGGGAACCGTTTGGTTTCGTCCCCCGGATGATTGGGTTTATTCACCCCGCATGTTATGCATCGATTGTAAACAAAGCAAACTTAAGAAATATTAGCGAACAAATTGTACACATGTTTCTTTTTAATTTACCTGAACATTATGACCTTTATTTATAGCAATGTCGACGTGTTAATACAACCATACCGGTCTTTACGTCAGGGGCGAATTTTAATATGAGGCGAAATAACGTGACTCCCTTTTTTGTCGCTTGTTTTGTTAACAAATTTTGTACATAATTTTTTTTCATTGAATTTGGCTTAATTGACCGGGAAATCACTGCAATGTCTATTATAATACACATACTTAGCATAACCATCGTTTAAAAGCGTACCCAAAATTTGATATGAAATCGGACCAAGCAGCTTTAATTGATACTTTGAGTATGTACATTAAAATTAAAATGATATTTAAATATAGGTTAACATGTACATCAACACACAAATGATAATGAATCTATACATACACATCTAGTCATTGAAGCAAACTTGTTAAATTTAAGATACACAATATCAAATTGTGAATTCGATATTAAATTTGTTTTACATTCCATATGTACAAGTATGACAATTTTTTTTACAACTGGTCATTTTTTTTTTTTTTTTTTTGTAATTAAGGAATTGATTGATTTTTTTTTCATTTTAATTTATAATGTATTTTCAATATTATGCCCTATCAACAAATTATTATTTACCTACCTACCTACCCAACTTCAAAATATAGGGTCGGGTTAGGGGAAACAAAGATATTTTTAATGATGGCCTCAGCAAAATTATTTTTTGAGTTTCCTAATTATATTATTTTGCAATTCTCATAGACGCTTCCAATATTAATTTTATACAATCCCTTAAACGTTCTAATTTCCCACTTGAAGGGTGAGCGAACCATGAATGAACGGTGAGCGCACGGTGAACGGAATTTGGCGAGTGCTTATGAACAGTGTACGGTGAGCGAACGCAGAGTGCAAACGCTAGTGCAAAGTAAACGGTGAACGCATGGTGAACGATATGTGAACGCAAGATAAACGATTTATTCGGAGTCCCTCGGGAGATATCGTTACATTGATCAGGAAAAATAACAAATGAACTAATGAATGCTTATTTTTGGATGTCGTCGGTCCTATGACACACCAATGCGGTGCAGACAAACTATCATACCACGCTAACGCGCGGTATTCAATTTGTCTGCACCGCATTGGTGTGTCATAGGACCGACGACATCCAAAAATAAGCATTTAATGCCTAAATATACTACAGAAAACAAAATAATTGCAATTAAAGTTTATGAAATATATATGTTAGTCCATCGGTTGTTAAGTAAAAAAAAAGGTTTTCCTGAATTTGCTTACCATTTTGAAAATGACCTTCGTCCTGAAAGAAAATAATTCACTCGTTATTCTCATGCATTTCCTTCATTTTTGAGTTGATATACATTAATTGTTTGCTAATCTTACCAAACAAGGTTTTTTCATCTTTTATTTATGTTTGTATTCTGTTAATAAATTATCTGAATTGACAATTTGCTTTGTAAGCGAGTACATCTGTTTGCAAGATTTAAAGAGCAGATTTAGATATGTTGCTTTCTACTGACACCTTCCATCATCTTTGTTGTTATTATTATTAAGATTATATTTTTTAATTATTATTATTATTATTTTTATTATTATTATTATTATTGTTATTATTTGCAGAAAAGAAACATACCTTTTGGAAATATCTGCAGTCACTATTTGTTAAGTACTCTTCTTCGCTTTTTATCATTAAATGACAGCAAGCTCGACAGAGGTAAAATCCGTCAGATATTTTGCAAATTTCCATTCCAATACAGCGGCGATCTCCAAAACAAAACTTAGAACAATGGTTGATAGCATCACCTCGTGATTTTCCGTTAGCAGTAAACAGTACTTTATTTCTATTTGCTAAATATCCAAATGCTTTCAAATTGAAACTTATTTGATTACATTTTGAATTTGATTCTACCCCTGCTGTCAAAATTGAATCAACCCATACGATGACTGTAATTAGCTTTAAATGTTGTAGCATGATGAAACTTATCATTTAAAAAAAATAGTAAAGCTACCGATGTTATGGTTAAATCTAAGTGCGTTTCACAATTGGTTTTACTTAGATTTTGTTGTGTTTTTATTAATGAAGATTCGATAGATTATATTTGAACCCACTATGCCACATATATAATTGATGCAGAAAGAGCGTCTACGGAAACTCAACAAAACTTTGAAATCGTTTTAATTGGTCGCTTAAGCAATTAAAGGACTGCTTGGGTCTCTACAGGTTTATTTCAGATGGGTTTTTTTTTTAACTCCGCTTAACAAAAGGATTGCACTTTGACTCAAAGCTACCAGGTTATCTTACATTCTTTTAAATTTAAATTCTTATTCACTATATGTATTTGTTCACTAATTTTATCTTCTCACATCTTTTTTTATTCATCAAATGGAATTAAATCGTTGGTTGAATATGTTGTAAAAACTTAACAATGAGTATTTTGTTCATATTGATAATTTGTTAAATGACGAATCTTCCTAAAATTGAATAAAGCAAGCTCAATTTTGCAAAATTTTCTAGATATTATTTAGATAAAGCTGTATACCAAATTTCGTTTTAGTAGGTGCAACCTCTGCAAAGAAAATGAACGGAAACTGTTGGTTGACCGACCGACAGAGACAGACGGACAGCAGCAAAGCGATATGCCATCCCTTCTTCGATTTGGGGCATAATAAATAAACAAAATTGCTACCTCAATATTTAATGTTTTGCATTGTTTTTAAAATAGTTTATGCAATTTAGCCTACATAGAGCCCATTTCTTTTAAAATCAATTTTGTATTTGTCAAAGGAGATGAGTTTAAAGAAAATTAAATTTTCATGATAATCTAAAAGAATGAATTTTATTACAATGAAATTTTACATTATTTTTTAAAGACTTGAACTTAACCAAAAAAAAAAATTAAAAATACACGTACACATTCAATTTAAGATAGAGTTCGAGTAGTCTTGGACTGTTCAATATTAAAGTAAAGAATATTAATTGAAACCAAAACTCATGGATTATTGTAATTATGTACAATCGAAATTAAACAAATAAGACTAAATTTCGTAGCAAAATTTTTTAAAGGTATTTTATTTCTTTATCTTGAATTTATCTTCGTGTATTTTATTGACACGTGCATTAATTCAAATGATCTTTATTCTATTTCAAGTCAGAATTGAATATTTATGAGACGTCCATTCAATTTCATTTCTCAATAGTGGCGTTAAATTTTATGATGAAAAGAATGATAGATAAACCAACGCGATTTGCGGGGTTTTTTTTATTACTAGGCCTTTTATCACAATTCACGAAACATCAACCAACTAAAACTTGATTCAATTTCAAGATTGGATGAAACCTTCATAATTGTGGCATGATTAAGTATTTATTTCAAAAAGGCTTTTCATCTGGATTCCCATAAACTCCACTTGCTGAACCAGCTTATGTTAACTAAATGTAGCTGAGCTATAAATCATCAAATAAAATCATATATTAATCCCTTTTACATGTACATGTACGATTTACTCATAGGTGAACGCTAATCTTGTATTATTTTATTTGATTTAATCCATTCGTTATTGTTATAAATAAAGCTTTTACATTCTTCCGATCATACTAAGTAAAATTACTACGTAATTTATTTGTAATAATTCAGTGACACAAGTAATAAAAACACAAAGGATCATTTTTAAAAAGACAGTCATGAGGTTTTATCCGTGTATGTTAAAATAAAAAAATTACAATAACAAACCACCAACCATCTCAAAAATGAGAATTCACGGTACGAGACCTTAATTATTCCCTTTGTTATTTAAGCAATAAGAAATCATTTTTTGAGTATCATGAGGCGATACTTTTGGTCGGGGCGTTATCAAACCCAATATAGCCTGAAGGGCTTTATGATAGGTTTGATCACGCACCGACCGAAATTATTATGTCATAATATTCAAAGATGATTTCTATATAATTTTTAGCAATGGTACGATTAAATATTTGAATATTAAAAAGCAATCCGCGCTCGCGCCTCAATTATGAATGTATTGGACTGTATAAAACAAAATCGATACAAAGTGGTATCACAGGCAAAGACATTAATTTAAAAACAATGTATACATTTGTGTTTCAACCAACTGTAAATTTAAAATTATTTTAATCAGTGGACGGCATTTCGATTTGACGCAATTGAATCCCATTTAAAAAAAATATCATTGTAAACATAGGTTCAGATTCTTCCTTGATACATGTATATGTTTCATATTTCCGTATACGCTAAATACCAGTATAGGTATCTTGCACATCCACTCAAACAATGAAAACAAGTTCACTAGAATTTGTCACTCTAATAAACTTATGTAGATCAGGGAAATGCCAATGTCAAGGTGCTTTTTAAAGGTTGGCAATTTCTAATGGAACGCCTTCCGGCGAGCAATGCATTTAAATAGACTAATACATTTTTAAATTGAATTGAAAGGTATATTTAAGCTTAATCAATAATAAAAGGATAATCCCAGTAATTATAATGGTGTCATTACCCTGGTAAATAACTAATATGAAAAACCGTATATAGTTCCTGTTAACATAACATTGAACACTTTATATTTACATTTTCCAGTGTCTTTGTCTGTGATAACACAACGAATCGATTTTGCACTAAACAGTCCAATAAATTCAAATGACGTTTTGTTAGGGCGCCAGTGGAGTTTGCATATTTTAAAAATGTTTTAAATTTTATTCATACAATTGCTGAAACGTTTATAAATATAAGGAATAAGGAATCATTCTTTAAATATTATAAGGTGATAATTTCGGTCGGGGCGTGATCAAATCTATCATAAAGCCCTTCGGGCTTTGTAGGATTTGTTCAGGCCCCGACCGAAATAATAACCTCATAATACTCAAAGAATGATTCCTTATTCCTTAAATATTGTTTTGTTTTTAATGTTGTTCTATTACCCAGAAAGAATGAATATTTTTTAATTTATCAGATAGATATATTTATAATTAGTTTTTTGCGAATTATATTCCACAAAATTACCTGAATCATATTTGAAGACCACGTATTGATGGCATAAAACAATAATACACTCAATTTAATTTCAGTTGCACTTTTGTTTAGCACAATCCTTATCCTCAATCAAATCAAATTTAAAATCAAGTTATAAATGCATTACGAAATATTTCAAAAGTTCAATAATTTATCTAAGAGTATTTTTTTTTTCTCCTTCGGGTTTTCATGAATTAACCCTTTCAGAATGTAAATTACTCCTGTTTTTTTTTTTTATTTTTTTCTTTATTTGTCATTCGAGCAATACTTATATCACCGTGCAAAATTCACTGATTAATTATAACTTTATTTTAGACTTTACTTTTTAAATTCAGTTCTATTTGTAATATTTTCTCACAGTTTATTTTGTACAAAGTTACTTATTCAATTAGTGATTCACACTTTTCGGACTGTATGTGATTTCAAAGAGACAGAGTGCCATGTCTCCAGGACTGGTAATCTGTTAAAACAACATCGTGCAATTAACTGTTTTTCATGTCTAGGACATCAAAGACTCATAGAGTTTATTTAATTACCTAATACCTGTGAATCTTTCACTCAATTCATTTGATGTCATCACTTGTCCCTTTTACTCATTGTTTAGATTCTTATATATACTGAATCATATTTGTCAATATTCAGTTCGGAGGCCGGACGCATTACCGGCCACTTCCGTCTGTGTCCCTTATTTGTTTATTAGTGTTCATCTTTTAAACTCGATTGATAATAAATACGGAATCCTTCATCACTTGGTTCTATTTCTCTGGAATTGCATATTGGTGAACTTACGGGAATACGGCATACCTAACCTTCGTTTTTATCTTACGGCCCACAGCGCGCCTCAACCTTATTTCTTGTAGCCTCTACGCCAACATTCCCCTACCCCGTTCGTACTGCACACGACGGATGCAGTTCCAGAAGAATTACTTAGCACCGTACAAATCTACGCGGTCACACTTATATTACACGATAAAGACGTCAGCATAATTAGAAAATTAACAACGGGTGATAATGCCTGTGTCAAACTTTAATTTATAGACAAAAGTTTTAAAATAAAGACAATTCGAGTCGTTGTAACCACAACATTTTTATATATTTAGAGAAAAGCACACGCCTCGATGATTTCCTTAAATGCGATACAAAACATACGAGACCTTAAACATGAAGCCAGTGATATGTTAAACATATCATCAAGAGGTTCAATTAAGGAATAAGGAATCATTCCTTGAGTATTATGAGGTGATAATTTTGGTCGGGGCGTGAACAAATCCAATAAAGCCAGATGGCTTTATGATAGATTTGATCACGCCCGACCGAAACTATCACCTCATAATATTCAAAGAATGAGTCCTTATTACTTATATTTACATAATTTTCAGCAATTGTATGATTAAATATCTTAATTTAAATAAGCAAACCCTGTTTTGGAATTATTGGACTGTAAAGTATAAAATCGATACGTAATGTTATCATAGGCAAAGACACTGAAAAATGTAAATATTACAAATTAAAAGGGATATCAGCCGGAACTATCCATTTTGAGCAATATTTTAGAAATGCCTTATTGGTTTTGTATTTGTTTGTATGTCTTTTAAACACCTATAATTATTAATGAATGAACTTTAAGGAGGCAAAATAAAACCCGATAACTCACTAACAAAAAACCCCAAAACAAAACAACACAATTATGTTATTTTTTTTATTTTTAGAAAATACAAACGACACGTGAAGTGCATGAATATAAGCCACGTACTCTTGGCAGTTCAATGTCCTCACGTTGTTTCAATAAAAGTAAAAATGCTATATGAGAGAGAGAGAGAGAGAGAGAGAGAGAGAGAGAGAGAGAGAAAATTCCTATAGAAACCGAAAATGTAGAAATATATATTTGTTTGTGGTATATTTTAAGGTTCTCCGATCCTCAGCCTCAAAGTATTTTTTCATCATAAGAATGATATTTATCTTTCAATCTTTATAAATGAAATGATATAAAATGAGTTTTTTTTTAGAGTATCCATGCATGTTACAAAGTTATTGCAAATTTACCTACGATGGATATAATGGAATAAAGAAACAAGTTGAGTTAAAAAAAAATCCGGTACATCGATGGCTCGAACTCTACACCAAGATGTATATAAGTGGGAGGAGCTCCGTGGATCCACTACGCCAAGCATGTAGTTGTCCGACTGAATGTTATACTAGCAGTAGAATACTAAATCAAAATGGTCTGTATAAAACTCAGATTTAAAGAATCCGGATAATTTAGAGTTATCGAACTTTGCTGAGGATCGGGAATCGTTATTTGAATATAAAAGTACAAAGCATTTTGATTTTATCTTTTTTCGTATGGTTGTGAAATGATCATCAGTTTTAAAAATGAACAGAAATAAAACGAAGAATATATATTGTGTGCGCAAATACTTTGCTTAATTATGAAATGTATTCTAGACTATTAGAAAAACTTGAACTATTGTAATCAAGACTGAAAGCTTGAAATAATAATTTTAAAAAAATCAAAACATTTAAAAATCTTTCATGTATATGTAAGTTTATCTAGCTTTACTAAATATCGGGTTTATTTTTATTATTGCAACAAGCTATTAAGAGGATCTGAAAAAAAGATTGGATAACTTCTAATCGTATAACCATAACAAACAAATACATGATGTACATGTACCTTAAGAAATACAATTGAGTACTTTTCTCAACTTAGGAATTCGATTCAAATAAACATGTCCATTTACGTAACTCTTAAAACGTTACGTTTAAATATTCCCGAAGATTGATCATATTTCAAACACTTTATTTCTAAAACTGAAATTGTCAGTTCATTATCAATCAGGTTATTTTTTTTAACTTGAGAATCAAAAAAAATGTTTGTAACATGACGTTTCAAATGTTCTGCTATGTTATGTTCTTCCAAAGATTATTGTTCGTTCATTTCACAAAAACTTGGAATTCGCAGATATTAAGAATATCAAGTTTTCCTGGATTAGAAAAAATGGTTGCCATTACATATCTGCCCACTGTACCATCTTCACAGTATATTAGAATTTGGTCTGCTGTACTTGCTGTTTTTCCAAAGTAGCCACATGTGTTTTCCGTTCCTGTGTTACCAACTGTTATCAGCAGATTATTTAGTCGCTCACCTTCAATGAAAAAAAAAACTTTCCAACTACAAGACCCTTTTTTTTCAAAATCATAATAAAAGATAACGTATTGTAATCATTATATGTGATAGGATTCATTTAAATAAATTATACTGTGCAAAAGGATACGTTATTTGGTGTTTTTTTATAGTTCAAATAATTGACAAACCCACATTTTAACAATAAAAATATGCGTTATGACGTAGGTACATGTTTGTTGCTTGCTGTCCTCCCAAAATAATGGTTTTACTCTTGTTCACAAACCTACCAAAGCGTTCTTGTCTGTTGAATATCACAACTCTTTGTACATCATAAACAGATTGTAAGTCTATCTTAATCCAAGGCCTGTGGTCTGAGTTGCTGTGTGCTGTGTAGGTTCCACCTGAACAAATGGTTACATTGTTCACAGCGTTGAATTCACGGTGATTTGTTTCAGTAGGATTGAATACAGAGCTCATGGTAACAGGTTTATTTACAGCTACTACAAAAAGAAAGGTTTGCTAAGTATTTTAAAAATTAATAAACGTAATTTGAATGAAAAATAGTACAAATGTATTTAATGTCCTTTAAAAGCATAATTTTTAATATATACATGATTTAATAACAATTTTTATACATGGACAATATCCGCACATTATTAAAAAAAAATCTAATGATCTTTATGTTTGCTAAAAATTTATTGCGATGTATTATTGATAAATTGGTATTTGGCTGTTACTAGATTTTTCATATAGCTTGTATTTTCATTATCATAAAAAAAAATAGAAACTTATCTACTTACTATTCCGAAAGAAACCTTCTTCCTGTAAATAATATATATTGATTTCTGTATGTTAATTAACATATGAGCATGAGGAAGCTTTAACTTGATTGAGAATCTAAGTAAACAATAAACAAACATCAATGTGTAATTATATTTTTAATAGAAAAAATTATTCAAATTAAAATAATTTTATTTCTAAAAGAAACTAGATTGATTGACTCTCGAAGTAAGGCAATTATTTATTGAACATCATACATGTATGTGTCATAGTAAATGTGCATCGCAAATGAACTTTATAATTTAAGGTTCAAAGCATAAAACAGACATACCTTTCTCAAGTATTTGCAATTATCATCTGATATAAACTGGTGTTTGTTTGTTACCATCCAAGAACAGCAAGCTCTACACCTGAACAAATCTTCTTTGATTCTGCACACCTCCATTCCAATACAGCGGCGATCCTCTCGACAGAAATTAGAACAATTTAAAATAACTCTGCTGTGCAAATTTGGCTCCGTAATGAACAGAATATTATTGTTGCTTGTCAAAGACCCAAATGTAGCAAAACTAAATCTGTTGTGGTTGTACTTAGAATTGAGAAACTCTACTTTTTGAGAAACGGAGAGCCAAAATAATAGCATTCTAATATACATGACCGGCAGGAAGATGAGTATTTTTCTTTCAAGATCTAGCTATAGAGTGACATTATAAGTAAACTTCTTAATACCAACTATATGTGCTTATGAATAATTAAATATCTTTATAACAGAAAATTACATAACTTCAATGCTCTCTTCACATTAGATTTTTGAAATATGTATGTTTTCAATTATATAAAAAAAAATTCAAACGATTTTTCCGATATCAAATGAATTTAAAGTCTGTAATTACTTTTTCGAAAACATGTTTATTTATTGCAAATTTTCCAAACCGTTAAAAAAAATGGAATTGTTTTTCATGTTTTAACATTTCCTGAAGGAATTTCGACATTTTGTCACTTTACACGTAACTGTATTTGTAATTGTTATATCAATATTTCGTGTTTATTCGGTTTAATCATTGTAAATTCAACGCAAATTTTAAAATATCTCAATCTTTCTTAATTTCTTGTGAAGTTAAAAGTTAAATCCTTCTCTGCGCCATTAAGGCGCATAAGGCCGGTGCTTATCCCCGGTTTCCGTGGTGCTAACCCGATGAGAGTCATTGACTCCCCCTGGAATGGACATCAGTCCATCGCAGGTTACATGTAACGCCCAGCTAATGTTGGTACCCAATTTAAGCTGATTGGACTGAGACAATGTGGATAAAGTGCCTTGTCTAGGTGCACAACATGCAACATCAAGTGACCACAGCGGGGTTTGAACCAGCTACCTTTCGGTTACTGGCAAAACGCCTATGACCACTGAGCCATGCAAAGACCTTTCACAATTAGCGCACGAGAAATTAAAGGCCCTTTTACACTTATTTTAGGGGCAGAAGCGACCAAATATTCGTGCGACCGAGCAATTTAGTTTAATATTGTAAACTGTTTCCGAAATAATTATTGCATATGAAAAATTATTCATACATTTGCACGATATAAACGACTGTTGCAAGATAGATCGCCAGATTTAACGCGTATGGATCGCACAACGGTCGCTTTAGATCGTGAAAAGAGGTATAATGCACTTTGTATGCGATATGGCCCAAATAAAGCTAGATTAAAAAAGTGATTTTTTCGAAAACAAAATCATGATATTAATTATCTCTGGCTATTTAAAATCACAAATTGAACATTTTTTTGCGAAAAAAAAAATCCACGGATATAGCAGAAGGGCTCGTGAAATATAAAGGTTTTGTATTGGTCAAATAGGAAAATGCTACATACTCATTAAAAAAATCAAAGTTAAGTAATTGAACCACCTTAAACCAGAAAACTAGAGAATAAACTAGGTGAACTAGATATCGTACTATGTTAATCATCTACAAAACCTGTTTTGGTTTAAGGTGGTCTTCGTATTAAAAATTCACATTAACATACATAACCCTCATTTCTAAATACACTTGTACGGTATCATTTAAAGTGAAATGAAATCCGCGTGATTGTTGTTTTGTGCGTGGTGTAGTGGTTTGAGCGAACTGCTTTTGCTTTTTAAGGCCCCGCATTCAATTCCAAATCATGTTACGTGGATGTATATTTTTTCCCTATATGTGTGATACTATAAATATTGTCATTTGTTTTGTTTTTAATGTCTTAGTTGAATGTTTAATATATTTTAACCACCCACATCACGTGCATTTATAATTAAAAAAAAAACACTTATTACATTGTTATTATTTGATATACATTTAGATATTGTAACTGCGTTTCTGCGGGATAGTTTTTTTTAAAATAAAATTAATATTATATTTATTTTTATGAATTAAAAGTAAATTTGCATGTAAAAATATGTTTGACGCCTTTAAAAAATTATAACATATTTTTGTTTTACTCGTAAATGGAAATTAGGTCAAAGACTGTCGTGTTAGGCGCGTTTTTATCGAGACTATTATCTATTCGGAAAATTTTTCATTCTTTTCAAAACAATGTATCGGGATCGGTATACGGAACATACTAAAGACCTGCAATTCTTAAGACCTGAATGACATGCAATTTTATATAAATGATATATTTGAATTTCTATGTTCTGCGTCGAATAAAATGACTCTGTGAGTGTATTTATTATATTTCCATGTGAAATGTGGTAGAAAAATATCATGAAATGACATCCATATCAATTATTTATGCAAAAATATGAAATACCTGAATTATTAAATATCCATGATTATCTTTATAAACTGAAGTGTAGATAAGATTTATAATTCCATTTCGGAAAAAAAAAATATCCGGCTTATTTTTTATCTTTAAATTGTGCAGTTTCTACCGGATGAGCATGATCTTACATGTACATGTACCTTTAAAATAATACATTTCTATTTTATTATGTGGTCCCTTGAAATCCTATAAACTAATGCATTAAGTTTAATTCAATACAATGCAACAAAAAAAAATCGAAATGGTTTGAAATACATAATCTCCAAGAGAATAATGATGAGCTGAACTTTGTATTAGAATAATGTGCAAATCAATGTGTTCTCCATTACTTCATACTATGACAATGATCATACACTTACCGTTAGAAATGCTAACAGTAACGAACTCCATTCTTAATAATAATGCTAAAATGTTAAACTTCAAAACAAGTTGCTGAAAGTATATTAAAATTTACCATAAAAATGAGTACAACCAACTCTTATTTTCTTCTTTGTGGTGAGTTTTTTATGTAAACAACCTGTGATGATTCATACAACAATTATTTTTTTTGCGGTCCATTTGACGCTAGCGTCAATATGTTTTCTTGTAACATATTCAAACGTAAGTACTGCACTGTCAGTTTCCTCGAGACACTCCCGGTACGAGATTTTCAAACTCGATGGAAAAGGGAGATCAAGAAGGAAGGGAAATTCGAATCGTTTTTCATCTCAAAGCCTGCATTCAGACCTAAGTGCACTGTGTGCGGTAAAGGTGTAAAAATAGGCCAAGGCAGAAAGATATCTGTAAAAACAATTTGAGTTTTATATATCAGACATAATAATATTGACAAAAAAGGGACAATCTGCAACGCGTGCAGGATGAAGGTGTATACTATAGATAGAACTATCTACAAGCAGACTGGTCACTTGCCAACCACTGTCGTCGAGTTCACCAAAGAACGGAATACATGTGATACTCAGGATGAGGTTGACGATCGAACTTGTTACTATTCCAATGATGTCAGTCAACAAGTCACATAATATTTGCGCAATATGTAGAGTGAAAAACAAAGCTTTTGTTTGTTTGAGGTAATATGCACGATAAAGCGTATTTATTAATCAAGGTGTATTACTGAAAGAAGGGATGAGGTGTTGCAAAATACATTTAAACGGAAAACAGGTAAAGCGCAGTTCTATCATAGACAAAACAAAGCTTCGTTCAAAGCACGCAACAATAAAAATCACACAACTTGTCGAGCTTCTAGAAAACCTACGAAGGTCAGCATATAAGTCATCAACAAGGCGCTTCAGCTTTGACGGTCTGGATAATTATACAAACACTGACCTTCTAAACCTACCTGGGCTAACAAAGCAACAGCTTGAAAAATTAGTTAAAATGGAGTCCACTCTCAAGAAGTCGAGGTTAGGTCACCCAGATTCGCTTTTGGGGTACTACTCGGTTTCATCATATTTCAAGAGAGGCAATTGTTTAAGAGCACACAACGTACTATGCTACCCAAATATTTAGCCATTTTCTTTCAGATTCTGTAATATCCATAATAAATGGAACAAACAAATACATGTATATACAAAAAAAGTAGAAATTATGCATTTCAGCGTCGATGTTTCAGCATGCACAAACACAGGCCTCTAGTAAAGCCAATGGTTTTCATAGCAACCGATGGCTATATAATTAGTATTTTAGGGCGCCCTTTTATGCGATCAGCTGATAATGTGTACAATAATTCTACCAGCTGTACCAGAGTTACTGAACTTCTTTATAGATCCTCCGGTATCTGATCGTGGGATTGCTAAAAATTCTGATATCTATAAATTTTTGACACACGAGTTGATGTAATTTTATTATTCATTCTTAAATATTTACAAATAATAATTTTTATTAATAAAATGACGTCTTCATTGATCGTCGCTACTTGATTTTGATAGAATAAGTGATCAGCGCGTTTAGTATGGAACATAAACTAAGTACGAGTAAAGTTTTAATGCGTATAT
The DNA here is from genome assembly GCA_020458035.1 of Magallana ariakensis. Lineage (NCBI taxonomy): Eukaryota > Metazoa > Mollusca > Bivalvia > Ostreida > Ostreidae > Magallana > Magallana ariakensis. Next base: position 48,411,219 of record CM035812.1, on the reverse strand, counting down.
TTCAATTTTCAAGAGTAGAAAATTTAATCTTTGTCGGCAGTAGTTTCTTTTGATCATAGTGCTAATAGAAGTCACGGTATACATCAAAAGACAAAAGTTAATTGCATGATCGTCACGAGCGCTAGGCATGTGTATAAGGTATACACAGGACGAGTAAACGAATGTCAATCATTTTCTAACATCCAAACTGGGGCCTCAATTCAAGTTGATTGACAGGGGTACGCTGAGCAGGTAAATTTGAAGGCGGTGCCTATTTTCACGGTCTCTTTAAGAAAAAAAGGTATGAATATCTTTTTCATTTAACGTTGTCATATCTGCTGTTTCATGTCACATTACGCATCATTTAATTGCCTAATGTATGCCAGTCATCGGTGATAGCCATAACACAAAAACTTAGAGTCCTGTTAACTCTTGCAACTGTTTTAAAGTGACTTTCGTTCAGATTGCAACGCTAGTCAACTGAGACGTAAAGAGATACGCTTTTTGTGGGTTATCGTGAAAGTGATATTTTGTATATAAAAAAAATTCGTTGAATGAGCATTATCAAAAATACGTAAAAAGTTTGCCTAAGATTTTTTTCCTTGTTTCTTTTAATTTTGCAAGCTGTTTAAATTTCTAAAAACTTAATGAATATTTCGTCTAAAAGACTATTACTTTGTAAAGATCTGATCGAAACGCCCTCAGATTCATGCACGTAAATAGTCTTTAGAATACCACCTAGAATGGGATTTAAACAACGAACATGTGCCATCTTCAAAGTAAACGGACAACTGTAGATTCCTAATAAACCGCGCTAGCCATGGGTTTACGATCCAGTTTGCTTCTCTACAACCCTTGGCAGATTTAGCCGACAAAATCAAAACGGAATCTAATTGGCTGTTAAGACAGGCGATCGCAAGGAATGTACTAATTGGCGGTGCAGTTCTTTGTGTTTTAATACAAAATTTAAGTACAATCATCTTTACAATTTGTATGTGATTAATGAATAACATTCGATATATAATTATAAATATATACTTTTTAAAAATTATTCTAATTTTCTTTTTTCACAAGACCATTTTTTTTAATACTATTCAGATGAGAAATACGTAATTTAGCTGGTCCAATTTAACTCAATCGCTAGACGGCGCTGTACTATTTCTGAAAAAAAAAATGGCTAAATCTGCCAAGAACTAAGGGGAAGCAGAGTAGATCGTAAACAAGATGAATTAACCGCGATGAAATAATAGCCGCATGTTATCGGGAGAAGCACATCTTGCAGATTTTAAATTCTCGCTTAATTTTTGTAAACTAAAAAAACTATATATTATAACCTTGTGTATTATATATAGGACCGACGATATTTAAATATATGCATTCAATGCACGTAGCATCAGGGACCGGGGGGGGGGGGGAGAGGGGGGCTGTTGTATGAAGAACAATAGTCTTGTCAACCTTTCTACATCTTCATTCACCAAGTTGATGAGTTTATACAAAAATACTCTAGGTAGGCGATACCTCTCTATATAATATCTGTATCGTTTAAATAATCGAGAGGATTTGTCCGATCCCGGAATCCTCTGTCGACGAAAATTTCGCAGATCATTGTCTGCGAATACCAAATTGGCAGTCATTTTATTTTTTGTTTACGTGCCCGTAAATCGTGTTAAGAGTTGTCTCGGACTGCTCTTAAACTTAAGATCAACTTTCATCGTAACTCGCAAATCTTAGTGAAACGCACTTACGTGCTACGTTCATGTTTCCGTCTACGTCTACGATCTACGATACGTTAAGGAAACGGTCGCAAGAATGTGAATGTCATTGTAATAAAAATTAAATTAAAGCTCAGGGGTTATTCAATTAATATGTACTACGTACAGTTAAACAAGATAAGTTTTCGTTGCCATTATTGTTTTGGTTTTTTTGTATGTGTTGAATAATTAAAACAAAGTCAGAATTCCGTTAACGTTTTTGATACCCAAATTCACGGAGTTTGATATTCTCAAAAGTGTTGTTAAATTTTAAGATGAAAAGAATCATTAATAAAACTTTGCAATTGCCGTTTCGTTCTACATTCACTGTTTTACGGCCTTCACATTCATTAATTAGTGATGCTTGTTTCAATTTCATGATTCAATGATAACATAGCTGAGGCAAGAGCAATTACTGTAGTTATCATTGTTGTCAATGCAAATACATTCATCCATAACTTATAAGGTTCAAAATTAACGATTATAAAATCACATTCATCAATACTAACCACCAGAGCTCTTCATCTGTATAAAGTAAAACTAGAAATAAAAGGTGTATGTTGCACTCTGCCACTATTGTGACTTTATTTTTATCCCAAGTAATAATCATTTTTTATAATATTAATATCCAATTATGAACATTTGATCCTTTCTCCCCAAAATGATTTAACAGCCAAATTAATGATAATTACACATACATCTGGCTTGAGGTTTTTTTTAAACTAAATATGCATTTGTTGCCATTATATGTCTTCTAGATGTTGGTGTCATTGTTTTATTTAATTATTTGTGTTATTTTTAGGTCAAATTTCAATATTAATACCAGTTTTATCAGTATAAAGATGTAACCAGTCAGCGTGGCTCCTCAAGATCACAGGGTCATTATCGATCTGTTTACCAGAGAAGTTGCGCTCAACTTGCTGGAAATATCATTTACTTTATGCCATTTACTTCAATAAATGAAATTTGTTCATTTCTAATGCTGTTTTGTCGTTCCTGATAACATAAACTTAAAGCTCAAGCGATGTCGTCTTGGCTCTGGATAATTAATAAGGACCAATAAAATAATTATTTGTAAACGTAAGACTATAGAGTTTCCACATGGATTCACTTCACATGCCCAATCACTTATCTGAGGTTCTGTCAACTAAATAGTGTCATTTTTTTCTCTTCCCGTACGATCTACTCATAATCATCACGGAATGCTTATTATGTAGTATTTTAAATAATTTTAATACCTCCGTCTTATATGTTACTGATAAATTAAGCTTTTACATTCTTCCCAACATACTAAGCCAAACGTTTTCGTTTGTTACAAGCATTCATTCGTGGTCATTATTAATAATGAACCACTAAAAGACCTTATGCAATAGACATAAAAGCATGACATGTTATAACATTATTTAATAGTAAACGTAAGGTTTGAAGGGACATGGTCACTATTTGAGCTGAAATGTCCATACCAATTACAACGCTAAAAATGCTTCACTTAGATAAATATTTCTGATGCTCAATCAAACTTGGAAAGTCAGTTGTCAAGTTCTAAGCGAGATAAAGGTTTCCCAATTCTTTGTTAAGTAAATTTAAACAAAGCTCAGGTCATGTTTTTGTTAACATTGGTTAAATACACTTGTGAAATTTTTATTTCGATCTTATATTTTCAATTTGATTGTTTGCTATGAACACAGACAATAATTAGCGTTTGTTAATTACTTTCCTTGTTCTTTCAGGCCTGGTATTCTTCATTTAGCACTCAAAATGAGAACAAAAACCTAAGATTGCGTGTGTTTTGTTTACAGAACAAAGAAATATTACCTCTGTATCTCTGTTAATAATAACTTGACTTCTGACTTAATTAAAATTTGCTTGATCATTATGAATACCTTGATAAAGCATTTTAAACAAAACAAAAAAGGGAAAATGTTCAGCTTATGATTAAATTGTGACAACGCCCTTTTAAAGAGGCAAACACTTTTTCTTCAATGCATAATGTAGCAATTTCAATTAACTAAATCAGAAAGTGTTTTGATTTTGGGACTTGCTTTACCGATTTGCAACAAATGAAACCCCCTTCCCTAAATTAAAAAGTCAATGCTTTTCACATAGATTCCGATCTTCATAAAACAACCACTTGGATTGATTTAATTACATACGTAGGTTTCATATTTTTGTAGGAAAAATTCATTGAGATTCATTTATTCTTAATTCAATATATTATTTAACACGTCCTCTCAAAAAAAGAAAACAATATTATAAATAAAAAAACCTCTTAAAACTATCTTAAGTCAAGAAGAAGCCAAATTCAACAATGCTTTCCGAAGGTTAACTTTTTCTTATGCAATCTGAAACAAATGTTATGTAAAACAAATGTTACCAAGAGGCTTAAGGTTAATTAAAAAATAGGCAATCAGCTAAAAGCGGTGTTTAAATACCTTATTACTTTCTTTTACTTCATTTTTGTATGGATTTTGAGTAAACACCTAAAGATGATGATTTAAAATGGACTTCAAAGAGGCTAAACAAAACAAAAATTAACACAGTTATGCTATTCTTTTTATTTTTAAAGAAAATACAAACAACACATACAGTACATGTTTAGGAGCGAAGTTCTACGTCTAGGCGGTTTAACTGACTCACATGATTTGCAATGAAACCCTAAATACCGAATGATATGAATACACAATGTATATAATTGTTGAGAGAGAGAGAGAGAGAGAGAGAGAGAGAGAGAGTTAACCAATGTAGATACATGTATATATCTGTTGAGAGAGAGAGAGAGAGAGAGAGAGAGAGAGAGAGAGAGAGAGAGAGAGAGAGAGCTAACCACAGGTTTAATAAAACATGTAGACATATTTTTCGTTAGAGATATATTCGTCAACAAATTATTTTGTTTACATTTTTACTCGGGACAAGAACAGTATGTAATGCAAGAAAATGTAGCGCAAAGGATATGCACATATTTTTTTAATTAGCCAAACTATGGTAGATTAATTCTTTGCCCGGAAAACAGCGTGACAAATTATAATTAATTTGTCAATCAGAGATAGGTAAATAAAAATGACTCAAAAACGTAAAATTTCCAAGCATTGATGGAAAGCAGTTTTGAGTTTAATACAAACGATCATATCAGTTAAATCAATTCATTCATTCAAATTTAGCTAATTTTACATAGAAGAAAATGTGTCGGGAACATTGATTTTTGGGACAACAATAAGAATCATTTCAAGAAACTTCCGATAACTTCTTATTATATAACCATAGCAAATAGAACAATAAACTATTATAATACATGTACCTAACGTAAAACGTAGCCCTTAGTCACGTTTTCTTACCCCGTCTAAATATAGCTTAAGGTAATTGTCCATAAAACGCGTTCCAAAATCAAAACAGAAAATCTTTTTGTCTGTTTTGAACGTTTTACCTCATAAAAGCACAAATATAAGCAAATCAAGACAATTTAAGCTTTATTTTCCGCATAACACAGAGAGGACACACGTAGCAAGCAATCAAAAAACTCTTCAGAGTGGAAATTTACCCCCAAAAACTAACCAAGCATCTCTATATTATGGATTTAAAATTTTAACAGGGTGTAAGGAGAATATACAAGTAAAAGACAAATGCTATATAAATGCTATATTGGTGAAAATGAAGCTGTGTGGCATATCCTAAAAAATAAACAGTATATGTTTAAATGCTAGATACAATGAAATTGTTATTTTCAGGAAGAAAACAAATCTAATCATTTTCTACAGAGTAAATTTACCCCCAAATACATTGCGGTTTTTGGAAGCCTGCAGTCTTAGTAAAGTTCGACAATGGAATATCTTACTCCGTTCGGGTAAATTTATCCCCAAGATAAAACATCGTCTTTACAAACTTGCAGCCTTAAAATCTATACAGGTATAACTGTTGCAATTGCTTGGGGGTATATTTACCTTAAATACAAGACGAAATTTTTAAAAAGTCGAACCCTAACAAATAAACAGTAAATGACTGTTACAATTCTTTGGGGGTAAATTTCCCCCAACACAAGTCAACATCTAAACAATTTCTAAGCCTGACAAATAAACAAAAAATGACTGTGTTACAATTCTTTGGGGGTAAATTTCCCCCAACACAAGACAACATTTTAACAATCTCGAAGCCTTACAAATAAAACAAATGACTGTGTTGCAATTCTTAGGGGATAAATTTCCTACAACACAAGACAACATCTTAACAAAGTCGCAGCCATACAAATATACAGAAAATGACTGTGTTACAATTCTTTTTGGGGTAAATTTCTCCCAACACAAGATAACATCTTAACAATTTGGAAGCCTTACAAATAAACAAAAAATGACTGTGTTACAATTCTTTGGGGGTAAATTTCCCCCAACACAAGACAACATTTTAACAATCTCGAAGACTTACAAATAAAAAAAAATGACTGTGTTGCAATTCTTTGAGGGTAAATTTCCTCCAACACAAGACGACATCTTTACAAAGTTGAAGCCATAAAAATATACAGAAAATGACTGTGTTACAATTCTTTTGGGGTAAATTTCCCCCAACACAAGACAACATTTTAACAATCTCGAAGCCTTACAAATAAATAAAAAAGGACTGTGTTGCAATTCTTTGAGGGTAAATTTCCTCCAACACAAGATGACATCTTTACAAAGTCGAAGACCAAATATCAAACAAAAAATGTCTGTGTTGCAATTCTTTAGGGTAAATTTCCCCCAACACAAGATAACGTTTGTACAAAGTCGAAGTCTTAGAAATACACAGAAAATGACTGTGTTGCAATTTTTTCGGGTAAATTTACCCCCAACACAAGACGTCATCTTTACAAAGTTAAAACCTTATAAACTATACAGATCATGATTGTTTTGCAGTTTCATGGGGTAACACAAGACATCGTCATTTTAAATTTAATTGTATACAAAACGCAATCATGTACATCTTTTAGATTCTTTGGTGTTCACTCTCAAGTTTCGTCAGATGACCTTGTACATTATTTAGGTAAGATCTGTTGATACGAATTAACAACACCAATTGACAATAATATTAAAAAATCATAGTTTGATTACACATAGTTTAAACAATACAAGAAATGTATTATTGACTAATGAATATTCATAACATCAGTTAAATTACATGTACGTTGACGATGTTATGTAACAATTCACAATCAAGTTCAAAATAACATTTAGTAAATGAAAATAAAGTTGCACACAAATGAGACCTAACAAAAAGATTCCACTGGAAAAATAAAACAATTGAATAAAACTATTTTAATAAAAAAAAAAATTCGAGAATGATAGACATATGTCTTTTATTATTGATTAAAGTAGTTTTAAACAAACTGAGGTTATTATAATTATGCTTATCATACTATGTCTTTGACCAATTTTGAGAACTTGAGTATCATTTTCTTTCCGCTTTCTCAATGTATTAGGTTTTGGACTTTAATCTTCAGTTTCTAGAAAAGGAAAGACAAACATGTAATTAATCACCTTGCTTTTGTCAGCTAATTGGCGTACTGTCATGTGATTGTCATATAATCATTTCAAATTGTGTACATAAGCTGCAATGACATTTAATATATTCCCGTCAAATGACCTCTTTTTTGGGGGGGGGGGGGCACTGCAAATATACAGGAGTGGATCGTGTATTGCCTATAGGAATGTCGTTATTTCAAAATATATGTATAAAGGCAAAGGTTTGTGTATTTGAATTTCCAACTCTCCTGTCAATAGAAAGTGCAATTGTAATAAATCATGCGCGACCCGCCATGACTGCTTTAAACTTGCTGGTGTATTTTTATATTGATTAATGAAGGGTTAATTTGAGTATGAACATTATTCAGAAAGGTGCATCGTATCTTAAGGAATTTTAACTTAGCTTTCAAATTCCTCAATAAAAAATGCACCAGTATGAATCCAAATACACCCTATTTTATAGTACTCTCCTAAAAACATACACATTCTCACGTATATCATCTAGTGATGCACGGACCACGAGGGTTTAATATTGGTTATCGGACAGCGTACATTTGTAATAATTTTGTTACCGAGGACAGATATTACAAGAATTGATAAATTCATATGCGTTTCTGAGTGTGTACTGTAAGATCCCCCGATTTTTCAATACTAGAAAAATAGCATGTTGTGTACGTTAAAAAAGTATACAATCATGGGATTTATTTACAGGGGCCCTCGATTAAAGTTATGTTTCTGACTATTTTTTTCTATTTTTTTTTTTTGTTTTATCTATTTCATCTACGGTTTCTGGCAAGATCTACACGTAGGTTGGATATCAATAATGTTCAAATGACTTATCTTTATTATCGCATTATATATTGCCCGTACGGCATGATTGACACAATATACCAAAACGTCCTCGTTATCCACTACATAGAACAATATGATCAACGAGATGTTCTGAAAACATACACATATATAGGATAAGTCTTGAGAAACAATAAAATCTGCGAAAACATTTCTCAAGTTCGAATTTCCTCTATAATTAAAATGAGCTTGCGCCATTAGCACGTTCACAGGACGCTTGTTATTAACCGTAGTATGTTTATGAGTTTGGGGCTATAATTTTGTCATTTTCGCAAGCAAATTTTAGCACCTATTTCATTTTTATAGAATCATGTCTAAAGAATCAGTAAAACAATTAGTCTTTTTTCATAGTTTAATTAACTTTAGGTACAGTGCATCTCTTGCGTGGATCTGATAGCACCCCCCCCCCCCCCCATCCGTCCCGGGACCAGCACTGAAAAGGAATTTAACTTTTTAACATGGCACCCCCCCCCCCCGTCATTTACCTTCACAAAGAAACGGTCTTCTTTCTTTAGTGTGTTATTTATGGTAGAGTAATACAAATATTGAAGATTCCACCCCTTAAACATTTTCGATAACCGCCTCCATATCCACCATTTTAGAGTACGTGAAGAGTATACATGTCTTTTGAATTATGAGTTCATTGAAGAACAATGAACAAAATGAACTATTTATCATATACTTACCATTTGCAAATATGCCATGATCTTGTTAAAAAGATTATCCCTGCGAATCGGCTGACCGCAATTTGAGGCATTACAATACCACATTTGTACAGCTAGGGTTTCCTAAAGTTGAACCAAAGAAAGTCCGAGCGTATCCCCCGATTATTCCATAAAAGTTCGTCATTCTTAGCTAAAAATGAAGATTTTATCAAATACGTAATGATATTATGTAAAATGGCATATGTAGTATGACTGTTGTTGATCAGTATCATGGTAGATTTGAAAAAGTACTTACTTGTACAATTCTGGATATGGCGCAATTGCAGATCTGTAAATATATACTGATAAAAAGATGAAACGACATTACAGTTGGAGCTCTTGATGTGATGGGACCGATATCAATTCCGCCAAAAATAAAGCTGACAAAAGGCGTCTTCATAAATTTGCCGTCGCGTTTTATCCCTTTGTCTCATTGTCGGGAATTTCAAAGTGACGTGTAGGAATTAAACACAATTTATGGCCAGCAATGTCGATGCTGGCACTGACCACTATGTTCAGAGATCCCCTGGGTGTCTTAGCAATTTAGCGGTCAGATGAATGCTAGTTTGTGGTTTTTTCGTTAATCGAGTTTTCAAACGTGCTGTTTAATTTGAAAATAAGAATTCCACAGATGAATATCAGCAAGTAACACCAAGTATCACACTTTGCACAGAGATGTTCAAACACGCTCATAATCTGATGATCTGACTAATTAATTTGTTATAAACATATATCTTTATCTCAATAAGTCAAAACATGATGAATACGTGAAACATCGCAGTAATTATACCATCTATATATTTAATTAATGTTTATACGTGTACGAAAAACACATGTTTAATAATGTCGGACACAATTGTCAATAGCATTACCTAAACTTTTACTTGGGCAGTAAATTAATTTACAATCGAATTAAACAGAAATATGTGAAATTGGAAGACGGTTGCTTACGTATGGGTTTTTCATTCATCTATATTCCAGTCTAACCTAGTTGTTCTTGGATATCGTTTGATATGTCCTAGGTGTATTTTAAAATTTGACAAAGCAATCACAGTGATAGCTGCATGTTTTAATAAACTTTTAAAAATTGATGTTCAATTTGATATTATTGCAAATTAGAAAAAAAAAGTAGATTGCAACGTTGACAATTATAATTATTAAACGGCTGTTATTTAAATCAGTAGTAACCGGTAAATAATATCGATTTACAAATATGATTTAATCGTAAACAAGAAATAACTCAGACTAATTACGAGAAGCTATATTATAATAATGGAATGTTTTGCTATTTGAAGCTTTATATCGATCCGAACTAGTCTGAAAAAAAATCGGATGGACGACCTGGGAGCTACAGGGCCACCCATTGAGAAAATTGTATATTTATTGCGCAGAAAAACGTGCGCTAGTTTTCGACTAATTTACCTTATTTATACGCATATGCTGTGAAAACAATTAGTACCATTAAATTCTTCATGCAATTTACTACTGATATCATCTCTTCACTTGCCTCGGATTGTCTTTTAAACACCATCACCAGTCCCATAAATTCATGTGGTGCACTTTGTTTACATGTAAAAATGGCGACTCTCGATCTTGATGTAAATTCAACATATTTGATTTTCCGAGGTCGGTAGCGTGTTTCGGAGAAAGTCTGAGGCAAATAAAGAGGCGATATCAGTAGTAAATTGCATGAAGAATTTAATGGTACTAATTGTTTTCACAGAATGTGCGTATAAATACGGTAAATCAGTCTTAAACTAGCGCACGTTTTTCTGCGCAATAAATATACAACTTTTTCAATGGGTGGCCCTGTAGCTCCCAGGTCCTCCATCCGGTTTTTTTTTCAGACCGGGAGCTATAGACCTGCAGCTACGTCCCATGGAACTTGGTGTGACTTCTTGAATGTGTGCGCTACATCATCCGCCACTAAAACAAATGCAATCCTATTCAGGAAAATTTTGAAAAAGTTATACTTTTTTACTATGGTTTACATGTAAACCCTTTTCACGGTATTTTTGTCACATAGCTTTCGATTCTCAGAAACATTTACCCCCCCCCCCCCCCCCAAAAAAAGGGTGACTGAACATATTCGATAAGACATGGTCAAAACACGGATACTGTCACAGGCATGAAGTTTTATGCAAATATTCACACGCATTAACACAGAGATAACTGATTTTTAATATACCTCTCTGAATTTTGCAGAGAGAGAGAGAGAGAGAGAGAGAGAGAGAGAGAGAGAGAGAGAACATGTTTTAAAGTAAATCATTCACAGTACTACTCTTATGCCTCAAAATAGTTAATATAGTCTCGGTATATTGAAGAAAATTGACAGTATTGCCATTTTTAATTTCATTCATACCGAGGAGGAAAAATTTGCTGTCACATTCCAATAGAATATGGGATGCATATATGTGAATATACATATCTCTAGAAAAACATGTTAGTGATGTTCAAAATCATATACATTTAGTTCTGTCAAAAAGTTTATGTATGTTTCTTCCGGACAAATTGCCGACTTTATTTCCAATGTATGATATGGCACCGGAACGTTCAGTACTCTCTTATTCTTTAATTTCTTACAACCATATGTTTATCTTAGATATATTAGTTTTATGAAAACGCTATCAAGGGATCTTATAACATATTTTGTTTCAGACTGATATTCGTTGTCATAATACTTTGTACACACGGCACAGGCCAAAATTACACAAAATCAACGACACTCTCTATCTACAATTATCTAGAATTGATTCGTTAACTTAGCTTGAGTATTTCGTACTGTGTAACGATTGCCTCTTTACACATTCGTGAAAGAGAACTTTTTTAGTTTTTGGTGTATATGTGAATAAACGTTGATGCAATAAGTTTTAAAAACATTTGAAAACAGTTTTGTGTGAAGTAAATGTTATTTGACGTGACCATCGGACTTTGAAGTCTTAAATTGTCATTTATAAGAAGAACGAGGATGAAATACCATTATCTGCATTGCAAATAAATTGCGGCGGAGGTGCAATATATTATTTATTATATATCATTTTTTTAGGGGGACATCTGTAGTGGAACAGATGATGGACAAATGGACAAAATGGAGAGAGAGAGAGAGAGAGAGACAGACAGACAGACCGAAGCCAGACGGACCGACATTTAATTGCAGCTGCTAGGAAATCATATCTCAGTTGACGCTTAAATAAACATGTACATGTACCGTGCATTTACACATCATTGCATCTGTAACGCTGACAATATGTACAGCGAGGAATGGTACATAATTTATATACATGTATCATAATAAAAATTGGTAGAAGTACTGTGTATACAAAATTATGTTGCTTGTGCAAAGTACACAAACGACGATTGCCTCTAATGACATTATGTTAATTGGAGCAATAAGATTCATATCAAAACTCTTTTATAGTTATTCACAAGTGATTATGATATTTTAATAAGTGTACTACATATATATAATATTGTATTCCATCGTTCTAAGACTGATTTCTGCATAAGCTCTAGTCCGTCGTCTTCACGATCTGTCTTTGATACCCCCGTCACAAAGACTGTCACGATTTAGAGGATTGCTAACGTCGCGGTAATATCCAATCATATTGTGACTTACTGATATTCATGTGTTTTCTCCTGTTGATACACATCACGCTGATACAGTTTTGCGCTACAATAACGCACAACTTCAAAAATAGAACTTATTATGGGTTCATCGTATATTGAGTCGTATCTACTACTTTACTTCAATGCAGAAAATCGCCAAATGCTGCGAGTTTCTGAGCAATTGTTTAAAACAGTCGTTGCTACAGTATGGTTTTTACATGTAATCATTCGTAGACAATCGCACTAAACTTGCACTGCACTCGTTCACATACATGTATTCGCAATTATACATTTTCTACATTCGCAGTGCATCCGCGCAATCTGATTTAAATCCATTTTCATCAAATTGACAACGCAAGACTTCGTAGTACTAGCGTTACAAAAAATACCCAAAGACTAAGTCTACATATATTACCCCGAGTATCCTACATGTTGCTAAGAGTGTTCATCGGGTGTCTGTAATAAATAGGGATGTAGTGCAATTTGATGTGAATACGATGGTGTGACCGAGTAATCGATAAATACAAGGTTCTTTGTTGATGAAAAAAAGGAAAATGATGGCAAGTGATTTGCTACATTTCTTTTTCTAATAAATTTATTGTACATCAGGTAGTCATTGCAAATCTTCTGATATCATACACATACATATCATTTTTACTTTCCTGTGTTCTAAAATGTGTTCTTTATTGATTATTTTTTTTTCAGTAATTGAATTAAATATTACAGTTACATTTATTTCATGATGGTGCGAATTACATGTATATTACTAGTATATACAACAATAAAGATTATAACAATAAGATCCCCCCCCCCCCCAAGAAAAAATCGTATTTCCTAAAGGGCATCGATGGAAGGAAATGTGATTTTTCTAGGAGAATTGATTTTTTTTTAACTTTGGAATGAAATGTCCCGAGGTTTCCGAAGAGGTGAAACATGGCATTCCCCGGGATACACGACGTTCTGCTGGTCACCCGTCAGATGACTTTCTAGGTTACCCAGATGACGCATTATATAGAAATATCATACGAAGGTATAATGATAATGCTTGTTTTATGACTTTGTCAAAACAAAACAACAATAAAATACATTATTCTGATCTACCTGCTCGTTATGAGAACAAAAGAGTACCACGCGTCAGTAAAATTATTAGAACACTACTGTGGTTTCATTAATATTCAAGGGTATCAATTTTTGGGGTTAAAGTGAAAATCACAGTTTCAAGGATACGTAAATTCGTGGCCAATGACACTATCAATACAAACTGTTAGTAGAAATTGCACTTCAATGAACATTTATTTTCATGGATAAACTTAACAACGAAATCCACGAAAATTGGTATTCAACGAATATTGATGAAACCACAGTACAAGTCAAAATCCCCTGAGTAACATTTCTTGGGGAAAATAATTATGATTACGGTTCGAGGAGGGCGAATCAAGTTGTTATTCATGGATAACATAGGACACCTTAATGCACAAAATCAAATCTGCAAATTATTTGCATCCCTAAAAACGTCTTTCATTTATATTAAAATTTATATATTTTTTTTCCATTAGTTTATAAATATTATCCCGAGTGCATTTTTAATCTGGTGTCGTAAAATTTGCTATTTCCTGGTCAGTAATATTAAGTACAAATTTGCAATTACCACTAAATCAACTATCATACTACATGTATTAATATAATCGTAGCCCTGTTTGAATATTGTGTATTTTTCGTACAAAAATCGAATTAATTTATTAATTTATGCTTTACTCAGGGCTTGAAAAATGAAATTCTTTAAAAAATTCTGTTTCATATCCCTTACATGCGGAGAGAAAGAGAGAGAGAGAGAGAGAGAGAGAGAGAGAGAGAGAGAGAGAGCCTTTTTTTTTCGAAATAAGAAATAAATACATGATTTTAAACACTGGCCATATTACAGCATGCTCGTAGTTCAAAACACGCATAAAGTATTAATTTGTACATGGGAGAGAGAGAATTTCTAACATGCTCGGAAAAAAGGGGGGGGGGCAAACTCCATATTAAACCCCTTTTAAATATGTAAATTTTGGAAAAATGTTTTCAGCGAGGAAATAGTGTGTGTGTGTAGGGGGGGAGGGTCAGGCCTCCCCGCCCCCCCCCGCCCCCCACGGTGATGCTGCTATGTGCCTGGGGTGTACGTGTTTAAGCCTGTACATGTAAATGAAAGAATAATAGAAATGTATAGTCTTTGTTAATGATTCAGATTGAAAAACAAGTCGAAAACTGTAGTGGGTAGTATTAAGCAGTGTTTTTGAAACTTCCAATCAATAGGTGGTCTCTTACATTGCAGTACACAAACATCTTTCTTGGACTGAAATTGACAAATGCACAATGCTGCAGTATAGGTAGTTATTTCGTCTGTAAGATTCAGTTTTGTGTCCTGTGATGCGATATACACAAGGCTTGTTCTTTAGTTACTTGACAAACCAAAGAAGAGTATCTTAAAAATCATTGAGCTATAAGGTTTTTTTTATTGGTATACCTCTGTCAATTAAAAGAGCTCTCCTACTGACATTCCTCATCTTAATTTCAAAACAGAGATACTGATATAAAAAATATCCAATACAAAGTAACCTCATCGCTAATGTACTTTTTGAAGCTAGATAATCGTAATGTAACAAACACATGATAGCGAATTTACTTCATTAAATTTGTCTTTATTACATGTAACTAAATGCATGGAAAAAATAATTAACAACATCTTATTTAAAAATTGTAAAATACTTCAAACATTGCTTCGGGTACCTGTTTCACTACACGTAACAACATGTTGTGTTCAAATCTTTGATATTGTTTGCTACTTTCTACTTTTTCCACAATAAATTTGTACTTATTGATACATGCATACACAACGAACGTTTACAGTTGAAGCAATTCGCGACAATTTTACAACTGTAATAAATTTTCAATATTGCCTCGGGCACCTGCTCATGGCATGCAGCAAACTCATGTGTGTATATCTTGTATGTTCTGTGTTAGTTCCAGTGTTTTTCTGATCGTTAGCAAATATAATTGTCTTTTATCTTACCTACTCGTAGCAAGATATCAGTGCATAGTACGTAAATCGCCACGACTTCTCCCGTCATAAATATCTTTCTTTTAAGATTTGAAGAAAAAAAAAACACTGTCTCAGATTTATCGCAAGTTGGCCTGGCGAAAATTTCGACTTTAAACTTTTGTAATTCGAATTTGTAAGAATTTGTATGAAATTGTGGTGTAAATCGGGACAATGTGATGGGGCCTAAGAACTATCTGCAGTCAAAGTGCTATTAATGGTTTTCGTAAAGGCAACAATTTATTTAAAGCATCGTAAGAGTGTTTGCAAAAATACACGTTTATTCTTTATATGCGTGATTTGTACCAATTTAAAAAAATAATCAGCCACCAATAAAAGACACTGATTTAGCATGTTATAATGTACATTACATCTCAAAGAAGTTATACATTGTATTTGCCTTGAAGATTTCGAGTTAGTGATTATACCTCACATGCGGTAAACGGCGCATCTTAATTATGCGCTTACAAGTTTAAAAGCTGTCATGATCAGTGTTTTAAACTCGTCAAAAAACTAGCTAGACACTCAGGGCTGACAGCTAGTATAAGTTGTCAGCCCATTAAAATTCAACCATCCCGAAGAAAAAAGTTGTCATTTGTTTATTTTTTTCATTTGCATGTAAAACATTCAAATAATCGTTTTCCGATTTTGTTTCGTCATAAACTTGTTGTTTTTGCTTGTTCTGTTATCTACCAATAATCTCAGCGTGATTCGTGGAGACTGAAAAATTTTGACGGACATCTCTTTCGAATCTCTGAGAGTATAAATGACCATGTTGAATACAAGTGGAAATTAATTGAAAAATAAAAGAAGTTCATATTTTGTGGGATTCAAACCATTTATCGGTTGGAAAGTAACATTTTATGATGATAGGGAATTAAAACGATGTTCAAAGTACAACGTTGAAGCGGGAAGTTGATTTAATTCAGCCTATTTCTATCGTAACAACCGGCCGAAGTTAGGGCAAATTTTACCGAATCACTGTGTGTAGCACTGGTCTGAGATTCAGAAGAGATGTACGTCAAAATTTTTCAGTGTCGACGAATGTCGCCGAGATTACTCTATATTATTCCGTTACATGTGTCTTTAACTAATTAACAATTTTTAATTGTCAATGAGTCCATGAATTAGTCATGGACTCATTGACAATTAATAATTGTTTATTAGTTAACAATTTTTAATTGTCAATGAGTCCATGAATTAGTCATGGACTCATTGACAATTAATAATTGTTTATTAGTTAAAGACACGTGGACTCTACCTCGCCATGCTCACATGTCAGACATAGTCTACGTGAATTAAAAGCTTGTCTTGACTTTTAATTTGTTAAATGACCATACAAAGAAAGCGATAGTGCGATAAGAATCAGTTAAAATTTCTTAAAACACCGATCCTGATATTATATATACACTTGACTCAAAAAATATCCACGTCCAGTCGGGCGCTCGTACAAACAAATTGTTCGCCCGTACCAAAAGTTATGCGTCTCGGGAGGTCGGGCAGACGGTTATTTCAAACACTGGTCTCTTTCAAGTCACAAAGTTCTAATTGGTCAAAATCTATAGTCAGTCATGTGTTACAGTTAATTTAAATTTCATTCAGAACTTTGTACCCTGTGCATGCTTCTTTTAAGAGGCATGTCTTTTTTGAATATAATTCAAGATGAAGCACCTTTGATGAATACAAATGCATCCATTCCAAAAGTAAGACTAAACACATACACATGCAGTTTAACATCCGAAAGTATACAGTTATTTGGGGTTTTCACAACTTGGTTGCAAAACATGTAAAAACGCAGCCATGTTTGGTATTAGATAGGAGATCTCTGTCACAAATCTTTGGAGGAACGACTATGGCAGGTGTTCTTATGTTACCACCGCATAGTGTATTGCGGGTCCGGTCCCTTCCGGGTATTTCGAATCATTAGCTTATAATAACAAGAACAAAACAGCCCGACAAAAATAATATTACTGACGATTAATGTAGTTCATATTACTCTACTACTAATTTAGTCAATGATTTTGACTACTTTGATTGAATAACACCCCGCATCGCCTGAACAGGCTAGCGGTAGAAGCACAGTTATTTAGGATATTCCATGATATCAATTTTTACAATTTAGTTGCAAAATATGTTTATGACATGGTTAATATAATGGGTTGTTGGTATCATAGAAAGAAGATTATGTCGCTCAGAAAACAAACTGCGTCACAAAATAGGTCTATCTTTAGAATAGATATTGATAGAGGTTGACACAACCACTTTCAGTACCTAATTTACATGTAGCAAAAACATGTAGGACACCCCCCCCCCCAAAAAAAAAATGATATTCTCAACGAATTAGCTCATACTATTTCTCTACAGGGAATATACAGGAGGCCGGTTACATTCATCAAATCACAAATTAGCTATTACTGTACATGATATATCGTCTTTAAATTTTGAATAAAGTTAATATATATTGCTGATAATGATTGTAGGGTCGTTTCATATCCTGATGTTTTTGTACATTGCATAGCGATACATCAGAAGTGCGAAGACACGGAACGTGTATGAATCCCCAAATCGCTGTAAGTCGTTGCAAGTTTCAGGAAAAGTTAATCTGTATTTTATCAATGCCGTGAAGCATATAATTCAGACCAACCGCTGTGGGAATCATCTCTCAAGAGAATAGTGATAAAATGCGATCTTCAAGCTTACAGAAAAGCGGTCTTTTTAATGAAGTCGGGCAAATTGTTTTGGAAGATGTCAACAGTGAAGTGGAACAGCGATAAAGGTATCTGTTTTAAGCATTATGTAGTTCTTTCAGAATATCTCGCATAATAGAAAACATTTAAAACTTGAAATAAGGGAACCCATCCAATTCATTTATGTATATTTATATTTTTATATTAAACTGTCATTATGCAGTGTACATGAACTCGAGGGCTTGTTTCTGTTTCAACAAAAACATGGCCCATTATTCCAAGTTTGAGAAAATTCAAATCCGCGTTTTCATTAATAAGTTATTGTTAAGTAAATATATTTAAAATATATTAATTTTATATATTTTTTTTAGATATACCTGTCCTAATTAACCTTACCAGTAACATTCAAAAACTACTTTTAAATTTATATATCCACCGCGGTTATCTCACCAAAACCACCCCATCACCACGGATAAGACTTTTGAGGATAAGCGAAAATGGGTTTTAAATTATAAAACACTTATTCATTCTAGACATCCACTTGCACACATTAACGTGAAAGTTTTAGATGTATTGATAGGCACCGTGTGGGGGTGGGGGTGGGGGTGTAGTATTCCTTTTACTTTCAGTTTTTGTGTTTAATTACTTATTTTTACTTTCATTTATTACATGCTCCAAAAAAGTTGGGGGCCAACTTCATTTTTTATATGTTAATTAAAAAAAATGTCTGCTGCGATATAAAGAGGGGTGCCAGCTCCCAAGCCCCCCCCTACCCCAGTGCCTGATTGAACAAAAACACCGATGTAGCCTGATATTTGTATACATATAGCGTGTGAATAAATTCTAGTAAAAAGCGTAACTGAAAATAATCTGAAATACTTCTCACCATTGTTCCCGCTTTAAGATTATTACTATATGTGCGCACTTGTTAAAACACAGAAGCGGAGGTTAAAATCGAAGGAACTTTGGATTAAAACTCGAACTAGGACAAAACCGTTGGTAGTTTGATTGAAAGCTTGCAGGTAAATTATGTTAAAGCGCTAGTTAGAATAAATAATAAAATAATCGTACATCATAACAAATAAATATTCCTAAGCTTTGTTTATTTTACGCTTTCGGAATAACGCTTTATAAGATCCATGTAAGCGCTCCCCAGCTAATTTTGTAAATGACGAACGATATCTATTTATATATATATGTCTACCCCCTATACTATTGATTTTATAGTATAGAGGGTAGACATACATAAATAGATATCGCTCTTCATTTACAAAATTAGCTGGGGAGCGCCTATGCAGCTGTTTAGATTTTTATAAAGCTGTAAAAATACTTCGATATGGCACCTATTTTTCCTCAGTTTTCAATATAAAAAAACCTGTTTATATAATTATTATTTGAGATATGAGAAAAAATGGAGATAGTGTGTATACCCTTATATAATAATTGGAAAAACAGACAAGTCTATCATGATATGAATAATTTTAAAATAATTTTAAAATAAGATAATAAACAAGCGGTCGCGGAAATCCAAATGGTGCTCCAAGGATTCATCATACGCAACGCACATGAATTTGTTGCAATTTCAAATAAATATGCTTAAAATTCGGATAGTTATAATCGAATGATTCTTCGTATGTTTGTCAACTTACACAGTGCCCCATCCAAAATGCCCCCCCCCCCCTCCCCCAATCCCCAAATTGATTTGCCACAAATCTTTGAAAATAAGTGATTTCAACAGAGAAAAGTTAATATGTAATAATATATTGTAAATTATTATTTTTTACATTCTGAATGTGTTTTAAAAGTAACTAAATCTAAAACAAAATATACAATATTTCTTTTCCTCAGATACACTATAAGTACAAACTATCCACTATTATAGTCAATTTTTATCTTAACTATTTAACAGGTAAATGTAGCTGAATAAACTATGGATTGGTTTGAAATGGGAAACATGCCACTTCGGATAAAATGAGACCAAACGTTTGTGTATCAGGACCAGTTATGAAGACTACTATGTTGAACACCTACATGTTTATCAGACAAGGATTATTCATGAGATACCTAGATGTGTTGGAAGGATTTATTGGCAACAACTTTCATGAGAACGTATCAGCGCGTCAGGGTGGATATTTTCCGAGGATTTTCAATAGGAAGACAATATAATTTTATTTGGGCATCTAACGTTACTCTCAAGAGATCTTATCCTACACGCTAAATAATTTCCCGAGTGTTGCAAAACAGTACGATTGTGAAACCTTAGCGTGTAGGTTTTTAAATCCTCCCAAGAACCAATGCACCCGAAATGCTAGAAAATACGTAAACGCTTCCTAGCTAAATTTTGATTAAAACTGTGATCAACCCTCCGAATTATAGTTGAACAGAATATGTAGCTTTTTAGCGATTAGAGAAAAGAAATAAATGCTACAACTATTTAAATTATAGTTAAAGCATTCCAAAACAGTCTTTGTTAACGTTAAGATGACCAGTATAGATAAGTTGACTGTCCGCATTGTGTAGGGACTGCATGAACGAGTTGCAGCAAAGTCGTTTTTTGTTTATTTTTAATACATCGACTTTGTAAAGATGTCGTCTTATGTTGGGGGAAATTTACCCCAAAGAATTGCAGCACAGTCATTTTTTGTTTATTATTAAGTCTTAAAATTTGTATAAATGTCGTCTTGTGTTGGAGGAAATTTACCCTCAAAGAATTGCAACACAGTCATTTTTTGTTTATTATTAAGTCTTAAAATTTGTATAAATGTCGTCTTGTGTTGGAGGAAATTTACCCCCAAAGAATTGCAACACAATCATTTTTTGTTTATTATTTAGTCTTAAAATTTGTAAAGATGCCATCTTGTGTTGGAGGAAATTTACCCCCAAAGAATTGCAACACAATCATTTTTTGTTTATTATTTAGTCTTAAAATTTGTAAAGATGCCATCTTGTGTTGGAGGAAATTTACCCCCAAAGAATTGCAACACATTCATTTTTTGTTTATTATTAAATCTTAAAATTTGTAAAGATGTCGTCTTGTGTTGGAGGAAATTTACCCTCAAAGAATTGCAACACAGTCATTTTTTTTTATTTTTATGGCTTCGACTTTGTAAAGATGCCAGTTTGTGTTGGAGGAAATTTACCCCAAATAATTGCAACACAGTCATTTTCTGTATATGTATATCGCTTCGACTTTGTATAGATGTCGTCTTATGCTGGGGGAAATTTACCCCCAAAAAATTGCAACCGCTATGTATACCTATATAGATTTTAAGGTTGCAAGTTTGTAAAGACGATGTTTCATTTTGGGGGTAAATTTACCCGAACAGAGTAACAGATATTACATTGTCGAACTTTACTAAGATTAAACGCTTTCATAAAGTGCATTGTATTTGTGGGTAAATTTACTCTGTAGAAAAATGATTAGATATTTTTCTTGAAAATAACAATTTTATTGTATCTAGTATTTAAATATATTCTGTATAATTTTTTGGATAGGCCACACAACTTTATTTTTACCAATAACTGTTATTGCATGTGTCTTTTAATTGTATATTCTCCTAATCTCCTCCTTAAAATGTTTTAAATCCATATATATATAGAGAGAAGCTTGGTTAGTTTTTGGGGGGGGGGGTAAATTTCCACTCTGAAGAGTTTCTTGATTTCTTGTTACGTGTGTCCTCTCTGTGTTATGCGGCAAATAAAGCTTAAACTGTCTTGATTTGCTTATATTATTGCTTATGTGGGGTAAAACGTTCAAAACAGACAAAAAGATTTTCTGTTTTGATTTTGGAACGCGTTATAAGTAACAAAACAACGTATGACGTAATTAACGCGTTATTACGTTTTGCCCGTGCCCGATCTTTACTCTATACGCTTAACAACAAACATAAATATATTTTCCCTAAAAATTGTTTTAGAATTAAAATTATACGTTGAAGAAAAACTATTTCATTTTTTAGAACAGTATTTCAAACCAGTAAAAATAGTTGAAAATAGGTTTTGTCTTGAAAGCATATCAGGTAATTAGCGTTTTCCGCGTATGTGACTGCAATTTCTAAATACCGATCTCGATCCATAATACTTTCCGATATTCAGAAACACCATCTTTTGCTATCTATATAATACAGATTGATCAACGGTTTGTTCAAATAATGTTTTCTATTTAACAAAAAGCTAAACATACTTTTTAGAGAGATGAAATGATAAAAATATGCAAAATTTTCTTTTTACGGAACTTTTTAAATAATATATATTTTAATGAATTTTACCATAAATACGCCAATTGTTATCCTAAAAAGGCCGGTCTTTTGGGTAATTTTATTTTCTATTGATTAAGGGCCTTAAGGGGTAAACATTATTACTATTTCAGAGAATTCTGTAGGTATACAAAATTATGAGATTAAATTCTCTTTGAGATTTTTTTTTCATTTTATCTCATTTGTAAACAAATTTATCTATTTTTTAATAAATAAGCATATGTAACATTAGAGTATTTGTTTTAAAAAATAAATTCGTTCATTTTACGTAGGATATCAGTCAAAAATGATTTTCTGAAATTCAAATTTCAGGCTTAGGCCAATATTCTTAATGTATGAAAAATGCACCGTTATACGTAATTGGTTCTATTTTTAGCAACGGTCCTAGATATTATAATACCGATTGACCAGTTAACTGGGTAAAATTTAATAAGGATATATCCTCAAATACATGTTTGAGAAATTTGAAAAAATTCTGTTGGTATTTTATTTATGTAGTGGGGTATGGATCATTACCTTAATACATGTATTTCAAGACAATAACCAGACATTTTATATTTATGACCTATTTTATGATGTGATATTATATATACATGTATATTTATGTTTTAAATATGTCTGAATTTTTAATTATGCTATAAAGATCACTATTTTAATCTTTGTCTAATAAATAATAGCCATTATCTGACAAATCTGGAAAATTGGGCATACCAAAAAACCAAAACTTTGATACATGTACATGTGAGACCTCGGGACAAACCAGGAGGTAAAACTTTTTGTTTTAAATATTATTATTTGATGTTTTAAGCAATAACTTTAATATGTAGAACGGAAAAAAATATTAGGCTGGAAGTCTGAAAAATGAATAAAAATGAATTGTACAAAATTTATACATGTATATTTCAAGCAAAATCTAATAAGGTCCTATGTTAAAATTAACAAACTTTGAGATTACATATAAACAAGCGATGTTGTAAGTCTATTTTTTAAAATTCTAAAATGATAAATTATATATTGGAAGAAATTTGTGTTGAAAATTCATTAAAAAATGTAGAGCAGAACAAATTTGACCTGGCCTCGTTAAATTATTTCACAAAGACTTGGATTTCGCAGATATTAAGAATATCAACAATTCCTGGATTGGAATTAATGGTTGCCACTATATATCTGCCCACTGCACCATTTGCGCAATATATTAGAATTTGGTCTGCTGCATTTGCTGTTCTTCCAAAGTAACCACACTCGTTTTCCGTTCCTGTGTTACCAACACTTATGAGCAGTTTATTCAGTCGTTGAGCACCTTATATATATAAAAAAAACAATACACAAATTGCTTTTTCAAAATCATTATTAAAGATACGGTACTGAACACATTATGTGTTGGTATTTATTTTAAATTGCATATTTACATATCTGAAAAAAAAAAAAAACTAAAAGACTACGACAAGTGCAAGAGAAAAGTCAACTGCTTTACGAGTTAAGCTAATTAACATAGAATATCTCCCACTTAACCAAGAATTTTAAATAATTTAATATTTTGAACATTTATAATTCATACCCGGGTAAGTTTAATTCCGACAAAGAAGTGTTTTAAATTTAAAATCAACATTTTCTTACATCACACAACACAATCATTATAATAACATTTCTATATTCATTATTTTCATTTTCTATTTTTAAGCAAAAGTGCATTATATGCAACATACTGATAATTATTTCCTATATCCAATAGTCCAGAATAGTTTTCTGTAGCATTCCCATTTAATATTTATATCTAGTTTTTTTATGAAAATGGTAT
The DNA here is from genome assembly GCA_020458035.1 of Magallana ariakensis. Taxonomy (NCBI): domain Eukaryota; kingdom Metazoa; phylum Mollusca; class Bivalvia; order Ostreida; family Ostreidae; genus Magallana; species Magallana ariakensis. The sequence continues at coordinate 48,387,027 of CM035812.1, read as the reverse complement.
AAACAAAAACACATTTTCCAAAAAGAGGATTGAGTTGTTTTCCTACCAAATATTAAATTGGGAGTTTTATGATGAAATGTCTTTGGAAATAAATAAATTCCTTTAATGCATTTTTAGCCTAATAACGGGGCAATTACAAATAGATCTTTAATGTTAAATAACAAAGTCTAAAAAGGTTACTGTCAAAATCGTTTGTTTATTCCCGAAAGATGGCGACCAGTGGACATAGCACTTTTGTAAAATGTAGATTCAACTTTCATATGAAAGTTCATAAGTTCATATATCAAAAAGTTATACTACTTAAATATACGTTGCTATCCCTCCTCCTCTCCTCTATATAATTTCACAACACTTTACAAACCTACCATAGACACCCTGCAGGTTAAAAATGGCCACTCTATATACATCATATTCATATTGCAAGTCTATCTTAATCCAAGGCCTGTGCTCTTGGATGCTGTGTGTTGTGTAGGTGACATTTGGACAAAAGGTTAAATTGTTCACAGCGTTAATTGTAGGATATAGTGTTGGATTGTAGACAGAGCTCATGGTGACAGGTTTATTTACAGCTACTACAAAGAAGATTTGTACTATTAAAATCTTAAATATAATTTTTGTGAAAGTGTAAATTTGTTACGTGTAAATGAAATAAAGATGCACGGCTTAGATGTACATGATTAAAAATATATTCTTATACATGTACAATATTTGTACACAAAATTGGTAAATTAGAAAAATTGGTTCTAAAGAAGATAAAAGCAGTGTTTCATTAATAATATGGTATTTGAATGTATTGAATATTTCGATTGATAAAGTTTTAAAAAGCCTGCATTTTTTTTTTCAGATAAAAAATAGAAAATTATATTCTTACCATTGCGGAAGGAACCCTCTTCCTGCAAAGAATATAAATTGATTTTGTTTGTAAATTGTTAAATGTGCTCGAGAAATCTTGACTTTATGGAAAACCAGTACAAAACCAACTTTTTGTATTATTGTTTGGAAAGGAAAATAGTTCATAATATATTAATTGATTAATTACTTTTTAGAAGGTTATCAAGATTATATTAACTTTTATTGTCTCTCACTGTGAGACACGTATTCATTGTACATTGTATTCATCACTTTATTATTTTTTTTTTTGTATTAAAAACAATTTCTCTTTTAATCCTTTATTTTATAAATTTAAGAATTTAAGATGACAGGACAATAAACAGACATACCTTTATCAGGTATTTGCAATTATCATCTGATATAAACTGTTGTTTGTTTGTTTTCATCCACGAACAGCACGCTCTACACCTGAACAAATCTTCTTTGATTCTGCACACCTCCATTCCAATACAGCGGCGATCCTCTCGACAGAAATTAGAACAATCGATTATGACTCTGCCACGTGAATTTTGCTCCGAAGTGAAAAGAATGTTATTGCTGCTTGTCAAAGATCCAAATGTAGTAAAACTGTATTTGTCTTTGTAACATTTGGAATTAGAAAAAAACGCTTTTCTGGTTAAAAAAAGCAGAAATAAAAACAGAGTAACAGACATGTTCTGCGGCAGGATGCGTATTTCTTTCCTAAGATCTAAAGTTGCACTATAACTAAAGTTTTTTTCAGACCAACACTATGAGCTTATGAATAATTTAACATCTTCACAATAGAACACTGCATAGCTTTAAAGTTCTCGTTAAATTTAAAAATTGAAATGGTAGTGTTTCTAATTACATTTAACTAATTATTTCAAACGATTTGACATACCAAATGGTTTCAAAGTCTATTAACATTTGTTATTCATTATCTTATAATTTTCTAAACGATTCAATCAACCAATTTTTTTTCCAAAATTCCCAAACGATTTTAACAATTACCCACCTTACAAGTAACTTTTGTAATTAAAATATTAATATTTGATGACAATTTGTTTTAAACATTGCAATTTCAATGTAAATTTTAAAGATATACAAGTCTTTCTTAAAGAAAACATTTAACGATCCGTTTCACATCATGAAATATATTTTTAATTAAATTACTTATAACTTAGTGTTATGTTTGTATTGTACCTTATTTGCAACATCTTGTTGCATGCTGTTTTGCAAATCGCCAAAATTTACTATTCTCGAATTGTTTTAAAACGTTATTAGATGAAATACAGTGTACATTAAGAATTTGCTGTTAAATTTGCTTTATTTCTATAATATTATGTTTAAAACGTATTTTATTATTCCTTTTGTACGAGGTTTTTAGGACATCAGGTCTCGACTGCAATGAAACAAGCCATACATGTTCCAAGTATTAACCGGGCAGATTGGGTCAATTCTCGCTAAAACAGCATCCAACTTGCGTTGTCGTCCGTCTACAAGATTCGCGTCGGCACCCAGAACTACAAGGGGCAAAGGTCTGGTGCAAAGATTAATAATGACCACCGTTGAACACATGTAATGACCGGGTTCATTTTTCGACATAGAATAATGAACCTCAGCAGTATAATACACGCAATTGGTTTTTTTATGTTAAAAATGAAGAGAAATTACCCCCGTATAAAAATGATACCCGCCGTAAAGAAGAATAGATATGGGTTACCCCATATTCAAGATATCTGACTTTGAAATAACTTGAATTTTCACTCTGCTCAGCTGATGTTGAAGTTAAATACACCGAACTTGTTAAGAAAGCGTTGTATATAGTTTTTCATATCAGTAGCAAACACACATTGACACGAATTGATTGTTAACAGTTCGGTCTCTTCTCTTGTCAACATATAACGGGAAATCTCAATAACTGGCCAGTCTATCAAAACAATTGAACCTCGATCGTAGGAACATTATACTTATGTCATTTGTCTTTCTTAGAGCAATATGAGCTGTATTTTTTAGAATTTAATATTGCTGCAAAAACCTAGTAGTTAAAAAAGTCTGCCTGTAACTTAAACTTTTATGATAAATAAGATTTAAAATATCATTTACTTTTGTCATAAGAAAGATTTCTCTTCAAGGAATATATAGCAGATCAATTTTTTTACAGGACGACAATAATTCAATTTTGCTCCAATTAAGGCTTCTAAACGGCTTTTCCACAAAAATATGGCGAACAGAAATTTAAAAACCATGATATATTTGGTCATTTTAGTAGAAAATAACATTTTCTTTAAAAAAAAATCACTATGAAAATTGCAGCTTATATTGCTTTAACTTTTTCTTGTAAACAATTTAAGAGGATAGATGGTATAACAAATTTCATCAGATCAACCTTAAATATGCAGGTATGATTTGTTAATCGATTAAATATAATATTAATTAAAAGAAACAATCTATAAATGTTAGCTTTTAAGTATTTTTCTTTATCTTTATTCAGAACTCTTCTTTTTAAAGAGATTAATACAGTCTAAAAATTGCCACAACCATCCAGTCTTCTTCTAAACATTACTTTCAATTAAATATTTACCATAAATAAGTGACTTCAGAAGAGTACTTAACATTGCAAATAAAAATCGCTATAACAGATGCGGAGAGTTACCTTTCCTAACATACTTAAGATCATCGATCACCACATGTCATAATTGTACCGCTTTATGGAAAGTGCTTATAAAAAATGCTTGATCTCTAAATGCAACACTATCTAACATTTTGAGGGATATTACAAATTTACTCTCTGAATATGTCATTTATGGCTCATTTAAAGTTATGATTTAAAATACGGCATCTTATTTTAACAGTGCAGTTGTTATTTTCAAATTCTACACACAATTTTCTTTTTCGTGTTCACTTTCGAAAACTTCTGACATGCCTTTATTTTTAGTTTAACTGTTAAGTTTTGATTCTTTATCTATTTAAATGAACATTGGACAATGGCAAGAAAAAAAGTTAACTGGTATATATCAATAAAATGTATTATATATATGAGAGCAAAGATTACATGTCGTCATGACGGCTAGAGGTTTTCGAGTAGATCACAAGTTTGATGCGCTTTATACTCAGCACTACAAATTATGTAAGAATATTGACATTTAAATCGAACATACTTTATTCATAAAAACACGTCACCATATATGTAAAAGTCGGTTTCGGGAACATCGTGTACTATCGCGATTTTTTTTTTACAATTTGTGAAAGGGTGTTTACCAAAAAAGTCCTGACAAGCCAAAATATGCATACATGTATTTAACTTTTATCTTTATTTGTAAAGATTAAGTTTTGTTCAAACGTCCATTCCCAAATTAAGTGTCTGGGGTATAGCTTCAAAATCCGGGGCAGTCTATAGTAGGTATTTTTGTATAAATTGTTCATTAACGTACAATGATTGCTATACATGTTGGCTGCTTTCACATGATAGTCGTTTTTAAAGTTAATAATTTAACTCAATCAAAAATACAGTCATTTTATGCGTACCTTTAAAATCTTATGCTATGCTATGGAATATAATTTTAATGATACATGTACTCTTTGAGATTTACTGCAATGCTATTAGATTTGTATGACATGATATGTAAAAATTTCAATGATGGCTTGATGAATTAGTATTTTATGATATGATTTGCTTTGCTATTCTGTGCTGTGTTTCCTATTTGAACTACAACGTCTTTGCATAGAGATAAGTTCCAAACATTTCGAAATAAAATATCAAAACATGAAAGTTGACCAGTTATCCTCAATGTAAGCATTTTGTTCTATAAAAAAATCATTAAAAACAGACTGAGTTAAAATTTTATTGTATACTATGCAATGGTTTGTTATGGTATGCTATGACGAATAAAAATCTAATGACATGTTAAGTGATTGTAAGCTATAGTATGAAAATCCAATGCTATAGTATGAGATCTAAATGCTATGCAATGTTATGGTGTATGTTGTACAAATATGCTTGAACTGACTGTAGCATTTCTGAATCAGCCATAATTGAAACGGATATCAAGCATCGCAAATCAAACAACTAATACAGTATAACTGGCATGAAAATATATCGCTTTTAATTATAAACTCATTTACTAGTAGTTTATAATAATGTTGATTTTATTGTTGCTGCTGAAAACAAACTATAGCATTAACTCAAACAAAGAGTAGCTCGTTTTCTTTGTTGTAGTTTGGCTATGATTCTCGGGAAAACTTAGGAACAAGCTGTTTTATAAGAACTTAAAACTAATTCTAATAAATCATCAAGCCTTTCTTTGAAGATCTGGCTATTACATTATAACATTTACATGAGTACCGAAATGAAGATAGCTAGTTATCCAAATTAAGCACAGTTTTGATAAGCACGCCCCATACATTGTATACGCAAGTTCTTTTTTAATTTTCTATGTAACCCTAATTTATATCCGGTCAGGACAGCAATGTTATCCCTTTAATTTCTATAGACTGTTAGTGTAGAATAAGCCTTTTAAATACATATACGTTTAGTTCTTGCCATCAGACGGTTACCATTTTTGGTGCAAATTTTTAGCATTTTACTCTTTTTTTTAAAATCCAATATTAAATTTAAAATGGTCCAGTGGGTGTTACTTTTTGGATCTCTTTACTGTAGAGCTTGAGATTTAGGTGCAAAAAATTAAAGAAGCATGGTCACGATTTTGGTCAAATTTGATTTTTCTATTTTTATTGTTAATGCCTTATAATTGGTAAGGCATATCTAATATCTAATGATCAAACAAATTTTAATGTCAGTTTTAGAGTAAATAGCAAAATACAGAGCTCTGAATTTTTTGTAAATATGTGAACATAGTTCGTCCATGATTTTTTTTAACATTTTCATACTAGTTTAACCATTATTTATACATCAGACTGACTACGGTTTCTTCCGTTTTTCATGACCTTGACAATGAGCAAATGGCGGGTGCGACCGGTCGGCAGGGAATGCTTACTTCTCCTAGGCACTTGATCCTATCTCTATCTTCATAGAAGGTCGTGTTGCTCTGCTTTTAATTTGTATTTTGCTTAAAAGTTTTTGGATTTTGAGATGTTTGGCGGTTTGTTATTGTCATTTTTTTGATTAAATATACGATAAAAAGCTTTTTTTTCAAGCTTATTTTTTCTTTCTTTTGATTAGTTTTTGACATAATTAAACAGTTCCTAGCTTTTACATCCATTTTAGGCTTATACCGGGAAAATTCAAAACGTAAAAAATCATAACCTGAGCTTGGTTTACCTAACAAAAAAATGGGAATTCTGTATCTCATAACTCAGTGACTAACACTCAAATTTCAATTGACTATTAGAAATCCTTTACTAAAGCAATGTAAACTTTAAAAACAGCAAAAATGACCAAAATGGTGACCATGCCACTTTAAATCACAGAGGAATGTCCAATGTATAGACTTGTTAATCTCTCGATCCTTGCAATGATCTTCATCATGAAGAACAACACAGACATGACTGTATGTGTTCATTAAGATATAAACGTCGACAGCAATCACGTATTAGTATTCTCCTTTTCTTATGTATAACATTAAAAAAAATGAGTTATTTTATAAAGACAACAAAAGTATTCTTTCATGAAGATAATTCTCATTAATATTAATATTTGTTTATAAAAGATGAAATCATAATGCTAAAAGAATTGGAATCAGAAACAGACGTTGAATCTGTGAAGCATTGAATGTTGGACAACATATTTTACATTAAGTCAAAGAAATGGCAAGGTCATTACGTTTACTTTAGCATTTGCGGGATATGTCTGTGTATGGAAGGAGAACCAGGGCCTGAAGAACAATGGAAGGTCGTAAAGTTGGAGGATGACGCCAAAACTTCAAAGTTCATTTTATCCACTCTGAAATGGCCATGCCATTTTATGTTCATGGATTTCATGGGAATCGTAAAAACTACTAATAATTTAATCTGAGTAAGACAAAGGAGTTTGGGAAATTCTCGATACTTAAAAAATACGCAAGTAACGCTGCTCTTTACCTATATACTAGTAATAACACTTTGTGAATAAAAACTTTCGGTATTTTGTTATGTTTCTTTACTGGTAAAAATACATATGTGGGGTTTTACTCCAGGTAATACTGATTTATTCGAATATTTTGTATTATTTGCAAGCTGTATTTTTAAATCATTATTGTTTCTGATCAATAAAGTTTTGATCGGCTGTAGAGATTTGGGAGATGAACAACGTCACGTCATATGTATACAAATTGTTTCTGATATATCTAAATCCTCTTTATGTGTAATATCTATTAAACAAAGGCCCAAACATTCTGTTCAATTTCATTTATTTCCAACATGAGGGCTACGCATGTACAAACCAGAATATATTTTCTGTTCTTTAATCTAAACTTCATCGCTAACACGCCAATCATTACAATAAAAATTAATCAGAACTAAACACAAATAAGAATCTCCAAGTTTTATTCACTTTTGTTTGAAATTTATCTAAACCGTGATGAAAAATGGCAATAACAAATTGTCAACCATCTCTAAAATACAAAACGCGAATTACAAATTCAAAGCATAGCAAAACGGACCTCTAAAAAGAAAGCGGTGAGATCAGTTGCCTAGGAGGAGTAAGAATCCCCTGCCGAGTGGTCCCACTCGCCGTTTGCTCATTGTCAAGGTCATGAAAAACGGAAGAAACCGTAGTCAGTCCGGTGAATAAATAATGGTCTAACAAGTATGAAAAACGTCAGTCAGCATGTAACTGTTTCTATTAAGAAAGAGGATTTTCTACTCGTGTCTTCTTTTTTTCAGTGCAAAATGAAAAGAGAACACAATGCAATAACAGAAATGAACATAAATTTTATTCATTTTGGTCGTTGAATACAACATAAATTGGTGAACCCACCATCTTTTTTACACAAAAGAACATTTACAGTATCTTTAAACCTTCATATTCCACAATAACGGTCAAAATATTGGTGACTCCACCAATTTTATTCATCGAATATCTCACTCACGAATAAACTTGGTGGGTCCACCAATAATAAGATATAAGCGATTCTGTTATTGTGAACAGCATCAAATATCTCATTCACACTGGACCCTGGTGGTTCCACCAAAAATCAATTGCGAATTTGTCCGTATACAGTTTTGTATTTCATTCAAAGAATTTGTGAACCCACCAACAAAGCAATGATAGAACATATGACAAAAACAAGAACCTTTCGAATGCCTAAAAATCAACATTGTTTGGTGATTCCACCAATAGTCAAAAAGGTAAAATTTTCTAGTAAACATATAACTACTACACTGAATAAATTCTAAGAACTTGTCCAAAATGAAAAATGCTAACGCTATTTCACTACTTGGTGGATATACCAATATACAATTGTGCGAAATGTGAAATGAAACTAGAGTTCCAAATTTAACATTGCAGTGTTAAATATAGAATTGGTTGGGCAACCAAAATAGATGAAAAATTTAGCTTCTATACAAGACAAGAAAGTTGGTGAATCCATCAGAAAGATCACATTAACATATTTTTAGTATTCGCTTATGAAGACTAGTGGAATGATTTACCTTGATGCGATCACCAAAAACAAGCATTTTCACTTTAAAATTTACATATACTTAGTGGATCTACGAAGACTTTTTGACCAAAAGAGATTACAAAGCTGGTGCACGCACAAAGAAAATAAAATCCCACAAAAGCACTTTGTTTATCACTGTCAAATAAAAAAATAGATTTGTCGGAGTCTGTTTGTTCTTCCTTTGTGTAAAAAATGCATTATCCTTTTTCAAATGGGATTATCAATGACAGAAAAGAATTATATTATATAAGATAAAAGCAAACATTATCATCACTAACTCATTAAGAACAACTTATGAGTGATTTTCACTGATGGTAGGTGTTGTAAATAAACCAGTCACCGTCCCTATTCATCATTTCAATAATTTCGTTGATTATTATCCCGTAGAAAATCACCGATGCTACACTGTGGTCATATTTTAAAGAGTTCTCGAATTATCGACATGCGCATAATTTGTCTATCCTCCTCAGGATCCTCCTCAGGCTTCTAGATGGAGGTGGTGCCACATAGGTTTTATGTGTTAATCAACACGCCGATCTGTAAAAGAAGTACAATACTTATTAATTTACTGGATAATTATGAAGATGAAAAGAAATCACCAACTTTCTTTTTAATATGAAAAACTTGCACAAGAATGATTTTACTTGATTAAGTCAGCTCAAGTACAGAGAAAATGAAAGAAAATATTGTCACATAAAGTCAATGTTTTATATATGCGTTGACGTTTAAAATAATCAACATAATGTTGATATCACGAACAAATTTGTAAAAAGGAAACTAAGTACTCAGTTTCAGTCAAGTATCTAAATAATGACACAATAATCAATATGTAATCAATTAATATTGAAAAAGTGCAAGTATCGATATATCTCACGATAGTAAATAATATTTCTTAATTTGTTTGCTGCCAAGATAGTTTTACATATGCATTGTGTCATGAAGGTGGCTAGAGAGTACAAGTTTTAACTAAAAAAACCCTCCAAATATCCAGGGACCTGAGAGAAATTATCCCCGTCCCTGGCATTTACCGGATTAAATGGAAAAAAAAATAGTATAATGCTTTTTTTTTCACTTAATTTGCATAATCAACATATATAAGAGCAGAAGTCAGTCCTGCCTTAGCACAATGTATTGTGTTGAACCATGACCAGGCGTCTCAGTCCGTGCCCGCTTCACCCGGGTTTTATAGGAAATGCGAGAAAGGAGTAATAATGGCAGCCACCGAGTGCCTCTTGGACAAACGAAAAAGCTTTCATTCAATGCATAATATTCCATCTGCCTTGTTGTTATTTCAACGTCGACAGATCGTGCAACCGACATGGCAACTTGTCATTTAACGACTATTCTACTCAGCAATGTCTCTTGTTCAAACAAAAAGACATTGCAACTTATCACTGCACAGTATTCTACCTACTGTTACATTGTAATCAAATTATACAGACTACTAGTATACCACAGTGATATTCTTTTCCTATGCACATATAATTCTTCTGCATCTAATATTTAGTTTAAGGAATATTAGACCAACAAATCTTACACTGCCTATTTTTTAATAGAAATATAAACAACCATATTGGTGACAATATCTGGCATTTAAATCCAAAAATCATTGTACAACATATTATGCAGTGTTTTTGGCTAGGAAACTGTTACTTTATTATATTTACATCCACCAAGTATGATTACCTCAAATTCTAACAGTTTATTGCAATTTATAGCTACATGTATGTACACACTCACATGACTGAAATCTACCCAAGCCTTTTATCGATTGGTCGAAACCTACAGCGACCTAAGAAAAATCACGGACTGCAGGAAATAATCATGTACATGTACATTGCACTGATGTATATGAATTGTAATTTGAATAATTTTATTTGACAATCATTTTATCAATTCGTTAAAAGAAAGATGTAAACATAAACAAAGGCATGCTGTCTTTGATGATTCATGCAGGTTATGAAGGTAGCGATAATTGCAGAAAAATTAACATAACCCGATAACGCGGATTCTGGCCACACCCTGCGATAAGAAACCCTACACTGTGGTCGTGGAATTAATAATTTTGGACTTTATAGTCTTTCTTAAAATCCAGTCAGTTTCAGTAGAGATAAAGACTTTCAACCATTTTACGTATATATTAACACTATATGACCCGTGACTCAAGTGACAAAACAAGATCATATTTGGGTACATGTTAATTTTAAATCTGTTAAGTTTGATTTCAAATTTTTTTTGGGAAAACTCCAAACTGTTTAAATGCCTCTTCATGCACAGATCTTATACTTACTAAAAAGCTTTCTATATGGTCATGAATCAATATCAATGACCTGTTGTAAAATGATGAGAGGAATCTGTAATAAAACCAACATGTTCAGGTTCACTTTACTTAAATATTGATATGCAAGATTATTTAGATTAATAACTAAAAGTTCATGTATTCACATGATTCATTAAATAATCAAATAAGGTTTTGGGACAATCAATCACAAATTATAAGTTTTGATAATTTCAAGATAAAGAAATGCCTCATTTCTGTTCCTTGCCAGACGCCTTGACATCAAACAATTCTTGATTTTACGAAATAATTTAACAGCTTAATTTAACTTCATTGAACGTGAAAAATCTATTTCGTAAAATCCAAATATTATTGTACTTACTGTCTTGTAACCAGATTAAAATTCCTTTTAGAATTATTGTTTTTGTATTAGCCATGTATGCAGTTATTGTTACGTAACATCCTGCTGATTGGCATCTTTCATGTCGATCAGAACAGCATGGGTTAACATTTACAGAATTTCCTTACATTTATGTTTACTAATGAATATCCGGTATGTTTATCTTTAACCGATGCTTATTACCTCTGTCATCAGAATTAAAGCTAAATATGTTTAAAATCTACCTGCAAACATACGTGTATGTAATTCATATCAAAATATTAGACCGAGACGTGCGTAAAGATCATGACATTTTGCTAATGTTTTAATAAACTTTGAACTAGCTGTCCGACTTTTTTAATTATATGTTGAGTTTTTATTTGATTTTATTTGCAACAAAGCATTTATTTAGTAAAGTAACAAACGTCCTTATAATAACAATTTTTAAAAGTTCTAGTTTGGGAAAGAAAACAGAACTAAAAAAACAGTAAAAAGGGGAAAACGTTGTTGAATAGTTTGAGAATTATGGATACCAAAAAAAAATGAAAAGAACTACTCGTTAATTAATCAATTGATGGATAGGTTTGTCAGTGTAAGAACAATTGCATTTTTTTCTACTCTATACTACAGTGTAGCTCTACTTGCAGAACAGTAGCTTTACGGTAGAATTTCGGTTGACATGTAGAGTTATAGTTGTTTACGTGCTAGAAAGTTGCAATTTACTTGGCTTTATAGCTTAAGCTAATTTTGAACTGAATAATCTTACTTTCACAAGATTAGTACCATCGATATCTCCAGACAATTTTTTGCTTTACAAGCCTCGGAGTTTCTCTTAAAAACGTTAACCGACCTCTGAAAAAAGTAAGCTTAATTCACGTACAGATCAAGTTTCGTCATTTATACGTGTGAACAAACTACAATACTTCACTTACATGCAAGTTATATTGGCTAAGCAAAAATAGTGGTTAAAATATAACGATTTAGTTTGATTCCGGTCTCCTTGTATTTTCCCATCATTTTTCCTGATTATTTTTGTTTCAAAGTTTAGGAAATGAGAAAATCTGTTTAGACATATTTTTTTTTAAATTCTACTGCACTGAAACTATAAAAAAAAAGACTATGCCTACTTACGATCGTGATTACCAAATTTCTTCAATGGGAATCCCTACATATTTTTTCCATTGTTTACCACTTTGCATTTGCTCAGTGAATTTAAATTGTACACATATCTTTTTTTTTTTTAGAATTTTACTTTATATAAATTGAAACTTTCATATCCTCTATGATAACGTGTTAGACCCCGCAAGTGACATTCAGATGCTAAAATTATTTAGCCAGATAAGTATGGTACGTGTATATATCAAGGAGAGCATATCGCTGAATATATTTTTTGATATTTTATATATTATCCAACCCAACCCATTGATTACGTCAGGCGAAGGAATAGATTAGTGCACCTTCCTTTACACAGTCACTGAAGAATTTAATCCTTCTCGTTTTTTTCTCTTTGAATAAAGGGGGGTTTGAGACATTAATATGCCATTTATATGTCTAGTATTTATTTCGTGCATGTTTAAAACTTACATTTAGAACAAATAAAACCACAAACAAAAAAAACCACTGAATATTTAAAAATAATTATGACAGCAATTACAGGCACGTAGCATCGTTTTTGAAAGTGTTGGGGGGGGGGCAAACTCATTTAAAAAATCTTGACAATTAAAAAAAAAAATATCAATATCATGAAAATCCTTATCCTTGGGGGAGGGGGAGGGGGAGGGGGCAGAACATAACATATCTATAACTCCATGTAACATCAATATCACTTAATTTCCTTACTTTCAATTCAATTTCTTTTTGTCCTCCCAAAATAAGGGGGAGAGGGCAACTCCATTTTAATTTCCTTATTTTTTTATATGTAGATTTTTTTTTAAATGTTTGCTGCGCGAAAAAGTAGGGTGTGTGTGCCCCCCCCCCCCCCTCCGATGCTACGTGCCTGAGTTACAAGGTATTAGTATGCATTTAATGCCTAGTTATGCTAGAAAACAGAAAAAAGAAAAGGCAATATCAGTGATGCAGATATAGCTGTTGCATTTGTAATGTTTCCATAACTTTAGCAATCGTCATAAATTCGTATTTTTACTGCAGTTAATTTTGTACACGGTTAAATATCATATTCACAATAATTCCGAGTATTCATGTTGATGTAGTATAACTTACCATAACTAAGCCGACTTCATTTGTTGTCTTCATTTAAAGTTCTTTTATTCTTTCTTCATTTATATATCCAACTATCGGCATCCATATTATTCTTTTCTTTTCTTTCATAGACAATATCCAATATTTCGCCATCATTCAAATAGAGAAATAATTGTATTTCGTGTTAATTCAAAATCCCGTTGTTGTTAATCCGTATGTCCTATTTCAGACTGTTGATCGTTCGTACTATAAACTGTTCTGTGGTTACATGCCCCATTCACACAGCCTTCCATTCGGTGGTTGAAGGTATCATGTTTCAGAGGAAGGCACAGCAGGAAGTCTTCTTTATGCAACCGTTATTTGTTGACTGTGCCGTCCATTTCAAATTCAAAATTAATAAAATACTATATCTAGCTACATTAAACTGTATTTATTTGTTTATTACTGCAATAAATAAGCGCAATATTTTTCAGTTATGCGATCTCTTTGTTCCTGTTTTACAAGTTTTTCCGAGCCACTTTTTTCAACCACATTAGTCCATTATACATTACATCTATTCATAAAGTAACTTTAGAGGGAAACTTGTTAATCTTAATCTAGGATTATATCATTACAAACAATTTTTTTTTTTTTTTTTTTTTTTATTTGCATTTTTCAAAATTCAAACATACAAAAATTTTATGAACATAATGTCAATTTTTTAATATTTTTAAATCACTTTCTTTTCATACCACTTTCATTCACACACTCATTCAAAAACAAAAGTAAAAGGACCTGAGGTTGTATATTTTAAAATTGATAGAAAGAAAGAAAAAAATCAAAGAAAAAAAATATGCAGTAATAGTATTGATATTAAATTCCACTTCTGTATGGTTTAGTTATGCTATTAAACACAAAAAAAATCTTCCCAATGTGACCAGCATTTTTCAAACTTTCTAAGTTGAAATTTTTGAACCGACACATATTTCTCTATCTTGTATTTAAAACTCAAATGATGTAATAGCTCAACATAGTTTGGAATCTTATTTTGCTTCAGACATATAAATATGAATTGTTTTGTATATAAAATTATGAAGTTCACAGGTTTATTATCTACATTTAGAGTATTTTCTCCAAACAGTATATTGGTAGCATTGAAACCAATCCTTTTCCTTGTTTTTCTATATATACACATACTAAGATTGTTCCACAAGGGTAAAACATTTCTACAATTAACAAATACATGTTGTATTGTTTCTATTTCTTCTTTACAAAAAGTACAACAATCATTTGCAATGATCTTAATTTTTTTCAAATAGTAGTTCACAGGAAGAATTCTGTGTAGAATTCTGTACTGTAGCCATTGTACAGATGTATCATTAATTGTCATAAAACATATTTTGAAACAGTCTTGTATGCACAAATTTTGTCCTTGTGGTAATTCATTATTCCATCTTGATATTGCAGTTGGGACCACATCAGTATAGTTCAAAGTTTTATAAATTGCCTTGGTACATTTTTCATTCAATAAAATCACTTCAAAATACATTGGTAAAAAAGGAGTATAATTCTTTTCCATATTTACTCTTTCCACATAAACTAATTTAAGAAACTTTGAAATAGCACTAATAATACTGTTATATTTCATGACATATACATCAGGCAAGTTAAATGTATATAAAAAGTTATCATATGTCAAAAAAACTCCATTTTCAGATAAAAAATCTCCAACTACTTTTATGCCACGTTGGTACCATACATTGATAAAGACAGATTTATTGGCAACTGTAATACAGGAGTTGTGCCATATTGGAACATTGATAATATTTCTCTTAATATAACCAGGCTGTTTGTTGAACATGTTCACTACCTGGAGCCATGATTGAAAAACATCTTTCCAGAAAACATTATTGTGCTTTATCATCTTTCTAATAAAATCATCCCCAAACTCTAACATTTTCT
This sequence comes from Magallana ariakensis, assembly GCA_020458035.1. NCBI lineage: Eukaryota > Metazoa > Mollusca > Bivalvia > Ostreida > Ostreidae > Magallana > Magallana ariakensis. The sequence continues at coordinate 48,371,777 of CM035812.1, read as the reverse complement.
TAGCAACATCTTTGCCATTAATTTCCAAAAAAATATCCATCCATGGTTTAGGTTTGAGAGTTAACCTCTTTATCCATGAACATTTGAGAGAAGAAACAAAATTATAGACATCTAGCATTCTTAAACCACCTTTTGTGTAATCTTGAGTAACTATCTGCCTTTTTACTTTATCAACTTTAGATTTCCATAAAAATTTAAATATTGCTCTATTCAATGAGGATAAAAATGCTTCATTGGGTGTTGGAAGTGAAATAAATAGATGATTAAGTTTTGGCAAAATTAAAGTCTTGGCCACGGTTACTCTACCAACAGGGGTAAGAATCCTTCTGTTCCATTGTTGGATCAGTGAAAGAATTTTTGGCAGTTGCATGTTGTAATTTAGTTCAGTAATTTTATCTAATTCCACACAGAATTCTATTCCTAACAGATTAAAAGTTGTACTACCCCAGTCAAGCTTCCATCGAGTATGATGAAAAACCTGATCTGAAAACTTTCTCGAGCCTATCCAAACCACTTTGGTTTTTGAGCTATTTATTTTTAATCCAGATAATTTTGCAAAAAAATCGAGTGTATCTAGAGAATTAAAAAGAGACTCTGGTGAACCATCAAGTGTCAGTGTTGTATCATCTGCATATTGTGTTATCTTGTGTTCTTTACCATTAACTACAATACCCCTAATGTTTGTATTCTGTTTGATAAGTATGGCTAGAATCTCTGCACACAGTAAAAATAAATATGGAGCAATTGGATCTCCTTGTCTGCAACCTCTCTGTATGTCAAATTGGTCGGACAGATATCCACATTGCAGAATAGCTGCTTTAAAGTTTGTATTTAAAATCTTAACCCAGCTAATTATATTTTTTCCAAACCCCCAAAAATTCAAAACTTTATAAATAAACTCCCATGAAATAGAATCAAATGCCTTTTCGAAATCAATAAGAACAAGTAATCCTGGAATTTTTAGTGACTCTGTATATGCCATAAGGTCATATATAAACCTTGTGTTTTCACCTATGTATCTGCCTTTCATAAAACCTGATTGTGTTTCTGAAATAAGGTAATCAAGAGTAGATCTTATTCTATAGCTAATGCACCCTGAGATAAGTTTATACATGACATTTACCAAGGTAATTGGACGCCAATTTTTCAGGAATTGTCTTGGCTTATTGCCCTTGGGTAAACAGGATATAACACCAAGTCTTTGAGTAATGGGAAGCTCTTTTTTTACTAAATATACAATTTACAGCTGAAACAATGTAAAACTTAAGATCAATCCAAAAAAATTTAAAGAACTCAACAGTGAATCCGTCGCTTCCCGGAGATTTGTTATTTTTCATATTTTTTAAAACTAGGGAAATTTCATTTTCTGTGATATTACTCTCGAGGGAATCTGAAGTCTCTCTATCGAGCCTCTGAAAGTGTAGGGGATTTAATACATCTGTGAGGTTAATATCAATGTGTTCAGAGTCTTTACAAGTATACAAACTTTTATAAAACATTTTTACCTGATGTAAAACTTCAGACTGGTCATAAATAGTATAGTTTTCATTCAACTCCACCTTCTTGATAGTTTTATTTAAGAAATTTCGAGATTCCAGGCTGCAAAAATATTTGGTAGGTTTTTCCCCTACCTCTACCCATTTGGCACGTGACCTTATAACATGTCCCTGTAATTTTTCCTTCCTAAGACTTTCTAGTTCTGATTTTTTTTCACTAACAAGATCTAAATTAACATGAGCATTTGATTCCAATTTTTCTATATCTTCTAACAAGGACCTCTCTTGCTTATCTTTTTGTTTTTTCTTAAAAGAAGAATATGAAATGGTGACACCTCTAATTTCCATGAGCAGAACTTCCAGGAAATTGTGCTCCTCAATGGGTTCAGAAGAAGTACCTTTATATTGGTTATGCACTTGTTGTATAGTGTCTTTGACCTTTTGAATGTAAGTTTTATCAAGTAATAAAGAATTGTTAAATTTCCACAGCCCTCTGCCTCGTTGAAATGTATTGAATTTGAACTCCAAAATGACAGCTGAGTGATCTGACCTATAACCTGGTTTAATAACAAAATTTTCTACGAGGTTGGATATATTTTCAGAAATGAGGATATAATCTAGTCGACCTTGCTTTAATGGGGTTTTTTTCCTCCATGTAAAAACCCTTTTATCTGGATTTAAAATTCTAAAATAATCTGAAAGTTGCAAATCAGACATAATTTCAAGAAGTTTGTCTCTAGCCTTCGGGTTACTGATGCCCTTGTAATTTTCGGTATCTATGCTGGGATTAAGAACAAGATTAAAGTCACCACAGAGAAAAATATACTCATTGTCAAAATCTAACAAAACATCTCTAACCATATCATAAAAATTGGGTGTGTCGGAATTCGGACCATATATATTAATAAGCGTTACCTTGTTTTCTTCAATGACCATATCAAGAGCTAAGAGATTACCATCATTATCAGTACGAGTTTGATTGACCTTGAATTCAAAATTATTATTAAACATAATGGCCACTCCTCTAGTGTTTGATTTGAAAGAATTAAAAAAGCATGTATAACCCCACTGTGTTTCAACAAACGGCTCAATATCTTCAGTAAAATGTGTATCTTGGAGACATAAAATTGAGTAACCCTTTTCCTTATAAAAATTTAAAACATCCTGACGTTTTGAAGCAGTTGCTAGACCTTGACAGTTCACTGTCGCTATTTTTAAAGTATCAGTCACGATAAATTAACAGAACAATATTAACAAAACAATATATACAACCTCTTACCTTATTGTGAACTAGTCTGAAAAATCTGGCACACATTCTCACACCTCGCACACAAACCTCACACACATGTAAACAAAAAGGAAGTCCGATCCCGATTCTGTCCACTGAACACATGTACACCGATCCCGATATTTATCGCGCACCTGCTACCGCCGCGTCCTGCTGATCGTTAAAGTGTCTCTTTAAACCCTCAGTTTTTCGCCTATTTGGTCCAACACATCGAATTTGTGTCTTTTACCTTTGGTATCCAAGGCGAATACTTTTCCGTTGAAATACCAGGCCTGGTCGATTCTGTCGTCATTGTTTAGGTCGCGTACTAGATGCCCATTCATAGCTGTAAGGTGGTCGTGCATAAAGAAGTGTTTTTTCAACTGAGCGTCCTGCCTTTTGCGGATCACCTTTATTTTAGTTTCGGAATTCCTAAACTTGGCGATGACGGGTCTCGGCCCATTTTGTGCCCCGCCTCCGGGAATTCTGTGGATTTCCACTACATCTTGTGGGTCTAATTCAATGCCAACCGTTGATTTTAAGATCTGTATAAGGTCTTCCCTAAGTTTCTCTGTTTTGTTTTCTTTCCAGTTGGTGAACTTTATATTATTTTTTTGAGAATATTGTTGGTTGCTATTTGAGAGCTTTAGTGCAGCTTCAGCCGTAAATAAACACTTTTTCAACTGCTGAGACATTTCTCTAAACTCACTAGCTTGCTTGTGAAATTTTTCTCGTAAATTTTCGAAGTCCAGATTAAATCCATCGGACATTTCTTTTGTCATAGTATTGAAACGTTTGGAATTTTCATCTAGTTTCTGCTCTAACCCATTTGCAATTTCTGCTTTAATTTCTGCTTTAATTTCTTCTTTGATTTCTTCTTTGATTTCGGTTTTTATTTCTTCCTTCAGTTTAGACACTATCGCCAACACGATTTCTTCTATGTCAGATTTTTTTACCATCGTTACTTTTATTTCATTCAGACTTTCTTGAATTGCCGTCAACTCATCCGTGTCGACTGTTTCGGGGGCGCCATCGGGGGGCGATTCCCTACTGCTCGTTTTGGCGTAATTACCAGGCGTTTTATCCGAGACAGTACTAGATCTAGTTGATATAGGGGTTGTTTTCAAGTTTAGCTGCGTAATTTTTTTCTGCTTAGTTGTATCTAATTCGGTTGTCTTTTTACTTTTCTCATTTTTTTTTGCCCCTCTCTTTTCTGCCTTATCAGACATTGTGAACTGTTACTCACGGATTTGTAAGAATTCCAAAAATCCAAAACTAAGGCCTCTGTACCGATGATTGTCACAAATTTTCACACACAATGAGATCCTGATTCAATAAACATTTCATTACAAACATTTCATTACAAACAATTAATTGTCATAAATTTTCTTTACATTCTTCTCCCAAAATAAACAGGAAAATTGATTAGATCAATACTCTCTCTCTCTCTCTCTCTCTCTCTCTCTCTCTCTCTCTCTCTCTCTCTCTCTGCAAATTATCTCTGCACCTTTTTCTTTATTCATCTCACTCACAATCTTGCTGACTTTGACATGTATCTATGTGGGGATTTTACGACATCCAAGAACAGTGAAGATTTCTCTCTCTCTCTCTCTCTCTCTCGGGGGAGGGTTAACTATTACCCTGACCTACCATACAGACTCAGGGAAGCCGCCCCTGTCTTCTGCTCGGCTGCCCCGATTACGACACCGAGTGCTGAATTTCAAAAAAGCCTCTAACATTTCGTTTCCGTCCAAATGAAAACTTGTCAAATGGAAAGATTTGAATGCATTACAAATAGAAAAGAAACCCCAGACAATTGTTTATTATGACGTAACTGGTCAGCTATTTTAGGTTTATGAGATTATAGGTGCACCTGAGGGCGGGGGTGTCCGAATTTTACATATTGTTTTATGATGAAGTGTTTGGGGGACAAAGTCATCATAGAGTACAAAAATTGCTTTCAAAGCTAATCTTGAATTAAGTGTCTAGTAACTAGAATTGGTTGTTTTGTATCAATCGGATTGTTCATCTATTTTGAGTACAAAGTATCATAAGAAAGAGACATGTTTTGAAGGGAATTGTTTAAATTAACGTTTTCATCAAACGTTGCAAATGATTGTTTGAATTAATTAGTTAGCAATGTTTCAGCGTTCCTTTGCTGCTTTTTGTTGAGACACTCAGGTCACATAGCTGAAAAATGCCAGTTAAGAAAACATGAGCATATATATAACCAAAATATATACTAGTACTTAGAATTGTTAGCACTTTCTTCGAATATTATTACAAAAACTTCAAAACTTCAAGGTAGATTGAGATCATATAATATTGTTTTAATTGTAAACACACAAGATAAGGTCGCTAGGATATAGAGGATATTTTGAATTGAGATAAGGAGACACAAAACGCGGTTTCGCTTGTCCTTCACACCGTCCTCCCGCTGATGTGAAGACACAGCGAATTCAACGGAATTCAGCCTCCCGCTGTGCCGACCAAGAAAGTGATCTTACAGGTGTTTGTAATTATTTAATCAAAGACCTCCCTCTCTGCTGAGCTTCTAGCACGGAATCGTTCTGAAATTCTCAGATATTAATGAATTTTACGTAATTTACATTACGTTGCAATGATCGATGTTCTAATGAAACGTGCTCCTGGAAAGTGACTTATAACTCAATGAATATAAATACATATGTACGATATCTTATTAAGGTCTTCCGTTTCCAACGAAAGACCTTTATATTATTGTGCAGATTAAGATTATTAGGGTCTTCCGTTTCCAACGGAAGACCCTTTTGTTATTCTTCGGTTTCTTTTTAGGGTCTTCCGTTTCCAACGGAAGACCCTCTTGTTATTCTACGGTTTCTTTTTCTTTATTATTAGGGTCTTCCGTTTCCAACGGAAGACCCTATTGTTATTCTACGGTTTCTTTTTCTATATTATTAGGGTCTTCCGTTTCCAACGGAAGACCCTCTTGTTATTCTACTGTTTCTTTCTATTATTATTATTATTCTTAATATTCTTTTTCTGCCTTCTTTAAAGCTTTTTTTCTCGAAAACTATTCATCCGATTTGCACCAAATTTTCAGGACTTATACAGCATCGGAGGGGACAAATGTTTTTTGTTAAATTTTTTGATGACGTCACTTCCGGTTTAAGATATTGACGATTTAATGAAATTTTAAGGGTCATTTTGTCCACGCAACTCCTCTGAAACTATTCACGATAGAAAGTTGAAATTTTCAGGGATTGTAGATGAAAGTCTGTAGATGTACCACATTGTTTTATAATATGGATAATACGCAAGGCGTTAAAGCTCGCCTGAGGTCGAAAATTGGCACTAATTTTTTTCACAAAAATTTTGCACATTTTCTGAAATATTTTTAAACCTGTAAATATTTTGTTAAAACATGTAATGCAAAAGTTGTTTCAATTTCCACGGGTTTTCATTTGATATCAAGAAAAAGGGGCTGGCCCCTCAAATTAGGGGCCAAGAGGGCTCTGAAGTCTTTTTGCAATAACTCTTTACTGAACAATTATTTGTTATCAATTATAGAAGCAAAGCTGTTTATTGTACAGCTGTTTATCTATACAGTATCATATTTAAGTCATATGTTACGTAATTAGGGATTTCAAGGGGCCAGAAGTCCAAAACTTTGATCATTAATATCTAGAAAAGGAGAAATATTTTGAAAAGCAATGTTGAAGAAAAAATGCTTAAAATAATGTTCTCAACAATATGCTACCTAAAAAAAATTTGTTGGTGGCCCCAGTAAGGAGTTTAAGGGTCGGCCCCTAAAACACATTAGTTCAGATATCTCTAGAACGGTCAACAATTCCTGAACACTTGTTGAACAAAATATGTTTATATTTGCGAGATCTTTCATTTGATATCAAGAAAAAGGGGCTGGGCCCTCAAATTAGGGGCCAGGAGGGCTACAAAGTCTTTTATTAATAACTATTTACTGAAAAATAATTTGTTATATATATATATGAAGCAAAAATGTTCAACTTATTAAGCTTAATTTAAATCTGAAATCCGTTTTAAAATCGGACGATGCATTATAGAGATATAGGGGTTTAAAAATTGATTTTTCCGGAAATTTTGATTCCACATTCTTGGTTAAGAAAATAGTGTTATGTTCAAAGTTAAATTAACTCGTACCTAGAATGATTCGGTATTTGTTAAGTCGTTCTTAAACACATTCGGATTTTTTTTGTCAAGTCGTTCTTGAAATCGTTAAGGTTTTTGTTAATTCGTACTTAAAGTCATTCGGATTTTGTTAAGTCGTCACAAGAATTATTTCATTTTTTATATCTTTTTGTTTTTAAACTCCTGGTATTGGTTTTAGAGCTCTGCTTCTTACAGGAACATCTAACTTTTCTTTCGGAAGACCCACTCGTTGCTTTGCAACGAGCTTTGCTCTAGTTCTTTTTTTTCTTTTTCTGACTTTATTGGAGCCTTATATCTCAAAAACTGATCAACCGATTTGCACGAAATTTTCAGGACTTATGAAGCATCATCTGCGCTACGTATTATTAAATTTTCAAATGATGACGTCACTTCCGGTTTCAGATATTGACGATTTTGTAAATTTCTAAGGGTCATTTTGTCCACGCATCTCCTCCGAAACCAATCAAGATAGAAGCTTCAAATTTTAACAGGATTTTAGATAAATGTTTGAAGTTGTACCCCCCTGCTTCCAATTATTAAAATTGCGCAAGGCCTCGAAGCTCGCCTGAACCTGAAAATTAGGACCAAATTTTTTCACAAAATTTTCGAACATTTTCTCTAATATCTTTTGATGTATAAATATTTTGTTATAACATGTAATGCAAAAGTTGTTTCAATTTCCACGGGCTTTCATTTGATATCAAGAAAAAAGGGCTGGCCCCTCAAATTAGGGGCCAAGAGGGCTCTAAAGTCTTTTTGCAATAACTCTTTACTTAACAATAATTTGTTATCAATTATAGAAGCAAAAATGTTTATTGTACAGCTGTTTATCTATACAGTACCACCCCTTAATCATATGTTACGTAATTAGGGGTTTCAAGGGGCCAGAAGTCCAAAACTTTGATCATTAATATCTAGAAAAGGAGAAATATTTTGAAAAGCATTGTAGAACAAAAAATGCTTAAAATAATGTTCTCAACAATATGCTACCTAAAAAAATTTGTTGGTGGCCCCAGTAAGGAGTTTAAGGGTCGGCCCCTAAAACACATTAGTTCAGATATCTCTAGAACGGTCAACAATTCCTGAACACATGTTGAACAAAATATGTTTATATTTGCGAGATCTTTCATTTGATATCAAGAAAAAAGGGCTGGCCCCTTAAATTAGGGGCCAAGAGGGCTCTTAAGTCTATTAATAATAACTTTTTACTGAAAAATAATTTGTTATATATTATAGAAGCAAAAATATTCTTTGTACAGTTATTTATCTATACAGTACCATACCTAAGTCATATGTTACGTAATTAGGGGTTTCAAGGGGCCAGAAGTCCAAAACTCTGATCAGTAATAGCTAGAAAAGGAGAAATATTTTGAAAAGCATTGTAGAAGAAAAGTTGCTCAAAATAATGTTTTTAATAATATAATACCTAAACCTTTTTTTTTGGTTGCCCCATTAAGGAGTTTAAGGGTCGGCCCCTAAAACACAGTTGTTCAGATATCTCTAGAACGGTTAACAATTCGTGAACAGTTGTTGAACAAAATATGTTTATATTTGCAAGTCCTTTCATTTGTTATCAAGAAAAAGGGGCTCGTCCCTCAAATTAGGGACCAGGTGGGCTACAAAGTCTTTAAATAATAACTATTTACTGAAAAATAATTTGTTATATATTAATGAAGCAAAAATGTTCAACTTATTAAGCTTAATTTAAATCTGAAATCCGTTTTAAAATCGGACGATGCATTACAGAGATATTGGGGTTTAAAAATTGATTTTTCCGGAAATTTTGATTCCACATTCTTGGTTAAGAAAATAGTGTTATGTTCAAAGTTAAATTAACTCGTACCTAGAATGATTCAATATTTGTTAAGTCGTTCTTAAACACATTCGGATTTTTTTTTGTCAAGTCGTTCTTGAAATCGTTAAAGTTTTTGTTAATTCGTACTTAAAATCATTCGGATCTTGTTAAGTCGTACCAAGAATTATTCGATTTCTTATATCTTTTTGTTTTAAAACTCTTGGTATTGGTTTTAGAGCTCTGCTTCTAACAGGAACATCTAGCTTTTCTTTCAACATTAACGGAAGACCCACTCGTTGCTTTGCAACGAGCTTTGCTCTAGTTATTATTCTTTTTTTTCTTTTTCTGACTTTTTTGGAGCGTTATTTCTCAAAAACTATTCAACCGATTTGCACGAAATTTTCAGGACTGATTAAGCATCATCGGCGCTACATATTGTCAAATTTTCAAATGATGACGTCACTTCCGGTTTCAGATATTGACGATTTTGTAAATTTTTAAGGGTCATTTTGTCCACGCATCTCCTCCGAAACTAATCAAGATAGAAGCTTCAAATTTTTCCAGGATTGTAGATTAAAGTCTGAAGTTGTACCGCCCTGCTTCCAATTATTAAAATTGCGCAAGGCCTCGAAGCTCGCCTGAACCTGAAAATTAGGACCAAATTTTTTCACGAAATTTTCGAACATTTTCTCTAATATCTTTTGATGTATAAATATTTTGTTAAAACATGTAATGCAAAAGTTGTTTCAATTTCTACGGGCTTTCATTTGATATCAAGAAAAAAGGGCTGGCCCCTCAAATTAGGGGCCAAGAGGGCTCTAAAGTCTTTTTGCAATAACTGTTTACTGAACAATAATTTGTTATCAATTATAGAAGCAAAAATGTTTATTGTACAGCTGTTTATCTATACAGTACCACACCACAATCATATGTTACGTAATTAGGGGTTTCAAGGGGCCAGAAGTCCAAAACTTTGATCATTAATATCTAGAAAAGGAGAAATATTTTGAAAAGCATTGTAGAACAAAAAATGCTTAAAATAATGTTCTCAACAATATGCTACCTTAAAAAAAATTTGTTGGTGGCCCCAGTAAGGAGTTAAAGGGTCGGCCCCTAAAACACATTTGTTCAGATATCTCTAGAACGGTCAACAATTCCTGAACACATGTTGAACAAAATATGTTTATATTTGCGAGATCTTTCATTTGATATCAAGAAAAAAGGGCTGGCCCCTTAAATTAGGGGCCAAGAGGGCTCTTAAGTCTATTAATAATAACTTTTTACTGAAAAATAATTTGTTATATATTATAGAAGCAAAAATATTCTTTGTACAGTTATTTATACATACAGTACCATGCCTAAGTCATATGTTACGTAATTAGGGGTTTCAAGGGGCCAGAAGTCCAAAACTCTGGTCATTAATATCTACAAGAGGAGAAATATTTTGAAAAGCATTGTAGAAGGAAAGTTGCTCAAAATAATGTTTTTAACAATATGATACATAAAAAAATTTTGTTGGTGGCCCCATTAAGGAGTTTAAGGGTCGGCCCCTAAAACACAGTTGTTCAAATATCTCTAGAACGGTTAACAATTCGTGAACAGTTGTTGAACAAAATATGTTTATATTTGCGAGACCTTTCATTTGATATCAAGAAAAAGGGGCTGGCCTCTCAAATTAGGGGCCAGGAGGGCTACAAAGTATTTTAATAATAACTATTTCCTGAAAAATAATCTGTTATATATTATTGAAGCAAAAATGTTCAACTTATTAAGCTTAATTTAAATCTGAAATCCGTTTTAAAATCGAATGATGCATTACAGAGATATAGGGGTTTAAAAATTGATTTTTCCGGAAATTTTGATTCCACATTCTTGGTTAAGAAAATAGTGTTATGTTCAAAGTTAAATTAACTCGTACCTAGAATGATTCGATATTTGTTAAGTCGTTCTTAAACACATTCGGATTTTTTTTGTCAAGTCGTTCTTGAAATCGTTAAGGTTTTTGTTAATTCGTACTTAAAGTCATTCGGATTTTGTTAAGTCGTACCAAGAATTATTCGATTTTTTATATCTTTTTGTTTTAAAACTCCTGGTATTGGTTTTAGAGCTCTGCTTCTTACAGGAACATCTAGCTTTTCTTTCGACATTAACGGAAGACCCACTCGTTGCTTTGCAACGAGCTTTGCTCTAGTTTTATATTATTTTTCCTCTGACATTTTTCGAGAGCTATAACTCAAAAACTATTTGGTCGATTTTCACCAAATTTACAGGACTGATAGAACATAAAACGTGCTTGCGATTATAATATTTTGAGCTGATGAAGTCACTTCCGGTTTGAGATTTTGAAGATTTTGTGAATTTTTAAGGACCATTTTGTCCACGTAACTCCTCCGAAACTAAGGTATATAGAAACTTGAAACTTTCAGGAATATGTAGATGGATGTCTGTAAACGATCCTATGTATTTGACATTGTGGAAAATGCGCACGGCGCCGAAGCTCGCCCGAGGTCGAAAATAAGCACCAAAATTTTTGGCAAAATTTTAACACGTTTTGCAAAATAACTTTTAACCTGTAGATAATTTGTTAAAACATGTAATGCAAAAGTTGTTAAGATTTACACGAGCTTTTGTTTTGTTTTAATAAAAAGGGGCTGGCCCCTTTAATTAGGGGCCAGGAGGGCTCTAAAGTCTTTTAATTTTAACTCTTTACTGAGCAATAATTTGTCATTAATTATAGAAGCAAAAATGTTCATTGTACAGTTGTTTATCTACACAGTACCTTATTTTAAACATTTGCTACGTAATTAGGGGTTTCAAGGGGCCAGAAGACCAAAACATTGATCATTAATATCTTGAAAAGGAGAAATATTTTGAAAGGCAATGTTGAATAAAAGTTGCTTAAAATAATGTTCTTAAGAACATGGTACCTTAAAATTTATGGTTTATGGCCCCAGTAAGGAGTTTAAGGGTCGGCCCCTAAAACACTGTTGTTCAGATATCTCCAAATCGGTCTACAATTTCTGAACATTTTTTTAACAAAATATGTTAATATTAAAGAGGTCTTTTATTTAATATCAAGAAAAAGGGGCTGGCCCCTCAAATTAGGGGCCAGGAGGGCTCTAAAGTCTTTTTATTATAACTCTTTACTGAAAAATAATTTGTTATTAATTATAGAAGCAAAAATATTCATTGTACAGCTGTTCATCTACACAGAACCATACCAAAGGCATATGTTACGTAATTAGGGGTTTCAAGGGGCCAGAATTCCAAAACTTTGATCATTATTATCTTGAAAAGGAGAAATATTTTGAAAAGCAATGTTGAATAAAAGTTGCTCAAAAAATAATGTTCTTAACAATGTGATACCTAAAAATTTTTCGTTGGTTGTCCCAGTAAGGAGTTGAAGGGTCGGCCCCTAAAACACAGTTGTTCCGATATATCTATAACGGTTAACAATTCGTGAACACTTGGTGAACAAAATATGTTTATATTTGCGAGACCTTTCATTTGATATCAAGAAAAAGGGACTGACTCTTCAAATTAGGGGCCGGGAGAGCTACAAAGTCTTTTTATAGTAACCTTTTTCAGAGCGATAATTTGTTATACTCATAAAAGCAAAAATAAGAGCTTATTAAGCTTAATTTAAAACTGAAATCCGTTTTAAAATCGGCCGATGCATTACAGAGATATAGGTGTTTAAAAATTGACTTTTCCGGAAATTTTGATTCCACATTCTTGGTAAAGAAAATAGTGTTATGTTCAAAAGTAAATTAACTCGTACCTAAAATAATTCGATAATTGTTAAATCGTACTTAAACACATTCGGATTTGTATTTGCTAAGTCGTTCTTAAAATTGATAATGTTTTTGTTAATTCGTACTTAGAATCATTCGGATTTTGTGAACTCGTACCAAATAATTCGATTTTTTTTCTTTTTGTTTTATTTAGTTATGTTTATTGGTTTAAGAACTCTGCTTCATAGAGAAACATTTAGTTTTACTTTCGACATAAACGGAAGACCCACTCGTTGCTTTGCAACGAGATTTGCTCTAGTTATTATTATTCTTTTTTTTCTTTTTCTGACTTTTTTGGAGCGTTATTTCTCAAAAACTATTCAACCGATTTGCACGAAATTTTTAGGACTGATTAAGCATCATCGGCGCTACGTATTATTAAATTTTCAAATGATGACGTCACTTCCGGTTTCAGATATTGACGATTTTGTAAATTTTTAAGGGTCATTTTGTCCACACATCTCCTCCGAAACTAATCAAGATAGAAGCTTCAAATTTTTCCAGGATTGTAGATTAAAGTCTGAAGTTGTACCCCCCTGCTTCCAATTATTAAAATTGCGCAAGGCCTCGAAGCTCGCCTGAACCTGAACATTAGGACCAAATTTTTTCACGAAATTTTCGAACATTTTCTCTAATATCTTTTGATGTATAAATATTTTGTTAAAACATGTAATGCAAAAGTTGTTTCAATTTCCACGGGCTTTCATTTGATATCAAGAAAAAAGGGCTGGCCCCTCAAATTAGGGGCCAAGAGGGCTCTAAAGTCTTTTTGCAATAACTCTTTACTTAACAATAATTTGCTATCAATTATAGAAGCAAAAATGTTCATTGTACAGCTTTTTATCTATACAGTACCATACCTTAATCATATGTTACGTAATTAGGGGTTTCAAGGGGCCAGAAGTCCAAAACTTTGATCATTAATATCTAGAAAAGGAGAAATATTTTGAAAAGCATTGTAGAACAAAAAATGCTTAAAATAATGTTCTCAGCAATATGCTACCTAAAAAACATTTGTTGGTGGCCCCAGTAAGGAGTTTAAGGGTCGGCCCCTAAAACACATTAGTTCAGATATTGCTAGAACGGTCAACAATTCCTGAACACTTGTTGAACAAAATATGTTTATATTTGCGAGATCTTTCATTTGATATCAAGAAAAAAGGGCTGGCCCCTCAAATTAGGGGCCAAGAGGGCTCTTAAATCTATTAATAATAACTTTTTACTGAAAAATAATTTGTTATATATTATAGAAGAAAAAATATTCTTTGTACAGTTATTTATCTATACAGTACCATACCTAAGTCATATGTTACGTAATTAGGGGTTTCAAGGGGCCAGAAGTCCAAAACTTTGATCATTAATAGCTAGAAAAGGAGAAATATTTTGAAAAGCATTGTAGAAGAAAAGTTGCTCAAAATAATGTTTTTAATAATAAAAAACCTAAACCTTTTTTGTTGGTGGCCCCATTAAGGAGTTTAAGGGTCGGCCCCTAAAACACAATTGTTCAGATATCTCTAGAACGGTTAACAATTCGTGAACAGTTGTTGAACAAAATATGTTAATATTTGCAAGAACTTTCATTTGATATCAAGAAAAAGGGGCTGGCCCCTCAAATTAGGGGCCAGGAGGGCTACAAAGTCTTTTAATAATAACTATTTACTAAAAAATAATTTGTTATATATTATTGATGCAAAAATGTTTATCCTATTAAGCTTGATTTAAATCTGAAATCCCTTTTTAAAATCGGACGATGCATTACAGAGATATAGGGGTTTAAAAAATTGATTTTTCCGGAAATTTTGATTCCACATTCTTGGTTAAGAAAATAGTGTTATGTTCAAAGTTAAATTAACTCGTACCTAGAATTATTCGATATTTGTTAAGTCGTTCTTAAACACATTTGGATTTTTTTTTGTCAAGTCGTTCTTGAAATCGTTTAGGTTTTTGTTAATTCGTACTTAAAGTCATTCGGATTTTGTTAAGTCGTACCAAGAATTATTCGATTTTTTATAGCGAGGGCAGCTCGCCGGCGCGCAGCGCCGGCGCGAAGCGAGCTCTAACGGCAAGGCGTGTGTGAATAGAAAATTCGGATCAGTTGCACATTCATTCAACGGATTTTTTTGTCGTCAGTAAATCGGACCAGTAATGCATTGTTTTAATCGTCCCAGTAGTTCCCTGTAATCATGGCAATTTTTATCACTTCACACTCTCACGAGAATCAGCAAGACAATCAAAACAATAACGATGTATACGACATACAGTCAGTTACCTCTAAAGTTCACCTCAGTACACTCTCAATCAAAAAAAAATAATCGAGTGACGTCACAAAGGTTTGCACCCTATTGATCCGATAGATTTTTTCGGCGTCAGTAAATTTGGACCCACAATTCATAGTACCAATGGTTTCCAAGTCCTCACGTTCTCGTGAGAATCAAAGTAAAACTTTTGAGAAGCATATAAGATGTGTAATTTTAAGAACATCATGCTTTTTAAGTAAATAAAACAGTATATTTCGCTTACTTTTATTTCTCAGGGGAGTTGTAAAGAGTCAGACGACACTTAAACGTGAACGTTGACCTCACAATAAGGGGAAATTACTCTAACTGAAGTTATTACCAAAATCCTCTCAAAATCTTGCAAAGCTAAAGAATGAGGACATTTCTTCAGATATAGGAAACAGTTGTTACTTGCACTCATTCGATGAATGCTCACATTTATTTTATTCACTATAATTACGGTAATTTCCAGGAACGTACGCGTAGCATCGGTTTTTTTTAAAGAGGGGGGGGGGGTGGATGACAGCCTCATCCAAAAAATCTTTACAAGCAAAAAGAAAAAAAAAGATAATTTTCAAAATTCTGAAAATTCTAATCCTTCAGCTCTTTAGCAGTTCAATGGTTTCTTTATATTCACTTCCATTTATTACATGCTCCCAATCCCAAGTGTAAATATTCTAAGCAAATATTTTTAAGCGTAAATTGAAAAAAAAATAATTAATGAGAAAAAATGTCGACTGCAAAAAAGGGGATGAACTGACGTTACAATAACTTTAAAAGAGGAGATACAGTGCAATGAACATTTATATTAAAATCTTTATTATTCAACAACATTGTTCTACTTATAAATAAATAAATAACAAATTTTAATACATCAAACATATGAAATCTTATTATAAACTATGGATAATGGAAATTTACTGAAAAATAGGTATGTTTTATTTTATTTTGCAATCAAATTTATTTACGTTGTTAATTTTATTAATTTTTTTATTGATTTATCATAATTCATTGTTTGATTACATGCTGCGCTCGCCCCAACGGTCGCACCGTAAAACATATTATCTTTTTGTTTTAAAACTCCTGGTATTGGTTTTAGAGCTCTGCTTCTTACAGGAACGTCTAGCTTTTCTTTCGACATTAACGGAAGACCCACTCGTTGCTTTGCAACGAGCTTTGCTCTAGTTCTTCATTATTTTTCTTTTTTTTCCAACAAATTTTGTGCACGCGATTTCTCAAAAACGACTCGACCGATTTTCATCAAATTTACAGATATGATAGATACTGATTTGAACTTTATACGCAATTTTTTATTTTGATGACGTCATTTCCGTTTTTGAGATATTGACGTTTTAGCTATTTTCAGAGGGTCGGCTTGTCCTGGGATCTTCTCCTTAACGATTGAAGATATTGAGTTCAAACTTTCAGGGATTGTAGACGAAACATTGAAGATGTGTCTTTAGGCATTCATTTTTATCTGACTCAAAAGGCGCCGAAGCTCGCCTGGACCAGAAAATTGAGATTGAAAAAACGTCATCATTTTTCGAGGTTTTCTTTGTTTATCTCTTTTCTTGAAAATATTTTGATAAAACATGAAACGCAAAAAAAGTTAAGTTTTACAAGACGTTTCATTTGATACCAAGCAAAAGGGGCTGGCCCCTCAAATAAGGGACCTAGAGGGCTCTAAAGTCTTTTATCTATAACCCTTTACTGAGGGATATTTTGTAATAAATTATAGAAGCAAATATGTTTATCTTATAGTTATGTAGCCTAACAGTTTTATGATTTTCTCATGTGTTACGTAATTAGGGATTTTTAGGGGTCAAAAGTCCAAAACTTTGATCACCTATAACTCAAAAAGGAAAAATATTTTGAAATGCAGTATAGAAGAAGAGATGCTCAAAATGATGTACTTAACAATATGCAACCTTCAAAATTTTGTTTAGCGGCCCCAATAAGGAGATAAGGGACCGGCCCCTAAAGCGTTCTTTCTCAGATATCTCAAGAACGGTAACGAATTTCTAAACACTAGTTGAACAAAATGTCTTAAATATTAAATGACCTTTCATTTGATACCAAGAAAAAGGGGCTGGCCCCTCAAATTAGGGACCTAGAGGGCTTTAAAGTCTTTTATCTATAACCCTTTACTGACGGATATTTTGTTATAAATTATAGAAGCAAATATGTTTATCTTACAGTTATGTAGCCTAACAGTATTATGATTTTCTCATGTGTTACGTAATTAGGGATTTTTAGGGGTCAAAAGTCCAAAACTTTGATCAACTATAACTCAAAAAGGAAAAATATTTTGAAATGCAGTATAGAAGAAGAGATGCTCAAAATGATGTACTTAACAATATGCAACCTTCAAAATTTTGTTCAGCGGTCCCAATAAGGAGATAAGGGACCGGCCCCTAAAACGTTCTTTCTCAGATATCTCAAGAACGGTAACGAATTTCTAAACACTTGTTGAACAAAATGTCTTAAATATTAAATGACCTTTCATTTGATACCAAGAAAAAAGGGCTGGCCCCTCAAATAAGGGATCTAGAGGGCTCTAAAGTCTTTTATCTATAACCCTTTACTAAGGGATAGTTTGTAATAAATTATAGAAGCAAATATGTTTATCTTATAGTTATGTAGCCTAACAGTTTTATGATTTTCTCATGTGTTACGTAATTAGGGATTTTTAGGGGTCAAAAGTCCAAAACTTTGATCACCTATAACTCAAAAAGGAAAAATATTTTGAAATGCAGTATAGAAGAAGAGATGCTCAAAATGATGTACTTAACAATATGCAATTTTCAAAATTTTGTTCAGCGGTCCCAATAAGGAGATAAGGGTCCGGCCCCTAAAGCGTTCTTTCTCAGATATCTCAAGAACGGTATCGAGTTTCTTAACACTTGTTGAGCAAAATGTCTTTAAAAGTAAATGAACTTTCATTTGATATTAAGAAAAAGGGGCTGACCCCTCAAATAAGAGACCAAGAGGGGTTTAAATGTTTTCAACTAAACACCTGAAACGAAATAGTATCTGGCCCTTAGAATGTAGACCTTTTTCTTCTATTTTAAATCATGTTTAGCTGTTAAATAGCAAAATAAATCAAGGTAGTACATGTATCTCAAATTCTAAAATCAGACGGAAGACCTCCTCGTTGCTCGCAACGAGATCGTGTCTAGTTATTATTAAGGTCTTCCGTTTCCAACGGAAGACCTTATTGTTATTCTTCGGTTTCTTTTTCTTCATTAGGGTCTTCCGTCTTCAGCGGAAGACCCTTCTATTATTCTATTGTTTCTTTTTCACTTTTCTTATTATTCTTTTTTTTTTTTCCTACAAATTTTGTGCAGGCGATTTCTCGGAGATGGCTCGATCGATTTCATTCAAATTTTCAGGGCTTATGCCTCGTCATCTGAAGTTTATACCGCCGTAACAATTTTGCAAGATTTACTTCCGGTCGGAAGTTTTAGTCGTTTTACGATTTTTAAAAGTCAATTTTGTCTGCGACGTTTCTGAAAATCGAGTTAAGATAGAGGATTGAAATTTTCAGAGATGATAGATCTACCACTTTTCTGGTGCACCTCGGTCAAATGAATGTCCGCCGTCACTTCCGGTCGTCACCGGAAGCAACTTTTAAAAAATGAATTTTTCAACTTTTTTGTTTTAAAGTGTTTTTCTGTAGGATTTATAGTGACCATTTTACTGATTCAGAATATGTAATTTGTTTTAAAATCGATCAACGCGTTCTCGTGATATTAAGCATCAAAGTCCTGAAGCGAGAGTCCGAGTAGCTCAGTCGTTAGAGTCGTGGACATGTGCCCAGGCGACCCGGGTTCAAGCCCCGAGTGCCGATTGTTGTTTCTTACTGTATAGTGCTTGGATTCACATATATATCTTTGAAATGATGGATTATACAAATTTCCCTTTTTTGTTTTTAATTCTTCTTTATGGTATAATTGTTGGGATATAAATTCAATTTTTTATTTTGAAAAAATTATAAAATTTTAATTTAACTCAAAATACCTGGAACTGATTTATAAAAAACCATATTTAACCTGCGCTTCCAATATTACGTCTAATGAGATGTATTTTGAATTCATTGAATGAAATTGAAATTTTTCAAAATTTTCAAACTCATTTAAATCGTGTTAAAATGACCTCAGACTAATTGTAAATCATGATATCAAAGTTGCGCTTGCAATTCTGCGTCTGATGACATCGTTCTCGAATTGATTCGATGAAATTAAAATTTATCAAAATTTTTAAACTCATTTAAATCGAGTTAAAATGACCTCAGACTAATTTTAAAACATGATATATTAGTTGCGCTTGCAATTCTGCGTCTGATGATATCTTTGTTGAATTGATTGGATGAAATTTAAATTTTTAAATTTTTTTTTAACTCATTTAAATTGTGTTAAAATGACATCAGACTAATTTTTAAACATGATATCTAAGTTGCACTTGCAAATCTGTGTCTGATGACATCTTTCTCGAATTGATTGGATGAAATTTAAATTTTTCAAAAATTTTGAACTCATTTAAATCGTGTTAAAATTACCTGAAACTAATTTTAAAACATGATATAATAGTTGCGCTTGCAATTCTACGTCTGATGACATCTTTCTCGGATTGATTGGATGAAATTTAATTTTTTTTAAAGTTTTAAACTCATTTAAATTGTGTTTAAATGACCTCAGATTAATTTTTAAACATGATATCTAAGTTGCGCTTGCAATTCTGCGTCTGATGACATTCATCACGTATTGATTGGATGAAATTTAAATTTTTAATTTTTTTTAACTCATTTAAATTATGTTAAAATGACCTCAGACTAATTTTTTAACATGATATCTAAGTTGCACTTGCAAATCTGTGTCTGATGACATCTTTCTCGAATTGATTGGATGAAATTTAAATTTTTCAAAATTTTTAAACTCATTTAAATCGTGTTAAAATTACCTCAAACTAATTTTAAAACATGATATATTAGTTGCGCTTGCAATTCTACGTTTGATGACATCTTTCTCGGATTGATTGGATGAAATTTAATTCTTTTAAAAGTTTTAAACTCATTTAAATTGTGTTTAAATGACCTCAGACTAATTTTTTAACATGATATCTAAGTTGCGCTTGCAATTCTGCGCTGATGACATTCATCATGTATTGATTGGATGAAATTTAAATTTTTCAAAAATTTTTAACTCATTTAAATCGTGTTTAAATGACCTCAGACTAATTTTAAAACATGATATCTAAGTTGCGCTTGCAATTCTGCGTCTGATGACATCTTTCTCGAATTGATTGCATGAAATTTAAATTTTTAAAACTTTTTAAACTTATTTCAATTGGGTTAAAATGACCTCAGACTAATTTTTAAACATGATATCTAAGTTGCGCTTGCAATTCTGCGTCTGATGACATCTTTCCCGAATTGATTGGATGAAATTAAAATTTTTTAAAAATTTTAAACTCATTTAAATTGTGTTAAAATGACCTCAGACTAATTTTTAAACATGATATCTAAGTTGCGCTTCCAATTCTGCGTCTGATGACATCTTTCTCGAATTAATTGCACGAAATTTAATTTTTTTTTAAATTTAAAACTCATATAAAATGTGTTAAAATGACCTCAGACTAATTTTTAAACATGATATATTAGTTGCGCTTGCAATTCTGCGTCTGATGACATTCATCCCGAATTGATTGGATGAAATTTAAATTTTTCAAAAATTTTAAACTCATTTAAATCGTGTTTAAATGACCTCAGACTAATTTTAGAACATGATATCTAAGTTCTGCGTCTGATGATATCATTTTCGAATTGATTTGATGAAATTTAAATTTTTCACAATTTTTAAATTTATTCAAATCGTGTTAAAATGACCTCAGACTAATTTTAAAACATGATATCTAAGTTGCCTTTGAGATTCTGCGGCTGATGATATCATTTTAAAACTATTTGGATGAAATTTAAATTCTTCAAAAATTTTAAACTCATTTAAATCGTGTTTAAATGACCTCAGACTTATTTTAAACATGATATGTAAGTTGCGCTAGCAATTCTGCGTCTGATTACATCTTTCTCGAATTGATTGGATGAAATTTAAATTTTTCAAAATTTTTAAATTTATTTAAATCGTGTTAAAATGACTTCAAACTAATTCCAAATTATGATAACTAAGTTGCGTTTGCAATTCTGCGTCTGATGACATTTTTCCCAAATTGATTGGATGAAATTTAAAATTTTCAAAAATTTTAAACTCATTTAAATCGTGTTTAAATGACCTCAGACTAACTTTAAACATGATATTTAAGTTGCGCTTGCAAATCTGCGCCTGGTGACATCTTTGTTGAATTGATTGGATGAAATTTAAATTTTTCAAAAATTTTAAACTCATTTAAATCGTGTTAAAATGACCTCAGACTAATTTTTAAACATGGTATATTAGTTGGGCTTGCAATTCTGCGTCTGATGACATCTTTCTCGAATTGATTGGATAAAATATAATTTTTTTCAAAATTTTAAATTTATTTTAATCGTCTTAAAATTACCTCAAACTAATTTTAAAACATGATTTTTGAAATGCTCCTGCATTTTTGCGTCTGATAACATCTTTTTCAAAATTATTGGATGAATTATAGAATTTTAGGTTTTCGAAATTTTCAAACTCATTTAAATCGAGTTAAAATGACACCAGACAGATTTAAATTTCGGTCAAAATCTCATCGCATCTTATGAGAAATCGGACGGAAGACCCACTCGTTGCTCGCAACGAGATCGCATCTAGTTATTTTTCTTTTTTTTCCAACAAATTTTGTGCAGGCGATTTCTCAAAAACGACTCGACCGATTTTTATCAAATTTTCAGATATGATAGATACTGATCTGAACTTTATATGCAATTTTTTTATTTTGATGACGTCATTTCCGTTTTTGAGATATTGACGTTTTAACGATTTTCAGAGGGTCGGCTTGTCCTGGGATCTTCTCCTTAACGATTCAAGATATTGAGTTCAAACTTTCAGGGATTGTAGATGAAAGATTGAAGATGTGTCTTTAGGCATTCATTTTTGTCCGACTCAAAAGGCGCTGAAGCTCGCCTGGACCCGAAAATTGAGATTAAAAAAACGTCATCATTTTTCGAGGTTTTCTTTGTTTATCTCTTTTCTTGAAAATATTTTGTTAAAATATGTAATGACAAAAAAGTTAAGAATTACAAGACCTTTCATTTGATACCAAGAAAAAGGGGCTGGCTCCTCAAATTAGAGGTTTTTAGGGGTCTAAAGTCTTTTATCTATAACCCTTTACTGAGGGATATTTTGTAATAAATTATAGAAGCAAATATGTTTATCTTACAGTTATGTAGCCTAACAGTATTATGATTTTCTCATGTGTTACGTAATTAGGGGTTTTTAGGGGTCAAAAGTCCAAAACTTTGATCACCTATAACTCAAAAAGGAAAAATATTTTGAAATGCAGTATAGAAGAAGAGATGCTCAAAATGATGTAATGAACAATATGCAATCTTCAAAATTTTGTTTAGCGGCCTCAAAAAGGAGATAAGGGACCGGCCCCTAAAACGTTCTTTTTCAGATATCTCAAGAACGATAACGAATTTCTAAACACTTGTTGAACAAAATGTCTTAAATATTAAATGACCTTTCATTTGATACCAAGAAAAAGGGGTTGGCCCCTCAAATTAGGGGTTTTTAGGGGTCTAAAGTCTTTTATCTATAACCCTTTACTGAGGGATATTTTGTAATAAATTATAGAAGCAAATATGTTTATCTTACAGTTATGTAGCCTAACAGTATAATGATTTTCTCATGTGTTTTGTAATTAGGGGTTTTTAGGGGTCAAAAGTCCAAAACTTTGATAACCTATAACTCAAAAAGGAAAAATATTTTGAAATGCAGTATAGAAAAGGAGATGCTCAAAATGATGTACTTAACAATAGACAACCTTCAAACTTTTGTTCAGCGGCCCCAATAAGGAGATAAGGGACCGGCCCCTAAAACGTTCTTGCTCAGTTATTTCAAGAACGTTAACTAATTTCTAAACACTTGTTGAATAAAATGTCTTAAATATTAAATGACCTTTCATTTGATACCAAGAAAAAGGGGCTGGCCCCTCAAATTAGGGACCTAGAGAGCTGTGAAGTCTTTTATCTATAACCCTTTACTGAGGGATATTTTGTAATAGATTATAGAAGCAAATATGTTTATCTTACAGTTATGTAGCCTATCAGTACAATGATTTTTTTCATGTGTTACGTATTTAGGGGTTTTTAGGGGTCAAAAGTCCAAAACTTTAATTACTTTTAACACTAAAGGGAAAAATATTTTGACAATATGCATTGATCAAAATTTCGTTAAGCATCCCCGATACGGGGATAAGGTATTTGCCCCTAAACATTCTTTTTCCGATATCTCAAGAACAGTATCGAATTCCTTACCACTTGTTGAGCAAAATGTCTTTAAAAGTAAATGATCTTTCATTTGATATTAAGAAAAAGGGGCTGACCCCTCAAATAAGAGACCAAGAGGGGTCTAAATGTTTTCAACTTAACACCTGAAACAAAATAGTATTTGACCCTTAAAATGTAGACCCTTTTTTCTATTATAAATCGTGTTTAGCTGTTAAATAGCAAAATCAAGGTAGTAAATGATTCTTAAATTTTAAAATCAGACGGAAGACCTCCTCGTTGCTCGCAACGAGATCGTGTCTAGTTAGGGTCTTCCGTTTCCAACGGAAGACCCTCTTGTTATTCTATTGATTATTTTTATTAGGGTCTTCCGTTTCCAACGGAAGACCCTTTTGTTATTCTTCGGTTTCTTTTTATTATTATTATACTTTTTCTTTTTTTTCTGACTCCTTTTCGGCTTCATAACTCAAAACGTTTTCAATCAATTTCAATGAAACTTTCAGCGATTGTTGCAAGTTAGCGTCCCTTAAAGATGTTAAAGTTTCAATGACAACTTCACTTCCGTTTTGACGTTACGTCATTTTTAAAATTTTAAAAAAGTCATTTTGTCCGGGGCATTTCTCAAAAACGCTTTAAGAGAGAAGCTTGAAATTTTCGGTGGTTATGAATTTGTCAATTTACCTGTGCAATAAGGCTGGAAATGGAAATCCGTAACTTCCGGTCGAAACCGGAAGTGAATCAAATTTTTTGAAAATTTGAAACTTTTAATCAAATTAAAAATGTAAATGTGTTTTGTAGAGCTTATAGAGTTGAATCTAACACAAAAAGCCGTTTTAAAATCAGACAATGCATTACAGAGATATTGGGGTTTAAAAATTGTTTTTTCCGGAAATTTTGATTCCGCATTCTGGGTTAAGAAAATAGTATTAAGTTCAAAGTTAAATTAACTCGTACCTAAAATAATTCGAAATTTGTTAAGTCGTACTTTAACACATTCGGATTTTTTTTGTCAAGTCGTTCTTGAAATCGTTAAGGTTTTTGATTAGTCGTACTTACAATCATTCGGATTTTGTTAAGTCGTACCAAGAATAATTCGATTTTTTTTAAAGTTTTTAAAAGTTACTTTTGTTATTCGTTTGACAACTCTGCTCCTACAGGAACTCCGAGCTTGACTTTCGACATTAACGGAAGACCCACTCGTTGCTTTGCAACGAGCTTGCTCTAGTTATTATTATTTTTTTTCTGACTTTTTTCGGACGTTATTTCTCGTGAACTACTGGACCGATTTGCATAAAATTTGCAGGACAGATAGAACATCCAAAGAACTTGAGGTTGTTAAATTTTGGGCTGATGACGTCACTTCCGGTTTGAGATTTTGAGGGTTTAGTGAATTTTTATGGACCATTTTGTCCACCTAACTCCTCCAAAACTAATAAAGATAAAAACATGAAACTTTCAGGGATAGTAGATGAATGTCTGTAGATGATTCTCTGGGTTTGATATTGAGGAAAATGCGCAAGGCGCTGAAGCTCGCCCGAGCTCGAAAATTGGCACCAAATTTTTTCACGAAATTTTTGCACATTTTCTAAATTATTTCTGAATGTGTAAATATTTTGTTAAGACATGTAATGCAAAAGTTGTTTAGATTTACACCCTCTTTCATTTGATATCATAAAAAAGGGGCTGGCCCCTTACATAAGGGGCCAAGAGGGCTCTAAAGAATTTTATTAATAACTCTTTACTGAAAAATATTTTGTTATCAATTATAGAAGCAAAAATGTCTATTGTGCAGCTGTTTATCTACATAGTACCATACTGAAATCATATGTTACGTAATTAGGGGTTTTAAAGGGCCAGAAGTCCAAAACTTTGATCATTTATATCTGAAAAAGGAGAAATATTTTGTAAAGCAGTGTAGAAGAAAAGTTGCTCAAAATAATGTTGTGAACCTTATGCTGCCTTTAAATTTTTGGTCTTTGGCCCCATTAAGGAGTTTAAGGGTCGGCCCCTAAAACACATTTGTTCAGATATCTCTAGAACGGTAAACAATTTGTGAACAGTTGTTGAACAAAATATGTTTATTTTTGCGAGACCTTTCATTTGATACCAAGAAAAAGGGGCTGGCCCCTCAAATTAGGTGCCAGGAGGCCTGCAAAGTCTTTTAATAATAAATATTTACTGAAAAATAATTTGTTATATATTATTGAAGCAAAAATGTTCAACTTATTCAGCTTAATTTAAATCTGAAATCCGTTTAAAAATCGGACGATGCATTACAGAGATATAGGGGTTTAAAAATTGATTTTTCCGGAAATTTTTATTCCACATTCGTGTTTAAGAAAATAGTTTTTTGTTCAAAGTTAAATTAACTCGTACCTAGAATGATTCGATATTTGTTAAGTCGTTCTTAAACACATTCGGATTTTTTTGTTAAGTCGTTCTTGAAATCGTTAAGGTTTTTGTTAATTCGTACTTAAAGTCATTCGGATTTTGTTAAGTCGTACCAAGAATTATTCGATTTTTTATATCTTTTTGTTTAAATTACTCCTGGTATTGGTTTTAGAGCTCTGCTTCTTACAGGAACTTTTAGCTTTTCTTTCGACATTAACGGAAGACCCACTCGTTGCTTTGCAACGAGCTTTGCTCTAGTTATTATACTTTTTCTTTTTTTTCTGACTTCTTTTCGGCTTCATAACTCAAAAAGTTTTCAACCGATTTAGATGAAACTTTCAGAGATTATGTGCAACTACTATGCCTCAAAGATATTAAAGTTTCCATGAGAACGTCACTTCCGTTTTTACGTTACGTCGTTTTTTAAATTTTAAAAAAGTCATTTTGTCCGGGGCATTTCTCAAAAATGCTTTAAGGTAGAGGCTTGAAATTTTCTGTGGTTATGAATTTGTCAATTTACCTGTGCAATAAGGCTGGAAATGGAAATCTGTAACTTCCTGTCGAAACCGGAAGTGAATCAAATTTTTCGAAAATTTGAATTTTTTGATCAGATTAAAAATGTATAAGTGTTTTGTAGAGCTCATTAGGCCGAATCTAACACTGAAATCCGTTTTAAAATCAAACCACGCATATCAGAGATATTTGGGTTCAAAAATTGATTTTTCCGGAAATTTTGATTCCACAGTCAAGATTAAGAAAATAGTGCAAAATTCACACTGAAAGTAAGTTTTACTGAAAACAATTCGTACTGGTCATAAAACTATATATAAAACCATAAAGTTATATGGATATTGTAGAGTTTGCAAAGCTTAATACAAAACTGAAATTCGTTTTAAAATCGGATGATGCATTGCAGAGATATCGAGGTTTAGATATTGATTTTTCCGGAAATTTTGATTCCGCAGTCAAGATTCAGAAAATAGTGCAAAATTCACACTGAAAGTAACTCCTGCTGAAAACAATTCGTACAGGTCATAAAACCGAACTCTTTTTTTTTAATAGTTAATCTTAGTGTTTATTGAAACGATTTCGTTTGATAATTACGTTGAATGTATAAACTTCGTTTGGAAAAACAGAAAATGTTGTCAACAAAAACAAAGCAGCTGGAATTGAAGACACAGATCCCGATTCTAACAGCGAAAAGCGATCGAAAGACTTTTCTAAAATTTGGTAAAAGTGTTAATTAAATCGCAATATTAAGCCTAGCCTAATCGTCGCAGATCTTTCAGTTGTTGAATAATAGAACAACACTATATACAATATGTAACGTAGATTGGATCACTGAATATAGAGTTTGTAAAGATTTCAAAAATGAATATATATTTATTGTAATTATTTACTTGAAAAATAAATGCATTAATGTAATGCATGTCAATCTGTGTTCTGCATATTAAACACAAACTTATTAGTTTTAATCGAAATAATTATCGTACGATTCACCATGTCAACTCGCCATGTTTTGACTGCGAACAACAGCTGATAGCGGTGTGTCAACATTTTTAAAAGAAGCATGGTCTGCAAGACGTCGATAGTGGGACATTCAGCTCAACTATCGTATGAGAGATTATAAAGGTATGTTTCAATACAAGATATGTCGTGTTGACTTTTTCTTTTCAAAGTATTTTTACTTTTCCATCTAACCCGAGATTCCTCTGACCCTATCCTCCTCGTTTGACGTGCGTCACAGTATTAAAGCGGATGTTAGAGTCGGAGGAATCTCGGAATATTTTCTGTCCCGTGTATTTTCACGTGTATGTTTTGTACATCACTCTTTCGAATTTCTATTTATTATATTCCTATGTTTATGTATGTCTTATTGTGTATTGAACAAAACACCATACACTGTAAAACAGTGCAATTAAAAGGGGTGGGGGTCCCAAGGAACACAAGAGTAGAATGCTGTTATGCATGTTTGCATGATGATAACTTTACCTTAAATATTTGAATATAGCAGATCTTTACCATATCGCCTTTCACTTGATTTATAAATTTAAAAACTCAGACAGGCTTCATCTTCGCTAGCCAAGGGTTTTTGGTCTACTCCGTTCCCCATAAACGGGGAGCGAAGTGGACCAAAAGCTCTTGGCTAGCGAAGATGGACAGGCTTGTGCTTAATCAAAGATATTTGACATGGTAAATATTCAATCTAATTAAAATTAGACCTTTCGTCTGGCTCTCTGTTATATATTGTTATAGCTGGGGAAAGAGCATGTAAAACAGAGTGCAAGATGAAAAGAACTTCATATTATATCAAGCTCAGATTTTAGGTTAATGTAAATTTATGTTCCCTGATATCTATAAAACATTCATCTCAAGATTTATAATTATTTTACTTTAAAAATTGTTTACGTACAATGCATATCACATCTACATTGTATGTAAACAATATTTAAAGTAAGATAAATGTAATAATTTTTACTGCATATGACTCAGATCTCTCTCTCTCTCTCTCTCTCTCTCTCTCTCTCTGTCTCTCTCTCGCTTGTGCTTTTAATCTTGGCAAAGCGTCAGAGAGCAACTAAATTTTGTAACAAAAATATCTCTGTCTAGTAAAAGAAATCAACAGTGCATTGAATTTTAAAATGAGCATGTTACTGTGGTTTCATCAATATTCGTGGGTATCAATTTTCGTGGATTTTCTGAAAACCAGTTTCAAGGGTACGTAAATTCGTGGCCAATGACCCTATCAATACAAAATGTTAGTTGATATTGTTCTTCGATGAGCATTTAATTTCATGGATCAACTTAACAACGAAATCCACAAAAATTGGTATTCAACGAATATTGATGAAACCACAGTATCAATCCCTTATTTTTTGAGTGTGCAACCAAAATCCAAAGCTTTATAAAATTGTTCATGGATTTTTATGTGCATTATGCATAGTATTGTTTTTAAAACATGCAATTAATAAGGAAAAAAACCTCACTAAATTTATTCGCAAAAAACCCCCCAGTAGAATTGATAAAACATGGCATAGCAGAAGCTTATACTTTGATGCTGTTTGGATGGGTATAATATTCCTTTGTAGTTTACAAATTGAAATATTGACTGTCGCACAATGAGTAAAACTCTCTCTCTCTCTCTCTCTTAATTTGATATGTGTCTATACCTGAAAAAAGGGATAAAAAAATTTAATATTATATTATGACTTAATATGCAAATTTTGTTTTTGTACTGCCTAAATGTAAATGTCATGTATTGGGATATCTCATACTTATTACACTGCATGGTCAGTATATTTTTTCCAGAAATACTATGCATATGTTAATGTAAACACAGCTATTATTAGTACATGTATGTTATCACAGCTAATTGACTTTTTTTTTTTATTTCAGCTCAAAGCGGACTCTTGTTACAACATGGCGGTCACAAGGCACCTGTTGATTCTTGTGGTTTCATCTATTAAGGTTAACCTGTCACCTGTACCCACATACATATTCCTTGTGTTCTACAGACTATTTACCGGTAATTCAAATTAAATCGGATAATGCATGAACATTAATGGAACTTTAAGAAAGCATCATGCCTTTTTGTGTTTTATGTTTGATAAGAAATTATGACAAACAAAATTAAGGCTGTTTAAAGAAATTTACAGTTGATAGTTGTGAAAATCTGTTTTTCAATAAAAGTGTGCAATTATGTTTCCTTTATTTTGTATTTTATGATAATATTTAGATGTGTTTACATAATTGAAACCCCCCCCCCCCCCTTTTCAATTGTTCCCATTAAGATTACATGTAGAATATGTAAATGTACATTTGACCTTAAAATAATATCTGCTATCAATGATAATTACTTTTGAAATGAACAAGAAACAACATATTTTTACCTTTTTGTATATGCATAAAAAATTGTAGGAAAACATGTCAAATTTGAACATTTTTCATGGAATTCTCCTCCGTCTCCAGCTACCTGGGTGTGTTTGAATTAAAATTTAATTTAAGACAGATGTCTAACTTGTAGGTCTTACTGTTTTAGCATGGTTCAAAGGAGACGAGAAACCAGAATAGATAAGATATTCACTAAATATGATTGTTAGCTTACTCTTTTTTATGGAAAGGAAACAAGAAATCACATGTAGGACGGCATGTCTATTCATTAATTAAAATGCTACAAATCATTCAATAAACAAAAAAAGATCAAATTTTATTATCATTGATACAGTGATTGATGATTGTTTTCAAATATGTGTGAGAAATGACTCAAAGAAATAGCCACAAGTTTCATAAAATTAGGTAAAAAACCTCAGGTAAAAGATTTCAAACCATGACTGTTTATGAAAATCAAAAGATAGCGGGAGGGTATACATGTAAGGGCATTTCTAAGTAATATGATGAGTTTATAATGATAATATCATGTAGATGTATGTTATATTGAATAAGGTTTCTTATTAAAGGAGGTTGAACAACAATTGACCTCTAAAAGGTCGGGTAAAGATGTTTTACTATGAAGAACTCTATGAATCTGTGTTAAATAGAGGAAAGTGGAGATGGTGGGTTCACTTAAATGGCCATATTTTTATTAAACCTCAATGGAATTGGCAATATGTGGTATACTTTTTCTCAGAATTGTATTAGCTTTCTAATTCTAAGACAAAACATCTTTTCATAAAATGTTAGTGTACTAAGTTAAAGGTAGCAAGAAACAGTTTCGGATAAAGTACCCGTTAATATTTTTGTAAAAGTGAGAGTTGCTGTACTTGAAGGCTTATGAGTGTTGCTAAGATTCATGAAATGAATTTTGATGATTATCATTAGTTAGAGGGATGTCTCTTGTTGGAATTGGTATGCAATATGAAGGCCCCTAATGTTAAGTACATGAGAAGCAGAAGTAAATTGTGAAACTTGCGACTATGACTGTTGTGTTGACTGTACACTGTGAAATTACAGGTTACAAACGGGACATTATATAACTCGAAATGTAGGTGGATGGGACATTATATACCTATTTACTGGCTTTGAGTAAATAGGTATTTTATTATACCAAAGAAAACTTTATTTGTCGGCGATGCAGAATTTCTTGATGATAAACAAATAAGAGTTATCGGACTTTGAATTTAATGCAGCGATTGGATTACGTCAGAGGTGTTCTGAGTTTAAAAAGGAGGGAAATCAAATGTCGCCGGTAAATAGTTTTGATGACTATTCACCATGGGCAGATAGCACGGAAACAATTTCACGGTTAGATAGAATAGCATGTTTATTCATTGTAATTTTACATAGAAAATATTCACAGAGGTGTAATAAAGTAATTTATACATCAGTAAGTTTCTGACATGTGATGGTGCAACAAGCACACAGTAGGAAGGTAAACCCTTTGAAAAGCAGTGTAGAGGAAAAGTTGCTCAGAATAATGTTTTAAACAAAATGCTAAATAAAAGGTTTTAGGTCACCTGAGTCACTCAGGTGAACTATTGCAATTGGTCTTCATCCATCGTCATGCGTCGTGCATCGCTATTACTTGTGAACTACTAGACCAATTTTCATGAAATTTCCAGGACTGAGAGAACATTAAAACATCTTGATGTTAAAAAATTTTGGGCTGATGACGTCACTTCCGGTTTGAGATCTTGGGGATTTAGTGAATTTTTAAGGACTATTTTGTCCACTTTATCTTTACTCCTCCAAAACTAATTAAGATAAAAACGTGAAACTTTCAGGGATAGTAGATAATTGTCTGTAGATGATCCTTTTTGTTTGATAATTTGAAAAATGCGCAAAGCGTCGAAGCTTGCTCGAGCTTGAAAATTTGCAGCAAATTTTTTTACGAAATTTTTGCCCATTTTCTGAAATAGTTTAGAATGTGTAAATTTAATTTAAAACATATAACGCAAAAGTTGTTAAGATTTACATGCTCTTTCATTTGATAGCAGCCAAAAGGGTGTGGCCCCTCAAATATGAGGCTAAGAGGGCTCTAAAGTCTTTTTATAACGCTTTACTGAGCAATAATTTGTTATTACCAGGTAATTATAAAAGCAAAAATGTTCATTGTACAGCTGTTTAGGCCTAAACAGTACCATACTGAAATCACATGTTATGTAATTAGGGGTTTTGAGGGGCCAGAAGTTCAAAACTTTGATCATTTATATCTGAAAAAGGAGAAATATTTTGAAAAGCAGTGTAGAAGAAAAGTTGCTCAGAATAATGTTGTCAACAACACGCTACCTTTAAACTATTGGTTTTTGGCCCCAGTAAGGAGTTTAAGGGTTGGCCCCTAAAACACAGTTGTTCAGATATCTCAAGAACAATCAACAATTCTTGAGCACTTGTTGAATATGTTAATATGTTTATATTTACAAGACCAAGAAAAGGGGACTTTTTATTGAACAATAATTTGTTATTCATTATAGAAGCAAAAATGTTCATTGTACAGCTGTTTATCTATACAGTACCATACTTAAATCAAATGTTACGTAATTAGGAGTTTCAAGGGGCCATAAATCCGAAACTTTGATCAGTAATATCTAGAAAAGGAGAAATATTTTGAAAACCAGTGTAGAACAAAAGTTGCTCAGAAAAATGTTCTAAACGATATCCTACCAAAGAATTTTTAGTTGGTGGCCCCGGTTAGGGGTTTTAGGGTCGGCTCCTAAAACACAGTTGTTCAGATATCTCTAAAACGGTAAACAAATCTTGAACAATTGTTTAACAAAATATGTTTATATTTAAAAGTCCTTCTATTTGATATGATAAAAGGGGCTGCAATCTCAAATTAGGGGCCAGGAAGGCTTCAAAGTCTTTTTTATAATATCTCTTTACTGAGCGATAATTTTTTATTAATCATAGAAGCAAAAAATGAGCTTATTTAGCTGAACCTAACACTGAAATCCGTTTTAAAATCGGACGATGCATTACATAGATATTGAGGTTAAAAAATTGAGTTTTCAGGAAATTTTGATTCCGCGTTCTTGGTTAAAAAAAATTGTGTTAAGTTCAAAGATAAAGTAACTCGTACCTCAACTGATTCGGTAATTGCTAAGTCGTATTTGAACACATTCGGATTTTTTGGGGCTAGGTTCTAGAAATCGTTAAGGTTTTTGTTAATTCGTACTCAGAATCATTCGGAGTTTGTTAAGTCGTACCGATAAGTATTCAATTTTTTTTGTCTTTTTGATCTAGTTACTCCAGTTATTGGTTTAAGAACGCTGCTTCTAGCTTTACTCCCGACATTAACGGAAGACCCACTCGTTGCTTTGCAACGAGCTTTGCTCTAGTTCTTATTTTTAGGGTCTTCCGTTTCCAACGGAAGACCCTTTTGTTATTGTTCGGTTTCTTTTTAGGGTCTTCCGTTTCCAACGGAAGACCCTCTTGTTATTCTATTGTTTCTTTTTATTATTATTATTATTATTATTATTCTTTTTCTTTATTTTTCTGACTTTTTTGAAGCTTTATATCTCAAAAAGTTTTCAACCGATTTCAACGAAACTTTCAGAAGTTATGTGCCTTTATCCTCCCTTTACGCTATAAGGGTTTCCATAACAACGTCACTTACGTTTTTACGTTACGTCAATTTTAAAATTTTTAAAAAGTGATTTTGTCCAGGGGATTTTTCGAAAACGCTTTAAGATAGAGACTTGAAATTTTCTGTGTTTGTACATTTATCATTTTTATTTAGAAATAAGGCTGGAATAAACATTCCGTCACTTCCGGTCCAAACCGGAAGTCTTCTAAAATTTTCAAAATTTCGAATTTTTTGTTTGAATTTCAAAAGTTTATGATCTTTGTAGAATTTATAATGCTGAATACGAAACTGAAATCCGTTTTTAAATCGGACGATGCATTACAGAGATATTGGGGTTCAAAAATTGATTTTTCCGGAAATTTTAATTCCGCGTTCTTGGTTTAAAAAATAGCGTAAAGTTCAAAGTGAAATTAACTCGTACCAAAAATAATTCGATTTTTGTTAAGTCGTACTTTGACACATTTTTTGTTAAGTCGTTCTTGAAATCGTAAAGGTTTTTGTTAATTCGTACTAAAAATCATTCGGATTTTGTTAAGTCGTACCAAGAATTATTCGATTTTTTATCTTTTTGTTTTAGTTACTCTTGTTATTGGTTTAAGAACGTTGCTCCTTACAGGAACATTTAGCTTTACTCTCGACATTAACGGAAGACCCACTCGTTGCTGTGCAACGAGCTTTGCTCTAGTTATTATTATTATACTTTTTCTTTTTTTTCTGACTCCTTTTCGGCTTAATAACTCAAAAAGTCTTCAATCAATTTCAATGAAACTTTCAGCGATTGTTGCAAGTCAGTGACCCTCAAAGATGTTAAAGCTCCAATGACAACGTCACTTCCGTTTTGACGTTACGTCATTTTTTAAATTTTAAAAAAGCCATTTTGTCCGGGGCATTTCTCAAAAACCCTTTACGATAGAGACTTGAAATTTTCTATGATTATGAATTTGTCAATTTACCTGTGCAATAAGGCTGGAAATGGAAATCCATAACTTCCGGTCGAAACCGGAAGTGAATCAAATTTTTCGAATAAATGATTTTTTTTATCAAATCATAAAGGTATATGTGTTTTGTAGAGCACAATCAGTTGAATGTAACACTGAAATCCGTTTTAAAATCGGACCACGCATATCAGAGATATTTGGGTTCAAAAATTGATTTTTCCGGAAATTTTGATTCCTCAGTGAAGATTCAGAAAATAGTGCAAAATTCACAGTGAAAGTAACTCCTACTGAAAACAATTCGTACTGGTCATAAAACTATATATAAAAATATGAAATTATATGCATATTGTAGAGTTTGCAAAGCTAAATACAAAACTGAAATTTGTTTCAAAATCGGATGATGCATTGCAGAGATATCGGGGTTTAAATATTGATTTTTCCGGAATTTTTGATTTCGCAGTCAAGATTTAAAAAATAGTGTAAAATTCACACTAAAAGTAACTCCTACTGAAAACAATTCGTAACGTTACAGGTCATATAACCGAACTCTGTTTTTTAAATAGTAAATCTGAGTGTTTATTGAAACGATTTCGTTTGATACTTTACGTTGAATGTCTAAACTTCGTTTGGAAAAAGAGAAAATTTTGTCAACACGAATCGTAACAAAAACAAAGCAGCTGGAATTGGAGACACAGATCCCAATTCTAACAGCGAAAAGCGATCGAAAGTCTTTTCTAAAATTTGGTTAAATTGTTATTTAAATCGCAATATTAAGCCTAGCCTAATCGTCGCAGATCTTTCAGTTGTTGAATAATATAGAACAACACGTACAATGTAGATTGGATCACTGAATATAGAGTTTGTAAAGATTTCAAATACGAATATATATTTATTGTAATTATTTGCCTGCAAAATAAATGCATTAATATAATGCGTGTGAATCTGTGCTCTGCATATTAAACACAAACTTATTAGTTTTAATCGAAATAATTATCGTACGATTCACCATGTCAACTCGCCATGTTTTGACTGCGAACAACAGCTGATAGCGGTGTGTCAACATTTTTAAAAGAGGCATGGCCTGCAAGACGTCGATAGTGGGACATTCAGCTCAACTATCGTATGAGAGATTATAAAGGTATGTTTCAATACAGGATATGTCGTGTTGACTTTTTGTTTTCAAAGTATTTGTACTTTTCAATCTAATCCGAGATTCCTCTGACCTAACCTCCGCTTTTGACGTGCGTCACAATATTAAAGCGGATGTTAGAGTCAGAGGAATCTCGGAATATTTTCTGTCCCGTGTATTTTCACGTGTATGTTTTGCACATCAGTCTTTCGAATTTCTATTTATTATTTTCCTATGTATGTATGTCTTATTGTGTATTGACCAACACACCATACACTGTAAAACAGTGCAACTAAAAGGGGTGGGGGTCCCAAGGTACACAAGAGTAGAATGCTGTATTTAGAGTGCATGTTTGTATGATGATAACTTTACCTTAAATATTTGAATATAGCAGATCTTTACCATATTGCCTTTCACTTAATTTATAAATTATAAAACTCAGACAGGCTTCATCTTTGCTAGCGAAGGGTTTTCGGTCCACTCCGTTCCCCATAAACGGGGAGTGAAGTGGACCAAAAACCCTTGGCTAGCGAAGATGGACAAGCTTGTGCTTAATTAAAGATATTTGACATGGTAAATATTCAATCTAATTAAAATTAGACCTTTCGTCTGGCTCTTAGACTGTTATATATTGTTATAGCTGGGGAAAGAGCATGTAAAACAGAGTGCAAGATGAAAAGAACTTAATATTATATCAAGGTCAGATTTTAGGTTAATGTAATGTTCCCTGATATCTATAAAACAGTCTTCTCAAGATTTAATTATTTCACTTTAAAAATTGTTTACATACAATGCATATCACATCATTCTACAATGTATGTAAACAATTTTTAAAGTAAGACAAATGTAATAATTTTTACTGCATGTGCCTCAGATCTCTTTCTCACTCTCTCTTTTTCTCTCTCTCTCTCGTGCATATAATCTTGGCAAAGCATCAGAGAGCAACTAAATTTTGTAACAAAAATATCTCTGTCTAGTAAAAGAAATCAACAGTGCATTGAATTTTAAAATGAACATGTTATCACTATCTTATTTTTTGAATGTGCAACCAAAATCCAATTTTTAAAACGTGAAATTAATAAGAAAAAAGACTTTCACTATATTTATTCGCAAAAAAACCCTTAGTAGAATTGATAAAACATGGTATAGCAAAAGCTTATACTTTGACACTGTTCGGATGGGTAATATTCCCTTGTTACAGTAGTCTACGAATTGAAATATTGACTGTCGCACAACAAGTAAAACTCTAATATTCTCTCTCTCTCTCTCTCTCTCTCTCTCTCTCTCTCTCTCTCTCTCTCTCTCAATTTGATATGTGTCTATACCTGTAATATAATAATGTTATATTATGACTTGATATGCAAAGTTTTGTTTTTGTAGTGCCTAAATGTTAATGTTATGTATTGGGATATGTCATACTTATTACACTGCATGGCCAGTGTATTTTTTCCAGAAATACTATGCATATGTTAATGTAAAAACGGCTATTGCATGTATTAGTACATGTATGTTAACACAGCTAATTGATTTTTTTTCAATTTCAGCTCAAAATGGACTGTTGTTACCACACGGCGACCACAAGGCTTTTACCTGTTGATTCTTGTGGTTTCAGCTCTTAAGGTTAACCTGTCACCTCTACCCACATGCATAATCCTTGTGTTCTACAGACTATTTACCGGTAATTCAAATTAAATCGGATAATTCATGAACAATAATGGAACTTTAAGAAAGTATCATGCCTTGTTGTGGTTTGTGTTTGATAAGAAATTATGAAAAACAAAATTAAGGGTGTTAAAACAAATTTACAATTGTTAGTTGTGAAAATTTGTTTTTCAATAAAAGTTGCAATTATGTTTCCTTTATTTTGTATTTTATAATAATATTTAGATGGGTTTACATAATTGAAAAATCACCCCCTCTTTTCAATTGTTACCATTAAGATTACATGTAGGATATGTAAATGTACATTTGACCTTGAAATAACATCTGCTATGATAATTACTTTTGAAATAAACAAGATACAACATATTTTTACCTTTTTAATGTATATATGCATAAAAATGTAGGAAAACATGTAAAATTTGAACATTTTTCATAGAATTCTCCTCCGACTCCAGGTGTGTTTGAATTTAATTTTAATTTGAGGCAGATGTCTAACTTGTAGGACTTACTGTTTTAGCATGGTTAAAAGGAGACTAGAAACCAGAATATATTAGATATTCACTAAATATGATTGTAAGCTTACTTTTTTCATGAAAACAAGAAATCACATGCAGGAAAGCATGTCTATTTGTTAATTCAAATGCTACAAATCATCCAATAAACTAAAAAAGATCAAATTTTAGTATCATTGATGATTGATTTCAAATATGTGTGAGAAATGACTTAAAGAAACTGCCACAAGTTTCATAAAATTAGGTAAAAGATTTCAAACCATGGCTGTTAATGAAAATCAAAAGATAGGGGGTGGGTATACATGTAAGGGCATTTCTAAGCGATTTAATGCTTTTATCATGATAATATCATGTAGATGTATGTTGTATTGAAAAAAGTTTCTTATTAAGGCAGGTTGAACAACAGTTGACCTCTAAAAGGTCAGGTAAAGATGTTTTACTATGGAAAACCCTATGAATCTGTGTTGAATAGAGGAAAGTGGAAATGGTGGGTTCACTTAAATGGCCATATTTTTCTTAAACCTCAATGGAAT
This sequence comes from Magallana ariakensis, assembly GCA_020458035.1. Taxonomy (NCBI): domain Eukaryota; kingdom Metazoa; phylum Mollusca; class Bivalvia; order Ostreida; family Ostreidae; genus Magallana; species Magallana ariakensis. The sequence goes on along the minus strand of CM035812.1, from coordinate 48,333,870 downwards.
TGGCAATATGTGGTATACTTTTTCTTAGAATTGCATTAGCTTTCTAAGTCTAAGACAAAACTCCTTTTCATAAAGTGTTAGTGTACTAAGTTAAAGGTAGCAAGGGACAGTTTCAGATAAAGTACCCGTTAATCTATTTGTAAAATTGAGAGTTGCTGTACTTGAAGGCTTATGAGTGTTGTTAAGATTCATGAAATGAATCTTGATGGTTATCATAAGTTAGAGGGATGTCTCTTGTTGGAATTGGTATGCAATATGAAGGCTCCTAATGTTAAGTACATGAGAAGCTGAAGTAAATTGTGAAACTTGGGGCTATGACATTTGTGTTGACTTTACACAGTGAAATTGCAGGTTACAAAGGGAGGTTATATAACTCGAAATGTAGATGGATGGAACATTATATACCTATTTACTGGCTATGAGAATGATAGCAAGTGTATTGTCCCCCTAGACAGCAACTATTTCACGAGGCGAAGCCGAGTGAAATAGTTGCTGTCGAGGGGGTGGGGGCAATAAACTTGCTATTGTCCGAATAGTCAGTAAATAGGTATTTTATTATACCAAAGAAACCTTCATTTGTCGGCAATGCAGAATTTTTTTATTATAAACAAATTGGAGTTATCGGACTTTGAATTTAATGTAGCAATCGGATTATGTCAGAGGTGTTCCGAGTTTAAAAATGAGGGAAATCGAATGCTGCTGATGAATGGTTTTGATGACTATTCACCATGGGCAGAAATATCTCTGTCTAGTAAAAGAAATCAACAGTGCATTGAATTTTAAAATGAACATGTTATCACTATCTTATTTTTTGAATGTGCAACCAAAATCCAATTTTTAAAACGTGAAATTAATAAGAAAAAAGACTTTCACTATATTTATTCGCAAAAAAACCCTTAGTAGAATTGATAAAACATGGTATAGCAAAAGCTTATACTTTGACACTGTTCGGATGGGTAATATTCCCTTGTTACAGTAGTCTACGAATTGAAATATTGACTGTCGCACAACAAGTAAAACTCTAATATTCTCTCTCTCTCTCTCTCTCTCTCTCTCTCTCTCTCTCTCAATTTGATATGTGTCTATACCTGTAATATAATAATGTTATATTATGACTTGATATGCAAAGTTTTGTTTTTGTAGTGCCTAAATGTTAATGTTATGTATTGGGATATGTCATACTTATTACACTGCATGGCCAGTGTATTTTTTCCAGAAATACTATGCATATGTTAATGTAAAAACGGCTATTGCATGTATTAGTACATGTATGTTAACACAGCTAATTGATTTTTTTTCAATTTCAGCTCAAAATGGACTGTTGTTACCACACGGCGACCACAAGGCTTTTACCTGTTGATTCTTGTGGTTTCAGCTCTTAAGGTTAACCTGTCACCTCTACCCACATGCATAATCCTTGTGTTCTACAGACTATTTACCGGTAATTCAAATTAAATCGGATAATTCATGAACAATAATGGAACTTTAAGAAAGTATCATGCCTTGTTGTGGTTTGTGTTTGATAAGAAATTATGAAAAACAAAATTAAGGGTGTTAAAACAAATTTACAATTGTTAGTTGTGAAAATTTGTTTTTCAATAAAAGTTGCAATTATGTTTCCTTTATTTTGTATTTTATAATAATATTTAGATGGGTTTACATAATTGAAAAATCACCCCCTCTTTTCAATTGTTACCATTAAGATTACATGTAGGATATGTAAATGTACATTTGACCTTGAAATAACATCTGCTATGATAATTACTTTTGAAATAAACAAGATACAACATATTTTTACCTTTTTAATGTATATATGCATAAAAATGTAGGAAAACATGTAAAATTTGAACATTTTTCATAGAATTCTCCTCCGACTCCAGGTGTGTTTGAATTTAATTTTAATTTGAGGCAGATGTCTAACTTGTAGGACTTACTGTTTTAGCATGGTTAAAAGGAGACTAGAAACCAGAATATATTAGATATTCACTAAATATGATTGTAAGCTTACTTTTTTCATGAAAACAAGAAATCACATGCAGGAAAGCATGTCTATTTGTTAATTCAAATGCTACAAATCATCCAATAAACTAAAAAAGATCAAATTTTAGTATCATTGATGATTGATTTCAAATATGTGTGAGAAATGACTTAAAGAAACTGCCACAAGTTTCATAAAATTAGGTAAAAGATTTCAAACCATGGCTGTTAATGAAAATCAAAAGATAGGGGGTGGGTATACATGTAAGGGCATTTCTAAGCGATTTAATGCTTTTATCATGATAATATCATGTAGATGTATGTTGTATTGAAAAAAGTTTCTTATTAAGGCAGGTTGAACAACAGTTGACCTCTAAAAGGTCAGGTAAAGATGTTTTACTATGGAAAACCCTATGAATCTGTGTTGAATAGAGGAAAGTGGAAATGGTGGGTTCACTTAAATGGCCATATTTTTCTTAAACCTCAATGGAATTGGCAATATGTGGTATACTTTTTCTTAGAATTGCATTAGCTTTCTAAGTCTAAGACAAAACTCCTTTTCATAAAGTGTTAGTGTACTAAGTTAAAGGTAGCAAGGGACAGTTTCAGATAAAGTACCCGTTAATCTATTTGTAAAATTGAGAGTTGCTGTACTTGAAGGCTTATGAGTGTTGTTAAGATTCATGAAATGAATCTTGATGGTTATCATAAGTTAGAGGGATGTCTCTTGTTGGAATTGGTATGCAATATGAAGGCTCCTAATGTTAAGTACATGAGAAGCTGAAGTAAATTGTGAAACTTGGGGCTATGACATTTGTGTTGACTTTACACAGTGAAATTGCAGGTTACAAAGGGAGGTTATATAACTCGAAATGTAGATGGATGGAACATTATATACCTATTTACTGGCTATGAGAATGATAGCAAGTGTATTGTCCCCCTAGACAGCAACTATTTCACGAGGCGAAGCCGAGTGAAATAGTTGCTGTCGAGGGGGTGGGGGCAATAAACTTGCTATTGTCCGAATAGTCAGTAAATAGGTATTTTATTATACCAAAGAAACCTTCATTTGTCGGCAATGCAGAATTTTTTTATTATAAACAAATTGGAGTTATCGGACTTTGAATTTAATGTAGCAATCGGATTATGTCAGAGGTGTTCCGAGTTTAAAAATGAGGGAAATCGAATGCTGCTGATGAATGGTTTTGATGACTATTCACCATGGGCAGATAGCACAGAAACCATTCACGATTAGATAGAAAAGCATGTTTATGCAGGTGCCCTAAAGTGATCAGTTTGTTCGTCTGTCCGTCCATCCATCTGTCCGTCCATCTGAGATCGCTTGTCCGGAGCATAGCTTCTCTCCCCTTGGCCCAATCTGGCTCATACCTTATCCACAGAGTGCCTTTGGGTAAAGGGTGTGCAGTGACCTTGAACCATGTTTCTAGGTCAAAGGCTAAGGTCATAGCAGAATTATATATACAATCCTTGTCTGGGGCATATCTTCTCTCCCTTTGGTCCAATCTGCCTAATACTTCACTCATAGAGTGTCTATGGTCAAACAATGTGCAGTGACTTTGAATGAATTTTGTAGGTAAAGGGTCAGGATCGTATCTGATCACGCGAAAATTCTTTTTTCAGAACATTTATACTTTCCACTTGGCCCAATTTGGCTCAGACTTCACATAAACAGAGCTTTTTAATAAAGGGTGTGTAGTGACCTTGAACCAATTTTCAAGGTCAACTGTGAAGGTCAGAGCAGAATTATATATATAAAAAAAAATCCTTGTCCGGAGTATATCTTCTTTCCCTATGCTCCAATCTGGCTCATACTTCACCTACATGATGCCTTTGATCAAAGGATATGCAATGGTGTAGATCAAGTGTCAAGGTCATATCAGATCACACAAAAATCCTTATTTCAAGAGCATATATATATTCTCCTTTTAGCCCCTACTTGGCTAATACTTTACCTAAACAGCGCTTTTTGGTTAATGGCATGCAGTGACCTTGAACAAAGTCAATGTGAAGGTCATAGCAGATCTCTTTTAAATCAGTTTTAGACCGTAGATTATTTCCCAGTCAAGGTCAAAGCAAAATCCTCTGAAATAATTTAAGCGAGGCCCTTTGAAATGGTCATCATCTCAATGTTGTCTAGATCATAGTAAATTTATATTGAAAATATTCAAAGAAGTATAATAAAGTAAACTATACATCAGTAAGTTTCTGACAATTGAGTTGCAACAAGCACACAGTACGGAATTTGAAGGTCAACCCTTTGAAAAGCGGTGTAGAGGAAAAGTTGCTCAGAATAATGTTTTAAACAAAATGCTACCTAAAATGTTTTGGTTGGTGGCCCCGTTAAGGAGTTTAGGTGTCGGCCCCTAAAACACAGTTGTTCAGGTATAACTTGAACGGTCAACAATTCTTGAACACTTGTTGAACAAAATATGTTTATATTTACAAGACCTTTTATTTGATATCAAAAAAAGGGGGCTTGCCCCTCAAATTAGAGGCCAGGAGGGCTCCAAAATCTTTTCATAATTACTATTTCCGGAGAAATAGTTTGTTATTAATCATAAACGCAAAAAGAGCTCATCAAGCTAAATTTAAAACTTAAATCCGTTTAAAAATTTGACGATTGATTACGGGATATAACCGTTAAACAATTGATTTTTACGGAAATTTTAATTCTGCATTCTCGGTTTAAAAAATAGATGTTAGTTCAAAGTTAAGTTAACTTGTACCTAAAATAATTCGAAAATTGTTTAGTCGTACATAAAAACATCCGGATTTTTTTGTTATGTCGTTCTTGAAATAGTGAAAGTTTTTCTTAATTCGTACTAAAAATCATTCGGATTTTGTTAAGTCGTACCAAGAATCATTCGATTTTTTTTTATCTTTTTGTACTTAAGTTACTTTTGTTACTAGTTTAAAAACTCTGCTTCTTAGAGGGACTTCTAGCTTTACTTTCGACATTAACGGAAGACCCACTCGTTGCTTTGCAACGAGCTTTGCTCTAGTTCTTTTTCTTTTTTTTCTTCCTAGACGCGAACTTTGAGGCTTCATATCTTGCTCATTTCTGAACGGTTTTTGCTCAAATTTTCAGGGCTTATAGACTTTACAAAACACTATCTAATCCATTTCATAAATTTTAAAAATCCTCTTCCGTTAACGAGTTATTCCCCTTTTTAAAAAAATTAGGGCCTTTCGTTTCCAGACAAAGGCTCCGAGACTATGATAGCAGGGAATGGGAATCCAACGAATTTGAATAACAGAGACATTGAAGTTTTGCACATCGGTTTTTGTTTTTTGATTACTTTCTTTATTTAGAAAAAGGTAGGGGGTCAAAAAACAGGGTTCCAAAAAGTGCGAAAATTAGACATATTTTCCTTTGTATCTTTTAAACAAAAAATATTTTGTTAAGACATGCAGAATAAAAGTTGTGCAAAATGTCAAGGACTTTCATTTGACACCAATAAAAAAGGGCTGGCCCCTTAAATTAAGGGCCAAGGGCCCTTGAAAGTTTTTGCTAAATAACTAAAAAACGGCTAGGATTTTGATATAGCTGTCGCTGGAAAAGTTGTTTGTTGGGGTCCTATAAATGTCGTTACAATGTTATTTTGTTGGTGAGTTGTGTAGTATGAGTGTAAAAAGCTTTACATGTTAACATGTATTTGTGTTTATTTGGCAAGTTAACGAAAGTCATTGTGCGTACAACTGACATTAAATTACGACAGACAGTATGCCTGTTTAAAAAGGAGGCTTTAATTCATAAAAAAAAAATAATTTTTTTAGGATACATGCTTTTATGTGAGGGTTTTTAAGTTATCTTCGTAAATTCTGCACAATCCTAGAAAACGAGAAACAGAAAATATAAACATTCTTTTTCTTTTCTAGTAAATCACACAAACTACCGGAAAAAAATAAATCTATGTGATACATTTTAGTTATCATGCTGCGTGCATTTAAAATATATCTGGAATCAGAGCTGTGTGTGTGAACCATTACGTAATCCCTCGCTTGCGGCCGAGAAAGTCGGTCGCCATGGTCGCGGCTGGACTACCTAGCGGTCAGCGGTTATCTAATACACCGGAGTCACGTCTCTCAATTTATGAGTTCATTTAGCCGAAAACAAGAATTGATTTAATTTTGATCACACATAGACGTTTATTCTTCTCAAATTAAATTAAATGATAGAGTGTCAATTAAGAAAACGTTCTGTTAATTAATAAAAGAAACGTCATTCACAATCGGAAGTAATAGCAGGCATAGATCAATTGTGGGTGTTAAGTAAAAAAAAATAATAACTTCTATTTGGTAGATTTTAGTCATGATTATACTGCAAACATTTCAAATCTTCCTGGGTTCTGAGCTGTGTGTGTTGTAATTTTACGTAACCTATTCCTCGCCCGCGGCCGAGGAGATCGGCCGCGGGTGAACTACCAAGCGGTCAGCGGTAATCTAATACACCCGATTCGCGTCTTTCATGTACTTGTTTTAAGTTTATATAGCCGCAAATACAGGAACTGTTTTAATTTTAAGTTATTAATGTTTTATTTAAAATGTAAATTAAGAAGTCATTCTGAAAATTATAAAATCCGATATTATTCCTAATCCAAAACATCGTCAGACATAAATCAATGGTGGGTTTGTAAGTATAAAATGTTCTAAGAACTGTACTAATAATGTTTTAGATCAACAACAAAAAACCACAAATTACCCCTTTAAATGATGATCATCCCTCGCACGCTCGCACATGGCCGAGAAGATCGCGCGCGAGGGGACATCTACATGTACCTTATCACACGTGTATGTTTATTGATATTTTGTACGAACACAAAACTGTTTGTTTATTTTATTTTCATTTATATTTGTTTTAGATGAAAGATGAATTTATCTCCCTTATTCAGTTGATTCAGCGTTGATTTAAACGTTAGGGCGAGAAATCTTATAAAAACCTCTCATTAATTGAATAAAAGTAATCTATCAATTCGATTCTAAATATGTAAGGCCGATTGTATAAATAAAAGATTAAATATAATAAAACTCCGAGATATTAACCGGCATATGTAAAATTGATATGTGTTCAACTTAAGATTAATATACTGCATCGTCGGAACCCACGGGTTTTCTATCCGTTACACTGATTTCAAGCAATGAAACGGATGGAAAACCCGTGGGGTCCGACGATGAATCGACTGTAGTTACTCATGATCATTTCCGTTAATTATTGCTTAGACATTTTTAACACTTTTAAGACAATATTCAAACTTTGCCTGGTCAACGAGTCATATATGCACATGGATATATGTATATATACTGGTGTAAGAATTAATATTCGACCAACACAAAAATTAAATAGTGTAGAAAGTAAAATAAGTTTTCTTAAGAGTTGTACCAAATTTTAGCAGAGTTTACATAGTAAAAAAAATCATTAATTTTCGAAGCGTTCTTGGAAGTTTAAAATCAACAGTCATCTCTGTGCTGCTCCGCTCCCCCCCCCCCCCCCTCCCCCCAGTGCTCGAGCTGAATTTTAAAAATTGGCGAACAAAAATCGAAATTTATATGTGTCGAAAATCAATTTTTGGTGACTCCTTATTTGTTAACGTTCTTCCTAATGTGTTTCACTTTGCAATCTGTGTGTTTATTCGGCCAGTCTGCGTGCTAATTCAATCACCCCGTGCGACCGAAAATCTCGTGTCCCGAGAAAATAAGTACCGCCTTCAAATTTACCTGGTCAGTGTAACTAAATCGAGGCCCCAGTTTGGATGTTAGAAAATGATTAGCATTTGTTTACTCGTCCTGTGTATACCATGCCCAGCGCTCGCGACGATGGTGCAATAAACTTTTTTCTTTTGATTTGATGCATACCGTGACGATAAATCGCTATCTTTTAGCACTTTAAACAAAAGAAATATTAAAAGATATGAATTAAAAATTTACTCGTACTTGGTTATGTACCACACTAAATGCGCTGATCACCTATAGTCTGTCAAAATCACGTGGTGCCGATCATGTATGCATGAAAGACGTCGTTTATCAATAAAGATGTTTGTGAATAATTGAGAATAAATAATTAAATGAAATCAAATATTGCGTTCACGATATATATCGTTAGTTATCAAATTTCACGAGCTGAAACCGGAAGAGAAACAAGCACAGACAGCTCTGGTGCATGCGCAGCTGGTAGAATTATTGTGCACTTTAATTTAGCAGCTGATCGGAAAAGATTTACAAGCATTGAATGCAAAGTTGCATTAGTATTTGAGTACGGTGGGGTGATTGTATAATCACAAAACATCAGAATATATTCTCAGTTAATCCTGACAGAAACTTGTTCAATCAAACGAAAGATTTTGCACATGTCGCACGCGGTTTTTCATGCGTTTATATTCATTTCAACGAAGAACAATTTGTTTTATTAGTACATATAAATACGATATTCTTTTTAAATAAACGGAAAAACTCTTTTGAGAGCACTTTAATACTCCGTGTATATAGACGTGTATACACAAGCGAGCGTGTTTCCCTCGGGGTTTCACACCTCTTTCAATATAGGCTCCACCCCCATCTGAACTTACCTAAGGTAAACTGGCCGGTTAAAAACCTCGACCTTTAAGTGCACACAACCCTGGACACAGATAGCCATAGGTAATTTATGGATGCAGATCATCAATTGTTATGTAATTAAAATGCACTTGGAAGTGAGCTATCACTGTAGTGGTCAATTGTTGAATATAAGTTTAAAGTTTTAAGTCAAAGATGTTAAATAATAATTATTTGTTCTCACGTTTAGAAGTTATGAAATACGTTATTCAATGCAGTCGGTCGCCATAGAAATCATCAGAGTACTGCAAGTGTTGACAGTTTATTATTTCTTTAAAAGACCTTAGGACATAATTCACTTGACTTACAGACTAGCGACACAGTTGCCTCTCAAAAATGTATGCACTTCTCAAAGTTACAATTAAATGGTATAGATATGTGTTGTTCAACGGATTTTATTAATTGTTGTAAATGTTAAAGTTAGAGAAATCGTATTTTCTGGAGGTTGACATTATGTAGAACTCTTTTGTTTAAAAAACAAAAACAAATTGTTTTGACGTCACACCATCTCTTTTGGTTTGGTTTAAATATACAATTTACACAGTGCTCTGAACAAAACCCTGGTTTATGCCTTTCTGTTACTCAAGTAAAAAACTGAACAAAATTGATTACTTTTAGGTTCACACGTCACATGTTAATACATGTATGCATAAATATATGATTTTTATGATAAAAATCATTTATGATAAAAATGACATTGTATCTTTAAAAAATTCCAAAATATTATAACTAAAACATGTATATGTGACATGATAGAAATAATTGTAAACCAGAGGTCTCTCTTCCTGTCACACAAAAGTGACAAAAAGGATTTTTGATTCAGTTGGAGTTCTGCCCCCACCCCTGCCAACAATTTCTGAAATTTACATTTAGAAAATTAAATTTTAGGGTATTGACACCCCACCCCCACACACTTTCTAGATGAGCACTCAGGGCAAAAAAAAAAAAATATTGGGATATTTAAAACAAAATCCTATTTGAAAAAAATGAAGTTAGAGATGCCTCACAACCCCTACCACTGCAGCAGATTATGATTTTGAAGATTTGTGAATTTCTTTTACTTGCTTGTGAAGATTTCAGATAAATATGCTCATCCTTTCAAAAACAATACTGATGCCTGTATGGCCAAACATTATACGGATAGTTATCCCTACCACTGAGCACCTCAGTCTCGTATACTAATAGCGCACCCTCAGATGGGAGAAGGCATTATTGTTTATTTACAATTGGTGTTCTTTTCAATCTCTAATTTTAACACTGCACTTTACATAAACTATTCCATGTTTTAGCGGTAGAGGTTTAAGTATGAATATAGGGAATCAAAATGTTTATGAAACATAACACTTTTTTTCCATGCATCAGCGCAGTGGATTTTGTGTTTATTACACTATGATATAGGCATACCAGTAGTTTGAATCCTGTCATCAGTTGTACATACATGTAAACGTATTTATCGATTTTCTGGTTGGAATAATTACATACATGTACATATAAGATATGTGTTTTAAGTTATCATAAATTGATATAACCGTGAAATAAGTTAAAAGGAGAGTTTGTCTGGTAGGAAAATAATACTTTGAATGTGAGCCTCGTTTTCTGAACTTACTATTATCATATTGACAATCCAGTTTAATGACAGCCAACCCTTTTCTCCTTACACTCAACGGGGTCGGATAGGTATCAATAAGAGGTCACCTTTCTATGACCTTTAAATTTGCTTACAATCTAAATATATACCCCTAGCTTATCACAGACATGCCTTTATCTGTTTTATGAGAAGTGTAACTCTTCAATACTATGCAGTATGGGGGTTGCAGTAATATATAGAAAAAAGGCATGAATTAATTTTTATGTCTCCTTTTGAAGAGTTCAAATTGCTTTTCTAAAGCCCTGATTGGTCAGAAGTTAAGGTAGTGTGAAGATGACCTCCTATCAATAACTGTCAGACCCTGACTAGTGTAAGAAGAAGAGGGGTGGTTTTATTAAGACTGAATGACGATCCTTTATTGACTTGCAATCTGATTAAAATTTCTATAGTCGCTATACATTGATTTGAAAAAATCCCACTTGAGGTCACCTCCTGGTGAACTTCGCTTTGACCAATGAAATCGTCGGTTCCATTCCTCAGTTACATGATTTGGAAGTTATGCCAATACATTCTTTAGATTCCCTAAGGGCGTCTAATATCAACTTATGCTCCATCTCTTACTTGCTGATACCGAAAGATTCACGAACATGTGGCATCATTTCGTCATACAACTCCATTCTTGTTTGTAACCCGAAATTACCGTTTCTAACACTTGCTTTGATTGCTAGAATAACTCATGTATATTTATAAACAAACGTTCAACAGGGGTGACCTCAAGAGGGGTTTCTTCAGATCCTCTTGTAGCGAAAATAGAAAAACAAGGAGGGGATCAAGGATATGATTTTAATCAGATTGTCTCGACTTGAAGCTGTAACGGAAGACCTTCTCGTTGCTTGCAACGAGCTCAGCTCTAGTTAGTTCAATAATTGTGAAAATTACAAGCAATTATTAGAAAGTCTTTTCGGAAAAAAGTGTGTGCCTTATAAAAATACGATTGAGATGAACTGAATGAGCACCCACAGGAATGTTTATGAAGCTATATCCTATAGATAAGAAACTATGGAGAGGCGGGTAGGACGCATCTTACATGAAGTTCTATGTGCTGCCTAATATTTGTCTATTCTTAGGACAACTTATGATACTTTATGTACATGAATGATGTACTTATTTCTTATTTATTTCTTCTCCGTCGCATCAAATCCAACAGTTTCTTCACGCTGCGATAAGTACAATACATGTAACTAATTTGAGAATAAATCATTGGATTAATTTTTATTCATTTAATAAAAATGATGTTTATTTAAAATATGTACATGTATTAAACGGATACATAATCTCCTTTTCACACACAAAAAATCAGAATTGTCTCTGTTGGTTTTAATAAAAACTCGCACACATGAACGTTCTGTCCGCCGCCACGAAATGTCCGTATTTTTCAGGGATACATGTATGTCCGCCGGTGTACATGACGATTTGTTCGAGAAAAAAGGAGGGCATTTTGTGATGGCGAACATAATGTGCCGACGGACAAAACATGATCGACCCACCTCATGTGTAATAAGAAATATGCAAGTGATATTAAGTTTATAAGAGAGAATACATTGCATTTAAAAGTGCAGTCTGCCTCCAAAAGAGAGTTTTATAGGTTGATATAGAGGGGTGTTATAGTGGTATTGTCCTTTCTGATATAGACGACACGACAGTGTGTCCCCTTCCCCCTTCCCAATTCATCCGAGCTTGCAGAGATATTAAGAGTACATACATGAACAGTATTGAATTAGAAACTTCTCCCTCCTCGGGAATACAGGAATATACCAGGATGGTTTACCACGCTTACTCCTACCGTTGCCACCCCAAATTTTTAGTTCTATATACATGCACATTTTTACATGTACATGTACATGTATATTCCCCTTTTTGAAACAAAAAAACTTGCATTCGCGCCTGAATATTGAGAGAGAGAGAGAGAGAGAGAGAGAGAGAGAGAGAGAGAGAGAGAGAGACTGATACAGAGAGAGAGAGGGAAAGCTCACATAATTTTGTTGATTTTGCTGCTAGTTAACTACATGTATGACGTGCTGATCATTAATCTTTACTTATTAATTAAGACATTTTGCCAATAACCTAAAAAAAATACCAACACCATGCAGTAGCCATGTTGATGAGAGTATCTTTAGATATATCTTACGACATGTCCTACATTTAGGGTATGTCTTAAGACATATCTTATGACCACTTTAAGACGAATCATTAGATGTAAACCGAATCTGTCTTACGTATCCTAAATTAAGAATTCTTAGATTGACCAAATTTCCTTTTAAACAATAAAATATCAACAAAATATAATGTGAAAAAGTATTTAAGTTCTGTTAATGTATATCATAAACATAATTGAATATTAAACAATCACGTTTTCAAAGATTTCTAATGTGTTATTTGATTCACCATGACGATTATTTACTTTTTTTTGCTTGATTTTTTTATCACCCATTACATTTACATACGTAAATGCGTGCCTTATATACTTTTATCATCGCCAATTTTAAATATCAGTGAGCCTTGGTCACCTTACTTAGAATCGAAATTCTCCTACACAGAGTTTCAAACATCCTAACAGATTATGGTACAAAATCGAACTCATGTAGATGGAAGGATATGAGAATTTTCAAAGCAGAAATCGTCTCTGCATAGTGGAAACTTTGGGTTCTTCACGTGAATCTGATATTTTAAAACTGTACTGGTTTCATGCATTTCTTACCAGGTAAATTAGACAATGGTGTGTGCATGCATATTCATGTATATATATGAATACATGTCATAATAACTATCATGTTTTCATCAAATTTAAATTGCGTGTATTTTTTTCTCACACGATCAAATTATTTGGATCTATAAATAATATTTTCGATCAAACATAATTCGTCGCATATTATTTTTTTAATAAAATTGAAATTGCAATAGGCTTACTTAGATCTACATGTAAATATTAAACGGGAAATCTTCTAAAAAGTTAGAAAACGGATTTTGTACTCAATGTATGTAACACAAGCCATGCGTGGATTGGGGGGAACTGAATAAAATCACAGAGTAAAGTTACTGAAACAAGCGCTCGGAACCCCCCACCCTCCTTTTGCCGACATTCAAATTTAGATATTATCAAAAATTTGTCCTTGTTACCCCCCCCCCCCCCCTGTAAAAATTTCCGCAAATAATTCATTCTGTATAATCTGACAACATCCAAACGTCTAAATCTATTGTTAGGATGATTTTTAAGATGAGTCGTAAGTTTGGATGGCAGATACGTTATATCTGATAGCTTTGGCTTTAATGTGCATATAATGTTCATACACTAGCGGTTTTTTTTACATTCACATGTATGTACCGCGACAGATTGGTTGTCAACCAACCTTATGCATAATTTGAAAACAATGAACAAATTGTGTAGATACGTCTTTATGCATATGGATAAATGATTTATGCATAAAACGGGAAAGATGAAGGGGGGGGGGGGGGTGACCCCCTACCAAATTATTCTTTTTTTTTTCAAAACAGTATTTTATCTGAAATTCTTATTTGGGTCAATGATAAAAATAAAAGTGACCTAAATCACAAAATTTAGAGATACAAAACACAAAATATACCCACTTACTGGTTTGATATTTTATTAAAAAAAGTTTGTTATTTTTTTCATTCAGCTGCATCAAAATGAATTATGGCCTCGTACATTACATATATCATCAATTTCAAATTATTTTTTTTCAACACTTCCCTCTCCTACAACTTTTCATTTTGCAGTTGTGTTTTATTTTAATTTTAAGGAATAGGTTAAGAAAGCTATTTTAAAAAATCGGCCCTGACACGGTATATACCAAATGAACTTAATATTATTGTTCAAGATATTAAGCATTGCATCATATTAATGTGTAAATGATGGCATGTAATTCCCGTGCTTGCGCAGGATGTCAACTACATGTAGTTTTATTGATTGGGAAGGGGCCACTTAATCATAAATTTCCCTTCTCTTGTTTTAATTGCTGAGAATCATATCCTCGGCACTCTTTGCTGCTGTGAAAACATTTACCTTTTTAATAGGTTCTTTTTGTGGATTCTGTCCTTTACAAAAAAGGTCATTGGGAATCAATTCAGGTGCAAGATTTTCATTATCAGGATCACAATTGTTTCTCGAAACTTCTTTACAATTGCTTTTAAATCTGGCATACATGTTAAAAGAATTTCAGGAAGTCGCTGGAAATCTCGATTTCTTTTTGATTCGGTTTTACATACAGCACAGAATCCAATAATTTTGCCAATATGTCCCTCCTGTAGATAAAAAAGTTGCGTGCGCTGTAATGCCGTCAGTTACATGTCCATCTACACGTAGCGACCTACAGCACACCGGCGTTGAAAACTGCCACAGTGATTGTGGTTGGAACTGCATCTCAGTTTATGTTAAAGCTGCGGGTCCTGGTACATGTAAGATGAAGTTAATGGAAACTCACTTGACCGAAATGGGCGTTAATCGTACACCTGGTACATGTATCTGCACCAATAATCCGTTCCTGAATTTCTTTAACATTTGCTAGTAATGCCCAGTGCAGAAAGGTTTTATTTGGAACGATTATCGACATAAAATTACATGCAGCACCACCAATTCGGACCACTGTACAACTCAATCGATCCGGCTGTATTAAAACCCGATTGACACTCGATCAGGTTGTTGTCCTCTAAATGGTAATTTACCGAGTAAAGTCCAATTAGCGCTTTCTGATTCAGATCGGTGATATCGGACAGTCTGTCCGATTCCGACTGATGTACATAAGAGTTTCAACAATTTTTAAAACAAACAAATAAATGTATATGTAACATGTGAAAAATGACAAATGGATAATAAATGTAGTTAAGACCATGGAAGCTAAGTAAATCCAAATGTAAAATATACATGAACATGTAGCAAATTAACCTCCTTTGAAGCACATGTATATGTAATGCCTGAAAGTGATTTAAACAATATAAAGATGACAAGTGAGGAAGTCCAATTTTTGTTCACTTGCATGGTATATTTCCCGTTCGTTAAAATCGTTTCCTGTGCATGCATAGATCGTTGAACTTCCTCATATAGAAACGAAATTTACCGCCCCCCTCTCTCTCTCCTTCTCTCTCTCTCTTCACCTGATACTCACGCAGGTGTTATACATGTGGATACATCATTGTATATATTATATGTGTTTTACCATGATGAAAAGATTAGTTGTTGTGATCCCGTGTATAATAAATCGTATCTGAATGAAAAAAAATCAGCGAACGCGAGAATAACTACATGTACATTTTTTTTAAACTGACCTTGAAAAAAAGTTATTCAGATTTAGCAAATCAGTTTAACCCTAACCCAAATCCTGACTCTGGGGAAGTTTGCTTCAGTCTGGACGGACTGGGAGCACTAAGACAGTGCTGCGTTAGGGCCCGGCTCCGGGAGCGGTATACCTCCTTCGAAGCGAACGCAGAACGTACCCGTTGACGCCCGACTCCGCAGAGGTTCTGTGGTAATGTTCGTCTTGTCAGAGCACGGCGGCGGACAGGGAAGAAGGGCCGGTCCACAGAGGCTTTGCGGCGATGGTCCGGCAAGTCTGTTCCCGTTCTCGAAGCGAGGACCCACTCGCAGCACGGATCCACAGACCCGTCCGACAAAATGACAATACCCTGCGCTCGGTGGGAAGGTACATGTACATATATCATGCAGAGGCCTTCCCCGTAAAGTGGATAAAATGCATTTTACCCGATGAAATTCTCCGTTTGCGTCAATATCTGCACTCGATGTCAGAATCCGGGACCCGCCTGTGAAGCAGAGAAATCGCACTTTCCCCGATGAATTCCTCCACTACAAAATTGGCTGTCATTAAAATCGGGGCGACAAAGCAGAAGACAAAGGCGATTTCACTGTGTCTTTATGGTCGGTCAGGGTAAGGGTTAACCATCACCCAGAGAGAGAGAGAGAGAGAGAGAGAGAGAGAGAGAGAGAGAGAGAGAGAGAGAGAGAGAGAGAGAGAGAGAGAGAGAGAGAGAGAGAGAAAGAGAGAGAGATAGAGAGAATTAAAGAATTTTATTGAGGTATCTACATGTCGTAAGTTCCCCCACATAGACATATCAAAATATGGAAGTTTTGAGAGAGATGAAAAGAGAAATTAAAAAGAATGAGGTAGATAATTTGTCGAGAGAGTACAGCTTTGTAATTCAGAAAGGGTGGTCAATAAAGGGGGGGGGGTCTTCAAATTTAAGTATCATGACATCCTTTTGATACGGAAATTGTTTCAGTTTTAAATCATTCATCAAATTAAGGTGATTGCAATTGCTGTTCAATTAAGAAAAAATCACCATTGTTACAATGTAGAAAATGGTTTGCGCTCATGCGATAACCATTGAGACGTCAAAAAAAAAGAAGATTTCTTAGCCTACATTTTTGCTATTTTGTAGGTTGGTTTAAGGGAAATAAAATGCATTTGCAAATATTTACACTTGCATGTAATTAATGATTTTACATCTTTCATACGTTCATATACCCTTAAATCAAATATGTATATGTAAAATGAATGAGATGGAAATGTGTGAATATTTCCGGAATCAATATAAATGTTTACTTCAATAAAATCACGGACTCTGTTGACTCTATGAACTAATGGCAAACTTTAAACCGTAAACTATGTTTAATTCGTAAAACCTCTGCCTATTCCCTGGTCATCGTAGGTACCATCTGACAGAGGTGTGCCGACAGACCT
This sequence comes from Magallana ariakensis, assembly GCA_020458035.1. Lineage (NCBI taxonomy): Eukaryota > Metazoa > Mollusca > Bivalvia > Ostreida > Ostreidae > Magallana > Magallana ariakensis. The sequence goes on along the minus strand of CM035812.1, from coordinate 48,316,926 downwards.
TCCATATTGTTCCTCTGAGTCAACGCCAGGATCGACAATACTGCACATACTTTTGTTTATTAAATGTTTTTAAAGAGAGAGAGAGAGAGAGAGAGAGAGAGAGAGAGAGAGAGAGAGAGAGAGAGAGAGAGAGAGAGAGGATTACATCCTTAAAATAAGCTAACTACAGATCAATTATAAACGTATAAGTCATATTATTTAAGGAAGCTTTATGATACATACCCCCAAATTACACGAAGTAAACTTAGATCAATAGTTTTATTTTTAACAACATCAGAGAAAACATTTTCCTTGAACATGTTCTTCACATGCACATTTACGACGTGTCGTTAACAAACATGCCTGCATTTATATTACAGGTATATAACGTCTGTCTATCGATGGGGGTTTCTTTACTTTATCTTTTGATGTCTGATAAGTTTCTATGTTGCTTGACTATTTAATATCAAAATGTATTTCTAAGCAATTATGTAAATTTAATATACATTTTAATCGCCGTAGGATCTGTTTAAAGATCTTTATAAAAGTTATTATCTTTGCGTCGCCTCAAACGCCGACATCGCCATTTTACTAGGAGATCAAACAATTTTTAATTAGTTAAATAAATGAGCAATAACAAATTCTATCCTCATATTAATTTCCTTATTGTTGAATTTGAGAAGTCCTTTTCGTCGCTATATTCATTCTTTATGCTGTTTTTTTAATTTTCATTTTTTTAATTTTCATTATTGAATGAATAACGCCACTTATCTTCGCAATTTTGGGACAATCCTCGTATAACATTGTGAGTTAGTTTTTGATATAAAAGAAAACTTATGTGAACAACCATGTTTGCCTTGCATAGTTTTACAAACCCGTGAGTCAAATTTCCTCGTTGACTTATCTTATCGCTGTTTGGTTACAAATTACCAACAATGTCTGTTTGTCCATCCGTTTGCCTACATGTACATGTCTGTCCGTTTCTCTCTATCTTTCTCTCCCTTCATCTCTCTCTCTCTCTCTCTCTCTCTCTGACATAAAAGTAACATCTCTACCGTTTACCAAAACACTTGGAGAGAGAGAGAGAGAGAGAGAGAGAGAGAGAGAGAGAGAGAGAGAGAGAGAGAGAGAGACTTGGATAAATCGTAGAACATGTTACATAATGAAAGAAGACACGTTTGAAAAGCTGTTGTTTGTTCATTGAGAAATAAATCTAGACTGAGTGAGTGGTCTAAGATGCGGCCTTAATTAGTTCAGAAAGATTGCCGTGGAGCCATGCTGTGTCGTTTTTGTATTAGTATAAACAGGTCGGTCCGCGCTATTGAATTGTTTCAGATGTTTCCAAGCTTTGCATTTCGAAGATACAAACACCGTATTCGATTACTGCGTGTAAATCATGGATGAAGAGGAGAAAAATCCTTAGTCAAAGGTACGTTTTTAAATTGTTGAAGTCAAACTATGAAGAGAAAATAAACTACTTTGAGTACAAATTGGTCGTCACGAATATTTTCTTTTTTTCCAACTTATAAAAATATAATCTAAAGAATTCCCTATATTTGTACTAACGATGTGGATGCCGAGAAAATAGGTCAAGGAACAGACGATTGTGAAGATTACTCTCGATGTTTCCGTTATAAATTACAATAACAGATCATGTCGTGAACAATTTTATTAACTTTATAGTTCAATTTGGAATTTCTATTTCAAGCAGTGCATTTTTAGAAAAAATTATCTCAATAACATTGGTGATAATCTCGGCATTTCAATCGGCGATTTGACCATGTTTAGTCTGGTCCGATTAAGTCGAAAAAAAAACCTTTTAACGGCAAATTATTATTATTTGGTCCAGCATATTTTTTTTTATCATAACTAGTGTGCTGAGTCCGAAAAAAATATGCTGGTTTTCATGAAAATGGCGTTAAGTGGGTCAAAATGGCGATTCAAAATAGCGGACAACCAAACTTCATTTTTTTTCTTAAAGTCCCTTCATTATTGACAAACAATAATAAAATTGGTCCAGCATTATATCTTATCATTACTAAAATGTGCTGAGTCTGTAAAAATATGCTTGCCTTCCCAAAATGGCCTTAATGAGGTCAAAATAACGATTAAAAATGGCGGAAAGCTAAATTTCATAATTTTTTTCTAAAGTTTCTCAAAGGGGAAAACGCATGAGAGAAACAATAATAATTCAGTCCAGCAAAGTTTTTTGCATAATTAAGGCGTGCTTAGTCTGAAAAAAAAAATATGCTGGCTATGAGAAAATATGGCGTTAATTAGGTCAAAGAGGTGGTGTAAATGGCCAACGGTAAATTTTTATATAATTCTCTTTTAAAGTCTTATAAATTGAGGAAACAAACTATCACAAATTGGTCCAGCATGGTATTTTATCATATCTAAGGTGTGCTGAGTACGACAAAATATGCTGATCTTTAAAAAAAATGGCGGTAAATAGGTAAACAAGGCGGACAGTCATTTCATTAATCTCTCTTACGGGCTCTTAAAAGAAAAAAATGTGTGAGTATTATACTTTATAATATAATTTTGTCAAAATGGCAATTCAAATTGGCAGATAGCCAAATTTAACTAATCTGTCTTAAGGAATCTCTCTCTCTCTCTCTCTCTCTCTCTCTCTCTCTCTCTCTCTCTTAAGGGCTTTTAAAAGGAAAAAAATTGTGTACTTTATAATTTTGTCAAAATGGCAATTCAAATTGGCGGATAGCCAAATTTAATTAATCTATCTTAAGGGCTCTTAAAAAATATAACGATACAATATCATTAATTGGTCCAGCAAACATTTTTATTGTAATTAAGTTGGGCCAAGTCTGAAGAAATGTATTGGTTTTTACGGAAATTGCGTTAATTTTGTCAAAATGACAATTCAAATTAATGGATAGCCAATTATCTCTCTTAAGGGCTCTTAAAAGTGTGAGTATTATACTTTATAATTTTGTCAAAATGGCATTTCAAATTGGCGGAAAGCAAAATTTTATTAATCTATCTTAAGGGCTCTTTAAAGGAAAAATGTGTGAGTACATGTATTATACTATTGATACCAAATTGTATATGTAAGTAACAATTAAATTTGAAGACTTTTACAAATAGAAAAAAACGTCACCAGCTTTTTATTGAAAGAGTTCTAATTTTTGTCTGCTTTGTTTTATTAAGCTACAGTATATATTTTATTTTTACAATCCTTTTCGGAATGATGCGTTTGTGATTTAGAATTTTCAAATATCTGTACACTGCAAGCGGCACATTTGCATTTACACAGAAAGGTTCAGTTGCAAGCTATCAAATCTTAGAGAGCTTCAGGATCAAGATCGTAGGTCATTCATTCCAGTAGCAAACAACCATCACTCAGAATTTTCATCCCTTTTCGGCTGGTCAAGACAATATGGGCATGCTTATATATGCCTGTCTCCCTATCATATTACCTTGTAGTGTGTTTGTTTCATTAGCAAACGTAAGGCATATCCTAAGTTGGGACATATTTTCGGGCGCTTTGATTTTATGAATAAAGCAAATTCAACCGTGTCAGTGGGCAATGTGTCTTGTTATACACATAACTTAAGAACTTCTTTGATTTTCTGACAAGTTAATTCCTATTCTCATAGTTGTTTCTGTACACTTTGTCGATTTCCTCGATATGCTGTAGAAATAAGATGTGTCACACCATATCAGTGAATGAAATGAACTAAATGCTATTATTATACTTTCATGTTAAATACTGAAATCTGATTGGTTTAGACGCAGTTGACAATCCATTCTCGTACCCTCAGCGTTAGCAACACGCTTGGCAACGGGCCGATAGAACGAATTGTTACATGCGCGCAAATTATGCGCGTACGGTTCGCCGTTAAATTCACGTCATTTGTATATAAAAGCAGTAAAATTTTCTCTAAAATTAAGACATTCAGTATAATAAAATAAATAGTGCCTGTTTGGGAGGGTAACCGTTGAAATTGACACCCCTCGAAAACCATTGTCAACCTCCGCTTCGCGTCGGTTGACAATGGTTTTCTTGGGGTGTCAATTTCAACGGTTACCCTCCCAAACAGGCACTATTTATATAATATGAAGTTCTACAGAGGGGAACATTTTCTCTACAACAGCACTGACATGGATGTTTATCGGCTTTAAAGAGGTTCAAAGAGTCATCAGCAAGCTTAGTTGTGAGGATATGTTGCAAATCGACACTGGCAGGGTCAAGCATAAAAAAATTCCTAAACTCTTCCTCTGAATAAAGAAACAAATTGCTTTTTGCAGATTTTCTCAGCACAAACACATACACTGTATTGACAATTTTGCAAGAGATTGTTTTATCCTTAACGAAGACATAGACAGCTTTACTCCTTATACAAGGTATAAATTGACCCTAATAATGTTGAAAAGAGTAAAATTCTTCGGGTTGACCAATACATATTGCGCTTACTTATCATTATATATAAATCTGTACGATATGTTGATTTGGGGCAAACTTTGAATCACGAGCTTTTCCTGTGCATATGATGATATATTAGTCAAATTTTTTTGTTATAAGGGCGTTAAAGGAAGAGACAGACAGACACTAAAATAGTTCTTAATGCCGTACACTGTTCCCAAGTAGCCGATTGCACCTGTTATCATATAAGCGTCTTAAGCCGATGTCCTTTAAGCCTAAAACACCCTTTCCACAGTTTAGTGCAGAAAACTTCCGCTCTGTATAACTTTGTCAGCATTTTGTCGCATTTTACGAACTGACAGGATGTTCCACATCTTCTTAACTATTTCTACGGCAGATCAAAGAAATCGTCTATAAAGTGTAATAAAAACCCCCAGAAAGGTTTAGGAAAAAATCATGAACAGAGAATGTTTAAATAACAAATACGCCTAAATAATATAAAACGGAGAAAATTAACATTTTTTGTAAGGAGTGAAACTGTTTGGGTTTTTTTATTCGTTAAAGTGTTCCAATTTAATTTGTCAGATGCACATTTGTATAATATGATAATTGCACATGTTACCCCTCTAAAAGGCTTTAAAAGAGAATTATGAAATCTGTCTGTTGGACTTTTTTGAAATGCCATTTTGACCAAAATAACACCATTTTTGTAAAAGCCTGCAAATATCTTCTGACTCAGCATGCCCTAATTATGTATAGAGCCTTTGTTTGACCGGACTACAATTGTTTGTTTCATGCTTTTTTTCTATTTAAAAAACTGAAAAAGAAAGTTAGAAAATCTTGCTGTCGGCCTATTTGAAAAACGCTATTTTGACCTAATTAACACCCTTTCCGTCATAGCAAGCTTATTTGTTCAGACTCAGCACGGCTTCATTATGTTTATACACTTTGATGGACCAGCATTATAATTGTTGGTCTCATGCTTTTATCCATTTATGATGAGAAACTTTAGGAAAATTTTATGAAATCTGGCTATCCGCCATTTTGACATAAAAACGTTTTTGTGGAGACCAGTAAAATTCTTCAGACTAAGCACGCCTTTTTTGTGATTTTAAAATTTGCTAAACAGAATTATAATTGTTTGTTTCACGCTTTTTTTCCATTTAAGAAACTTAAGACTGGATGTCCATTATTATAAATCGCCATTTTTTTTCATAATTAACGCTTTTTTTTTGAAAGACAGCATATCATTCCTAACTAACCACACCTTAGTTATGATTAAAAACTTTGCTGGACCGAATAATTGTTTGTCTCAAGCTTTTTCTCCATTTTAGGAATATAGGAAGAAATTACAAAATTTTGTTATCCGCCTTTTTGATTCGCCATTTTGACCTAATTAACGCCATTTTTGGGAGCCAGCATATTTTTTAAGACTCAGCACACTTTGGATATGAGGAAATACTATGCTAGACCAATTCATTAGTGTGTGTCGTTATTTTTTTCCCACTGAATAGACTGTCCGCCATTTGGAATCGCCATTTTGACCTACTTAACGCCATTTTCATGAAGACCAGCATATTTTTTCAGACTGAGCACACTTTAATTATAATAAAAAAACCATGCTGGACCAAATAATAAATATTTGCCGTTTAAACGTATTTCTAGCGCCCCTTTTAGAAATCAGGACCAGACTATTAAGAGATGGATAAACATCACTGCCAATTTATTTTAATGCTCCTTCTTTTTCGTTTAGAAGACTCCTACAAAGCCTCCTCCGTTATGTGCCGTAATTTTCTTGAACACCTCGTAAAAGGCTTCACGCTCGGACTCGGAAGTTGCTATGAACATTTCCCTACCTTTGAATCAGATGTTCAAGTTTCTATTGATGAATCAACTGGCTGAGAAGATCCATTCAAAAGCATTACCCGAAGGTAGGTTTTCATACACTAAACATTTATAAAATATATGCTTCGATCTAAACCCTTTTATAAAGTAATGATTATGTTTATAATCTTCCTTTTAAAAAATCACAATATTGTATCAATATTGAGACTAAGCTAGAGAACTTCGAGCTAGATAAATTCGTCGTAGTCTTCAAAGGTCTGTCAAAGAAAACACAAGTACATGCAGATTTAGAACGGATTGATTTTCATAAACTGACTTAAAAAAAACGTTTAGTACAGGCTACATACAAATTCAGAACATTTGTGAAAATTCGAGAAAAAAAACCCATACCTTTAGTTTAATGTGGTGCATATTTATAATGATATTTTTGCCTCTAAGACTATAAAATATGTTTTAATGTTGGTGTTTGTTTGAGGTGGATTGCTTTGTCTATAATGATGAAAGAAATGAATTGCAAATGTTATCTCATATTCTGATTCATAAAACATGGATCTCGAATCAAATTTTAAAATTAAAAAAAAAACCACCAATTAAGTGTCTTGTTTATATTGATATTTGTTTTTTTAATGATTTAGTCATATATATTTACATGAACATGAAGTTGGGATATAGACAAAATCGTTGTATGGATTAAGTGAACATAGCTCATTCTACAGTTATATATTATTGCCATACAGAAAAATGTTATTTATGTAAAGTTTAAATACAAAAATCTGCTTTTATGTATAAAACTCAATGTCACTGAGGATCACATAGTCTACACTAATGTATGACAGATAACAATCACATGTTAAGTAATTCGAGATCACGTGAAGAATTAATTGAACTACATGTATTTACAATCTCCCAGATCTCTGATGCTGATTGTGTATGCATCATACATAAACATTATGTACATGTTTATTTGCAATCTCCCAAAGCTCTGGTGCAAAACAGCGATCTGATTTTGTATGCATCATACAGAACTGAACGTTCTGTGTGCAGCGATATTCATTTTTAATATATTTGTAACAATACCAAATATTCGAGGTAAATCACTGTTGAAAATCGAATGAAATGATGAGAACTATGTTCAATTAATAAAAGTGCAATATAAAATATTTTAGAACTTGTAGTATACAATGTCCTTATAGTACGTAATTTAAAAATCCCTAAATTAACTACTTGTCTATAAACTGAATTAAAAAATCTGTCGAAATGAATTTTTGATATCCACAAAAAATCGGACTTTCATCTTATCCATATTCATGTTATTCAAATGGAGTGTCTTGCCTAACTCGGCCGGTATACACACCTCGCATTATCTCATTATTTCATCTAAATTCAACTGCCTAGTTAATGCTTTAGTTTCAGATAGAGTGGTCAGATAAGGTGGTCAACACTGAATACTCTTGCTGTGTCAGTAATTTCCGGATGCTTTGTTTTGAAAAGTTCCGAGTTCTAATTAAGCCTTGTTGAGAAGCCACTACACCTTTTTGTTTTTTCAATTATTCTATGTAATTTGGGAAGCATTTATTTAATGTTGACAACATTGATTTAGATACCTCCTAATATTAACTAAGTCACAAACTTAAATAAAAATAAGTAAGATTAGATGGACTAGAAAAGAGGTAATATTTATGCTGACGACCAACTTGAACTTAATATTGATTGTTAATTGTTGAAATTTGTACAGGAAGGATAATCATGACAATAACGATTATCTGGTATTTTCTGCGATGATCAAATGCTCGCTTTTTCGCAACAGTTATATCCAAATTTGTTTGCTTTTTTTTTTTTGATCGCAGAAAATGACTGACGCTAATACAAGAAGTTACAAATTTTTCACATTTTTGTCAAATTTTGTGACACGCTTAAAAGTTCGGAGTATAAAAATAGCCTCGAAAAATCTAAAATGTAACATACTTTTAAAAAAAATGTCCAATTAAACAGCAAACAGCAAAGTTACTCATATCATCATTTTGGCCGTGTTGCTTCATGTAAATAAAAACGTTGTTTCCCCAGCTTAAAAATAAATTTAAAAAATACAACTGCAAATAAATATGCATGACGTGTACACGAAACAATGAAATTTCAAATTGCTTTTTATGAATCAAACTTTACGACATTTTGATTCATAAAGTTAAACTCTAAATATTAATTAATGAATCAATTATTTATAAAAGTTTTTACTTTGCAAATTTGTGTCCTATTCAAGATTTGATTTTCATCGAGATAATGATAACAACTGAATCTGTTTGTTCTATATTAATTAGGTTTATGCTGATTTGCGTTAGTTAAAGAAAAAATGTTCTTGACAGTCTCTATGAATTCTGATTATTAAATTCATTTGTATCCAAATTGACCACATTTTAATTTGAATTCAGATTTCAATGATCTAATCAAAATATATAAATTTTGCAATTAACAACAACTTCTTTTATAAATCGTCAAATGAATTCACAGGCAGTTAATATATAAATTATTGGATGGAAAAAGTAAAATCAAATCAATGTTAGATGATAGACATTAATGGGCTTTGTGTGTTGAACCAGATTTCTGTGTATATTATACTGTGTCCGAATTTGTCCTTATTTGTTTTTCTTGTTTTTCTTGATCTATGGTTTAAAATTGAAATCAAGTAGCAACTGGCGATATATTCAGAGGATATGACAGTGATAAACATCTTAACTGAAATTAATCATATATACGTGTATGCCGTTTATGTATGTTGCCTAGAATGTATTCTTGCACCTGACTGAAAAAAAATACAAACTTTTTCGGCTTTCCACTTTATTGATGTAACTGGAAAATTTACCAATTTTTGCAGTATCTTTTAATTTTGTATTAAATGTGAACCCTCAATCGATTAATACAGCTGTACATGCATTAGGACATGCGGAGGGGGTGTATAGTGTGACGTATCTCTTTTCTAGATTTTGTTTTTTAGGTTAAATGTCGCTTTAAGTTTTAACACCGTCCCAAATTAAATATATCAGATAAAAGACTGTTTCGAAGAAAAAAATCCCCCACACTTCTGATGTATATATATGTATCGTCCTATTTTATGCATACAACATTTATTCATATTAACGTATTTATTCAATATAATTTCATTGCAAATATATATTTTTTATGCTAATCAGTTCCACTGACTTGGATCCGCCAAAGCGTGTCTACGACCTTACTTTCGTTTATGCTATTTCAAAATTGAAAGTAGGTTTTTGATTAATTTTACAATAATTATTTATCAAGCATAAATGAAATTATAGTTTACGGACATTTTCTCACACGTCTTAAAATACAGAAGGTGTAAGCAGTTACTTCCTTAGTTTATTGGCAAACTGTATTCATTTATAAGGATAGAAATGCATTATCACTTTCGCTATAGGAAACATAGTTTCGTTGCTTTTATCGAAGATCCAATTAAAAAGATTGAAAAAATTATGTATTTTCAGGTACACCTTTTCTTCTTTGTGCTAGGATATGCACATGAGAATGTCAATGCATGATTCAGCAACGTGGCTAAAAAATGAAGAGGAAATGATGCCGAAAGGTTCGATGATCCCATTGAGCTACATGTACTTCTTAATGTCACCATGATTATTAACTTTATTTAATTATGACATTCAGACCTTGGTGCCAAATAATATGTGCGATTTGAGAAAATTCACTCTTCCACTTTACTACAAGTTAAAAAACAATGATTCGATAGTGGAAACGTTCTACATAGGGATGGGTGACTCTCCCAACAAGAAACCCGAAGGAGGTAAAAAAGCATGGTTTAAGCGTCGCAAAACTCGTAGCATAAGAGGCATTCCTAAACTTTCCCCATTCATCTTTAATGACATTGTTAAAAAGAATTTTAATCCATAATTATGAGTTAAGATGAGATGTTGATCTTTCTGGTGGATTCACCAACTCTCTGATCTTGTATGTAAACTGAACATAGCATTCATTTTGGTGGGCCCACCAATTATTTATTCAATAGCAGCGATAAATTAATTGTTTTCGGGGTTTCTTTGGTTAATCAACCAATTTTGTAATCTATTTTTTATGATTCGTAGAACTTGATTTCTGGTGCATCCACAAAGTAGGGTTATTTTAAATTTTGTCAATCTTTTTAGTGAAAAAGTTTTGTGTGCAAAACGGGAACACACCGTTTTGTGGTTTTTCTGTTTATTTAGTGCCATCGATAAATGTTTAGAAAACTTTTGGTGAACGCACCAACATTGTACTCTAAATTTGTTTGTAGAATTTCATTTTGGTGGATCCACAAATATTTGGATATTTAAATTCTGTCTGCATTTTTTATTTTTGATGTGTTCACCAAATTTAATCAGTACAATATTAAGACAAAACGATTTTTGCATATTTGTATTTAGGTGGAATCACCAATAAAGGTTTCTTAAAAACTGAAATATTTGAGAACATATGTTGCTATCATTGCTTTGTTGGTGGGTTCACCAATTCTTTGAATGAAATACAAAACTGTATATGGACAAATTCACAATTGATTTTTGGAGGAACCACCAAGGCCCTTTGTGGATGAGACATTTAATGCTTGTCAAAAAAATAGAATCGCCAATATCATATTATTGTTGGATCCACCAAGTTTATTTGTAAGTGAGATATTCGATGAATAACATTGGTGGAGTCACCAATATTTTGACTGTTATTGTAGAATATGAAGGTTTAAAGATACTGTAAAATGTGATTTTGTGTAAAAAAGATGGTGGGTTCACCAATTTATGTTGTGTTCAACTACAAAATTGAATAAAATTCATGTTCATTTCTGTTATTGCGTTGTGTTCATTTTTCATTTTGCACTGAAAAAAAGAGGACACCAATAGAAAATACTCTTTCTTAATAGAAACAGTTATGTGTCTTAATGAAACATTGCTGACAAGGTCATTGTATCGACCATAGAACTTTTTTTTTAAAGGATTTTTAAGACATGCAATAGACAGTTTTTAAATCAATGTATGTATAGACTAAATGGAAAACTCCTATATTAAAAAAGCAATTTAACAGGAGTGTTAATTTTCTTCAATTACAAATTTTAAAGATATCGAAACAATTTTAAAATTCATTAAGTACATCAAGTATTTTTTGTACAAGCTAACTAATTATCAGATTGGTATAAACATTTTTTGTACAAGCTAACTATTCTGAGTTTAATATATTCATCTTTGGTACAAGTTAAAGCTGACATGAATTCATAAAATTTTAATACGCATTACTTTCCTTTTATCTCCGACTAATGCCATATGAATTGTCGATTTCTATTGTTCTGCTCATCGCTACAACCCCCCCCCTAATATAAGGCCGATATCACTATTCATGCGTCATCGCATTCAGGTATTTTATTCACCCGAACACGTTACATTTGACAAAAAAGACCTGTAAAAACGCGTTTTGAAGAAAAATTATGACACCCACCGCACTTGTAAGGAATATCCAATGAACGACGGAACAAGACAGACTGAATTCCAGGCACACATATTCCAAAAATATTCAATCATTGTATAACGTTTCCTGTGTATATTATAACATCGCACATGCGCAAACGACACACTGTGGCAGATCGAGCAATGTCAATGACCGCATGGATTTTAGGACGGTGTGTTTTTGTAGAAACCGATGGAAACGATACTACGTTGTTACTTTCTTGGATTTATTATCACATATTTACTGCGTTGGATTTAGTGCCGCCAGGTCTTTAAAAAAAATATGCAGACGTTATGCACTCTGTATGAACGACACAGGGGTTCGATGTGCATGCGAAGTAAGGCAATACCATCTGTGCAAAATAATACAAATACATTGGAAATTCTTTCAAAGTATAAATGTATTTTGTGTTTTTTGATTGTACTTTTCTTTATTCATTTTTACGATCATTTTACTACATTGTGTATTTCATGCATTTAGAAGTCCGTGCAATCTGAATGCCTCTATCGGAAAGCAACCGACCGTAACTTTCTCGACCCGTATATAATACCCTAGTGGCAGCTAAGGTGCGATCGAAACTAATATGGCGACCAAATTTCTGTTTGACCAAAAAAAAAAAGAACACTCATCATAATTTAAGGTTAATTATATGGTTGCCGAGGCGCTGAACATAATTAACTAAATTTAAGCCTCCAATATCTGACTTCTAAACTGTTGATAAATTTAGCAAACAGTAACTGACTCGATTTAATAGCAATTCAGGGTTCGTCATCTTTTTCAACTACATTGAATTATCTACGTAAAGTTCAAAATACGGCCAAGACGGCTATCTGGTTACATACGTCCTCTTTACAAAAGAAATATCCCAGAGGGAGATATCATCTACCAGGTGTCCGGTGTGAGAAATTAACAATACGACGAAGACGGCTCTCTGGTTACAAATGACCGTGTTCATCTTCCCAAGTCAAGGGTTTCTAATCCGCTCCGCTCTACATGGAGAGAAACCCTTGACATGGGAAGATAGACGGTGTTATAATTGACCTGGTCAAAAAATGGCAAGGCTGAACATTTATAAGAAAATGGGTAAATTTGAAAATAATCTGAATTCATAAAAAGTAAATACTTGTTACAGTAACAAGTACCGAACTTATAGTGAGACTAAAACTGAGTGGGACCTTTAAAGGGTAAAAAACTTGCGTTTTTGCACTGAAAACAATTTGACAGTTTGTACATGTAATTTCAATAAAGTTAATTTCAATTTTTAGCATATTCAAAGAATTTATAGAAATGTACATAGAAACTTCTCTTTAAATGAAAATATCTCTGATCTTTACTGATTCAATGCCTTACATGGCTTACATATTTGATATGCGTGGTTTACCATACAAATATCAAGAATATAATGCATAATGATAATTATAGTAAATTGCGCTTGCAATACAATATGTATGAATTTGATTTTGCTTGATTAGACTACCTTTTCATAATAATGGAGGAAAACCCATTTAAAACAAATTTTAAAATATGAACTGTTTTTTAATCAAAATTACACGTCTCATATGCCTGAATTCAAAACCCACAGAGAATGTCGTCTCTTTCTATACATATACAACGATTTAATACAACTGTGGTCAATGAACGATTCAGGGTTCTTTAAAAATTCTCATTTTGTTACCTGACTTGCTAAATAAATATTAGATATCTTCAAAGATTCAAAGCTATAAGTAAATAAAAAATACAAAAAGATGTATTTGGTGTGCAAACGGAATATAATAGGAAATGATTTAAAATCCTAATTCTCTATGCCTAACAGCTTCGGTTTTAAAATATGTCAATTTAGATAATGATAGGTTAAGTTTTGAATTTGATAAAGTTTATCTTTAAATATATACTGCTACAGTTGTGTTGAATTGGGTCACATGGTTTTATAAATGCATCTAGCGAACCGAAAAGCAATTTTGTTTTCGGTCTAATAAAAGTAGAATGAGGAAGTATTAAGTTTCTGCTGTGTCAGTGCATAAAAGGTCATCTATGTTGATGCTTCGGGGAAATCAGACTGGGAAATTTGTAGGACCAGCATCACTTCACTTATGAAACGTAATGGAGATTTTTGTCACAATCGCAATTTTCTACATTGGAATATTCTACATTAAAGGTATGACGTCATTAGATAACTTTTGCAAGAATTTTTTTAATAAGGGCGTGGTAGCGAATAAAAAAGCAGTTTGTCTTTTCGAGTTTCGTACGGATACCTTCCTCGTATATACCATTAATCGTTACTACAGAGCATATTGATCAAACGAGTAAATAAATTAAATCAAATGCAATAAGCAAGAAGTATTACCTGTTACATATCTAACAGTTATAACAAATTAACGCAAGCTTTAATTAATAACGTATATTTATAAACAATAGGGAAATATATCTTTTTCTTAAATGCTTTGAAGAATATACCATGCAAAATAAAAATAAAAACATGAATACAAACCAACTATTACATGTATATACATGAAATGTTTTTTAGCTCACCGAGACGAAGTTGGGGGGAGCTTATGCTATACCCTCGGCGTCGGCGTCGGCGTCGGCGTCGGCGTCCGGACCTGGTTAAAGTTTTTGTTGCAGGTCCTGTATCTAAGTTATTACTTGTCCTATCTTCACCAAACTTGCATGGATGATGCATCTTGACCTACTTATGGACTTGAAAGACTTGGATGCTGAATCAGGGCCATGAGTTTCAGATGCTGAAGGAGGTTAAGGTTTTTGGAGCAGGTTTAAGTTTTTGGTGCAGGTGCCCTTTGATAGCAATTTCTAAGTTACTACTGGTCCTAACTTTACCAAACTTGCATGGATGGTGCATCTTATGTTACTGATGCACCTGACAGGCTTGAATGCTGAATCTGAGCCATAGGTTTCGGATGCTGGATGAGGTTAAGGTTTTTAGAGCTGGTTAAAGTTTTTGGAGCAGGTGCCCTTTGATGATTATATCTTAGTTATTACTGGTCCTAACTTCACCAAACTTGCATAGATGGTGTGTCTTATGATACTGATGCCTCTGACAGGCAGGAATGCTGAATCTGAGCCATAGGTTTCGAATGCTGGATGAGGTTAAGGTTTTTAGAGCTGGTTAAAGTTTTTGGAGCAGGTGCCCTTTGATAATTATATCTTAGTTATTACTGGTCCTAACTTCACCAAACTTATATGGATGGTGCATCTTATTATACTGATGCACCTGACAGGCATGAATGCTGAATCTGAGCCATAGGTTTTGGATGCTGAAGGAGGTTACGGTTTTAAGATCTTGTTAAAGTTTTTGGAGCAGGTGCCCTCTGATGATTATATCTTAGTTATAACTGGTCCTAACTTCATAAAACTTGCATGGATGATGCGTCTTATGATACTGATGCACCTGACAGGCTTGAATGCTGAATCTGAGCCATAGGTGCTGGATTAGGTTAAGTTTTTTGGAACAGGTCACATGTTTAATAAATATTAGTACTATTTCAAACTTGCATAGTTGATTGAACTATAATATAAATGAATCGCAGAGGTAGCTTCAGATGCAGAGCCTGATCTCCATTATCAAGGCTGCTAAAAAATATATCTTAGTTATTACTGGTCCTAACTTTACTAAACTTGCATGGATGGTGCGTCTTATGATACTGATGCACCTGACAGGCATGAATGCTGAATTTGACCCATAGGTTTCGGATGCTGGAGGGAGGTTAAGGTTTTAAGAGCTGGTGTTTTTGGAGCAGGTGCTCTCTTATGATTATATCTTAGTTATTACTGGTCCTAACTTCACCAAACTTGCATGGATGATGCATCTTATGATACTGATGCACCTGGCAGGCTTGAATGCTGAATCTGAGCCCTAGGTTTCGCATGCTGGATCAGATTTGTTTTTTTGGAACAGGTCACATATTTTATAGATAATAGCTTGCATAGTTGATTTAACTACAATATTAATGAACCGCAGAGGTAGCTTCAGATGCAGAGCCTGATCTCCATTATCAAGGCTGCTAAAAAATATATCTTAGTTATTACTGGTCCTAACTTTACTAAACTTGCATGGATGGTGCGTCTTTTGATACTGATGCACCTGACAGGCATGAATGCTGAATTTGACCCATAGGTTTCGGATGCTGGAGGGAGGTTAAGGTTTTAAGAGCTGGTGTTTTTGGAGCAGGTGCTCTCTTATGATTATATCTTAGTTATTACTGGTCCTAACTTCACCAAACTTGCATGGATGATGCATCTTATGATACTGATGCACCTGGCAGGCTTGAATGCTGAATCTGAGCCCTAGGTTTCGCATGCTGGATCAGATTTGTTTTTTTGGAACAGGTCACATATTTTATAGATAATAGCTTGCATAGTTGATTTAACTACAATATTAATGAACCGCAGAGGTAGCTTCAGATGCAGATCTCCATTATCAAGGGTGCTGAAAAAATTCTCCTATCTCAAACCTGCTTGATAGATGTGTTCGTTGTTAAATGATATAATATGATTCCTATGATATAGTATTGTATGATATGATACAATATTATATCATATATTATATTGTAAAAAGTTATATGATACGATATGATATTGTATCAATTTTTTTGTACATTATGATATGATATTGTATCATGATATTTTTATGTATAGTATTGTTTATTATGATATAATATTGTATAATATGATATTGTATTATATACTATTTTATCACATGCTATTGTTTCATATGATATTGCAACATATAATATTGTATCATAAGATATGATATTGTATAATATATATCCTATCATATGATACGATATTGTATATTATATTGGTTTATATAATATATATTATTATATCACATGAAAATGTATTATATGATATTGTATAATGTGATATTGTATCATATAATACAATATAGTATAATATGATATTGTTTGATATAATTTAGTACTATATCACATGATATTGTATCAATTGATATGATACGATGTTGTATCTAATTTTATTGTATCATATGATACAATATCATATTATGTATCAAATATGATACAATATCATACAATACAATATCATACTGTAATATTATACAATATAATATCATAATATTATGTTACAATATTGTGATGTATTATGTGATATGATATTGTATCATATATTATTATATTGTATCATATAATATCAATATCATAATATATAATTATTATATTGTATTATGTGATCAAATACAATAATGTATAACAAGATACAATGTCATTTCATATGTTACAATATCATATTTTATCATTATGTATTACAGTATTTTATTGTATTATATGATATATATTGTAGGTATCATAGGATGCAATATCGTATTTTATATTATTTATATTATTGTATTGATAAACATTGTATCATATAATACCCTATGAAATGAACATATGATTATTATACAATTTTTTTACATATGATATAGTTATACGATATTGTCTCAAAACAGTATCCATGTATATCCAAGATCATTATTAACTATGATTTTCAAATAATATGATAAAGGTGGTTTCATCACCATCTTTATTCTCTCCTTAATGTCCCTGTCTCTTATTATTATTTTTTTTTGTTCTGTTTCTTTGAATTTTTCCTTTCTCTTTTTTTTCTAAAAAGAAAAGCATTTTCATATATATTATATACCACTACTTGTTCAAATTGTATTGTAACTCTTTTGAGGGGTAATATGTATATATTTCAAAATATTGCATGTATCTATCAAACAAATATTATAAATGTATATGTATACATTACAACATATATCTATGTTTATGTGTAATACTTATACTTTGGTATGTGAATATGTGAAAGTTCAATTAAAAAAAAAAAAAAAAAAAAAAAAAAAATAAAGGTGGTCTCATAAAGATGATTCCTCATAAAGGTGATGCCTCGTCTCGGTGAGCTTTGTAATCTGTGATTTCCTATGTTTGTAGTTAAGTACCAAGTTAATACATCCATGATATTTAAATTGATATCAGTAAAAGGTAAATACCATCCATATGTAAAAAGTACCCTTTAATAGTATAGTTGTACGTTGTAATTCTTCTTCTTTTTCTTCTTCTTTTATTAAAGTCATTTTTCTACATTAGAAATTAAGGCTGATACAACGACTGAAAAACTAATAACAACGACTGAAACTCCAACAACATCTACTGAATCAGATATAATTATTTCATCAACTACAGTGTTACCAGAGACAACTGAAACAATGATATCAACAACTGAAAAACTAACAACAACGACTGAAACTCCAACAACATCTACTGAGAAAATAACCACATCGACTACGGTGTTACCACTAACAACTCAACAATTGACATCAACAACAGATAAAACAACATTTACGACTAAAGAAATTACCTCATCAACTGAGAAAATAACTACATCGACAAAGACAATAACATCAACACTTGTAGAAACGACAACACCGACTCAGGAAATAACAACATCGACTGAGAAAATAACCTCGAATGAAAGTGCGTCGACAACTATACCATTTGTCATAGAAATAACCAAATCAAATAAAAATGAAGGAGCAATCACTGCGCTAGGCACTATTGCGGGTGTCTCTTTGATAGCTAACGTGATATTGTCTATCCTGTTGTTCAAAAGGTAAGTTTTACGATAAATATCATCTGCGTGTAAAGGGTGTCTATTTTCGGTATCCAAATACTAGGAGTTAAATTTCAGTTTGCAAAATCGAGTTTTGTTCAATCATTTTAATACATGTGATAATGTGTTTCATTGGTATCATTTCTTTATTTAAGATGATATAAAAAATATCTTGTTATGATAATTTTTCTACTATGAAAAACAAAATCTACTTTAAGTTAGTTTTAAAAAGTAACATGTTATTATTTTTGTTGTAGCTGTAGACGAATATCTGGTGATAATAGTACAATGCCAATGTATGCATATGAAAATACTTTGACAAATGACCAAACAGAAATGTATACAGAACTGGGAAACAAGGAAGATGGTGGTGCATACCAGACATTAACCCGTGGAAACGAAGTCGTTTACAGCAATACAAATACATGTATGTGATATTAAGACTTGTCTTAACTTTGCTTAATACAATTTATTTCTATTGGAAAATATAAATTTAAAGGAATTGTTTGTTATATGCCTGCATTTCAGTGCGTTGTTGAACGCCAATACTGTAATAACAATAATTATTTTAAATTTGCTGAGTATTTTTTTTATATTCTCATAAAATCTAATCTTGTTCATGTAGCTACTGACAAAGCCGAATCATAGTTTTACCAGTTTAGAATAATGTGTCCGCGTATGAAATATACACATTCTTTGAACATTTAAAACCTGACTTCAAACCCTTTGTTTAGCAGTGTTTAGTTCATAAAGTGACACCGTTTATGAAAATATCTATAAAATATAATACTTCGATGATAAATACGTTTAAGGTTTTAATTATTGGCCATGGAAACCCTGTTTTGATGAATTGCAACTGTAATTTGCTTTTCAATGATTTGAATACTGATATTTTTTTATTGTCAAAAGAAAGTAGCGGTTGTGTAGTTTGAGTCGGCCCAAAATTGGTATACACATATACAACGATTATTATTGAATATAGCATGATACACAATGTATTTGATGTTAGAAATCAAACGACTACACGTATGTCATTATTATTTAAAAAAAACAATAATAAAAAAAAACTTACAAAGCTATATCAATCTAAAGCTATCGTTGGTTTTCTTTGTTCAAATGAGATGCATGTACGGAAATGTAGCTTTTCAAAAGACGTACAGTTTTGCAGATGCACGTTTACAAATATGTTTATAGCCGGCATCCTATAGTTTGACCTGGATAGGATGGGGCAGGATTCATCCGGACACATGTTGCACAGAAACTGACGAGTTAGAATGTCTGAGCAATACCACCTGGAAATTGAAGAGAGAGGAAAAAGATTTACCCGGTCATGCGTCAGGCCAAGAAAGATAAAAAATCGCACAAAAATAGTCCGTGATGTCTTGTACATAGAGGGAGAGGTGTACACTTCACCATTCGAATCCGCCCCTCAAATCTCCTCTACGCGGCAGACAGGACCTAGCCATGAAAGTCAACAAACTCGGCGAGGATGGGACCGGCAACCAAACAAAAGGCAGCGTAAAGAATCAACTCTTTATCATTCTTTAAGTTGATAGAAATTCACTGCAGAACGAACAGTGACAAGTGTTAAATTATACAATTTGAAGTTTCTCTCTGTAAATGTATGTTGCGTTAAAAATAAGTTAAACTATCAAGAATTAACAGAATTTATTACGAAATACGATCTGATATGTCTTACTGAAACCAAAACAGACGACTGTGATGATCATAATTCAATACCTGGTTATGAAGCATTTCAAAAACAGACGCAATGTAACATATACCTGCTCTGGTGTAATCATCATAGTGGTCAAGGATATTATTGTAAAATTTGTAAAAATAATGATGACAGATTGTGAATGTGTGGTTAGACAAAATGTTACTAAATTTTTATGAGGATCTATTGTGCGGCGTTGTTTACATACAACCCGAAGGTAGTAAATATGCATCACCTGACTGCTTCTTAGAAATAGAAAACGAGTAATTCAATATTAAAAATGAATCTACATGTTTATTCCGTGAGTGACTTTAAGCCAAAGTTGGATATTTAAACGATTTATTTATTTCTGATAATTTTTTTAACACAATTAAATAGATGTAAAGATATTTTTGAATCGGACATTGCTGAACGGACATTGGTAATTGAAAGCTGTCATGTTCCGCTTGATAGAACTGTTCAAGATACCACTTATATAATTATGGATATAAACTGATTGAATTTAAAAATAATGTAATCTACATTCATATGGTAATAACCGATTTGGCAGTGACAAAAATGTATGTGGGACAACGTGTAAAAACAGTAGTACCGTGGACAATGTCCTCTTTACATGTACTACTAATACATTTAGAATTTTAAAGGACTTCAATGGTAGTGTTTTTTTTCATTTTTTTCCGGATGGATACAATCTTATATGTTTTTTGTTTTTACAAATTGTAACAACGAACCCACCCATTGCTGTACAGGTGTAAAATTATGGTGTATTAATGGAATCAAACACCATGACACTGGTAGACCACCCCTTTAACCTCTTCTACATAACACAAGCAGTATAGGAGTCTACAAATGAAGTACATGTATAAACTACGGCATAAATGAAATCATCAAATTACCAGTTATTTAGACTTGAACTCAAAATTTATGCAGCGACACAAGTAATAGTTGATCAGTATGCAGTCTTTGAGGCTGGCGATCAGTTAATAAAGGTGTGAGAGACAAAAAAGCACCACATATTTTGAAACCTCAAAGCTATCACTCTTTTTATTTCTAGGTTACGTATATTATACAGTGCACTACATAAAAGTTTAAAATCGGCATAGCCACGTTAACAACAAAATGTTTTGACTGACCCTGTTCATTGACAGCAAGGTGTACTTGCATGATGCGAGCTGAATGATGGTGATGGCAATCTAGTTGTAGCTACATGTATTAACAATATAATGCTACCTAGCAAGGATATTTGTATTGCTTTGGAAAATGTTTTAATTATCTGCAAGGACAGTCAACGTGCCTGACAAACAATTTCATTTAAAAATTGTTCTGATAAATTAAACATGTTAAAAAAAACTGATCATGTTGATAGTTAAGACAGGTCAGCAAAATAGTACAAAATTAGAGATATTAATTCTCACAGCAACCTATACATATTGTATCATCTTTTTTGTTCTAGACCATAATGTTATATATACTGGTAATATAACTAATTATGACACACTATTATATTGAAGTTAATCTAATTTTAAATAAATATTAAGGTTCCTTAATTTCAATGTAAATAAGCTGAGCAGTAACATTTTTATTTAAAGCCACATGGATCTGCAATTAGAAAAAATACTTTAGAGCATTTTGTCAGAGTAAAAATTATTTCTATTAATTAATTGGTACAATATGCAAATAACAAAACAATGATCATGTGTTGATGTCATGTAATTGTTTACATATATGAAATCAAAGTACTGAAGTACTGACGGGAGTTGATTTTATCGATTATTATTTATTTTAGAATCAACGATATGTTATTTAGCATGACAAGTGATTTCTAATCTCTATTCAAATTATGCACATTTTTATAATATGAATTCTCGGACTTTTCCGACAAGAATTTCGAGAAAACCCCATATGAATCATGTTGAATGTGTAATATTTAAAAATATAATTTATTCCATCAAACTATTATCAGTAATCGAAATATTTCTAAAAATTGTACACATGTCTGGATTCAAGCAATATTGAACTCTAGTATCGGTCAACCAGACGCTCGGCTGTCTCCGTTAATCACCGACTACCAAGAGAGACTCTCTGCTTGTCGGAGATTTACGGAGACAGCCGAACGTCTGGTTGAACGCTCTGGCGTAGGAATACATACGACTACAAAAAATATCAAAATTGTTCGTACTATTTAAAATCTAACTATTTTCAAGGTATTTATAAATACGTTTTCTTGAAAAACAATGGTTCAGCATACATTACACCGCATTTATCTATTATTTCAATAACTAATTCTTGTCAGCGGTGATGATTTGTGCTTAGGTCCAAACACTGTTTCACTTTCGGTTTGCCAGAGTAACTGCATAGGAGAGTTGTTTAAAATCAACTCCCAAAAATGACAATAACAAACCGTCAACCATCTCAAAAATCCATAAAACGAAATACAATTTCAAAGCAGAGCAACATGGACCTCCAAGATAGAGGTAGGATCAGGTGCCTAGGAGGAGTGAGCATCCTCTGCTGACCGGTCACACCCGCCGTGTGCTCTTTGTCGTAATCGGGAAAATAAAAACAGCAAAAGTCCGTGGACAATTAGGTAATTAATTATGGTCTAACAATTAGTATGAAAAACGTCAGTCAGCATGCGACTCAGTGGAAGATTGTATTTGCTGACAAGGTCGTCGTATCGACCATAGAACTTACGAAAAGATGACTTTAAACGAGACTGTTGATAGTCCTGTTTTATCAACTTGTTTGTCAGTAGCTTGCCTCGTCTTAGAAACTGTTCATACGAAGAGCATGCCCTTGCGTATCGAATTAACTGAGAGACAAAAACACCATACGCAGGTGATGAAGGTATATTGCTACATAAGTAAGGAAAGTTGACTATGGAAAAATTGAAGTCCTCGCGTTTATCATAAAGTTTTGTTATATAACATATATCATGTAATACATGTATATATCAACACAGTCTAACACAGTTGCACTACTTATCATCTACATTGTTACATGTATGGTGTCGCTGATTAAATAATCAATGTGGAAGGTTGTGTATTCATGTTAAATCTAATATCTGATGGGGAAAAGCTGATAAATCGCCATCGCTTTTCAGTCCAAGACGTTTTTAACAAGTGGGATTAAAATTATATGCTTTTAAAATATTCTTTAATATAATATATTATATGCAAATAAAGTATTGACATTTTATCTTTTTGTAATAAAATGATATGTTAGTGCGTTGGTTAAGTAAATAAAACTTCATAATTACATGTATTTACAACGTGGTCGTAGGAAAACACATCTCGATCCGTACATCACTTTGTGATTACAGCTACTGCGTTTACAGTTTGGTTTACATTCCTTATCATACTGTTTGCGTTAGTTTATGGAATGATTTGTCCAATACTTGCTATATCTCCAGCATACTTCGATATCCACACGCATAGTATCACTCCACAACATCTCGGCGCACCTGTTTACATCCATGCTTGCCATTTTGCTAGCAGCTGAAAATAGTCGACGCGTCAAAAATCGATACAAGCGTCAGAAGGGGGCGGATCGGAACCAAACGACAATTAATGTATTCATTGAAAATAAGTAAATAATGATCATTATTACACAGTGAGGGGTTTGATATTTGATTTAACTCTCTTTAACAAGAAATGAAATCCAAAAAGTATTCAATTACCATTTATAGATGTTATTTAGATTAAATTGCATATCTAATAAATACTCATTAGTTCAAAGTTCATCAAAATAAGCCCCGCATCCAAATTCCAGCCT
Source organism: Magallana ariakensis (assembly GCA_020458035.1). NCBI lineage: Eukaryota > Metazoa > Mollusca > Bivalvia > Ostreida > Ostreidae > Magallana > Magallana ariakensis. The sequence goes on along the minus strand of CM035812.1, from coordinate 48,293,113 downwards.
TAACTGAGCTGCGTAACGATGTTGTTGGTTTCGATGAGGTGCTAAATGAACATATTTCGGCAACAGTTTCTTTATTTCTACCTTAATATTGTGCCGTCATGTGTTTTCGATAGTCATGTGTTTCCCATAGTCTATTTTGGTCGCGTGAGTTAACTCCAAAATGGCGTCATTTTTTTAATAACTTGAAACACCGGACGTACGAAATCTCTTGTTGTCTTTATACATATAACGTGCGAGTACCCATTATTGCCGAAAAATACACAAGTTTTCTCTATTACACTTTTCATGTAAGCTGTCATGTAAAAAATTCAATGCAAATCTCTGCATTGTTAATTTATTTAATTTGAATAATTATTTTTATTTTATTCTCATCAATATCGACTTACTTCTGATTAAAAATAAACCCTGTCCATTACCTTTGATTAACAGCAAGTCGAGTACCCATTATTGCCGCTTATATCTTTTCGTCATTTTTCAGTAGTTAATCGGTAAAAGGTCAAAATTTTAAAAGAATCCAACAAAATAAGATAAAATGTAAGAATACATCATAAAAAATTATATCATAAACGCTAATCAATCATTTTATAAGCAAAACTGTTTTCGATGTCTCTGCGGCCTCATGCACACAAACAGAGGAACATGTGCTTCACATGTCTCGAGACAAATTATTAAAAAAAAAATAATGAAATGAATTGTATATTTATTAAAAGCTTTTTAAAAATAAGTTAATGTGTCCAGTAAAAGAAATAATGTCTGTGAAATTTAATAGCAACGCCTCTAAGTTACACCGCAGGTGCGCGGGGATAAAACTTTGATCCGCCTCAGGTTGCAGACAAAATGGCGTCTTACAAGCAAGCAGACGCTCGGTTTACTTCGTTAAATATTGTGCAGTAGAAATCGTATCTTGCTTATTTTTGTCAAATATCATAACACTGAGGTAAATATTCTTCGAATTTGGACCTAACAAAAAATGTCCTATCATCAAAGTGGATTACAAATACAAGTCAAACATTCAGTGGCATGTGTCATCGCACGGATACAAATGGGATGCGTTTTCATAGGCTTACCTTTCTCATGGTGAGTTCCGAGATGTTTGAAATAAATCTTCTTCGTTAAAACAACGAATATATAGAGGAAATCTTGTTGTTTTTATACAATCGGCAATAATGGGTACTCGGCAATAATGGGCACTCGCACGTTATACTACCAAAGTTATGATGTAAAAATGTTAAAATCACACAATTTCTCATGTGACTTATAACAAACTAATTTTTACTATTATTTTAATTAAAGTCACTAACATTGCCTAAAATCTTAATTGTAATATTACAGTATCTGACATTACTTATCGTCAGGTCAAATAGACCTCTGATGATTTATTTACATGCTAAGGAGCGCCTGCGGGTATGAATTAAGCTTCTTCTGAAATATAAACGTTATTAATATTCATACAAATGACGGTATTGTAATTAAGTGGTAAAATGAAGTTATGAGGATAATTGAATATTTGGAAAATTTAAGTTGAAATCAACGCTTAGAAAACATTTCAAAAATATTTAAGAATATATATTTAAAAGGTTCGGTCACATTTATTTTAACTATTATTGAAAAAAAATGTTGATGAACCAAACTATCGGAAACATATGACGCCAAATTCTATGGTCGAATGCGGCATTATGGTAAGGCATTCCTGTTAATGAAAGACGCTGTACCTTATGTAAAAATAATCATATAACCGATGAAATGCATTTTGTGTTAGAATGTAATGTCCTTTGATGTATCAGGAAAAAAAATACCTAGTACCTAGATTTTGTGAAAGACCAATTTCATTGCTTGAAAAACCATCTTCACAAAACTTTACTTTAACAGTAAATATACTTACATGTAAAGATAAACAGATAGGCAAGGTAACCTTTCACTTTAATATAATTAACGTAAAAATACAAAAGTGATCTTTACAATTGCCTTTATTTATATTATACGAAAATTTCACCTTTCACTTAACATTAACTTACATAAAGATACCAAGTTGTTCATTTTTGTGTCACCTATTATGTGATATGAAAATATTACCTTTACTTAAGGAGGTTGGCACCTGAAATAATAGTAATGTCAATCATCCGAAAACCACTGGGATATAAAGATGGGGACCTAAAATGTTCATTTATTTTATTTGTGACCCATGTCACATGCCATTTTTTGAAAATATTGGGCTCCAAACAGAAATGATAATTTTCCTGAAATTTTTGCTAAAATTTGACATGGAAATTGATAATTTGAAGAAATCAAACAAATATTTATAGTTTGAAATATTATTTAGTTATGATTTTTATACAGTATGAGGTTGAACACATGTAGTGACTATAAAAGTAAAATCTAAGTCAAAGTTTAAAAATTCTTGCTCTACTGGTGGCTTCAAAGCCCAGTACATTAAGATCACACAACAGATGTTACAAAATTTTGGAGTAATCAAATTATAACGCAAATAAAAAAAATTATAGTAATGTCATCTTTTCAAAACGTTGCATACAAATAGACATGCATTTATTGTCTCATTTAAAAGTAAAACAAGTAGGGGTCACATCTCAAAAATTTGAGATATAGCATGAAATAAGCTAATTTCAGGCCAAAATTGGAGTTAATTTTTTCTTAACTTCTATGAAATATAAGCTAAATATGCCAAAATATATCGATAGAAATATTAAAATAATGTTTAAATATGTTTATTAGAACATCATGTATATATCATAATACACAAACTATCCAGAAGTTTGGTCTGTGCTGAAAATTAGGAAGCTAAAGTAACAGTACTCTAAAACTAATGAGCTATGAAAATTGTTCATTTCTTTCTTGAAAACCTTCCGCCACAAAATATAGTTCCTTACTAAACTCTGTAAAAATGAAATTTTTTTGAAACAATTTTATTCAATAAAGTTTATTTGGCATTGTAAAATATAAATATACTACTAGAATTAATATGTGATGCAGAATTGTCAGACTAGAGGTGACCCAAATTAGCTACCCAAAACCTGAGGAGCGAACCTCTTTAACTTAAATGTACGTAAATATACAAATATCACCTTTACAAAGATGAAAAATATCTAAATGTAGTAATATTATTTAAAGAAAGCGTAAATATACAATTTGGTAGATATGCCATTAACAGTTTGGTAAAGGTCCTAAAATAAGAGCTTTTTATGAGTCCTAATTGACAACTACTGCGCTCTAGCATCTATAAAGCTATTTTTGCAAGCAGTGAACAACTTTTAAGTTTTTGAATTAATGTCTACTTTAAAACTTAAAAACCTCAAAGCACTCTGTTCATTTACACTCAAAATTTATGAATCAGTCTGTCCTTCTTAAACATCTGTACATTTTATCTTCACTTTTTGCTAAAATTTATACATGTACTGTACCTCTGACATTGTATCTTATTTGTAAATATTTGAATATATGTACATCACGTTAACGGTTTGTTAATTGTATCATTCCCCTTTCCTATCATACAATGTAACTACTTCAGGTGTGAATCTGTTTAAATTTGCAGATTTATTTTGTAAAATACCTTGACCCCGCCCCCCCCCCCCCATACCTAAAAATGTCAGAAAAATCATAAAGATATAAAATTAGTACATACATGTGGAGAAACCAAAATTTTAAATTAAAAAAAAAACCAAAACAAACTAGAACCAAGCTCGTTGCGAAGCAATAAGTAAGTCCCGCTGTTGCAACGTGACGTGACTTACTACAAAATTGATAATTTGATTGATTCTATGTTAAATGTGTAAGCCCTTACTATGAGAGACAGCGCTTTCGGTATGCATCAGTTTGTTTCGTGATGACGTGTTTGTGAAAAACATTTGCTTGCGAATATGGCCAAGTAATGCGTATATCAAAGTTACTAAATATACACTCGAAATAATAATAAGGGATATGTTTTGTATTTATATAACTTATAGTGTATCATGTCTGAACTTTAGTCTTCGATTAGTTGAAAGTAATGTCTTGGGTCAAGATATCCTGGCTCCTAGGGCTTAGATAGTTATATTTGTTAAGGGACTGTCTGATCCTTAAATATTATCAATCCAATTCCTTTTAAATTGGAGATTTTAATAGAAGAAAGTGTGAAGCATTATCCCCAATTTATTGCATGTCAATATTTAGATCCGCCTACGTAGTCAACCTAACAATTGTGTATAGTTATCCCCTTGAATGTCCTTTAGCCTCCTTTTTATTTAGCGACTCGTTGAATGAGGTTGGTTAAAATTTTTGGTGTTTATTTTATAAGATACCATAGCTAAAAATTAAACCACCCACAACAACCCCGAAGAATGTGATTTTTGGGCTTGTTTGTTTATCTATTTAGCTGTTGTTATAGGTATCAACGATCTCGGAAGGTATGCTGTGATGCTTTCCAGGCTGATCTAGCAAACTGGCATAAAAGCAGCATATTACATGTACCAAGCTTCCCAGGGCCAATGATTTATACAAGTTGAACTTGCCGAATTTGTTGTGTGCTAAAAACGGACGGTACGGCTGTTATGCATTCACACTGATGTAGCATAGTGGCATGAAAGCAACTATCTGCTTGTAAATATTACCAAGCGTTGACCTCTGCACCTGTCAGGGTCAATCCTTTCTACATGTTGAAGTTGAATTTGTTGTTTGCTAAATGGGAACTTTGAACTTGTATGTTGTTTGAACTTTGACCTTTAAATTTAAGCTACATTTTTGGATGTTTAGCTGTTATGTTCTATATCCATATGTTTTTGGGGCTTGCTCTTTGTTTGGCGGCCTATTGTCCATGTTGATTATTGATTTGATTTGATAATTGATTTGCACTTGTGCCCACAATATCGCCACGTCATCAAAACAAAAGATCATATCAAACCCCTGTCTATGATAAATTTTTCTGAGATAATAAAATCCTGATTGTTTTTTGGTGGTTTTTTTTTTGTCTTTTTCTTGAGCGATGGTAAATGGCCTACAATTTCTGAATGAATAAACACATATTGATAATCTTTATGAAAGAAATTATTTTTTTCAAAAGTATATCGCTTGTGAGTTGTTCAATCCTTTTCTCTTGTAAATAACATCATATCAGAAACTCTTTTTACGTCCCGTTTAGTGTTTCGCGTTTAAGCGGCTTCCGGTAGATTTAATTTCCATCGTGCGTATGATTAAAACAATTGCAACTTTTCGGGCCTTTTTGACAAATGAAAAAAAAAACCAACTGTATTACATGAACGTAGGAGTCCACGATAATCCACCTTTTTATATAACCTAAATATACCACAGAAAAAACCCCAAAATATTCCAAGTTTTTTTCGGAGCTCTGAAGGAAAAGCCAGGAAAAATGCGATTGATGAATGAAAACATCCGCACAGCCATTGGACAGATTTGAAGCAAACCCCCTTGCGAGAAATGGCTTGCTCGATCATATGTACACTATTCTTTCAATATATACATGTTTATTACTATAAACGAAAAATTGAAGGGGGTGAAAATACAACAATGACAAGTATTATGCGCGGTTCCAGAATTTTTTTCCAGGGAGGGGGTCCGAGGGATAATTAAATTTGATAAGGGGGGGGGGGGGTTCCGAGGCACATTTTCGGCAATTTTACTTTGTACATGTAAACTTAAGCAATTTAAATTTTCAGGAGGGGGATGTGTGTCCGGACACCCCCGACACCCCCCCCTTTACTTTTAGATCCGAACAAGAGCATAATTAGCTAGTATTTACATGTACAGTGCATCGAACGACTTTATAAAAAGAGGTTAAAAAGGATGTGCGACCATTCTGTATATTTAAGGATCTAAATGTAAACATTTAAAATGTTAACGCTTAAAATGTCTTATTTCTGCCCAAAACTGACCCAAACGTTTGTCACAAAATAAGAAAAAGCAATAAATATGAGGTTTCACGTTTTGTGTTGTATGCAAATTACGCATACAAGAACCTAACAATACATTTTTAATCACCAATACAGCTGTAAAACAGCGGAGCGGCATACTTTTTTAAAAGATTTAAACATTTGAAAAAATATGAAAAGGGTTCATTGGTTTCCTCTCTACAACCATATGTTGAGAAAAAGGTTTGATCTTGCACATTAATGTTGTACATTTGCCTCAACATATAGTACCCTAATTTTATCAGCAGGGGATCTATATTTTTAGAACAAGAAACTAACTTAGAAATCCTGTGTCTATGAAGGCACATTGATGTAATATTTTTATAGAAAAAAATATCAATTCAAAACAAACTGTGTTGAGTTAGACATCTCTATACCAGTCCCAAGTTTGTTCTATAAGTATGAATTCAATTAAATTAAAATACATTCTTTTTAGAAGCGGGGCAGGGGTCCTAAAAACGAAATGTCTGAAATTTAAAATATATGCATATTTTCAATAAAAATATCACTTCAATGTACCTCCATAGACACAAATATATCTCGTGCCGACGGATAGTTTCTAAGACCTATTTTAAGAATAGGTTACCCTATTTTGAGACAAAGTTACGTATCTTAATCCTAGATAAGTAAGCCTCGACCTTTTCTCAACAAATTGTTGTAGATTGGACACTAAAAACCTCATTTCATATTTTATTCAAATCCGGTTCTTTGGATCAAGTTACTGTTACAATGAAAAAAATTATTATATTATCTTGTCCTTTTAATTTTTTTTTATTACAGAAGTATCTTTTCAAAATCAATTGACTGATATTTACTTACATAGCTGCTTTTTTAATAAAAATGAATCGCGTAAATTTACTTACCTTGTCATCGGTTATTTGCAAAACTATTTTGTTAAAAGCCATTCGGATTGTGCACACAAGTACTCTGAAGTTGACATTAAAAAGATGCTTGAGTTTCTGAAAGACAACATCTATGTATTTTATGGAAACCAGGCCTTCCAACAATCTGTTGGAATTTCCATTGGTACCAATTGTGCCCCTTTGTTAGCAGACCTATTTTTGTATTCATATGAAGAAGAATTTATTCAAAAACTTGTACGTGAAAAAAATAAATCACTCGATGTGGCCTTCAACTCAACATTCAGGTATATCGACGACGTATTATCATTTACCAATTGTTACTTCCATACCTACGTTGACTCGATATATCCCAGTGAAGTTGAAATAAAAGATACCACAGGGTCTGCGTCATCTGTTTCATATTTAGATATTTTACCTGAAATGGACATTGATGGTAACCTAACAACAAAACTTTATGATAAACGTAATGACGTCAATGTTTCTATACTTATGTAGCAATATACCTTCATCACCTGCGTATGGTGTTTTTGTCTCTCAGTTAATTCGATACGCAAAGTCATGCTCTTCGTATGAACAGTTTCTAAGGCGAGGCAAGCTACTAGCAAACAAGTTGATAAAACAGGACTATCAACAGTCTCGTTTGAAGTCATTTTTTCTTAAGTTCTATTGTCGATACAACGACCTGGTCAGCAAATACAATCTTCAACTGGGCTGCATGCTGACTGACGTTTTTCATACTAATTGTTAGACCATAATTAATCACCTAATTGTATACGGACTTTTTCGTTTTTCCCGATTACGACAAAGAGCACTCGGCGGGTCTGACCGGTCAGGAGAGGATGCTCACTCCTCCATGGCACCAGGTCCTTCCTCTTTTTTAAAGAGTTCCGTGTTCCACAGTGTATGAACGGAAGTGTACAGTTTTGGGTAGCGCTGATCGTCGAAGCTAGAGAACAAGTAGCGCTGCGTACAGTATTTTCATCGTAGATTGAAAATACGTAAATAACTAAAATCTGGACCGACAGTGTCTCGACTTTATACGGAAGTAAACTAGAATAAGTTTATACTCATCATTTACATCCTTAAATAATAAAATATCTCTTTGTAAAAAATCGTTTTGGATCAAAACAGTACAAAAATTCAATAAGAAATTAAATCACAATATCTAAAGAAGTGTTTCTCATTTTCTTTGACAAAAAATAATGTTTCTTGTAAAAATATTTCCCTAATATGTTAACTTTGAGGCAAAAAAGTAACATGTATAAAGAAAGCAATAAATTCATCGAAACTGAAGTTTTCTGACCATACCTCGATATTGTTTACTGTACGCTTAGCTCTTACTTGTCTGTACGGGTAGTTCTGTTTTGCAGTTAAACAACTGTACGCGTAGCTTAGAACATTACAATGAACTATTCTACATGTAGGTTCCCACTGTCGTGCGATAACTAACACTACGATTGACAAATCGAAACTAATCGTGGAATTTCTGTATAATTTAGACTTAAGTACATGTACGATGTGACGCGAGTCGATACGTCCTTATGCGATTTATTGACCTTTGAAACAGTAAGTTCCAAATAGATATATTTCAGGGGATACAATCTCTCACGATCTCATTGCCCGTTTAGATAAGATAATATACGTTTCGATAAAATTGCCCACATATAATTCAAGATGTGACCTCGATATGATCCGAACATCCCAACACGAGCCCCCGATTTGTGTACGTGCATATAAATAGGTTCGTGTATGTTCCGATACGCTCATTACGAACCGATGTCCTCTGTTGCGATGGAGCATGATGATGATCGCGATTCTTTTCACAATATAAATGGAAGATGACCAGGATTTGAGTTACGATTGGACCCCGGCGGCCATATCTACATGTATAAATATAAATAGCCCGAATGAATGACCATACTGACAAATCTCAACAATCCCGATCGCCACGACAGACCCCAAGATCTTTTGAGATTTGATACGAATACTACGATTACTATTCGATTAAGACAACGATTGTAATGATGAATTAAGTTTGTATTTTTATTGTTATATGCCACAGGCGCATGATGCAGATTGAAGGATGATTTTTATTAGAGAAAGTTGTAGTGCGCCGTATTTGTTGAATCGGTTGTAAGCTTAGATGTTGATATACTGATCGGGAGACGGAGAGGATCGCAAAATAATTTTACCTATGAGTTTCATGTGAAACTTCTAGCTGATGCGACAGATTTAAATAAATAAAAGATGGTGGCGATGTGTACCTTGTGTATTATTATGTAGACAGTTATTTTTATTATGAGAAAAATATATAACGTCAGGTGCGTGTGCTATATGCATAAATTTTTTTGTCTGGAGCACAATACTGTACATTTCGGTAGTTTTTCTGCAATAAACATATGTTTGCGTGGACGTCTCAGAGTAGACATTATGTTGTGTCGCAAAAAAATTGAAAGAAACGTTGATGTTAATAAAATAATATTTAATACACAGAAAAGCTGATGCATGTAGGTCATACTCGAAGGTCATTTCGCTTACCTAAACAACATTACACGCATGAAATGATTCAGTATATGAAAGTTATTTTTTAATGTATTCATCTTTGTAAAAATATGCCTTCGGAGTTCTTTTTGCAATTCCTGTCTGCCCCCTCCCCCATCTTTGAAAACAATGCAACGTATCTGTGACAAAAAACTAGCTTTCCTTGATTTCACGAAGAATCCCTCCCTTTTCAAAGGATTATTGTAATAAATATTATTCCGCTAATAACTTTTTCGTAACATTGAAAATACATGTATTTCTTTATTATCCATTATCTAAATATCGTATAACAATAATCAACAAAGTAAACTCCCATGCTCAGAATAAACTATTTGCATCAGTATCTTAACCTGGGAGGCGTAAGGATATCAACCATTATTTCCCTAAAGATTCACCCCAATACATATACATGTAGGTAAGGAAAATCATTTCCGAATTCATCTTTGAAATTAAGGATGATTCTGCCTGCGACGGATGTTGAAAATAATAGATAAAGAACAACATGTAAGTTATATGGCCCCTACGTCACCAACATTTTGAAATTACTCAACTCAGTTCTCGACTCAAATCTATGAAAGACGAGTGCATAATACTGAGGTAATCTAATTCTATCAGTTAGATTAGGAGCTCCTGATTTCCCCAACATTCGTAATGATACGAGGCAACATGAATAATTACTGTATGTTTAACCATTTTGTGGGTGGTAATTTTTAAACACATAACTATATATTGTGAAATTCAATACTGTAGTGCAACCTGCAATTCTCTGGAGGTAACTAGCATGCACCAAACACCAAATGACAACAGGCACCTAAACTAGGGATTCTTTTAACTCCTAACACCCTTTGCGCCTTATAATTTTTCTCAAATTATTTGTGGTGATTACATGTATTGGGTTATTTTACTTATTGGGGGGGGGGGGATCGCAACAACAATATTTGTTTTTGATCATTGAAAAATTATTTTAAAATAGTCCATTCATACCATTGTCATTCTGGTTAGTTAACTTACCATCCGAAACCAAACTTCTCCAAAACAAACTTCACAATGCTTTTAACAGCACTACCCATACAGTAAAATTACAATGCTTTTGCGCGAGGCGTACACTATCAAATAATCAGAGCTCGTGATATTCTGGTGATTTTTTTTACTTTAATTCGCAACAGCATTAAAGCAAGGTCAGGTTTTTCTCTTGAGATATATATCTACCTTTACATGCCCTCAATTCAGTTGTAATTATTCTATTTTGTGCAAAATATTGATTTCAATCTTGAAGAGTGACCCTGGATATTTGTCACACTCATATTTTCACTGTTTACATGTTTTTACATATTTTCATTCAGTTTCATATAAAGCGTTTATTTCAATATTTCACATTGACCATAACGATGATTTTATAACTCCAAATCTATAATTTATTAAACTGTGAATTTGCAATTGTCTAATATAAGATTTTATTTTTTTTCATTCTGTTTATTTTTAAAATCAATGGTTTTGAAAGTGGGAGATTCCTTAACTATTTTATAACCAAGACACATGTACTAAGCAAATTCTTTTTATTGTGACATTTGGCATTGTTTTTTTATCCTAAGTCAATTTTGTGTCTTCTTACACTCATTTTTCTTTGATGTCACTAATTTCTTTGTTATCCAATATGTGTGAAGCAATTTACTGTCTAAACACCAGGTGTCATACATAGACTCTTATTTACTCAAGTTGAGCCCCTTTAGCAAAAATGTAGTTCCTACTTAGTGTGAATTATCAATACGCGTTAATCGTCTTTTTACTTATATTTTTCTAAACCTACGCAATGGTCACTAATGTCATTGGTCAGTTTTTCAAGAACTAAATTTTTCCGACAGGCGAGAGTTGGGCTATGCGCGTCACTTACTAGATTGCGCTCTTTGAATAAATACATATCTTCATCGCCCACTCTCTGCCTCTTTTTCAAGGTATGTAAAATTATGTATTGTACGTTTTATATTGCGTAAACTATTTTATTTTATTTCATCATCAGTATTTCAATCTAAGTTTTATTATTAGAAAAACTCAATATTTTTATATTTTTTTTTCATGGTATAATGTTCATTGATTTGTATGTGTTTATAGGTAGCGATACTGTTTTATAGCTTTTTATGGTCGCACGCATTTTAAAATTATTTTTTTTTTCAAAATTTTAGTTTTAATATTGTAATTAAGTATTAATAAATTAACTCGGTTTTATTAAGAGCCACTCGGCACATCTCGGCGCTCTATGTATTTTACGGAATCAGCCGAGGTTTGCCGAGTGCTTTTAGAACAATTAGAACTCTTTTATGTAGGGAGATAGGCTTTTTGTTATTCGTTAGCTAATCGTTCATGAAGCAAAGATGACGCGCAAAAATCCTTTTCTTAATACTGTGTAAGTGTTTTAATTTGTTTTAACATGAGTTAACTATTATTTTCATTATGATTATGTATACATATTTAGATCATACAATTTAAGATCGTGCGATCATTAATTTATAAAGTTTCTAATGTAAACAATGTACTTTCACTTTCATTTTCACTGACATCTTTAAGTCAAAAACTTTTATGATCTAAACAGTTACAGAATCAGTTCATTTGTTTTTAATGTTGTTTATTTTGTAATTAACTAATGGTCTCATTTTATTGATCGAGTTTTTATTTCATATTGTTAAACGAGACCGGGTTGTTTTTATTATAAGACTTACTAGATTGCGCTCTTTGAATAAATACATATCTTCATCGCCCACTCTCTGCCTCTTTTTCAAGCTTCTCGGATACAACCTATTTAGGATCGTCTAAAGAAGTAAACATTGTCTCCAAAAGGATAGGGAAAAACAATTATATCTACCCAAACCGTGCGAGACACAAAGAGAACGGTTGAGACATATTGATCATCAAAATGTTCACTTGAAAATCGTGTTGCATAAAGAATATATACAACTTTTATACTTATTGGTTCAAACTCTGTAAAATTGACAGTATTAATAAAAAGAAAATTGATTAGAATATAATAACATATATTATTAAAACAGTAACTTGACCTAAGGGATCGGAAAACGTCGAGTCGCCAGGCGCGGATCACCAGGTCAAAAGACGCGAAGCGTCAAGTTTGATCTGATAATCTGCGCCTGGCAGAGGCATGCTCCGCCTCTTTTGATCAATTTATTGTTACAATAATATAATATTACATTGTTTATTTCAAAATTTTATGACGTTCTTATACACAAAGCTTTTTTTTAAAACGCGCTAAACTTCAAACGTTCATAAATGTGTACTACGCCATCAGTTTCAGAGAGTGGTGATACCGAATCGGAAACCCACGGTGTGGAATAAGGGAATAGGATCAAACTCTATAAAAGTGACAGCATCAATTAAGGAAAAATTTGCTGGATATTTAATAAAACTTGGTATCTTCTTTGGTGCAGCTACAAACGTACTTGCTATAGAACAAAATATTTTATTTATTTTATTTGCAGTAGCGTTACATGTGCGTCAAGGGGGTGAAGGGAGGGGTGGGGTCAGGACCCTCATCCCGTTTCTAGATACGCGCATGACGGCATAATAAAACTTATTCAGCACTGGCTCATCCTTTATGTAAATTATAATTCTTAAATAGTACCGGTAATTGCATGTGCCGGGCCTTCTCTTTGATTAAAACAGGTACAAGGGAGTGTTATTTAGGGTACAAACTTGGGTTATTACTGTTTTATGACAGCATCTAGTGTTTCTTGCTGTGGGAACTCGAGGTACAAAATCAGCAATTAAAGCGACGAATGTTCCCTATTCAAACATCACATCATTTTTTTTTTACAGATTTTGATATGTTAAGAACATTTTTACAGAAATTAATCACAATCTATTTTAATGTTATTTAAACAATAAAAAGTGATATGATAATATACATAACATTTACAGTGTATTTTGACTCATATGTTTAACCTTAAAAAGTACAGTACAACAAATTAACATGTCTACCATGTCTTCAATTAAAGGTTCAAACGCACTCATATTAGTATATTTGTAATCCATTCTATATCCTATCATAATCTGCAAATAATAAATTATCTTTAACATAATACGGTGTATTTGATTGTTTTTGAAAAGTGTTAACATTTTTTCATAGAAATCAGCGATTTCAACTCATACAACTCAATTCATGGATAAAGTAGGACTTCATAAGGCATTTCAAAATAAAGTCCATCAACAACCACATTGAAATAGTTACAGAGTTATTGTCAGATTGTACTAAATGTTTGTTATCGCTACACATTGAAACCTCAAGATATAGAAACTTGGTTATTTTACAAACGTCTTAAGTTCACTTAGAGGATCATTCAATCTATTCATACCTTATGATCCGATGTCTCCTTTAAGCAGTTATTTTCCCTAAAAGTTTCTTAATTTCGTTATAAACACTTATACATGTAAACATTGAACCATACATCGTAAAGACATCGGAACTTGAAAATAAAGAGTTGACATTGACCAATCAAAATGACATAAAGTGCAATTGTTACGGTCACTTGAGTACCATAGTCCATACACAAATTTGTCGAAGAGTCTCATATATGCTTTAATTAAGTTTTATTCTGAAGTTAGTAGAACAATTTTGATATTGTAATGATGACCACCTCTGCCTATAACCCTTCAAAAAAATTAAGCAAAAAAAAAAAAAAAAAAAAGAGATCATAATAGAGTGCATGACCTGATATTGAAAAGGTACAAGACTCTGATAGAAAATAATTATCCCATATTTGTTAACTTTCAAGATAGGTTTTATGTGCATTTTTTTATTGATAAACTAAAACAAGATGGCTAGTATATATGTTTTATTTAAAAGAACCTCCCATTCCCCATCCGCAGGGGCAGACAGAAACTCTCCCTGTGGCCATTTTAACAAAAACAAAAACAGCTTTAAAAGCTATAGAGTGATTATGGTATTTTTTCATAAATACTCGGAAATCAAAATTCTGGCAATATGCACACCTCGTGATATGCAAATAGAATTGATATATGTACAATTGATCTGCAAAAAAAAACCCAACTTCCTATCTTGAAAAATGTAGGAAGATATTTGTACAATAAAGGTACCCTATCGGCAATATTTTGCCAAAAATGACTAAATTCAACATCTGGTATCTTTTTCATAAATTATTATTAATCAAAATCCTAGCAATATGCAGACGTCTAATATAAGTACAATTGATTTGCAAAAGAAGAACTTCCTATCTTGAAAACTATAGGAGGAGTTATCTGTACAATAGGGGTAACCTATATGCAATATTTTGCAAAAATGACTAAGTTTAACAGCTTGTATTTTTATTCCTAAATTATCAGAAGTCAAAATCCTAGCAACATCCAGACTTTTGATATATGTACAATTGATCTGAAAAAGAAGAAGTTCCTATCTTGAAAACTGTAGGAGGAGTTATCCGTACAATAAAGTACCTTTTTGGCAGCCGCCCGCCAGCCATTTTCACCATTTCAATAACCGGTCTTTTTTTCTTTTGAAAACCCATGTGAAATTGATTTTTTTAAACATATATGACTATCATGGCCCTGCCCTCGAGTCAGAACCTCTACCTCGGGGACATTAAATTTATTTTTGTGGTACAGGGCTTCCTGGTCTACAAAATTATGAATTCAGTTTACCTTACAGGTGTGTGGGAGTAGAGAAGATAGTTTTGAAACATTATATAAATTTACGCTATACATCCGTATTGGCCGGCCCTAGAGTCAGAACCCATACTCCAGGGGACATGAAATTTATAACTTTAGTAGAGGACTTCCTGGTTAACATAATTATGAAATCAGTGTTTTCTTACAGATGTATGAGAGTAGAGAAGAAGATTTGTAAAAATAATATGCATTAACACAATATGGCCACATTGCCCCCCCCCCACCAACCACAGTCAGAACCCCTGACCCAGCGGCCATGAATTTCACAATTTAGGTTGAAAAGTCCATGGACATCATAACAATGCATTCAGTTTTGCTTCCCGCATGTGTGGGAGTAAAGAATTTTAAAGATTTTTTAATTTAATTTAATACATATTCTCTGTATGGTTATATTGTCCCCCCCCCTATTGCCTAAACCCCTGTCCCAGGGGTCATGAATATCACAAATTAGGCAGAAGACTTCATGGACATCATAACCATGCATTTAGTTTAAAAAATATATATATGGGAATAAAAAAAAGATTTTCTAAGATCTAATACATTTTTACGATATGCCATATTTGACCCACGTGCACCCTAGAGCATGAATATCATGATTTTTGCGTAGGGCTTTATGGACATCATAACCATGGATTCAGATTTTTGCTCACATTTGTGGGAGTAGAGAAGTAGATTTTGAAAAATTTAGCCTGTTTGCGTATTTGGCCCTGCCTGGGACGCACCGGGGTGGTAGAGCCAGGATTTTTTTCAATTTAGATTCCTCTTACCATAGATATGCTTCACACAAAAAATATTGACCAGTAACTTTCTAGTCTTTAAGAAGAAGTTAAAAATGTAAAATTGTTAACGCACGACAGACGACGCACGACGACGGACGAAATCAGATAGCAATAGGTCACATGAGTTTACTAAGGTGACGTATAACAAACTAAATCTTTATTTAATTGAAGTATTCAATTCTATTGAAACAGAAATGTTTTCACAATGAAAAAAAGTTAAAACGTGGAAAAACATCTAATGGTTCGAAAACAATTAGGGGGAACAGGACGTTGCAGTGTAAAATTATTTGTCAATAAATGTTTTTGCTTTTCTTAGCACGTTTAGATTTAGATGTCCACTACAACATGCATTATTTTCATGACTACTTTCTTACCTTGCAAAGGAGATATTTTGATAGGAATTATCCCCCTTGTCTGTCATTATGAATTTTTTTAACAATTTCAATTTTCTGCAATAATTATTTTATTTGATGGAATTTATTTGCAAATTATATTCATTGATTTTAAGAATGGAAACAAATTTCAAAATCAATTACAACATTGGCCTTTTTACATAGCAATATCATAATTTTATCAAAATATTGCTCAAATCACGCTTCAAATTTTGAAGTTTTTGATTCTAAATTTGAACAAAATGTGATGGCACAAAAAAACCTGTCAATTAATTTTTAAAAATTTCATATATCAACCTTAGCATGCGCTTTATTACTTATAAAATGGTCATGGTCACTTTCTTGCCATTCAAGAGATATATTACAATAGGAATCACCCATACCCCTTATTCTGGAATTATGACCTTTTTTGACAATTTCTGTTTTAAACTATCAATAAAGTAATTCATTATTTAGATTTATCAATTAACGTGAACGGATCATTATCAGAATATATACCTGATTATATTAACCGCTTATGATTTTATACACTTACATTTCTAAAATTAAAATTTTAAATTTCCCCCATCTCATGTTGTAAAAATGACTACTTTAGAGCCGTTGAGTACGGGAAAAAGATCTATCAAATCCTGTATGACGTCATAATGGATAAATCACATCATAGCATCATACAATCAAATCAATTATGATGTCATAATAGAGTTAGCACATCAAAGTATCATTGCAATGAAAGTCACGTGATACGTGTCCTGTCTCCCCTTAAGAGATCTATCAAACAAAGATTATTGTTTCTTTTTTCAAAAATGAAAATTGTATTACAAACTGAAATGTATTATGTTTTTAAATATTGGTTGTTATTCATACATACATGAAAAGGTATTGAATTGTTTTAATTTACATTGAACTGATTCTTAAGCATGTTATACATTGTAAAACTCAGGATGTTATTTCCAGAGAGTTCTGCTTGGTGGTGGCGGTGGAGGTGTCGGCGGTCGGTATTTGATGTGTCCCAGCCTCCATAGTGGTGGATCAGTTTCACTGCGAATTTCTAAAAAATACATTTTTATATATTTCAATATTTTTAATAGCAGAAAGCGTAATCTAATAATATAAAAACGTGTAAAGAGAAAGTATTTCTCTCATCTTGTACTTCTCACCATCTCTTATACGAAGGAAACCTTCTCGTAGTAATTCTTTTTCTTTTATCTTCTTTTGTTTTTTGCCTGCATAGGGATGTCTTGTTACTTCCATTTGTTTCCCAATTATCTATATTAATCAAGCGAAAAGAAATAAATCAGGCTTGTGTACTTGTGTATCGTTGGGCCTCTAGATAATTTGACGGTCAGAGAGTCCTTTATGTTTTCTTTGTGTATCTCATAAGTTAAAAATATGTCAAATTTATGAAAAGCGAAGTATTTTTCCCACTCACCCCGCTTCATAGTTGTAAACATTAAGGCATAGTTTATCTCTTAAATATATTTCATATTGTGTCCAGTTTGGTTTACGAATCGGTTTTGACACACCAGTCGCCACCATTGTTGTTGTCTTTTAGTATCAAATACATTAATAGACTCTATTTCCCGTACCTTCTTTATAACTACAGATTAAAACAAGACAAAATCTGTCAATGTGACAGAAAACAGAAAAACGTCTGTGTGAACAGTACCAATAATCCATTTGTCAACCCTGAATTAATGAACCCTACGTATTCAGAGAAATTGGGTACTCTATAAGCAATATTTTGCCAAAAAATGAGTTCAACATCTGGTTAATTAGAAATCAAAATACTACCAATATGCACACCTTTTATATATGTACAACTGATGCTCAAAGAACACATTCCTATCTTGAAAACTATAGAAGGAGTTATCCGTACAATAGGGGTACGCTATCTGCAATATTTGGCCAAAAATGACTAAGTTCAACAGCTGGTATTTTTTACCATAAATTATTAGAAATCAAAATGTTCCCAATATGCACACCTCTGATATATGTATAATTGATCTGCAAAAGAAGAACTTCCTATCTAGAAAACTGTAGGAGGAGTTATTCGTACAATAAGGGTACCCTTATGGCAGCCGCCCGCCCGCCATTTTCACCATTTCAATAACAGTTTTTCCCATTGGAAATCTCGGTTAACAATGCTTAAAGGGGAAGGAAACCCGACATATGCAATACAATTTATTGATTTTTTAACATCTGTTGTGATTTTGAGTCGTATGTTATTTTTTCAATAGAAATAGCTTGTACAAGAAATGAAGAAACAGCGATTGCTTAATCTAATTTTCCCGCTGCCATTAGAGCTGCCATTGAACTTTAATCTATGAGTCACACTTAACATTCCGTATACATCAGTATTATAGCTAATTATGACATTCGCTTTAAACTGACAAGTTCTGGCAAATAATGAAAAATGACCATTTATTCTAGAAAAAAGTACAATTTTATTACAAATACATAACATCATCAAGTCTTTGGAATAAAATATGTACCTAAAGGTATCAAATTTGTTCAGTTGATTACTTTAGTTACAGAAAGACATTAACTAGTGCTTAATCAAGATCACCTTGTAAATAGTATGTGTTAACCGGCATAAATGGTGTAACGTCAACAAGATTATTTTTTTAAATGTTCAATATAACGATTTCTACATCATGTTACCCTCGAGTAAATGTTTGGAGATTTGTTTTTTTTCTAACTTCATAACAATATTATGAAGTTTTTCGTCAAAACAATATCTTCAAATGTAACAATTCATCATTTAAACCATTTGTTTTAAATAAAAAAAAATATGACTTTCATTCCCCTTAAGGTATCGGAAAGGTACTAAAAATTTATATATAAAGTTAATTAAGGTATCCCACTCCTCAATGTTCTTGTATCAAGAATGTCTTGAGAAGTATATCATTGAAATCTGTAGACAAAACATACTTAAAACATACAAAGATAATGGAGGGGTCAGTGTTCATTCCTCAGAGTAATGGCCAATTTAATTTGACCGATTTGCACCTTAAAAAGCAATTTCACCCTGATTAGGATTTGTTGTCAGTATTTTTTATAAAGCAAACTTATTTCTTCAAATATTGTTTTTAATTATGCACTATGTTCACATTGAATAAAGGGATTACGAAAAAAAGTGTACGAAGCTGCGTTAATTTTTTATGACCTTTTTGCACTTAAAATAGATAATTTTTATAATAGTTACAATTTGAAAAAAAAAACGTTTTGAATATCAAGAATTTTATAAGATTAATCCAGTTTGCCAAGTAATGTACTTTGTATCATCTTGACATAATTAAATATGGGGTCAGTGATGTCAATTTTTAGATACATGTATACGGCTTCAAAGGTAAAATTCTTGCAAGATATGGCTTAAAAAATCAGACATTTTCTATATATTTGCATGATTTTATGCTAAACGTCTATCACTTTCTTAAGATTTAATTTTGTTCATGTCACATCGAACCTATAGAATATGTTACAAACGTATCAAATGTTGAAAATGTGAATAATGAATAAAGTATTATAAAAAGAAAAGTATTTTGAAAATTATTAAAATTGCTTGTTTCTGTCATTTTTACCCAAAAAATCTTCTGCACAAAAAAATAATTCCCCCAAAATCCTGTTTGTTCCTTGAATTCAAATGGATTTTCCTTATGAATGCTGTGTAATTATGAAATAATTATCTTTCTGATGTGAAAAAACTAATAAAATCATATTGATTTAAAATATAATGATCATCTGCGCAATGAGATCAAAACGTGAGGAGTAAGATACCTTAAACAATTTCTCACAGCTATATGTAAGAATTTTTTTTACTTATGTAGTAATTGTCCTTTATTCAGGCAATGAAAATGAAAAAAGACCATCACACAAAGGGTGTGGCAATATTGTTATCCAAGAAAGCAAAGAGCGGAATCATGGAATGGAAATCTGTCAATGAAAGAATAACACGGGTGCGACTTAAAGCTAAATGTCAAAATTTTACCATCATTCAATGCTACGCACCCACCAATGACAACTTCTATGAAAAATTACAGCAAACTTGGAACAACACCCCAAAGAGAGACATCAGAATAGTGATGGACGACATGAACGCCAAGATCGGCCAGAGTAACACAGGCAGGGAAAAGGTAATGGGAAAACCTAGTATTGGAGAGAGGAGTGAAAATGGAAAAAGACTAATTGAGTTCTGTGAAATAAATGAACTAGTGATTGGAGGAAGCCTTTTTCCACAGAAAAAACATCCATAAAACAACCTGGGAATCACCAAACAGCAGAACAAAGAACCAAATCGACCACATCATGTTAAGCCAAAGATGGAGAAAGTCATTGCAGGATGTATGAGCTATGAGAGGAGCAGATGTGAAATCCGACCACCACATGATACTAGCCAAAGTGAAAATCAAACTGGCAAATAATGCAAAAACTGAGACAAAAAGAATAAAATACAATGTAGATATAAGCTAAAAAATCTGATCAACAAGAACGTATTTCAATTAGAACTAAGGAATAGATTCAATGCATTATGCTGTGAGGTTTAAGAACTTGAAATTGAGAGTGAATGGACTGCTGGAAGGGATATCATCAAGAATGCATGCGAAGAAGTCCTAGGAAAGAAAACTAACAAGAAGAAAGAGTGGATGTCTGATAGCACATGGCAGAAGGTCGAAGAAAGACGTAAAATGAAAGTTAACAGCGCTAAAACAAGAGCACAAAAGAATTATGCACATACCAAGCACCAAAACCTAAATAAAGAAAGAGAAAAAAATATGCAGGAATGACAAAAGAGAGTATGTCAACCAACTTGCAACAGAAGCAGAAAGAGCTGCCTACATGGGAGATATAAAAACTCTCTATAACATCACCAACACCTTAGGAAGGCGTAAAACATGCAAGGCTAAACCTGTCAAAGATAAAGATGGTAAGGTCCTCACCAAGCTAAATGAACAAATGGAATGGTGGAATGAACACTTTATCAGTGTCCTGAATAGGCCAGAACCAGATCAACCGGTAACCTTACCACCAGGGGAAGACCTTAACATAAAGGTTGACAATATAAAGAAATATGAAATCCAGAAAGCCTTCAAATCATTGAAAAATGGTAATGCGGCAGGAATTGTTGACATACCACCTGAGGCGCTAAATTATGGAGGAGAAGAAATAAGTAAATACCTGTATAGACTATTAAATAAAATCTGGGAAGTTGACAGAATACCAACAGAATGGAACAAAGGGCTACTTGTAAAACTGCCTAAAAAAGAGACTAAAGCTGCTGTGAAAATTGGAGACGCATAATCCTACTGCCAGTAGCTAGTAAGATCCTCTGTAGAGTTATATTAAACAGAATGAAAGACGCAGTGGATAAAGTTTTACGGGATGAACAGACAGGCTTTAGATCCAACAGAAGCTGTACTGACCAAATAGCAAGTCTTAGAATAATTGTGGAACAATCTGTCGAATGGCAGTCATCATTGTACATAACTCATAACTTTTACTGATTTTGAAAAGGCATTCGACAGTGTCAACAGAGATGAAATGTGGCAACTATTGAGACACTATGGAATACCATCTAAGATAGTGAACATTATCTAGACCCTGTATGAAGAATTCTCAGTGCAAGTGATACATGAAACATCCCTCACTGATTCCTTCCAAGTGGAAACCGGAATGAAACAAGGCTGCTTACTCTCGCCCACCCTCTTCTTAATAGTGATAGACTGGATTACAAAGAAGGCATTCGACAAGCCAAGGGGAACACAGTGGACAAAGGTCAGAAGGTAAGAAGACCTAGACTTTGCCGACGACCTTGCCCTACTGTCCCACCAAATAAAAGGCATCAGAGAAAAGACCAACAAACTTAGTGAAATTGGAAAGAAGATAGGGCTCAATATTAACAGCAAGAAAACAAAAGTTCTGAAAGTGAAGACAAGAAAAGGTGAACCAATCACAATCGAGGAGGGAGAACTGGAAGAGGTAGAGAAATTCACTTACCTAGGGTCCATTATTAGCAAGACAGATGGCTTAGATGAAGATATTAAGGCCACAATAAGCAAAGCCCGACAAGCCTTCGCAATGCTCAAACCAATCTGGAGCTCCACCACACTAAGCGAAAGTTCAAAGATCAGGATATTTAACACCAATGTCAAGTCAGTGCTTTTATACGAATGTGAAACCTGGAGACTAACAACAGGACTACAACAAAAAATCCAACAAATGCCTTTGACACATATGTAAAGTGACATGGTCAAGAAAAATATCTAATGAACAACTACTGGAGCGTACCAGCCAGGAACCAACATCACTCCAGATCAAGAAAAGAGCATGACAATGGATTGGCCACATATGGAGAAAGCCCCAAAACAACGTCACCAGAGAGGCACTAGACTTGAATCCACAAGGCCAGAGAAAACAAGGGAACCACTACACAGTTGGAAAAGAACAAGATTGAAAGAACTTGAAAATATTGGGAAGACCTGGAATGAGGCAAAAAGAACAGCCCAGAACAGAGTGAGATGGAGAGCGACTGTAGTAGCCCTATGCTCCACAAGGAACGAAGAGGACTAAGTAAGTAATTCTACTACAAAACTTGGGTATCTTTATAAATCTCGCCCTAGATTAATTTCAACATTTCATCAAAAGAGACCTACTCTCGATATTATTATCTCAAAATAAAGGTTTATGCAAGATAATTATGTTGATATGCAAATTTTGTAAATATGCAATGTAATTATGTTGATATACGACGTTTTTATACCCGTATGATGCATGTGTACATGTAATGCATTAAACGTGAAAGAAAAAGTGAGAAAACTCACATACCCCACGCTCTCCCTTTATTTGACAATGATACACATAAAGAATAGCAAGGTATGCAATAAATACACATAATAATTTGATAAAGGACAATAACCCGCACAATACTTCCTGCAAATATGCAGTATATTCCTTTGTCTTTAACATATAACAAATCTAAGCTCAAAAGGTACAAAACTGCCAGAATAATAATGAAATAGGAGTTTTCTGGTAATATGCACATGTACGCATTTTGTTCTAAATGCCTACAAAGTTTCTCTTAATTACATGCACCGGTTTAAGAGGAGTTGCGCTTAAAAACTATTCATTACTATATTCAACATAGGGCTAAACTTAAAAAAGGTCACATATTCCAAGGAAATATGGAATCCTAATTTTTTTTGGTAATAAACACATCTACACAGTGTGTTCTAAATACCCTACAAAACCGTGTAGCGGTTTTAGAGGAGTTTCGCTTACTAAAAAAAAGGACTGACAAACTGACTGACCGACTGACGGACGGGAAGACGCACTTACTGGCTGACTGACTGACGGACCAGCCAAAAACATTATACCCCTCGCAACTTCGTTGCGTGGAGTATAAAAAAGAGAAGACACAAATAAATCGCATTGCATCAAATTACATAAATACGTAGAAAGTTAAAATCATGTAACATAGTTATCTCGCACGTTGACATGAATAAATCGCATATCAGAAAAATTCACTCCGGTGTTGACATTATTCGATCATAGGTCAACATTATTAACTGGCATGTTGACACAAATAAATTGTTTGTTAACACAATAATGTTGCATCTTGCATTCATGATATCGTTACTGGCACAACCAATTTTGAAAACAAATTCTCCAAAAAGATTAATTACTTGCATGTCAACATAATGATCTTGTTTATACACATAAAAATCCTGCTTTTTGACAAATCATCTTGCATGTTGCCATATTTTTTTTTTTACAGGAGAAAAGTATGACATCATAGAGTAACATTTTGCTTTTAAAATAATTCCAAAATTGATGTATTAGATATTTTTAAAACTTTTAGAATATAATATATTTATAAAATAAAATTTACGTTTGAAATTACTGCAATGCGTAATATAAATGTGATAGTATTGAATCTCTTCCTATATATTTTTTTATTTGATTTATCTACATGTATTTTCGTTGAGGGTTTGGTTGTACAATTTTAAATTTTAAATACTCCAAATATATACAGCGCTACTGTATTGAGCTGAACAAGTAAAGTTTGTTATGCTTCATTGTTTCTTTGATTTGATTGCTCTGGCCTATATTTATAATCCGACTGTAACCTTTCAGTATAAGTATAATAAATGTACCGCGTTTAATTTAGTATGTAATTCAGAGCAGGTACACGTTTTGAAGGTTAATATGTACATGTAAAGTCATCGTTTCATTGTTATTTATAATCTGAAATAAGTAAATATATTAACTGCAAAATTTGTGTTGTTGTATGTTTGTCGAACAATGAGAGATATTTGCATCTTATTACAAAATACTTAATAACTTCCTAGATTGCTCATTAGGGTATACAATTTGGTCAGCAAGGTATGACATTTAGTTCTGAAATATGTCATGCGATTACTCAGATAAAAACAATAAACAATAAAATGAGCTATATGTAGTAAGCATTTGCACTTTGTTGTTACACTTTACATAATATTTTATCAAACATTGTTGCTGTCGTTTGAACTACAATAAACAGTAACCGTTAAAAAACATTATTACTGTAATATATGTTGTACTAGAAATTGAGAAAACCGCGAAGCCAACAATGATTATTTTAACAGATTTCCCATTGCTTAAAGAAATCCCTGTTGTTTATCGTAAATGTCTTTTGAGTTACATTTCTGATTTATTTTTCCACTTACTCTGAACAAAACTGATGTGCTCGCCAGGTGAGTATTCTTTACACAAGCCTATAAACAGAAAACCTAACAATAGAAAAGAGTGCTATAGAGGCTAGCTTGTACAATATGAATGGGTTGACTGTAAAAACAATTTACACTTGAGTAACCACAGGACCTTGATGTGATACCTGGCTGACCAAATTGTATACCTTATTGCACAATCCAGCAAGCTATTAAAACTTAACAAGAAGTCTGCATTTTAAAAGATATGAAAATGTATTAATTAACATATTTTAAATAGACCTTGACCGTTGACCATTATACAGCATTATTGTAAATAATAGCATTTATGTAATGTGTGATATGTTCTGTTCAAACGATATTTTAAGTATTTTGGGTATTTAGAAAAATTCAACGATACATTTGGGTTTTTAGCATTACCTTTTGTTACTTATATGTATCAACCAATGAGAACGTGCTAATATGTCACGGGATGTATATTTAGCGCCACTTCAAAAAACATTTTTGTTGTTGTAAACAGAGGATCGTTTATTTAAAATCTACCCACCCTCCTTTCCCTTTATCACCTACAGTGTAGCAGGAATATTCAGCTGCTAAATTTTTGCTTTAGCTCTTTTTTGTTTTATTAAAATTTGATTGTATGTACATGTATATGTTGTTTATAAATTATACATTTTAGGCTGTTTGCTTTGTTTTATCAATATTTTGTTGTATGCATATGTTGTATATAAATAATATATTTTAGTTGTGTGCAAGGGAGGTCACATTTCGTAAACTATTTAATCTTACATCCAATTGCAATGTCGGATGGTCTTACTATTGTTAAGACCCCCCCCCCCCTTTAGCCAGATCACCAATATTACATATAATGTCATTTTTGATCAGCCAAGGTAGACGCTCCCATTCCAGTTGGTCCGAAGTATCTATGATATAGAGTAAAAAAGTCGGAAGTTGATTTTATCAAAATTGTAATGCTTTAACGGACAATAATGATAGAAGAGGACCCCAGATCCCTTGATATGAATAGATTGAAGAACCCTCTAAATGTACTGAAGACATTGGTAAACTTTCCAAATTTCTATCTCTTATGGTTTCAGAGGAGTAGCGATAACAAGCATTTCGTATAATATGGCCAATAACGTTGTAACTATTTCAAGGTAAAAGCTAAGGGGCTATATTTAAAAATGTCTTAAGATGACCTATTACATCCATGAAAAAGTTTTTCTGCAGCACCCTAAACAAAAAAGATATAATAACTCATTAAGTGAAATATTTTCAAATAGCCTTGATCTTTGACCTTTATTTCATTTAGTTTGGCCATGGAAAACGCTGCCATCCCCAGTGGGCCGAACTCCCTATAATAGATAGTAAACAAGTTGGAAGTGATATTACTGAAATTTAAACATTTTCAGGGGCAATAACTGCTAGAACGGAGCATCAGATCCTTTTGGTATCTATACATTAAAGAACGCTCCAAGTGTACTGAAAACATTTGTAAATGTTCTAAGTATCTATCTCTTTTAGTTTTAGAGGAGTAGCGATAACAAGCATTCCGTACAATAGGGGCAATAACTCTGTAACTATTTCAAGGTAAAAGCTAATTTGTTTTATTTTAAAATGTCTTAAGATGTCCTACTACACCCATGTAGAATATTTTTCTGTACCACCCTTAACAAAAGAGATATAACAAGAGGCCCATGGAACACATCGCTCTCCTGAGCGACAATAGATATAATAAAATCAGTTTTATGGAGTCATATACACTGTACAAAATATCTCAACAATGTCGCATAATAGATCCTGTATAAAAAAAATTCCCCAGCATATCCTCATGTTTATCATTGAGTCCCTCTGTAACAGGATGATTTAACAGTCATATCACATATTGAGTATTGCAGTTGTCAAAAAAAACTTAAACAACTGTTTATATATGGACTATAAACCTACGTCAAACTTTGAACCCTTGTGAGGCCCAAGAATTGTCTAGGAGCCAGAGTCTAAACAATTTTAAAGAATCAACAATATGTCAAAATGCTTGAATATAAGAAAAACCATATATATTAACATTTGAGTTTTTGTGAATAATTTAAATGTTTCCTTCGTAAAATTAAAACACCCCCATGTGGCCAAACCCTACTCCTAAAGATCATTATTTTGACAAATATTATTCTACACTATTTATACTGACTAAAGTTACCGCTTTTCTAGGGAAATTGTGTTTGAGAAGATGATTTTTAAAGATTTTCCCCTATATATTCCAATGAAAAAATCCCTCCCCCATTGCGGCCCTACTCTGCCCCTGGGTATCATTATTTGAACAAACTTGAATCGTCCCTACCTGAGAATGCTTCCACACAAGTTACAGCTTTTCTGCCTGATCAGTTTCTTGGAAGAAGATTTTTAAAGATTTTTCTCAATTTTTTCCGATCTGAAAATTCGACCCCCCACTGTGGCCCCACCCTACCCTTTTGATCAGGATTTTATCAAACTTGAATTTACCCTAACCGATGATGCTTTCACACCAGTTTCAGCTTTTCTGGCCGATCGGTTTCTGAGGTAATTTTAACAGATTTTTCTTTATATATTCCTATGTAAAAATTCAACTCCCATTGTGGCCCCTACTCTACCCCCGGGGATCATGATTTGAACAAACTTAAATCTACCCTACCTGAGGATAGTTGCACACAAGTAATAGATTTTCTGGCCAATCGGTTTTTGAGAAGATTTCTCTTAATTATCTCCTTTTGAAAGAGGGCGTGGCCCTTCGATAAAAAAAAACAAAACTTGAATCCCCTTCACTTAAGGATGCTTTGTACAAATTTTGGTTAAAATCGGTCCTATGGTTCTGGAGAAGAAGTTGAAAATGTAAAAAAAAGTTTAGAAACAGGCAGACATACGGACAGACAGACGGACGCCGGACAAAAAGTGATTAGAATAGCTCACTTGAGCTTTTATCTCAGGTGAGCTAAAAACTCATTATTTAACAGATTTTCAAATGACCTTGACCTTTGACCTGTATGTCATTTTGTTTGGCCAAGGTAGACGCTTCCATCCCAGGTAGTGCGAAGTTTCAATATGATAGATTGTAAAAAAAAAAATGGAAGTGATTGTATGACAATTCAATACTTTAAGGGGCAATAACTGCTAGAAGGGGCCTCAGATCCTTTTGGAATGAATAGATTGAAGAACCCCCTACGTGTACTGAAGACACTGGAAAAGTTCCAAATCTATATCTCTTGTGGTTTCAGAGGAGTAGCGATATCAAGCATTTCTTACTCAAATGGCAATAAATCTGTAAGTTCTGGAGTTTTTAGACACAGGTCATTTGGTACCAAAACTTTTAATGACCAGTTACATCAACAAAAAAGAAAACAAAAGGTCTTTTACCTCAAAGGTTGAAAGACCTAATTATTTGGGCGCCAATGGTATGCATCTGAACGTCATTAAAATTTTAGCTGGGATTTTTAAAGGGAAACTCCCGGCTGTAAGCAGCCAATCATCAATGTAACTATAAATAACACTATTGCAAAAGTAAGCCCAAAAAATAAAAACGAAGAGCGAGTAGTAGAAACTTACCTTAAACAGAGAGCGATTCGTAATCAAATCTTTGAATAATTTTGCTTAAAGCTGAACACCGGTCGTAAATTTGCACCGTCACACAAGTACGTGGTATTTAAACCCGTCGATATCGTTACAGCCGATTGCACACCTGAAACTCGTGGTCGACGTGCAGTATTCCTTTCGTGGTCTTTGGATTTTATGCATTTAATTCTTATTTGATGTGCATATTATGTTTGTAAATTATATTTTGACAAATTATTTGATGTTGGTACTCCTGGCTTGAAAACAGTTCATATAACTTGATAATTTCATCGGGACCGAGTAGCACTGCAAGGCAAGATGTAGGTCCACACAGGTGAGACCTCTACAGCAAAATACCTTAAACTGCTAAGAGGTCTGCAGCTTATATAGGGGTTGTAGGGATAACGGTGGTGAAAGAGAAATATGGCGGACAGTGGTTATTTACGAGCGGTGTTCAACTTTAAAGCTCAACACGGCTCGTCAATAGATACAGTCACATAGGTACTTGGTATTTAAAGCCGTCGATTTCGTTCCACCCGAATGCACACCTGAAATTCGTGGCCGACGTGTATTATTCTTTTCGTGTTCTTTGGATTTTATGCATTTATTTCATATTTCATGTGCATATTATGTTTGTCAATAAAGCATTGACCCGTTTATTTCATGTAAGTATTCTTCTGGCTTGAAAACAAGTGCGTATAATTTGATAATTTCACCGCGACCGAGTAATACGGCGGGCAAGATAAACTCCATACAGGTGAGACCTCTACAGCTAAATACTTTATAAACTGATTTAATGTCTGCGACTTATAGATGTATACGGGTTGTAGGCATAGCGTTGATGAAAGTGAAATTTGGCTGACAGTGCCTATTTACGAGGTATTTTAAGCTTTAAGAATAAGTTAAGCCAAAAAAGATATCTTCTGTCTTATTTATGTAAAAGCAGTCATTACAAATCCAAGGCAATATACCAATGCATATAAAATCCAATAGAGAAGAACTATTTCCTTGAGGTTTGTTTTTGAAAGTTATCAAAGATTTTGCATTTTAGCTTGGTTCAGGGATTCTGCGAACATGTAAGCAACAATATACGATTTACCGGTTGTAGACGGAATTAATGCCTACTAAAATTCTTCGATTAAATGGCAATTCAAAGAATGAATAGATTATTGATTGCCATTGATAAAGCATAAAGAGATATAACTTGATCATGCTATAAGGTTATATATAAGGTTATATATATATATATATATATATATATATATATATATATATATATATATATATATATATATATATATATATATATATATATAAACACAAAAAACATACTCTCCCTATAATCATTTTTTTAAGATTTCCCAAAATTTTAAGCTAGTGATTCTGTCCATAACTTAATCTTAATCAATTTGTCTGTACATGTGCAACAAATAATGACTCAATTGTTTTATCATGAAACATAGGTGTAGATCGTGCTGATTTTGAAATCAGTTGATAATTTTTAGGGTGTAAATGCAACTTGTGGTAACGCATTCATGTGTTTTGTAACTATATGTATTATGTTTGGAAGAACTACAGTTTATGTCAACGCACATCTCATATAATATAAAAACGAAACTAACATGAGATTCAAGGAAGAGAACTCTGTAGTGCATATGAAGAACAATGTTAACCTTCTCCATCAATCGAGCGGGCTTCACAACACAGTCTCAAAACAGAATTAGGAACTTATGACATTATCATAACAAAATAAAAAAATATATAAAAAAAAAGATCAGAAGTTACGTTATATCAGTATTTGATTTTTAAGATCATTATGAACTCTTTTCGAAATAAAGGTACGTAAAGGGTAATATTGTTGATTTTAATACCAATGGAGACAAATGCAAAACAAAAGTAATTTGAGAAGGTATAAGAGCAAATAACACATCAAATGGGCAATATATTACATATCATGGGCCTTCTATGTTCAGTAGTGGAAAACTGATATCATAAATTCCACTAGAACATGCAGTATCCATATTCCAGGATTTTCTTTGGGAGTTTAGTAATCCCATTTTGTTTGCCCCCAATTGTCAACAAATGGATTGTCTTATATTTATGTCATGCCATAAAGAGTATACCAAATTAAAAATTAGAAGAATGTTTTGGCAGTTCCTGTGACTCTCTTACCTTGATGAAAACAACTGTTCCGTTACAGAAAAAATATTCATTAGAAGATGTTGTTGATATGATGTTGAATGAAAAAATCACATCATATGATGGTCGTGAAGATTGAGCTAAACCTTTCAGAAACCTGTTTTGTTATCCATGATTCACGAGATGAAATGTACTTTAACTGACTTGTATTAAGGACCAATCAAAATTGTGCAATTCATGGAAGAGGGTATTCCACGTAATTCGGCGTTAGATACATTGTGTTGGTGTTATTTTATTATGTGGTATATTTTATCTCAGACACAAATGCATATGATTCGTTATTATATTAATACACTTTTCATAATATTGACTTGGTCGAAGGTTCAAGATTTAAGCCCATATAAATTAACAAATTTGCATTTCATGACAATCAACCCAGCGCTTTAATTTATTTCAAAGTAAAAATAAAAAAAGCAGAACTGCTTGTTTAAAGCACAGTTTTGGTAAAGGGGAAAATAAATTGCCACAGTACTTCACATTTCAACACAGACGATAAATACATTTGCATCATATGGTAGCCGTAAATTTCAGATTTTTTTCCCTTAATAGACAAATACTAGGCATAAAATTGTTTTTAAATACCGCACCAAGACACCAAAAACCTCTAGTTCTAATTCACCATAGTATTAGTCGTTGTTGCACCATATACAAGCTTTGTTTTTAGTTTTATGAGATGCATTTTCTTGACTTTGTGGTTTCTGTTGGTGTGTGTTGTATCATTGTTGTTTTGTTTTCAGATTAATTGGGGTTTTTTTTCAAGATATTTGACTTTTATGTAGATAAATGAGTAAACATACAAACAAAAAAAGCGAAAAAAATAACGCTACTTTAATCCTATATCTTTACTAAAAGACTTTTTCTGAACAATTACAATATCGTAGCTGTTACATGTATATCAAATCTAGATCAAAATTACTGCCACAGTAATTGAAAAACTTTCTTAGCTTCTAGGGGGTTGTCGCCCCCTGCATACAAATGTGCTGTCCCTAACTACGCCATTGTATTGCATTTCTAAAAAAAATCAGTAATCAGTTTGAATACAACTATTAAATAAATGGTCTGGTTTGGGATCGATATTGGCACTGATCCATCTATACGTCATACGTTATATTTGTAATAGTTCATTGACAAAAGAAACACCAAATACATGTATAAAAATATTTTTCTTTTGAATTTTATATAAATTGTCGGTGTTTACACAAAATAAATATAGTCGGATCATTTTGTGAAGTTTAAATGTGTAATAGTGAGACCGAAATATCTTACGGTACGTTCGTTCAGAATATGGAACTCTTTCAAGCGTTTGACCTAAATCATACAATTTCAACAAAATATCAAATAAGGATAAAACAACAATGTTAATTAAACTAAAGTAAACATCCAGATATTACATACTTACTGCAGATATTCAACTTCCTTCTCTAGTCTTGATTCTCCGTCCTAATGTCCTCTAAACACTACACCTACAGCGTATTGTTACTAATTTTATTTTTGGCTTACTAGAAATAAAAAAAACTCTATTTTTTATGTCATATATCTTCATAGCGCATATTATCAGGACCATCTTTTAAGAGAATATGTGATGACTATTATTATCATAGCCAATAAAAACTCTCTTTATATTGTATTGTATGATAAACATTTTTTTAGCAGGAAAGTAATTTCATATTCCTTAAAAAAAATCAATAGTCCGTGTTTCTGTGTTTTGTTTTTACACAAAACATCTATAGTCGAATCATTTTGGGAATTTTAAATGTGAAATCGTGAGACCGAAAATTCTTATGGTACTTTCGTTTCGAATATGGAACACTTTAAAACTTTTAAAGTACGTTTTTAAAAGCGTAAATCATACAATGTAAACAAAACATCAAATAAGAATGAAAAAATAATGTTAGTAAAGCAAACATCCAGATAGCACATACTTACTGCAGGTACTCCACTTCCTTTTCTAGTCTCGATTCTCTGTCCAAAGGTCCTCTAAAAGCGCCACATACAGTGTAATGTAACTAATTTTATTATTGGCTTACCAGAAATAAAAAAAATATCCTCTATATTTTATTTTATATATCTTCATAGAGCATAATATTGCTCAATTTTTATGAAATATGGTAAATATATATAGAGTATATGTGGTGACCATTAATATCATAGCCAATATAAACTATCTTTATATTGTATTGTATGATTATCATTTTTTTTAGCAGGAAGGTAATTTCATATTCCTTTGTTTCCCTTTTTTGAGTTTGGGATATTCTCTGCAGAATTGCTTGTCAGTATTATTAAATTATTTTCTAGTGTATACAAAGTGTGGTCAATATATAAACTATATTAATGCAATTTACACAGTAATGCGTAATGCACACTGCCAGTATACTAAAGAAAGCAATTTCATTTTCTTTTGTGTCCCATTTTTAAATTGGGGAATTCTCTGCAGAATTGCTTTTCAGTATGATTAAATGCAAAATTAATCTTTATGATCATCAACCACAAAAATCAAGACGCGACGCCTTGTCTGACAAACAAACACTTTGTTTCACACATTGTAGCACGATACTTTAATCCTTTATCTTTACTAGCTGATATATCAAAACTAGATCAAAATTACTTCCACAGTTATTGAAAAATGTTTTTAGCTTCTATGGGGTTGCCGCCCCTGCATACATTTACTTTGTTCCTAACTACGCCATGGTATTGCATTTCTAAAATAAAAAAAAAAATCAATACTCATTTTGAATACAACTATTAAGTAAGGTTTGGGATCGATATTGGCACTGATCCATGTATACGTTATATGTTATATTTGTAATTGTTCATTGACAAAAAAAAAACCCACCAAGTACATGTATAAGAAAATATATTTCTATTGAATTGTATATAAAGTTTCTGTGTTAACACAAAATATATTTAGTCGAATCATTTTGTGAATTTTAAATGTGTTATCGTGAGACCGAAAATTCTTATGGTATGTTCATTCAGAATATGGAACACTTCAAAACGTTTAACGCACTTTTCAAAGACGTAAATCATACAATTCAAACAAAAGGATAAAAAACGACGTTAATAAAGCAAACATCCAGATATTACATACTTACTGCAGATATTTCACTTCCTTCTCTAGTCTTGATTCTCCGTCCTAATGTCCTTTAAAATCACCATCTACAGTGTAATGTTACTAATTTTATTTTTGGCTTACTAGAAGAAAAAAAAATGCTCTATATTTTATTTTATATATCTTCATAGATCATAATATTGCTCAATCTTTAGAAGTACAGTCTTTCAAAAGAATATGTGATGACCTTATTATCATAGCCAATATAAACTCATTTTATATTGTATTGTATGATAAAATTTTTTTTTAGCCGGAAGGTAATTTTATAATCCTTTGTTTCCCATTTTTTAATTGGGGGTATTCTCTGCAGATTTGCTTGTCAGTATAATTAAATTATTTACTAGTGTATACAAATTGTGGTCATTATGTAAGAAATGAATGCATTTTACACAGTAATGCAAACTGCCAGTATACCAAAGATCCTATGTTTCCCATTCTCAAATTGGGGTATTCTCTAGAGATTTGTTTTTTCGTATGATTAAATGCAAAAATTAATCATGACGATCAACACCTACAAAAATCAGAAGGCGACGCCTTATTTGGCAGACAAAAGCTTTGTTTCACACATTGTAACATGATATATTTTTAAGCTTTCCAAAACCCTATACATGTGAAATCTCAACATTACCAAATGTTGTATTATGACCAGAACATTTATGCAATATATTGCAACACATGTATATAACAACTAGTTGGCTTGAACAATTAGAGGTATTTCCAACTTATTTATTTTCACAATTATTTTGTTTTAATTAATTCTAAGAAATGCGTTCCCATCAAACTTTCAAGAAAAATGGTACAATGATACAAAAAATGAGGTGAATAGGCGCATCGTGAAGTTAGAGTCCTAACGGGAAGACGGTATATGGCGCATTTTTCATGATCAAAATTTTGAAAATAACTGCTCTTCATTAAAATTTGTGAAATTATCTAATTGTGTAAATATATAACTTTTCTG
This sequence comes from Magallana ariakensis, assembly GCA_020458035.1. Classification (NCBI taxonomy): domain Eukaryota; kingdom Metazoa; phylum Mollusca; class Bivalvia; order Ostreida; family Ostreidae; genus Magallana; species Magallana ariakensis. The sequence continues at coordinate 48,258,385 of CM035812.1, read as the reverse complement.
CTAAAAAACAAATTTAAAGTTAATCACTTTACAGCGATATTTTTTCCAAATCATTTATTTATTTTTTGGTTTTAAAAATATTACAAACCCTTAGAATTGTTCAGCTTAAATTAAATTGGTCAGGCGTGCATGTCACTCTGTGTGTATGACAGATTAAGATACATGTACCTATAGTGTTTTTACTAGGGTATAATGATTTATAGAAGCTAAAGAAACATTTCATAATATTATCATTGTCACCATAAACATCTTCATTTTCGCCTTTGACTTTAATAATTGTGTTATTTAACTGTTGTTTTTTCTCTAGACCAAGACAATACGAATTACTTTTCCCCCCTTTTTATCCAAGTAGCTCTCGACCGTATATAAGCTCCGTTACATTTCTGAGCGTAGTAATTATCTTTCTCTTTTTCAAGACACATAAAAAGAAAATTATTTACAAGATGTAAATTGCGGAAGGGTTACAAAAAACGAAAACGAATTATGCGATAAGTTACCAACAATATTAGGATGCGAAGAAGCAATTCATGAGATGAAAATTATTAAATCTCCCGGTCAAGATGGCTTAACATCAGAATTTTATAAAACTTTTTGGCATAACATAAAAGATTTTTTTTTATTCCTCGCTAATTAAAAATATCGAAGATGTAATACTGCCATACTCACAACGAAATGCCATAATATCTTTAATATATATAAAAGGGGAAAAAGAAAATTAAAAAAAAAATACTGACCAATTAGCCTCACAAATGTTGATTATAAAATATTTGCGCATATTTTAGTAAATCGAATTAAAAAAAAATTGCAAATAAAATCATTAGCCGCGAACATAGTGCTCACTTTAAAGGTAGAAATATAGAAGAGAACGCTAGAATAATTTTAGATATTTTTTAACATTGTATAAATCATGATATAAATGGTATTTTATTATTCCTTGATTTCGAAAAAGCATTCGATTCTGTTGAATATAACTTCATTTATAAAACTCTTGAAAAGTTTAATTTTGGCCATACGTTTATCAAAATAGTGAAAACATTGTTCTTTAAACCAATATTTAAGGTTAAGAATAATGGCTGGATGTCAAAAGCCTGTGAAATGCAGAGAGGTATTAGGCAAGGATGCCCAGTGTTTGCACTTTTATTTAATTAAGTGTTAGAAATACTTGCAATTTAACTAAGAGATAACGATAAAATACTCGGATTATCGCCAGGTAACACCGGTAATGAAAATTTAAAAATTATACAACATGCCAACGATTGTAGAAATGTGTTTAAAGATACCAACTCTTTAAAAATCACTACCAGCAATTAGTGATTACACCAAGGTGGCGGGTCCAAAGCTGAATTAGAAAAAAAAACCAGAATGTTAATTGACTTGATCTTTCATTGATATATATCTAACTGACAATCATATTCATGGTGTTAAATATGCCAAACAATATGTAAAATCGTTAGGCGTAAATTTAGGTCATAATAAGGAAATTTGCTTTGCATTTAAGTGGACAAGCAAATTACAGAAACTAAAAAGACTAATAAGCGTTTGGAAAAGACAAACCTTGACAATTTTTGGAAAATGCACAATACTTTAAATACTTTAGCAATTTCTAAGCTAGTATACAACTCTTTCATATTGTCCAATCTAAAACAAGATTTCTTTAAAACTTTTCAAAACTTGTATATAGCTTTGCATGGAAAAAAAAGAAAGAATCAAAAGAAATACACTAATCGAAAAAGTAAATCAAGGTGGAAAAGGTATTTTGGGTCATTCTACGAATAGAGGCCCAAATGGTGTCCCGTCATTTTAATATGTGTTGAGCAATACCTGGTTAATGAAATTTTAAAAATAAATCCGGAATATTGTGGAAGGAGATAATAAATATGCATACACACCATAAGGACACCCCTGAAAGCATAATTACTTGTAAAATATTTTCTTGACGTCATGGACTTGCTTTGAAAAGTGATGTCCCAAACTACAAAATCGAATTAGTAATTTTGAATATGCATGTGTGAAAACTTAATTTTCTGTCAAAATTTAACCTGTCGTGATTACTAAGGTGTAATAAAATATTCATTGTTGATTTTAAAAAGATACGGGTTACTAAATTCTTTTTTCTAATAATTCATTGTTTGTAAAACGGTGTCCCTGATATTCTTGTCATTACCGAAACGGTGAGATAAAACTGCAAAATATAAGAGACAAGAAAGATAATCCAAAAAAGAAGCCACGTGATTAAAAGTTTAAGAAACCGCTATCTTCGATGCAAGGCGTAACGCTCTCCTATGGGTAAGTAAGCAGATATTACATTGTAAATGGTCTTACTTTCAAGCGTATGTTTATTCAGTGTCGTTACCGAATGCTTGTTACAATAAATGTACGATCACCTAGGAAAAATGCAATTGTTTAGAAACAAATATAGATTGGTTTTGAATTGTGTTGTACATTATTTAACCCCTTTTAGCAAGTAGCGCCCTCTATATTCTGTTTAATATTTCAAAATATCATTACCAAAACGTGTCATTACCGAAACAAATCCCTTGAATCAAATCAAATCCTTTCGGTAATGACATCAGTACGGTAATGACAAATCATCTTTAGATTGTATTGTGCATGGATTTGACAACACTATTATAGTGTTTTATGCGTAAGAGGTTGTTACAAATAACTCCTATCTGCGGGTCCAGTCCTGGGAGGTAGGCGAGTCTAACCTACATCTAATACACAGTTTTTTGAACAATTGTTTCCAAATGCTGATGATTTACCTGTTTAAAAATTAATTTTGCTCAAGCCATGACTGTTTCTAAATAAATTCGAGGTTAAAGTCATGCACAAGATCGGTCAAAACCGATATTTCTGGCCCCTTCTGCCAGATATCCTTTGGTATGAACATGAGAAAATTGTTTGCAAAATACAAGCGCCTTCTCTGGTGGGTAGTAGGCACTTCCAATTATCAAAAACCGATTATGAACAATTGCCCCAGTTATTACAGTGAATGTAACTGTGATCATTTGGTGCACATTTTTGCAACGCCGAACAATTTGAAATGTTTGTTTTTTGTGGTTAGCCTTTCTGGTTGAAAAAATTGAGTATTTTGTTTGTAGTTAAAATGATAATAAAGTTCATTCTTGCTTTATACCACATTGGGTTTTTTGAAGGATAAAATACAAGAAATGTATAGGATAAGTTATGAAAATATTCGATCGAAACAACTCGAAACTATTCACCGGAACGCACTGTCACTCCCGCAACGCATTGTCATTACCATAACAAGGACAAAATAGGTCAATTAATTATCAATTAATCTTATTATAAACGTAATAATTAAAAGTGTTTAATCAACATGCATGCGTCTTTGAAATCGCACACCTTAGAAAAATGGAAGTAAAATAATCATATGCACTCCTCAAGTGGTTTATTGACCAATAGTTTTTTGCATTTTTTAAAAACGTAAATTAAACATCACAGTACAAAAAAATTGTGCGACTATTTCACTCAAATAATCATGAAGCTTAGATATTATTAAGATTAATTACTTCAAACTTTGAAAAATATCGGTTTTATACTGTAACAATATTTTATGATGATTTAGTCGTCTGTTGCGGTAATGACAATTTTTTTTTCATGTATGTACGTAAGTCTCAAAATAAGCAATAAAATATTTTAAACATTGCTGCTGAATGTTGAAATGGTTTCCTCTAAGTTAGATTTAGTAAATAACGCAGAAAAAATGACTAAAATAGGGTATATGAACTCTGACTTTTGGAAAGTTCGTTTGGGCCTCAATATATTGATATAGAGTGTAAAATTTCTGCAGCAACGGCGTCTTGGGTAAATAGAATATTAGACGATAAAAGTGTAATACATAAGATTAAATAATATTATTGTAAACAAAAACGTTTTGATACAGGATATTGTGAAAACAAACGTCTGTAATTTTAGGAAAAGGTTTTTTTTCAAATGTTTAATATACCACATTTTTATGGTGAATTGATATCTGCTTTTAACAAATGTAAAAAGGTTAAACATACATCTAACTTAAAAAGGGATGAATTTTTAACAGAATTCATTTGGAGCAATAATCTTTTTCAATATGACTGTAAACCCATTTATTTCGAAAACTGGATAAAAAGTGGTATTTTGTATATCAAAGCTGTTCTTGATGATCATCATGACTGGTATAAATTATACAAGTCATGATGATCATCAAGAACAGCTTTGATATGTTGAAAATATCTACAATATATTGAAAAAGAAAAGCAACATACTATGTAAATATATTATGATTAAAAAGGCACTCGGAGAGTTTTTATACTATTTTGACTACTCTTTTGCTAGATATGTTAAAATAAAAATTGAATTATCCGTTTTGTTTAAAAATAAAAATGTAAGCTTTGTAAATTATAAGAGTAACTTTTGATTAACACAAGAGGTGGCAAATGACTTTTGAGTTTGACAATAATTATATCTGGAAAAATGTATATGTATCAACAATTATGTCTATGTATAAAAAAAAATATTGCCGAGTTTAATTATAAACTTTTGAGTGGCAATTAAAATAATCTGAATGTGAGTAAATGGAACAAAGATGTCATCTCGCTTTGTGAACATTTTCTGGTTGTTGAAGATACTGAGCATATTTTATATAAATGTATAAATGTACCCTTGTAGAAAGTATTTGGAGGAAAATCAGTTTGTTCTTAGGTTTTGAAATTGCTTGGAATATTTTGGTTTAAGTGTTTTACAAAAAAAATAAATACAAAAACAACAAAATTAAATAATTTGTTGTGTTTCATTTCTTTTACAATTTATAAATATAAAATAGATGTAGATTAAAAAAAAGAATTTGTCAATTATGAATCTTAGAATTAAAGTGAAAAAATATCTTTCTTTACAACATCTGATTCTGAAGAAAACTTCTCTTACATGTAGAAGTGATGAAATATATCTTAAAGCAGGCAATTATATATAATTTGTATTCTTAATATTATTGTTAATAGCTTTGCATGTAGTATAAATTTCATGAAACTGTACATTTATGTATTTATGCTTTATTTTAAATAAAAGAAAAAAAAAAGATATTCATAGTGTTATAATCATACACTGTGTCATATGACTAATCATCCCAATGACCATCTGCGGTCAAATTAATTTATACCCTAAGCTTATATGTATCTTCCAAAGTCAAGCGTGCCTGATCTGCTACATACTAGAGGGGCGTTTTCGCCCGTAGATGACACCAAGAGGAAAGACAAGACCTCTCTCAAAACCCCATTACAATTCATAATATGTTATATTACAGTCACACGCGTGTGCATGTATATACATTTATTTACATCAATGGAATATGGATATGAAAACAGGCATCTTATTTGATAAAGAATCATAATAATATTTTCAAAAAGCCCAGAAACTTGGGAATAGCTAGTTAAACGATCATTTGGTACATATCGGTACCCATAAGTGTACATGTGTAAAGACCATATAAAAAAGCTTACTCATTCAGATCATTAAGTATCAATTATATCTTTTACTAACTAGCATATACAGATAAACCAAAAATATTGAACATTGATTTGATTTTTAAAAATATTTTTGTAAAGAAATATTAGGATTTTAAAGAATTATCTTCCACTTTTCCCTTCAAACTTGCACATTGATATGAAACATGTAGAATACTCTATATAGTGATGTACAGCCTCATGGTAAACATGACTGCCATAAAAGTGTAGCGGATAGCAGGGAAAATATTTCACTTGGTGAAACAAGCACCAAATTTTGCATGAAGGTTCCTTGAACATTGCTTGAATGAAAAATATCGTTGGCCATTCAAGTTTTGGTCATTTTCAAGATGGCCTCCTCTTATTTCAAAATGGCGTTTTTTTCATAATGTTTTCCTTATATTTTAAATATTTCTGGGTAATATTTTAATTTTCTGTGAAATTATGAATAAGAATTTTTTTGTATGATATAATTTGAGATTCAGTCCATATATGAACACACTGAGAAGTTCTTATTTGAACGTACATGATCTAATTGTCTGAGCAGTTGCAACGGCAAAGAGTAGTGCAAAGTAATTCGGACTTGAAACATATTCAATTCCCAGAACAACTGATTTTACATCAACATTTCAGTATATGTACATCTTATATCAATCTAAAGCTAGCGCAGGATTTTTTGTTCAAGTAAAATGCATGTACGGAAATGTAGTTCTTCGGTCAGTCAACCCAAGTTTTTCTAAAGAGCTACAGTTTTGCAGCCATATACATGTATATGTAAGTATACAGCCGCCATACTATAGTTTAACCTGGATTGGGTGGGGCAGGATAAAATACAGGATGCGACATGCTTAAAAAAATAGTTCACATGTAGTTAAATTGTAACATACCCTATCCTATCTTAACTACTTCATGTGTGAATTGCTTAAATTTGCAGATTATTTCGTAGAATACCTTGAAAATAAAATTCGAATACATTAAAATGGAATGTCAGAATAAAAACATAAATATTATGAAATGTATGTTTGTATAAAAATAAATGTGTAAACCTAAATTTTAAATTAAAAAAAGATATTAATTAGCTTCTATCTTTTTTATCACGTCTTTTTCTTGTCATGAATATTCAAGAATTTGTTTTAAAGTAGAAGCTGCGTTTAAGGCAACTATATTTTAAAGGTATGTTGCTTGTGCTGATTCAGAAGAGTAAAAGCGTTTTAATAAAAAGGGAAAAAATATGTCACACATTGGTTTCTACCGTCGTGACTAATTGTTCGGGGAAATTAGCTCAAAGATTAACTAGTGTCTATTTGCAATAAACTGGCTTCCACAGCACCTGAATGAATCAAAATAAAATCCGTAAATTAAAGTAAAAACTGTCTTTATTCAATTGTCGCAAGTTGGAAAGATTATGAAATACACAAATAATAAAAGCATGTTATAAAATCAAAGAGATAAAAGTTCCGAAACACAATAAACAGATAAACAATAGACATAAAAAGACATCAAAACAATATCGAGCATAGCGCTTACCTAAAACATGATTCCTAAGTGTGAACATTATTGATTAATAATAAAATATCGAAAAATATGATAAAATAATGACTTTAACTTGTCTTGTAAATTTAGCGGAAAAAGTTTTTATTTTCGTTTTTGTTTACGCTAACTTATTTATCTTCTCGCGCAGAAGAGTTCTATCTAGCATGGCGCGGTAAAGTTTAAATAGCCGAAAAGTTAAATCATTTTAAAGTACAAATTAATACGCAATAAGCATAATTTAAAGTGTAGATTTAAAAGATTACAAAGTTATTTAATAAAGAGCACACGGCGGGTGTGACCGGTCAGCAGAGGATGCTCACTCCTCCTAGGCACCTGATCCTACCTCTATCTTAGAGGTCCGTGTTGCTCTGCTTTGAATTTGTATTTCGTTTTATGGATTTTTGAGATGGTTGACGGTTTGTTATTGTCTTTTTTTCATTAATTAAGGCGGACAATTTTTAGCGAATAACAATTTAACATTGAAGTAATGAAAGAAATTTAAAACTATCTTATTAATTGGATTAAGGTGAATTATTAAAAAAAAAACTATTTCAAAAATATCCTTTATTTAAAAATAAGTAATAAAAACCTTAAGGTATCCGACCCATATTAGGACCTTATTTTTCTAACCCTTAATATTCATCATGTATTAAATACTCTGATTTTAATTCAAAGCTTTTTTAAGTAAAAAAAGATTTACCGAGAGAAATTTTCAAAAATATTATTAACTAAGCAGTAATTAATTGATGAAGATTGCATTATTGTTTATGGGGACAAGCACATTTTTTTAAATAAAAAATTAAATACTAAAAATATTAATAAATGCTTTGGTGAAAAGATGAATTTAATCCTTAGGAGTATAAAAACAACTTAAAATAAATTTTACACTGTATATATTTTGTAAAAATTGATTTTTATAGACTAAAATTAAAGGTGGGCAACTCTTCAAGAAAAGGAAAAGTTCATTAATTAGGACACATTCCACTCATACATGCTGATACTTAAATATGAAAAATATGTCCAAGTATACTGAGTATTAAGGTAAGGTTTGCGGCTTGCCATTTTTAGGAATTGTACCGAAGTTACATACCATTTTGTTCACTATACTAAAGTGTTTTTTCTCATGAAATTCAAATAATTTCGCCGGTCCCGTTTTATAACTACAAAAGGTCAAAGTTCATGATTTCAAATTTTCATGTTGATGAAATGTAAATAATTTCGTGAAAATATTTACATTTTATATGTAACTATAATGGGGGTTATTAATGCTTAAATTGTTCAAAAATAATGTCACCTTTTATATCGTGATTCATTTGTTTGAATTTCTAATGAAATATTTAAAAATAGAATAAAATGCAACAAAAGTCTTAATTTTGAACTACTGTTATGTAAACAAAAACATCTTATTTGAAACCTTTCCAAGTCCACCGATTTCAGGAAAAATGTATCTTAGTATATGTGTAATCTGATGTTTCTAAAACACTATTGAAAACCATATGATGCGGACTTTGTTTTCATGAAAATTGATAAAACGCTTGTGTCTTGTTATTTATTCAATGAAACTTTAAAACCCCGCGAAATAAAAAGAACTTGAAATCAATTATGACGTCACATAAATTTTGACGTCATAGCTGAAAAAAGGGGTTGTTGGTGTTACGTCACAATGAAAATATGTGAGTTATCTCCCTGTAACCGCAAACCTTACCTTAAGCCCATACGTATATGTTATGCATCCAGATTCATTGAATCTGGTTCTATTATGAATCGGATACCTTAAATGAAATTTAGCATGAATAATAAAAAGAATAAAACAGTAATTTCAAGCTGACCTGAATGAATCAAAATAAAATCCGTAAATTAAAGTAAAAACTGTCTTTATTCGATTGCCGCAAGACGGAAAGTGACTTTTACAAAGTCACTTACCATTGCGGTCAATCTACGGACTTTAGTTTTGACCAATCAGGTAACTTGTTTTAAAAAGGTTTACGCCCAATTTCGGCAAAATTTCTTTGATGCTTGACACTATTAGCTAAGCCAAAGAAGGTGTTACAACAATTACTCGTATTTCCGCGGAGAAGGCCTGAAACAAAGACAGGATTAACTCGAAGCTGAAACAAAGTAAATAAGTTTTTATTTGAGGCCGAAATGAAATAAATAAGTTTATCTATGTGGAATTTCGAAGTGTCAAGCCAAAGCGCAAAGGAATTTACCTCCAAAGAAACCGAAATAAGAATGTTTTTCTTAGTATCCAAAAGCTGGGAATGTCATCCTAAGTTTACAAAAGATGTGCAAATGAATTAGCTAACAAAGAGAACAAAAATTTGTTTTTCAGAAAAATACTTAAAGGAAATTGCATGAGGAAAATCCTAATTGAATATTAGAATTAATCCAAAATATAAAATCAAAAATATCATGAATAATAAATTCATGTTAATAATAACTGTTACATTAAAAGTTTAAAATTTATCAATTCAAACTTAACTATAACAGTTCCCCCCTTGCCAAATAAGCTTTGGTCCTCCAAAGCAATGATACACAAATGTTATATTTTTTTTTGTCTTTTGTTTTTTGTTTTTTTTTTTTTTTGTTTTTTTTTTTAATATGTATATACAATGAAAAATTCTCAAAAAGAAAAAAATATTGTTTATATTATACACAAGTGACTGAAAAAACCCCAAAAGGTACACACGTGCCCAAATGAAAAATGCAAGGTATTGAACAAACTACATGTGGCATAAAAAGAACAAAACAGCAAATGTTGTATATACAAGTACATGTACACTGAATACATGTGGAAAAAAACACCAAAAATTATACATATGGTTTAAAATTAAACAAAGGCAATTGAAATGGAAAAGGTAATAATACATGTAAGTTAGTACATGTACAAAAAAAATATGTATATATAAAATGAACACGATCAAATTGCATGTGTAGAACAAAATTACAAAAAGGAGTTAAAACTAAATCTATGAAAACATATTTACAATGCGCATATTAACTACTAGTACCAAAGAGTCAATCATTTAAAAAAATCATAATCATTAGACATATTCAATTATGCCAATTTAAACGGGTTCTAGTAAAATCAATCAATATTCCAATTAATGCACATTAACCCATCTATCAGACATGTGTTGTATGAATCTTGACAAAAAGGAATGAATCAAGTGGAATATACAGCAATGTATAAAAATCAAGGAGAGTGTTCTTTAAGATTCATTGTATTGACAATAAATGTACCAAAATGAGGCAGTGGTTGATATAAACCATGATGTGAAATCAAAATATGGACATCAAAGGGTTGTTCAGTTATTCTCTGTGCTTTGTATGCAGTACAAAAATCAAGGTTAATCTTTGATTTAACAGGAATTGCCCTAGTACCTTTAATATTTGTCACACTAAAATCTGACCAGTTAATAAACATTTTGGATGAACACAATGAAAACTTGACAGAAATATGATTAATTTGAGAAGATGGGTTGATTTGCCAAAATGAAGGACACAATGGTCACGTCAAAACAGGAACAAGTATACATTCACCACCAGTTGTAAGTTCTAAAATAATCTGTGTGCATTTCAGTTTTCTTTTTGAATACCAAAGAAATACAGTGAAGAAAAACAAAATTGAAATAACAAATGAATATAACAAAACTCATGCATGATTCCATGAAAAATTTTGTAACAAATATTCAAACTATGTTGGAGAGGAGGTAGCAGGTTGAAAAGGTTTGTAAACAAAAGAAGGTATTTCTGATTCAGATTTAGCTTGTTTAACCTGTTTTAGAATTGAAACAATTAAAAGCAATTTTCGGACTTTGAAAAACATAAAAATAACCCTACTAAAGAAAGAATGGCTATTCCCAGGGCAACAAAATCCACAATATCACTAACAGAAGGCCAGGATGAATTAATTTCTGTGTAACCATCAAGTAGAGGTTCTGCCAAAGATTTAAAAATAATTTGGTCTTTCTTTGCAACTTGAACCATTTTCGTCAAATTTAGATGAGCTTTTTGATCGGCAGCCAAAAGTTTATCATAATCATGTGAATACAATTTAAAGTCAGGGAGGTTTACTTGAATTGGGTCTAAAAATGTAGTGTCACCTGAAATTGACTTTAATAATAAATCACTGAAAAATTCCTGAAGAAGAGCCAAATTGAGAGGGTGAGAGGTAGTGATATTTTGTAAAGATTTATGACAATCAAGTTTTGGAGAATAAAACAAGGTATTTGTGGTGAGAGTGCATCTACAAGGAATGTGCAGTACACAAAATTTGCAACCTTTTAAAATTTGTTGTTTATTGGATCAGTTCATATCTATATTCCATGCATTGTAGACTAAGACTGAAGTACTTGAAAGTTCAATGATGTCAAATTTCAAAACATTTTGTAAAAATCTAAAATTGCAAAAATCTTTGACCCACTTTTTATTGTTAGCAAATAGACCAATGACACAAGATGGTGATGTAACAGGTGTAAGAGCCTTATTGAAAGTGCAGTGAATTTCATCATCATTTTAACATGAGTCTATTTTTGCGACTGTGAATGTTGTGTAAAATTGTTGGTGTGAAGTGACGGCAAAGTAAGTTGGGAGATTCAATAGGCTAGTAGCATGTGATGATGTAGCATTGATTGGTACTGGGTATGATAATACTTTGTATAGTCTGATTGGTTGTCTCTGAGAAGTGAGTGGAAATTTAACAGTGATAAATAATGAGTTTTTGTGTTTAACATAGAAAAACTTTGCATTTTGGTAGTACCAGTTTACTAATTTTTGAGAAAGGTAAAAATGTGGTTCTTTGTGAGACAACAATTTTTAAATTTCTAAAATTGAATATTGTAAAAATTCTCTAGAGATGAGATATGGAGTCAATTTTCCTTGAATTAAAGCTAAAACTGATGCATGTAAGTTGTCGATATTTGCTCGCAATTGACTAGCAATGTCTAACTGATTGACTAGTATGCCTGTTGTGTTTTCGATGACAAGTTCAAGATGTTGCAGATTAAGGAAAAATGTTTTAGAAAGTGTGTTGATAGCTCGTAAATTATTTGAAATACCAAACTGAAGATTGTCCATTCTCTTGTTTGTTGTTGCCATATATGAAGTCATATGTTCACTGTGTGTCTGAAGAGCATTAACTATGTTGTTGGATGTCGGAGTTAAAGCATTGATGTGAGAAGCTAAGACTTTTAGAGAGTGATCCTACAAAGGGCAGTAATGAACGAGTTTTCCTTTTTGATTGATTTTTATGGGAAGGGACAACGGATTTAAGAAATTCAAGAGTTTTGCTAACATGACGGTAAGTATCAACCTGAATACCATGAATTTTATTTAACAAAGACTGTAAAAATTGACAATTAAGTTTAGAACAAGATTGTTTGTTTACAATGAAACCTTTTGGTTTGGGTATTTGATTTGGAAGAAAAAATTTGGTAGGTCTGCAACCAATATTCACTAGAAATGTGAAGATTCCCCATTAATTTAAAAATAGTACCATAATTAAGGCGATGGATGGCATTGTCTATCTCAGTCATTACGTGTTTGGCTGGTGTTGAGAGGGCATTTGATGGATGGAAGAGGCAAACCAGAGTGCAGATGAAGAAAGGATACCAACGCCATTGACCAAAACCTACAGACATAAAGAAGAATATATTAAGGAAATAGTCGAAAGAGATGTGTTGGTCAGACACATATATAGCACTAAGAACTAACAAGACTTGTCAAAATGACTATTATAGACCATAATTATTCCCATTCTAAATGAATCATAGATTTTGAATCAATTCCATGGAAGCGATAGTAACCAATTCAACTATTTGACTGATAAATGACGCTTTTTCTGAGGGAGCCTTTAAATTGCCACTATATCAATAACTTTATAACCAGTAAATTCTTATGTAAACAATAACCAGTAATCACTAAACTATAAACACTGTTTATCGAACACAAATTCACGAAACAAAGTCATAATCACTATTTCTTCCTGAGGCGGCCTTTCTTTGTATATTTTTCAAAGTACTGTTGAACTAAATCTGAGCGCACATTTTCTTGAGGTTCCCAAGATTTGGTCCCATCAGTCCATTCTATGCAGAAATGTTTTTCTTTGTGTCTGTACTTCACAAGTCTTTTGATATCAAACGGGAAATGGTCAGCTTCATCTTCTGTTTCCGCATCTGTTGATGATGATAGAGTTTGGTTTTCGTCATTTTGAAACTGTCTTAAGTTTTCATCTTGTACATCATTCTGTGGTTGTTTGTCATTTTGGGTGCCAGTACAAGTGTTTTCGTTTAAGTGTTGTCTGTCAACCTCTGGGTCATTGTAGTGTTTCAACTGTACAGCATTCATGAATGATTTCACTTATTTGCGATCTTTGCAATCTCTGATCTTGTAGGTGAAGTTGGGACCAATTTCCGAGATATAGTATGGTCCGTGGTACTTTTTAACAAGTTTTGGAGATAATCCAACTGGGACTTTGTGAGATTTTATAAGAACCTTATCAAATAGTTTGAAATCTGGAATTTTGGTTTTCTGGTCAAATCTTTCTTTGGATTTTTCCTGTTGCTGTTCAATGTTTTGCTTAGCAATGTCTTTCGCGAGGTTGATGTTCTCAATGATTTCATTCATGTGTTGTTGGGCATTGTTTCCTAGCTTTTTGTCTATAGGAATGGCATTCACATCATAAGGCAAGTTCATCTCCATACCGAAAGTCATGAAAAATGGAGAAAAGCTTGTCGATTGAGTTGATGGAGATTTTCTCAATGCCATGAGGATTCCCGGAAGTTTCTTTGGCCAGTTTTCCTGATGTTTGTCTGTGTAGGCTCGAAGACATTGAATGAGAGTGCTGTTGGTTCTTTCAACTTGGCTATTGGTCTGCGGGTGATAACTAGATGTGAGATAGTGTTTGATCTCAAATATATCACAGAGGCAAGAAACAAGAGAGTTCATGAAAGATTTTCCTCTGTCAGAAACAAGATATTTTGGGCAGCCAAAGCGTGTGAAAACATTTTGAAAGAGACAGTCAGCAACTTCCTTACTTCTTGAGTTTTCATAGGAAATGCTTCAATCCATTTGGTAAATGAATCTACAATGAGCAAGACATATTGATAACCGTTTGAAGTTTTGTGAAGTTTGAGAAAATCCATATGCCATCTTTCAAATCCAACTACTGGTAATGAAGTAAGGGGTGGGTTTCTAGCATGGGTGTCTCGTTTAATGCGCTGACAGGTATCACAGGAGTGAATGTAATCATATATTTCCTGGTGCATACGAGGCCAATGATATTTCGTTTTCATGGCGGCCATGACTCTCTCAATTCCTAGATGAGCACCTCCAGCACTGCTATCATGATATGCATTGAGTGCATCTAATCTAAGGACTCTAGGCAAGGCTATTTGTTGGATCCATTTGTCATCTACAGGTAAATTTGACTTCACTCTTCTTTGAAACCAATGATTAAGTACACCGTTACAAAGATCAAAGTATTTAGAAGTTTGAATGACCTTGGTTTGTGATTTTTCATCATCTGGTAAAGTTCCATTTTCTAGATAAGCGAAGATATCTTTAAAGTCTGGGCAATCGCGCTGCAATTTTGAAAGATTGGATAGATTAAAAAGATCAGGATTTTGAAAACTGACTTCTAAACTGTTATAGTTAAGTTTGAATTTATAAATTTTAAACTTTTAATGTAACAAATATACTGTGTAGTACTCGCTACCAGAAGAAAAATTTTCACCTGCATTTATATTGCATAGATATTTTTTCTTGAAAAAATTATCCAAAGTTTACTAGATTTAAAAAGGATGATATCCATAAACATATGAAAAGCGACCCCTTTTTAAACAATGAATTGTAGAAAATTCACCATGACTTTGATAACTTTAATGCGAGGGTGAATGAAAATGACACATCCTGATTAGTATTAATAGATTCAATCGTTTTTATTGTATTGGTTGACGCATTAACGATAATTTTGTAGGCACTGTAAGAGTGAATTTGATTGGTGACCCTGTCCTGTCAATGGATAGATACAGTATGCATATAATGGATGGAGCTAGGTATAATAGATACAATAAATTTCTAATAACATTATGTTCACACAACCAATTGGATCTATTTGTCAAATATCTTAAAATTGCTATAATGGTTTAAACACAACATTTTCATTAAAATCATTTTTTACATACAAAATATACTAGCTATCCAGTTCTTAAAACATAATGTTTGACCCTTTTATTAAATTGAATTATTATCCCACAGGGGTTGCTGTGCAAACTTTACGTCTGACAAATACGATACATCAACTTCTTGTTTTACATTTTACATTAAAGTGGCAAAATATTTCTTTGTAGAAAGTATACAAGTTAATATGTAAGTGTAAATATTTTGGTTTTCATGTCAGACAGTGTGGGTAAATAATTTAAAATATATTTTCATTACATACAAGTATCCATTTACGATTCTGCAATTCATACTTCATTGATTAAGCAATGATTTCAGTCATGATGTTTTGGGGTCTTTGTTTTTAGTTCTATATTCACTTATTATAATAGTATATACCACCTTGATTCTATCATGTTTATCACATATAAAATTGAAAATACTATTTTTCGTTTTTTTCTCATATCGAAGTTTGCAATAGGTAACATTGAACCAACATATATTAGTTTTGATATGGTTTAAGAGTTCACAACTCATAATTTCTCAAAAATGTTTACTTTCTTTTTTTCCATGAATTGAATAATTTGTCCATATCTTCATAGATTTTAAAACAATTAAAATTATAGCATTGTTCCTTATTATGTCCAATAAAAATAACTAAATAGCGAACAGCAATGTTGGTTACAAACTTCTTCTTATCTGTATTTGAGAATCCCGAAAAAGTATACATTGTGGTTTTTTAGTAATCTTTAATCCAGCGGGATAGTAAAGTTTTCAAAGGTTTTTTATTTTTATTTTTCTAATAAACGTACATATTTCAAAGCAAATGTTACATCATCTGCATGTTATAATTGTTTTATTTCCGTAAAAATCGTTTTAACTTGAATGCCTTTAATTTCATAATTGTTATGCTGTTTTAAATATATTATTAATATTTCTGCTAAAAAAAAAACAATAAAATAGAAATGAAATAGGGCAATCTTGCCTTATTACTCTAGACATTGAACAACTGTTCAAAACTCAACCATTACTTTTCAAATATAAAAATTGGGCTCATATACAGAATCTTTTTCAAGGTAATAAAGTTATCCCCAAAATTATTTTTTTAAAGTTAGATAAAATAATCCATTACACAAAATCAAAAGCATTTTTACAAAATCTATTAATACATGTACAAGAATACCGTAACCATTATGTTCCACGCATTGTTATTGAAAATAAGGAATACAAACTATTACAATATGCTGATGATACAGTCTCATTCATGGATGGGTCAGAGGACTCCATCAAGTCCACTTTATCTTTAGTCAACCAGGATCCTGTTGTATCAACTGTTCATTAAATTTAATGTGTTATTAAGCTTAATGAATCATTAAAAATTAAATAAATCATTAGTTAATAAACACAATAAAGTGTGTTGTACAAAACCGTTATTAAAAATTTATTAGTTAATGTAGCATTAAAATATTAATATTTCATTAAAGTTTTCTTATTATTTCAATATTACCAATAATGCTATGCTCATCAACTTCCGGGGCGTCTGCTTTGTTTGTAAACATTCTGCCAGGATGACAGACGCCGACATTCAAACGAAGTCAGGTAGAAACAGGGGAAAAAATTTTGATACTAGCGAAATCCAATTACTTACAGACTTAGTGGAAAAAAGTATCGATATAATTAACAGTAAATTTACGAATACCATCACGAACGAGAAAAAGAAGAAAATTTGGAAAAACATCACGTCGCAAGTTAATTCTTTGGGAATTGCAAATCGTTCCATAAGAGAAATCAAAACAAAATGGACCAATATGCACCAGACGGCAAAAAAGGAGTTCAGTACCAACAAAGACGGGTGGAGGCCCTTCGCAGCACAGTTAAGGCTGTCAATAAATTCCGTTCAGACAAAAAGTACGGGAAATGTGCATTATGACATCACAGAATATTACAAACGTCGAAAGTACTAATTAATTCATTTATTAGCAAATTTAATTTATGCTATTCTTTTAATCAAGAACAACGAATGCTACTACTTACAATTTCGGTGTCTGTTATATCGTACACACTGAAAAATAAGCGAGAGGTCGTTCTCGCTGTACTACAAAATATGACGTCATATGCTTCAAAATGACGCATTAAGTTAAGTCATTGAAGGCTATCATGCGGTTTTTTAGCGATGAAAAATAAATTCCATAGATTAACGGAAAATTATAAATGAATATTTTGTTTAACATTATTATTAGTAGAATGCTACCTATATAGTCTTATTTTCAATTTGTTATAATTATGCATCGTATTAAGAGGCAACCTCGGTTTTGTATAAAATATCGTATATTTTAAAGCTGGGTGCCTAAATAAATCACTTAATTGCAAGGGCATACACTTATCTGATCATGACAAACTTTTACATGTAAATTTGAAATATGCTATGTAATTTAAAAACTTCTAAGATCCTTGTGAAATCTCACAAATTAATTATGTTTTAAAGAAATTAACACTGTGACCTTCAAAATTATTCAACATATGCATTATAAATTATGGTTTTTTCTAACAAATAATATTATCTTACAAAGTTCACAGCATTTTTTAAAATCTACTATATAACATCAAGTTATTTTATAATTCAGTTGTGAATTTTGACATGATTATGCCCTTGCAATATTCACATTTTTAAATGACCTCAAAACCACAAATACATCTGCTTGTACCATGCGACTGCCATATCACGTGACCACTATGAACATAAAATATTGTACTATTATATATATATTTCAGAAATATATTGCATTTGAGCGACTGTTATTGATTTTAAAAAAAGCATGTCCGATGAACTAAAGTATACATGTTTTCATTACAAAAATTCGCCGATATTTTTATTGGCCGCCTTAACTGTACTGCGTTGCGCAAAACCACTATCGGTAGCGAGTGAGAAGATCGTCGATCTCTACAAAGACTCGCCTACATTCAATGGATTGTCTGGGTTTGAAACGCAGTCCACTGGTGAGTAAAACCAGACCCATTATTGAAATAAAAAAATGGTGTTGGTTTTTTTTTTCCAAGCCCATCTATATAACAGTGCAACAGAGTCGTTAAGTTTAATATATTTTGTAAACTGTGTACCAGCACAGTTAAGGCTGTCAATAAATTCCGTTCAGACAAAAAGTACGGGAAATGTGCATTATGACATCACAGAATATTACAAACCTCGAAAGTACTACTTAATTCATTTATTAGCCAAATTAATTTATACTATTCTTTTAATTAAGAACAACGAATGATATTACTTACAATTTAGATGTCTGTTATATCGTACACACTGAAAAATAAGCGAGGGGTCGTTCTCGCTGTACTACAAAATATGACGTCATAAGCTTCAAAATGACGCATTAAGTTAAGTCATTGAAGGCTATCATGCGGTTTTTTAGCGATGAAAAATAAATTTTATAGATTAACGGAAAATTATAAATGAGTATTTTGTTTAACATTATTATTAGTAGAATGCTACCTATATAGTCTTATTTTCAATTTGTTATAACTATGCATCGTATTACGAGGCAACCTCGGTTTTGTATAAAATATCGTATATTTTAGAGCTGTGTGCCTAAATAAATCACTTTATTGCAAGGGCATACACTTATCTGATCATGACAAACTTTTACATGTAAATTTAAAATATGCTATGTAATTTAAAAACTTTTACGATCCTTGTGAAATCTCACAAATTAATTATTTTTTATTGAAATTAACACTGTGACCTTCAAAATGATTCAACATATGCATTATAAATTATGGTTTTTTCTAACAAATAATATTATCTTACAAAGTTCACAACATTTTTTTAAATCTACTATATAACAACAAGTTATTTTATAATTCAGTTGTGAATTTTGACATGATTATGCCCTTGCAATATTCACATTTTTAAATGACCTCAAAATCATAAATACATCTGCTTGTACCATGCGACTGCCATATCACGTGACCACTATGAACATAAAATATTGTACTATAATATATATATTTCAGAAATATATTGCATTTGAGCGACTGTTATTGATTTTAAAAAGGACATGTCCGATGAACTAAAGTATACGTGTTTTCATTACAAAAATTCGCCGATATTTTTATTGGCCGCCTTAACTGTACTGCGTATATATTTCATTGAAGATGTAAAATGAAGCAGCTAAATGGCCTATTCATCAGAAACAAACAGACATTCCCAATTACTATATGAAAAAATTACTCAAATATTACATCGGAATTTTGTTTGATATTACTACTATATGATAAATACACAGTAGGCCTAATGAATTTGAACGAAAACGAGTTTTCTCCCTTTGTTAAAATTTGTTTACAGCAGTAGACGCCACATAAATATATATGCATGTCACCTGTTTGTTGAATTATAATTACTTACCTGGTCAGAATCATTTTGATATTCTCCACAAGTCACCGTGTATCCTTATTCAACTTTTAAAATCAATCCATTGCAATTATTCATTCAACTTCCGAACATGTATTCATTCATATATTTCACAAAATGACGTCACGTATGACAAAGCCACCTTGTGCTTAAAAGTATAAGTGGTGGATATCAAGGAGTGGGTATTCATTTTAAAAAAAACAAACTAGATTTTAACGAAATATACGCATATGAAATTTGATGAGAAAATGGGTTAAATAACCTTATGTCGAAATGCTAAAAATGAAAAAAAGTTCATGTCATGCATTCAGGTTGGGTTATGGTGCCCTGGTGTTCTCTCCCTCTCTCGACCCCCCCCCTCCCATTGGCATTAAAAACCATGTGCATATTATAATTATTAAACTTAAATGGGTGCTGTACTTTTTTATATTATTGGGTTTTAAAGACATTTTTAAGTCTTTAATTTGGTTGCATGTTAGTAATACATGTATTTTTTAAAATATGCAAAAACAACCACCAATACCAGTTGATGAAAATAACAAAGAAATTCATGATCATTATAGACGAAAGCAACATAGAGGTGATCGGCTCCCCCAATACTATGTCCATTTTGACGGAATTGCTGATTCCAAGTGTTCAACAAAATGAAGGAGACCAGGTCACGAAGAATGTTGTGAGCAGCCGCAGGATGAGAGTGTAACCACCCTAGCAGCTGAAAAACCTACATGTACTTCGAGTACTGTCACTACAGCGACGCCTTGCATGGAGTCAAGCATGTAAATATAAATCCATACTTACTTTTCATTGTTATTAAAATGAGTTTGGAATTCAAAAAAAAGTTATTTAATAAACGTTAATAAAGCATTTTTCATGTATACATCTACATGATTTTGTGTATACATGTTTTGTATATAACATTTGTATACATTAATTTTTAGGTCCAAAAAAAATAGGAAATATCGGTCATCGTAAGAGGATTAGACCTGAAGATGTGACGCACATGCAGTACGCCGTCTTGTTAGAGCAACAGCGGAAATTAAGGGAACAAACGACGTTCTACATTGTTAATGAACAAGAAGCTTCGGCGGGAGTTGGAAATGCCTTCCGAGGACTAGTTAACGACTAACGGTTAATAAACTAATATAAAATGTCTCTATTTCATTTTGTTCCTATTGTTGTGATTTTTAAAAACAATATTAATGATTTTCTCTCGAATCGTTATAAAAGCACAAAAATGTAAAAAGGTGTTTCTGACATTTAATTTCATAAAGACACATCTGCTCATTGCTCAGCTCCATCAAATTTTCCCAATGTAACATGGCATATTTACGCACTTTCGATACACACACACACACACACACACACACACACACACACACACACACACACACACACACACACACACACACACATGGCAATAACTTTGAGTAGCATTCACTCTTTACACACCCATCTACAGAAAAAGGGGGAAATGTGGTTTCTTAAAAATAATGCAATGTGATATAATTTCTGATGTTCTTCCCATCATCGGGTCCGTTGTACTGCCCTTGGATATTCCCATCGATGTCCTCGTCTTGGTCGTCATCTACAACTGGCTCCCGAAATAGAATAGCCAAGTTATGAAGTACTGCGCATGCTCCTGAAAGTACACTTAGATACGTACATACTATCCCATCGATACATGAAAACTTGAAAATGCAAATCATCTTGGGGAATACAAATAAACAAGTTCCCAAGTCTGTTACCTATATTATCTTAAGACTTGTACTTATGACTGTGCAGACTCTCTCCGGTGTCATCCGGGTTTCAGCATGCAGTACGTGAAAGCGCCTCTTCTACCAACCAAAGGCACGTTCAATAGTCACCCTGGTCCTGGAGTGGGCCGAGTTAAACCGTTCATGGGCTGGAATCGAGGGTCTCAGATACGGGGTCATCAGGTAGGGTTTGCATGCGTAGCCGCTGTCACCAAGAACAACCCCATCGTTAATCGAGTGGAACTTATCCTCAATTGTTTGTCGAATGCCTGACATACGAAACACATGACTGTCGTGTGTACTTCCGGGCCATCTGGCAACGATGTTGGTGAATCTGCCTACAAAAGAAAATACAAGTTTCAATGCCAAACGAAGTAAAAATGATGAATGTAGATTTCAAAATATCTAAGAAATCTCTCTCTCTCTCTCTCTCTCTCTCTCTCTCTCTCTCTCTCTCTCTCTCTCTCTCTCTCTCTCTCTCTTTCACACCCACCTGTATAATCACAGATGGCTTGTACATTTATTGAGTGGAAGCCTTTTCTGTTTACAAAAGCAGGTTCATTTTGAGATGGTGCTTGAATTCGTACGTGGGTGCCATCTATGCATCCTATAACACCGGGAAAGCAAGCTAGTTTAAAGAACTCGCTTTTGATGATGGGAAGTTCGTCATCGGCAGGCCATTTGATGAAACGAGGAGCCAAGGAAACTAGGGCTTGGGAAACCTTACGGACTACCCTGGAGACAGTTGTCTTGTCCACTCCTATTGTGTCTCCGACGACTTCAAGAAAACTCCCACTAGCGTAATATCGCAAAGAAACGAGGAGCTAAAATTGAAACATGTAAACTCTAGAGAACTGTGTGGTTTCTTTTAACTGTTCAAAATATTTATTACTGTTTGCATTAAATTATTTCATATTGGGATTATAGAAGTGAGGTTTGGGATAAATATAGTTGAATGTATGTCAAAGAAAGAATAATGAAGGATCGTGATTCTTTTGTCTAGAGTTTTCAGCATTTCTAACAGCTAAATGATATACATGTATGTATTATATCGTTTCACTGTATACTTACGATGTTGCTATTTGTAAATCTGGTATTCTTATTTTTAATATTTTATCTTTTTTTAAATTTAAAAGATGCAAGTTTATCGAATGAAAATCTCTCTAAATTCTAGATATCATTCAATAAATTTTATATTTATCAAATTTTGGTTGATCTATGCCTCCCTGTAACGTATTGTAAATATTTAAAAACGGAAAAATAAATTTTGACCAACATCGTGACCATGACCCTTTAATAAATTTGTATAAGTAGTAAAAGTAGTATTTAAAACAAAAACCGTAAAACTACATGTAATTAGAAATGACGATAAATAACAATATTGCATATAAACAAGTGAAAATTTTTTCAAGTCTGCAGATACGTGTTTTATATTATTTAAACGTTTAACCTTTCACAACAAAATATATTGTAATAATTAAATCAAACAAATCGGTAAGCCTAGTATAATAAAAAAACGACAAATAAAGCACCTGTCATTGTGATCATTTATGCAAAGGTGGATAACTCTAATAATTCGGTATCACTTGTACTATAATGTAAACAAAATCAAAGTGTAAATTGATAAAGTTTGATAGAATATTTGAAAAATAACGCCAGTTACATTTTTTGTTTTGTGTGTGACAAGTAAAATCAATATTCTTCAGTAGTAGCAGCAGTAAAAAAATGTAAAAAAAAAAAAATGAAAAAAAAGATCCGCCACCAAAATGAGGACATATTTGACGTAATCAAGTAAAACAAAGGGAAGCTAGCCCTTGTGGTCCCTTGACAGAGGCCATACACATATGCAGAGACTTATGGCAAAGTAAGTTTTATTTGTCATTGATGTACCTGTAATTCTGTAGAGAGAGCTTGTGATCTCTTTGTTTTGGGGCCGATGATTGGGTCAAGCAGATCCACAATTTGTTTAATCGAATCTTTACCGAAACGATATCGCCTCCGAATTTCCTCCTCAGTCATATTTTCAATAGAAAAACGTTCTCGAATCACTCTGTCAGCTCTTCTTCGGCCTAATTGGTGAAACATTACGTTGGCCGCCATTGTTATTTAGCGTTATTAAGCGTTAATGAAGCCCCATTGGCATCATTAAAATATGAGAATTTAATGAAGTTTTAATGAACCCATTCGTTCATTAAAACTTTGATACAACGGAAATTAATGACTCATTAAATGTTTGGTGTTTAATAAAGCTTTAATAAACCATTAAATATTGATACAACCGGATCCAGTATTCTAAATTTTCTGGATTGAAACCAAATTATGATAAAACACAATGTATTAAGATTGGATCTACTGTTCATACTGGCCGTAACTTATGTGAAAAATATAAAAACCTAATGTTGTCACAGGAACCATTTACAGTCTTAGGTATTACATATTGCATAGACTTAGATACAAATACTATGTTTGATTTAAACTTTTTTGCCAAAGATTGAATCAGTTAAAAAATTAATATCATCATGGTCAAGAAGGACTTTATCTACTACAGGCCGCATAACAGTAGTGTGAAGACTTTGTTGATACCCAAATTCAGTCATTTTTTGATAACACTACCAAGCCCGTCTAAAACAAACTAAAAGAAATTGAAGACCTTTTGTTTAACTTTGTATGGAATAACAAAACAGCAAGGGTAGCTAAAAACATTATATGCCAAAGTTATGAAAACAGTGGCATGAGAATGAGTCTTGACTCCTTTTGTAAAAGTTTAAAAATTACCTCGATTCGCAGATATTCTGATAATTCCTGTAGTTCAGCCTGAAAGCATTTAATAAAGGATTTAATTCCAGACATTAATTATTTACCTATATTTGGTAGAGATTTTTATAGAAAATTTAAGAAAGATGTCAAGATTGCTTTTTGGATTGATGTTTTTTCAGCTTTATTTGATTTAATGCTATATATGCATTGATAATCAGACATCTGTTTTGAGTCCAGTATAGTATAATCAAGATATTTGTTTAAGCAACAGAACTATTTGTTATAGATCATGGATAAAAAAAAAAAGGTATTCAATTTGTTTTAGATTTTTACAATACTGATGGAACTTTGTTAGGATATCATGAATTTTGTACAAAATTTGATTTAAAAACACCCTTTACATTGTTTTTAGGAGTAATTAATTGTATTAGAAAATTACATTTGAATTATGACTATGATAATATTCAAAGAAGTCAACCTTTTTTCCCAAAATTCTTACAATTAATAACAAAAAGCAAGCAAGGTGGTAGAGATTTCTATGATGTTTTTATTAGTCAGAGATACAAAAAGCCAAAAAGTGTAATTAAATGGGAAAATATCTTAGATTTAAATGTTGATGAGTCTTGGTGGAAAAAAACCCAAAATATTTTGTTTTTTAAAATAACAAATGATATACAATTAAGATGGTTCAATTATAGAATTGTACATAGAATGTTAGCAACAAATACATTCTTATGTAAAATTAGCATTACCAATACACATTTATGTAGTTTTTGTAAGATATATCCAGAACCACTGTGTCATCTATTCTGGGAATGTGAATATATTGAAAACATTTGGGAAAATGTATTGATTTGGTTTAAAGAACAGTTTGGAATAGACATATCTCTAAACATAGTTGATGTTTTGTTTTGAAAATACAACAAGTATTACAATATATTTAACTTAATAATATGCATAATTAAAAAACATATTTATAGAAATAGGTGCAAGAATTGTAAACCCTCATTTGAAAGGGTCAAAGAGGAAATTGTTTATTACTTTCACTGTGAGAAACATATTTATAAGAAAGGGGTGACATGGAGAGTTTTAATAAGCGATGGAACTTGATAATGTTTAAAAAAAATAAGATAACCATTTTTTTGTACAGTTACATATGTAACACAATTATCTATTGCAAAAAAAATAAATAAAATTTCGTTTTACTAACTATAGATACGTTTTTTCTTTGTGCCGAAATCATGTGTTTTCATTACGATATTGGGTATGCTTTAACGTAAGTCGGTTAGTTTGAGTACATAGAAAAAGTAGTGACCAATTGGCTACTTTGACCTCTTGACCCTGGCTGATGCTATGCAGGAATAACAACGGATTGCGCAAATAGTGCTATATAAGGGAAACATTTGTAAGTGTAAATATTTGGTCATGAAATAAGGGGGAAAAACATCTGGATGTATTTATATAAATATATATAAATAAATAAATATAATAAATAAATATATGAATATAAGTGTTAACTATAGATTGATTAAAAAGAAATTGTAAGGATTAACTCCTGTACTAATACTTTTCATCGTCAATGTACAATATATAGGTAAGGAAAAGGAAAACATTTATAAATTTTGTCCAATCTAAATTAAAAAAAAAACTGCAGGTACACATCTTCAGATTGTGTTCATCATAACTACAAATTTTCAGACTAATATGTAGTAGTAAAAAATTATTATATAGGGGAATAAAATTGCGTCTACAGACAGCGGACAGAGGGACGTGATGATTCCATTTCCCCCCTCCATCAAACTTCGTTTGCGGGGGTATAATAAAACTATATCACTAATATAACATGTACGTATTTGATTCACAATATTCCAGATACATGTATAATCGGTATAGCAATTACTGATTTTTCAACCGTAAACAGTCGAGAAGCCTATTTACTGCTGAACAATTGTCGTCCTTACTTTGAATTACAGTTTAAGGTCTTTACAACTTTCAGGTGAAAGACCTTTTTTATTCTTTATGTTTTTTTGTCTTTATACCACAGTGGAAAGACCAATTAATATTTCTGTGTCGTGTATTTCTTTTTGTCTAGTGATATTATGTTTCGCGACTTATCGAAAAGATTTAAAATGCATCGCAATGCATTTAAGGAATTATTAGCCCATATGAATCTGCGTCTTTTAAACACTGCGACTTTTGAAACTATGGATGCGTGCACCTAACACCTTTTATCGCTACTCCTCAGAAACCGTGACACTTGCGTGCATGAAACCTTCACAAGTGGTTTTGCATCTCCCAAAAACAAATGGATTAGCGATCCCCGGTAGAAATAATTCTCTTTGAAAATTCTAAAATTTAACAAAAAATAAATAAAATAGATAAACGACTTAGACTAGAGACACGAAACAAGACAAAGGCTTTGTTGACTTTTCTGCATGCTTAAAATTCAAAGGTCAAGGTCATTCAGAAATGTTAAATATAGTCGTTTCGTGAAAGTTTCAAAGCTTTCAGAGGAGTCACCTTTGACAATAACCTATTGACCTTTTCACCTTAAACTATTTTAGGCATTGAGATCTATTAACAGTCACTTTTATAATGAAGATATCAAGAAGTGCAAAAGCACTTGCTCCCGATTTCCGGTTTATGCGAAATTATACCTTAATTTTTTAATGAAGATATAATTGAACTTTATTTTTACACTCTTCTGTGTTTGAGATTAAATTGTTATGCTTGAACCTCCAATGCTTTGAAGATGATCCAAAACGTCTAACAAGAAAGACCGATAAATACGAAAGCTTACTCAAAATTCAAAATACGAGATTTGAGATTCAAATTTCACTATCTAAATTACCCAATCATTCATACAAATGGTAATCTGTATCTTAGCGACACCAACTGCACTGAATAAATATCATCCATTGTTTCTCTTACCTACAATTAAATGCAATATCAACTCCAATTTAATGGTTATATGTTGGTAATATTAACTTTGATTAATTATTCCACACATTAAATATAATAAAATAAGTGATAATACCCTGAAATTGTGTTCGACCTGCGTGTAATATTCTCTCCGATGACATTTTATTTTGGAATTTAGTCGCCCCGATAGTGTTAAAAAAATGGTTACGAAAAAAAATCATTTTTTAAAATCTGTTGTAAAACAGAAGTCAGTTGTGCGACAAAATAACAATAAATCTACCTTAAGTGAAATAAAGCTTTGATTTATAAATCTAATTATTGTCAGCTTAAGTAATAATATGCTATTTAGGCTGAAAATTTAAACAGCGGGTAACCAGAATTCGTCTTAATTGCAAAGACAAAAAAGAAGGAAAAATCCAAATTGGATCAAAACATTGCATTGTGGCGGATAGTAATGCCGGTTCAAAGGTGATATTTTTGCACCCGTTTATGGTGCAGTATAATAATTGAGTAGAAAAAATACGAGAAGTCATTTTTGAATAGTAAAATGATTTAAAGTTAAAGTTTAAGTGAGCCTTATATTTTAGAGATTAATTTATTTATTTTAGAATCCTTTAGAAAGTGATTCTTCAATAGGGAAAACAATTCTCACAGAATAAAATTAACAATTCTTACTAATGCGTCCGTTTTATATCATATTTTATGTACATTGTAAAGCGATAGTTTTGTTAAGTCTAAGTAAAATAATGAGGCTATGAGGTGATCTTCTCGATCATTCAAGCGATATTTCTATGAGAAAAATGCAAAAGTTTGTTAACATTATAGGGTAAAGCGTCATTTTTCCCCTTATAAATATCCACCCCGATGTCGAGGCGCGTATGATTGCATAACGACCTAGGTATTTAAATGCTTTGCAAACCAAAAATATACCTGTGTTCATTTTTTTCACAAATCTTTCTGCAGTTTGTTTCTTCTTAAACTCCATGCATTAAATCAGTACTAGTGCTGATTAAATCCAAGTCACCTGGAGACGAAACCAAGTATGAAGGCACAGGAATTCAAGTAAGATTTGATTCATGCATGTCTATTCACTTAAACAATAAAAAATGCTTTTTTGGAGATTCATGCGTTAGCGGCTTATGGATTTTTTCTGCAATGATCGTTACCTTCATATCCCCCATGAATCATAAAATGTTATACTAACATCTTTCAAATAATGAATTATTGAATTAATCGTAAAAAGTAGGTGAAATTAACTAAATAAATTTAGGTAATATACTTTAGTACGAAAGATAACAGAAATAGCCATGTCGTCTTATATGGGAATTTGATTCTGACATCATCATGATTATGTCGTGCAGTCCGTGATATTTGTAAGGTTGCTGAAGGTTCCCACCGATTAATAAACTGGCTACGACTGGATCGTTTAGATTTCCGACATATAAGTATATTCAACGCTGTGAATTGACATCGATTTTGTTAGGAAATACATGAGAAAATTCTCGGTAGATGTAAATATATTTTATTATTTCTTGTTGATACAAGCGCAGCTAATTGCCAATTTGAAAGTTGATGTTGAAGCTGACATAAATTCATAAAAGTATGTGATGTCGCTATATTTGTTTCGATCGCTTATCAACTGCTACTGCGGTATATATATACCGGTCGAGAAGTTACGGTCGATTGCTTTCCAATCTAGGTATTTAGGTTGCACGGACTTCAGAATGCATGAACTGCTTTGTAGTAATACGTTTGAAAAAGGACATACTAAAACAAAAACACCAATCAATAAACAAAAATAAAAAGGTCAATGTGACAGCATACCGGGTTGTTGGGTTTTTTTGTGTGAAAAAACAGTATTCTAATCAATTTGTCAATCCTATATTAATAAACACTACCTATCCAGAGAAAAGTGGTACTTAATATGCATTTTTGTTTTAAATGACTACGTTCTACAGCTTATACATGTATGATTTGCATAAATTATCGAAGTCCAAGTAATATCCATATTTCTTATATATGTACCATTGGTCTGAAAAACAAAAAGTTTCTATCTTGAAAACTGTAAGAGGAGTTATCCGTACAAATGGGTACTCTAAATCCCAGTAAACTTGAAATAAAAGATATCACAGAGCCTGTGTCATCTGTTTCATATTTTGATATTTTACTGGAAAGGGACACTGATGGTAACCTAACGAAACTTTATGATAAACGTGATGACTTTCCTTTCTAACGTAGCAATATACCTTCATCACCTGCATATGGAGTTACGCAAGGGCATGCTCTACGTATGAACAGTTTCTAAGGCGAGTCAAGTTACTGACAAACATGTTGATAAAAAATGACTATTAACAGTCTCGATTTAAGTCATCTTTTCGTAAGATCCATGGTCGATACAACGACCTTGTCAGCAAATACAATATTTCACTTGGTCGCATGCTGACTGACGTTTTTATACTTATTTTTAGACCATAATGTTTTCCCGATTACGACAAGGAGCACACGCCGGGTGTGACCGGTCAGCAGAGGATGCTTACTCCTCCATTGCACCTGATCCTACGTCTAATTTTTTTTAAAGGTCCTTGTGTGTTCTTCTCCTGTTTTGTATTTTTCCTTTGGACTTTTGATTTTGAACGTTGTTCGTTATCACTAAATATCGTGAAATATTATGAAAAAAAATGACCAAGTTCATCAGCTGGTATCTTTTGCATAAATTATTCAAAAAATCAAAGTCGAGTAATATGCACAAATCTGTTATATGTACAATTGATCTGCATAAGAAAAAAAATTCCTATCCTAACAACTGTAGGAGTTGTCCGGACAAAAAGTGTACCAAAATTGTAATATTATGCAAAAACAAAATGACTCAACAGCTGGTATTTTTGCATTAACTATCAAAAATCAAGATACACGTAATATGCATATTACTGATGCATGTATATGTATGATTGATTTGCAAAACAAAAATTTTCTCTCTTGAAAACTGTAGGAGGAGTTATCTGTACAAAAAGGATACCCTTTTGGCAGCCCCGGCCCGCCCAACCGCCATATTCAACAGTTCAACAACTGGATTTTTCCTTCGGAAAAACCGGTTAAAAACAAAAGAGTGTAATATTTATTGAAAGAATTTTAAAGGTATCCGCATTATCTAGCACAGATAGTGCTGCTATAGTTTGCGTGCACAACGAACACGTGGGTCTTTCATACAGAGTGCATGCCGTCTACATTACATTGTAGACCCCGGCCGCACTACTTCTACCATAGCAAATAATCGATAGTAAATCTAAGAAAGTAACAACGTGTTGTCGTTTATATCAGTTAATAAAAACCTACTCCGATTTATTAAGTCAATGATGTTAGTGCACGAACTACTTCAGTGTGTGGTTTGAGCATATGAAATGATATAACAGTACGACGTTCTACAATTATTGAGGATGTACCTTAAGTACGGGGAGTGGGGTGTAAATGGGCGTAACAATAGAAATTGAATTCCAATATGGCGATTGTTGGAGATAAAAAAGAAATGATACGTAAAATGTATAACATAAACTCAAAACATCATTTTCATATCAGATTTTGTGAAATATACACACTCAATTTCCTGTGGTTTTTTTTTTTTTTTTTTTTGCAATTTTAGCGGGATTGTGTCGGTTATTTAACTCGCTTAATATATCATTTTGCAATTTTGATTATGTCGCGGATTTTAAATATCAAAGATGACAAAAGTGATGATAATATATTTATAGTGAATGCATGAATAAACTTATATATATACCGTATAACGAGTATTTTCTGCGATGGTTTGCTTTATGTGGTATTTTGCGGAGAGATTGATATACTTAAAGATATTATTCTAAAGACACAATTTATTGAAATTAGTCAACTTTGTGGTCTGCACGTGGTATGTTACTGTAAACATTATTTCTTTTACAACTGAATATATATATATATATATATATATATATATATATATATATATATATATATATATATATATATATATATATATATATATATATATATATTTAAAGATTTGAGGCTAAGAAGAGCATGAAGTTGTGCAATTAATATTTACATTTGCAAATATGCTTCCTTATATGATCCAATAGTAAAGTGAAAACGTTAAATTATATGTGAACTTTTCAATGACGTCACAATAATAACTCCACGCGCTTATCGCTTGACAATTGCATTAATGTACACATTAAAAACACGTTATTTTCATAATATTCTGAACGGTTTGCCAATTTCAAACGTAATTATTAGTAATAAACAGCAATGTTACAGTCATTTCAAGCATATCTTTTACAACATACACCATAGCATGGCATATCTCACATCATAACATTGGAATTTCATACCATATTATTAGAATCTCAAACAATAGCATACAATCTCATAGATTCTCATTCGTCATACCATACCATATCATAGCATACAGCATGCTTTTAACTCTGTTTTGAATGATTTTATTTTAAGGATTAAATGTTCACATTGCAGATTAGTGGTAAACTTAAGCTTCTTTTCATTTTACTTCGAAATGTTTGGAACTCTTCTGTGTGTAGAGGCGTTTTTCTTCAAATCTCATAACATAGCATAGCATAGCATACCATATCATTAAACCCTTCATTTTAATTTCTCATAGCAAAGCATACAAATATCATAGCATTGCATTGAAATCTCAGAACATGTCATTAAAATCGCATACTATATCATAGCACAAAATTTTAAAAGATATGCATGAAATGACTGTAACATGTTCACCGGGATATGAACTTGGTTGGTGCTTGATCAATCTTCTGAGAAGCTCTTCGGGCTTTATAGTATTGGATCACATAACCAACCAAGTTCATATCCTGGTAATTTTTTTGTAATCTTGCTTTTTATTTTTAATTAAAAACAATTCACCAGAGGTACTTTGTAGAGGCATATAACAGTCGAGGTAAACGGTAAAGTATCATGGATATAATAAACTCGTGAATAATTAAGTGCCAGTGAGTTAAAGCCCATTCAACATAAATTAACTCGATAAGAGGCTAAAATAAATAAGAAAAACCGCTCTTATTTAATTGCCATCTACATGAGATCATTTTTGCGTAACAAAGCTGCATGTAATGTCCGACAAAAGACGGTTGCATGCTTAACCGACAATTTTTAAATAAATATTAAACAATAAAAGTTTAGGTTCTTGATCACTTACAGTTTTTGAGATCTCGCGAGGACACACTTTGAAAAAGAGAGCTTACTTAGGTATTTGAGATATTTCACCGAAAGTAGATTTTTTTTCTTAATTTAACATTGCAAAGATGACATTTGTAATCCTTAAAACTAACATATAAATTCCATGTAAAATAAAAGAAAAAAAGATAAAAAAAAAACACTTTTTGGAGCTACTGTGACGTTTTTGTAAATCTCCCAAAGTATCAAATGACATAATTTGAAAGAGGAAAAACATTCCTAAAGATTTTTCGGATAAACAAGGTTTTATTCTGTATCGGTCAAACGGAACTGCACTGCAAAGATTGATAACGCAGAACATAACTTGAAACATTTCAGGGTTTAAATTACCCAATATTGTGTTGCCCAATATTTCCAAAACAATTTGGTTTAAAAACAGTCTGATGTTCTTAATGTTCACCTTATTGGAATTGTGGTATCCTTTTTTGTTTCTTTCTTATTTTTTCCCCTTTTTTGTCGGCAGAATTTCTCAATGATGACTGGATAGATATTCCTGAAATTTTCAATGATGGTAGGCAATGATAATTCTTCAAAGCATTTTTTTCCTCATTTTTTCACATCTCATTACCGTCGTCCGTTTCTTGTCCCAAGACAAAAAACCTTGTCTCCACGACATCTAAGAAACTGTAAGGACTTGAACATCCAAACTCTGTTGGATGATGAACCTATGTTTGTAGATGTTCAAACTATTTTGTTTGATTCGTCGTAATTTTCGGTCGTCACAGGAAGTACTCCAAAAATTGTTTTTTTTTTTATTTTGTTATTTTACGTGGAAATTATATTTAAGTTAACAGGATTACACATGGCATCTTTGCAATGTTAGCTTAAGAAAAAAATCGACTTCCGGTGGGATATCTCAAATATCTCAAGTAACTTTCTTTTTTTTAAGTTTGTCGTCGCAAGATCACAGAAACTATAATTGGCCAAGAAATGAATCTTTTATGGAACAAAGACATTTTCTGAGGATGTGTTAAACTGGTTTTATTTTATCAGCCGTTACTTCCGGTTCTCATCGAAATCGTTTAAAAAATTAAAGTTTGTACGTAATAAAAGTTTTTATTTTACTGTTTTAATTAGTCTAACGAACAGAAAAGTGCATTGGTAAATGTACAAGAATGACCATGTTTTATTTTCATAGAGCACTTCCGTTTGTCCGTTTCCGGTCACGAAACATAAAACTTATCTCAAATATCTTAGGTAGTTTTTTTTCAAATTCTGTGCCCTCGAGATCTCCAAAATTGTAAGAGATCAAGACCAACAGTTTTGTGAATGATACACATTTGGTTAAGATGTGTTCAACGGGTTTCCTTCTGTCAACCGTCACTTCCGGTTCTAAAGTTTTTAAATATATTTAACTGTTTTTCTTTTACTATTTTAGTTAGCCCAATAAACAAGAAAGACTAAGCAAATGTACAAAAAATACCAGCTTTTATTTTCACTGAGTACATACGTTCGTCTGTTTCCGGTCTAGAGACAAAATATCTCTCTCAACGAGATTTCAAATTTGACAGAGACTTGAACAACCAAACTTTGAGGAAAGATAGAACTATGTATGTATATATGTTATCCATGTTTTGTTTGAAGCTGACATAAATTCATAAAAGTATGTGATGTCGCTATATTTGTTTCGATCGCTTATCAACTGCTACTGTGGTATATATATATACCGGTCGAGAAGTTACGGTCGATTGCTTTCCAATCTAGGTATTTAGGTTGCACGGACTTCAGAATGCATGAACTCCTTTGTAGTAATACGTTTGAAAAAGGACGTACTAAAACAAAAACACCAATCAATAAACAAAACAAAAAGGTCAATGTGACAGCATACCGGGTTGTTGGGGTTTTTTGTGTGAAAAAACAGTATTCTAATCCATTTGTCAATCCTATTAATAATTAATAAACACTACCTATCCAGAAAAAAGTGGTTCTTAATATGCATTTTTGTTTTAAATGACTACGTTCTACAGCTTATACATGTATGATTTGCATAAATTATCGAAGTCCAAGTAATATCCATATTTCTTATATAAGTACCATTGGTCTGAAAAACAAAAAGTTTCTATCTTGAAAACTGTAAGAGGAGTTATCCGTACAAATGGGTACTCTAAATCCCAGTAAACTTGAAATAAAAGATATCACAGAGCCTGTGTCATCTGTTTCATATTTTGATTTTTTACTGGAAAGGGACACTGATGGTAACCTAACGAAACTTTATGATAAACGTGATGACTTCAATTTTTCTATAGTCAACTTTCCTTTCTAACTTAGCAGTATACCTTCATCACCTGCATATGGAGTTACGCAAGGGCATTGTGGCAACGCACTTTGAAAAAATTACGCACTTTGAAAAATTTTTTCAAAGTGCGTTAAATTTGGGAAAAAATCAACGCACTTTGAAAAAAATTTTCAAAGTGCGTTAAATTTGGGACCATGTTAACCCACTTTGAAAAAATTTTTCAAAGTGCGTTATGAATGTACATCAACATTTTTTAGCATCGAGACACTTAACGCACTTTGAAAAAATATGTATAAATAACACATTCTGCAATTGAATTTTAAATTTGTTTATAGTATGATGATTTGCTAACACTAGTAAATCGATTTACCGTCTTTAAGAAAGGGGATGGAGACTGGGGTGGGGGTTAACCAAAGATACAGGTCAATTACCAGTACATCATTTAATTGATTACAGGAAGAAGGTCCACTACCCCTAATTTTTCCTTCCAAAACATGTTATTCAGCAACTTGGAGTAAACTTGGAGTAAACGTTTAAGACTGGAAAAAGAAATATGCTTTGTTGCAAATTAAGTACAGTGATATTGAAAAGAAACGAACTGGCCAAACAGTAATTTCTCCAATGGTATGCTAAAGAATGTGTCTTTTCAATGCAAATTCTAATCACTCAAATAAATCACTTAATCATTAAAAAAAATACATTGACAAACATTGAATTATTATAAACTTAAAAATAGGCATTAGGGTGTGTGGTTTTTTTTTCTCGCACTCATCTTCTAAAAGATCATTGTTTTTGATAAACATAACTAACGTATCCTTTTTTCACATAATGTTTGTTTACAAGCACATACAATTGAAGCCAGTTGAAATATGTTATACATTGATCTCCATTATCAATATATATAAATCATTATCAATATATATAATCATTTTCGTTTCCGGCAGACTCCAATGTACCAGATAAAAGGTAAAAGTTGACATAAACTGCATCGCTTAGAAATTGCCCTTTCCTTTTTTGTGTATGCATTGGATAATTCAAATTTCCCGAGTTGTTCTTTATGTTTGAATTGTCTAAGTACATAAGTTTATATATGAGAAAAGAAAAAAATTCTAATCAAGAAACTGTTTATCAAGTTAGCTTAGAATGCATTGGGTTCTTTTCAAAATATATCCCGCTGAGCTAAACAAAGTTAAAACAATCATTTATTGTATATAAAAGTATCAATTATTTCGACCAAACCCTGAACAGTTTTTTTTCAAAGTGCGTTAATATCGACGATATCAACGCACTTTGAAAAAAAAATATTTTTTTTCAAAGTGCGTTGACTTGGTCCCAAAATTAACGCACTTTGAAAAAATTTTTCAAAGTGCGTAATTTTTCAAAGTGCGTTGTAACAGGGCATGCTCTACGTATGAACAGTTTCTAAGGCGAGTCAAGCTACTGACAAACAAGTTGATAAAAATGACTATCAACAGTCTCGATTAAAGTCATCTTTTCGTAAGATCTATGGTCGATACAACGACCTTGTCAGCAAATACAATCTTTCACTGGGTCGCATGCTGACTGACGTTTTCATACTTATTTTTAGAACATAATGTCTACGGACATTTCCGTTTTTCCCAATTACGACAAAGAGCACACGCCGGGTGTGACCGGTCAGCAGAGGATGCTTACTCCTCCACTGCACCTGATCCTACCTCTATTTTTTTTAAAGGTGCTTGTGTGCTCTTCTCCTGTTTTGTATTTTTCCTTTGGACTTTTGATTTTGAACGTTGTCCGTTATCTCTAAATGTCGTGCAATATTATGAAAAAAAATGACCAAGTTCATCAGCTGGTATATTTTGCATAAATTATTCAAAAAATCAAAGTCGAGTAATATGCACAAATCTGTTATATCTACAAATGATCTGCATAAGAAAAAAAATTCCTATCCTAAAAATTGTAGGAGTTATCCGGACAAAAAGTGTACCCAAATTGCAATATTATGCAAAAACAAAATGACTCAACAGCTGGTATTTTTGCATTAGCTATCAAAAATCAAGAAACACGTAATATGCATATTACTGATGCATGTATATGTATGATTGATTTGCAAAACAAAAATTTCCTCTCTTGAAAACTGTAGGAGGAGTTATCTGTACAAAAAGAGTACCCTTTTGGCAGCCCCGGCCCACCCTACCGCCATATTCAACAGTTCAACAACAGGATTTTTCCTTCGGAAAAACCGGTTAAAAAACAAAAGAGTGTAATATTTATTGAAAGAATTTTAAAGGTATCCGCATTATCTAGCACAGATAGTGCTGCTATAGTTTGCGTGCACAACGAACACGTGCGTCGTTCATACAGAGTGCATGCCGTCTACATTACATTGTACACCCCGGCCGCACTACTTCTACCATAGCAAATAATCGATAGTAAATCTAAGAAAATAACAACGTGTTGTCGTTTATATCAGTTAATAAAAACCTACTCCGATTTATTAAGTCAATGATGTTAGTGCACGAACTACTTCAGTGTGTGGTTTGAGCATATGAAATGATATAACAGTACGACGTTCTACAATTATTGAGGATGTACCTTATGTACGGGGAGTGGGGTGTAAATGGGCGTAACAATAGAAATTGAATTCCAATATGGCGATTGTTGGAGATAAAAAAGAAATGATACGTAAAATGTATAACAAACTCAAAACATCATTTTCATATCAGATTTTGTGAAATATACACACTCAATTTCCTGGTTTGTTTGCAATTTTAGCGGGATTGTGTCGGTTATTTAACTCGCTTCATATATCATTTTGCAATTTTGATTATGTCGCGGATTTTAAATATCAAAGATGACAAAAGTTATAATAATATATTTATAGTGAATGCATGAATAAACTTAGATATATACCGTATAACGAGTATTTTCTGCGATGGTTTCTTTTATGTGGTATTTTGCGGAGAGATTGATATACTTAAAGATATTAGTCTAAAGACACTGATTATTGAAATAAGTCAACTTAGTGTTAGTGGTCTGTACGTGGTATGTTACTGTAAACAATATTTCTTTTACAACTGAATATATATATATATATATATATATATATATATATATATATATATATATATATATATATATATATATATATATATTTGAAGATTTGAGGCTAAGAAGAGCATGAAGTTGTGCAATTGATATTTACATTTGCAAATATGCTTCCTTATATGATCCAATGGTAAAGCGAAAACGGTTAATTCTATGTGAACTTTTCAATGACGTCACAATAATAACTGCACGCGCTTATCGCTTGACAATTGCATTAATGTACACATTAAAAACACGTTATTTTTATAATATTCTGAACGGTTTGCCAATTTCAAACGTAAAATATTAGTAATAAACAGCAATGTTACAGTCATTTCAAGCATATCTTTTACAACATACACCATATCATGGCATAGCATTGAAATCTCACATCATAACATTGGAATTTCATACCATATTATTAGAATCTCAAACAATAGCATACAATCTCATAGATTCTTATTCGTCATACCATACCAAAGCATAGCATACAGCATGCTTTTAACTCTGTTTTGAATGATTTTATTTTAAGGATTAAATGTTCACATTGCAGATTAGTGGTAAACTTAAGCTTCTTTTCATTTTACTTCGAAATGTTTGGAACTCTTCTGTGTGTAGAGGCGTTTTTCTTCAAATCTCATAACATAGCATAGCATAGCATACCATATCATTAAACCCTTCATTTCAATTTTTCATAGCATAACATACAAATATCATAGCATTGCATTGAAATCTCAGAACATGTCATTAAAATCGCAAACCATATCATAGCACACAATTTTAAAAGATATGCATGAAATGACTGTAACATGTTCACCGGGATATGAACTTGGTTGGTGCTTGATCAATCTTCTGAGAAGCTCTTCGGGCTTTACAGTATTGGATCACATAACCAACCAAGTTCATATCCTGGTAATTTTTTTGTAATCCTTCTGTTTATCTTTTAATTAAAAACAATTCACAAGAGGTACTTTGTAGAGGCATATAACAGTCGAGGTAAACGGTAAAGTATCATGGATATAATAAACTCGTGAATAATTAAGTGCCAGTGAGTTAAAGCCTATTCAACATAAATTAACTCAATAAGAGGTTAAAATAAATAAGAAAAACCGCTCTTATTTAATTGCCATCTACATGAGATCATTTTTGCGTAACAAAGCTGCATGTAATGTCCGAAAAAAGACGGTTGCATGCTTAACCGGAAAATTTTAAATAATTATTGAACAATAAAAGTTTAGGTTCTTGATCACTTACAGTTTTTGAGATCTCGCGAGGACACACTTTGAAAAAGAGAGCTTACTGGGATATTTGAGATATTTTACCGAAAGTAGATTTTTTTTCTTAATTTAACATTGCAAAGATGACATTTGTAATCCTTAAAACTTAAATATAAATTCCATGTAAAATAAAAGAAAAAAGATAAAAAAAACCCCAATTTTTGCAGCTAATGACGTTTTTGTAAATCCCCCAAAGTATCAAATGACATAATTTGAAAGAGGAAAAACATTCCTAAAGATTTTTCGGATAAACAAGGTTTTATTCTGTATCGGTCAAACGGAACTGCACTGCAAAGATTGATAACGCAGAACATAACTTGAAACCTTCCAGGGTTTAAATTACCCCAAATTGTGTTGCCCAATATTTCCAAAACAATTTTGTTTAAAAACAGTCTGATGTTCTTAATGTTCACCTTATTGAAATTGTAGTATCCTTTTTTGTTTCTTTCTTATTTTTTCCCCTTTTTTGTCGGCAGAATTTCTCAATGATGACTGGATAGATATTCCTGAAATTTTCAATGATAGTAGGCAATGATAATTCTTCAAAGCATTTTTTTCCTCATTTTTTCACATCTCATTACCGTCGTCCGTTTCTTGTCCCAAGACAAAAAATCTTGTCTCCACGACATCTAAGAAACTGTAAGGACTTGAACATCCAAACTCTGCTGGATGATAAACCTATGTTTGTAGATGTGTTCAAACTATTTTGTTTGATTCGTCGTAATTTTCGCTCGTCACAGGAAGTACTTCAAAAATTGGGTTTTTTTATGTTATTATTTTACGTGGAAATTGACAGGATTACACATGGCATCTTTGCAATGTTAGCTTAAGAAAAAAATCGACTTCCGGTGAGATATCTCAAATATCTCAAGTAACTTTCTTTTTTCAAAGTTTGTCGTCGAGAGATCCCAGAAACTATAATTGGTCAAGAAATGAATCTTTTATGGAACAAAGACATTTTCTGAGGATGTGTTAAACTGGTTTTTTTTTATCAGCCGTTACTTCCGGTTCTCATCGAAATCGTTTAAAAAATTAAAGTTTGTACGTAATTAATGTTTTTATTTTACTGTTTTATTAGTCTAATAATAGTTTATTAGAACAGAAAAGTGCATTCGGTAAATGTACAAGAATGACCATGTTTTATTTTCATAGAGCACTTCCGTTTGTCCGTTTCCGGTCCTGAAACATATAACTTATCTCAAATATCTTAGGTAGTTTTTTTTCAAATTCTGTGCCCGCGAGATCTCCAAAATTGTAAGAGATCAAGACCAACAGTTTTGTGAGTGATACACATTTGATTGAGATGTGTTCAACTGGTTTCCTTCTGTCAACCGTCACTTCCGGTTCTAAAGTTTTTAAATATATTTAACTGTTTTTCTTTGATTATTTTAGTTAGCCCAATAAACAAGAATGACTAAGCAAATGTACAAAAAATACCAGCTTTTATTTTCACTGAGTACATACGTTCGTCTGTTTCCGGTCCAAAGACAAAAGGTATTGTCTCAACGAGATCTCAAATTTGACAGAGACTTGAACAACCAAACTTTAAGGAAAGATAGAACTACGTATGTATATATGTTATCCATGTTTTGTTTGAATCTGCGTAACTTCCGGTCGTAACAGGAAGTACGCCAAAAATTGATTGTTTGTTTCATTTTCGTTGTATTTAATTGTAGTAAGCTCTGGAAATATCCTTCACACTAAATATTATATTCATCATTTTAATTCAAGCTCATTACCATTTACCTACATATCTAAAACTGGATTTTAGTGAGACCTGATATGATTTTCACATTTGACCTTGAAACTTCGATTAAAGTCCCTGCACACCTTTTACCAAAAAGCTTTGCTTGTGAAGTATGAACAAGATAAGTATAAGGGAAGAATGTTCTGAATGAAGAGTTTTTGCGTAGTCTGATAAGACCTTGACCGTTGACCTAGAACATCATTCAAAGTCAAAGCACATTCTTTGACCAAATGCACTCTGTGGGTGAAGTATGAGCTAGATTAGCCCAAGGGGAAGGAATATATGATTTGGACAAGAATTTGTCACACATAAATCAGGTATGACCTCAACTTCAAGTATAAAATCTTGGTTCAAGGTCACTGAACACTCTTTACCAAAGCCACTCTATGGATGACGTATGAGCCATACTGGGCCAAGGGATATAAAATATGCTTAGGAAAAGTGATCTCGGGTGGCCAGACGAACAGACAGATGCCGAGTCAAACGAAAGAGTTAAAAAATACCACCATACGTAGGTCTATATTTCCTCAAAGTTTGGTTGTTTAAGTCTTTGCCAAGTCGGAGAGCTTATTGAGACAAGGTTTTGTTCAACTGGTCAATGAAAAAAGAAGTTTGTATTTCTTGTACAATTACATAATGTATTTTATTGTATGTCAGGCTAACTAAAACAGTATAAGAAAAACAGTTTAATTGATTAAAAACTTGATTTGTTTTAAAGCTTTCGGTGATACCAGAACTGACGGTTGACAAAATGACACCTGTTAAACTCATCTTCAAACAATTGTCTATCATCCATAAAAGTTTCGTTTCTTCATCACTTACAATTTCTGAGATCTCAT
Organism: Magallana ariakensis; assembly: GCA_020458035.1. Taxonomy (NCBI): domain Eukaryota; kingdom Metazoa; phylum Mollusca; class Bivalvia; order Ostreida; family Ostreidae; genus Magallana; species Magallana ariakensis. Next base: position 48,216,935 of record CM035812.1, on the reverse strand, counting down.
GAGTACAAAATTAAAATAAAGAAAGTTACCTGAGCCATTTGATACATCTCACCGGAAGTTAAATCTTATTTATTTATTATTGCATGTATGACATATGTAGGGTTTTATACTGAAATATTCGTTCCATGTTACAACAAAACAATGAAAACAATCAATTTTTGAATACTTCCTGTGACGACCGGAAGTTAGGACAAATCAAACAAAGTAGTTTAAACACATTTACATACATATGTCTATCATCCCACAAAATTTGTGGGATTAAGACCTATGTATGAAGATGTGTTTAAATTTTTTTTGTTTCATTCGGCGTAACTTCCGTATTTTTTTTTTTTTTTATTTTACATGGAATTTATATTTAAGTTTAAAGGATTACACATGTCATCTTTGCAACGTTAGCTTAAGACTAAAAATTTCTTCCGGTGAGTATCTTAAATACCTCAATTAGCTCTCTTTTTTCAAAGTTTGTCCTCGCGAGATACCAGAAACTGTAAGTGATCAAGAAACGAAACTTTTTTTGTATAAAGACGTTTGTCTGAGGATGTGTTAAACGGGTTTCAGTTTGTCAACCGTCACTTCCGGTTCTCACCGGAAGCGTTTAAAAATCAAATAAATTTAAGTGTTTGTTTATTGACTTAAATAGCCTGATAAACAAAGAAGGTCATTTAGTAAATGCACAAGAATGGAAATGTTCTTTTTTCATTGAGCAATTCCGTTTGTCTGTCTTTGGTCCCAAGACAAAAGAAAATGTCAATAAGAGATCTCATAAACGATAAACACTTGATTATCCAAACTGTGTGGGATAATAGACCTATGTATGTAAATGTGTTTGGGTTTTTAATCAATTGCTTTTTTTTTTCTTTTTTTCTTTTGCTGTTTAAGTTAGCCTTATAAACAAAAATATACATAGGTAAATGTACAAGAAATGAGATTTTGGATTCACAATTCAATACAATTAACCAATCATTTATACAAAATGCAAACGTGTACCTTAGCAGCATCAAACTATACAGAATAAAGATTATCCTTAGATTCCCTTACCTACATATAAATTTCATATCATCTCCAATGTGATGATTGTTGTAGAATGGTTAGATTAACTTTGATTAATTATACCCCCGCAAACAAAGTTTTGGGGGTATATAGAAATCGCTTTGTCCGTCTATCCGTCTATCTGTGCAAATTCGTGTCCGGTCAATATCTTTCTTATAGAAAAACATTGCAAGTCCTTACTTCCCACAAACGTTGCTTATCACCTGAGGGTGTGTCATGACATTGACCAAGGTCATTTGGGCAAGGTCAAGATCACAGACAGAAACAGTTCAAAATTCGATTTTTTTCTACATCTTTTTAATAGAGTAACATTTGAAGTTTTTACCTCAAACAAACATTGCTTATCACATGATGGTGTGTCATGACCTTGACCAAAGTCCTTTGGGCGAGGTCAAGGGCAGGAAAAGTGCAAATTTTGTGTTCGGTCTATATCTTTTTCAAGGAGAAACATTGGAAGTTCTTTCTTCACACAAACATTGCATATGTCATGAGGGTGTTTTATGACCTTAAACCAATGTCAATTGCGCAAGGTCAAGGTCACTGGCTGGAAAAGCGCAAAGTTATTGTCCGGTCCAAATCTTTTCAATGGAGAAATATTGGAATTTATTTCTTCACACAAACATTGAATGTGACATGAGAGTGTGATATGACCTTGACCCAAGTCATTTGGGCAAGCTCAAGGTCAGTGGCAAGAAAAACGCAAAATTTCGTGATTGGTTCATATCTTTTTCATGGAGAAACATTGGAACACTGCATATGACATTAGAGTGTGTCATGACCTTGAACCAAGGTCATTTGGGAAAGGTCAAGGTCACTGGCTTAAAAAAGCGTAAAATTATTGTCCTGTCCATATCATTTAAATTGAGAAACATTGAAAGTTCTTACTTCTTACAAACATTGCTTATGACCTGAAGGTGTATGATTACCTTGACTTAAGGTATTTTGGACAAGGTTCAGATCACTAGCAGGAAAAGCGCAAAATATGTGTTAGGTCCATATCTTTTTTAGCGAGAACATTGGAAGTTCGTACTTCATACAAAAATTGCATATGACTTAAGGGTTTGTCATGAACTTGACCCAACGTCATTTGAACAAGTTCAAGGTCATTGAAAGAAAAAGTTTTTAAATTGTTTCTGCTTTGTACTGTTCTCATGGAGAAACATAGGCATTTTTTTTATTTCATATAAAGATTGCTTATGACCCGAGGATGGTTCATGAACTTGACCCAGGGTCAGTTCTGTAAGTTCAATGTCATTGTTTAAAAAACCGCATAATACCTGTCTGGGCCATATATTGTAATGGAAAATGATAAGATTCTAAAATTTCACACAAAGATTGCTTGTGACTTGTTAATATGACTTGACTAGAGCTTTGGTTATCTGTGCTACTTCAATATCACTATAATAAAAAGAAGCGTCCATTAATTTCTAATAGAGAAATACATCAGTTTTGATATTTTATTAGCGGGGGTATCATTTGTGAGCTTGCTCACAGTACCTCTAGTTATCCCACACATTAAAAATAATTACATTAGTGATAATATATTTAATCCATAGTGCGTCCGCCCCGATTGTGTAAAAAAAATTAAAAACATTTTATTTTTTATTTTGTTGTAAAACTGAAATCACTAGTGAGAAAAAGTAAAAATAAATCCAGCCAACGTGAAATGAAACCTATTCAATATCTAATTGTTGTCAGCTTAAGTTATAATCTGCCATTGACACTTGTGAAAATGTATACGGGTAACCAGAATTCATCTTAATTGCAAAGTTAAAAAAAAATCCAAATTTGGTCTAAACATTGCTTTGTCGCGGATAGTATTGCCGATTCAAAGGTGATATTTTTGCACCCGTTTATGATGTAATTTAAAAATTGAGTTGTTATTTAACAAGAAGTAAAATGGTTCATAGAAATTCCATTTTTTAATTAAGTATGCCTTATATTTTAGAGGTGAATTTATTCCTTTTATAAAATCCCTTAGGAAAGTGATTCTTCCATTGGGAAACCAATTCTACAGACTAGAATTAACAACTCTTACTGCTGCGACCGATTTCATAGGGGAAACAATTGTACAGAATAGAAGTAACAACTCTTACTGCTGCGACCGATTTTTGTTGTATTTCAGGTACATTGTAAAACGATAGTTTTGCTAAGTCTATGTAAAATAAAAGACAATGGTGTGATTTTCTCGATCATTCAAGCGAAATTTATATAAGAAAAAATGTAAAAGTTTGTATACAGAATAGGGTAACACGTTATTTGTCCCTTATGATAATTCGCTCCAATTTCGAGGCGGGTATGATTGCATAACGACCTTGGTACTTAAATGCTTTGGTAAATCAAAAATAAACTCATGTTCATTTCTTTCACAAATATTTCACAAAAGTGTGTCCTCTTTTTAAACTCCATGCATTAAATCAGTGCTGATTAAACCCAAGTAGACGGGAGACGAAACAAGTATAATGGATCAAGGATTCAAGTAAGATTTGATACATGCATGTCTATTAACTTAAACAATAAAAATGCTTTTTTGGTGATTCATGCGTTAGCGAGTTATGTATATTTTTCTGAAGTGATCGTTACCTTCATATCCCGCATGAATGATAAAAAAGCAGCATTTTAATTATGTTTATATTTACATCTTTTACTTAATGATTTATTGAATTAATCGTAAAAGGTAGGTGAAATTAACTAAATAAATTTAGGTAATGTACTTCAGTACGTTAGATAACATAGATAGCCAACTCGTTTTATATGGGAATTTGATTCTGACATCATCATGTTTATTTCGTGCAGTCCGTGATTTTTCTAAGGTTGCTGAAGGTTTTCACCGATTGATAAAGTTGATCGGTTAGATTTCAGACCTGTCAGTACATTTAAAGCTGTGAATTACCATCGGTTTTGATAGGAAATAGAGGTAGATGTAAATATATTCTATTATTTCTTGTTCATACAAGTTGCAGCTAGTTGACAAAGTTGATGTTGAAGCTGACATAAAGGTTTCTGGTAGCCTTATTAGTTTCGACGCTTCTCGACTGCTACTGTGGTATATATACATGTACCGTCGGGAAATTGCGTCGATTGCTTTCCGATCTAGGTATTCAGGTTGCGCGGACTCATAAATGCATGAACTACACTTTGTAGTAATATGTTTTAAAAATTACATATTAAAAGAAACAACAAACAATAAACAAGCAAAAAGAGGTCAATTTGACAGCAAACCGTTTTGTTAGATTTTTTTATGAAAACCATATCCCTAATGCATTTGTCGACCCTAGATAAATAAACACTACCTTACCAGAGAAATGGGATACTCTATATGCATTTTTTTTACCAACAGCTTATACATGTATTTTTTGCACACATTATTAAAAATCAAAGTACAGACAATATCCACATCTCTGATATATCAATCTTCTGAGAAGCCCTTCGGCCTTTACAGGATTGGATCACAAAACCAACAAAGTTCATATCCCGGTGATTTTTTTTAGATATTGCTGTGTATCTCTTAATTAAAAACAATTCACAAGAGGTACTTTGTAGAGGCATATAACAGTCGAGGTAAACGCTAAATTATCATGGATATAATAAACTCGTGAATAATTAAGTGTCAGTGAGTTAAAGCCTATTCAACATAAATTAACTCAATAAGAGGTCACAAGAAATAAGAAAAACCGCTTTTATTTAATTGCCATCTACATGAGATCATTTTTGCGTAACAAAGCTGTAATGTCTGACAAAAGACGGTTGCATGCTTAACCGGAAAATTTTAAATAATTATTGAACAATAAAAGTTTCGTTTCTTGATCACTTACAGTTTTTGAGATCTCGCGAGGACACACTTTAAAAAAGATAGCTAACTGAAGTATTTGAGATATCTCACCGAAAGTAGATTTTTTCTCTCTTAATTTAACATTGCAAAGATGACATTTGTAATCTTTTACACTTAAATATAAATTCCATGTAAAATAAAAAAAAATAAAAAAAATCCTCAATTTTTGGAGCTACTGTGCCGTTTTTGTAATACTCCCAAAGTATCAAATGACATAATTTGAAAGAGGAAAAACATTCCTAAAGATTTTTCGGAAAAACAACGTTTTATTCTGTATCGGTCAAACGGAACTGCACTGCAAAGATTGATAATGCAGAATATAACTTGAAACCTTTCAGGGTTTAAATTACCCCAAATTGTGTTGCCCAATATTTTCAAAACAATTTTGTTTAAAAACAGTCTGATGTTCTTAATGTTCATCTTATTGTAATTGTAGTATCTTTCTTTGTTTCTTTGTTATCTTTTCCCCTTTTCTGTCGGCAGAATTATTTCTCAATGATGACTGAATGTGTTTAAATTATTTCGTTTGATTCATCGTAACTTTCGGTCGTCACAGGAAGTTCTTATAAAATTGATTTTTTTTTTCATTTTTATCCACATGGAACGAATATTTCAGTATAAAACCTAACAAATGACATCTATGCATTGTAAACTAAAAAGAGAAAATATAATTCGGTGCGATATCTCAAATATCTCAGGTAGTTTTTCTTTATTCAAATTTTGTACACGCAAGATATAAGAAACTGTAAGTAATCAAGAAATGAAATTTTTATGGATTATAGTAATTTAATTGAAGATGTGTTTAACGGCTTTTAGTTTGTCAACCGTCACTTCCGGTTCTCACAAATCAAATATTTAATAAGTTTACCTGTTTTTCTTTGAATGTTTAAGTTAGCCTAATAAATAATTAAATACATTAGGAAAATATACAAGAAATACAATTTTTTATTTTGATTGAGCAATTTTGTTTGTCCGTTTCCGGCACCGAGATAAAAAACCTTGTCTCCACGAGATTTTAGAAACTGTAAAGACTTGAACAACCAAACATTTTGGGGATGTCAGACCTATATATGTAGATGTGTTTAAACTATTTTGTGTAATTCTTCCTAACTTCCGGTTGTCACAAAAAGTACTTCAATTTTTTTATTTAATTTTTCTTTCATTTGACATGGAACGAATAATTCAGTATGAAATATAACGTATTTAATGTATGCAATGCTTAATAAACATAAAACTTCTACTTCCGGTAAGATGTCTCAAATATCCCAGGTAGTTTTTTTTTTCAAATTTTGTGCCCGCAAGATCTCCGAATCGTAAGAGATCAAGACTAACACTTTAGTGGATGATACACATTTTGTTAAAAATGTGTTCAACGGGTTCATTCTGTCAACCGTCACTTCCTGTTCTCACCGGAAACGTTAATGCAAATCAAGTTTTCAAATAAATTTAAGTTTTTCTTTGACTGCTTTACTTAGCGAAATAAACAATAAAGACTAGGCAAATGTAAAGAAAAATACCAGCTTTTATTTTCATTGAGTACTTACGTTCGTCCGTTTCTGGTCTAGATACAAAATACCTTGTCTCAACGAGATCTCAGATTGACCGAGATTTGAACAACTAAACTTAGAGGAAAAATGGAACGATGCATGTAGATACGTTGAACATGTTTTGTTCGAATCTAACATTGATTTTTTGTTTCATTTTCGTTGTACATGTATTATATGGAAGTAAGCTCTAGAAATATCCTTCACAGTAAATATTATATTCATTAGTTATTTTTTAGATGAAAGAAGTTATTTTCTACGGATTCATTTAAGCATTGAATGCTTATTTTTGGATTTCGTCGGCCCTATAACACACGAAGAGATGCACACAACTTGTATACCGTGCGTTAGCGCGGTATGATAATTTGTCTGCACCGCTTTGTGTGTTATATGACCGACGGCATCCAAAAATAAGTATTCAATGCTTATGTTTATATTCATACTGATGTCTATTAGTATGAAATATTTATGTATCGTCGCTCTTAAGCTATTATATACGCTCTTAGTCAGGGATATAAAACATACATGGAACAGCCATATTAACATGTTATTTAGTTCGCTTTCGCGACTAAAAATGTAGTGCCAGAAACTATTTATTTGCAAACATTTTTTTTATTGACGAATAGATATGATTTAACGATTATTTTCCTTTAGTACATATCAAATTGGATATGTAAGTTTGAACGTTTCATTTAATCGTACAATAATAAATATACTCAAAACGCGTGATGACGTTTACATGTAAATTTGTGCTCATGGCGCATGAATAAGCTAAGTGTGTTCAAAGGAAATTGAACTTCGCAGATTTCTACTGCAAACATAAGGGGAAATAAACACTGAATGTAATTATATATGCATATAAGAACTGCTTATATTTTTGTTGCTATAGCAACTAAAGTCTAGTTATATTTGTTTTGTTTGGCAGCAATATTTGTATAGTTTTAATCAGATATCATAATATGTAGAAGGTATTCTCTTTCATGATGATATCTAAATTAATGAAACTGGAAACATATTTAATTTATTATTGCAATAGGCCAAAAATTGAAATATAAATTAAATACAATATTTGTTCATATGAATGATATATAAGCACATCCTTTCGATTTATATTATTTATGCTTTCCTCTTTTTTCATTGCTAACAGAAATGTCGCATGTATCCGATAATTTACCCTAAAACTGACTATGTAATGAAGACCAAATAAAAGATAATATTGCAAAAATTATGATTTAAACGTTTTTTTTTTAAATATAAAAACATATAAAATACATACATGTTAAATACAAAAATTTTATATTATAACTGATTACAAAATGCACAATTGCTTATAAAACCAAAAAAAAAAAAAAAAAAAAAAAAAAAAAAGGAAAACACCTTAAAAGGTAGCAATAACAGAATCGCCACAAAACAGAAATTACAAAGTAAGTTTGGCCTGGTAAGGCGCTACCAATCCCGTACAAGGTCAACAAACAACAATTCCCTTCGATAAAAATTAATCCATATTAAATGGTAATGAAAGAATATGGAGTTGGGGATATTTAAAACCCAATCAGAGTTTTTACATGAAGAACGCTTACAATGTTAATATCTACATTAAATTGACCAACAAGATCTTCGAAAAAAGTTTAATGCATCGGGGCTCGCCAAAGGTAACACAAATAATAAGGAGCCATAAAGGAAAAATACATAAACGATTAAAATAGAGATTCTCCATTCGTCTACATTAAAAATTACATCTAAAATAACTTTTATTTGAATTACGTTGTCAAATTTAATTTCATGACGTCATGACGTTATGGGTAAGCTAAATACATGTAGCTATAATGTAGCTATAAAAACAATATGTTTAGATAAATATTGTATGAAATTAAACTGTTTTGAAACCAGCTATTTCTCTTAATATTTCATTTTCAATAATTTTGAAAACGGGACCGATTATGGTGATTAACGTATCCAATTGTTTGTGGATAAGAAATATATGTATTATCAAGATTTAATTTCCGTTTAAAAGTTCGACAATATTTTGCAAATAATTCACACAACTATATGAAGCATACAAATAAATAACATATTTTTATTTGTTGTAGAATGTTAGTTCTGGTTTTACACGTCCTAATTTTAACACCTATGGTGGCTGTTGCTTCAACATGGTGGGATCGATCAGAAGAAGGCCCAACTTGTTCTGAGCCGGGTACTTGCAATGAAAATGATAAAACCTGTGAATGCATTCTCACTATTGAACATCGCCTTACAATGATGACATCACCAGATCCTATTCTTGTTTGGCCGAAGAATGGACGTCTTTACAGTTTTGACGATATTGCAGGGACAGATCCGTTACCTAAACACAGAATAGAGAACACTATAACCGCAGACGGTGTAGGATCTCGAATGGTTATAACAATTAACGGTTTATTCCCGGGACCATCAATTGTAGCTTTTGAAGGTCAAGATGTGATAGTACATGTTCGAAACCGCATGCAAACAGACTCAACATCGATACATTGGCATGGTATTCATCAAATGAACTCTGTAGACTCTGATGGAGTTGCCTTTATTACCCAATGTCCTATACTTCCAGGTCAAAACTTTACATATTCCTTTAAAGCAGAACCAAAGGGAACCCATTTCTATCATTCTCAGATTGGCAATCAACGAAGCATGGGATTATACGGTGCATTAATCATTATTCCTAAAGCCGAAAAAGTGAAACCAGAACAACACGACGGATTTACTGTTTTGTTGCAAGACTGGAATCACAATGATGACCCAGAAACGTCTTATTTGCGTATGTTGAATGGGCTATATGATCTCAAAACTAGAAAGTTGATAAACGCCACATATTCTGTTGACGGGACGAAATTTGGTAAATTTCAATTTCATTCAGGATTAATAAACGGTATGGGACGATATTATGAAACACGATCTAAGAGCAATGAAGCCCCTTTGCAAGTTTTTGAGGTAGAAGAATCAAAGGTCTATTTATTTCGTGTTATAAGCGCCGCTACACTTTATCCTTTTCGTGTGTATATCGACCGTCACCCACATTTGACCATTAAAGAATCCGACGGGCATGAGATTGTAAAGAATATCGGTACTGCAGTTAGAGATCTTGTCGTTGAATCATTTATTATTCATCCGGGTGAAAGATTTGATTTTTCTGTTCAAGCTGATCAGGAACCTGGTTCATATCTTCTTGTAGCTGAAAGTCTAGAAGTTCTAGACCCTTCAAAAAACGAATATCACGCTGCAGAAGCTATAGTACATTATTCTGGTACTCCTATTATCAATAACCCACCAAAGGCAATTCCTAATATTTGTAAACCAAATAGATGCCTAACATTTAACTGCCCATTTCGTTACTATCCGCTTGGTACACACCGTCAGTGTTGGACGTTTGACAACGAAACATACAGTAAAGAAACTACGCCAGATTATAAAGAAATATATAATGTTAGCAAAACATTGTACTTTAATTTTGGATTTCCTGAAAATCAAGGTTTTGAGAAAGGATCTGTCAACGGGCATCAATTTTTGTTCCCAACTGAACCTGTTTTATACAAATTTGACAAAATTGAAGCGCCTTGTAAAATTGCGAATTGTGGTGTGGACACCGTTTGCCAATGCACGTATTTTGAACAATTACATAAAGACATGGTTTATCAACTTGTATTAAGTAACATTGGTGATGGACAAGGCTGGTCTCATCCGATTCATTTGCATGGTAATCAATTTTACGTCGTTAAGATGGGATTTGGATCCTATGATATAACATCTGCAAAATTTTTACAGGAGACCAATGATATACGGTGCACTGGAAAATCAAAACCAAATCTTTGCAACTCTGAAATCTGGAAAACAAAAGCTTGGGTTGATAACCCTAACTCAATTCCTGGCATCAAACTCTTTCGTCCTCCAAAAAAAGATACAGTTATAGTTCCTTCAGGAGGGTACGTTATTATCCGGTTTAAAACAAAAAATCCTGGTACATGGTTTTTCCACAGTCAAGTTAACCTTCATACCACTCATGGTATAGGAATGATTCTTTTTGTTGGTAATCAAGCTGACTATCCAAAACCAAGAAATCCATACGCATGCTGGAAGGTAAAAGATTACGATGGTAAGTAATGTTTAATATGATTGATTATTTTTTATCTAAATTATATTAATATATGAATAAATTAGTATTTTTTGCTATTTTGTAGGCCCGGATTGTTCAACAAGCTTTGCAAAGGACACAGTTAAAGTCGCATTAGTAGCAGTAGTATCAGCACTTGCATTAATATTGATAACTTTATCAACAGTCTATTGTATAAAATCATACAAAAGAGGTACATTATGTAAAAGAAAACTTAGATCCAGTGATGGCGAAAGAACACCTTTATTTAAGTCAAATTCCACATACATAACCTAAAGTATCATATTCATCTAATCAAACTACCCGAAACAGCCGAAGTTTATTACAAAAAAATAAACCAAAAAAAGTAAAGGAACTATTACACCATACATAATGCCATATTTTATAATATGTGATTTATTTTTCATTTTTCAAAAGCAAAAAGATAACTAAGCAAAAAGCAAATAATTTATAACAGACATACTAACAATTGCTCACTGATTGTTTTCAATCAACGAAAATCCCGCTATCCATTAAGTTTTAACAAAGTTGAATCTAATCATTTATACCTGAGATACATGTGTATTTTGTTGCAATTTCTTTTATGAAGTTTTACATCCATATTCATTAAAGTCTTTCCAAGCTTACTGCTTCTCTCACTTTGACGAATTTTTAGTAAAATACACATGTATGTCAAAAAAGCACAATTGAAATCGATATAAGGGGATCCGGAGAAATAAACATGAACGAAAACAAATTTCTTACGGAGATTTATAATGGGAAATGTTTACATCTTTTCTCCATTCGGAATATCTTAGAAAACCTTGCACAATTTTTTTACTGTTATCATCCGGGTGTTTTTATTGATGCTGCAATGCAAAATCCCCGTAGAATTTCTATTAGTTGTGTAATGAAAACTGGGCCTCGTTTCATAAAGGGGTCGTACGATCAGACCAGGCTTCAGCGCTACGCCTGCGTAAATACTGGACTAGCTCGAATATTCGCGCTTCATTAAAGTATTAAATAGTTAAAAAGCGCATCTTAACGCCCGACTAAAGTTAAGTCAAATGTTTACGTCCACTCATAGGTAGGCGTAAGTTCTGGCGTAAACAAAAGTAAGCATATATATCATGTAACGGCGATTGTTTTTTACCACTAATACGATTTAAGTTATTGTCACACTTGGATACTGAGAAAAAAAATTATACTTCAAGTTCTGGAATTTGCATGCCACTGGGGTTTATTACACCATCTAAGAATTGAAACATATTTAGAAATACATCTACTTGTAAAATTATTTATAAAGAAACTATGGTGCCTTTCTCTTTTCTGGCCTTTTAGACATATATTTAACAAGTGCATGTTACATGTAATCAAATGCCTTCATATTATATATATATGTGTTGCAGTTTTATAAACTTACAAAATATTTCACTTAACCTTTTTTTCTACAACATTTAGAACTTGTTTACCTTATATTTAGTAATAACTTTACCTTTAAAAAAATCATTCATAAAAATAAATGCTTCTTGAGGAAATAGCTAATAATTGTAATTTATATATGAACAGTATATTTATATAACATACAATGTATGTACATGTAAATGCACTAATATTGAATGCAAATGTAACTAAAAATCGAAGCCCATTAAACTCACTGGTACTGATGCGATATCATAAAAATAATTTTTGATTCTCTGTTAGAATTCAAAATATATTATCAATACAGTGTTTTTAACTACTATAATGATGACAAATTCGGGTCTGGACAGACATTAATTTTAATAATCGTAAATTAAAACTGCTTTGATAAACACACTTTATACATGTTGATCACTGAATACACAATTGTCTCTTAAAATGTTAATATGTTATAGTATTATATTATATATTGTTTCGCTAAAATGCACCCCATCAAAGAAAGATAGAAAATAGAGATGTCCAAATTTTGTTTAAGAACCCCTTTAAATTCATTTCAAATAAATTGCGCAATGACAATGGGCGAAAGGGGTCAGAAAACTGTCATATTGTTAATTATGAATATACTGGGTGAATGTAACCACCAAATTTACAATATAACAACTTGTAAATGTTGTATTTACACCAACCCAGTATATATTTTAATTATTTTACAATAAGACAAATTTAAATAATAAGCATAAGTTAATATATTCTTCGGACTTCCTTACTGCATAAAATGATTATAGAAGGCACATTATTTCAACCAAAATGATGCCGAGTAAGGACTCGCCTTAGAAATATGATTTTAGCAAGGACTAAGGCCATAAACATAGCCTAAAGTTTATGTCTCTAGTAACGCCGCTTTATAAAATGCAAAATACGCCCGACTAAGTTTCAGTGTAAGTCCTCGGACTTGACTAAAGATAGGGCGAAAACTTATGCCTCTTTATAAAACGAGCCCCTGAAGCGGTAAAGTAGGCGTTTCAAACCAGATAATCTGGGGCAAGTTTCATAAAGGGGTCGTACGTCCAGACTTAGCGCAACGCCGGCGTAAATACGAACTAGCGCGAATATTTGTGTTTCATTAAAGAGCGCATCTTTTCGCCTGACTAAAGTTAAGCCAAAATTTTACGTAAGTTCGGACGTAAACATAAGTAAGCATATATATTATGAAACGGCGATTGTATTTTATCACTAAAACGATTTAAGTTATTGTCACACTAAGATACTGACAACAATTCGATTTATGCTTCAAGATTTGGAATTTGCATGCCACTGGGATTTCACTTGAGTTAATTAGCACGAGAGAGAGAGAGAGAGAGAGAGAGAGAGAGAGAGAGAGAGAGAGAGAGAGAGATCTAAGGATTGAAAAAAAAATGAGAAATACATCTACATTTAAAAATAGATATAAAGATACCATGAAACCTTTTTCATTTACCTTTTCGACATATCATTTACAAAAGCATAATCCATATAATCAACGGTTTTATGTTAGATTTATATATGTTGCACGTTTTAAACTTACAAAATATTTTACTAAACCTTTATTTTTCTTTAGAACATGTTTACCCCATATTTAGAAATAACTTTATCTTTTAAAAAAATCAATCATTAGAACATATCTATGCTTCAAAAATAGCTGATACATGTAATTGTGTGTGTGTTGTGTGTGTGTGTGTGTGTATATATATATATATATATATATATATATATATATATATATATATATATATATGAACAGTATATTAACATGTCATATAACCTACGATGTATGTTACACGTACATTCAATGTAAATGCATGTATACATGCATTTACATTGAATGTACGTGTAACAGAAAATTGAAGCCGATTAAACTCACTGGTACTAATGGAATATCATAAATATAATTTGTGATTATCGTTTAAAAGTCAAGATATATTATAAATACATTGTTAACTACTATAATTTAGACACCTTTTTTTCTTAAATTTATTTATTTACTTATTTCTTTTTTGGCATTTTTTCGCAATTATGTTGGGATTTATATATTAGATGTTCTCAAAACTGTTGTATAAATTGACTAGTACTTTGTTTAGAGATTAATATCAAAATTATTTTTATTTCAAAGCCTCGTCGCTCTTTTTACTTAGCATATTGTAATACATGCATAAATTGGAGTATAAATAAAATTGTTGAGTACCTTTAAACAACTGCATTTCTAATACTAGTCGAGGGAACGGAACATGAAAAGGATAAACAATGCCATGCGCTTTCTAATTATACTCAGCTTTGTTAAATCAAGCAAATAAAAATTAAACTGCTTCATGCTATAGAAGAAAGTAAAGATGTACAATAATTACACTTCAGATCTGTATATACATTGTATGAAAGTATGAATATGTATAAAATTATAATTTTGTTTATGAATATAAATCTAACATAAAAAAACAAACAATTTTTGTTGTCGTATGTGCAAATATACAACTTTATTGTAGTTAGTTTTTATTCAAAATAGACATTGTAAAGTTAAAATGTGTTAAAATACTGTTCTCCTTTAAATCCATTCATTACTTTCCAAATGAAAGCTGAATACTATAATACTAGTAAATAACAACACACTGTGTGGAATTAGCAACGACACGCTGCAGCTATTTAATATTTGGCATATTAAATGTACAAATACATAATTATGACATAAAGTTGGATCACATGATTTATTTACTTTAATAAAACAATTCTTAAAATTTAAACTTTCCGATGTACGTGTCGTCCTAAACTGGTATTTAACACCTAAGCAATTCTTTATATAGCCTTGCTAATAAACCGGTTCTTAAGAACCAGGTGACACAAACAGGTATTCGAATGAAAACCTTATATTTCCGGACAATTAATTCATTATCACACCAAGTAGAAATTGATTTCTGTCTAATTCGTCCCTCAAACGAAAGAAATCATATTGATTATAAGACAAGAATCGCGTAAAAAGATATAACTTAGTATACTAAGTGTTTTAATTAAAATAAACAATATTGTAAAGTTTAAATGTGTTAAAATATTGTGATTTTAAACAATATTCGATTTTTTTTGCCTTTGAAAACAGCAGTGCTTTGATATTTAATACACCGTCGTACTCCAACAACATTTATATAGTTAAAGCACAGTCGTGTTAACATAAGGATCATGATGCAGTCACATGAACTCTAAATTTAAACACATGAATTATTTAAAACTTATTCTGTAAAACTATCAAAAATCGCTGGATACGCTAAGTTACCGATTTTCCTCCATTTTTCATAATTTGGCATGTCATATATAAAGTACCTTGAACAAGTGTATCATCCGAGGGGGCGGAGGTTTCTCTAAATGTTTTGTATCATTACGTACTCAAATTATTGCATCAGTTATAATAAGAAAACTGTGATGTAACATGAATCAGCGCTGCTTTAATTTGTCAAATCTGAACTCAATAAAGAAACTTAGAGTTCACAGTTGAAGGCGCGAGTCAGCTTGCAGAAAGATAATTATGGAGGACGGCAAGAAATTGTTGCTCTCTTAATCTGTGGAATCTGTAGAAAATCAAATTATTATCATATGGAAGATTCGTTTGATAATTTAACACTTTCTCATATAAGTGAATTACCGGAAATGAACCCGACATGTTGATTTTGTTAAAGTATATATTTTACAAATTTTACAAATGACGAAAACTGCCGTAAACGCCTAAAAATTCCGAATCCTCAGGTGACGATAAAATGAAAAATGTACGATTTGGTGAAGTTTCAAATGATGAAATTCAACGTTTTCATGACTTGCAAACAAATGTAAATACACGCAACAATACCAAGTGGGCAATGGAGACATTTGCACTGGACAATGTACCACCGTTGACGCAAATGACGAGTGGAACTCTGAATTACTGAATGTAGGGATTTGTTATGAAAGTAAAAAAAAACAAGACGGATCGGAATACCCACCGCGGTCGCTATCCTATATTGTCTGTGGTTTGTTACGTTACACGATGGACGAAAACATTCACAGTATGAACTTTTTACCCATATTTGCTAACCTTTACCTGCAATAACTTAGCCCTCTCCGAATTTTGTTATCTGCCGTTTTTGGAGAGGGCTATATTCCATAAGATCTCCGTAATGGTGCGAAATTCTTTTTTTAATGCGGCTGACATCGGTCAAATAGATCGTTTTTATATTAAACTTCCTTAAGATAAAATTGTGTTTTAATTCTGGTTGAATAAATCTACCATTTATAAATAAAAACAAAAAACAAAAAACATATCAGCATGTTTATTTACCAGTCGTCTTCTTTAGCAGCCATGACAGTTCTCGCGTGATTTTATGGGATTTACGCTTGGAATTTACATGTAGTAGGCTTGATAACGTAAGTATTAGACAAGTGTTTTAATATGCGGTTTTACCTCGATTATCCCTAACATACATTGAAGAAAAGAGTATATAATGGAAAATTCATACTTACCACGTTATTTATATATGTTTAAAATGGGAGAATTCCTAAATTCAGTTCAAGATCCACTCCTAAATTCTCATTGGCTTTCCCAAAATAAAACAGACCAAGGTCATACATGGCGGACAAATTCAACTTTCGTTGTAGACATACACGAAAAATAACCGATATATGGACTAAACTTGTCATTTTTGGATTAATTTATGCCATAGACAAGTACATTGTTAGCCTTCCGGTAAGAAATGCAAATGTTATTGTCATTCATGTACGATTTAAGCCGAAATCGTTGCGAGAGTAAATAACCTGCCTTCTTAGCTCACTTCTCGTGCTTCAGTTTTTCACTATTCAACCAATGAAAATGTAAACCATCTAGCATATATAAAAAAAAATCATTGCACATGTACCACACATCAGTATTTTTGGCGAGCCAATTACTACTTTACTATTTACCAGTCTACTTGTTTATTTAGAAACTTCAAAAACTGTTGTGGTTGTTAAATATAATTATTGCATATATTTATTTACTCATTCAACTTCTTAACTGCATTACTTACAATGATTAATTATTAACTGTGCGTCTACGAGAGAGTCAGGCAGATTCCAAAAATGTCAATATCTGGAGTTTTGATAATTGTTATCATTTGTCTCAAAAATTAAAGAGGGGTTGCCAACAATGAAGAAAATTGATATTAAAGTTTGTTTATTTGGTTTGTATTCTGAGGCCATGGTACAATAGTCTCTTGGTGTAAGGCGGCGTGAAATGGAACACAGCTTCAATGGGTTTCATATGTGTGCCTTAAAATTTTGCCATAATTCAACATATTTCAAACATAACTTATACATTATTGATTGCACTGTAATTAAAGGCCTAATTGATTGCAATTTTTTAAAATTCTGATGTAATCTGTTGTCATGACAACCCAATAAATGTAATTGGTAACTGGCCAGAATTAATGTCTTTTAATGCGAAAATAATCTTAAGATAAAAAAGGGTTTGGACGCCCCATTTCAAATTTTCAAAAAATATTTAGAAAAAATGATTGCTAATAAATGTAGAATTAAGATATTATGTTTGGGTTTTAAGGGATTATAAAATACTGCTAATTTTAGTGGCGGTGACTATGCAATTTTAGATATTTTTATTTAAAAATTCAAGAATTTAAGTTAATATTACTTTTCTGGGATATTATAATGCATGAAGGGTTAGAAAATTAAAATAAACAATCGCATTGCTCAATGTCTTGTAAATTTCGTAACATAAGGTGTAAAACTACGTTTAAATTAATTTTCCGTTGCTTCACCTCTGGTTATCTCCCCCTTCATTGCTCTCCCCAAAGGAGGTAGAAAATTTGTATCAGTGGAGGGAAATATGGCTGCTCCTGACGGGAGCTCAGGCAGCTCTGCTATTATCTGTGACTTTGCTAGGTCATACAGACAGAGAACATGCGGTGGTTTGATAGAGAGTGTTTCTTCATTAACTAATGACGTCTTACAACATTTAAAAAGATGTCAAGCTTCAACCAGACTACAAACAATAATCCCAGAAGGACTTCTGCTCCTATTTCGTAGCGGCATATTTTGTGTTTCAAAGGATGTTCTTCAATTAAAAATATGCACTAGTCACAGGAATAGTCTTTGTACACACTGGTACAAAGACTCTCGGCGCTGTATGCACCCACTGCACCCACCTGATCATAATGAAAAGCCAGATAGGGGATTAACATGTACCATGGCGAAAGAAATATGGCTGCACGAGAGAGTTGTTGTGCCTGTTGGAGCTGGTAAGTCTTTACGGTAATAAAGTTAATAAAGTATCTTATCTTTCATTTTAAATTCATAAAAAATGAGGTAAATGGGAAAGGGAATTGTGACATGTCTTGGAATATTAATTAAATGTGTGACATACATGTACAGCTGATACAGGCCTATAACTTTAAGAAAAAAATATATTATTAATATACATTAAGATAAATGACAGGCTTTAAAAGTTTGATTAAATGTATTTACAGTTTGAATTACATGATTATAACACACTTTTTAAAATTAATTTTGGAATGAAGTATTAAATACCTGGTACAGAACTATACTCTGTCCCGAGTTTTTGCTTCCACCACTTTTCGCATGATATTTCGATAATCATAAATACCTTTGTGCTCAAACTACACTCATCCACTAATATGAAAAATGTCCAGATTATCTGTTTTGAGCTAGGTTTCGATGCACAATCCAAAATAGAAAGTCTACAGGGATTTTGCATTGCATCAGCCATGAAAAAGCCCTGATGATAATGGTAAAAAAATTGTGAGAGGTATTCCGAGTGAGTTCTGAATAGAGAAAAGATGTAAACATTCCCCATTATAAATCTCCGTAAGAAATTTGTTTCGTTCCTGTGAAGTTTTATGAGTGAAAAATGATAATGTGTAAATGAAGATATCTTGGATATTTTCCCGTTCATCAATTTCAACTGTATTTCTTTCACAGGTATGTGTATTTTAATAAAAAATCATCAAAAAGTGATGGAAGCAATAACTTGAGACAGACTATAAACATTCCCTTATGCACTGGCTAAATATCTTCTTTTTTTTTTTTTTTTTTCTTTTTTTTTTTTACCTCGGGCTCATCTTCTCTATCATAATATATGAACCTTTTGAGTTTCTCAAAATATGTTCATTGATTAATACACACAGTGCATAGGATTAATTAATTTAAATTCAATAATATATTAAAATACATCGGGATCGGCATACTTATTCAATGATAATACTTGTAAGTATGGTATGCAGGTCCTGTTGTGCTGTAACTGAGGTGTGTTCAGCAGACCGAGCTCTCATGTGCCCTCACCAAATTGTGTATTGCACTTTTGCAGGTATGAGAAATTTAGGTCATAGGTGAGTGCTTGCGAGCGCTCTGTCTGCTGATCATGCCTTTGGTTCCAGTTGGTATTAAAACTTGTTTTTTGAATGAAATTTAATAACTGTGATTAAAATTTTCAGGTTTATGCAGAAAATGTTCAGAAAGGCACAAGACAACCTATACTACCAAAGTAAACATTGAAAATGATGTGGGTGAGTTCATTTTTGTATATTTCTATTAATTACATACCTATATTTGTAAACTATCCATGTCAGAAAATGGTTTTATGGTTCGTCGGTTTTATCACCTTATAACATTAATTTGTGCATATGCGCACCTTATATACAGTGTATTAGCACTAATACTGATCATTGATTCATCATTAGCATTGATATTAATTCATCATTAGCATTGATACTGATTTAATTCATTTTAGGAGATTTTTTAAAGCTTGCTGCGCATGTAGAAGCCAGTGATGATGAATTTTTTAACAGTTTGCCAGATACATGTATATCAGAAGCAGATGAAGTTACTGTTAGAGGTAAATTCCTTTGCTATTAACAGCTTTCAATATACATGTAGTAGAATCAGCAGAGTTGTCTAAATACAAAATTTGATGAAACATGATCTTGAGTAGTTGTTCAAAATGTTGATATTTTGTAGCACTGTGATTTTTAATGTTTAATTAATTACAAGCAAGGTCACAATTTTTGTAAATTTTTATTGCTCCATTTTTAATGATTGCATTGCATTTTACAATGGTCAGCCAGAATTTCCATGGGAGATCACAGATGTTGAGTCATTAGCAAGATATAGAGCTCAGGCCAAAATAAGAAATACTTTTGTTTCCCCTAACGCGACTGACCCAATTTTTAAAATTTAAGGTAAATGTATCTTTGTGTAGACACCTATTTCCTTGTCAAAGAAAAGATATATTTTCTGAAAGTGTATAAGAATGCAGGAAGTGATTTTGTGTTAACTTGATATTGTAGAATCATTGAATACGACTTCACAAATATTTACATTTATTACACAACCTTTATCAAATATTATTGTTTTAATATACTTTTAGACATTTTATTAAATTGTGAATTTGATATTAAATTTGTAAAACACAATTTAATTTTAATTTATAATGTATTTTCAATTCTGCTCTGGCAGAAAAAAATTACTTACATACCTACCTTCCTACCTTCCTACCAAACTTCAAAATTTAGGGTCAGGTTAGGGAAAACAGATATTTTTAATGATAGCCTCACAAAATCTTTTTTTATGTAAACAATGTTTGCGTCATGTTTTGAATAGAAATGAACATGTAGTTTCTTGGGTAATTGTCATGTTCATTTTAGTTTTATACCCTTTATTTTCTATTCAGCATTCAAAATTGAAACAATAAATGGCCTGAGCTTTGTTTAAATAATAAAAAAAATTGAGCACTATATTTCATTGAGCGGTATAACTAGACAAATGAAACTCAAGTTTTCATTATTCTTTAGAAGAGCATTGTAAACAATATAAAATTGAAAAATAAATTTTGGCCAAACTTAAAACAATATCCCTTTATTTTGGGGTCAAAAGACAACTCTTTAAAAAAACTTTTAATTTGGGGTTGGTGATGCGACATGTTAATGAGTTAACCCTATCATTTTAATTGCCTTGCTCAATTGGGATACTTTATAATTGTCACAATTATAATTACATCTTGTTTATTTTGTAGGTACATGTAATGAAGTACTGGTACAAGCACAACATGCTCAAGAAGATGATAGTTCTTTGCATGATCCATCAGGTAATACAGTGCTTTATTTCGCATTAGCTACATGTACAGCATTGTGCACTATCGGAATTAATTTTAACATTTTATGCCCTTTGAAGAATGGGAGGCATATTGTATGCCTCACAGAGAAAGTCTTTGAAAGCTCTAGACAGTTATACAGCAGATGGAATGGAAGCAATGGATTTGCTCCAGAAGATACTTCACAAACTACAAGAAAATGGACTTGCAAGAGACAAAACAAAAGACTTATCAGAAAAGCTGTTGAATATAAACCAGCATTTGAAATTTGATTTGAAAATGCATCTCTCACAGTCCAGTACTTGTATTGACCATTGCTTAACATATGCACTCTCTGATGAAAAGACAACAGAATTTGTGACAGATTGTGATCATCTCCACACTCAGAACTGCATAAATTGTAGAAGTATTCCAAAAGTTATGGATGAAATTGCAAGTTGTTTATCAGCAGCTAATCTAGCAACTGATCTGCAGAAGGAATTGGCACATGATTTTGAACAATCAAGAAAAAACATACATGAATGGAAGGCCCATATTGTACGAGCTGTGAACCAGGATATGAGTAAAAGCAACATCATTGAAAACTTAAAGAGTAACCAAGCACTGTTGATAATGGACTGGGCAATGAAATTCCTGCCTCAGAGTTTTCGGGAATCACAGCAAAACTGGTTTGGGAAACAGGGTTTGAGTTGGCACGTTGCATGTGCAGTTTTTCCAGATCACAGTGCCAATGTAGAGAATCAGGAGAACAAATTTCACCTCGTGTCATTTGTACACGTATTACAAGAAGGAAGTCAAGGTTGGATCTCGATAGCCATGATTCTTCAAGACGTTCTAGAAAAACTGAAATGCCTTAATCAACATCTTTCCGAAGTTTATTTAAAATCTGACAATGCAGGATGCTATCACAGCATGCCACTTATGTCCTACATTTGGAAGAATTATGACTTGCTACAGCTCAAAGTAAAAGAGTATAATTTCAGTGAAGTTCAGAGTGGCAAAGATCTGTGTGATTCAAGAACTGGTACATGTCGCATGCATATTTTAAAGTATGCAAATGAAGGTAATGATGTGGAAAATGCACATCAACTGAAAAAAGCCTTGGAAAGTTATGGAGGAGTTAAGAACACATTCATTTCACTGGTTGATATCAACACAGAAAATCCACCTGTATTGGCAGGAAATGTTAAAAGCTTCAAGATTAGTCAGATGAACAATTTTGTGTTCGAAGAAGAAGGCATCAGAGTGTTTAAAGCCTATGGTGTTGGTCATGGACATTTGATCCCCAAGAGCACTCTGGAAAAGATATCGAGTAACCTTGCCTTTAATGAGACCAGAATGAAGGTATATAAATGTAGTTTTAGACTGTGTGTTATAACTTCTTTTGATGCGTGTTAATTTGCGAAAGTTCAGTGATCATGAGCATTGAGTTTTGCATAAATGAGATTATATACATGTATAAGTTATAATGATTTTTTTTAAGGTCATAGAAGATTCTACAACCATGCCAGCGACACATTTACAAGCAGCACAGTTGAAGCTACCATTTGGAACTTCCGATGCTGAAGACAATGGAGACCTGAGTTGCACTGAACCTGGCTGTATTCGAACTTTCAGGAAACCATCTACTTTAGAAAAGCACCTTGCTGTTGGAAATCATTTATACCACAGTTTAAATGGAAGTACCGATGTTGCCATGGAGTTGTGGGCAGAAAAGTGTACAAATTCTGTGTTTTATAACCAGTCTCACCTCATCCAATCTTCATCGATTTCAAGTACAGACAATCAGGTACATACATGTATATCAAAGTTGAAAACAGGATGGGCTCTGAAGTCGGACCGAAAATTTGTTAGATTTTCATTGGGTGTAAAACAGTTTGTGAAAGACATTTTTGATGATGGTGAAAAAACCGGGAAAAAGGCAAACCCTGTGTCTGTTTCATTGCAAATTCGCAATGAACGGGATGAATATGGCAACCGCATATTCAATCCAAATGACTGGATTTCCTCTCAGCAAGTTCGCAGTCTCTTTGCCCAATTTCAGATAAAACTGACTAAAGAGAGTACAGACAGAAAGAAGAGACCAAAATTAGAACTCGCTCTTAAATCTGAGGAGGATGAAGATTTGAATGAGGTTATTAGTGACTTGAATGCAATTGAGGCATTCAACACAGTTAATTCTGTTACTGATATATGTCAGCAATGATTTCTATGTGAACATAATTTAGGCATTTCAACTTTTTTTTTTCAATTTTCACATATGCTAGAAAAATTGATGTGTAGGTGCATCCAATTGCCACAAGTAAATTTTCAACAAGAAAGTAGAATATAATAACTATTGTTTGCAATATTTTTTTGATGTACAAAAACCTTGAATAGAAATTTATGTAAATTTATGCAGTTTTTGATGTTTGAGAATCATATGTATGACTTGGAATTTTAAGTTAAACACTGTACATATGCAAATCAGCTGGTAACATGTATTACTA
Source organism: Magallana ariakensis (assembly GCA_020458035.1). Classification (NCBI taxonomy): domain Eukaryota; kingdom Metazoa; phylum Mollusca; class Bivalvia; order Ostreida; family Ostreidae; genus Magallana; species Magallana ariakensis. Next base: position 48,193,330 of record CM035812.1, on the reverse strand, counting down.
TATATATTTTACCATACATTGTGAATACATTAATGTAATGAAACTGTGTATATTATAGGAAATGCTCAGTTTTATGTATCAAAAAAAAATAAGTTGATGAAAATCATTAGTTATTAATTGGCTGCATTGAAATTGTTTATGAAATATGTTGCTAAGGGAGATAACTCACTTTTAAAAGTTGTAAAAATGCAAGTTTTAGAAATTCACGCAGTGTGAGAATTATTCAGAACCCGATTACTACCTTATGTAAAATGATTAACAAGTTACTTGTTTTTATTGTGATGCATGGCATTTTAATTTTCAAGCGTCCAAACCCAATTTTAAAATTATTTGAATTTCAGCAATTTTTCAATATTTTTGATTTTTTTATATACCAAGAGTTATTTCCCTTCATCTAAAAATATGCGGGGTTATTTTTGAAAAAAATTCTATGTGTCAAAATAAAATTAAATATTCATATTTTTAATTATTTTAACAGTTGTTGTCTTATTTTTATGCTTAGGGTATCAAAATGTTAAATTAAAATGTCAGTTTTTCAGAAAAATCAATACCTCATTATAGTGAAATTGTATGCAATATGGCAACCCCCCTTTAATAGGGCTAAAATATAAAAATTTTCAAAAAAGTGTTTTATAGGGACAATTTGCATAACTTTAAATATATTTTGTGAAAATTTCATTGAAATATGGTTTACTCCATGTATTACCCCCTGCCTGACTCTCTCGTAGACGCACAGTTAAATATGAACAAGCAAGGGAAAACAACTCCATTTATTGTAACAACACCCCACCACCAACAAGAACTCTTGCCAAAGGTTTTCTCTCTTTCTTTCTCTTTTCTTAATATTTACTCATTTCTTTTACTAGAATTCAATAGCAGAACTCCCTCCCTCAAAGCAAGAACCCCTGCCTTAGGTGTCATGGAATTTAATTTAATCTAAAGATGATAGCTTAATGGTCTTTTTTAAATATGCAGTCACCAGTTTCTATTCTGTTAGTGGACAACAATTTTTTTTAACATTATACGCATGTATGCATTTACACATTATGACAATTTTAGCCACAACCTTGCCTGGTGGAAATAGAATTTACAAATATGATAAAGGGATCGATCTACAGTTAATGAAAAATATTCCGTCAGTTTTAATTCAGTTTCATCAGAGGTAAAAAGGAAGATTTTTAAGCATTGTATATGTAAGCACTACATGACCATTTTGTCCAAGCCCATGATTCAAAACCCTTACTACGCGGGACATGAAATTTAAAAATCTTGGTAGAGGGCGTAATAGTTTTACTAAATATGCAGTCTGTTTCTATTCAGTTCCAGTAAGAGTAAATAAGAACAATTTTAAACATCTATACTTATAAATTAAGACTATTTGCCAATAATCTAGAAAATGCCTGCACCAGAGAAATATTGAGGACCCGGGCCAATATTCAAAACAGCTCTTTAACTAACTTATTTTATTTTTCATCCGATTTTTTAAAAAATCTTTTCTGTTTATAGTTCAAAGTGGAGGGTAAAATTTGAAAATTATGGTCCGAGGGGCCTTTTTTTGACTCCTTATAGGGGTTTTAAGGGCCTAAATATTAGAATTCTACTATTGTTCAAAAATTTAGTTTAAAAGAGTTTTCTCGCTTTACATAATGTTGAGCATAAATACTCTACTCACTCCAAGTGTTGTGTCCGAGATATGAAAAAGAACTCTTTTTTGATTTTTTGAAAATGTTCATAATGAAATTTAAAGTATAGCCTCTTATAAACTTCTGGAGCTATCTTTATTTTGAAATTTGTTAGAAGTTCTTACTCAGGCAAGTGGATATACATTTTCCAAGGCGTTGAAGAATTTGGAAAAAAAATATGCTTTTTATGATATTTTTAATATAAACGGAAAAAGGGGATCTCAGCCCTTACTTTTTGTTGAAGACAAAAAAAGTTCTAGTTTTTCTTTGAAATTCTATACATTGTTAATAAACATGGTCTATTAAAAAGGGGGAAGTTAATTTCAGGGACAGCACCGCCAATTCTCAACATCCGATAATTAATTCTACCGGGTATGAGTTATTGTACATGTAGGTACAAGTTGATATGGTACCTTAATTATGTAGTGCGTTTCCAATAAGATTTGACGTAGCGCGTCTCCTGTCGTCATAATGGTAAATTACTCTACAAATCACGAATGACTCAAATACAAATGTCAAACTTGCATCAAACGGTTTATGAATCGAAAATTTACCGATACCCGATTGTTCCTTCAAATGATTATGTAAAATGTGCGAAGACTCAAAAACAGAGTTTAAATTTATATTTCTCCATTTACATTCAACGAATAACGCATTCAGAGAACATTAAATAATAATTTCATAGATAAAATATTGAGGCCTTTGGCTTTCACTTTTATGGATTATCATTTTATATAACTTTAAGACAAAAAATGGTGACCGACACTTTTTGGCGCAGTATTTCATTCTCTTACGGATCAGGGAGCAGACAATATTTCAACAGACTCTGAGGTTTGGGAGACATAAAATAACAAGTTGGGTCGTAAAAGAAAACTGAAAAAGGTAGAATAATTATTGTTTGTGATGATGGGACCTAGATTAGGATTATTGTTAAAGATCTTGAATTCCGTTTTGAATTGTGTTTAAATGCTGTGTCAAAAAATGTCAATTCCTGGATACATTTTTACAGCATGGTTTATGACGTCTCTTGGGTATTTTATTTAGAATTCTTAGTTTTGAATCTGTTCAAAACGTTAGTATGGCAGGTATTGTAGTTCTAGCCAGGGTAACTTCTGATATTGAAATTACTAGAAAATGTGTGATCCATCTACCTAATTGAGAGACGCAGTCATGGCTGGCAAAATGATTATTTAAAATTTGTTTGATGATCTCAACACGTTTTGTTTCATGATTACTGTTACCATATCAATGGAGATAACCCGGAGTATATTTTAATGAATTTTGGTGTTTTAATTGTCTATTACAATAATAATAATTATAAAAGTAAAAATGACACATACATTTTCACAACATGACAAATTATTTATATCTTGGTTGAACATAAATAAATATTTAAATCAGAGATTGGTTGTCAAATGGTGTTACTTACCAAGGCGACACAAACATGGCAGTTTTAATGGCTTCAGAAAATTGCACAAAAAAGGTGTTAATGCATGAATCACATTTGTCAAAAAAACTTGAACAATATTAAGTAAAAATTGATACCGCTTCTTACTATTCTTATATAGTTTTAAAAGAAAGTTGAATAAAATTTGGAAGCATTCTTTGAATTTTTTTGTGGAGAAAGCGTTAAAAACAGTGATTTTCTGAAGAAAAAATGAAAATTTTATTAAAGAACAGTTAAATACATTCATTTAATGAAAATTTAGCATAAATTTATGTATAAATATGGCAAATGTTAAATGTTTTATCAGTTTAAATGGTAAATCAAGGAATAAATGGGGAAAAATCAATGACCCGAGATCCATAGCAACCAATTCTACTCCATAACAACCATTTTTAAAAATATAGTTAAAGTACCAAATTTATCAAAAATGATATTTACACTTTAAATTTCAAAATCATATGATCTGCATCTTCATTTTAAAACAAGTAAAATATCTTTAACAACAACTTGACAACGTATAAGTCGACTTGACATTTCACACACTGCTCAACGCGTTATCGGCTATTCGGTTGTTATCGGACATTCGGTGGACAACAACTTTTGACAGCTGAACAAATTGATGTAAATGATTACCGTGGAGATATAAAAAGAAAATTCTAATAGTGTTTTTGTGCACAAGAATAAACACAGATTCGAACCAGAGCACCAGTATATCTTATTATAGTATGTACGAGTCTTGGAAAGACTTTAAATGTCAGATTCGCTATTTTTTACAAGTTTTTGTCCGATATTTATTATTGAATATAGTTCCATTTTCAAAATCTTTACATTTACATAACATTAAATTATTGTACGCAACATAGCATCGTCATAATCATGCAAATGTCTAAGGATCAAAATTTATATTTTTTAATTTCAAGATGTTATTGGAAATACGGTTGAATGGTTTACTTTGTTATCTTATATTTCGGTTTTTGTTATCGGAAACACGGGTTGTCAAAAATGTAAAAACAAGAGAAAAGCTGTGAATGTGACACTAAACCGGGTTTTCTTTTGTGTGAACAGTTTTCCTAATCCATTTGTCAACCCTGAATTGGTGAACACTACATATCCAGAGAAATGGGGTACTCTGTATGCACTATTTTTGCCAAAAAATAACTTAGTTCACCAGCTGGTATTTTTTCATAAATAATTAGAAATCAAAATCCTAGCAATTTGCACACCTCTGATATATGTACAATTGATCTGCAAAAGAACAACTTCTTATCTTCAAAACTGTAGGTGGAGTTATCCGTACAATAATGGTACCCTATATGCAATATTTTTCAAAAAAATGCCCAAGTTCAACAGCTGTTATTTTTTTCACAAATTACGTTTAGTATTAGGTTAACGTAAGTCTATTTTTGCTATGTTTATAATTAAAGTACGGCAATTCTACCTTCATTTATGCCAGAAACAAAATAATAAAAGAAACTCCTATTTAATAACGCGCTATATAACATATTGTGTCACCGCAATTCAAATGTAATTCGCGTCATTAATTCCTGTTATTTCTGGCGTTTTCTTTTATTCACACTTATGATTAAATCAGTAAAACAATAGCCATATGGATACACACTGATTAAATACCAGTATGTAATGTAATCAGCGTATCAAGAGGGATTCGGGTGGGGGGGTTCAGACAGATCCACCTCCCTCCCCTGAATTTTTTAAATTTTTTTTATAATTTACATAGAAAGTTTACCGGAAATAGGCCTCGGATCACCTTGGCAAACACATTTATCCCTCTACCCCCCCCCCCCCCACCCTTGGAATTTTTTTTATCAACGCTATGCATATATAGTTACATGTACATATACGTATTTGAGCACCATCTTCACTAGACAATGATTTCTGTTCCGCATCGCGCCTCGTGAGGAGCGGTGCGGATAAGAAACCCTTGGTTAGCGAAGATGATTTGAGCACGTGCATTCGTATTTGAAATTATTTACTTCAAACTTAGATTGACTTTTCTACTTTAAACACACTCGTAGTCCTTGTCATATCATTATGAAAAACAATAAGACAAAAATATTGGTAAACTGCGCTAATTCATATAGCTGTGTACACACATAATTCACAATACTTAAAGCTTTAAGTGGTCATCAACTCTGACGATAGATTACTGGGTTGTAAAATAAAAAAAAATGTTTTTATTAATGCATGATCGTTGAAATAATTGGAATATTTAGGAAAAATAACTTTTGATATTTTTCCTAAATATGAAATAATCTTTAATTGTTGATTTAAGTTGCATTGCATGGTATGTTGCTCAATTATGTTAAAGGACAAACCAGGACATTTGCACATGAATATTAAGATTACATGGATTCCATTAGGATGTATGTGACAGCAGCATATTTTATTTGAAAAGGACACAGTATTAAATGAATCAACGAGTACTCGACTATCGCTCGACTAAAGACTCCGATTATTCGACTAGTCTCTCCGAATTGATCTGACATTCCTAATCGAAATGTAAATTATCAATGGACACGCGGATGATAATACATGTACTTAGTGAATATATTATCGCCGAAGTACATGTGTAGTTCCAACATATGTAGTTCCAAACAGACAAAAACACCACAAACGGTATATTTAGAAATATAGCGATATAATGACAGTATTTCAGGAAAGAAACCAATCTTAATAATCACTTAATTTTACAATGTTCATTTGCCCTGATTTGGTAATATTCTGTTAGATATTCTATATCAAAACAACGTAATACATGTATTTGATAGTTAGTACAACTTTTAAAAATCGCACAGAATACATTACATTTAGATATGTAACTTATTGACGATAAATTTCAAGATTTGACACATTAAAATGGACTTTCTTCACTTTTTAAAATCTATTCTGAAACTGAGGGTAAACTTTTTCAACCTGATTTTCCGATAACGTACACCCGCCAAAACTGAATTATCCGACAACTATCAACCTTGTTGACGATAACTTGTTTCCACCTATCGAGTCATTTAAATGTCTGTTATCTAAATCTTAACCTTGGATTTTTTTTTCGCCTTTCAAAAAATTTAATGAAGCATTTTCCCAAGATTTAACAAAAACATGTAGTTTTTAGAATAATTACTTTCTTATCCTGTCAATCCTTCACCATTATCCACGCATACATGTACAACGATTTCTTAATTTTTGAAAACAGGTTGGTTCTATATAAAACTAAATCAGAAAATGCACTTGTTAATTAAAAAGAATATAAAGTAGCAGAATACTTATTTTCAAATGTGCAAAATCTTTGGTTTCAAGTGAAAAAGAAAAATAATATTTTTTGTGAGTATATTATGATTATAACGTGTTTTAAGAATTGCATTGATAGATTTGATTGTTCATACGCAAAATACATTAGTGTACAACAAAATGCTAGGTTTTTCTTTAAAGATGGCCTTAGTAGAAATACATAATGTTTAAAGAGTAATTTTTATTATTCTATTTTTGTGAATATGAAATTTCAGAGATCTGTATTTGAAAACAGATGGAGTAAATTGGTATATCGGCTGGAATTATTTGGAAAAATATTAAATCAAAAAATAAAATGCATGTATCATAAAATAGTTGCAGAATTCAATTATAAGTTACTGAACTGTGTACTCAACAATAATTTAAGTGTTAGTAAGTGGAACAAGGATATATCAGCCGAATATGAATATTGTCAAAAGATCGAAGACTGTGAACATCTTTTATTGAGTTGTAAATTAGTAAAACACATATGGCAAGACGTGGATTTTTTTTTATTTTGGAATATCATGGAAGATATTAGCATATATTGGGATTCCATTATGAAAATAATGTCAAAACAAGAAGATTGAATAATATTATGTCATTTATTTGCTTTTCAATTTATAAATACAAAATGTCTTGTAGAATAATTTAAGAAAGTATGTCAAAAAAAATTTAAATATTTTGTGAAAAATAACTTAATTGTGGAAAATTGTGTTCATAATGAGGCTGGAAGTATTACATGTACTAATAATATGTAATTTAATTTAAGTAATGATATGTAATTAAATTATGCATACATTGTCTATATTCCACCTTCTGTGGGGGGGGGGGGGTGCAGTCCTCTAGTTGGAAGACAAGGGATTCAATGGACTACGGAGTGGACTATGTATAATGTCTGCGTGGAAGAGATTGCAGATTGTACGTTATATATTGTGTAAAACTATAGTTTAAACTATACTTAATATTGCATTGCTGTTGAAAATTTAATAAATTATGGAAAATTAAAAAAAAAGAAAAAAAAAGAAATAAGTGATATATGCGTTAGACCTGATAGAACTGATTACAATTTCAATGATAAAAAAATCCCAGTGTTGTGATCATATACTAGTAGAAGAGATCCATATGACACTGAAGGTACAATGCGGCCTCCAGCACAGCAGCAAATTGTTAATCAATTTTTCAAAACGCTAGTCTTATTGAAGACATAATCCTAGTTATTTCCTTGACCGACAGCGATCGGTTTTGTATTGCGCACATGGACAATATATGGGTATTACATCAGAAAAAAAATTAACTTGGAATTTTATCTCTGTCTACTTAAGTAAAGCTTTGTGGTTGTACATAGAATGAATAAACCAGTTTGTTTTAAAGAACAAGTTGATTTCAACTTCTACAAAGGCTAACATGGGATGACATATTCCGAAAATTTTATTTTTTTTTTTTATAAAAAATCACTTTGAAGATCTGCAGATCATTTGAAATAGAAACATTTGGTCTGTGCATTTGGCTACTGAAATAATAATCATTTATCTACTAAAGATCACAAACTTTGTTTGCTGAAGTACAAATTTTGTCGTTGCATTAAGAAATTTAGACTCACCAACGTTAAAAAGCATTCAGCTTTCCTTGCACCGAATGTCCGGTGACAAGTGAATAGCCGATAACGCGTTGAGCAGTGTGTTTCATTATTATATCTTTTAAATGAACATATTTTTATATTAAATAAATTTTCTTTAAAAGACATTTTGCATGATTTTTAAACTTCTTTTTTTTAAATAAAATCGTTCTATACTAATTAAAAAACGATTTATTTCGTCGCCTATTTTACATGATAATCTACCTAGTTTATTGGTTTGAAAGCGATGAAGCTCCAACTCCGCGACATGCATATTTTTTCTCGCCATCAACCCGCCATGTTTTGTGACGTCATATGCGACCTCGAGCGAGAAGGTTTGAAAACAGCTGTTAACCATCATTGTAATCGGATTACGTTTAATCGACCATAAAACCAATTATCACTTATCAGATTAATGATAACGGAACATTATGGTGGTTTGTGCCGCCTACGGGTGTTCAAGCCGTAAGAGAGGGGTGTGGACTGAGTTTTTTTCAGTTTTCCAAAGGAAAGTGTAAGGAAGAAGATTGGGACAATTTTTTGCCGCCGAGAGGATTTTGTGCCAACGAAAAACAGTCGTCTGTGTTCTGTGCACTTTTCTAAGGACCAGTTAGACAGGGACTCTGATAAACTGCGAGAAAATGGGTATGATGGAGCGAAAATTCGATTGAAGAGTGATGCCCACCCGGATATACTCCTTCTTCTTCAGCAACCCCAGTACGAGAATGCGGCCATTTCTCTGCCCCAGCGAAGCCTAGAGGAAATTTTGCAAAGCGCCAGAGAGCAGACGTAAGGTTTTATTATTATTCTATATATCTGATTTTCATGCATTTATTAGATCAGAAATATAAACTGTTAATGTTTGAAATATTATAAGTATACTGCATTGAACAATGTTGAGAAAAGTGCAATTTATATTAAGCCAATAAAAGCTTTTGAAAAAGAGCAGATTCATGTTTTGTTTTTTAGCACCAAATTCTACATAAAATATTAATGATATTTGAATATTATGTAATAATTATTATTATATTGTTTTTTTAGTGCATGCTTAGATTGAAACTGTTGTGATAAAAGATCAATGAAAAGTGATTTTTGATGTATGTTTATGAATAAATATCTGTGACAATTTTATATAATAATGTTTATTTTCTTGTAGATACTACGCCAAGTTCTTCAAGAGGTGGAAACAAGGAATGAAGGACAGTCTACAGCTAACCAGGAAGAACCTGAACTGCCACCCCCTGTACAGGAAGATCCCCCACCAGCCGATGAAGTGACTGTTGCTGCCACCTCTACCCAGATGGAGAAGAAATGCCAGGTTGACATCCGTCCGCCACAGAGGACACGTAGGATTCAAGTCTCCATGACTGATCAGAAGACTGTGAAGACTATGTCTACTGGAGTTCAGCCTGTCTGACGGTGTTCCACTGCGAGTTGCTGCCGGATTAGCGCCCCAACCTGTGCCGCCACAACCTGAAGAGAATGACAGTGACAGTGACAAGGATGACAGTGGTGACCACGACCCGGATTATGACCCATTAGACCAGACGGAGGATGTTGAAGACTATCATCATGGTTCTTATACCCTCAGGAGTGATGTCCCGCCAGAAGAAGAAAGACAGTTTATCGTGTCTGAGTCCTGCTTGGAGAGCATACTCGGAAAGTGTAACTTATGTGAAGAGCCATGTGAGCCAGTTGTGCAGTTTACCAGAGGCACCATGATTGGAACTGTTTCCACAAATGGGCATACCACCCAGTGGGAGAGCCAGAAATGTCACCATTGAATGCCCTGGTCAAACCCTTTCCTGGTTGGTAGCAGCTTTGTTTACCTGGGACTTCCATCAGGCCGAGCTGCTCAACCAGTATGAGGGAAGGACACTTACACTAGGAGGTGATGCTAGGTGTGACTTCCCCGGCTTCTCTGCCAAGTTTGGTTCGTATGTACCTTGATGGACTTGGAGACAGGAAAGTGGTAGACTTCCAGTTCAGGTGAATATGATTATATAATTTCATTAAAAAAAGGACTATACATGGTGAACTGATTTATGGTCAAAAAAGCTTAAACAAGAATGTAATGATAACAACACATTTTTATTTTACAGAATAATGAGGTGGCTGGGTCCACTCACATGGAACTCGAGGGACTGAAGAGGGGATTGCAGCGATTGGAAGATGCCGGCCTCCATGTCCAGACCCTTGAGACTGACAGACACGGAATGGAGAAGAAATTCATTAGAACAGAACACCACGACAAGCAGCACTACTTTATGTCTGACATATGGCTAAATATAAAGGTATTGTATTTTTCAATAACATAAGTCTACTTGGTTTTCATAGCTTGTCAATTTGCCTTTTGATTGAATTTGTTATTTATAAATACAGGTATTTCAAAGAAACTCGAGGCCAATGCCAAGAAAAAGGATTGTGGAGATATCAGGCTCTGGACAAAAAGTTCTGTCAACCACTGTTACTGGGTTGCTGCCTCCAGTGGAGACAACGGAGAGATGAAGGAGCAGAAGTGGGCATCCTTGGTGGAGCATGTTGCCAATAAACATGACAACTGTCAACATGGCGAGTTGGATGAAGATAGACAGTGGCTGGGAGAAGGTAAAAAATTGACTTTAAATTTCTACTGTGCTACTGTGCAGTATTAATTGTATAATTTGTACAACTAAATTAAAATTTTGATCAAATAATAACATGCTTTATCTTTATCAGGATCCAAAGCCCATAAGCTGTTTAAGGAGGTAGTGAAAAGCAAATTTCTACTGAAAGATGTATCCAAACTGTCACCTCTCCACCAAACTTACAGCTTAGAGGTCTATCACAGTGTAGTAAATAGTTTTGCCCCGAAGACTACACATTTCTTTTACCCTGCAATGATGGCCAGGTAATCATCAATAATTTTTAATTTAAAGTGTGATTGACTTTGACCATTACATTATACTAAATAATCTAACATGTTCCGTTATTTACAGATTGTGTGTATCAGCTTTACTCTTCAATGAAAATGGACGACGACATCAGGCTGTAACAAAAGAAGGTACACCACAGTGGCAGCTGAGCTTCTCCAAAGGAAAGAACGGTGAACATGCAGTTGTCAAGCCACACAAGACACATATTACCTATGGTATGTTGTCAAACCTCTAATTATGACATTTTTTTTGTAGGTACAGACACAAAGAAAAACTAAGTAATATGTTTATTCACAGTTTTTCCAATTTAAGATAACAATAAACTTGTAATACATTCAATACATGATATTATATATTTTTAATGTCTTTTTTTACATAGTTCAATGTTTTTTTTCAGATTATGTGGACATCTTGCGGCTGAATCTTGTAGAGCGCAGATAGCAGATACCCTCATGTCTAGCAGCTACACAGGATGGAAAAACCTCTCTTGGATATCAGCCACCACCTCTTACATCAGCCGAGGCTGCAGTCAACAAGGACCAGCTCGTTGCCACACGCTGCACCAGGTTTGCCAGATAAAGTCTATGAAGCCAGATGATATTCCTAAAAGCCAGTGTAGTTCTCTGATGGGAATGTCCTCCGAATGGCTGTCACAACACATGCTGGCAAAACTTGTCGGTTTTCCCTTCCTAGACGGTGCCATATCCAGATGACAAATATCCTATAAGCGATGTGTCGATATACCCTATACATAAACAGTCAATTATTGCTTGTGATACAGAATATATCAGTTGTAAGAGATTGTTGTTGTTGAATATTGTTTTGTATCCTATTGTTTATTGTTAGATATTTTCATAATTTATTATCTATACTTATAAATTAAGGCATTTTGCCAATAAACTTCGCTTCGAAATGCCTTCACCCGAGTAACTGCTCACACCTTTGGCAACATGTGTGAGTTGATGTCCGTAAGCTATCATTGAATTTTACCTGATAAGTTATTATTGTAAGATAAATTAAAAACCTACTTTCATTTTCGATAAACCAGCCCGAAATAGCAAATATGTGAGTAAGGTGGTGGACACGATTTGGCGGATCCAAGTCAGTGAGAGTTTGCATCAAAAAATATACTTACAATGAAATAATATTGAATGATTATGTAAAGAGTGAATATATATCCTGGGATCCTATTTCGGGTACACATAAGAATTTAGATTTGAAAAATGTTGAATAAATAAAATGAGTCAATTCGTTTCTTGAATGTGCGATTCTTGTTTTGATGAATAGAACTTTCCAAAACAGGGTAACCAAGAACGCGGTTTGGCTAATTAACGTCATGTTGTTTAAAAAAGTTAATAAATAAAATGGGCCAATAGACGCGATTTTATTTTTGATGGAAAGAACTTTACAGAACGGAATACAAAAAAATGGGGTTGACTAATTAACACTATGGCGAAAAGTGCGTACACGTATTTAAATAACATATACTTTTTTTATACCACGACAGATTGGTAGTAAACCTTATAAATTAATTTGTTGACAGTGTTTTATCTAAATTTCTTATTTTGGGCAATAATAAGTGAAATTTGACATAAATAACAAGTTCTAAAAAGAGATACCACGCTCTATACACCCACACTCTGGTTTGAAATACGATAATAGTCTATTTTTTTTCAGTCAGCTGCAACAAAAAGAATTATGGCCATGTACATGTTCATGTGTATATACTCCATTTCAGCTTAGATTTTCATCCCTGTCCTCTCCTCTAAATTATCAGCCACGCAGTTGCTTTTTTATTTCAGTTTTATAGAATATTTTAAGAAAAGCAATGAGGAAAAATTCGGACACAATACATAGAAAAATGAACAAAAAAACCTGGTTCAACATATTAAGCATTCTATTATAATATAATATGTGAATATAATATAATATATGAATTATTGTTAATCCCCGCGCTTGCGCGGGACATCATCTAGTTTTTATTAATGCTGTAAATTGCTGTTTTTAATTTATTTTTTTCTGATTCCATGTCTATATTGTTTATATGTTACACGAAGGAGAGCAAGAATTGAGTTCATGATTCATTCTAGTTTATTCATGAAAATTAAACAGTTGAAAAATTGTTATTGTCTTACTCATCGATGGGTTCGTTATCATCTAGTAGCCCCTCTTTTTGGATGTACTCATGTAGACTAACTTCAAGGACTCGAGCATTCAAGCATTTGTCTTTAAAGGTTTCATGCTCTGTAATGCATTCGAGCTCACTTGACTCTCGAATCTGGTCAACGAATGGGATCTCTGCACAGCATGTGCACTCCATTGTTGTATCCATAACTTCGCAGGAACCACATTCGAACCTTTGTTAAAATATGAAATGTTTTTTTTTTAATATTAGTTGCATGAAAATCGTAAATTTACGGGAAATAGAAGTGTTCTGAAATAGCTACCGTAGTCATTTGAAATCATTATAAGTTACAGGGTTAAACGTTTGTATTTTAGACTATAATTTTACAACAATGAACATTCTCTTCATAAAAAAACCGCAAACTAAATGAATTTATTATATTTATTGATTAAATCAACATCTCATAAAGATGTTATATTAAATATCCTTACCAAATTGTGTTAGCATGTCTATCAATTTGATCGTTTCCACGGACTTCATCGTCACTCCTTTCCTCCCTACTTTCTTGGGATATATGGTCGTTATTTATTTGCACTGGGGGCTCAAACATGTACGGTTGGATGTTAAGATTCTGGGGAATTTCATCAACATCAGAAAAATCGTCTTCCATGGCGAGCAAATGTCAAAGATATCGCTAATCCTACTTTGTGTTGACAATCAGCTGTTTGAAGAAGGTCGCATATGACGTCACAGTACCACGTGACACGCTACCTAATTAGCAGGTTGTTTTGACGATCGGGGGTTAGATTTAAATCGATATTATGGCTAATCAACGCTTTTATACAGCAAACAAACTATCGTAAGTGATTACTATATACACAAGGAAGCCAAAAAATGTAAAATGTCCCGTAGTTCAGAAACGTGCGATGTGTCCTTTAAAATCTCTTTCTATTTACAATATCTATACATTCAAGGCAGCTTTACAATAGCCAGAGCCTATAACATATAGACTGGATAAAATAATTTACTATATATCCTCAAAACTGTTAATTTTCACCTAAAATATTTGAACAAATAGTACATTGTTTTTTTTTTTAAACTTGATATTTATTTATTACAAGAAATATTCTAACAATTATAAGCTGCAATAAATTTGCAAGATCATTTCTGAGATACAAGGTTTTTTAAATCACTTAAAACATTTTCATATTTCTCTGCCTGTAAATCTTTCTCTACGAATAAATTCTGAGTGTTCTTTCTTTTTTCAAATGACAAACGACTGAAATAGCTGGCGATTTGATTGGATGATAGAAAATCATGCTTGGAAAACAGTCTACAACTATCGTTTCTTGTTGTTCGCATTTTTGCTGCCACTTCTTCTGGGTCACATTTATGACCAGTAATTTCCCCTTGTATGAATGCATATGTAAGAAATGAGGTTTGATTGCTCGAAAATCTTTTTACAGTTCTCCTCTTCTTCAAAGACCATCCTTTTTTCAGTTTTTAGTACTCATTATAGTAATGGTTGTGGCTGCCTTAATAAGTTTGGTATGCTTTGACTGTATTTGGTGAATATATTCTATTTTAGATTTGTCACCCAGTGTTAAGGTGTTCTTTTTCATTCTGTGATCTCTAGAATCTAAATGTTTGTGCAAATTCCCATATTTCTGAAATCTGCATAAGCAGTCTGGCCAAGGACAAGTATACATATTGATACTTTCACTGTTGATTTCCAAGTCTTCACACATTGCCTCAGCATCAAGACTAGAAACTTCATCTTTACTATCTTTTGCTCCCTCAACTTCATTAAGTCTTATTTCCCACTTTTTACTACATGTATTTCTTACTTCATCACTCCTACCAGCAAGACTTGGGGTGTTATTTTCATTCAGTTTGACAAATTTCTTCATCATGCAGGGTGCATGTCGATGTCACTGCTTCATGCCCAGAGGACGCTTTTACTGGTTTAGTAGAGTTGACAATTCATCTGTTGGGTGTAATCGTGTGTATATAAATACTCAATACTGCCAGGCTCCTACTAGCAATAGCTAGTGGGTTAACCCTTTAGCTCAGTCGGTAGAGTCTTGGATTTTAAAATAAAGAGTCCTAGATTCGAGTCTACTTATGGTAATTCCTCCTCTTCAATTACACCAGTATCGTACTGCATTGTGTATTGTATTGTATTCTGTATTAGTCCGTGATCCGTGACTGTGCTTATGTTAAAATCTACTGAACTGTCTAAACGTAAACGTTCCCACGGATCTAGATACAGAACTTTCTCCCTCCTCGGTACAACTTTCGAAAAAATGGACACAAAGAACTTCGTTATGCACCCAGTGGGTCATTCCAATGGCCCTCCAACACCCTCTAGACATTCGACTCCTAGTCCAACCCATTTCCAGGTTCCGTATTCACCTGTGACATTTCCTGGGTCATACCCTATGTCATCACTGGGGGCATGTACTGGGCCTCAACAGGTCTTTATTTCCGGCTTAGACATCCAACGTATTTCCGAGGCCGTCAGAGGCATCGTTGTCAACGATGTTCAAACTCTCATTATTCCCTTAAAGAACCAAATATCTACTCTATATAAGGAGAACTTGGAACTCCGCAGGGAAATAAACGAACTCGAAATGTATAGCCGTCGCTACTGTGTTCGCGGTGCCGGAGTTACAGAGGATATGACCGACGACGTCATACTGGACATCACCAGTAAAATTGACATCCGTATCAAAAGAGAAGAAATTACTGTCTCACACAAGGTAGGTCCCAAAAACAGTGACAAGACAAGGCAAATAATATCCAGGATCATCAATTACGAACTACGACATCGTTTGCTAAAATCCAGCAAACAACTAAGGAAAATCGCTAGAATGGAAAACATAGCAATAAACCATGACCTGAGGAAGACTCGTAACTAACTTGCCTACGAGGTAAAGGCTGGTAGAGCTAAGTCTTCCTTTGTATGGGACGGTAAAATCTTTGTGATTGACCACAGCGACAAAAAGCATAAAATCCTCTGTCCAGTGGAAATGGTTTAAGTCCTCACTCACCTTGGTTTCCAACTCGAAACATTTGGTTACTCGCCTGACATGGAGACCTAAGGCAGATATGTTTACAACGCGTGTAATAACAAACTGCGTCAAACCTACGCTTGTCTATGTTCAGTTTTTTCGGTTTACAATTGTGAGAACAAGCCACATCAAACTCACCCCTGAATATTATTAGTCAATGCCCAATTCCGACCTATTTTAAACCACCCGTTGTTGGCCTAGAATTTATACATGAAATACGTGTTTTAATCGGTTGATTTTTGAAGATAATGTGTGTCTTTGTACCTAATACTTGTGGTATTTGCACTATTCTATATTTTTTCCATAGAACAATTACATAATGCGAGTCTGTAACACATTACACAGGATCAGGACAGGTCTACATTATGACATGTCTCAAACCATCAAAAATTGCTGTTCTTGACTTCTCTTGACTTGTTGACAATATCGATGGTAAATTGAGTTGTAACATACGGAGAAATGCCTTATCCATTGTTGTAATATTAATTTTTAATAACTTTTCGATTAAGCTCAATATATCTGCCGTATATACAATCAACTGCACAGATTGAACCCAGTGTACGAAAGATATTAATTATCCCAAAAATTCATTAACTATTTATCTCACTGTATTCATATGTACCTTATTGTATTTGCTATGTATTTCAATAACTCTATTACTATGATATGGAGATATCGAGGTAAACCCTGGCCAATTCGAGCATTCTATAATTTCAGATGATTCTGTAGATAGCATTCTTACTTCACTTGACTTAAGGTATCCGACCCATATTAGGACTTAATTTTTCTAACCCTTAATATCCATCATGTATAAAATACTCTCATATTAATTCAAAGCTTTTTAAAGTAAAAAAAGATTAACCGAGAGAAAATTTCAAAAATATTATTAACTAAGCAGTAATTAATTAAAGGAGATTGCATTAAGGTCTATGGGGACAAGCACATTTTTTAAAATAAAAAAGTAAATAACAAGAATCTCAATAAATGCTCTGGTGAAAAGATGAATTTTATCCTTAGGAGTACAAAAACTATTTAATCTGAATTTTATACCGGATATGTTTTAAAATTGGATTTTTATAGATTAAAATCAAAGGGAGACAACTCCTCAATAACAGGAAAAGGTAATTTATTAGGACACATTCCACTTCTACATACTGATACTTAAACATGAAAATTATGTTCAAGTATACTGAGTATTAAGCTCATTCATATATGTTATGAATCCAGTTTCATTAAATCTGGGGCTATTATGGATCGGATACCTTAATATTAGAAAACTCGACATCAATTGTGCACCTTAATGTCCAAAGCCTGAACAATAAGCTCGATATTATATAAGCTGAACTTAGTGGATTCGATATTATAACTTTAATTTAAACCGGTTTAGATAAAAACATTTCATCCCAAGACATATTACTAGACGGCTTCAAGAGCTATTCAGGGAGGGGTGATTGTCTATGTAAAAGACCATATTCCATGCAAACGCAGACAAGATTTAGAAGTTCAATAAATAGAATGTATTTGGTTAGAGTGTTGTATATACAATATGAAATTACTCATAGGAACTTTTATCGACCACCCAACTCAGAGGCTAGTAAATGGAAGTATACTAGCGGAAAAAAGAAACTGCATTATAAAATTTAGTATAATTTTTCTATATCTATTGTTTGTATTTATAAAATTTAAACAATCGATAATGGTATTGTTTTTGACAATATCGGATGGAAACCGTCCGGGTGCACGGACTTTTTCATGGTTAGTGAGCACATGTTGTTTATCGAAGAAGTTGTACGCACGAGTTTTACGGGTCAATACTGTTTGGAATAAGAACTGTAAATGATTTGTTTAAAATTTTTTTGTTAAGGAAATTACTTTGGTTTCAACAAAATTACCCCTATGTCATGACACGACTCAACGACAACCAACGTAATCGTGCTGTTGGAATGCTGCAAGCTGGAATGGCACAAAATACTGTAGCAAGACACTTTGGAGTTCATCGGAACACCATCCAGTCATTATGGAGACGTTTTTAACAATCTGGCAACACCCAGGATCGACCGCGCTCTGGGCGACCTCGTGTGACGTCACGTCAACAGGACAACCACATTAGACTTGTGCATCTGAAAAATCGTATACAGACAGCAAGTTTGACTGCCCGTAGCATTCCAGGGCTTCGACCAATTAGTCCAAGAACTGTGCGTAATCGTCTGCGCGAGCAAAACATCAGACCAGGACGTCCAGCGGTGCACCCAGGACTGCTTCAACGTCATCGTATCGCCAGACTAGCGTGATGCACACATCTGCGATTCAGAATACAGGACTGGGCCAATATTCTGTTCACTGATGAATCCAGATTTCATTTGGATAGCAGTGACGGCCGTTGTAGGGTGTATCGTCGCGTTGGGGAGCGTTACCAGAACGCTTGTGTTGTGCAACGTCGACAATTTGGTGGAGGTAGCGTTATGGTATGGGGTGGAATATCAGCACGTGGAAGGACCCCTCTACAAGTTGTCAATGGAAATCTCACCGGCGTACGCTATCGAGATGAAATTATTCAGCGTCATGTGATACCCTTCATACAGAGACATCAAAATCACATTACTCTGCAGCAAGACAACGCAAGGCCACGCAAGGCCACACATTGCACGTGTAGTCAGGGAGTTGTTTGTTCAACAGAATGTCGAATGCCTTGGCCAGCTGTTTCCCCCGATTTGTCGCCGATCGAGCACGTCTAGGATGAAATGGAAAGACGTTTACGCCGTTTACCAAATCAGCCAGTGACATTGGCTGATTTAGGCCAGGCTCTAACCAACATCTGGAACAACATCCCTCAGGCATTTCTGAACACTTTAGTGGCATCAATGAGGCGTCGCTGTCAAGCATGCGTGAACGCAAATGGTGGTCACACGCATTATTTTTTTGTTAATTTAATTTCAAATAACAGTGACTTTCGAGTGTGCTGAAATTGACGTTATTCGACGTTGACATTAATGTGTTATGAGATGTTGTTACGATTATACGTGTTTACAGTATTACAAAAAATAAAATTTGTTCATTGTAATTTTTAAATGTTTTTTCATATAGTAAACAATGCACAGTTTCTTTTTTCCGCTATTATATTTTGCTCACTCGATGGAAAAGGCCAAAGACACGAATGTCAATAATATAATCATTACTGGGAACTGTAATTTAAATAATACACGCGATTTAAAAATACTTGATATCATATGTAATCATGGTATGTCCCAAATTATATCCAAATCTACGCATTTCACCGAAAATTCCGCAACTCTATATGACCTATTTATTTTTAATAATAAAAATATTATTGAATTTTCAGGCGTTGGGAATAATACTCTTACAAGCAATATAAGATACCATTGTCCAATATTTTGTGCACTAAAACTACCTAATTCCCATACAAGAAGATATGAGAAGATTTGTCCATTTTCAAATACTGATTTCCGAGACTATCAATTCCTTTTAAAGAATCAAGATAGGGATAGTCTGCACAGTAATGATATTGACCAAACTTGCGACAGTATTACAAACTGCATTATTATTCAGCCACAAAATCAATTCCAAATAAAAGTATTATATAATTACAGCACGCCCCAATAATACGCCATGGATGCTTAAGAGGCAGTAATACGAACCATTGAGCTTTTCCAATAATATTAATGGAAACTTAATTTTTTTCTTGATTTTTGTGTAAATATGCTGAACTGATCAGAAATAAGTAAATTTGAGAATACTCGGATTATTTTTGAAAGCGTTACCATAGAAATCATTTGCTAAAATGGAGAAAAGGGAACCTTTCCACTTAGTGTCAAATAAAACTAAATAAAATACAATTAAACATAAAAAAACCGAACTTTTTTTCCATAAATAGATGAATATGATATAAAACAGAGAAATACAACTAATTTTGGCAACTTGGAATTCTGGTTTTGATTTATAAGGAGATTTCCCATTATGAACAATGACTAATTTTCACGTGTTTTGAAGCAGTAGTCATACAAATCTACAACAATATTATATACATCTAATATATGCAAATTTTAGCTGTCTCATTTCTATTAAAATCAGGAAAAAAATTAGGAAGCATCTGCAAAATTGCGGATTTAAACCAATATAAATTTCTTAAAAATTGTGGTTTTCACCCTTTTTTAATCATCTCCCTTTAAAACTCCTCGGTGATGAAAACCATAAAAGGTCGGGTACTTGATTCAGTGATTTGTTAATGTCATGATTGTGGCAGAAGATCAATGAAAAAACTGAAAATGTGGAAGAAATGGGATACATGGATATTTAAAAGGTAAGAATACACTGCTTTATACCAATTGAGTAACACTACATAACTAGCTCAGTATTTACAATATACATGTACATTTTAATGTAAAGTTTCAAGACAATGGGTGCAGACAAGTGATATATCGATAATTCATTGAGTGATCGAAAACCGTTTTCTCATTAAATCTATAAGTTGTTTGTGAGTTTGAAATTATTTCGTTTAACTACAAATACCAGTATCATAATGTCATAAATAGTGACTGTCATAAATTTGTTTAATCTATATTTTTTTTTTCAAAGGGGGGGGGGGGTTGTTAGTAAATATGCAAATTGATTCAGTTAAATGATTTAGAGTTATAATTTTAAAGGTATATGTGGCGTATTTGGAGTAAAATTTTTGACATGAGTTTGATTAAAAATATACATTATGCTTCTTATAATTAGACGTTTTACAAACTCTAGGCCCATAAAACATGTTCTGTCTTTAGTTATTTGTCTCTAAACTTTGCTATACGTCTGATGAATATTAATGTTATTCGCCATTTATAACGCCACTGCGCATGAGTGCGGGAAAACCTAGCATTGAAAACACAATGGAAGAAGAGTTTGTTTACAAATTAAAATCACGTTTTTTATGTCTTAAATTAGATAATTCTTATATCAGATGATACTCGAAGCATTATTATTCCGATATTCATTAATGTAGAACGATATAAATTGTTAATTACGTGTAATAAAGACGAAACACGATCTTAGCATCATCGACACGGTAAACGGAGTAAATACATGTACCCCTCTCCCTGAGGGATGCATGTACTGAGAGTGTTTTTTTATTCTTTATTCAAAAATTCCTCCAAACGAAAATCCACTTGTGGTTTAAAACTTATAAAGTAAAGACACGGAACACATGGAGCACGAACCTGACTATACTGAGCAAAACCCCTACAACTTCATCATGGAAACTTAAGTTTATTTTGGCTTTAATTCCTGTTCCATCAATCTACATGGTCTCCGATGACAATCTTCCCTTTGTTCCTATCCTTGTCAGCCTGTCTCTTTTTTCTTTCATTGCCAAATCTGTCAAACTTAACGGTATACCTATCATTCTCGTCGTCGCCATTCTTGTTGATAGACCAAGATGGATGTCTCGTGACCCATTTAAGGCGGGGTTATTCAAATCTTTTGTATTTTTTACCGTGCCGGTAAAAAATAAAAAATATTTTTTTGATTTCTTGTATCTTTGTTATGCGATTGACTTATAAAGCGTAATTTGTGTGAAAGTCCTATCTTTAAGTAAAGAAATGAAGCAAATAATCAGATCTTATTATTGTTATTCACCAAAAATACGCCACATATACCTTTAATATACACATAAATGATTATATATACAGAATGGACACAATGAATTTCATTTTCGATTAGTTCATTTTGTAAACCACTTGCTATATGGTAATGTACTTATAGGGCCCGTATGCACCATTACTTTATAGGGCCTAGCTACCATAAAATCTATGAATGAGATATACCAGTTAAAATTCTCCGGACATAATTTTTCTACGTGGGGGTGGGGATGAGGGATGTATACAGATGCAATTTTGTTTTTCAGGAAGGGGGGGTGCAAGGCATTTTATTA
The DNA here is from genome assembly GCA_020458035.1 of Magallana ariakensis. Lineage (NCBI taxonomy): Eukaryota > Metazoa > Mollusca > Bivalvia > Ostreida > Ostreidae > Magallana > Magallana ariakensis. The sequence continues at coordinate 48,171,261 of CM035812.1, read as the reverse complement.
AAAGTTTCAATTTTCCAGAGTGGAGGGTACATACTCCTCACTCCTTCTTGATCTTCGCAAGGGTTGTGATAATGAATAATACAAAAGCAAGAAATGTTCAATGATTGTTAATTTGTTTTTCAGAATGTAACATGGCTGAAGACCTGCATGCCCATATATAATGCAGTGCTCGTTTTCCAGTCATTCATTATTTAAATGTAGTGAAGACAAAAGCATTCGGTCATCCAAAATAACTACTCTTCACAGTTGTGTAGATGATATAGGATCACATATCTCAGCCAACAGAGTCAGTCCTTTAAGCTTCACCTAGGAATATGAACTAATTAAAGCAAGAGCCGGACTTTTTAATTCTGACACAACTTTATTTACAATAAGCCCAAACCACCGGTTTCATCTTGGAAGAGGGTGGAAATCTTCCAAATTATGCATGATGAAGGAGCCCATACAGGCATGCAATGGAAAAAGGAAGATTGAAAAGGCCACATTGACACTGCAATAGTCTAAACATATTTCGGAATTTTGTTTAGGATTCTTACCCCTGTTGGAGCTGGTGTGTGTATATATATATATATATATATATATATATATATATATATATATATATATATATATATATATTGGTTTTGCACGTGGCTTTCATAGGATGTACCTACATTTCACTTGGTGTTAATTTTACCAAGTCACAGTGAAAATGCATTTTCATTTTTTTAAATAGCTAGATTATTAAAGATCTGTAACAATAAAATATTGTATTGATTTTAATTATGGTTCCCCAGGCTATTCAATTGTTACATACATGTATAAATCATTGTTAAATTTTCAATATTTTTCAAACATTATAGGAGTGTGTAGGCAACGCCGAAGTAAACTGATTTATCTGGATGTTAAAAGTAAACCTGTTTATGTAGCCAGTGCATGTGATGAAGAATCTACACAGCCACATGTTTCGAAAGATGTCAACTCGCTTTATGAACATTGTCTGGTTGTTGAACATACTGAGCATCTTTTAAATAAATGAACGCTAGTAGAAAATATTTGGCGGAAAATCAGTTTGTTCTTAGGTTTTGAAATTACTCTGAAAATTTTGACTTACGGTTTTTACAATGAAATAAATACAAAAACAACAAGATTAAATAATTTGCTGCCTTTCATATTTTTTACAATATATAAATGTAAAATGGAATGTTGATTCAAAAAGAAAATATGTCAATTATGAATCTTAAAATTAAAGTGAAAAATTGTCTTTGTTTACAATATCTGATTCTGAAGAAAGCTTCCCTTAGAGGTGATGAAATATACCTTGAAGCAGGCAATTATATATAATTTGTATAATTTATATTTTTGTTTATAGCTTTGTATGCAGTATAATTATAATTCTTGAAACTGAACAGTTATGTATTTATGCTGTATTTTTCTATATAGGGATTTTCTACGTTTATGGTATGACAGCATTATAATATGTTTTACGGCGCGACCGTTGGGGCGAGCGCAGCATGTGATCAAACAATGAATTATGATAAATCAATAAAAAAAAAAATTAACAACGTAAATAAATTTGATTGCAAAATAAAATAAAACATACCTATTTTTCAGTAAATTTCCATTATCCATAGTTTATTTGATTTCATATGTTATAAGATTTGTTATTTATTTATTTATAAGTAGAACAATAGTTTAATCTCAGATACAATGTTGTTGAATAATAAAGATTTTAATATAAATGTTCATTGCACTGTATCTCCTCTTTTAAAGTAATTGTAACGTCAGTTCATCCCTTTTTTGCAGTCGGCATTTTTTCTTATTAATTTTTTATTTTTTTTAATTTACGCTTATATTTGCTTATCATATTAAAGGAACATGGAGTTGCCCCCCCCCCCCCACTTGGGATTGGGAGCATGTGATAAATGGAAGTGAAAAACAAGAAACCATTGAACTGCTAAAGAGCTGAAGGATTAGAATTTTCAGAATTATCCTTTTTTCTTTTTGCTTGTAAAGATTTTTTGGATGAGGCTGTCATTTACCCCCCCCCCCACCCCCTTTTAAAAAAAACCCGATGCTACGTGTACGTTCCTGGAAATTACCGTAATTATAGTGAATAAAATAAATGTGAGCATTCATCCAAATGAGTGCAAGTTACAACCGTTTCCTATATCTGAAGAAATGTCCTCATTCTTTAGCTTTGCAAGATTTTGAGAGGATTTTGGTAATTTCAGCAGATTTACAATAACTTCAGTTAGAGTAATTTCCCCTTATTGTGACGTCAAAGTTCACGTTTATGTGTCGTCTGACTCTTTAAAACTCCCCTGAAAAATAAAAGTAAGCGAAGTATACTGTTTTATTTACTTAAAAAGCATGATGTTCTTAAAATTACACATCTTATATGCTTCTCAAAAGTTTTACTTTGATTCTCGCGAGAACGTGAGGACTTGGAAACCATTGGTACTATGAATTGTGGGTCCAAATTTACTGACGCCGAAAAAATCTATCGGATCAATGTGCAAACCTTTGTGACGTCACTCGATTATTTTTTTTTTTTTTTTTTTGATTGAGAGTGTACTGAGGTGAACTTTAGAGGTAACTGACTGTATGTCGTATACATCGTTATTGTTTTTATATTGTCTTGCTGATTCTCGTGAGAGTGTGAAGTGATAAAAATTGCCATGATTACAGGGAACTACTGGGACGATTAAAACAATGCATTACTGGTCCGATTTACTGACGCCAAAAAAATCCGTTAAATGAATGTGCAACTGGTCCGAATTTTCTATTCACACACGCCTTGCCGTTAGAGCTCGCTTCGCGCCGGCGCTGCGCGCCGGCGAGCTGCGCTCGCTATTAACTTTGTAAACAATAAGATAATGGAGTGGTAGCGAATGTAGAGCAAGTTATTTTTGTATGTATGGATAATTTTCTCGTATTACATGTATTAAATGTTACTAGAGGGCATGTGTGAGAAAATTTATTTAATGCATACAACACGAAGCATGACCTGTTACACGTGTAAAAGTTATAACTTATAAACTCAGACTTTGATTAATAAAATATAATGATATTTGATAGGGAAAAATATTTTTCTTAAATAATTTAAAAATATGTCATGCACAACAAAAAGGACAATATGAAACAAATCAATTGTTATATGTATCGACATTTAATTGAGATAATATGTTTATAATGTTTATATAGATATCAATTTAAGATGGATATCAATCATACGTTAGAAAATGGTGCTCTTTAGTTTTATCGTTGTGCATAATTGTTTTTTCTTCTTCTTGATGACAACACGAACAGAACTGCAGACACCAAAAACACAGAATACCTTGTTTCCATCGACAACAACTAAGAGAATAACCACATTATCAGAAACAACAACTTCATCCAATGAGGAAATATCAACGAAAGGTAAAATAACAACTCCGACAATAACAACGACATCGACCATGGAAAACTAACATCGACGTCTGAAACTCCAACAACATCTACTGAGAAAATTACCACGTCTACTACGGTGTTACCACTAACAACACTAATATTGACATCAACACCTGATGAAACAACATTAACGACTATGAATTCGAAATAACCTCATCAACTCAGAAAATAACCACACCGACAAAGACATTAACATCATCACTTCTAGAAACGACAACACCGACTCAGGAAATAACAACATTGACTGAGAAAATAACCTCCACTGAAAAAGCGTCGACAGCCATACCATTTGTCACACAAATGACAAAATCAGATAAAAATGAAGAAGTAATCACTGCACTAGGCACCATTGCATGCGTCTCTTTATTAGCCAACGATGTTTAGAAGGTCAGTACTATAATAAAAGCAAATGCGGGTAAAATGCCTATTTTTGGTATCAAGATACTAAGAGTTAAATTTCAGTTTGCAAAATCTATTTTTGTTCAATAATTTCAATAATTGTGACAATGTGTTTGATTGGTATCGATTTGGCCCATTTCGTTATTTAAGATGATTGCAAAAAAATCTTGTTATGAGAATTTTTCTACTATGAAAAACAAAATCCACTTTAAGAATAACAAACAAATAGTTTTTATAAGTAAAATGCAATTATTTTTGTTGTAGCTGTAGACCAATATCTGGTGATAATAATACAACGCCAATGTATGTAAATGAAAATATTTCGACAATTGACCAAACAGAAATTAAAATTAAGTTCGTTTTGGGTAGATTTCTGTGTGTTGTGTGGTATAAGGGGTGGATCTGTTTTGAGGTCATGTGACATGGTCATATAAATAGTAATTGCGCGGGATTTGTGGTCATTCTACCGCTCGTTATGACGTAGAGAAGTTGTAATTGCTACCAGTAATGCAAGTTCGGATCTGGACATACATATGTTCGAGGATGTTTTATTAGGCGAGACTAACGGTGATCAACTTTCGAATGACGATGCTGTGTCTTTGTTTAACAGTTCTTTGCGTAAAACTTTACAGCAGCAAAAAGAAGTTATAGTGAGTTCAATTGTTAGGCAGTTAAAGTCTCAGCCAAATGAAAACCGCGCGAACACGAGTGAAGATCACGAGGAACCGGCAAAAGGCGGTCAGTTTGATTTCAAGCATGAAGGACATTGAATACAGCACTCTTTTAATGTCGAGCGATTGGAGAAGTTGAGCGAATTAAAGATTTTGATAGCATAGAACGATATGGGATAAGCAGAAACGACCATTGATAAAGAAATTGTCGAATTCCGTCAACGCAACAAAATTCTAAAAATAGCGGACAGACACGGGTGGGACACTGTGAACGAGTATTTAGATGATATATTGGCCGACAACAACGACGATGCGATAAACTTACGGGGTGCTGTGAATCGCGCTGTCCGCAAACGAAATTATCGTGGAAAACCATATTTTTACACTGGTCAGGCTCGTAGACAAAACGCATTTTCTGCCAACGAATTTTTTCGTGGCTTCAGCCAAATGTTTACTCCAGGACTGTTCAAGCAAAACACAAAACCAAGCGATGCATCAGGACAGCAAGCTTTCTACGACCGAAAGTGCTTCTTTTGTCGACAGAGCGGACACTACGTCAGGGACTGCCCCTTCGCCAGAGGACAACAAGTGTCAGTGCTTACCCAGGCGGTCGCATCGACCTCAAGTAGCAAGCAGTATAGCGGAAATAAAGTTGAGTATAGTTATAAGGATGTTTGTGTAAGCAGTTCTTATGAATATGAGCTTAATACAGATTCAGTTATTTCTGTAAAATCTCGATTAAAAAACTCTTTACAATTTTGGAAAGATACGTTGTCTGCTAATGTGTTTGTGAAAAGTACAATAGAGTTTGGTTATGTAATGCCATTCATTCAATCTCCTCCAAAAGCAGTTTTGAAAAAAAAACAGGTCAGCTCTTATTCATAGTAATTTTGTTTATACAGCTATCGATGATCTTTTTTCCTCTGGTTGCATTCATGAAGTACTTGAAGATAGTACATATGTTGTTAATCAACTTACTGTTTCAGTTAATGCCATAGGTAAGAAAAAGGTTGGTGTTAGATTTACGACATGTTAATCAATTTGTTGAGAAGCAAAAAGTTTGAAGGGGTGAATGAAGCATTACAATATGCAAAGAAAAACAAGTACATGATAAAGTATGATTTAAAATCCAGATATCATCATATTGATATACACCCAGATTTTCATTAATATTTGGGGTTTTCGTGGAAATATGGTGAAAAAACCAGGTTTTTTTTAATTTAATGTTTTACCATTTGGGTTGTCGTCAGCAGGTTATGTATTTACAAAAGTGGTTATACTGGAGATCGTGTGGCATACCAGTTATAATGTATTTGGATGATGGTTGGGTGTGTGGTGATTTTAAAACATGCAATTCTGCATCAGACTTATACAAGAAATTTTACAGAAATCAGGTTTTGTGCTAAATACTGAAAAGTCAGTTCTTGAACCTAACAAATGCATAGTGTGGTTTGGATTTCTTTGGAATATGGAAAGTGGTACGTTAGAGGTTCCCATTGAAAAAATAAGGATATCAAACATATTTTGAAAAATATATTGGAGAACAAAAGTAGCATATCTGCGAAAAGATTGCCTTCCATAGTTGGTAAGATCATTGCATTAAAACCATCATTTGGAAATATTTGTCAATTAATGACTAATGACGAGGCATCTCAGTATTACTATTTGTGATAAGGAAAGCTGGGATTCAGTTTTATACTTGGATAGTGAAAACATACACGAATTAAAATTTGGTTAGAAAACAACAATTCTATTTCTTTTAAATATTTCACATGTGTTGAAAATATGCCTGGAAAGATAACTTTTTCAGATGCAAGTTGTTACGCTGGCGCAGGTTTTACATGTGAAAGAAATGAGAAAATTGTACAGTACATGTGGGATGATTTTGAAAAACACAAAAGTTCTACTTGGAGAGAATTAAAAATAGTACAAGTAATTTTATTAAGTCTTGCAAAGGAAGTGAGTGGAAGATTGTTGAAGTTATTTACTGACAGTCAAAATGTTGTGCGCAACGCATGCAAAGGTAGTATGATTGACGAGCTGCATCAGCTAGCAATGAGTATTTAGGCCACACTAATTTGATTTCTTGGTCGCCGGATCCGCGCGCACGTGCCTAAGGGCTTTCCAAAAAATAATATTAAAAAATAAATCCCGCACCCGGAAATTTTCGTTCCGTTTTCCGCACAAGTTTTGGTTCTTTTATTTCTAATTAGTCATGATTGCGTTTTTTTTTTACATTGATCATACCAAATATTTCCGGTAGATTGTCCGCAAGGTTTACATGTAAATAATGCCTGTATGTGAAGAATTAGAATTATTATAGAATTAGCGATCAGGAGGGGTCTGATACAATTGCGAATACAGTCACCAACTTTTTAATGCTTTTTACATGTATTTCGAAGGAAAAAATGACATTTTAAAATAAAATGTAATCGCTCGCCTCTATTTTTTTTATGTCGCCCCAAAATTTTCAATTTCAGTTTTTTAATTTTAAAATTAATAAAGCGCCCGCTCGCCCCAATATTTTTTTGCCTCGAATCCGAAGACCAAGAAATCAATTTGGTGTGGCCTTACGGTGTTTGTGTAAAAAATGGAATTTTATTAGAGGTGCAGTGGATACCAAGAAATTATAATGATTGTGCTGATAGTTATAGCAGGATTTTTGACAATGATGATTGGAGTGTATCAGATCATATATTCAGATATTTTGAAAAAGTTTGGGGTCCGTATACTATTGATGTGCTCGCAAATTGTAAAAATAATAAAGTCACCAGATTTTATTCAAAATATTGGAATCCTGGTTCGACAGGCGTGAATGCTTTTGAATATGACTGATCTAGAGAAAATTGTGGGATAGTACCTCCTCCTGTTCTTGTATGTAAAGTGTTAAAACATTTGCAGTTCTGCCATGCACACGGAACACTGGTTATTCCTAAGTGGTTGTCATCTTTATTTTTGCCAATGATTTGGGATAAAAGAAAAAAACATAACTTTTTTGTTCTAGAGTATGTTGAGTACAAAAACCCTAAACAATTTTTCAAGTCAGGCTCAGACAAGTCAAGTGTATTCGCACAAGAAACGTTTTTAAGTAATGTTTTAGTGATCAAAATTGATTTTTGAAAAAGATTGAGGTAGCAGAGCAAACGTGCATATGATATATGTTTTACATTTATTTGCAGATTTTCAGTGACTCTTGGAGTGAAATCAAGGACATGGCAACAGAAGATCAATTTAAATCGGCGGATTTATCGATATTTCATATTATGAAAAAATGCGAAAAAGTAATAACACCGTAAAGCAATACGAAGCATATTTTAAGCGATTTGATCAGTGGTGCAATTCAAAAGGAGTCACAAGTTTCCTGCAAGATCAAGTGTGATAGCTATATTCTTGAGCGGGTTAATTCAACAAGGCGTTTCTGAAGCAGTTTTGTGTTCATTCTTATATAGTAAAAAGTGGTATCATGATCTTCATTGTGTGTTATATAATCCATGTGATGATAGTGTTATTCAAAACCTAATGGAAGGAGGAAAACGAATATTGTTAAAACCTTTGAAGAGAAGGAACCAATTTCTTCCGACATTTTAGAGAAAGTCATAAATTTATCTGGAGACAGGGAGAAACACCGTGATTTACGTAGTGTGAGAACAATAGCTGCTGCTTAGTTTTGCAGGTTTTCTTAGATTTAATGAGCTGGCTAACATGAAAGTGAAAAACATAAGTCTCAAAGATTTGTATATGAACATTCGTGTCGAAAAAAGTAAAACCGATGTATACAGACGTGGAAATGAAATAACAATAGCAAAGACCGGAGGGAGGATGTGTCCTGTGTCGTGGATTAAGCATTATTTGTCAATAGCCAAAATCGAAAACAATTCAGAGGATTATATATTTAGAGCAGTGCGTTTATACAAATCTTCTGAAAAATATATGCTCTGCAACATTAACAAATCTATATCGTATACGAGAGCTCGAGAATTACTGATGGTAACATTAGAAAAAGTCGGAATAGATTCAAAAGCGTTCGGGCTACATAGTCTAAGAAGCGGAGGTGCTACAGCTGCAGCTGAGAAAAATGTGTCGGAGCGTCTCATTAAAATACACGGTCGGTGGAAAACTGATTATTCCAGGGACAATTATATTAAAGATTCTGTTGATAATAAATTAAAAGTATCTCGTAGTATTTTGATTGAATGAATTTAATAAATATATGGGTGTTTGTTTTTACAGTTTACAGCCGCCATCTCTTTGTAAGTTCTACGTTCGAACGAGCAGCAATCCATATTCATGAGTTTATTTTTCATTTGGTTCAGCATATTCATACTATTACAGAGTATAATTATTTTATTTTCGGACGAACGAAGTGAGGGAGAATATAATGTTATATACAGTCCTGGGAAACAAGGAAGATGGTGGTGCATACCAGACATTAACCCGTGGAAACGAAGTCGTTTACATCAAAACAAATACATGTATGTGATATTAAGACTTGTCTTAACTTTGCTTAGTACAATTTATTTCAATTGGAAAATATAACTTCAAAAGGAATTGTTTGTTATATGCCTGTATTTCAGTGCGATGTTGGACGCCAATACTGTAATAACAATAATAATTTTAGATTTGCTGAGTATTTTCTTGTATATTTCTATAAAATCCAATCGTGTTCATATACATGTAGCAACTGACAAAGCCGTATCATAGTCTTACCAGTTTTGATTAATGTGTCCGCGTACATTCTTTGAACATTTAAAACCTGACTTTTAAACCCTTTGTTTAGCAGTGTTTAGTTCATAAGATGACAACGTTTATGAAAACACCTATACAATATAATTCTTAGATTGATAAATACGTTTACGTTTTTTATTATTGGCCATGGATAATTTGCGACAGATTGAACATATAGTTGAGATAGAATACTGACTGCTAGGAAAAAGGCACAGCTTTATTCTGTTATTAACACTTTTATGATGAAGTGCAACAGTATCATATTTTAAAGATATAATTTTCTTTTCAATGATTTGAATACTGATTTTTTTTTTCATTGTCAAAAGAAAGTAGCGGTTGTGTAGTTTGAGTTATTCCTAATTAAAGCTAGTCCGAAAGTAGTATACACATATAAAAACGATTTATTATTAAATATGGCTTTATACAAAGTGTATTTGATATTACAAGTCAAACGACTACACGTATGTCATTATTACTCTTTTTTGAAAAATAACTTACAAAGCTATATCAATCAAGCTATCGTAGGTTTTCTTTGTTCATATGAAAAGACCTACAGTTTTGCAGCTATACGTTTACAAATATATATAAGGCCGCAATCCTATAGTTTGACCTGGATAGGATGGGGCAAGTTTCATCCGGACACATGCTTCACAGAAACTAAAGAGTTAGAATGTCTGGGCAATACCTCTTGGAAATTAAAGAGAAAAGAAAAAAGATTTACCCGGCTATGCGTCAGGTCCAGAAAGATACAAAAACTCGCATACAACTAGTCTGTGATGTCTTGAAAATAGAGGAAGAGGTGTACACTTAACCATTCGAATCCGCCCCTCAAATCTCCTGAATCGACAGATTGGACCTTGCCATGCGAGTCAACAAACTCGGCGACTATGGGACCGGCAACCAAACAAAAGGCAGCGTAAAGAATCAACTCTTTGAACGAACAGTGACAAGTGTTGAATTATACAATTTCAAGTTTCTCTCTTTAAATGTATGTTGCGTTAAAAATAAGTTAAACTATCAAGAGTTAACAGAATTTATTACGAAATACGATCTGATATGTCTTACTGAAACCAAAACGGACGACTGTGATGATCATAATTCAAATAACTGGTTATGAAGCATTTCAAAAACAGACGCAATGTAACATATACCTGCTCTGGTGTAATCATTATAGTGGTAAGGGATATTATTGTAAAATTTGTAAAAATAATGATGACATATTGTGAATATGTGGTTAGACAAAATGTTACTAAATTTTTATATAGGATCTATTGCGCGGCGTTTACATACAACCCGAAGGTAGCAAATATGCATCACCTGACTGCTTCTTAGAAATAGAAAACGAGTAATTCAATATTAAAAATGAATCTAAATGTTTGTTCCGTGAGTGACTTTAAGCCAAAGTAGGATATTTAAACGATTTATTTATTTTTGAATCGGACATTGCTGAACGGACATTGGTATTTGAAAGCTGTCATGTTCCGCTTGATAGAACTGTTCAAGATACCACTTATATAATTATGGATATAAACTGATTGAATTTAAAAATAATGAAATCTACATTCATTTGGTAATAACCGATTTGGCAGTGACAAAAATATATGTGGGACAACGTGTAAAAACAGTAGTACCGTGGACAATGTCCTCTTTTCATACTAATACATTTAGAATTTTAAAGGACTTCAATGGTAATGATTTTTTTCATTTTTTTTCCGGATGGATACAATCTTATATGTTTTTCGTTTTTACAAATTGTAACAACGAACCCACCCATTACTGTACAGGTGTAAAATTATGGTGTATTAATGGAATCAAACACCATGACACTGGTAGACCACCCCTTTAACCTCTTCTACATAACACAAGCAGTATAGGAGTCTACAAATGAAGTACATGTATAAACTACGCCATAAATGAAATCATCAAATTACCAGTTATTTAGACTTGAACTCAAAATTTATGCAGCGACACAAGTAATAGTTGATCAGTATGCAGTCTTTGAGGCTGGCGATCAGTTAATAAAGGTGTGAGAGACAGAAAAAAGCACCACATATTTTGAAACCTCAAAGCTATCACTCTTTTTATTTCTAGGTTATGTATATTATACAGTGCACTACATAAAAATTTAAAATCGGCATAGCCACGTTAACAACAAAATGTTTTGACTGACCCTGTTCATTGACAGCAAGGTGTACTTGCATGATGCGAGCTGAATGAAGGTGATGGCAATCTAGTTGTAGCTACATGTATTAACAATATAATGCTACCTAACAATGATATTTGTATTGCTTTGGAAAATGTTTTAATTATCTGCAAGGACAGTCAACGTGCCTGACAAACAATTTCATTTAAAATTGTTCTGATAAATTAAACATGTTAAAAAAAACTGATCATGTTGATAGTTAAGACAGGTCAGCAAAATAGTACAAAATTAGAGATATTAATTCTCACAGCAACCTATACATATTGTATCATCTTTTTTGTTCTAGACCATAATGTTATATATACTGGTAATATAACTAATTATGACACACTATTATATTGAAGTTAATCTAATTTTAAATAAATATTAAGGTTCCTTAATTTCAATGTAAATAAGCTGAGCAGTAACATTTTTATTTGAAGCCACATGGATCTGCAATTAGAAAAAATACTTTAGAGCATTTTGTCAGAGTAAAAATTATTTCTATTAATTAATTGGTACAACATGCAAATAACAAAACTTTGATCATGTGTTGATGTCATGTAATTGTTTACATATATGAAAAAATGACAATAACAAACCGTCAACCATCTCAAAAATCCATAAAACGAAATACAATTTCAAAGCAGAGCAACATGGACCTCCAAGATAGAGGTAGGGTCAGGTGCCTAGGAGGAGTGAGCATCCTCTGCTGACCGGTCACACCCGCCGTGTGCTCTTTGTCGTTATCGGGAAAATAAAAACATCAAAAGTCCGTGGACAATAAGGTAATTAACTAGAGACGAGCTCGTTGCAAAGCAACGAAGAGGTCTTCCGTTGCAGCTTCCTGTTGGAAAAGGATTGTCAATCAGTCTGATTAAAAGCACCCTCTTCTCCTTACAGGGTCTGACAGGTATTGATAGGGGGTCATCTTCACCCGACCTAAAATTCTTACCAATCAGGGCTTTAGAAAATGTATTGGAATTTTTTAAATGGAGACAGGCAAATTATTTCAATCCTGCTTTCTATGTAACCCCCAGACTGAGTATTGAATAGTTGCACCTCTCATTACCAGATGAAGTCATGTATTTGGTAAATGAGATATATATTAACCGGTTGTGTGCAAATATAGAGGTCATGTGAAAATGAATTGTTATCGATACATATCAGACCCTGATGAGTGTAAGCAGAAGGGTGCTGATTTTAATCAGACAGGATTGTCAATATGATAAAAGTAAGTTCAGAAAATCAAAAATAAACGATGACGGCTTCTCCAACCTGAGGGTGCGCTGTACGAGAGGTGCTCAGTGGGAGGGACAACTCTCCGTATAACGTTTGGCCATGCAAGCACTCAGCATCGTTTTTGCTTCGGGGAACAAGTTTATCCGAAATGTATTAACAAGCCAATAAAAGAAAAAATTATTATTCAAAATCTAATCCGTGGTAGTGGTAGGGGAGGGGGGGGGCTGTTGTGAGGCAGCTATATCTTGTTTTGTTTAATATAATTTGTTTTCAATTTGCCATAAAAAATTATATTGCCTTCTACTAAAATGTGTGTTGGGAAGTGGGGAACAATGCCCCAAAATTCAATTTCCTTTAAGTTAATTTAAGGTGAATTTTGGTTGCCAGAAAGGGGGAGAGTGCTCTCAGTGGACTAACTGGCGGTTCTGTGAGCAACCTCACAAATAACTCCTCCCCTCCCCACTAAGAAAAACAAAATCATAACTAAAGTATTTATCTATTAGGAAATAATGGATGCTTCTTTTTCTGATAGTGACACTGAACTTGCACAGATGATCAAAGTTCAAGTCGGGACATATTTAAGTACATGTCACAAGCAATCTTTGTGTCAAATTTTAGCTTCTAATCATTTCCATTTATATTACATGTAGATATGACAGACAAGAAAGAAGCATTTATTTTTCAAACGACCTTGAACTTGCACAACTGACCCTGGGTCAAGTTCATGACACATCCTCAGGTCATCAGCAATCTTTAAATAAAAAAGCAATATCCAATGTTTCTCCTTAAAAACAGTATAAAGCAGACACAACTTATGAAATTTCTTCCAACTTCACAAAATAACCTTGAAACAAAATCATAACACACACTTAGGTCATAAGCAATCTTTCTGTGAAGTAAAAACTTTCAATGTTTTAAGGGCGCCTTGTTTAGAACGCTACATTACAGAAATAATTTGCTCACTTAAGGTCTACTGAGCGCCCTGGCGCCGGAAATCGGTGTCACTAGTCCCTAATTTGGCGCTGGAATCCTTAAGGGATTACCCGTCCCCCCGAGAAATCCGGGCTCACCTAATGAGCACAAGTCCTAGTTTGGGCGCAGGGCGCCTTGTTTAGAACGCTACATTAGAAATAATTTGTTCACTTAAGGTCTACTCCGCGCCCTGGCGCCGGAAACCGTTGTCACTAGTGCCTAATTTGGCGCCGGAATCCCCGAGGAATTCGGGCTCACCTTATGAGCACAAGTCCTAGTTTGGGTGCAAGGCGGCCTAATAATTGCTGGCTAGCTTGACTCTGGTAGTGAACTATCATGGTACATGTATTTCAAAGAAACAAGAAATCTGTCGACACTTGCAGTACTTTGATGATTTCTATGGCGACCGACTGCGTTGCATAATGTTGTCGTATTTCATAACTTCTTAATCCGAGAACAATTTTCCTTTGACTTAAAACTTTTAAGTATAATATATTATTCCGTTCATATCTGTAGAAGTTTAGCGTGTTCAACAGGTTAATTTATTAGCAACATTATCCGATTACAATTTCGCACCTACATGTATAATGTGAAGATGACTGACTTCGAATAATAGCCTTATTGTTTAACAATTGACCACTGTAGTGAAAGCACACTTCGATACTCAATAATATTCGATAACCTTCGATACATTGTTACTCAATTACATAACAATTGATGATCTGCAGCCATAAACATAACCCGGCTGGGGCTATAGATGTTCTCAGCTGTGTGCGCTGAAGCGACACAAGATTTTCGGTCGCACGCTGCGATTGAATTAACACTGACTGACCGAATAAACAAACGGGTGGGAAAGTGAAAATGTTACACATAAGAAGAAGTCGCCAAAAATGATTTTCGTCAAATCTGATTATCTTCTTGCCAATTAAAAAAACCCAGAATGCCTCAATTCAGGACATCCTTTTATCGTGCCAGCACCTACCGCAAACATGAAACATGGAACTTTGATTATAATAAACTAACTTGTTCGCAATCGTATTAATCATTGCTAAATCAACTGTACATGTAAAATGAATTTATCTTTTCATCTTAAACCAATATCATAGTTGAAATCATGATAAAAGAAAATAGTTGTGTTCGTACAAAAGTCTGAAACATGCACGCGTGATAAGGTACATGTAGAAGAACACAAAACTATCCACTCTCGGCTTTTGACTGTCTTCTTTCTTTAAGATCCTGAATTTCTGCATCACTGACATTTAAATCTCTTGCTATAGGATGGCTCTTGCAGCATTGTTTCTTCTGTTTTTATTGGACTTAAAACCCTCTCAAGCTCCTCCTCCGCTTCATTTGTTGAAATTGAGACATCAGATTCACCATCCAGTAATTGATGCAGTGTGTCCCAATCAATATATATAACTTCTATAGTCTCCCCAACACCCAGCATCTCTAAATCTGCCATATGACTGTTTATAGCAGACGACAACAAACCAAACAACTATAGTTCCATCTATAAGTTGTGTCTCAATAATATATTTGGTATAAAATTTGTCTTAATTGTGTAAATTAACAATACACACAATTTTTTAACGATATTTATTGTTGAAGGTTTAAGATTGTATATAATACGTATTAAATAATATGATCGCTAATGTAAACAGGAAGTAATGATAAAAGTAGTTCCGGCTCACTGTTGTCAAGGGGACGTGGCCCCATAGGCAACATTCTTTATACAATATAAAACACTGTCATGTGACTGGCTAATCCAATCAAAAGCTTCAATTTGTATGAAATTAAATTATATTTAAATCAAAATACTACGAATATGCACCTATCTTTTATATGTACAACTGATGTGCAAAAAAAAATAACTTCCTATCTTGAAAACTATAGGAGGAATTGTCCGTACAATAGGGGTACGCTATATTTTATATTTGCCATAAATGACTAAGTTCAACAGCTGGTATTTTTTTCATAAATTATCAGAAATAATTCTATCAATATGCACACCTTTGATATACATGTATATACAATTGATCTGCAAAAGAACAACGTCCTATCTTGAAAACTGTAGGAGGAGTTATCCGTACAATAAGGGTACACTTTTGGCAGCCCCCCGCCCGCCATTTTCACCATTTCAATAACCGGCTTTTTCCTTTGAAAAATCCGGTTAAAAACGGAAGGAAACCCGACAGATGCGATACAATTTATTGATTTTAAACATCTGCTGTGATTTAGAGTCGTATTTCATTTTTTTTAAATAAAAACCGCCTGAACAAGAAATGAAGAAACAGCGATTGTTTAATTTAATTTTCCCGCTGTCATTAGGGCTGCCATTGAATTTTAATCTATGAGTCACACTTTACTTTCCGTATACATCAGTATTATAGCTAATTATGTTTTTCGCTTTCAACTGACAAGTTCTGGCAAATAATGAAAAATGACCATTTATTCAAGAAAAATGTACAATTTAATACAAATACATAATGTTGTTAAGTCTTTAAAATAAAATGTGTACCTACAGGTATAAAATTTGTTCAGTTGATTACTTCAGTGACAGAAAGGCATAAACTAGTGCTTAATCAAGAGCACTTTGTAAATAGTATGTGTAAACCGGCATAAATAGTGTGACGTCAAAAAGATTTTTTTTTAAATCTTCAATATAACGATTTCTACATTATGTTATCCGCCAATAAATGTTAAGGAATTTGTTTTTTCTATCTTCATAGCTTTATTATGAAGTTTTTCGTTAAAACAATATTTTCAAATGTAATAATTTATCATTTAAACCACTCTTTTTGTTTAAATATAATAAACAAAATAATTTTAATTCCCCTTTAGGTATCGGAAAGGTACTAAACATTTATATAAAAAGTACTTAAACAATTTCTTTCAGCTGTATGTAAGAAATCTTTTTTTTTTACTTAAGTAGTAATTTTACTACGGAACTTAAGTATCTTTATAAATTACGGCCTAAATTATTTTCAACATTTCATCAAAAGAGACCTACTTTCGATATTATCATCTCAATATAAAGGTTTATGCAAGATAATTATGTTGATATGCAAATCGTGTAAATGTGCAATATAATTATGTTGATATAAGACGTTTGTTTTTATTCCCATATGATGCATGTGTACATGTAATGCATTAAACGTGAAAGAAAAAGTGAGAAAACTCATACCTTACGCTCTCCTTTTATTTGACAATGATACATATGATGAAAAGCAAGTTATCCAATAAATACACATACTAATTTGATAAAGGGGAATACATTGTAAAATGCTTCCTGCAAATATGCAGTCTATTCCTTTGTCTTTAACATATAAAAAATCTAAATCGGAATTTCCCTGTACATTGTAATATGCACACGTACGCATTTTGTCCTAAATGTCTACAAAGTTTCTCTAAATTACATGCACCGGTTTAAGAGGACTTGCGCTTACAAACTGCTCATTACTATATTCAACATGGGGCAAAACTCTTCAAAAAAGTTCAAAAGGACCGATATTCCCAGATAATATGGAATCGGAATTTTTTGGGGTAATTTACACATCTACATATTGTGTCCTCAATACCCTACAAAACCGTGCAACGGTTTAAGAGGAGTTTTGCTTACTAAACAACAGGACTGACAAACTGACTGACTGACTGACTTACGGACGGGCAAACTCACTTACTGACTGACTGAGGAACCAGTCAAAAACCTTACACCTCTCGCAACTTTGTAGCGTGTAGTATAACAAAGAGTAAACACCAATAAGTCGCATTGCATCACATTACATAAATACGTAGAAAGTTAAAATGAAACATAGTTATCTCGCATTTTGACATGAATAAAACGCATATCGGAAAAATTCACACGGGTGTTCACATAACTCGATCACAGGTCAACATTATTAACTCGCATGTTGACACAAATAAATTGTTTGTTAACACAATAATGTTGCATCTTGCATTCATGATGTCGTTACTGGCATAACCAATTTTGAAAACAAATTCTCCAAAAATATTAATAACTTGCATGTCAACATAATAATCTTGCTTTTACACATAAAAATCCTGCTTTTTGACATATCATCATCATGTGTGTTGCCATATACTTTTTTACAGGGGAAAAGTATGACATTATGGAATAACTTTTTACTTTTAAAAATATTCCAAAAGATTTATGTATTTGATATTTTTTAAACTTTGATAATATATTTATAAAATAAAATTTTCGTTTGAAATTCCTGCAATGTGCAATATAAATGTTATAGTATTGAATATATTTCTATATATCTTTTTTTATTAGATTTATCTATTTTCGTTTACTGTTTGGTTAAGAAAAAAATAAAAAACCGTATGTTATAGAGCGCAACTGTATTGAGCTGAAAGAGTTAAGTCTGTTGTGCTTCATTGATTCTCTGATTTGATTGTTCTGGCCTATATTTATAATCCGTATGTAATTCAGGGCAGTTACACGTTTTGAAGATTAATATGTACATGTAAAGTCATCGTATGCATTTTCTGGCATGCTTAATAGTCATTTTATAATTTGAAGTAAGTAAATATTTTAATTGCAAGATTTTTTATTGTATTTTTGCAGTCAAAGTTGTAAACTTTATACTTTGAGTCTGTATGATCCAAATTGAACTGATTACAGAATGTGTTTGATGAAAAGTATTGTTGACGAATGCATGTATACTAAAACGTTAACTGTTGGTAAAATAACGCAATGTTATAACCTGGTTTCTGTAGTTTTTAATTATATTATATGCCTGTTATTGTAGGTCAATGTCATATTTTTTTATCGTAGTATACTTGGCAACCACCATCTTAATTCATTCTGTTAGGTTGTATAAACATGACATTTTACTAAAAAAATACGTAATCTCTACAATAAATACGACAACGACGGGTTTACGGATTAGGGGATAAAAAAAATGCGCCTACAGGGTGAAAACTTGACATGATTGACGGATATGAAATGATGTAAAGATGAATGTATATTGAACTGTTTGTGTGGTGTACCCCAAGAATTGTCCACAGTCTAAACAACTGAGAATCAACAAATGTCAAGATGCTTTCATATAAGTATTATCATATATTATAACATTAGAGATTTTGGAAAAAAAATAAAATTTATTTTCTATGTAAAAATTCAACCTCCCCCGCCCCATTGTGGCTTATCATACCCCCGGATCATATATTAAAGAAAATTACATCTTAAGTACCTGAATATGCTTCCACACAAATTATAGCTTGCATGACCGATTAGTTTTTGAAAAAAAGACATTTCAAGTTATTTCACTATATTATCTTATGAAAAAATTCGACCCCCTCCTCCCTCATTGTGGCCTCATCATAACCCAGGGGATCATGATTATAACAAAGTTAACTTAAAGCTACACTATCTATGAATGCTGGCCAATTGGCTTTTGAGAAATTTATTTTTCTATGTATCCCTATGTAAAAACTCGACCCCCACTCCTACTGTGGCCTACCATGACCCTGGGGACCATGATTTGAGCAAACTTGAATTTATGCAACTTGAGGATGCTTCCACACAAGTTACAGCTTGTCTGGCCAATTGGTTTTTAAGAAGAAAAGTTCTGAAAAATACCAATAAATTTTCCATTATTCTTAATTAAATCCTTGTGAAAGGGAGCGTTACCCTTCATTTAAACAGATTTGAATTCCCTTCACTTAATAATGCTTTATGCCAAGTTTGGTTAAAATTGGTCAAGTGGTGCTGGAAAAGAAGTAAAAAATGTAAAAGATTTACAGACGGATGTTGGACAAAAAGTGATCAGAAAAGTTCACTTTTAGCCCAGCGGAACTGAAAATGAATATCACAACATCATAAAAACTTACATAAACAAAAATGTTTTCGCAAAATGTCAAAGCTGTATGATCTAAATAATGTATTTTTTGTAACACATAATAATCATACGCTTTGACCATAAATGGATATGAAAGTTTACATAATTTATGCATTGTCAAAGAAACGAAACACAGATATTGAGAACATTCGTACATCGGGGGGGGGGGGGGGGGGGGGGCTGGCCCCCCTCCCCCCACTTTTTCTCGCAGCAAAGATTTTTCTTAAATTTACATATAAAAATAGAATGATGAAGGAATTGCCCCCCCCCCCCCACTTTTTTGGGACCATGTAAAAAATTGAATTGAAAATAAGGAAATAAACAGTGTAATTGAAGTTTTGAGGTATCCTCTCATCCCACCCTAGCCCACCCCCCCCCCCCTCCTCGCGCGCATCAGGATTTTCATGATTTTGAGAAGGTGCCATCCCCCCCCTTTTTTTTTTGCTTGTCAAGATTTTTTGGATGATTCTGCCCCCCCCCCCCACAATTTCAAAAACGATGCTACGTGCCTGTACATGTTTTGAAACATGTTGCATTTTCT
The DNA here is from genome assembly GCA_020458035.1 of Magallana ariakensis. NCBI lineage: Eukaryota > Metazoa > Mollusca > Bivalvia > Ostreida > Ostreidae > Magallana > Magallana ariakensis. Next base: position 48,151,230 of record CM035812.1, on the reverse strand, counting down.
TCGCGTAATTAGGTCTTTCCACCTTTCAGGTGAAATACCTTTTGTATTTCTTCTGTTTCTTCTTATTATTTTTTTTTCTTCTCTTTTTTTCAAGGGACAGCTTTTTTATTTCCAGAGTAATTGAGTAATATTTTTTCTTTATGTGATTGACCATTAAAAGTCATGACACCAAATGACACTTTGCCTGATAACACCCAGAACTTACAAAGTGATTGCCCTTTGTGTATGAAGTGATTGTTATCGCTACTCTTCTGAAACCATAAGAGATAGAGACTTGAAACATCTACCAATGTCTTTAGTTCACTTAAGATGTTCCTTAATCTATCGATCCCAAAACGGTCTGACGTCCCCTTCTAGCAGTAATTCCCATTTGAATTTCATTAATTTCACAAACACATACGACCCCCCCCCCCCTTTTTTTATGTGTGACCTTTGACCTTTGACCTCTTAGAACTGATGTGTTATAATTATCTGCAACATATATATCAGATTCATTTATGTGTACAACTAGCGCCCCCACTCTTTCTTCAGTTTTTGTACAAGGATTGAATCCTTATATGACCTTGACCCTCGATATTTGAAATTCAATATTTCTTTTTAAAATAACACCTAGCAAAGTGTTTACAACCGTTTGTCAGAATTTTTTAAAAGACTAGTCTGAAACTCTGACTGCGATTTTACTCCAGAGTGCGTTTTAGACTACGCCTCTGAATAAAAATTTCAGCTCCAGTAAAATTCTGTAGAACTTGGCGAAAATTCATGGGATTGTTTCTTACACCTAAATCTAAATGCCTGCCAAATTTGAAACACAATGAACAATATTGAAGAAAGTTATCCGCTCCAGCGACATCAAACCCTCCTCCCGAGAAACGAATTTTCAACGCTTCGATATTTGTATCTAATAAATTCATTGTCAAATTTAACTGAAAATCTGTGCATTTTTATCAGCAACCTGTGGCGGTATTTGTTGAAGTTCTACGAAGGATAACTCTTTCTTCCCAGACCCGGATTTTATATGAATTTAGTTTACAGTACCGATCAGACCCAACCTAACAGAAAGTAAACCCCAACTAAACCCTGGGTTTACTTTCTGGGTTTACTCTGGGCTTACTAGAGTGGACCCAGAGTAAACCCAGAGTAAACCCAAAGTAAACCCAGAGTGGACACAGAGAGTAAACCCAGTCAAAAGTATACCCCTGGAAGCAGACGCTAACTGTGTATTCGGAATATACTAAGGGGCAGGAATTACAGTCAGTGGGATAGTAAGATAAAATACGGGTCTGCTTCACACTTCAGTGCGTATAGTTGACCTCAAAAGCAATTACCAAGTAAACCCAAATTAAACTCTGAGTAAACCCAAAGTAAACCCTTAGTGGACCCAGATTTTCAAAAGGTAAACCCAGAGTAAACCCCAAGTAAACCCAAAAAGTAAACCCAGGGTTTAGTTTGGGTTTACTCTGGTGTTAGGTTGGGTCTGATCGGTACTGTACATTTTCTCTGTTTGTTTTTTTTTTTCATGACTTGGCTGAAATACATGACTGGCCTTAATTTATTTCTGACTTTCCGTACCTGTAATCCACAAATGCACGGTAATTAACAATTTCTGAGAACGTGCAATTCAAATCAACAGAAGAATGCGCATCAGTTAATCCAACGTGGCCTTCCAACACCTTTAAATAGCCACTCGCAGCAAGAGTTTGAACTGGCCTGTTTATTTCTTAGTCAACGCCACATTGTTTATAGGCAGCACTGATTTTTATTAATAAATTGATAAACAAATACTGTCATCTCAACCAATCGCTAAGGGCCTATCTATTCATTACAATTTTCAATCTTGTATTAACACTTTTTAGAATGTAAACACGGCGGATCTAAGCCATACAGGTGTGTTTTGTTTTGCATCGCATCACATTCATTCAATTGACAGCCGATATAATTTTTAACACGTACCTGTCGCCGTGGCATAGTGGTTAGTGTACTAGAGATGCAAAGCTAAGGGTCGCGGGTTCGAAACATGTCATGGTCGTTTTTTTTAATTTCCTTTATATATTAATATATTTATATATATATATATATATTTACTTACTAATTGTCAACATTTCGGGGATTTTTTTTAACCAAAACATTTTTACATTACAAGTTGGGAAAATTCAAGGAAGGTCCTGCTTAATTAATCTGTATTTTTTCAATTCTTCATATTCATAGATTTGGGAATTTCCAAGTTTCCCGTTTATTCCAGAATTTTGTAAGTTAAAATATGAAAAAAATCAAGTAGTCTACCAATCTTTTTATGAAAACACAATCATGATAAACCTTGTTAACTGAAACGAGGAACATGCATGTTTCTTTACCATAAACAAGTTTTCGATTAAACACCCTAAAGTAATGATAACTTGCATATGATTAAAAGCATATATATCAAATAAAAACATCAAATGAATCGATAATGAATTATGGATAAACAAATGCTTACATATACATTTAACTGCTATATTCTACTTGCCTTTGCTCCTGTAGAAGCTTAAGAAAATAATGCCCAGGCTTAAATGGAACAGGTGTGTTTCAATTAAGATTTATGTTTAACTAGTAGTCTAATTGTTCTCGAACAATTAGAGAGCTTTCAACCTCATAACAGAATACCTAATAACTTGCAAGATTACTCAATAGGGTATACAGTTTAGTCAGCATTGTATGACATTCAGTTCTGAAATATGTTATGCGATTACTCTGGTATGAAAACAATAAAGTGGGCTATATCTACTTAACATTTGCACTTTGTTGTTATACTTTTACACCATATTTTGTCAAACATTGTTGCTTTAGTTAAACTAATTAAACAGTTACAGCTAAAAAATATCATTATTACCGTAACGGTGATATATGTTGTACTAGAATCTAAGAATACTACGAAGCCATCAATGATTTTTTAAGGATTTTTTTTTTAATTTCAACTCGTTGCTTAAAGAATTGATTGCCTTTTGTTTATCGTAAATGTCTTTTGAATTACTTCTCTGATTTATTTTTACTTACTCTGAACAAAACTGATGTGCTCGCCAGGTGAATATTCTTTATAAAAGCTGCTGTGTTTGTGCAATATGAATGGGTTGACTGTAAAAACAATTTACTCTTGAGTAATTACAGAACCTTGATATGATACATGACTGACCAAATTGTATACCATATGGCACAATCTAGGAATCTATCTAAAATTTTACAAGAATTCTATATTTTAAAAGATATGAAAACAAATTTTACAAAGACCTTGAACTTTGAACATTATGTCATTTTTGAACAGCCACGCAGACGCTCCCATCCCATCCATAAAAGTGTTTGATAAATACCGCACCAGGACACCAAAAACCTCTAGTCCCAATTCACAGTATTATCAGTTGTTGTTGCGCCATACACAAACTTTGTTTTTAGTTTTATGAGATGACATTGTGGTTCCTGTTGGTGTGTGTTGTATTCTTGTTATTTTGTTTTCAAATTAATCGGTTTTTTTTTTTGTTTCAAGATATTTGACTTTTATATAGTCAAAAGGGAAAACAAACAAACAAACAAAATGAATAGAAAACGAAAAAAAAAATGAAAGCTTCTTTTATCCTATTTCTTTACTTAAAGACCTTTTTCTGTAAGAACAATTACAGTATCGTAGCTGATATATCAAAACTAGATCAAAACTACTGCCACAGTAATTGAAAAATGTTCTTAGCTTCTAGCTATAGGGTTGCCGCCTCCTGCATATAAATATATTGTCCCTACCTGCGTCATTGTATTGAATTTCTAAAATTGTAAACAAAATCAATATTCAGTTTAAATACAACTATTAAGGTTATATTTGTAATAATTCACTGACAAAAAAAAACCCACCAAGTACATGTATAAGAAAATATTTTTCTTTTGAACTGTATATACATTTCTGTATTTACACAAAATACTAAGTCATATAGTCGGACCATTTTGTGAATTTTAAAGGTGTAATAGTGGGACCGAAAACTATTATGGTACATATAGTACACAATATGGAACATTTTGAAACGTTTACGCACTTTTTAAAGGCGTAACAAAATCATACAATTTTCACAAAACATCAAATAAGGATGAAAAAAAAATGTTAATAAAGCTAACATTTAGATATTACATACATACTGCAAATATTCCACTTCCTTTTCTAGTTTCGATTCTCCGTCCTAATGTCCTACAAAGCGCCACCTACAGTGTGATGTTTCTAGTTTTATTGATGGCTTACTAGAAATAAATAAAAATACGCTATATGTTATGTTATACATCTTTATAGAGCATACTAATGCTCAACCTTTATAAGGACTGTCTTTCAAGAGAATATTTGATGACAATTATTATCAAACCAATATAAACTATCTTTATATATATTGTATGATAAACATTATTTAGTGGGAAAGTAATTTCATATTCCATTGTTCCACATTTTATTTTTGAATTGGGGGTATTCTCTGCAGAATTGCTTGTCAGTATAATTAATTTATTTACTAGTGCTTACAAAGTGTGGTCATTATATAAGAAATCAAATGCAAACTGCCAGTATACCAAAGAAGGCAATTTCATTTTTTTCCCATTTTCAAATTGTGGTATTCTCAAGAGAATTGTTTTTCAGTGTGATTAAATGCAAAAATTAAACATGATGATCAGTAACTACAAAAATTAGAAGACGACGCCTTATTAGAAAGACACAAACTTTGTTTCACACATTGTGACATGATATTTTTTTAGCTTTTCAGATAAAAAGCTTGAATAATTCTAAGAAATGCGTTCCCATAACAATTTCAAGAAAAATGGTATAATGATACAATAAATGAGGTGAATATGCGCGTCGTGAAGTTAGAGGCCTAATGGGAAGACGATATATAGCACATTTTTCATGATCAAAATTTTGAAAAAAATTTCTCTTCATTAAAATGTGTTAAATTATTTAATTAATACAGCGATATTTTATTTCCAAATCATTTATTTATTTTTGAATTTCAAAATATTAAAAACCCTTTACCCTAAACCCTAAATCAAATTGGTCAGGTGTGCATGTCATTCTGTGTGTGATAGATTAAATATCCTGGTCATGATAGCGTTACATCAGAATTTAAAAAAAATTGTAATGACATAACGAATGTTTTACTTCCTCGCTAATTAAAAGTATTATACAATATAGATGGTATAATGCCATATTCACAACGAAATGCAGTAATATATTTTATATAAAAAAAGGGAAAAAGAAAATAAAAAAAAATATACAGACCAATTAGCATCACAAACGTTGATTATAAAATATTTGCGCATATTTTAGGAAGTCTTCTTTAAAAATGTTGCGAATAGAATTATTAGTCGCGAAAAAAAATGCTCGCATATGACTAAATTAAATACAAACATATGCTGTCTGCTATTTCAATAAATATAAAGCAGATTAATACAAATTTAGTCAATGAACGATTCAATTTTTTTTAAGTCTCTTTTTGTAAATTGACTTGGATAATAAATATTAGATATCTTTTAATATAAGAACCTTGAAGTAAATACAAAAAAGTGTTTGTGCGCAAACTGCAATATAATAGGAGTCATAATCCTTATACTCTATGCTACATAGCAGTGGTTTCAAAATGTGTCAATTCAGATAAAGAAAGGTTAAATTTTAAAAGTGAAAGTGTTAAACTTTAAATGCATACTCTTCCAGTGTCGAATAAGGTTACATAGGCATGCACTATTTAAGATTAATTCGGTTTTTAAAATGCGTCTAGCGTACCGAAAAGCAATATTTTTTTCAGTGTTATGAAAGTAGGAGAAGGAAGTATAAAGATTTTGCTGTGTAAGTGCATATAATCTATTCTGTGCTGATGTTCTAGTGGAAAATTCAGATTGGAAGTGTAGGACCAGTAACACATCACTTATGAAACATAATGAAGACTAGTGTCCCATTCGCCATTGTCTATATTTGGATATTTTACGTTCATGGTATGACAATATTAGATAACATTTGCAAGAAATTTTAAAAATAAGGGTGTGGTAGCGAAAAAACAACCAACTTCTTTTGGCTGTCTTCTCTTTTAGTGTCTATTTTTTTAAATTAGAAATTAAGGCAATGACCACAACGTCACCGTTGGCAAAAACGAGCGAGGTAAGTCTTACAACACAACCAACTAGCATTTTATCAGAGACAACAGAAGAGGTAATGACAACACAAACAGAACTGCAGACAACAACAACACAGAGTACGGTTTTTTCATCAACATCGTCATCAACTGAGATAATAACCACACTACCAAAAACAAAACATTCATTCACTGAGGAAACATCAACGACAGACAAAATTACATCTCCAACAGAACCAACGACATCAACAACTGAAAAATTAACACCAACGACTGTAACCTCAACAACGTCTCCTGAGAAAATTACCTCGACTGAAAATGCGTCGACAGCCATACCATTTGTCACACAAATGACAAAATCAGACAAAAATGAGGGACTAATTACTGCTCTAGGCACAATTGCAGGCATCTCCTTAGTAGCTAACGTGATATTGTCTATCCTGTTATTCAGAAGGTAAGTTCTATCATAAAAGTTAACGGAGTGTAAATGGTAACTATTTTTGTTATTCGAGTACATGTATATGTAATAAGAGTTAAATTTAAAGCGAAATAGATTTTTGTTAAATAATTTCAGAATATGTGACAATGTATTAGATTGGTATGATTTTGGCCCATTTTTTAATTCAAGGTGATAGAAACTGTCTCACTATGATAACTTTTATCCATTTAAAGAATGACGATTTTTATTTATAAAGTAACATGCAATTATTTTTGTTGTAGCTGTAGAATATCTAATAATAATATTAATACAACGCCAATGTATGCAAATGAAAAAAATTCGAAAAATGACCAAACAGAAATGTATACGACGCTGGGAAACAAGGAAGATGGTGGAGCATACCAGACATTAACCCGTGGAAACGAAGTCGTTTACAGCAATACAAATACATCTATGTGAGATGATTGTCTTAAAATCGTTTAATGCGATTATTTGCAATTAGAATATACCTTTAAAGGATTTTTTGTTATATTCCTGTATTTCAGTGCGTTGTTGACTACTAATTCTACAATAACAATACACATTTTATACTTGCTCGGTATTTTCTTTTATATTCTTATAAGTCTAATCGTGGTCATATAGCCAGACAAAGCCGAATCAAGAACTAACCAGTTTCGATTAATGTATTCTCGTAGTAATATGCACATTGAGTTTTTTGAACTTTTCAAAACTGCCTTCAAACAATTTGTTTAGCGGTGTTTGGTTTATAAAAATACAATTTTTATGCAAATACCTATCAAATATATATTTGATAGATACATTTCAGGTTTTAAATAATAGGGTAATTAAAGCTACAGTGGTGGAAATAAAAACACGGACTAAGGACTGCTAGGCCAAGTGCAAAACTTGATTCTGTAATAAACCTTTTTATGTTAATTATAAAGTGCACCATTTAACGTTCAAAACACCTTATATACTTATTGATATTGGATGTATACACTTGTAGCTGAGTGATAGTCCGATACCCTGCGCAAGGTTGCGACACATTATTGTTGTCCAGTGTGACCCCTGTAACTTTCAGATTGATATTGAAACTTAAGGATTATGTCAGGATGTCACATATTTCTCACCAATTGACAAACATATAAGTTAGCATTCTCATTTTTATGGTGAGTGTATAATGTTTTTAAAAAGATCTTCTCAAAGCGTTTGAGTGGGGGTTGGTGATTGGGTTGGGTTCAAACGGCTTGAGTGACATAAGCTAGTTTTAAAACATGCATGCCGAGGAAATACGCCTATCGAGAAAATGTATACGTCTGCCGTTAATCCTAAATATTTTTTGTCGGTTTACCTTATAAACAGTGCATTTTATTTCAACTTACTAAATAAGATATCTTAGAACATAATGTAATTATCATTATTAAGCACACAATTAGGCCTAGCAACAATGTTCAAGTACTGTAAAGTTGGATAACTCTGAAATAGAACTCTGACTTTATATTCATTTCAAAATAAATTAAAACTCACTATGTGAAAGACTGTAAATATGTTTTAATTTTTACGCCAGCCGAGGTAGGCAATTTGTACGCGTTGTGTATTTTATGCCATATCTTTTTAGTAACGTTATACACGTAAATAACTATATTGTGCTACATGTAAATAGTTATCATTTCATCGTTTGATTATGTTCAGATCTTTCTTTTTTGATTGATTGAATATTTAAACAGTAAAATGCTTTCTTTGGTGATTCATACGGAATATAACGGTAGCGTTATTGCAAAAAACTGCATAACATCCGTTAACAAAATTAATCTTAATGTAAATCAGTACGTTAGATAAAAAATATAGCAAATTCGTCATATATGGGAATTTGAATCTGACTTTATCATGATTATTTTGTGCGGTCTGTGATTCGCTTAAGGTTGCTGAAGGTGTTGACCGATCGATAAACTGGTTCGAGATTTAATGAATTTTCGTAAGAAATAGAGGAAATCATACTTAGTGGATATAAATTTAATCTAATACATACACAGAATTCTTAAGAATTGAATTGAATTGAACATATTTTATTGTATATATATAAGGATACATATACAAATGGTTCGGACACAAGTTCTGACAACTTACTAGGTCTTTACCATTTACCATTCTTAAGAAGAGGTGGTATTTTTTTTACCTGTAGTGAAAATGTTTTGTGTTATATTTTTATTTAAAAATAAATATGAAACAAATTAGAATTTGGGTAGTCTAACATTAACTGTAAATTTTGAGATTACTGAGTTGGTGTAAATACACAATTTAAGGTACATAATGTAAACGATTAACACAATTCATATTCATTTTGCTTCTTTTAAAAGACTGAACACTATTTTTTGATTGTTGTTTTTTAACTAGATGCATTGAAACAAACAAGTGGATCTTAAATAAATGGTGTGTAAGTTTTTATTTAATTGTCTAAGAGATATAACTCCCAGTGAATATCAATTTCCCACTTATCCTCTTAAAATAAAACGCCAGTACATAAAGTTTATTCACAGTTAAGTATCCACTTAAGAATAACACGATAGAAATTCAAAATGAGTTATCATTAATTATTCTTAAATATATCCCTTTAATTTGAAAGACATTGGCCCATCGTTTTTATAAACCTGAATGCCATTTACCTATGAATGTTTTGTACTTAGTTTAAAGAAGAAGTCAAACGTGTTTAAAGTTTACAGATAGACGGATAGACGTACGCGGACGAAAAGTGATCAGAATAGCTCACTAGAGCTTACAGCTTAAGTGAGCTAAAAGCTAAAGGTGAATATTATGCTTGTTTGCGAGCGGTTTAAAGATGATGACGTGCGTTGTTTGTGCATCTACCGTTTTAGTTAAAAAACTAGTCAAAGACAATTATTATAATATAGAAATGGTTGTGTACAAAGGTATCAAATACAGAGCCGATTTTATGTACCCTACATTTGAAATATTGACGGTGTCATCATTGACCAGATTATAAAGAACAAAGCGGAAAAGTTCGATTTAAAAGAAAATTGTAAAATTCAAAAATTATCTGCATCACCAATTTTATGGTAAATACATGTTACTATTAGAAGTGCCAAACGTAAAGTGAGACTAGAACTGAGTGTGACCATAAAGGTTAATCACGGGTTTTTGCAACGAAAACAATTATGACAGTTAATTATAGTATAGATTCTTTTGCAACAGCAATTGTAAAGAATATATAAAAATTAAGATGGAAACTTCTCTTAAATTGAAAATAAAGCTGGTCTTTCCTGATGCAATGCCTTCCAAGGCTTACATATTTAATATGCATGGTTTGCCATAAAACATAATAGATATGACGCTTATTATTTTATTGAATTACGCCTGCAAAATCGAATGAATATTTGCTTGCTCAAAAACACCTTCTCATAAAATATAAGGACATGCCCATATAAAGCACATATAAAAATACGAACCCTGTTTTTAAAAAAAAATCACATCTCACATATTACTGAAATGAATACAAACATACCTTATCTGTTCTTTCCACACAACAGTTTAATACAACTCTCGTCAATGATGTCAATGTGAAATTCAATACTTTTTAATTCTCTTGTTTACTTGATTTGCTTAATAAATATTAGATATCTTCAAAGATAAAAACATTAATGTAAATGGTGCGCAAACTGAAATATAATAGGACAGAATTTATAATTGTTTAAACGCTCTATGCTTCACAGCAATGGTTTCAAAAATGCGCATCCCAGCTCAAATTAAAACACGGGTAAAGGTAATACGTGTCAATTCAGATACTGATACGTCAAGCTTTAAATGTGATAATGATAAAATTTAAATAAATGGCCCCAGTTGTGTCTGTATTTATGTCCTATGGACATGCGCTACCTAACATTCACTCGTTACTCTTGAATGTATCTAGCTAACCGGAAAGCAATTACAAAAATTAAGTCTTATAAAAAGAGAAGGAAGTGTTAGGTTATTCAGCGTCAGTTCTTAAAAGCACATCTGTGTCGATGCTCTTGAAACAAAAATCAGATTGGGAAATTGTAGGACCAGTATCTGATCACTTATGACACGTAATGGAGATAAGTGTCACATTTGTAATTTTCTATATTGGGATATTCTACGTTCATGGTATGACAGCATTATATTACCTTTGCATGAATTATTTTAATAAGGGCGTGGTAGCGAATATAAATCCGGTTTTTTGTTTTATTTTTGTATGTATGGATAATTTTCTCGTATTATTAAACGTTACTAGATGGCATAATAGCCGAGTGAGAAAATATATTAAAAGCAAACAACAAGAAGCATGACCTGTTACTCGTGTAAAACTTATTAACGCAAAGTTTGATTGATTAAATATAATAATAATTGATAGGGAAAAATACTTTTCTTTAATGATATAGAAATATGTTGTGCACAACAAAAGGACAATATGAAACAAATCAATTGTTATATATATCGACATTTGATAGAAATAATATGTCTATAATTTTTATTATATAGGTCTCATTTTAAAATGGATACCATTCATACTTTAACCAAATGTACTCTTAAGTTTTGTTGTGCAAAGTAGTTGTTTTTTCTTCTTCTTGCTGACAAAACGAACAGAACTGCACACAGCAACAACACAGAGTACGTTGTTTCCATCAACTTCGACAACAACTGAGAGAATAACCACATTATCAGAAACAACAACTTCATCCAATGAGAAAATATCAACGACGAGCAAAATAACAACTATAATAATAACATCAACGACTGAATCTCCAAAAACATCTAATGAAAAAATGTCCACATTGACCACGGTGTTACCAAAAACAACTGAAACAATGACATCAACTACTAAAAAGGTAACATCAACGACTGAAACTCCAGCACCATCTACTGAAAAAAATTACCACATCGACTACGGTGTTACCAGAAACAATGACATCAACAACTAAAAAAGTAACATCAACGACTGAAACTCCAACAACATCTACTATGAAAATTACCACATCGACTACGGTGTTACCAGAAACAATGACATCAACAGCTAAAAAAGTAACATCAACGACTGAAACTCCAACAACATCTACTATGAAAATTACCACATCGACTACGGTGTTACGGTGTTAACCACATCAACACTTGTAGAAACAACAACATCGACTCGGGGAAAATTCACATCGGCTGAGAAAATAACCTCGACTGTTAATACGTCAACAACAATACCATTTGTCACAGAAATAACAAAATCGGATAACAATGAAGAAGTAATCACTGCACTTGGCACCATTGCGGGTGTCTCTTTTATAGCTAACGTGATATTATCTATCCTGTTGTTTAGAAGCTAAGTTCTACTATAAATATCATCTGAGTGTAATAGGTGTCTCTTTTTGGTATCCAAGTACATGTACTAAAAGTTGAATTTCGATTTTGAAAACACACCCCAATTTTTGTTCATAAACAATCATTTAAATACACGCACAAATGACAATGTATTTGATGTTTAATTGAAATCATTTTGACCTATTTCCTTATTCAAGATGAAAGAAAAAATGCTTTTAATTCATTTTTACTATGACATAATAAAAAAGTGTAAGGTTTTAAAATAAAATAAAATACATTTTATTCTTTTTATAGCTGTAGACGAATATCTGGTAATAACGACACAACGCCAGTTTATTCGAATGAGAATGTCTCGAATACTGATGGAATAGAAATCTACACTGGGCTGGAATTCAGGGAAGATGGTTCTTTATACCAAACATTGGCCCATGAAAACGAAGCCATTTACAGCAATGCAAATCTTTGAGGTTCAGACTGGCTAATACATTGCTTATACAGTTTATTTCAATTAAAAGATATAACACGATAGGAAAACCCTTGTTATATGTCAGTGCGTTGTTTAACACAAATAACAATAGTTGCTGAGTAATTTACTCGTTTTTCCAATGAAAAACTGTGTTCATATAGATACTGACAAAGCCGAATCTCGATTTCAGAACTTTATATTAATTTCCGCGAGGGAAATTACATGTACAGATCTTTAAACTTTAAAACCCTGTCTTCAAACCTACTATTTAGCAGTGTTTAGATCCTAAAAGGGACAGACTCTTAATGCAAATACCTAAAAATGTTATTCCTATATTGATGGATACGTTTTAAATATACTACTGTTTGATTGAACTATTTTGCAATCGATCATTAGATTGGGTACTTCAAAGGAACCTCAATATATAATGCTTCGAAATGTTTCCGAGCGATTTTTGGTCAAATTTTGTTTAATGTATTACAAATAATACTGAAACAAGAAATAACGTATTTTCCCTTAGCATTTGAACAATTCTCACCATGGAGAAGCCATATCTTTCTGCCATGTATAATTTCCAGATATCACGCTGCGAATAAAATGAATTTACTGGAAGATATGCTACTTGATTCGATAAAGTAAACAGGAAAGTAGAGTACAGTGAACAGTTAGTTCAGTTAGAAGTATAAATTGCGGGATCAGAGGACAAGCGCCAGATAACAGGTATGTAAGCCTCATTGTTTATTTAATAATCATTTGACAAGCTAATTAAATTGGTCAATTCATTGCGTAAACCGATGTCTAATTATACTGTAAAAATGATCGGTTATTATTTCCCATTGCGGAAATCGTGTAAATGGTCCGAACATTTTATTAATAAGAGTGACTACTTAGATATTTTTTCTCTTACTTCACAGGTTTAAACAATCTTGAATTATATTTTCACTACAACTTTAAAATAGTGAAATTAATTTTATATATCTTTCTAGGTTCTGATTCGCGGAAAAAACATGACGCGGAAAAAACCTGATATACGGTATCATAACTCTAACTCAACAGGGTACATATGAGAGGTTCTCTTATACGAATTGACAACGTAAACCACCGACCCCTACCGCCCAGTGCTATGTTTTGGGATTTCCTGCTTTTACTGTTTGCTTCCCACCAACCCCCAAAATGGTACGCAAAGAACATACAGTGAAACTTTAAAAAGGCGGATAAAATTGTGGTAAAATTGTGCATTATGTTTTGTATAAATATATTACATTGTAACATGTAAGCAAACTTTAAGAGTGCAAGTGTGAGCCGAACTTAAAATAAGTGAACATTTAAGACTTATAAGGCATATCTTATAAATCTACTAAATATAAAAGAATATAGGTAAGTATAAAATTGTTCTCACTATTCATCTTCCTTTTAGGAAATCGAAGTTTAAGTTTAAAAAATCGGAATTAATTATTCATGATACGCAGGGTTATCCTTATTATTACTTAGTTCGAAGCTAGCTGTCATAAGCCGGTATATACATGTATTTATAAGGATGACCCCGTATGAGTTCGGAAGATCATAGTTCATCTTATATGTTTTCTAAATGATCATTAATTTTAATGTCTAATTCGATATGATTTTTCCTGTTTATTGCATCCGGGGATAATCAAGTGTATAATTTTTTACCAGCTTTTTAAAAATAAAATCAAAGAATATATGAAGAAATTTTTTTTCCAAAATTTGCAAATTAAGTTGAAGCATATATGTAAGTTTGTGTAAATCATGGCAGATAAGACCAATGTTTACCTATGTATGTGTATGTCTATTACTCTACCTGTTACTCTACCTGTGAAACTGGATAGCACACTAACTGTGTATGCTCGTAGAATTGTGCAAACTTCTATGAAAGCTGATCTTAAAAGGTTGCACACTACTCTGTGTGTGATTGAAAGTTGTACACTACTCTGTGTGTGATTGAAAGTTGCACACTACTCTGCGTGTGATTGCACACTACTCTGCGTGTGATTCTAAAATTTGCACACTATACTCTGCGTTTCATAAAGTTGCACCCTCCTCATCATGTGGACTAAAGTTGCACACTACTCTGCGTGTGGTCTAAAGTTGCACTGTGCTAAATAAAATATGCACATTGCACTATGTGTGTCAGATCTTACATATAACACATTTTTGTGTGTGTAAACTTCAAATTATATTCAAAGCTATATTGTACCTAAAGGTCTCAGTGAAGTTCGCAGCGTACTACACGTGTATATTAAGTGTTAACTCACCACTTTCAAATTGCTGCATCAGAACAGCATTTTATGTTACTACATGTATATTATGACTGCGAAATACCTATTGCACAGAAAATTTAAAACATTTATTATTCATTATTCAATCAGTTCTCTTAAAATGTTGCATGATGAATAGTAGAGTAATGAATATTACCATAATAATAACAACCCTACTTTGAACCATACATTCAAGCTAAAAACGAACGATACTTATTAACTGGCCTGGAAAACTGAAAAACAGATATCCGTATGCTATGCATGAACTTCCTCATATGTCTTGAACGACCCTCAATATGCACCCCATCTCTTCCCATATATGTCAGGTCTGCCCCAAACCCTCGGTGCCCAGAAGTTGATTCCGGCCGTATCCTTAGTCTGTTCCTTCAATAAGATGTTCCGGACGACATCCTCGTTAAATGATGGCGTGGATGCCCAAGGTTGTCGCCGTAAAAGCTGACCAACAATGATTTGCTGCATTCCTACTCCTTCTTTTCAATACGAAGCATACGCTAGAATGTTTTTGACAACCTGTTCCGGGATATCCGTACACAGATCATTGCTGCCCAGCTGCATGAAGCAAATCGACGAGGGCGGCGATGTGAAATTTAAGAATTCAGGACAGTTCAGTATTCTCCGAAATGTCAATTCTCCACGAGCTTGGATGTCCACCACAAACGAAATGTCTAAATTTAAATTCTTGTAAGACACATTCGAATCCATAAAGTCTCTTAGTCGACGAATATATGAATGACCCAATAGACATACGCGAGTAACTGAATCGGACGCCATTGTTTACCAATTTGGTCTGGACGATGACCTGACAATTCTGGGAAACTAAACGTTAAATTCACATAATAAATTACTGATGGTCTCCTTAAGAATTTCCAATAAAACCTTGAAGCACTTTTTATTGTTTTAACAAACAATAAACAGATGATTAGACGCTAATTCTGACGCGAAATTCTGTTTATTTACACTGACCACTAGAGTCCGCCAAAATGACTCTGAAACTTGTCACGTGTACTGACCCACAAAATTAATTGGTCAACAAGCATTGCGGGTAACTCCTGATGCTGAACCCCTGAAGGCACTATACATACTAAATAAATCACATTAAAAGAAATCTCATACAGTTTACATAAATGTTATTATTTAACAATAATACTGTAATAGATACATACAGTACTCAAGAAAATTACAACCTTTGTTATTATTGTTTAAATTAAATATTTATACAGGAAAGAGACAACTCAATGATGTCCATCTCTTTTTAAAGTCTTCAGTACTAAAAAGTTTCATTTCAATATTGTAGTAAGTTTGTAAGTAGGACATTAACGTTGCAAAACATAACTTAGGTATGAAAGTAAATTAGTGCCATTAAAAATTAGTTAATTTTTTCTCAAAATTACGAAAAATAATTATAAATATCAAAACGTTTAAGTTTCTTTTATGTTCTTAAACGAAATTAAATAATAAAAATAATTAACTCTATTTTCAGGCAAATTTACAACTGTTACATTAATTGTGCAAGATTTTACCTTTTTCTCAATTAATGGTTTTAGAAAAGACCCCAATGAACCCTTTTCCGATTTTTTTTATGTCTTTAAAAATAAGTATGCAGCTGTGCAGTTCTACAGCTGTTCTAAGTGATTAACAAGAGGCCCATGGGCCTCAACAAATATATTTACATTATAATTTTTTATTTTTATCGGGTACGGTCTCCAAATAAACTGTAAGCGATAAACTAAAATAATATTTAGTGAATTTTTAAACCTTATCGTATTCATCCGCCATTTCTTGATTAAGCAAACTTATACTTATGTAATGAGTTGTCAACAATCAGGGAGACACAGTTGGTTTTTTTTGTGCACAATTTAGTTGAATAAATGGAAAAAAAATCTTGTAAACAATTTTCTATGTATTTCTGTGTTACACATTGAACACCGCCTGGGGCCCCAGTTTTGGTTCGAGGGTCATGCTTTTACAATTTAGAATCTTCACTATATATACAAGCTTCTGTGTAAATATTGGCATTTCTGGTGCAGTGGTTCTTGTGAAAAAGATTTTTAAACATTTATCTAATGTATGTCTATGTTAAAATTTGAACCCCGCCTGGGACCCCTGATTTGGCCCGAGGGTCACGATTTTTACAATTTAAAATCTTCACTTTAGATACAAGCTTTTGTGTAAATATTGGCATTTCTGGTGCAGTGGTTTTTGAGAAAATTTTTAAAGACACACACCCTATACTCACTGTTTCGCAATTATCTTCCCTTTAAAAAAGGTTGTGCCCTTTACTTAACAACTTGTATTCCCCTTTCTATAAGGATGCTTTGTACCAAATTTGATTAAATTTGGCCAAGTGGTTTTAGAGAAAAAGTCGAAAATGTTAAAAGTTTACAGACGGAAAGACGAGCGGACGGACGACGGACAACGGGTTATCAGTAAAGCTCACTTGAACCTTCGGTTCAGGTAAGCTAAAAAAAGGAATTGTTCTTGTACACGTACTTTAAATGTAAAACAAAAGGTATACCTTTACATTAATTGCTTTTTTTAATATATATATTTTGATTATAGATTTGGTCAATTTTGAGCAGAAACAAGCAAGTTCAAGAAGTGTTTAAATGTTGATCCACAAATGTACAAAATGGCCGAACATCCCGCCTTAACCACTAGCTTCCCACTAGTTATCCTTAGTTCATCAAATAATTAACTCGTACAAATGACTTGTGGTGATAACGAACTTCAGTGTACTTGTGTGCACAATCGGAAATAGTTTTTAACAAAATAGTGCAAATGACCGATTATAAGGTAAGTAAATATAAAGATCCATTTTAAATGAAAAAGCAGCTATCAATGATGAAAAAAGCCCGGACTTTAATTTATCGTGGGGGATGGTTGTATAAAGTGTGGAAAAGTCGTAAGTTTAGATGCTACTGATTTTGGTAAAAGTTTGGGATATTAAATTTTCTAAAAGTTACTTGGAATTCGTAAATATCCAGATCTGATTTACACTGCTTCTTGAATATACTGTTGCACAGTACAATTGAAGTTTTTCCTTTACTGTTGTTAAAAGTTTGTGCAGGTGATTTTGTCTCTCAGTTAATTCGATACGCAAGGGCATGCTCTTCGTATGAACAGTTTCTAAGGCAAGGCAAGCTACTTACAAACAAGTTGATAAAACAGGACTATCAACAGTCTATTTTGAAGTCATCTTTTCGTAAGTTCTATGGTCGATAGAACGACCTTGTCAGCAAATACAATCTTCCACTGGGTCGCATGCTGACTGACGTTTTTCATACTAATTGTTAGACCATAATTAATCACCTAATTGTCTACGGACTTTTCTGGTTTTTTCCCCCCGATTACGACAAAGAGCACACGGCGGGTGTGACCGGTCAGCAGAGGATGATCACTACTCCATGGTACCTGATCCTACCTCTATCTTTTTGGAGGTCCGTGTTGCTCTGCTTTGAATTTGTATTTCGTTTTTTGGATTTTTGAGATGGTTGACGGTTTGCTATTGTCATTTTTTCATCATTCCTGACTGCAAGTTAATCCTTCAATGTTATAAATGTATCTACATTTTTATTAACATTATCCTTGTTTGGCATGCCATTTATTTAGCGAATGAGTATTTTGAACATCAATATAACACGACTCCACCATTATGTACAAATGTAGTAAAAAATACAATTTTCTTTAATGATCAAGACTCTGACCTTTAATGCAACTTACAACAAAACAAAGTTTAACATTTCCGTAAATAACTCAGATCATTAATGTTTGTTTTTTTTTTGAAAATTATATTCTAAATTGTATATTTTTATTATTTTTGTTCAAAGTTAAAAAGAAGTCCCATGACCTTCTTTTTAATGGTTCATCGCTTGGTGGAAAGCATCATGTAACTCAAAAACCGTTGAACGCTATTTATCCCTCTGATAAAAATGAACGGAGGAAGTATTACGATATGAAAGATCGTTTAACTGTCTGATGAAAATGGGAGGAGGAAGCACAACATTTAACCAGTTTACTTTTACTGTGTAAATGTATAATGGAATGTATTTAATCTTTTGAATAAAGTTTTAGTTTACGGAAGTGGTATTATTCATGAGCATATGCCACTGCAAGTTTTTATCAAACGTTTAACCACGTCGTTTGTTTAACTTCTAATTTCCTATTATAAACACCAAAGTTGTTAGCTGCATTGGATGTTTCACAACTACATGTATAACACAAAACTTTTAGCTGTATTTATTTGCTTCTTTCCAATCATATCTTTGTCAATCATTCGACCTAAATGTACGTAGGATTTGATTATGACGTCATGTAGAGTAAATATACACGGAGCATTATCATTTTGTGTTTATTCTAGAATGATATCCACGGATTTTGAGATACGCGTGTGATAAATGTACAGTGACTACGTTGGAGATTCGTCCCACATTTCCAATTCTATTTGCAATTTATTTGTTTAATATAAACAGAAACGTGTTGTAAATTAGTTAGAATGGACAAATGCTGTATTTCACTTGATTTACATGTAACATTTGCAACCTCTGTTGTATAGAACCAATGTCCATTCCTGGACGGCAGAGGATACCGCATGTTTAACTTGTTCTCTTCAAAAGTATTATGAAAAATCGATTTTATTTCTTGAGAAAACGCATTCAACACATCGTTGCCAATGCCCTTAATGTCACAAACAAAAATGATGTTATCAATGAAAAATAGAGCTGACTTTCTTGGTTTATATGTAACAGCTGTTACACATGTACCGTCTTCATACATGTACCATAAATATACATCTGTATAGTTTGTGCATGTTTGTATGTGAATATTTTCTCTAGATTGTTTTATGAATACATTTTATTGTAATGTAAGATACATTGCAAACATAACATTAATGTATATCTATAAAACGTTTTCATATTACCCTTAAATGAAGCAGTCCACATAACACAAAAATAGACTTGCTATACAATACGTGTTCTTTCGAAAAATATAAATGTTATACATGTAGTTTGCACCGTAGCCCCGTACCTTTGAAACCAGTTACGGCATAAAGTGCCCGTATGGTCTAAAACTTATATAGTCTGTCCCAAGATATCTATGAAGCACATTTAAATGTTTTCTTTTTAATAAAAATACACATACCTGTGAAAGAAGTGCAATTGAAATCGATGAAAAGGGAAAATATCCAACTGCAATTATCTTCATTGACACATTACCATTTTTCACTCGGAAAAAAATCACATGAACAAAAACTGATTCCTTAGGGATTTTTATAATGGGAGATTTTGATATATCTTATCGATTCGGAATTAACTCGGAGTACCTTGCACAATCTTTCAACATTATCATCCGGGTACTTTCATCTTTTTGCAATGCAAAATTCTCTTTGATTTTTTTCTTTAATATTTTTAGCTGTTTATTGAAACCGAACAAGGTAGAGTGGGCGTTTCATAGGGGAAATTTTGTTATTTTCTTTATACTTGTTGAATAAACATCGTTTGAACCTAGGGGTATATAAATAGAATAGAATAATATTAAAGAAAATGTGCGACAAAAATATATTGAGACGGACTATAGATATATCAGTTTCAAAAATATCCGGTCGGTTATTTATTTATTTATTTATTTAATTTTTTTTTTCATTATAAAAATCTGGATTTTTAGAGACCTAACCATGCACTATTCAATTACAATTGTTGTCCTCGAATTATATAAACGGTAGATTAATGAATATGAATGTTTCAGTTAAAATGTGAAAAAAAGGAAATTACTACTTTTGGGGGGTAGAAATACACAGTATATTACCTTTTTACATTCAGTTTCATATCAGAAATAATTTCAGTGTGTTACATGTAAACGATACAAACAATGTTAACTTTAGTAAAATTTTATATGAATAATGCCTATTACGTATAAAGGAACTTAAACACAACATGAACACACTTCAACATAGCATTATTAAATCTGAAGACACTGCTTCGTTTCCTGCGAAACTATCAAACGCCCTTGAGATCTAAATCTCTTGTAAAAAAAAGTGTCCTGCTTCGAGAGAAGTTGGGTTGAAACGGGACATTTAATGTTTGTCAGAAGAGATAATACTGCTGACAATTGACGCATTATTTCTTGTTTGTTTTATACCCCTGTATTGGGACCCAGGCGTATTGTAAGTATGTAGTTTTAATCTTTTTAATATCAAATTAATTGCAATTTTAACGTTATGAAATGCATATTTTTGAATAGATATAAAAAGAGGACATTCATTGTTTCACACGCTTAATAAAAGAAAAACATGAAAAGATTCTTTTGATATATTTTTAAAACTATTCCAAAAAGTTTTATGTAATGTAACTATCTTGAGAAATTTGTTTGAAGTCTTTTCATATATTCATACGTATCCTAATCTTCTTATAATCAAATTAGTTAAAGTACTAAATGCTGCATTATGCATTTCTTGCACTTAAAATTAAAAATCTATAGAGAATTTAAAAAAAAAAGAATTGAGATAGTTGACATCACATTAAAAAAAGGTATATAACAATAGGCCCATGGGCCATATAGCTTACCTGAGCAACAATATACAAAATAAAATCCGCTTTTTTTGAGTCATACAAGTATACAAAATCAGGACAATGTAGAAGTAAAGATCCTGTATAAAAAATCATTTTACCCCAGATATTTTTTGTTTGTCATTGAGACCCTTTTGCAACAGGGTGATTTTATAATATCACCTATTAAGGATTGCTGTTCACAAGAAGATCTTAAAGGACATATCGATGGCATGTCATTTCTTACATGGCATGTTTTATATAAATATTCATTTGTATTGTATAATTGTCCATTTGTATTGTATAATTTCCATTTGTATTGTATAATTTTCCATTGTATTGTATAATTTTCCATTTGTATTGTATAATTTTCAATTTGTATTTTATAATTTTCCATTACTATTGTATAATTTTTATAATTTTAATTAATTTTTAATATGAGGCCATGACCAATCATTTAAGTCAATATCATTTAATTTGACAAGTCAAATTTACTGTATAGTATGTCAACATATTCATCCGACACTCCGACATATTTTTACCCTTGCATATATATGGCTCTGTGATTATAGGCGTTGGGCCAGCTGAAGGGTCGCTGGTTCAAACCCCGCTGTAGTCACTTGATGTTGCATGTTGTGCACTTGGTCAAGGCACTTTATCTACAGTGTTGTTCTCAGTCCACTCAGCTGAAATGGGTTACCGGCTTTTTCTGGGAGTCAACCTGCGATGGACTGGTGTCCCATCCAGGGAGAGTCAATGAATCTCACCCACTTAGCACCATGGAAACTGGGGATAAGCACCGGCCTTATGCGCCTAATGGCAAGGAAAATGATTTAATTTTAACTCTATTTATAATTATGATATCTTATATGATTATGATGACAATAAAATGACTGTTGTCTTAAATGAAATTAGAATGGCAATTTGTTTGCAGGAAGTGGCATTTATACAAGTTTATAGCTTTAAAAATCATACAGTATTTAAAACAAATAAATGTAGATTTGATGAATAATTTGTTTAAAACCAAGTCTTAAGTCAAGGTTTATTTTTGTACTCAGCCAATTAAACTCTGTCTCATGAGGCTTTTGTTTTAGTGTTATATAATTTTTTAACACCTTTCAGATGGCTGAAAGAGGTGCATGTACTTATGAAGTGGAAGATGTCTAGCTTTCTTCAACAGTCTTTAAGAGTTGTTTGTGTTTTTTGAGGACCCGTGATGACATTGAATTTTTCGAGGAAAGGACAAGAGCAGCAGTTAATACTTTGTCACTCATTAAATCACATCCCTCCTTTCAAATCCAGGCATCACCAGATTTGATTTACATCAATCAATTGAAATCCTTTTAAATTATTTTAACTATATTAAAATATAGTTCAAGACATTCAACCTCTTCAAGGCAGTGTCCAAGCAGTTGAGAATGGTGCGGGGAGGTCTTGCACACAGGACATATAGGCAGACCAAGAAAATTTATAAATGTAGAGCAGGTGATTTATTTATTGAACCATGGGTTTAAATTTACAGAACTAGATAAAATCTTTCTAATTCATAGAAGTACATTGTGGAGAAGGCTAAAAAATGAAGTGGACTTTAAAAGATACACATAAATAGGGGATGAAGAATTGTCAACAATAATACAAAACATAAAAGACCAGCATCCTCATAGTGGAGTTTCTTTAGTGATTGGACATTTAAGGTCAAATTACATATTTGTACAACACAGAAGGGTTCGAACAATTTTGAGAGCACTTGACACTGCTAATTCAGCCCTGAGGTGGGGTCTGATGACTTATAGAAGAACCTATAGTGTTCCTGGACCAAATGCACTATGGCATATTGATTGACATCACAAACTGATAAGATGGAAAATGGTCACCCACGGTTTAGTAGACTAATTGTTTATTTAAAATGTTCCGACAATAACCTTGCTGAAACAGTATTAAATATGTTTCTAGAAGCTGTTGAAATATATTCTCTACTATCCAGAGTCAGAGGGGATAAAGAGACAGAAAAAGTTGAAGTTGCCAGGTACATGGAACAAAACAGAGGACTAAATCGAATTAGCTTCATAGCTGGAAGGTATATACACAATTTTCGAATAGAAAGACTATAGAGAGGCGTATTTTACTCTGTAATTCAAACTTTTCATTCTTTGTTTTATTATCTCTCTTAATAGAAAGAGTTATAGATGCTTTTCGATTTTTACTTTAGATATTTTATTTCAACTAACTAAATAAATCATCATAGATAATAATGTAATAATCATTAATTAACAAAAATTAGGCCAAGGAAAAAATGTTCAAGTACCAAGTACTGTAAAGTTGGATAACTCTTATTCTTCTTACGCATGTCGTTTACATGGTTTACCCGTTGGGTAATTTTTTATTTGAAACAACTAAATAAATGATCACAACAATAGAAATCAGACTTTTATATATTTCCTAAAAATTAGAACTATGCGAAAGACTGTAAAGATGTCTTAATTTTTATCATCCTTGCGCCTGCCGAGACAATTTGTACGCGTGGTGTATTTTATGCCATAATTTTTTTATTGTTTTATACATTTAAATAGCTTCGGTGTGCTTAAAGTTATCGTTTCATTTTAACCCCTTGTGGGTCAAACGAATTGTCCAGGGGCCACAGTCTGAACAATTATGAATTAACAATATATCAAGATGTTTGCATATAATTAATCAATATAATAACATTTGAGTTTTTGAGAATGATTTAATTTTTTTTATGTAAAAATTCGACCCTTCAATGTGGCCCCATCCTACCCCCAGAAATCATGATATAGATAAACTTGAATCTACACTATCTGATCTTGTTTGAACTAAAAATTAAACTTTTCTTGCCAAATAGTTTTTGAGAGGAAGGTTTTTAACGTCTTTTCTCCATACATTCCTATGTGATATTTTTTAAAGTTTTGTTACTTGACTTGCTAAATAAATGTTGGATATCTTCAAAGAAACAATCCTTCAAAAACATAAATGCAGAAGAAATGGATTTGGCGCGCAAACAGAAATTTAATAGATAAACAGATGGTATCGGAATACTTTATGCTTCACAGCAATGGTTTCAAAATATGTTCATTCAGATCATTATAGGTAAAGTTTTGAATGTGATAGTGTTAAAATTCAAATTTATATTGCTCCAGTTGTATTGAATAAAGTCATATGAACTTGCAATATTTAAGATTTTTTTTAATACATCTAGCTAATCTAAAAGCTTTTTTCCCAGTCTAGTGAAAAAAGAAGAGGGAAGTATTTAGACTCTTCTGTGTCAGTGCAGAACAGCACACCTGTGTCGATGCTCTGGAAAACAAATAAGACTGGGAAAATTTTAGGACAAGTATCACGCAACTTGTGAAACGTAATGGGGATTTGTGTTATTGTCGCAATTTTCTATTTTGGGATATTCTACGGTGATGGCATGACAACATTAGGTAAATTTTGCAAGAAATTTTAAAATAAGGGCGTGGTAGTGAATAAAATTTAAAAAAGTTTGTATTTTTTCGAGTTTGTATGGATAATATTCTCGTATCATTAAACGTAACTACAGTGCAGATTGGCCGAGTGAGTAAATATATTGAATACAAACAACAGAAAGCATTACCTATTTCACATGTAAAAAATATAAAACATTTAACGCAAACTTTAATTATTGACATATAATCATAGTTTCTTAAATTCTTTAAGGAATATGCCATGCAAAAAAAAAAATAGAAAATATGAAACAAATCAACTGTAACATGTATAGGCATTAAATATTTTCGTATTAAGTATAGAGTTAAAATATTCATGATACATATATGATATTAGTTTGAGATGAATACCATTCATACTCATTCATTATCAGAGACTACAAGGGATTTAATGACAGCAGCACTGCAGATAATAACTGAGGAAATATCAACGACAGACGAAACAACAGATCCGACTGAAACAATGATATCTACGACTGAAAAACTAATATCAACGACTGAAACTCCACAAACATCTTCCAAGAAAATAACCACATCGACTACGAAGGTACTACTATCAACTAAACAACTGATATCAACAACTGACAAAACAACAACTGAAAATGTGTCAACAATCATACCATTTGTCACACAAATGACACAATCAGATAACAATGAGGAAGCAATCACTGCGCTAGGCATCATTGCAGGTGTATCATTAATAGCAAACGTGATATTGTCTATCCTTTTATTTAGAAGGTAAGTTCTACGAAACAAATCAACTGCGTGTAAAGGGTGTCTATTTTTGTTATCCAAATACTAAGAGTTAAAAAATTTGAAAAATCAATTATTGTTCATAAACAATCATTTAAATACATTTGACGATTTGTTTGGTTTATATCATTTTTTACCCTTTCCTCAATGAAGATGATAGAAATAAATATCTTGTTTTGAAAAATTTTCTACTATGACATACAGAATTCCTTTTAAGAATGACAAAAAAAAGAGAGAAAAAATGTAGTTAATTTTTTGTAGCTGT
This sequence comes from Magallana ariakensis, assembly GCA_020458035.1. Lineage (NCBI taxonomy): Eukaryota > Metazoa > Mollusca > Bivalvia > Ostreida > Ostreidae > Magallana > Magallana ariakensis. Next base: position 48,125,527 of record CM035812.1, on the reverse strand, counting down.
AGACGAACATCTAGTGATAATGACACAATGCCAATTTATACGAATGAAAATGTCTCGAATACTGATCAACCAGAAATGTACACTGGGCTGGACTTCAAGGAAGATGGTTCTGCATACCAGACAATGGCCCGTGGGAACGAAGCTATTTACAATAATACAAATCTGTAATATTAAAACTGGTCCGAGCATTGCTTATACAGTTTATATCAATTAAGGATTTAACATTGTAAGAAACTGTTATATATGCCTGCATTTCAGTGCGTTGTTGAACACCAATACTGTAATTGTGCAATAACAATAATAATTTTATATTTGCTTAGTATTTTCTTTATTATTCTTTTAAAATCCAGTCGTGTTCATATAGCCACGTGCACTGAGAATACCGAATCACGATCTTACCAGATTAAATAAATGTGTCGGCGTAGTAATTAAATAAATTCTTTGCACTTTAAAAACTTGCCTTCAAACCCATTATTTAGCAGTGCTTGGTTCAGAAAAAAGATGACTTCTATGTAAATACCTATAAGACATAATGCTTAAATTGATGAACACGCTCAAAAGTTACTATTTGTGGATTATTTTGCGACCGATCGAAAACAAAGTTAAAATAACAATGCGAACTGCTAGAACAACAAAATAGCTTTATCCTCAGGCTATTATAAACCCTTTAATGATAAATTTAAACATTTGTGTCTCAATTTAAATTTCAAAAATATTATTTAAATTTCAATGATTTTAATACTGTATGTATTTTGTCAAAAATGTAGCATGTGTGTAGTTCGAGTTATACCTTATACTAGTTGATCAGAAACTGGTATATACAGTCATATAAAACGATTTATTATTAAAATGTCAGTATACGAGAGTTGTTCGGAAATTATTGAGACAACTCGAATATTTCCCTTTCTAAGTGACGAATTTTGGTGAAAATTGGCATAAACATTGAAGAAACCCCAACAAATAATTAAACAAAGTAATATTAAAAGAAATTTAATATTTTGTTTACGACGGTAGATAAACAAGTCGGTGGTCGGGGTACCTGGCGCAGGAATTAACTCGGAGATTAAAAAACTTAAACATCTACTTTCTAAGTGTCCGTAGAATTACAGTTAATGATAAAAGAAATCAAATTAAATATGTTCATTTTGCTATTTTTTGCGACTAACTTTTGATCAAGTTTCACTAATGTTCGAGTTGAAATACGGATATGGTACAAATATATTCACCAAGCAATAGAAAACTGACAACGACTCTACATTGAATTTTGACGTCAAGACGGCGCAGCGAATATACATCAAACTGGTGGAAATCTCAGAAGAAGACCTTTTAAGGCCACGCAATTGCTTAAACAAAAACTATACGAAGGCAAGGGATACATAGCTTCAGTTCATCATATTTTTTTCAATGATTCTTCAACTAGAATTGAGACAAAGGGACTAAATATCAATACTTTTTACACACTAACTAACTGTTGTCAACAGTTCTAAAACATGTAAAAAAAAAAATGACTGCAGGAGACATTCACAGTAATTTGACTTTCGGGTGAAAATAACTCGAATTTTTTTTCCACAAAAAATCAAGAACGAGTGAAAATGTAATTGATGATATCTTGAAATGAAAACAAAAGATGGGAACTGATGATTTCCGTTCATTTGTAAAGTGTTTAAAACACAGGAGCGTTGAAATGACGTTACGAAAAATTTGCGATTGCGCAGGGTCACTGGACGAAGGCATTTTGATTCGCTTACAAGGAATGATCTATTCATGCCATAGACAAGAAACTTTTCACAATGATAAACTCTTTCTTGATTTACGTTTTGGTGAAATTTCAAGGGTTTATCTTTTTCCCTAAAACAATAAGAGAAACTGTCTCAATAATTTCCAAACAACCCTCGTACACAGTGTATTTAACATTAGACTAAAAATGACTACACGTATGTATTTATTACTCCTTTTTTTAAGAAAACCTATGTCAGTTCAAAGCTGGCGAAGGTTTTCTATGTGCGCCGCTAAGTACAAGTAAAATGCAGGTACAGATTTGAAGTTCTTTGGTTAGTCAACACAAGTTTTTCCAAAGAGCTACATTTCGCAGCCACATACATGTATATGTAAGTAAAGAGCCGCCATCCTATAGTTTGACCTGAATTGGGTGGGACAGTTAATGTGGGATACTTAAAAACAATATATATATTAATCGATCCTACACTAGCCTAATCTGACTTTTACGGTCAACATAGTTCAAGTGTGAATTGGTTAAAAAAAACCTGAATACCTTAAAATGGAATGATAGAAAGAACATAAATGTTATGAAATCAATATATACATGTGAAAACCTAATTTTAGTATAAAAATAATAAGCTTCTAGTCTTTTTAATTCTTCATTTTTTTTTTGTCATGAACAGTCATTAATTTGTTAAAAAGTAGAATCTGCGTTTAAAGACAACATATTACTTTAATTTAAAGGTATGTTGCATGTGCTGTGATTCCGTAAAATTAAGTTAAAACTTGTGCGGATTCAAGTTTGTTTAAATCATGGCATATTAGACCAACGATGACCTATCATTTTGCCAACGTTGACCCAACACTGGACCAACATTGGCCATATGTAAGATATGTTTGCCGACAGTTAAGCCAATATCAGAAGATGGCCCACAGTTAAGACACTATCAGATGATACCATAGTGTCAGTGTTAGTCCAAACTGTGGGGCAAACGTTGGTCCGATGATCAAAATTGCATAAAGCCAACATCATTTTACAACGTTTGTCTTACGTAACCGATGTTGGTTCAACGAGAGCTTGCTTTGTAAGTACTAGATTGTTAGTAAATAATTACTTTATTTACCAACAGTAATCAGTATCACTAAATGATCATTAAGATATTTCATAATATGTTTTGTATCATATAATGCAATATAATAATATTGTACTATAATTATTAACATTGATTTTATTGTAATGATTTTCTATTTGGGTCGAATTAAGATTGCCATTAGGGTCACTATTTGGGTTAATTATAGTAAATCGTCGCCATCCTAAAACGAAGAGAGCACGGAGCAGATAACGGGAACGGAATTCACGTAAAATATATTTTAAACTTTTAATATAAAAAAGTCTATTTAAATCAGCATCTTTTTGCCACATAGTAACGCTGTTTTATCTACTATTTAATTAAAAAAGTAAAATTGATCAGGTATGAAAGGCAGTTAGTGCCATTAAAAATAAGTTTAAATTTTCCTAAAAGTTACGACAAATAATTATAAATATCAAACGTTTGAGCTTAACCACCAAATTTCCACAAGTGATCCTTAGACCATCACATACCTTGTACAAATAGTGTATTTAACGGATATATGTAGAAAACCTGGATATGAAAAATACCTCACAATCAGTAGTATGATACAGATTAGTATAATACAGATATTGCCATAAAACAGTTAATACATGTAGATATATCTATTTTTGAGATTGCAATGCAATCACATGAAAGAGAAATGAAACTTAATATATGAATGGATATTATATCTCAAACATTTTATTCAGACCATTTCTTTTTTTCAAAATTAACAAGTTAAGATCTCATATGTTTATGATTTCTTGGATGTATTTTTTTCTCGCAATTACAAGATAATTTTTTGGTTTTTACGAAATATTTTCTGCTAATAATGAGATATCTTTCCCGTAATAAAGAAGGAACAAAAATCGTTAATATGAGATCTTGAATGAATGCTATGACTATTTTGTATAGTGGGTTTTTAATGAAAAGATGAAAAGGAAATAATGTATCTTAATTGTTATAAATTGCGTCTGCACTACCCTGCAATTGGTTCAATTTAAGTAAACATACCTTTTTATAATTGAGGAAATCTCAATTCAAAGCACATTTGAAAACATCTTACATGAGACTGAATTATTTAAATACACGTGTTACCTACTTTCTCTTTTAAAAAAAATACTGCTTCTTACTCCTTTTTGTTAATGATTTTTTTTTAATTTTCTGTTATTTAACTTGCGGAAATAAGATATCTTCAAATATAAGAATCTTGAAGTATATACATTAATGGCTTTCTTGCGCAACTGAAATGAATGTAAATTTGAATGAATTTTTTTGATTCACTCATTTTTTTTAATGAATTAAGCTATCCGCGAAAAAAGCAATCAGTGATCGTTTTCAGTCTCATAAAAAGAAAGAAGGAAGCATTGGGATGTTGCTGTATCAGTATTTAAAAGCCCATCTGTGGTTTTGCCCTCGATCAAATTATCAGATTGTCAAAATGATTGGTCCGGTATCAATTCATTTACAATACGTAATGGGAATTTGCGTCACATTCGCAATTTTGTATATTGTAGTATCCCACGTTCATGGTATGAGTGATTTAGTTATTGTAGCATTTGCAAATTATTTTTTAAATAGGGTGTGGTAGCAAAATATACATGTAGCATCTTTAATATGCAATCTATATTACAAGTTTTCACTTTCAAATCTGAACCATTTTGTTGTAATTTGTTTACATGTAGTACAAACATGTGAGCAAATTTAAAAAAAATGTTTAATGTCTAAATTGTATTTTTTACTAGTTACCTTTGATGTATTTTTTGACAATAATACATGTATAAATACAAATTTGATTTGCTGTTATGTGTTCGATCAGATGTATTTTTCTGGTTTTGTTTCATAATCTAACCTTTCATGGGAGAGCGAGAAAACATAAGTCATTAATTTAAAAAATAAAGAGTCGCTTCTAGTTATCCAAAGCGTACTTACACTCATTGTCACATACGCCAGAGAGTACAGTAACTGTAAATTCGCTATGTCTTTTTAACAAAATCGGGAAAATACCGGTATATATTAACCAAAGAGGTAAATAAATTAAGTGCACACATCAGGAGGGTAAAAGTAGTCAAATTGACTACACATTTCATGCAAACTTTGTTTATAGCTTATAATTACCCATATATACATGATTGTGTATAAAAGGATCCCCCCCCCCAATATGTTCTAACGAATATTCTATACAAAATAAAGTATTTATTTGAGCTTTTATATATCCATTTTGTTAATATTGAAATCAAATTAACATTATGTTTGGTCGTCTGTCTATCCGTAAGAAAAGGATACATTTTAAATATCGTGGTATGTGTGATAATCATCGTCATCATCACCACCAACACCTTTTTCTTCTTCTTCTTTCTGTTATTTTTAATCAGAAATGCAAGCAAAGTCCACATATAATTCAGAAACGGTTACTTCGATAACAACGAGCGAGATAAACCCATTATGGACAACGCAAACGACAAACACTTTTCCAGAGACAACTGTAGAATTTATGAAAACACGAGCAGAACTGCAGACAAGAACAGCGCAACAAACTATATTCGCTCCATCATCATCATCATCATCATTATCAACAGAAACAACAACAACTGAAAGAATAACCATTTTAACAGAAATGACAACGTCATCCAGTGAGGAAATATTAACGACAGACAAAATAACAACTCCGATATAAAAAATACCATCAACAACTGAAAAACTAGCATTAACGACTGATATTTCAATTACGTCTACTGAGAAAAAATCAACTCAACTAAGGCCTCACCACTAACGATTAAGAAATTAACATCAACAGATGGAATAACAACATTTACTGAGGAAATAGCTTCGTCGATTCATAGTTACCAAAACCGACTGAACAATTATCGTTAACGGGTGAAATAACATCTACTGATAAAAAACCTTGTCGACTACGAAGTTACCAATACTGACTGAACAATTAACATCCACAAATGAAATAACTAAGAAGTCACTTACGACCTCACAGTTAACATCAACGAATAAAATAACAACATCAACTGAGAAAATAACTACAAAGCTACCACTAACGACGGAACACTTAACATCAACGGATGAAGAACCAGCAACATGTTACTGAGACACCAATCACATCGACTACAATGTGACCATTAACGACTGAAAATTTAACAACTGACAAAATAACAGCAACGACTAAAAGAATGACAACCTCAACTGAAAAAAATAACCGCACCGACTAAGACATTGTCATCAACAACTGTAAAAACGACAACACCGACTCGGGAAATAACAACATCGACTAAGAAAATAAACTCCAATGAAAAGACGTCGACAACTATAACATTTGTCACACAAATAACAAAAACAGATAAAAATAAAGAACTAATCGCTTCATTAGGCACCATTTTAGGTGTCTCTTTGATAGCTAACGTGATATTGTCTATCCTGTTGTTCAGAAGGTAAGTTCTATGAAAAAAATCAACTGCGTCTCCAGGGTTTCTATTTTAGTTATCCAAATACTAAAACGTAAACGGTCATTTAAAAAACACAATTTTTTATTCATAAAAAATTCAGTTCAATTCGTGTAACAATGTGTTTGATTTGTATCAATTTGACTCATTTCCTTTTTTAAGATGATAGAAAAATTGTCTTGTTTTGGAATTTCTACACTATGAAAAACAGAATCCATTTAAAGAAGTTGAGTTTTGTAAACATGAAATGCAGTTTTTCATATTGTAGCTGTAGACTAATATCTGTTGATAATGACACAACGCCAATTTATGGAATGAAAATATTCCGAATAATGATGAAACAGAAATGTACACAGGGCTAGAATTCAAGGAAGATCGCTCTGCACACCAGGCATTGACCCGTTGAAACGAAGTAATTTACAGCAATACTAATCTTTGATGTTAAGATTGCTCCTAACATTGCTTATGTAATGCCATTTTAGATAAGAAATATTTTGTTATATGCCTGCATTTCAGTGCATTTTTGGGAACCAATATTGTAGTTTGTGGAATAATTATAATCATTTCATATATACTTACTGAGTATTTTTTTTCATTATGCCAATAAAATCGAATAGTGTGTATATAGCAGCTGACAATCATGTCCGCATAGAACTATACTGTTTTTAAAAAAATGCTTTCAAACCCATTATTTAGCAGTGTTTTTAAAATAAAAGAAAACCTATATGCAATTCGTGACAAATCGAATCTTTAGTTAAAATAAGAGCACGGACTGTTATGACTACAGCAGAATTTGACGCCGTATATTAAAGAAAGTAACATTAAATTTGTATAGTTTGAGTTAAACCGACACGTAATTTGGTTGGTACAAAAGCGCTGCATGCATATAACACAATTTATTGCCATTACGCAGTATATTTTTCATTAAACTAAATGAAACACCATGGACTAAATGTATGTCATTATTATTATTCTTTGAAAAATTACTTGCAAAACCTATATAGTCCAAAAGTAGCACAGTTATCGCAGTTATTTTGAGCGCCGTAACTTAAATGCATACACGGAAATGTAGGATGCGCTTTTGTTTAAACCAAAAACACTGCTTAATAATACCCTAAAATTTTATTTCGGTAGATTACTACCAGTTGGAAAATATTCACGGTAACTAATTCATTGTACAAAAACGCAGGGTCGGATTTTTTTTCTTAATATCCGGAAAACATTGTTTGAATGCCTTTAATTTTATCCGACCTTATTGTATCCTGATTCCTGCAGCGAAAATGATTTAAGTGTATGCAGAAACTGATGTGAAGGGAGATGAAAGGATGCATGTTTTGACAATTGCATTCTAGTAGTATGCATCATTGTATTACCCAAAAAATGTAAGGGATTTCACATCGAATTTTCTCCCCTGCTCCCCTGCAAGGTAAGATAGCGATTATAAAAGTACACATGTAGTGTACATTAAGATTGTTGATTAATATGATTTTTTTTCAAAAATAGTACGTTAAGAATAGGAACGGTTTATTATGTGTTAATTTGGTGGTACCGAGAAATTTTGCTACAAAATATGAATTATCCGGAAATATTTTTGTAACCATTCAAACAATTCTACATCTTTTATTATAACATTTTAGCTGTGCATGGTTCTATCATAGACAACCACTTTAAAGAATACAAATATTAGTTTTAATAATATGCAACATTGAAAATCAGATACTTTATAAACAAAAAAAAAATCGATTATATCTCGCCTTAACCGAAAAATGAGCTTTTCTGATTACCTGTTGTGTATCGTCCGTACGTGTCAATCTATAAATTTTGCAAATTTTTGACTTCTTTAGAACCACTCCGCCGAATTCAACCAAACTTGGAAGAAATCATCTTTATTAATTGCGTAGCCCATTTCAACCGAGAGATCATACCAAACAGTGCAAATAGGGTGTATGTTTTAAAAAAACCTTTTTCTCAAATTTTTGAAACCATAGCCCGCTGACTAATACTGAGGCCCCAAGAGGGGTTTACAGGTCAAAATAGAACTATATGTAAACAGTTGTTTAAAAATGTTCGTACTACAGTACAATGTCAAAATTTATGATGTAAATATGGAGGCATCTTAAGATATTGTAGATTCTGAGTTGTTTAAACCACGATCCCTGGGCTACTTGTAATACTGGGGCCCAAGGGGGGAAGGGGGTTAAAGTAAAAAAATCTTCTTCTCTAGAACAAAAGTATTACAATTTGATATTACTATTCAAGAATCCTCAGATAGTGTAGAGTCTTAATTGTTCAACCGATGTCCGCCGGGGCACAAGGAGGGATTTAAAGTTTAATAGGGTGAAAATAGGAGAAATTATTTTTAAAAAATTGCTATACAATAATAAGGCTCGAAGAGGTGTTCAACGTTCAGCTTAGAAATATAAATGCCAAAGACAATAATATTGGCCAGTTTATGCATCATAAAACCCAGAAAATATTGTCTCAAAAGTAGGTTTAAATGATCTTTTTTATAATTTGTTATTATATATTGTAAGGGCTTGAAATATATGAAAAGTTTTCAAGTTTTATAATATTATAAGGAGATTTTTATATTCAAAAGTTTGAAAGAGATATAAGAACTGTTGCTCAGATGGGCAATGTGGCCCATGTGCCTCTTGATTTTCAATAAAATAATCATTGTTTTGCTAAAACATTAATTACAATAAAGATTGCTCTATTTATCAACATGTAAATAGATTCAAGCATGGTGTCTCAACCATTATTTGTTTTTTTGACAAACTTCATATCACTTATCTAAACATAACGATGAGGTACGGAAGAAGGGCATATGAGCTGACAGACAGACGGAAAGTTAGGGGTAAAAATTAAAAATCTCCAGTTGTACAATAGTTTACTAATTATCAGCATTTTGCATCACAGCGCATAATATACTGTTTTATGTACTTGTACACTTTTTATCTAACTTAAGTTTACTTTTGCTCTTATAAAATTTCACTATATGATCTATTTAACAATAATAGCTTACTGTTAAATAAAGTTATATTAAAAACCTGTAATTTGACTCTAGATTTGTAGCATCCTTATATGACAGAGCGTGGAATAATCTGTTTTTAATGAACACGACATCAAAGTGTCTACTCATTTTCAAAATATCTTAAAAATAAAAGGTTCGTCAAATAAAATGCCAGGGAATTACATGTGGAAAGTAAACGTATTGATATATGATAAAAAGACATCAATTAGATTTTGTCTTTTTTATCACATTTTTCCTTGTCACCAACATTTTAAGTACAAACTTTTTTTCTTTTCATGATTATATTATTACTGGCTGCAAGTCAATCTCCTTATGATATATCAATATGTATATAAAAAGTAGTCAACATGATCCCCGTGTGGTATTTTTCAAATCCTGTATCATCAGTATAAGAGGATTTTGACCATCATTATATATCACAACTTGACGCATAGGTAGTGGAAATAATTATGAAATTATAGCATTAATGGTAATGATCCTGGCCTCTAATTCAACTTTATACTATTAGCGTATGTTGTATCATCAATGGTTCCTACAAAACATTGTTAAACTATTTTAACTAATAAAACAAACCGTTAGTATAATTTATTTTAATTGTGATTATTCTCCTAATTTGAATAGTTTTATCACATATGTTCAAAAGTATATAGAAATGGCATTACTTTCTTTTTAATGAATCATTGGCTTAGTGGAAAACATCATGTAAGTCAATAAAAAAAGCATTGTTATGCTCGTTTTTGTCTGTTAAAAGGAAACGAGGAAGCATTAATATTAAAACAGATCAGTTTGATGTCTAATAAAAATGAGAGGAGGAAGCAGAAAATATAGCTAAGTCAAATAAACTGTGTTATTGCATTATGCAATGTATGGATGCATTTGAATGAATTTTATTTTACGGAAATAATTTATAAAGTTTAAGGGTAATGTGTTGACTGTCCAATCAGATTGTAGTAGGTTAAAACATTATACCGCTTGCGATTTAAATGATAGAGAGAAGAGAGACAGAGTTAATGAAGTATATTATACGTAACGTAGATCGGCAAATTACCATTCTTTATAAACTAGCCAACAAATTAAATTATGTATTAGCAATTAAGTGTTTAAAAGTAAGATCATTGAAATTCATTTCGCCCTTGACAACAATGTGTATATATAGTGATGACGTTTTGTCAAAAATAACCAACACAAATTTTCTTGAGAATACAGGCATTGAATTAATAGAAAAACAGAAGAGTGGTGATAAATAAATTGATTGAATGAATGAATGAATGAAAGGCTAGGCAGTCGGTGGCTTACTGGAACAAACAAAAAACAATGATGGACATATTCGCCCTGATGAGTTAAAGATAACCATTATGTTTATATAAAACACAGTCTCACACTATATCAACATTTCTACCAGGAAAATTACAATCCAAGTTTAATTCCGGGAAGATGCAGCATAATTTTATTTGAATATTAAGACTTGTATTCCAAATTTTTTCGGGGACAGTTTATAAAAATTGGTACAATCTTGGATGTTTTGACATTACGTCTATACGTATAGACATGGTTGTCACCGGCCATGAACATCAATAAAAATCAAACTTACATCAATTTAGGATAAAATATACCTTGCTATTTTTGCCAGTTTATTAATAATAAGTTGCCGATCTGTATCACCTAAAAATCTCTCTCTCTCTCTCTCTCTCTCTCTCTCTCTCTCTCTCTCTCTCTCTCTCTCTCTCTCTCATTGAAATCACGAGAGGTAATGCATCTTCTCCGCCTACTACGATCTGATTGGAAATGGGTCAGTATAAACATTAAGTTGAAATTTTTCTAGAGTAGACGCCGATTAAAAGCTTCTACGTAGTTCACTATAAACAGTATCATTTGATTCATAATACATGTTTAAAATGGAGATGTATGTCACATTTTCAATTCTGTTTATTGAAATACTTCAAGTTCATGGCACATGTTTGGGATATATGAAATGTACAGTGGAAGGTATCGTAACACGATTTAAAGTTTGTATTCTTTCGAGATTTGCACCTTTATAAACTCAATGTTAACAAAAAATGTAGTTCTAAGTCAAGTAATTATCCGTTTCCAATATGGAACATTGAATTTGTATGATATGAAACACGAATGTATTCTAAATTGGTTAAATGCATGAATGCTGCATTAAACGTTTTATAACATTTTGTACCTCTGGGTATATAACCAATGTCTCTTACTTGAACGTTAGAGAAATCCACACACTTTCCTATTATCTCAAAAAGTGTTTAAAAATACGAGTTCATTATTCGACAGAAAAACGCAATGAATCCACACAACAGAAAGGTTAAACTGTAATTACAGAATTCATACAAACAATATCAGAAAATATTTTCCCAAAACGATTATTCGAAGACAGGACAATGATAAAAAATGTCTCATATCTATGAAATAAATGTATTTTTCTTTAAAATCAGAAATTGAGTTAATATGTGCACAACATTCACCGAAGACAGAACTACCAACAACAACAAGCACTCAATGCCCAACAACATTTTGGACTACTCAACCGACAGGCACTTTACAAGAGACAAAAGAACGTAAATCAATGGCATCGCAGAGTTCAACGCTTATGCCAACAACAGAAGCGACTGGGAGTCCAACAACAATGACATAAACAATAGCTGATAAAATAGCAAATCCCATTGAAATTGCGAGGACAGCAAAACCATTTTTCAGACAGGCGACAAAATGTGATAAAAATGAAGGTGCAATAACGGCACTGGGCACCATTGCATTCATCTCTTTAATAGCCAACCTGATATTGTCTATCTCGTTGTTCAGAAGGTAAGTTCGGGTGATCAAATTCAACTGTGTGCAAAACGTGCTTTTTTAATAATTTTTTTCAAGTACAGTTATTGATATTGATAAGTTTATTTCGATATGGCCCATTTCCCCATATTTGATAAAATAAAAAAGAATGATAAGCACTATTTGGGGACTTCATTTATTATTTTACTTTTCTTTAAAAAGGTATTGTCATTTAAAATTCGCTTTCAAAGGTTAACGATTAAAACAATCATTTTTCTAGCTGTAGACAAAGATCTGGTAAAAATGACACAACGCCACTTTACGCAAATGAATCTGCAAATGCCTCGAAAAAAGATCAAACTGAAATGTATGCAGATCTTCAATATACGGACGAAAGTTCTGCATACCAAATATTGGCCGATGGAAACGATGCTGTTTTTACTAACAGTTCAAACTTTTTTCATAAAAATGGATTTGGTTAATTGGTAAAGAAATATCTATAGCAACTCCACCATAATGTTTACATCGATCTTAACGTCAAGGTTGATGAACGCTTTCTATTGAAATACTTTAGTTGCTTATGGTGCTATGTAAGTGAGTTTTACATATTGTTATCGTGCATTTCATACTCTGCAATAATAATACTATCTTGTTTGGTAGAAGGTTCAAACAATTGTATGCACTATACTAATTGGTTGATAGAAGGATTACTTACATTTTGTATCAACCAAGGGTTGGTTTCACATGTTACAAAGATTAATATTATGAGCATATGTACGATGAAACAAAAAGTGCAAGTTTATAGTAGAATACATAGTCATTATTTCATCATCTTTTAGATTGTATAAAAAAATCATTGGAGTTAATTGAATTTGTCTACAAAACTACATAAGAAATCTTGAGTATTAAGAACCGTTGATTCTTAATTACCTATTGAGGCGAATAAATGGTTTAATATGATTATTATTTAATATTAAAAAATTATTTATCCAGAAGTTGTTTTTAAACTACTCAAATCTCGGAAAATTCAACATCATTCATAATGCAATGTTTGCTTTGCATGGTTATATCACAGACAACTTCGATCTTCAAAACGCATAAATATCATTATTACCTAAATGTAGGTTTTGAAAGCTTATCCGGATAAACAAATAAAAAAGCCTTTAAAGGAAAAAAAATAACTGTTTTATTTTGCTTTAACATTCCTTACAATTATAGTAATTGTTCTTTTTAATGGATATGAAACGAGTGTCATGTCCAACCATTGATTTTTTAGTACTACCCAATTCAGAAAACGAGTCGTTAAAATGATTATTTCATCACCTGAAAAACATTGTTATTCTCAGTAAAACTTAAAAGTTATTCATTATGTCCTCGTTATGAAGAAAGACAAACGGAAATACAAATACATATTTTAGTTTCTCCACTTTTACCGGTGTTGTATCACACTTTTACCGGTGTTGTATCACACTTTTACCGGTGTTGTATCACACTTTTACCGGTGTTGTATCAGAGCGCACATTTAATTTTGGATTGAATTGACCTTTGCCCTTTTCAAACTTCCCTCCATAATATGTTTAACAAGGAAAGTTTATTGTTGAATTAATAATATCTAATATGACCCTATATTTCTAACATCTGAATGGGACAAGGCATGAAATGACCTGTTTTAACAAGACAACAAACAGACATTAAACTATAACATACATATTATGAAATCAACATATCAATGTGGAAATTCTAAATATGAAACAGGACACCAATTGGCTTTTATTCTTTTAATCAATTCATTTTCTTCTCATCAACGTTAAATAATTTGACCTTAGTTGGTAACTGCGTATAAAGGCACCTGTATTTTTAAAGTATGCTGTATGTCCTTATTAACTAAATAAATCCTTTAGAAAAACATGAGATAAAATATATAAAATCAAATTAACTGTCATAACTTTATTAGCTTACAGAGAAATAAACCAAGTGTTATACAGAAACGAATTTGTAATAACAAAACTTTGTTTTCTCCAACAGTATATCATTACTGGCTTCAAGTTAATCCTTAAATGTTATACATGTATCTAAATGTTTATTAACATTATTCTCGTTTGGCATTTCATTAGCGATTGAAGATGTTGACCATCAATATAACACGACTCTACCGTTATGTACAAATGAAGTAAGAATATAATGATACAAATTATACATGATTGTATCATTAATGATCAAGACTCTGACCGTTAATGCAACCTTATATTATTAGCGTATGGTGTATCATTAATGGCTTCAACAAAACAAAGTTTAACATTTCCGTAAATAACTCAGATCATTAATATGGTTTTTTGATGACAATTATTTTCTAAATTGAAATATTTTTATTTTTTTTCAAAGGTAAATAGAAATGACATGGCCTTCTTTTTAATGGTTCATTCGCTCGGTGGAAAGCATCCTGTAACTCAAAAAAACTTTTAACGCTCTTTATCACTCTGATAAAAATGAAAGGAGGAAGTATTAAGATATTTAAAAAAAATCGTTTTACTGTCTGATGAAAATGGCAGGAGGAAGCACAAAATTCAACCAGTTTAATTTTTATTGTGTTAGTGTATAAAGAAATGTATTGATGCTTTTGAATAAATATTTAGTTTACGGAAATCGCTTTATTCATAACCATATGGCATTGCAAATAAAAAGAGATTCTTTTTATCAAATGTTTAACCACGTCGTTTGTTAAACTTTTAATTTTCTATCATAAATATCAAAGTTGTTAGCTTCACAAGATATTAACTACGAGATGTCAACAATTTTACCCATGAAAAAAAGTTTCAAGCTAAACAAAATACTATATTTGTTTTCAAACATATTCGTATTATTCATGTAAAACAACTTATAATACAGCGTTGAATGTTTCACAACTACATGTATAACTCTAAACTGTTCAGCTGTATCATTTTGTTACTTTTTCAAACATATCTAAGACAATCATTCGACCTATAATTATGTAGGATTTGATTACGACGTCACGAAGCGTAAGAATACACAGTATTAGTACCATTTTTTGTTTGTTCTAGAATGAATATCCACCGGATATTGAGCTAAACATGTGATAAATGTATATAATGGAGAATTGTCTCACATTTGCAATTCTATTGGAAATCGTTCTGTTTGATATAAACTCAAGCGTGTTCTGATTTAGTTAAAAAAGATGAATGCTGTATTTCACTTGGTATACATGTATATGTAACATTTGCTGCCTCTTGTGTATAGAACCAATGTCTCTTACCTGAACGGCAGAGAATACCGCACATTTACCTGTTCCCCTCAAAAGTATTATGAGAAATCGTTTTATTGGCTGAGTAAGAAAACGTAATCAATGCACGCAAAAGAAAGGTGAACATGTACATGTAGCGAGCAATCACAGATTTGGTGAAAACTAAATAGCAAGAAAATATGAAGTATTTTCATATTCATTTCAAGGCAGGACAATTATGAAAACGTAAGATGATCCCACTGCAACAACAACGAGCACGCAAAGCCCAATAACATTTTTGATTTCACAACCGACAAGCACAAAGACAACAAACGAACGTAAAGCAATGACATCACACCGTACATAAACATAACATCAACAGTTAATATAACACAAAACCGTACTGAAATTGTGAAGACAGCAGTACCATTTTTCAGACAGGCGACAATGAAACGGCAATTGTCTTAAAATATACGCATATTTTCAATATAGGCACAACGGCTTTGCATACCAAACAGTGGCCAGTGGAAATGACGATGTTTATAACGTGGTTATCATTAATTAAAATTAAAAATAAAATAACGGATATATTGTAAGTTTACCTTTTTCATATTGCTCAATATGTTGAACATGTTGCGGTAGGTCTTCCTGTCGACGCACAACGATATCACTTCCTCACTTTTTTTAAAATTTTAATTAGGAAACACTGCTTTTTTACCATTATACTCAATAAGAGCTCATATAACGGGATATAACTCTCAATTTAAAAAAAAAATCAAGAGATAACTCTAATTTATTGTATAAAAGAGAATACCGGTATGCATTTTTTAATCTCACAAACGAATATGATGTTATCAATTAAGAATAGAGCTGAATTTCTTGGTTTATATATAACAGCTGTTATATATGTATCGTCTTCATGCATGTACTATTAATATGCATCTGTATAGTTTGTGCATTTTGTATGTAAATATTTTCTCTATATTGTTTGGCCTAGTTACATGTACGTAATATGAATACAGTTTATTCTAATGTAAGATGCATTGCAAACATAAATGTACATCCATAAAATGTGTTCATATTACCCTTAATGGATCAGTCCCCATAACTAAAAAGTAGACTTGCTATAGAATACATGTACGTGTTTCATTGAAAAATATAAATGCTATAGTTTGCACCGTAGCCCCTTCCCTTTGAAAACAGCTACGGCATAAAATGTCCGTATGGTCTAAAACTTCTATAGTGTGTCCTAAGATATTTATACAGAACATTTGGATGTTTTGGGTTTTTTTTAAATAAAAATACGAATAACTGTGAAAGAAGTGCAATTGAAATCGATGAAAGGGACAATACCCAAAATATCTTCATTGACACATTATCATTTTTTACTCGGAAAAATTCACAGGAACGAAAACAGATTTCTTACGGAGATTTTGACGCTTTTTTCTCCATTCGGAAGTCACTCGGAATACCTCGCACAATTTTTCAACGTTATCATCCGGGTACTTTCATCTCCTTTGCAATGCAAAATTCCCGTCGACTTTTTATTTTTAGCGGTGCATTGATGAGACCTGACAAGCTAGAGGGGGCGTTTCAAAAGGGAAATCTTGGGATTTTTTTATACGATTGAATGAACATCGTTTGAACCCAGGGGTATATATAAAAATAGAATAATATTAAAGAATATGTGCGGCAAAAATATATTGGGACGGACTAAAGATATATCTGTTACAAAAATATCCGGTCGGTTATTTATTTATTTATATTTATTTAATTTTTTTTTTCATTATAAAAATCTGCATTTTTAGAGACCTAACCATGCACTTTTCAATAACAATTGTTGTCCTCTAATTATATAAACGGTAGATGAATGAATATGAATGTTTAAGTTAAAATGTGAAAAAAGGAAATTACTACTTTTTTGGGTAGAGATACACAGTACATGTATATTACCTTTTTTCATTAAGTTTCACATCAGAAATTATTTCAGTGTGTTACATGTAAACGATACAAACAATGTTTACTTTAGTAAAATTGTATATAGAAAATATACATTACGTATAAAGGAACTTAAAACACAACATGAACACACTTCAGCATAGCATTATTAAATCTGAAGACACTGCTACGTTTCCTGCGAAACTATCAAAAGCCCTTAAGTTGTTAATCTCTTGTAAAAAAAAAAGTGTCCTGCTTCAAGAGAAGTTGGGTTGAAACGGGACATTTTAATGTTTGTCAGAAAAGATAATACTGCTGACAATTGACGTATTATTCGCTGTTTATTTTATACATGTACCCCTGTATTGGGACCCAGGCGTACTGTAAGTATGGAGTTTTAATGTTTCTGATATAAATTTAATAGCAATTTTAACGTTATGAAATGCATAATTATTTTTTGAATAGATATAAAAAGATAACATTCATTGTTTCACACGCTTAATGAAAGAAAAACATGAAAAGATTCCTTTGATATATTTTGAAAATTATTCCAAAAAGTTTTGTGTAATGTAACAATATTGAGAAAGTTGTTTGAAGTCTTTTCATATATTCATACGTATCCTAATCTTCTTATAATCAAATAAGTGAAAGTACATGTACTAGTACTAAATGCGGTATAATGCATTTCTCGCACTTAAAATTAAAAATTTATAGAGAATTTAAAAAAAAAAGAATTGAGATAGTTGACATCACATTAAAAAAAGGTATATAACAAGAGGTCCATGGACCATATCGCTTACCTGAGCAACAATATACAAAATAAAATCCGCTTTTTCAGTCATACAAGTATACAAAATGAGGACAATGTAGAAAAAAAGATCCTGTATAAAAAAAATCATTTTACCCCAGATATTTTTTGGTTTGTCATTGAGACCCTTTTGTAACAGGGTAATTTATAGTAACATCACATATTAAGGATTGCTGTTCACAAGAGTATCTTAAAGGACACATCGCATGTTTTTCAATGTTCATTCTTTTTTTATAAAATCGTTCTATACTCATTAAAAATAAAGTTTATTATCGTTTACATAAAATAATCTGGCTAATTCGTTATTTGAAAGCGATGCAATTCAAATGTCGCGATATGCATATTTTCTCTCTCGATCTACCCGCCATTATGTGTGACGTCATATGCGACCTCGAGCGAGGTTTTAAGGTAGTAAGTATGCGGAAATATTGCGACAAATAGGGGCCTATCTGTCGACGAGAGGATTTATAAGAGGATTTATAAATAAACATTTAATAGATATATTATTAATTATATGGTATATTTTAGTAATTTTAGTTACATAAACAAATCGTATTTATTTTTCAAAGAAAAAAATAGAAGTTTATGCACAGGGGCCTGTTTACAAAAGGCAAGTTCATCGGAGGAAAATAACAAGAGGGGACGCCATTTTGAATATTGCCTCGCTTCATTAGCTGTTTTCTTATTGATGTTGTTAAACTATACCCGCGTGTTTTTATATATGATTTCTTCATTCATAGCTCACCTCTGCAGATATCGGTATGTGAGATTTCTGTTTTATTTTTTTTGTGGGAGAAGTCAAGGAGTTGTATATATTGAATGTTTACGCAAGCAATTATAGACAAAGTTTGTTGATATACATTTATACGGAAATAGATAGAAAACGGAGATGGGCTCTTACAGAAAAACACTTTTTTTAATTTAGGAAAACAGTTCTTTCTGCTACATTTATTTATACAGTGTAATATGAAGTAAACAACCTTGGAACGTTGTGACCAGTTACGGCCGAAGAACCAAACTTCTTGTGCACCACAGCTCTACAACAAAAAACATTCCGAGTCATAAAGAACGCTAAAAACAAATTATTGTAGATTTTGATAAAATACATGTAACAACATGTAACCCATTTTTAGATTTAAAATCCTTACTAAGTTGTGTTTACCATGTTTCCACGTCGATCAATTTGATCGTTATTGCCGACTTCATCGTCACTTCTATGCTATAACATCGTTTTTTTTATCCGTACTGGTGGCTCAAACATGTACGACTGAATAATAAAATTCTTTTAATTTAGTCAACATGGAAAAACCATCTTACATGGTGAAAAAATGTCAAAGATTTAAAGAAGATAATGCTAAACCTACAATTTGTTTACAATCAGCTGTTTAAAGAAGGTCGCATATGATGTCACCGTACCACGTGACACGCTATCTAATTAACGATTTTTAATACGATTGGGGCTATGATTTAAATTGATATAATGGCTATTTTACCGCTTTTATACAGCAAACAAACTGTTAGAAGTAATTAATAAATACACAAGGAAGGCAAAATATGTATAAAATGTGTAAAATCTCCCATACTTTAGAAACACGCGATATGTCCTTTAAACAACTGTTTGATATAAGGGATATAAATCTACATTAAACTTGTACCCGTTGTGGGGCCCAAGAATTTTCCAGGGGCCAAAGTCTAAATTATTTCAAAGAATCAACGATATGTCAAAATGATTTCATAGTGATAAAACCGCATATTATAACATTTAAGTTTTTGAGATTTTCAATTTTTTTCTTTGGTAAATTTGACAAAATGTGACAATACCCTACTCTTGAAAACTATGATTTTGACAAATTTGAATCTTCTATATAAGGTTGCTTTCACACAAGTTTCATCTTTTCTTGAAAAAATGTCTTTTAGAAGAACACTTTTAAAGATTTTTCTCTTTGTATTCCTTTGTAAAAAATTAACATGCTATTGTGACCCTCGGAGATCATAATTTGAATCTACCATCCTTGTATCTGAGAATGCCTCTACAAAAGTTTTAGTTTTTCTTGATGACCGGTATTTGAGAAGAATATTGAAAGATTTTTCTCTATATATTTATATGTTAAAATTTAATCCCCTATTGTGGCCCATTCCTACCCGGGAATCATGATTTCATAGTAGAATTATAATGAAGCAGCATGGTTCCTCTATTTTAGTTGTTTCGGGAAAAAATCAATATGAATTGCGTGAACGTGCAAATGGGTAAAAACGATCAGTTATATTTGAATTTGACACTTTCATTACAACTATTTTAAACAAAGCATATGTATTTGCTTGTAGATCTATGACGAAAATTGAGTCAGTTTAATATGTACACGCTTAAAAAAAAAAGGCATAATTTTTTATTTCTTGAGAGAAAATATACTGTTGTGGTTGATTATTGTATAATTATAATAGTATTTTTTTTCTTTTAATTCACTACAAAATGACATGGATATTTGTATTCACTACAGAGCTTACATTTACACGTATAAGCCGATTGGGTCTTACTGACGTCATAAACAAGAAAGGTAAGCCGCGTAAGACGATCCCTGATCGTGTGATTTTGATCGACTGTGGCGCTGATAATTTGCAAAAGTATCTAGAAAGCATGTCCGGTCTTAATAAATAGGAATTTACGAACTTATTCCCGTACATGTTTATAACTCAATATGACCAGTATATCGTTTCATAAGACCTTTAAAATGAAAAAAAATCAAGATCATATATTGGGAGAATTACGGTGGCGTGGAAGGGCCAGGTGAAAAAAAAATAATGATTTGTTCGGACGAATAAGTTATTTGTTCGGACGAATTACGATTTGTTCGGACGAATAAGTTAATTGTTCGAACGAATTAGCTATTTGTTCGGACGAATTAGGATTTGTTCGGACGAATTAGCTATTTGTTCGGACGAATTAGATATTTGTTCGGAAGAATTACGATTTGTTCGGACAAATAAGTTATTTGTTCGGACGAATTAGGATTTGTTAGGACGAATAAGTTATTTGTTCGGACGAATTAGGATTTGTTCGGACAAATAAGTTATTTGTTCGGACGAATTACGATTTGTTCGGACGAATAATTTATTTGTTCGGACGATTTAGGATTTGTTCGGACGAATTAGCTAGTATAAATAAGTTATATTTATATAAAACAGCATTTTTGATGAGCAATTTATAAGACTATCTAAACTGGCAATGACATAGATTATGAAGGGGGAGAGGGTCTGTGATCAAGCCACCCCTTTCCTTGAATGTCGTTTCTCCTTTAAATGATAACACTCCAATGTTATACATGTACTAGTCACTGATATTTCAAGGGTGTTGGAACAGGGGCGGCAGAGGCTGTCGCTGCCCAAATAATTTTGCCGATAAATGAATTCTGAAAAAAATAAGACTGAATTGAAAATTAATAACGGTGATCTGTATTAATTGGTGCGGCGATGATAACGGCGATATATGTTCAATGGAGCGGCGAAGGGTAACTTCATTGTTTAAATAGTCAAAAGTTGGGTGTATATACCTGTATCTGAAGTTGTTTGAATCAACAGTGAATTAATTAGATAGGTTTGTCATTAAAGAAATATCGTTCTTCAGCTTTGATGATCAATTACAAGTTGTAAGTTAGAAACAACTGATATTATATTTTATTATACTTTCATGTTAAATACTGCAATCTGATTGGTTTAGACGCAGTTGACAATCCGTTCTCTCTCCCTCGCACGCTTAGCAACGGGCCGATAGAACGAATTGTTACATGCGCGTTAATTATGCGCGTACGGTTCGCCGTAGAATTCACGTCTTTTCTATATAAAAGCAGTAAAATTTGCTATAAAAATAAAGACATTCAGTATAATAAAATAAATAGTGCCTGTTTGGGAGGGTACCAGTTGAAATTGACACCCCTCGAAAACCATTGTCAACCTCCGCTTCGCGTCGGTTGACAATGGTTTTCTCGGGGTGTCAATTTCAACTGGTACCCTCCCAAACAGGCACTATTTATATAATATGGCTATAAAATATATAATATGTCACCATATGACTCACGGAAATCCATTAAAAATTTTAAGGATTTTTAAACGTCTTTGAAGTGCAACCGAGACTGATAAGTTATATCAAATTTACGCGGACATAATTGGTGATGATATATGCACATGTTACTATGTAAAGTTAAGAAATTTGAATTTCCAAGCTCTAGATCCGCGCATGATGCACATAAACTTCTTAAATATAAATGTGAGTTGCGTTATCTTGATACACATTCTATGTCGTCAAAGGTAAGACTGAAACAAAGATTAAGTGTAACTTTGCTTGGTTTCTTTTATAGTGCCATAAAAAACGACAATATAATTAATCAAATTCAAGAATAATTTGATACACTGTAGAATAACTGTAAATCTGGTTCACCCCCCCCCCCACCCACCCAACTTATCGATAAAATTCGCCGCCCCAATATGAAATATCTTTCGACGCCCCTATTTATACAATATGTGACATATTTTGCTGCCAGGAAATAAGTTCAAGTCTCAAAATCTGTCACAATTTTGCTTTGCATGTCGATAAAGGGCTGAAATAGCATTATTTGCTATGGCATAGCGCGAAATTATTTTTAGTTACTAAAGAAAACCTGCGATGCCTAAAATGGGCATCTAGACGGGGGCGGGGGCGGCAAACAAAATTATCTTTCAGACTCCTCAGCCCCCTCCCTAACCGGGAAAATTTCGTGGATCTGCGCATGAGCTTGTAAACTGATTTAGCCTTTTCACATCTGCGTAACCATGATTATAAAATCTCTCTCTCTCTCTCTCTCTCTCTCTCTCTCTCTCTCTCTCTCTCTCTCTCTGTGTGTTCTAATAATTACATGTATATAATTACTTATGCAGACCAAATATCTTATTAGTCCGAACAAATAACTAATTCGTCCGAACAAATCCTAATTCGTCCGAACAAATCCTAATTCGTCCGAACAAATAACTTATTTGTCCGAACAAATCCTTATTCGTCCGAACAAATAACTAATTCGTCCGAACAAATCGTAATTCGTCCGAACAAATAACTTATTTGTCCGAACAAATCCTAATTCGTCCGAACAAATAACTTATTCGTCCGAACAAATAACTTATTTGTCCGAACAAATCCTAATTCGTCCGAACAAATAACTTATTTGTCCGAACACATCCTAATTCGTCCGAACAAATAACTTATTCGTCCGAACAAATAACTAATTCGTCCGAACAAATATCTAATTCGTCCGACAAATAAGAATTATTTATTTTATTCATCTGGCCCTTTCACGTCGCCGTAGAGAATGCAGCAGTTATATGTTTATAATGCTTAACGCATAATGTCATTTCTATTATTAAGCGACGGTGTACATGACATCAGGCATTGCTACTAACGTTTTGAAAGGAAAGTAACTGTTACATTTGAATTTGGACATGAAGACTAAACTAGCTTGATTAAAATATAACATTGATTTTCTTTAAATAAATCTCTTGAATCGTTGGCAAATAAGATATTGGATCCAAATTAACTGTCGGCATTTGACAAAGAATCCCAATGCATGTAGTCTTTCATTTTAAATGCACAGCTTACCAGCGCCCAAAATGCGCTTTGCGAGCATAAAGATAAAACAGATTTAAAAACGGAATGGACATACAGTATTTGAATCAACCTTTCATTTTCAAAGTGCGTGCTTTTCTTATAACAAACACCTATGTATAACTAATTGTCCCGTGAATTACTGTTGTTTAAAGAGTTCTTATATATGTGTTTTTGCACGTGACTGTCATTGTCTCCTGATTTATGCATGTGTTTCCCAGCCCCGGGGCCAAGTGTATATCGGCACAATACCAGCTGACGCAGATTTTTTGGGTTTTTTTGTTGATTTTTTCATAATGGTCACTGATTTATTTGGAATTACTAGTATAGGAAGCACAATCGTGTACAAATGAAGGTGAGCATAACTTACTTGTAAATCGTGCTAATTATATACTTACCTGTCTGTTTCTTTAATCCACACTTTTTCCTCAAAGGCATTTATTAGTTATTTAGTCCAAAAATGGCCGTGCCTGCTATTGTCGCGTTTTTACAAGTTAGTAAGTAAAGAAACGAAATTTATCGATTCTAATCAGCCCATAACGAATACGAATATAACATGACTATTTACCAATGTGGAATTAATTATCATAAGAATTAATTAACGACAATCAAGTTATGATGTAACGGAAGGTCAGTCAACTTTCAGTGCATACTTGTAGCGTGGTTAAAAAAAAATGAAGCCGGTTTTTCTGAAAAACAAATACAAACTATTTCAAAAGACATTGCATCTGAATAAGTTTAAGATATATCTGTATTATGCAATTGTGTTATTTTTTGTTGATTATTGAATAGAATATCTGTATTAGTCTAATTTTTTCTCTACGAGGAAAAAAAAATTAAGAATACACATGACTCATCAGGACATTTCACATTGTAGACATTCTTTTTGATTTGCATAAAAGGCGGAAATTATGAATGGGACCTTAACTACGAAACTGAAAATTAGATAGCTGTCTATTAATGAGAAATTTTAAAACTACTTTGGATCTCCAGATTAGTAATGTAACATACATGTACATGTATCTGTATTACATAATAACTAACATAAATTTTATTATATTGATGTCAAGTGCATGAGGCGCATATGTTAACAGACATGTAAACAAATCCCTTTTGTTACTAATTATTGTTGATTGCATTGTAAAATATATGTCCTCAGGGCATTGACAAATGATGTATTTTATATAAAGCTCGCTGTTAATGTTTGCCGATGCATGCGAAAATTGATGACAGTTACATTTCAATTTCTAGAAACTGGAATGAGGCGATGTTCTAAGAAATTTAGAAATAATATCAATATGTCAGGTTTATCGCCGCCTTGATTTGTAAAAAAAATTATCAAAATACCGACATTTCATTTGAAATTGATTTACTTGAAGTTATTTTTTTTATTAAAGCTTTAAACATTTTTACAATGATATGCATGTGCAAATAAGCAAGAAACATGATGATAAAGTCAAATCACATATACCTTTTTATCGGTCCTAATTAATCATGAAATTACTAAAAGTATTTTATGTAGAGAATAGGCATATTTTTTCTTTCTTTTTTCTTTTTAAGTCTTTATTTATCGTATCAATGATCCTTTTTTTGGTTAGAGAAAATAGCCCATTCATATATTTTAATGTTTTTGTCTTACAATAAAAAATATGTTTCTGAGCAATGTTTATTACAAAGAAAATTTAATACCTTTTTCTGAAATGACACACTGTCAGACAAAATATGTTTAAAAGTGAAACATACTTACATGTATTTTTGAAGCAAATCTGATACATGGGGATACATGGGGATTCTTTCGTATTTTCTTCTGTAGTTAGCTCTTGCATAAATATTAAATGAAAATATGCATATACAATTGTTCATTCAAATTATGAAGGTTCAGGCTTCAACGTAATAATAACCTCTCTTTTGGTGATTCATTTGTACTAAAAATAAAAAATGCCTTTCTACAGCAAACCACCACATTTAAGATTTATTTGGTTTTAATAAATTCTGTCTCACCGATTCTATAGTTTGTAACTATGAAAATTAAACCTAAATGCTCAAACATTTATGAGGAATTTGTTTTTTTGTAAAACTCTTCTGTTTACAAATTAACCACCTCCAACACACTTTTTTCAGTCCAGAACAAGAAACAAATTTCTTTAAAGAGGCTGGATGGTCAACAAATAAACCAACAAATCTGCGTACAATTTTAAGATATGATTTGTTTAGCTATAAACTATTATTTAGCAATGATAAAATCTATATATTTTACCTTTTTAAAATGGGCATTTCCCTATATTTTGTATAGAGCTCTTCTTCTAAGGAGATTAATACAGTCTAAAAATGGCCCTCTTAAAGAGAACTGGATGGTTGTCAATATTTATACGCTGTATTAATCCTACCAAAAAAGCTTTGTAAAACGATATAGGAAAATATAAAAATTACAAAGTTTTAAGATCTAATGGGTAATTATTTAACATCCTGTCTTCTTAAGGGGTTTGATTCCTGCCAAAAAAAATATCAACGAAAAATTCCGCCCTGACTTAAGGCGAATGTAGGCGAAATTTGAAAGACGGATTCCGCCTTTCATTCCTGTGAATGCATTACAAATTTCACAGATTCAGGGTGGAGTCCGGGCGGTATATGGCTCGAAATATTTAAATGAGATTAAGCGTATTCCGTGTAAATAAAATCCGCCTTAAAACAAAATGGAATCCTGCCTTACTCTTAGGTGGAATCCACCTTATGGCAAATTGGAATCCGCCTTAAAATAAGGTGGAATCCGCCTAAATATAAGGTGGAATCCGCCTTAATATATTATGGAATCCGCCTTAATACAAGGTGGCGTCCGAATCCGCCTTAAGGTTAAAAAGATGAACACTTTTACAACACACGGAGCAACTTCTTTTGCTCTTTTGATGCATAATCCAGTGACTACCTTTTAAAAACTTGCGCCGGAGGGGGTGGAATCAGAGTCTTCGATTGCATTCATTCCTCTTATAAATCAGTGCCCATACTCAAAACATAAAATCATCTATAATTCTTGTGTATTTCCTTTTTTAAACATATCATAGTACAGATATCACAGTCTTTTTCCCCTAATATTTGCATACTACTGAAACTAATAGTTTAACATATTTGATTTCCAGTCCACATTTTCACTCCTTTTGTACAGTAAGTTTCTTGAAAGTTTCTAGAGTAGCGGATCTTCTCCAAATCTCCTCGGTAATTGCATCAATTAAATACTTCTCTCACGTTTCATACTTTGACAATATGTTCACATAGTCTGAAAAATACATGTACTTTGATAAAGAAATACTTACAACTAAACACTCGATCAAATATAAATATATCAATATACATTTACCTTTTGTTATTATCATGATTATAATTAAAGAATACTTTTCAACAATGTGAACAAATAAAAAAAGATCCAATCCTTACCTTTCAAAACTTCGGTTTTAATAGTGTTCATGTATGGTAGGCCTGGCTTTCTACTTTTTAGTCTTTCATGTCAAATGTTCTTCTGCTTTTGAGCTAGTTTTTACGAGTTGATGTATATCAACTCAGTATAGTCACTGCAAAGGGGTTTCCCATCACTGGGTTAAATCACATTTTCGTATTGATGGTCAAACTAATATATCAATTATCAAAATGCAATGATATGAATCAGGATAGAATAGCTTTGTTTATCAGAGGTAAAATTTGTTTTCTTCGTATTTTAATCAAGAGAAAATCATGGTTTTCTTTTTGTTAATTGATATCAATCCGCACAAGAATATAGATTCAAGGAAAATCTTCTGACACATTTCATATACTAAGGATACATTATTGCTGCCATCAATAAATTGCATAAAAAATATCAAGTATGTTTCTTCATAACCAAGAACATTTTTATTGACTTATAGAATTATCGCTATAATTAAATTTGACGTAAATGCATGTATTGAAACATCAGTGATGCCCGCGCTGTAATAGCTTTTATGCAAATGAGATAAGCTCAGTGGTGGACGTTTTCCCACACAAGAGTTGAAATTCAAACACATGTGCGTTTCACTACTTACACTTTATCAAACGTGAAATCATTTTAGTGTGACAAAACAAAGATTTAAGCACAAGAGTTAAAAATAATCAAGAGCCTGGGGGGGGGGGGGGGGGTGATCTAAGTGATTTGATCTTTCGTCGAGTTGAAGGTCAGTGTGGCCCAGCAACATGCACATCGGGAAAACTGTGTCCCTGTTTTATTTCGTCATAAAATAAAAATAGATTAGCGTGGTAGTTTTTACAGTTTTGAGCAGCGTTGATTAATAAATAATTATTATAAACATAATGGGTTTTACAAATTGGTTTGATAAACAGAGGCAAGATATTTTACATAGTCTATAGAATGGCAGCTTGTAATTAATTGTATGCGTTTTGGACATGGGTAGAATCTTGTCATTTTGTTTTTGATTGCTTGTGCATTTGAATCTTATATTTAGTATATCATATATTTCAATGTAGAATAACTTTAAATCTATAATTATTAATTAAGACATTTCGCCAATAAACTACGAAACGCTTACACCAGAGTAACTGACTAACTGCTACACCTTTAGTACAATGTATATCGATCAACACGTGTGATATAATGTCTGTAAGCTATAATTGAATTTTACCTATATAAAAAATATTGAGAAATAATTCAAAAACCTTTCATTTTGATAAACAAGCCCGAAATAACAAAAAAGAGAGTAAGGTGGTGGACACGCTTTGGCGGATCCAAGGCAGTGGGAGATTACATCAAAATATATATGCATGCAATAGAATAATATTGCACGATTACGCAAAGAGTGAATATATTTACTGGGAACATATTTAGGGTATACATAGAAATTAAGATTTGACAAATGGTGAATAAATTAAAAGTCAATTCGTTTCTTGAATGCGCGATTTTAGTTTAGTTTTGCTTAGCACGACTCTGGTGAAAAAATTGGATAGAACTTTCCAGAACGGGGTAAACAAGGACGCGGAATGACAGGACGAGTTCATCATGTACCACATGCAGATACCTTCTATCGACAATCTATGGTTAATTTTTAAAAATCATAATAATAAATAAAATTGATTAATTTGATGCGATTTTAGTAGAAGACGATTTGGCTGTTTCTTTTAGCAAACGTACTGATGAACATTAACAGTAATTTATTTAATTTTACTTACTTTTTACAATCAATTTATTACATGTAATTTGTTTAAAGAAAGATGTAAATATAAACAATACAATGTTTTCTTTGATGATTCATACGGGTTTTGAAGGTAGCGATTATTATGGAAAACAATTACATAACCCGCTAACGCGGATTATGTATTTTTTCTACAATGTCGTCACCTTCATATCATGCATGAATCACCAAAGAAAGCATTTTATTGGTTAAATATAACACATGCACCTGGCGTTTTACAAAACTTTTCTCTTAATGTAAAAAAAAAATCCTTATACAATAATATATATTACAAGAAATTTAAAGAGAAAATTAAGTTTTAAAACGTCACGTGCATGTGATTTATAAAACCCTTTAAAATCTTGTGTCTATATAGTTTTGTAAAAATGATTTAAAATGTAATATAAAAATGGAACAAGGTTCTGAAAGGATGTATAATAACTTGAGAAATGATAGGAAAAGACCATTATTTTATCATATTGACGGTTTGCTCTCGGTGAAGTAGATACAGATAAATCACAAAAACATTTTTTTTTAAATATATACCCTCTACTTAATAGAAAGGTAGATGGTATATATTTTTAAGTATGAGAAAGATATATTAAGTGAGTTAAATGTGGCCGATTGAATGAAACTAGCATAAGTTGTGTTGATCGTCAACCACTTGTTTAAAGCTGCATGGTCTGATTTGTTGTCTATTACAGTATCAAATAATTTTCAATAAAACAATAATCTTAGAGAGTTATAAACACTCGCCTATTTACACCAGCAGAATCGATCTCCTTCAAAGTTAGAAATATTTATGGTAAATAAAAATAATTTCTGTATCAGGCTTGGAACTCAAAATATGACTTTTAAATTTTGACAAGACATTAAAAATATATATCCAAATTAACCATTATGAACATAAAGAAAAGGGAAAAATAAAATTTAAAATGTTTAGTCTAAATCCCTTTAAAGAATATTTAGATATCCTCCTCTTTATAATCATTTATTAAAAAATGATCTTTCACAATTCACAATTCACAATTCACGATTTTTTATCTTTGATATGTTGTGGCCTAGAATAATAAGATTCCAGATAGTTGATGCATCTTTGATCTTAAAATAGGATGTCCAAAATAGATTTCTTTTTATAATTGTCATATTTTGTATATTGAGCGCATTTTTTTTTATGAATAATATTTTTAAAAGAGATATGTGACGTATTTTTAGGTGAACAATGTGGCCTTTGTGCCTCTTGTTTTATATTGCCATAATCTTAAGGTCGGTTGGGGCTATATATTTTCAAACAAATCTTATATATACTTACTTATATACGTTATTAATGATTTATTTCATATTCTGCTTGTTGAGAGCAGAAAGGGTCAATATAAATGTCCGATTCCTGAAACATCAACTCGTGTCAGTACTTTTAGTACTTTGATTATTTCAATCAGGCTGTTCCTCAATAGACTAGGGCAGCTTTATAAGAAAACAGTTTTCCACACTCTCAATGACTTGCTTGTGTCGTTGTTTTTCTTGTGTTCTGCATAATGTCAGTTGTTTCCAACAGCTTTCAGTTCTTAAGGAATGAAGAGATTTTGAGAGATTCCTCGAGTGAATACATTGTCTTATATCTTTTAAATGAAGAATAATCTAAAACAAATGCCTTTCTTCCTCACATATACAATTAGCACAATTTTAACTGCACATCATTACTATTTTCAATAAAATTATGAATATAATAAATAAAATATTGACTTACTAAGATTCCTGTATGTATGTCTGTTAGTCCACATACCGCGCACACTTTGCTTTATTCCAAAAGACTTGGGTTTACATCAAATAGCTGCAAATTAATTTCACTGCCTTTTTTAAAAAAAAAAAATCCTCGTAACAGTTTACACACATGTCTAAGTTTTGTAACACAAAGATGATCAGGAAAGTTGGGAAAGACCGTTGTTGCCAAATTCAAAACTCACAAGGCGCGACTGCCTCTGAGGCCAGAAAATATGGTAGGGGTAACGCTGATTTTAATAAACAAAGTTTTCAAGTGCATGCATGATGGCCATATCAAAACAATTTTAGTAGCAATTTTAAAGTACAATAAATAAGCTAGCGTGTTCATAACCCATTCCTGTCTTTATATTAATTTAACATTGTGGCTAAAAAGCAACAGACAGTTCTCTAAGAATTCAAATTGTAAATGAGATATTTATAGCACGGAAAATGAACTGTAGTACGTCTTTAACACATGTTGATTTTGGTCATTTCAAGTTTTAGCCGTAACTTTTATATCAATTACCAAACTGCTAATAAAGGCGGAATATTTAATGATTGTCAGGAGGAAAACGGGCAATGAGAAATAATACGGTTAACTTTAACAGAAAACGGCTAGATGCTGAAAATATAGCTAAGGTTTGAGGTAAGGTCCGGTTATGAATAAGAAGGAATCCGTCTAACATGCAAAGCGTTTTCCATGTACGCCTTTGATACTCCTAAGTACGGTTACATTTTAACCGGAATACGTCTTAGTTCACCCTGAGTCCAGCCGGAAAACGGCCAACATTTTCGTACGGGATGTTTTAAATAACTTAACCAACCTAAGCCGGACATTATGCATTTGCATGCTTAAATTATGTAACAGAACACGCAATTTATAGTATGATAAATATCTGAAATTTAAAAAGAAACCGTAGTTTACGATTACGCATTTTTTGCATTACAATGTAGGCATCTGTACTATATTTCCTTCCAATATTCTGTACGTTGAAATTATTTTTTTTCCAGATAGTCTGTAGAAGATCCGTTTTACTTGGGTATATTTACCCAGCGTCTTTTCAGCGGAAATGATAAAACAAAATGACAAAATTAAATATGAAGTGTTTGTGACGGACCAAGTCTCACTATGTCGAAGACTCTTCACCTCTCCTAGATTTTACATTGTGTTTCTGGTCGTGCAAGTAGCAATTATATCTTTAGTGATTAGTATGTGGGATTCTGACAGTTACAGTACTGACCAAATGGTTGTGATCACTAACAAACAGATGCAGGAGGTACTATTTAATGGAACTGAAGAGCATTGTAAGTTTTTATTTGTATTGGAATCACTACTTCAAAAATATCCCCCCCCCAAGTGATAAATTTAATTGATATTTAATTAATAAAACTTGTTTTAAAAATTTTAAATATTAACTAATTACATGTACATGCAATAGCCATGTAGATTTACGAACCACATTTTTAATATTGCAATATCAACATAAATGTAAATTATTTTCGCCAATGTCGATTATTCAATATTCTTTAACCTCTAACATGTGACTATAGAAATAATTATATTCTAATCCGTTACAAGTGTTACATTAAAAGTTTAAAATCAAAGATTTTCAAACTTAACTATAACAATCAGATTGTTATAGATAAGTTTAGAAATCTTTGATTTTAAAGTTTTAATGTAACACAAGTACCAAACGCACTAACAATTAAGAGTGATTAGTTAATAGAAATATAAATGATTATTCCTTAATATTGCACCCAAGGACGAATAATTGTGAAGACCGTGTTTTATAACTACCAACCTAATTGTACTGCTTCTTGTAAATATGAATGAGTACACGTAGCCTACATGTTTGTCTATTGACAGGTCATCTATGGGATACTACAAATACCACAGATGATGCAAAGAACACAAAGTGTCCAATTATATCACCCTATTTAGGTATTTAACCAAAAATAAAATAACATCAATAATTATTTAATTTTTTTTAGTAGTAGCTGTTATAACGTTTAATTACATTATTGAAATTTATGCACACATAGGCCTACAGTGTATGATGAATCTTGCAATTCTATGTATCAGTACGTACATGTTAATACGAGCTCTTTAGCCTACTTTTTCAGTAATGAATTAAGCCAATTGTTTCAGCCCAATAATAATTTTGGAAGATGTTAAAGAGGCGTTATACTAACCATTCTTTTTAAATTGTGTTCTTACTAGATATCATATTGTAAATGTATTAAATGTAATTGTCACCTACTTTGATATATTTCTGCTACAGTTGGCTATAGGAAACCAGTTATTAACGAACAAATTGTTTGGGAAGAAGTTCTAGAAAAGTACAAGGTTGTTAGATGTGACAGCCATTTCCGGCCTTCAAACTGCCAAGCACGCCAGAAGGTGGCGCTAATTGTTCCCTTCCGGGACAGATACGCGCATTTAGAAGTATTTCTTAGTCATATACACCCCTTTTTGATGAGACAACAACTTGATTATGGGATCTATGTAATAGATTTGGTAACTATTAACAAGTTTGATTTTTTTAAGATAAATTCATTCTTTCTGTTATTAACTAATTAAAAATATCTTTCAGCGTTAGTATTTACTCATTATGAGTTTCTTCCTTTAAATGTCTCATATTTATTTATTCATTAAAGCTTTATTTTTTCTAAGAAATAACGCATTACGACCTTTTTTTGCCGGTAGCGAAATCTTTCTAATTTATTGTAATACTTGATAAAAAAAAGGTTCCAAAATTAGATTAACTTGTTCATAAAATTGTCTGCAATCCTTTACAGGATGATAAAATAAAGTTTAACAGAGGTCTTCTATTAAATGTTGGGTTCATAGAAGCCAGCAAAGAATACGACTACGATTGCTATATCTTCCACGATGTCGACCTCTTACCCGAGAACGACAAGAACCTTTACAGATGTTCAGACCAACCTCGCCATATGTCTATCGCTATAGACAAATTTGCTTACAAGTAAGATTACATTTAAATACACTTACTTGTGTATCTAAAACATCTTACTTTCCAACGGACATGTGTGCCTCGCATGAATATTTGCTCGCGAAATCTGTGCTTTTTTCACATTAATTCACGTGAATACAATTTCCTGTTTGATGTACAACAAAATAAGACCCCCGCCCCTAAAAAAAAACAAATCATGATTATATTTTGTTAGAAATATTCAGTGTGAAGTGTTCACGTTAAGTCAGTGAATTTCACGTGAAATAAATTTGTGATCGACCACTCAGTAAATATACATGTAGTTGAGCCTTTGTGTTAAAAAGGATCAATGCTAAATCATATTTAACATACACTATTTAAATTGTTGTGTAGTTAACTTTTACCTGTAATTCTGTTACGTCGATTGTTAATGGTTTCAAAACAAGTCGGCTTTTTTCTAACTTTATTTCAGGCTACCGTATGCTTCCATATTTGGAGGCGTATCAGCCATGACAAAAGACCAAATTCTGTTCGTAAATGGGTTCTCTAACAAGTTCAGTGGCTGGGGAGGAGAGGATGATGACATGTTTAATAGGTAATCAAAACATGAATGTTGCATTTAAACTGTGCTTATTGCGTGTTTGCCACATGTTTGTACATGTACATGTAAGTTGTTAGTCAACTCCAAAGAGAAGTCACTCTAGAACATGTACGACCACTAAAGGTGTTTTTTATATTCAACTTTTTTTTTATGAATTTCAAATATTTTTTTCATTGATAATTTAAATGTGGATTAATGTTTTGTGCATGGTTATAGAAACGGGGGAAGGGGGAGGGGGTCCGGATCCCTATCCCCTACCTACTTTTAAAATATTCAACCATGTTTAATTTGGACGGTAAAATTTCACAAACTATGTCTTGGCCTCACTCTTCCCCACTCGACACTTTTTTACCCGACCCCTTTTACCTGCCCCAACAAAAACGGGCAAAAGGCAAGTAAATGTCCGGTTATTAAATATTTTTATATTTAGATAACTGATTTGATGTTAAAATATTTTTAAGTGGTGAAGTTGTGTTTACATTCTGTATATGCCTATATAGATGTAACTTGTGAATTACATTGACTTTGGTTTGATTTATGTAAGTGGGCGGGAAAAGAAGCGGAGAGCGTCCTTTGGGGAAAACGCATTACTGATGCTGTCGCACTGATTGAAGACAACATGTTACAGATAGTGTAATTTTAGTTTGTATTGACAGCATTAAGCTCTGCCATTCAGTCAACTAAACGGTGACTGAAAGGCAACCTAAGGTGACTGAATTACTGAATTAGCTCTGCAATTCAGTCACTTTTCCAGGCCTTTAAGTTTTCATTCAGTTGACTGAATGACACAGGTTTATTTGTGAGTTTTATTATTTCGGCAGGCTCAAGTACCACAATATGACTGTTATGAGGAGCATGGACGATGTTTCCAAGTATAAAATGCTAAAACACAAACAAAGCGATCCAAATCCACAAAGGTAAGCATATCTTCTAATGCAAACATTCAATATTATAATGCCTCGGTTTTTTACATACTACTAGTAACTAAAAACAAAATATGCTTTGAGATGTCAACGAAAACAATTTCGTTTTGGCTTCGGTCCTGCGAAATGAGATAATTGGCTTAAGGAAGCCCAAATGCGATGGATCAACCATAGTGAAAATGTTTTATTCAAGAAAAAATCCGGACTAATTGTTTCCGCGTTTAAGCATTTATTAAAAATATTTACAAACATATTTACTTGCATTTTTTTTTTTTACATATTTTTATAATCTTTATTTATGGTTTGTTCTTTAATGATGACGAACATGTTTTTGAAAGCTCTGTACAGCATACACATCTACCTTATCTGGCTTATTTTTATAAAAACCAAGGTAAAACAGTCAGGGGCTATAAAAAAAAAAACGAGCAAGATCCCTGGTATTCGGAATGACCGATACAAATAAATGTTTGAACAACTCAAACACTTGTTTCGGTAAAGGATGTATGTTGTTCTTTGGTTGTTTTTTTTTTTTAAGATTAAGCAATTACCAAATATTTAATGCATCATTAGTGTTTTTAATTAATGACGAAATAACTTTTGAACGCCTCAGCTGCCTAATGTAGGTGAAATTTATTTTATGATGACACTCTTTCATTACATGATGATACTAACATTTTATGCTGATACCTAAACATTATGTGGTGATACATCAATTACATGCTGATTCTTTATTATTACATGCTGATACTTCTTCATTATAACCTTTACTAACTCTATTTTTAATTAACACACTTTTTTGTTGAAACATACATTTTTCAATTCATCAAATAAAAAAAAAGTTCAAACGAAATGACCCTTCACTTCACTTCATGCAAGGTGAAAATGCATATTTATGTTTGGAATTTTTTTTTATGTAGATCAATAGATCAAATATTTTAATATACGGGGCAACTGCCCCCTTCCATTTTTCAGATAGCAATAGGTCACCTGAGTTTACTCAGGTGACCTATTGCTATCTGTTTTCGTCCGTCGTCGTGCGTCGTGCGACGTTCGTCGTGCGTCGTGCGTTAACAATTTACATTTTTAACTTCTTCTTAAAAACTACATGGCCAATTGTAAAATGGCAAAAGTAAATGCATGGATGTGATGTCCATGAAGTCTTCTACGTAAATTGTGAAATTCGTGACCCCTGGGACAGGGGTTTAGGCCCTAGGGTGGGGCCAATATAGCCATGTAGTAAAAATTTATTAAATCTCAAAAATCTTTACTCCCACACATGTGGGCAAAAAAACCGAATGCATGGTTATAAACTCCTCTACCTAAATTGTGAAATTCATGACCCCCTAAGTCAGGGTTCAGGACCTAGCATTTGGAGAGCATTTGCAAAGAGTTGAAAGGGGGGGGGGGGGTAAACAGTTAATGGAGTTATTTTTCCCTTGCTTCTTCTTAATGGAGTTATCTTCCTTAGCTTGTTCATATTTACTAATTAATCATTGAATATAGAAAAATAATGAAGCTGTCCATCAAAGTTATTGATAAGATAATGTGAAAGCATTTGAAAAGAGTTCAGGGAAGACAGTTAATGGAGTTATCTTCCCTTGCTTCTTCATAATGGAGTTATCTTCCTTGGCTTGTTCATATTTAGTAATAAATCATTAAATAGAATGTAATTATAAAGTTGTATGATCAAAATATATGCAAATTTTTTATCATTTGAAACAAAAACAGTTTTTAAATTTTTTAAGATAAACAAATAGACTTGTTAATAGTAAAGTAATAAGTAGTATACAAGCCACCTTGTTTTAGTTTATCTATGAAAACATATAAACATAAAACCTATTTTGTATTAAGTAAACATACGTGGGATAAATAAATTGAATGGAATCTGGGCACCTCTTCTATAGTATGTCATACACTCTGTTAAGAGCTTCAAGTCTTGTGCTAAAATATAGGGTTAATATTTCAGGCAGGGAGGTGGATGTCATTACATTATTATAGTCTTCTAATCCATTATGAAACTCAATTAAATGCATTTATGAGACTCCTCGACAATTTTGTATATGGGCTATGGTACTCAGGTGACCGTTAAGGCCTAATGGCCTCTTGTTTGTTTACTTGTCAAGATTGAAGGTTAGGTATGTCCCTCCCTCTAAAAACAGTGCTACATGTACGTGTGGTTGGATCCAGAGGATGGTCGCTTGTGCTCTAATGCCATTTGAAGAGATAACAAAGTTACTGTTATTTGGCGTGGAAGCGCAAATACCAGTAGGGATAAAATAAGCGCAATTTGAAGGCACTCGCCCGTAGGATTAAATACATTTTTATCATCTAGTTACTTACAAAATAGACATGGAAGGCGCCTAAACAAGGGCGAGTAATAATCAGAGGACTTGTGAGTCGTTTGGCACAGAGAGGTTTCGGATGGGCGCATGTTCTGACAAACATAATAAGGGTTGCCTTACCACCTCTTCCTCCAGAATCCGGTCTCACCTGAGTGGCACAAACCCTTATTTTATATAGATTTAAATAATATGTAATCAACCGGTTTCGAAAATGTCCAACTATATACAAGGCAGTAAACTGACTTCATTTCTATACTTTCTTCATCGTAATATCCACGAGTTTTACTGTATCACGATCCCATTGCTTATAATAGCTAATTTTAGAACCACCGCATACTGAAGTACCGCCACGTAATGAAATATCATCATGTAATGAAGACGTATCAGCATGTAATGATGGATTTTGAACATATAATGCAGAAGTATCAGAATATACATGTAATGATGAACTATGAGTCTGTAATGTTGAAGTTTCATCATATAATGTTTAAGTAACAGCATAAAAATACAATGTATCAGCGTGTAATGATGAAATATGTGTTGTAATGTTGAAGTATAATCATATAATGTTAAAGTAACAACATACAAAGACAAAGTATCAGCATGTAATGATGAAATTTGAGCATTTAATGTTGAATTATTATCATATAATGTTGAAGTATCATCATGTAATGATGATCACCCACATAAGACAGTTGAAGCCTTCCATAACTAAATAACTGTGTATGTATTTGCGTGTTACGCACGACGAGAAGATAGTAAAGCTTAATTATACTGTATGATATAAGATAAGGAAAGTCCTCTCTGGATTACCTTCCATTGAAATTTTAAAAAAAATGATACAATTCATTCTTTCCGGCGAATTGGTTGCAAAGCTGGCTTTGACAAATGTCTTCTTTCCTCTATTTGTGCCTCTGGTTTTCTTTCGACCAAAAGAATAATACTATAGTCTGTCTCAAGATATTTATACAACCCATTACGACTATTTTTAATAAAAATGCAAATATCTGTGAGAAAAGTGTAAATGAAATCGATGCAAGGAAAAATATCCAAGATATATTCATTGACACGTTATGATTTTTAACTCGGAAAAATAACATGAACGGAAACATATCTCTTACGGAGATTTATAATTATAAATTTTGACATTTTTTCTCCATTAGGAAATCACTCAGAATACCTCGCGCAATTTTTCAACGTTATCATCCGGGTACTTTTCAATGCAAAAACCCCACAGACTCCATTATTTTTAGCCGTGTATTGAAACCTGACAAGCTAGAAGAGGCGTTAAAATAAGAATTCTTGGAATTCTTTTCATAATAATGAATGAACATCGTTTGAACCCTGAAGTATTAATGATTATCGAGTAATTAAGCAAAATGTGAATCTGAGATATATTGGGACAATGTACAGCATAAGTAAACTTGCGTCTTTGAATTTCAATAATTATTTAAACCCCAATGACTTTTCCCTCGTTTTATTGGGCAATTCTCAAACAATAAGTGACACTTTTTTAAATATTACATATTTCTTTTACATTTTACAGGTTCAAATTGATCAACACAGGAATGAAGCGAGTAAATCAAGATGGTGTGAACAACTTACAATATAAAATTATAAAAAAGACTGAATTTTCTCTTTATACATACATAAAAATAACATTTTAATTGTAATTGACTAATACATGTATATTGCTATTATTGGGGGGAGGGGGTGGAGTGGGACTTCATGTTGATGAGATTTTGTCTTCTGATTTTGTTTTACATCTTGTATCTTGTTAATGACAGAATGTGGTATAGTAAATTAAAGTTCATACTCTATAAAACGTGTGTGTATTTTATATTTTATATTCATTCATTGTTCGTCTATCCCATTCATATGACTTTTAGTAAGTCCTTCCTTCAGTAACACATTTTCATCATAACCCTGTGAGTTAAGGTCGTATGGGAGTATAATGGGACACTTCCATGTTGTGACGTATTGTTTATCAAAATAAACAATAAAATGAAGTGTAAATATATAATAGTAGTTTCTTTCCTAATATTGTCGCTTTACACCATAGCGCAGTGGGTTAGAGGGTTTACTACGAATCTGTAGGTCATGAGTTCGAATCACGCTAGGGGTTTTACATTTTTTACCTATCTAAATTATTCATAAGCTATTTTTAAGTTAAATATTGCAAAAGTTGAAATTGTGTTCTAATTATAATGTACTTCTTTAATCCACATTAATATCCGATTCGACAGATGTCACATACCACCTTAAAAACTGATATGTTAATTTGGAGACGTCTACTTTTTTAAATTTTGAGATTAACCTTTATCCTATACAACATTAGCAGATAACAGAATGTGGCGGGGCGCTGTTAAGATTTGGGGAGTGTTTAAAATTTGACTCGGTGTAGAATGTGGCGGTAAATGAACGTGGAAAATTAAATCAATAGAAATCAATATATATTTCTATTGTATTCACCAATCTTTTATCAATAATCTGTTCCGAATAGCTCAGCGGTTTGAAAAATGCAAAGTCTAAGCATAGTCAAA
This sequence comes from Magallana ariakensis, assembly GCA_020458035.1. Classification (NCBI taxonomy): domain Eukaryota; kingdom Metazoa; phylum Mollusca; class Bivalvia; order Ostreida; family Ostreidae; genus Magallana; species Magallana ariakensis. Next base: position 48,085,500 of record CM035812.1, on the reverse strand, counting down.
AAAACTTATAGAGGTAGATTTGCCCAACACTAATACTGCGTTGTTGAATGTTCTTTTTCCTTTTGGGCTGTTTTTTAATTGTGTTTAAAATATCCTAATACCAGCTCGTTACCTTACTTAAGTACTAATAAGGATAAAATCCCACTTGAAATGCAATATACAATCCTTTATAAGGTTAGAGCAAGTTAAACATGGAGATCACATAATTTTAAAGAATCTCAACTGATTTCACGAGATCGCAACTGATTTTAAGGAGTTTTATAAACTTGCTGTATATTGTAAATCATTTATAATAAAAACAGCTGTACTCATCTTAAGTTTTAAAGTTGTAAACAAGAAGAAATGCTTGTCAAATGAGTTACGTTGTAGGACTTTAGAGACACTGACACTTTCTAACATCGGATTCCATAAATATGAATAAAACACTTCGTGTATTGAAAATTGAAAAAAAATGTGTCAACTCAATCTCGTTGGAAATATTATATATTAACTGATAAAAATATACTTTTATCTTTAATAACATAAGATTTTTCATTCAGGTAAGTGGAGTTTTTTTCACATACAAAATGGGTTCTGTTACAAACAGAAAAAACCCCGAAGGTTCACAGCACTTAAAGGCAAGTACTTGTCACTAACGTGCTTAAAATTTCCAGTCGTATTTGAAAAAAGGTCGGTATCATTAAACAAGCATTCGTTGTTTAAATATAGATATATTTTATTAGTGGCAATGTTAAGAAAAAACTAGATCCTGCGCGATGTTAAGACTTTTAAATAACCCGAACGTACTTGTAACTTTACGCATCAGTATACTGTAATATGAAGTTTCCAAATTTAAATATCCACTTTTCACATTCTTTTGAATGCAACAATTTCAACCTTGCCCTTAGGACGGATGAGTGCTCCTCGGTTTTATTTTCCTTCCTGGTGTAGGCTTCTGGTTTGAAAATGAAACCAAGTCAAGTTATTTTTTTCAACCTATGGAGGATTTTATTGCTGTGTTTACAGGTCAAAGGTAAGATATAGTTGTAACTTAATCATTGTGTTATAAAAATAAATGTAGTTTTTGCCAGCTAAATTGCGTACATGTATAATAACACGTGCTTCTTCTGTCGTGCTTCCCCTGTCAAAAATGACTTTAACCGGAGTCCTTATACCAAGCGCAGCGAGAGGCGGGCGAAGCGCGAAGCGAGGTCTAATGGTAACACGTATATATAAGAAAAACAGTGAAAAATGAGATTTGAATCAGCGGTACTATGGGGAATTTTTTTTTCTTCCAGCCCTGGGCGCCGCCATATTGGCCACCATTTTGTTAAATGAAATTCGATTGTGATTGTCTTTGTTTGGAAACACAAAATGTCCCTAAAATCGGCTAATATGGGGTATGAACAAGGAATACTGATCCCGATCAAATATTTGTTGTACGAACCCGATCTGGTTTTTTAATCGGAAACGCATAAAAAAAATTATATATATATCGAAAGAGTATTTTAGTTGTTGAATCTTCAATTAACGCGAACCCCCAAAAAGGGGGCAGAGAAAAGAGAATTCCATTTGATAGAATAATTAATGCACACATCCATATGTAAACTAAATATACAATGACAACACCCATATACACACATCGAAGAAAAGGATATAAAGCGACTGGAATGTCATTTTCAAAATACAGAAACATTGAAATCAGCAAAACCTGTACACTGAATTTCGGAACAGGAAGTTAATAACAAGCGACGTCTTCCGAACAAAATGAATCTATTTGAACTGAATGAGAATAGTTGTGAACAATTAAGTATCATTATTTGTAATATTAATAAACTCATTGTTTAAACTCAAACTAAATTGGGGAAACAATTCGACATTCCTATCAGAGACATGTGATTTTTTTTACAATCCTTACGACAAAGGAAAGCATTGCATAGCGTGTTAATTAATTGCCTGTTTTCACATAAGTGACTAAGAAAACTAAAACAACCAGCAATCTTATAACTTGTTGACGGAAGTCTTAGTATTATAAGATTTGTGGGTATTAAATAATTTCATTTTGGGTTTTTTTTAAATGCACAGTCATGCACATTATTCTTCCAGCTTCCCTTGTGTCAGTGACAGAGTGTGACAACCAAGAAAAACTTGGATCTATAGTGAACGTGGACTTTATGGCGATAAACAAACCATGTAACTGCGAGGTAAAGCCCCAATTTAGTGGTGACTTGGTGTTTGCTTCCAATGTGGTTCTCTACGACTGTTATACTGAAGTCACTATCAGGAGAAACACTCAAAATGACGACATCTTTGCCGTTCGCTGTCCCAAAACGCATTCCTCAAAAATGTATTCTGTCAGTAACTCCAGTGTGTTTGAAATTTCTTCGACTTACCTCCGAAGAACAGGAGATACCTCATTTCATCAATCTATTCAGATTTTTCAAGGTAATTATAAAAATAATAATCCTCAAAAAAGAGATTTTTATGTACTACAAGATAACTTGGTTTTTTAATATAATATTACGTTTTTTAGAATGTGCTTTCATCTCATTCACATAAAATGAAATGTTTTAAAATATAGGCCTACGTTTTTTTTTTGGTCGCTATTTCAATATAGTTTATTTCATAGTATAAAGAAGTTGTGCCATATACCTTGTGCAAGTTGATTTTTTCACATTTCAATAGATAAAAGTTTCAACGAGCCTATCGCTGTTACCTGTGTTCTAAACAAAGATCTAGTTCTTCCTACCACACCCTCTGTTCAAGTTACATCAACTGGTAAGTAGACCTGAGTTAATGCCTAACTTACGTTTTATCTAATTGTTAGCTGAGAAGGTGTTTTACAAAATAAGAAGTTAAATTGCTCTTTTGCTCACCTGAACCGAGGGTTCAAGTAAGCTTTTCTGATGACCTCTTTTCCGTCGTCCGTCTGTCCGTCCTTCTGTCTGTATACTTTTCAAAATTTTGACTTTTTCTCTAGAACCACTGTTCTAAAAATCAGCAAACTTGTTACAAATTATCTTTTTGGAAAGGGGATTCTAAATTATTTTTAAAAAGAGCGGAACTGTTTTTAAAAAGGAGATAATTATCAAACAGTGAAAATAGTGTGAGTCTTTAACAATTTTCTTCTCAAGAACCACTGCATCAGAAATGACAATATTTACAACAAAGTTAATATATAACACTGTGCCGGATAATTATGCCAGTGCCAAGGTGGCATTTTTGCACCCGTCTAAGCTGCATATATCGAACATTTCAAATATGCCATATGATAGACTATTGCTCGAAGAGTTTACAACCAACTTTGTTATCATTGTATTTCACGTGTCAGGTGAGATATTTACCTTTCAAAATGAATTTCTACAGGAAAATGATTTTTCCCATAGGAAAAACAGTATTCCTATAGGAATTTGAATGTTCCTATCGAAATACAAGAACTTCCTACAGGAATTTCAATTCCGATAGGAAATTTTTAATTTCCTATAGGAAAACTACCTGTCTTAATCAAATTCCTACAGGAAATAGCTTTCTCTTATAGGAAAAATAATTCCTATAGGATTTTTAGAAATTCCTATAGGATTGTCAATATTTCTTGTAGGAGAATCGTTTCTCCTATGGGAATTATCATTTTCCTATGGGATATTAATTTTTAAAGGTAAATATCTCACCTGTCAGGTAAAACACACTAAAAACAAAAGCGGTTATATACTCTCTAGACAATGGTCTATCATTTGGTATATGTGGATTTTTCCGAAACTGCATCTTAAGCGGGTGCAAAAATGCCACCTTGGCACTGGCATAATTATCCAGCACAGTGTTATATATATAGTGAAGATTTTAAATTGTTAAAATCGTGACCCCCGGATTAATACTAGGACCCGAAGAGGGGTTCAAAGTTTAACATTATATTATATAGAGAATTTGTTTTTTTAAATCTTCTTCTCAAGAACCACTTTGCTACAATTTGTGAGATTACTATGCAAGCATCCTTAGATAGTGTAGATTCCAAATTAATTTGTTTAAATCCTGACCCCTAGACCAACACTTGGGGTCCCAGATAGAGGTTTAAGTTTAACATAGAGATATATTGTTTAAAAATCTTTTCAAGAACAACAGTGCTACAATTTGTGATATTACTTTGCAAGTACACCCAAATAGTGTAGATTCTGAATTTTTAAAAGCAAGACCCCAGGCTAATACTTGGGTCCCAAGATGGTTTCAAATTTCAACATAAAAGTATATAGGAAAAATGCTTAAAACTCTTTTTCTCAAGAAAAACAATGGTACGTTTAGTTATTTTACTATGTAAGCATCTTTATATCTTTAAACCAAAGTCACAATGACATTCTTTCACTTTGTATAATTGTTTACGTTAATAGTATTAGTTCATATTATAATTGTGTAATTTCTAATACATTGAGGACTAGCATAATAAAATTGGTCAGTTGATGCATATTAGACCTCAAGATATGGAGTCCAAAAAAGTAGCTTCTTTTTATGTATTGTAAATTCTTTGAATATATGACAGTTTTAGAATATTTTGTAAAGAGTTTCATATTTAATTTTTGAATAAAATGATATAAGAATGAAATAATGAACGGATATTAATGGGTAATACATATGTAATTATGGTATTTTGGCTACTTATTTAAATAGGCTTTTTTCTATTTGTTTCATTTCTTTGCTTGTGAACATTCTAGATAATTATACACTTTTTATATATATGTACAGTTTAAAGGAAATTTGAATTTAAATAATGATTCATTAAAATAAAAACCGGATGTTTAACATTGAAACTATTATTTATACATGTAGTTTTTTATGTCTCTTGTCAATATGAATTTTACATTGTATTTTAACAACCCCATTAATTATAAAGTTAAAGAATAGGTAGCAGGGGACAGTTGTTTTGATACAATGTAATGTAGCCCTGGGCTGTGTGTCTTCGGAACGCTGTAACTAGAATTTCCTCAGTTCCCATTCAGCACAAATACCTTTAGTTCACTCCTTATAAGGCCAATCACCAACTTCTAAGGAAAATTACCAGTAAGAACTTGTAAAATTTTCTAAATAGTGGTTTTTCCTGAGGTTTCGACCCTTTCATATTTCGGCCATTTCTGCATGATTTTTCAGCTTTTTAGCCCCCCCCCCGCTAGTTCCCTGCAAAGGGTTGACTTTTGGTACCGTGTGCATGTTGCACCATCACATGTAAAAAACTTACTGATGTAAAGTTTACTATGTCCCATCCACCTACTTTCCGTGTTATTTTACCTCCCGTCAGTAACTTGCAATTTCACTATGTAAAGTCAACACAACAGTCACCGCCGCAAGTTTCGCATTCGACTTCTGATTCTCATGTACTTAACATTAGGAGCCTACATATTGCATATCAATTTCAACAAGAGAGCTCCCTCTAAATAATGATAATCATTAAAAATCATTTCATGAATTTTAGCAACACTCATAAACCTTCAAGTACAACAACTCTCAATTTTACAAAAATACTGGTACTTTATCAGAAACTGTCCCCTACTACCTTTACGGCTAACGATTGCTTATTTAAAAAAATTCTCGTTCTCCCGTCTTTTTTTTTTATTATTCAATTATTTAACGAACACAAATATACATCTAGCCTGATAAACAAACATTGTATATCGTTATATTTAAAATGATTTTCAGCAAATAATTTCTCCTTTTACCTCCAAGGAAAATAGACATGAGGTATGACATGAGGTATGACATGAGGTATGACCTTTCATTTCAGAGACCCCTACCTCTAGTTTAGATGCTCTCATAGTCGGGCTAGTGATAACCGGGCTGGTGATCGTTATTCTGATTGCTGCCATCTTTGTTATCGTTGCCTACTTTATCAGAAATCAAAAAAGGTAAATATAACAAAATCTAGTATTAAAAAAATCACTATGAAGTTGACTTAAAACTTTTAAAAATATCATTTTTTTGGTCTTTTTAATAATAATATGTTAGACATAAAATAGTTTTTTTTTATTTTGTTTTTAAAAAAGAATATTCAAGGAATTTATCATGCTTACAAATGATATGAATAATCATTTTGTTTAATTTAAATATCAGTTTATCAATTGAATTTGGATGTTTAGAACGAAAGAAAGCGAAGAAAAGAATCAACACGTGGAGCCTCCCGTCGCCATGACAAATATAGCCGCTCCTCCTTTGTCACCCTACACCGATTTAAATGCAGATCAGGCTAATAACCCGGCAGATCAGCCTTATACCAGACTGGCCAACGATTCGGTGTACCAGGAAATCGTCCACCAGTAAATATCGTGTCTTTATTTATTTCATTTCATATTATAAACAACTTTCAATTCTAGTTTTGGGTAAACAAAAATGAACGTTAAATACTGTAGGATACTGGCAAGGGTTTTGTTTGCATTAAACCTCTTTGCATTTCTTACAAACACTTTCTTCAAATTAATTATACTGCTAGAGTCTCTGTGTAAACTACATTATCTTATTGCTTCCTTAATTTTATCATTGAGTTTATCAATTTTGTTAAATTACATGTTAGAATTTTTCCAAGCAGAATGGTCGACTCAAAACTCACGACAGGTTCTAAATAAAAGTGTGCACAAAATAATGATATGATATGCATAAAACAATTATACTTGTCAATACGTGTCTAGAGCTATTTCACATATTGTTGATATTTTCTTTCAGGGACTATGAACGCCCAATAACTGAGGAAGAGGAAGGCGTGGTCGGTACAGAGAACCAACAGGAAACAGCCGACAGAGGGCAACACCAGTATAGCACCGCCGGACAGCAGCAGCAGACCGATACCCATTTCTGAATGACTTCATCTGTAGTCAATTTAATCACTATAATATCTATTACAAGTCAACAAGAGTTCTGCTCTTTTTTTGTAAATATTACATGTAAAGCTAATACAAGTATCTCTATACTGAGAAAAAAACTTGTATATTGTATGACTTTTATTCATATTTTTTGTTTAATTTTTGGGAAATATGTGTTTTAATATCCGGGGTATTAGTGTTATGAATGCAAGTGTTTTTCTTTGAATTGATATTAAACATGAGTTTTGTATATTCTTTTAATAGTTCTCTGATAATTTCTATTACGGAAATTTATTGTTTTATTATGAAAATATATACATGCAATGCTGATACACCATGTAGTACATGTAATAATTCATGCTTTATGATACAGTATATAAAAATATCATATTACAAATAGTGTAAACTTGTTTATATATAAAGTACATTATATATACTGGCTAATTAACTTTAAAAATGTCGACTAACATACATAAGATTTACTAGATTTTAAAAAAATTCAAGAAATATGTTCATGGTTCTTGCATAGATAATGTACAGTCACGTGATAGCATTATAGAGAAAAGTTATTGCGCGATATTTGAAATAAAGCAACTTATATTACATGAAGGTCTGTTTAACATAAGGAATCATTATCCCTCTTTTAAGTGAGTTTAACATTCAGATATGTAGAATTTTTTTAAGGAGAATATAATAAGAATAACGCTGGTACTTGATACAGCGTAGTAAACTGCTCTTAAAGACTTTCTTGAAATTGACATGACCATCATTCGTTGTTGATCTACAAAACGTACTGAAATTTTACGCAAGGTTGTTTTAGCAGTAGTTTGGTTAACATCTGACTAAATATGATTGCAGAAGCCGACTTAATTCCTGAAACATGCAATTGGGTCGACAAAACAACAGAACAGAAAGAACGTAACACCTATCGAATACGGAAAAGTAGTGTTGTTAACATATACAATCTTTGAAGAAAAAAAAACCACATATCAATACATGTAACGATAAGTTTGACATTCTTCAGAGTGTTATAAAAATCTTTCTAATTAATGTTTAAACAATGTAGTTAGCAGGTTATTTGTTTATTATTTTAATAGTGACTTGTGCACAATTTTTCATGTAAATATGCACACTATAATTATTGACAAAGTAAAAAAAAATTACAACGGGCCCATCGGACCTTAAAGGTACTATTGAACAAAAATATATTACAAATTATGCACCATGCACGGTGTAATATTTCAACATAGTTTAGAGATATAACCTGTATAAAATTGATATTATGAAAATGTAATGCAATACTGAAATAATAAAAACATAAGCAGTCCTTTAGCTTAGCAAATATGCCCTGTATAAATATTTTGATACCTGGGGTGATTAATTTGATGATAAAAAGCAACAATACAATTTTTATCTGAATAATTTTTTTCTTCACAACCAACTGCGCTGCGCTTCTAAATGAATTATATTTCTTACAATGTAACAAAAACATGAAATTCATCTTTAACATGATTTGAAGAACATAATTTACAAGAATGGGGTATATCTATGTACATGTACACTCATCCAGTAGCGGATTCCGCGGTTTTAAATAATGTCTATGGCTTGGGAAGTTCTTTAGTAAACACGGTAATACTATTTTTAATATGTTCTAAAATAGCTATTCAATATTTTATTTTTTTTATACTTAACCTTAAAACATGTATTTGTTTATATAGATCAAAATGTCACACGAATCGGAAGATGACATATAGCAGTTCATCGCGATCGTGCGCTGAACTGAATTCATAAATTCAGTATTTTAACTCCTCGACAACAAAAGCAGCTCCAGCATGACCGAATATTTGGAATAAAGATTATGTTTTTGTCTTTTGTCATTTTCACCATAGAAAGACAGTTTATATCGTTTGACCTAACCACTGAAGCAAACATAGAGAGAAATCACCCCCAGATAGGTTACAAATATTGATTCTGTTCCGCATATCTTGCTACATGTATGAGTCATGTACATGTAAGCTCGTAATTTTATTTGTGAAATGACAGTATTAACATGAGATCAACCACTATTGGTAAGCCTAAAGGCCAAACAAAATAAATTGAAATTATTCGTTAGTTATCTTTAGAAATTTCCAATTATCCATCGCTTACAAAATTGCCATTAAATGCAAACTTTTAGAAATTGCAACGTTAAACGCTACAAATATGTGTATATATAAATAAGGGCTAGTAATTAAGATAATCATCAAATTTTACTCACATATATAGCCATGCTTGTATTTCTAGGTTTAATTGTGACTGCATTTCACCAGAAGCTAAAAGATGAGGATTCAATCTACTATGTTGTTCATGGGTTTCTTTACCTTTGCATTCAACACGTTTACGTGTGTTATTTGCAAAGGTCCTGAGGTAACTGCATATTATATATTACTTATTTACCAAAATAATACTTATTTTGTTTTAATCGTCTATTCTGCAGTGATCAATAGTAGAGCGTATTCTATATACTATAAAATAAAGAAATGATTTACGAGAAATTGAAATCTATAGACAAAAGTTAATTTAAATAGTATATTGTATGTATAGTATATAATTATTTATTAAGTAAAGAAAAATTATGTTTCAACTTTTTGTTAATGAAAAGGACGAATGGACTATGGTAAGACAAATGGGGTTCACTGAATTCAAAATAAATCGGATCCAAAAGTTCAAAGACGAAGAAACTCAAACCTATACTGCGATTATCGAAGCTCCGGAAGGAACGGAAATGGACCTGCATGAAACCGACATTCATTACAACATTTTACGAAACACGTCAGAGTGGAAACAATGTATACTATCAAAACTCTCTCTCTCTCTCTCTCTCTCTCTCTCTCTCTCTCTCTCTCTCTGTCTGTCTCTCTCTCTCTCTCTCTCTCTCTCTCTCTCTCTCTCTCTCTCTCTCTCTCTCTCTCTCTCTCTCTTTTGAAATACTGGAGTATGTCTTAAACAGAATAGTAAATAAATGTTAAAAGTTAGTATCATGAATACAAATGTGGTTATTATTTTTTTTTTCAACAGTGTCTATGGGCGATGACGTATCCTCTGCCCTTTACGAAGCAAAATTTACAACCGAAGCTTCAGAGCTCCTTTTACTATGGGTTACAATTACTTATGGACCGCAAAGCCTGGATATAGACTTTGATCCTTTTGTAGAAAGTGTTGAACAAAATGACTTCAAATTCAACGATTGTCAATTTCAAGTGGAAAGAAGAGACGCTCTAGGGTCGACCGCATTCAAGATAATTGTCAGAGGGTGTATGTGCAGGCGGTCTTTTTCGGCTTCTGTTGGGAAACAAACCTCTTCCGGATTTGAGGAAACTGCGGGCCTATCGGCATTGTATTTCTTTCCTATGCATATGTTTATGGGATCCTACAGGGATGACCAAACATCATCAATATTTATTAACCGTACTGCACTTGCGCAGGATGGCGTACAAATCCAGTCACTGAAATTCCTGATCATCAGAGAACCGGATAATTCCTTGTCCGATCTTCTTAGGCAATCTTCCTTTGGATACTTATTGATATAGGCTGTAGCAAGAATAAAAGGATTCGCATGAAATATTTAATTTTGACTATTATAACGTTAACTGCCAGTGTGTATTGATTCTGATAAACAATATAGAAAAATAAGATTAAATCAACAGTTGACTTTAACAGTTTCAGGAACCATCAGTGGATGATTAACAAAGGTTTTTTTGTTATATTCTCTCTCGAAATATTATTGCAAATTACTTTCTATGCATGCTCGCAATAACAAAATACTCAACTGACATTCACATTATATAATTTTTAAAAATTCCTTCAGTCTACATTTACATTACCTTAATGAAGATTTTTTTTTCATCAGCAATATTATCCCAAGTAAATCTAAAATTTGTAAGCAGTTTTCGTATATGAGATACATTGGTATAAATATTTATGTCCATTAATTCAGTAGATTAATTCATTTACAATACAGATCCTTTCTTACGTGTTGGCATGTATTGAATACACAGTAATGGGACAATAGAGTAATGAAAATATGATACATATTGTTAATGTTACATGACATATATCATACAACTTGAAGACGAAGACCTTAACATGCAGTTTGAGTTCATTGATATAAATGCTAATGAAGGCACGATTGAACACTTGTTTGGAAAACCTTTATCAACTTAACAAAACCTACAGCTGGTTTTGTTGTTATAACATACGTAAGTAAGCCGAATTAGATATCATTCTTAGATATATTTAATCGCGGGGAAACTTCTAAAGTGATTTAATTGAGAATATTGCTGTCTAGTTAAATGCGTCCTTAAATCACGGTAACAGCAGCCATTAACCAGTTAACGAATGTTTGTTTTTAATTTCTTCCTTGTAAGCATGATTGTGTCGTAAAGTATAGGAAAATTGATGTTGTCCCTTTCAATATCAAGCTGTAAATTATACGAACGCAAGCAATGTTTAAAAATCTTTAATAACATCCTTTTTTCCACTATTATAAATGATAAACAATAATAAACATAAATATGTTAAGATTACATGTAAATGTTATCTTATTTTAAAGTTTTTTTTCTCAAAAGGAATTGGTATTTGGCAAGCTGAATATATAAAAAGTTCCTCCCCCCTTTTCTCGCAAGTAACATTTTTCAAAATTTACATTGAAAAAAGATAAAGGATTTTTTTTCGTGATTTACTTTATTTGGTTTTTCATTGTCAGAAGTTTTTAAATTGGATGAGTCTGCATGTTCAATGTTTTTGAAGCATTGATATGGGTTCATATTTGATAAAATTTAATGCAATTGCATACTATCTTTGCTTTGACACTGATGCATAATTGTCATTATATTATAACACCATATCTTATAATATTTAATGAAATGTTTAAGTCCTGACCAGTTTGGACTCTAAGATTAAGTCACTCAGGATGATTATGCAGTTATTTGATTTCAGGAATTTATTATGCAAAATAATTCTCAAATCAAAAAAATCTTACAACTTCTACAACTCTTCTGTTTAACAATAGAGACAAAAGTATCGAAATTTCTTCTTGAAAATGTTATAATGTCTGCTTATCACAGCACCTCGAAAACAGGGAAAACTAAGATGATATACTATGTATATTAGTAAACTTACCTGGTTCTGAATTGAACTAAGATTTATGATTTTCCTCATACTAACAAATCCGTCCATTTTTAAGTCATATGAATTGTCAGTGTGTCGTACTTTTATTACATTTACATAATAGCCAGAGCATGGGAACTCTTATCATTGTTGTTGTGACTATCATTTTGCAATTCCCAATGATTTACGGTAAGTTTAAAACATTTAAAAAAATAAGGACTTACTGTTAATAAAGAATATATATATATATATATATATATATATATATATATATATATATATATATATATATATATATATATATATATATATATATATATATATATATATATATATATATATATATATATATATATATATATATATATATATATATATTCTTCTTGTGAATTGAATTCAAGAACACTATTACAATTTTTTATTCAACCTGGGTTTTTTTTTCACGTTTAAAAATGAATTGAGGTTTTACATTTTCTTTTTAAAATATTAAACCTAAAAATTATAAAACTTTCAATTGATATACGCACAGTACATTTTTATATACATGTATACGCATTTTCTCGTATATTGATTTTAGATGGAAATTGCATTAAGCAACTAAAAGAAATAAACACAACGGTTTCTTTAGCTACAGCGAACATGTCCTACGCTGCTATGGTATCTGACGTTTCATCATTAAAACCCATACTTACATCGGAATATTTGACAAACAGCAATGTTACAGAGAGAATATCGAGTACAACCACACAATTGACATGTAAATATCTCATTAGATGACGAACGTTTGTGTATGAGGTGTGGGGTCGAATTACATATCTAGTGGTTATAACATACGTTTAAATGAAAATGAGTCGCGTAAAGGATCATTTTATTATTACTACCAAGCAAATACCATATTTTTATGTATTTTTATTACCATAATGCATTTATAGGTCTCCCAGTACAGGTTCTATTGGCCATTTTTGTGCTGATCTCCACAATATCCATAGTGTTGAACATTTACTTCTTTATTCACATGAAACGGAAGAATTCAGTTTTATTTAGTTGTTTCGAATTCTGCAAAACTAAAGTGAACAGAACTCGGCAACAAAGGTATTGTTATTAAATTTAAAATGACCTGTATTATGCTTTACCCGAATCTTAAAACAAAAATATTATGTTTCAAAGCCTAACACATGCATTCAGTTTAATTTTAAGTGATTTAATTAAATTTCGCAATCATGTTAATTCACAACGTCCTTCTATGAACTATTTATAACAGCACACCAATGACAGCAATCAACAACAAAGGCAATACACCAATCCAGTGTAATGGAAAAGAGACTGTTCCCGAAAGCTACACGGAACTTGAAATAGAAAACTTGGCGACTGGCAGCACCAAAGATTCTGATAACCAATACGACTCATTAGCTCATCAAGATAACTATATTAACGTGAACATGAACTTTCCGTGATCTGGAGAACGTCTGTGTGCTTCTAATTGTTATTAAGATATTCAATTTCTCAAAGTAAAGCTTAAGTAAGGGTTTACTAACAATCAGATCAAACCTTATGTAACAGTTGGCTTTAAATAATCAGAGAGAGAGAGAGAGAGAGAGAGAGAGAGAGAGAGAGAGAGAGAGAGAGAGAGAGAGAGAGAGAGAGAGAGAGAGTTGAAACTTATGGATAATACATTCACTGAGTACAGCAACAATAACACAAGGCCATCTAGCCACATTGATAATTTTGGCGATAATGTCCAACTCTGACCAAAGTAGCTACATGTGACTAGGTTCATTTTCCTAATACAATTAAATATAAGCCAAACCCTAATCTATGTGTAAGGGTAATTAGAAATTGAAAAATTAACTAAACTTTCTTAAATCGACTTCACTTTTTACAAATTATAGCCTCTGTTTCCTTCTTAAGAATAGTTTAATAGTATATTTTTCTTACTTATATATGTGATTCTCCCTACTAACTGTGTCTCTAATATGGTACAAATCAATCCATGCTCTCAAGAAGATTTCTCCATTTTCTAATTGTCACATTCCTTTATGCGTATCCTTAAAATATCGGCCTATCCGACGCTTAATTAGGGATCATGGTTTATATAATTTAAAAATTAAAAAAGAAAATTGACTTTTTAGCTCAGCTGAGCTGAAAACTCAAGTGAGCATTTCTGATCACATTTTGTCTGTCTGTCTGTCCGTCTGTCTGTCTGTCTGTCCGTAAACTTTTCACATTTTCGACATCTTCTCAAGAACTACTGGGCCAATTTCAACCAAACCTGGCACAAAGCATCCTTAGTCAAAGGAGATTCAAAGTTGTGAAAATTAAGGACCACGCCCTTTCTCAAGGGGAGTTAATTAGGAATTATTGAAAATTTTTGAGAAATTTTCAAAAATCTTCTTCTCAATAACCATTTGGCCAGAAAAACTGAAACTTGTGTGGAAGCATCCACAGGTAGTGTAGATTCAAAGTTGTGAAAATCATGATCCCCCGGGTAGGGTGGGGCCACAATGGTGGGTTGAATTTTTACATAGGAATATATAGAGTAAATCTTTGAAAATCTTCTTCTCAGAAACTAATTAGCCAGGAAAGCTGAAACTTGTATGGAAGCATCCTCAGGTAGTGTAGATTTAAAGTTGTGAAAATCATGATCCCAGGGGGCTAGGATGGGGCCACAATAGTGGGTTGAAATTTTACATAGGAATATATAGAGTAAATCTTTCAAAAATCTTCTTCTCAGAAACTGATCAGCCAGGAAAGCTGAAACTTGTGTGGAAACATCTTCAGGTAGTGTAGATTCAAAGTTGTGAAAATAATGGCCCCCGGGGGGATAGGGTGGGGCCACAATGGGGGTTAAATTTTTACATAGGAATATATAGAGTAAATCTTTAAAAATCTTCGTCTCAGAAACTAATCAGCCAGGAAAACTGAAACTTGTATGAAAGCATCCTCAGGTAGTGTAGATTCAAAGTTGTGAAAATCATGACCCCGGGGGATAGGGTGGGGCCACAATGGGGGGTTGAATTTTTACATAGGAATATATAGAGTAAATATTTAAAAATCTTCTTTTTAGAAACTAATCAGCCCGAAAGCTGAAACTTGTGTGGAAACATCTTCAGGTAGTGTAGATTCAAAGTTGTGAAAATCATGACCCCCGGGGTTAGGGTGGGGCCACAATTGGCTGTTGAATTTTTACATATGAATAAATAGAGTAAATCTTTAAAAATCTTCTTCTCAGAAACTAATCAGCCAGAAAAGCTGAAACTTGTGTGGAAGCAATCTCATGAAGTGTAGATTCAAAGTTGTGAAAATCATGACCCCCGGGAGTAGGATGGGGCTACAATTGGGGTCGAATTTTTACATAGGAATATATTGAATAAATCTTTAAAAATATTCTTCTCAGAAACTATTTAGTATGAAAAGCTGAAACTTGTGTGGAATCATCCTCAGGTAATGTAGATTCAAAGTTTTAAAAATATGATCCCCGGGGGTAGGGTGGGGCCACAACCGGGGTTGAATTTTTACATAGGAATATATATAGTGTAAATCTTTAAAAATCTTCTTCTCAGTAACTAATCAGCCAGGAAAGCTGAAACTTGTGTGGAATCGTTCTTAGGTAGTGTATATTCAAAGTTGGGAAAATCATGACCCCCGGGGCTAGGATGGGGCCACATAGGAAAATAAAGAGTAAATATTTAAAAATCTTCTTCTCAAACACTAATTAGTATGGAAAGCTGAAACTTATGTGGAAGCATCCTCTGGTAGTGTAAATTCAAAGTTGTGAAAATCATGACCCCTGGGGGTAGGGTTGAATATCTACATAGCAATATATAGAGTAAATCTTTAACAATCTTCTTCTCAGAAACTAATCAGCCAGGCGATTCTTTAAAATTGTTTAGACTTTGGCCCCTTGATGATTCTTGGGCCTCACAAGTGGTTCAGAGTTTGATGTAGGTTTATATCCCTTACATAAACAATTGTTTAGGATCTTTTTGAGAACTGCAATGCTCAACATGTGTTGTGACTATAAAATCATCCTGTTAGAAAGGGACTAATGATAATAAAAATAAGAATATCCAGGGGGAAAAATGGATTTTCATTTAAATAGGATCTACATGTATTATACTACATTGTCCAGATAGTTTGTATTATGACTCCATTAAGCTGATTTCATCATACCTACTGTTCCTCAGGTGAGCGATGTGGCCCATGGGCCTCTTGTTTTCATTCGTGCTGCTTTAAATCAATCGAGATGAGGTACATTTTTAATGTGTTTCTAATATTCAAGGAGAAAAGTGTATATAAGTCCAATGATAAGCCAGAAATGAACAGATTGACAAACAGATGCCAGGCGAAGTATGATAAGAAATGCTCACTTTTCCTGTTTGTCAGTGAACTATATAAAGAACTGTAAATCAAATTTATTGGTGAGGATTTTTTAGAAGAAGGCTAAAATGAGGCGAAGGCAAATATTAAATTGATGTTGTACCTTATAATCTTTGACTATTTATCCAACCTGCGATAAAAAAATGAAGTAATAACTATAGTTTAAAACAATACGTATACGCCTTATATGCCTTATTATAAATGATGATAAAATGTACTGATATCATTACACAGCAATAAGGAAACTTGCATCGTGTTCTACAAGGATCAACCATGAATAAGTTAAACGTATAAGCAAGCCAATGAAATGTGGGGTTTTTTTTGTTGTTGTTCAGTTGGTCCTTTTGATTTGATGAGGACATTGGATTAATTGTATCAGCTTTTCTATTTTTTCCGTGTGTAAAAGCAAAAGGGATCGGTCAGGGATATAAGCACCTTCTGAATCCATTGACCGAACTGCCTTTTGCGTATTGTACAGTGTATATCACAAAGCATACCTGAATGAACTATTACAACAGTACATACTTTTGCAAACATTCTAATGCAGTCCTTTTGCGTATTGCGCAATGTATATCAAAGCATACCATAATAAAATAAACATCATTTTCCAATCTTGTATTTGTAGCTCTTTTACACATATAAATTACATATATATTAAAATTTAAGTTTAAAAGCAACCGTTTAAAAATAATAAAGAATATGGGGGGTTTTTGTAACAAGAGAGTCTTCTTTGTTTTATTAAAGGTTTGAAATGCACTGGTTAAAGCATAATTTTACCTATTACTGGAACATGTAAATTCTTAAGTCAAAATGTTAAGCATGTTTTCAAAATGGATTGCAGAAATATATCAAGAGCTGAAATTAAGTAAGCGTTCAAAAAGTCCATTGCCGAGACTACAAAAGAGAAAAAGTTAATCATTTTAAAATTTAATTCCGGGTGACAATGAAGTCTCCCATAAAACATATTTGCCAGCCCACTTAATGTTTATTTTATTCTTAAATGTAGGATAATAAGGAATAAGAAGTACATGCCATGAACGAAAACATGTGATCTTATCAGTTGCGTAACATCAGGTCACAGGAGAAGGAATTTAATTTTATATTTTCACCTTTACAGATCAACTAATGCATTGAAATAATTTTTAGTATTATGTCCAAAATTGATTTGCAACCAATCAAAACTCTTGGAATATAGGATTTTTTTTTATTAAAATTATATACAGCTTTTTTTGCTATGTCTAAAAAGTCCCATACTACCTTAAGCCTAATAAAAGGTGGGGGTCATTAATATCATTTTTTTAAATAGAGATTAACAAGCGTAGTAAAATGTTAACTTTAATAGCTACATGTAGTACATGCTATGGATCTTAGTTTTAAATGTTAAGCCAGTTTAATAAACCGCAAAACTCAAATTAGAATAAGTATTTCAGTCCTTATAAGGAAGTTCAGGGATGAGTTACTAAAACAAAATGATCATTTTGCTTTCGCATAATATTATTTCCCATAAAGCTTATTTGTTGATCAAATTACAATGAATTAATCCTTAAATGTAGAATAAAAAGGAATAAGAAGTACAAGTGCGATACTAAACTTCTCACTACACAACACCATGTGATCCCGTCAATTGCGAGACTAAGACATCAAGTCACTGTAGAGGGCATGCTATTTTATGTTATTATACTTTCATGTTAAATACTGCAATCTGATTGGTTTAGACGCAGTTGACAATCCGTTCTCTCTCCCTCGCACGCTTAGCAACGGGCCGATATAACGAATTGTTACATGGGCGTTAATTATGCGCGTACGGTTCGCCGTAGAATTCACGTCTTTTCTATATAAAAGCAGTAAAATTTGCTATAAAAATTATGACATTCAGTATAATAAAATAGATAGTGCCTGTTTGGGAGGGTACCAGTTGAAATTGACACCCCTCGAAAACCATTGTCAACCTCCGCTTCGCGTCGGTTGACAATGGTTTTCTCGGGGTGTCAATTTCAACTGGTACCCTCCCAAACAGGCACTATTTATATACTACCACCATTTTTACAGTTCGTCCTAGCTTTTGTCACAGTTTGATATAGAAAGCAATAAAATAATCAATATCTTTTTTCTTGAGCAGTTACGGAAAATACATACGGAAGAATGTCAACTGACTTTCTATTTTATTTCGTAATGACATTAGCAAGACATATGCATTTTTCCATTTAAGTAAGGACGTTGTGTATATTCAATTGCTAATTTTGTTACTGGCATTGTACAGTTATACATCAAATCACCAACTTGATGAATTCAAGACGCTTCTTTTACAGATTGTTTTTGTTTCTTGATTTTTGACAGTCAGAAGTTCGTTAATATTTCTACTGTACACTATGAAAATCCCTTTTCCGATATTTATGGCAGTACTTTCTTTAAAGGACACAAATGGTAAGTTTTGTTTATCAATATTAAATGAGATAAATATCATTTTTATTACGCGTTGATTCTTATATTTGCTCTATAGTATTGTTTAGGAAGCATTATTGATTAAAACTGCACTTTGTCTCTCTTAATGCATAAAAAAAACAAATCAAACTTTGCTATGTATCTTCATCTAAGATAACTTATTTGGTTCTCATTTTTTGGGGTTGTGTAGGTTGGAGTGCCCGGGGGGGGGGGGGGGGGGGGGGAATCTGCATATTCAAAGCAAACAATAAAATTCCTAAGATTTCTTTCATTGTAGGTCAATGTTCACGTTACTGTGAGTATCTTGATTATTATTTCAAATTAGTAAGTTCCATTAGTTTTCATTAAGGTCAGACGAAACGTTCCTCAATTTTATATATTAACTTTTTTCCAGGGATTTGTTATTGATTCACTACTACTTTGACAATCTTTCCTGCAAAAAAATAGGGTACCTTACCAGGCATTTGTGCGTGATACTATAGTATTCAATTTAATTTCCTGTATAATCTTATTGAATTTACAAATTTATCTCCAATCGTAAAAGAGCACAGAAAAGGGGCATATTCAAATATAATTTTTGAAACCGATTTCGGTTAAAATCAGGATTATATTTATTGGACCTCTTTTTTACGAGAAGATACAAAAAACGATGCTCAAGGAACGTGTCGCCTGACCATAAAAGAAAACTTATGTTGAAAGTACACCAGTGAATATAAATGTATGGTTTTTCTTTTATGCTACAGATGAAAACATTACATTAACTGAATGTGATGGATCAATTCAAGCAGAACGACGTATATTCGTAGATTTCTATAAAATCAACCGTCCATGTAGGTGTATCGTAACTTCGTCATTTGACGGTGAACTGGTTGTATCGCGTTCGGACAAAAAACACAAGTGCAATACAGTTATAGTAGTAAAAGTGAACAATACCGTTATTTCAGACTGTTATAAAACTGGATATGCAAGGTTCAACGTTCAAACCAACGACACCATCATTATTAAAGCGGAGTATGTAGCAAACTATTCATCTGGGGGATTTAGCCAGTGTCTAGAGATCTACAGTGAAGGTAAATATATTGATTTGATAAATCATTAGATACAAGTTCAAGCGAAATGATTTTTAAAAACTATATTTCGATGTATAGGGTTTCTAAGAAAAGGTCTACACTATGCATATAGCGGGCGAACATTGGACTATCCGACATACATACATCTATACACTGTCGCTGAAATTACAATTTATTCAAAAGTATTAAGTTTCATGATTGAATTTTTTTGTTAAATAGGAAAATATTTTTGAAAATCTGTTGCTAATCGATGTATGTAAATTCGGTTTATTGTCATTGTCATAAATCTAATATTATTTTTCAGTAAACCACACTGCGAAGTAATACACTTACGTTAATTAGATGTGTGAAAATAATGTCAACATAGTATCATTTTACTTTTATCGTCCAGTTTTATAGCAATTACATATTCTTCAGCTTCTTTTTTTTTAAATAACCTCCATGCAGTAAGAATTCAAGTTTATCTTTATTTTCAAACATTTGTATATATTTATTATAAATAATATTTCAGGGCTTATAAATGGATCAGATGGAAATTTTAATGTATCGTGTGAAAATCCACAAGAAACCAAATTAACAACCTCAAAACTCGAACCATTAAGAACATCTCCATACATTATTTCGTCAGTAGGAAATAATGACAATGATGACGTTATCACAACGACTTCACATGTGACCAATGATCCAACTGATTCAACGTTAAAAGAGTCATCTAATATTAATCAAGAGAAACAGATATGTAATGGTGTATTTTTTTATTCTATAAATTTTAAGCATCACTTATTTATTCGTTGTAACGTAAATTGATGTTTCAATTAAACTATTTGATTAATGTGTGCAATTCCTATAATTTTCGATATTTTGATATAGGAAATTAACATATTCGTTATTCTAATATTCCTATTTATCAGGTGAATCAACACAAGTCCCATTGGGTATTTTCATAGCGGTCACCGTTTTGTCAGCAATATTTAACATATTCTTCTTCTTTCGCTTAAAATCGAGGTAAGTATCATTTTATTTTATTATGACTCGTACAAGTATGATTATGCAAAAAAATAAAAAAAAAAAAATTAATGAAATGAAATTATCATATCACGCTAAGGCGCGGTATTCATTTGTCTGCACGGCCTGATGTGTTATAGGACCCTCGATATCCATAAATAAACATTCAATGTTTAAATAAAGTGTCAAAAACTTACGTAACTTCAATATCAGTATGATAATACAATAAAGTAATTATATTTATTTTTTTAAAAGCATATGACTAATGTGTGCATTCCTGAAAACAAAACTTATATCGCATAGTTTTAAAAATAAGTACAATTGTAATATAATCAGCGCCCTTAAATTAAACTTATATATTAATTATAACATTTTGACAAATCAGGAAACCATTGGGCACTCATAGCAATAACAGGAACACTATGACAAACCAGACAACTGGACACAGGAACCAAACTGGAGCCTACGCGGAACTAAATGTAGGCGTAATGGCTACAGGGGAAACAACAGATACTGAAAACCAGTACGACGTACTCAAGCATCGGGACAACTACCTCACCATGAAAACTATTCGGAATAAAGGGGGAACAAAAACATATGAATGCAAGGATTGCTACATAAACATGAACTATGTTTGAAATATGGCTACTAGGTATAACAACACGATTGATTTAACCGCCATAAAACCACAAATTCCTGATCGCATTGTAGACTTGATTTATGGAGTATATAGAAAAATTGGCTTTCCGTATGTAAACATGCTGGTCGACAATAATGATCGATTATTTGCGTTTTCGTATTCAATTTGTATGGATATTTGATTAAATAACTCAGCCTCTTCCAGTTTTGTATTTAACAGATTTGTATTCATCCAGTTACTTGTATATGTTACAAACACAATCAAATAATTATGTTTATTTTATTTTTATATATTGGTGTCGTTCAACCACGCTCTCTCTCTCTCTCTCTCTCTCTCTCTCTATTAGCAAAGCTGCGTTGCATAGAAAAAACGTCTTGTTGAATTACATGAAGATGCTTATAAAAGCTTCGCAAAAACGCATACCTACTTATTTACTTTTATATCATATAACCGACCGCCTTCTGGCAATCCCAATACACAACACATACGTTTTTCATGACCTTTTTCAATCTGTAGTTTGTCCTATACAGGAGCGTTTTAGAAAGTCAATGGCATTCGTTTTTTAATTTTTCATAAAAATGTCCCGTAAAATCAATGTGAAACTTCACTACATTACTGTTCCAGTAACATAAACTATTTTTTTTAGATTTCTTGTGGTTTAAACACTTACATTTTTAATTTATCAATGCAAATTTATTTATTTTCCGGGGAACATCGACTAAAACCAGCAGATTTCAATGATGTTTGATAATAAATGCTATCTGAGCCACCTATTTACATTTTTGTTTCTTTAGAGATTGTAACATATCAAAAATGGTGTTTGAATACCCAGTAAGCTCTTTATTTTGGGTGACATAATAAAATGGTAGAATATACCTCAAATTTGCTGTTTTGTAACTTTAAAAAAATGCACTGAACACCTTCAATATATATAGGATTTTACATAAGTGTGTTGATGGTCAGACAAATATGAATAAAAATCAACAATGAAACTAGACGACTTTGAACCATTGCTACATGTAACAGGGGAAAATATACTATCGTATGCTTTGTATCATTACATGTTTCACCCCCGTGGAAATGTTATTTCTGACAAATTTCTAGTTTGAAAATGGTCACAGTATATGTGTGTCCACATGAAAAAAAATTATAATATGAATTAACTTTGATAAAAGACAGTGCCATAGCTTCATACTACATACACAAACCCTGGTTTTGTTAATATATTAATATTTTCAAGTGTCTTTGTCTGTGATACCACTACGAATAGATTTTATAACGTAAAGTCCAATGCAATTATCATTGACTCTTTTAATATTTGACAATTGCGGAAAATGTATAAGTAATAAGGAACCATTCTTTGAATATTATGAGGTGATCTATTTGATCGGTCAGGCCTGATAAAATCTATCATAAAGCCCTACGGGTTTAAGGTGGATCTCTACACCAAAGAAGTGTAGGAGATTTTTGTTGCTTGCATGTGTTACTTATACTAGGCACAGTAGTCAACAATAATATACCTCAAAATACAATACTCTATTCTCTATAGAATTTTTAAAATATCAATCTGGAACCAGATAATCCCTTATCTATCAAATTTCAAACATTTTTGTTTTAAAATTCTTATGAAAGTGAATGTTATTAAGTTTAGAAATGAATAACAAAATATTGACGAATGAAGTTTGTATGATGAACAAGATCCCACAAAATCTGAAAAATATAAACAAAATTAGTTGGTTAATGGGATGAAGAAAAAGAAATTGAATGAAATTGAAAAAATAAAGGAAATACTGAGTTATTGCAAAAATCTTGGTATGAATGATCCTGTTTAAGAGTTGTCTTTCTTTATTTTACATAGTCTCAAATATCTTTGGGCCATTTTTTTAAATAACAAAAATCACGAAGAAAAATAGAAAAGAATTAAGTTTATGCTAAATATGTAGATGTAAGATAAGTAGTGCTTATGATAATGTTTGAAGCGGAAGATTTATATTTTAGTTATTTAATGTCTATCTCATCTCTCTCGTTAGAAGAGTTCAATGAAACGATGTATAGCTATTTTGTACCACAACATAATGTTATCAATCCGGAACAAAATGGCGTTTCGAACGGATGTCAGACATGTTGTGACGATGTAGCCTTCAACCTTAAATAGACTTGATTTGATCACCTCATAACACCCTACACATGATTCCTTATGTTATTACATGTAGGACAAGGTCAGTCTTGAATAAGGCTTCTAGATAAATAGAAATCTTCAAATGTGAGTCGATGCAAGCGAATGGGATTCATTACGAAAGTTTAATGTGCAAACCGATAAAAGGTTAGCGAAAAAATCAAGGCTAATCTTTAAGCCTGCTACGTAAAACTGGCTGTGGGTTTGCAACGGTAACAATATGAAATATCCAGGAAAAAACAACAACACGGAAAAAGATTTTGATTCATTCATCGTATGAAGTACCACACAAGTGCACAGCGTGGCGGTCACTAAGTATCAGGTTTCGCGTGTCAGTCATCTTGTACAGATGATCTAGAGCACGTCAAAACAGAGAGACCATAAGAATAAACAAAGAATTTGAGTTTAAATAAAATAAATTGCATGGATTTAAGGTAAGGTTTGCGGTTACAGGGAGATAACTCACAGATTTTCATTGTGACGTAACACCAACTACCCTTTATTTCAGCTAAGATGTAAAAATTTATATGACGTCATAATTAATTTCAGGGTTTCTTTAATTCGCGGGTTTTTTAGTTTCAATGAAAAAATAACAGGACACAAGCATTTTATTCCCACTAAAAAGAAGTCTGCATCATATGGTACCGAATAGTGTTTAAGAAACATCAGATTACACATATTTTAAGATACGTTTTTCCTGAAATCGGTGGACTTGGACAGGTTTCAAATGAGATGTTTTCGTTTACATAATAGCAGTCCAAAATCAAGACTTTTGTTGCATTTTATTCTATTTTTAGATAAGTCATTAGATATTTATAAAAATGATTCATAATATAAATAGGGACATTATTTTCGAACATTTTAAGCATAAAAAACCCCCATAGTAGTCACATACAAAATTTACATACTTTCACGAAATTGTTAACATTTCATTAACATGAAAATTGGAAATCATGAACTTTGACCTTTTGTAGTTATTAAACGGGACGGGCAAAATCATTTAAATTTTATGAGAAAAACTCGATGTTTTTGCTGAGCACAAAATAAAAAAGCAGCAGTGATAAGATTGGTTATTTGAAAGGTCAATGTGGGGCCTTTAAGGTGATCGATCCCGTTCAAGATATAGTTGCATCTTGTACAGCGGATCGCAGAAAGACTTGTTATCTATAGAACTTTGATTTTGACAGTGTATGTAACACTCTTTCGGTATGTAAGAGCATAAAGATTTTCGATAAATAATAAGAATTAAAATTTATGCATTGCCATCGAGTACGGCTTATTTGTTTTACGACAACTGGTCCGTTTCCGGTTTACATAGAAACTACAGCGCGTAACTTGAACTTCCCGAACTGACAGACGGCTGTCACGACAGACCACGGGACGTGCCACGGGCGGATTTGACCTCCATAGGCGGAAATGTTGCTACATAAATCAGTCAGAAGCAGGGGTGGATGCGGTGTCATCTGTATTTATAAAAACACCGGTAAGTCATAATTTCGGCATCAACGATCACGGAGGCTCAACATTACATATCCCTAATCGATCCCAGACCTTGTGTACACTGTATATGTATCTCGCCATAATAAAAATGTTGTTGGAATTCATATAATAACAAGGAATCAGCTGTTTCAAGATAGCGATTAAGTGATTCATGTAGCTCTGTTGATACTTTTTTCTTTCGGTTAGAGTTATTCCCCGTTGTGAAATAGAAAGTACATGTACATGAACCTGGCATTTGTAAACAAACTCAGGAATTGCTCGGGGCTGCAAGGAAACTAATATGAAATGTATGCTAAAGCAAGTTTGGAGATATTTTATTGAATTAATCGATATATTTGTGCAAGTTGATAAACACAAGATGAATAAAAATAAAATGTTGTCCTCGTTGAGCTATCCCCTCTCCCCTTGCCCCTCAAATGTGGTTGACACTGGCGTATAGCGATCAACTCATACACTTGTACATTCAGACCCAATATGAATAGGAGAGATTTTCTTTTGGAAAATGTCTGTAAAAGTAAATGAATTTGATTCATAATGCTTATTCAAATTGTGTAGAAAACTTCAAACAAAAGCATGTATGGCATGCAGTGCAAAACTGGTACACAAGTCAAAAGTTTTTTAACTTTAATTGACCATCAAAATTAAACTTGCATTGCAACTCAGAGTTTAATTAGTAGTTTTATATCAAATGAATTCCTTTTAAAATTTTTATTTACACATAGTGAGAATTAATAAGGAATAGAAATGTGCATATACATGTAAATAAGTCATGTCATGGTATTAATTGAGGTGTGAAAACAACTTGGTCTGCATAAAATTTAAGTTAACGCAATTCACTACTTACATGTATAGTTAGTGTCTGTCCTATATGTTGAAAATGACATTTGCTGGATAGTGAAGATATGTCATACTAGTGGTTTTATTTAATGAGCATTAGATAACCTGTTTTGATTTTCAGTCAAAAATGTCAAAAGTTACTTGATAGCATGTAGTGTATTCTTTACTACATGTATCATACAATAAAGAACCAGCATGGGGCATATTTGTTCTTGAAATATCATTTTTATTTCACAGGCAACAGAATACATGTACAAACAAATTAAGGAAAGGAACTTCATATGTCTGTATGTGCTTTAGAGGAGCCTCATGATATATACAAATACCAGCACCAAATATGGAACCTCCCAATGCACAATTACGAACAATGACCAATGCAACAGAAATTATCATTGACTTGGAAGCAACTGGTTTAGGTATTGGTACAAATTATTTTGCCCCTCTGACCTTGACCTTTCAATTTGATCTATTTTTGAAAAACTTTTGTTCTGGACATTATCTCTGAATGATGAGAGCTAGGGCTGTCATTTACAAACTTGTTCTCCTTGTAGAAGTCAAGACTTTTTTATGGGTAAAATTTTTGACCGTCTGACCTTGATTTTAGAGTTTGACCTACAGTGTACTTTAGAAAAACTTTAAGCCAGGGCATACTTATTTGAACATATTTTGACCTAGATTTTGATATTCAACCTACTTTAATTGAAAAGTTAAGTTTAGTGCATAATTTTTGAATGGTAAGTGATAGGGCTTTCAATTGTGTTCCTTTGTTTTATATGTATTTGCAGTTGGTACAGGAGTAATATATCTGTCATACCATCTGATCTATTTTAGCAAAGCGTAAAACAGTTTATTGTATTTCAGCCAGAGCATCACATATACTTCATATTTCTGCCATCAATGGAGAAAACCACTTCAACCAGATTCCTGTTCATCCAAAAGTAAGAGAAATAACTAGAATTAGGACAGAGGACAAGAAAATGTACCACAATGACAAAGAACTGAAAGCAGTGAACATTACTACAGGTCTTACAAGCTGTTTGGATTTTTCGTCTAGCAATGACAGTGTGGTGTTCCTTGGCCATAATGTAAGAAATTATGATGTTCCTGTACTTTTTCATGCATTATTGTCTTTTGGAATTATGAAAAAAAATTGTAACACAGTTCATGGTTTTGAAGACACTTATCCATGATTCTAGCCAGGTGTTCAGGCTTTAATTCCCAGTCATACTAATTTATTCAAATAATTGTTATATTGCTTGAAATGAAAGTTCAGATATAACATTTCATAAAAGTTAAACCATGTTCATGTTCAATACATAAGTGTATAATTTAAAAATGTGATAGAAATTTTTTTTCTGTAAATTGTAACATGAAAATTTTGCAAAGAAAAGTTGTCCAGAGGAAATTCGGGCTGAATATTTTCAAACTGGCTCCACTTTTTTTCTGAAATTTGTACACATTGATGAATTGTTGTTATATTATATGAAAATAACACGTTTTTTTTTCATTTTTATTACTCTTTATGTTGAAAAATATGTAATACCTAATCAAATTTCTCATATTTCGTTGTGTGGCAATGGACGGCATTGTGAGGACATTATGAAACATAAACCATGTTAATTTTTTTATGCTACAAATGATATTTGTTCAGGTGATATATACTTCATGAAATATGGTATAGTGTTCATTTTCCATGTTTTTTTTATTTAACTGAAACTGAAGACAAATTTAGAGCAGTTGTAGAGAATGATAAACATTTTGTAGAGAAAAGCGTTTGGAGGAAATTCGGGCGGAATATTTTCA
This sequence comes from Magallana ariakensis, assembly GCA_020458035.1. Lineage (NCBI taxonomy): Eukaryota > Metazoa > Mollusca > Bivalvia > Ostreida > Ostreidae > Magallana > Magallana ariakensis. The sequence continues at coordinate 48,057,690 of CM035812.1, read as the reverse complement.
AAATGGCTCCACTCTTTTTTCTAAAATTTGGACACATTGATTGATTGTTATTATATTTTATGAATATAAGTTGCTTTTTTCTGTTTCCATTACTATGTCTGTCCTTTACAATTTGATTAATATCCACAAGCTATGGTAATTTGCTGTGACATATTAGACATCATAGGTGGCGCCTTAAGCAAAGTGTACAGTATGTTTTAATTTTTTTATTGTTTTATTTTTTAGAACAGATGCTACATGTTTAATTAAAAATAATATTTTAGAAATTTATGTCATCTTTCACTTATTTATTAGAATTGATATACAGACTATAATTTTAAGGAAAACATTACACAGAGTTACCTCCCTTACTTTGACAGCCATTAGGGGCAAACGGCTATACCCTTTTTATTTCTTTTTTACTCAAGCATTGTTTATACATATGTGTATCCACTGACACCAAAATCATTTGGTTTCCATTACTTTGATCTCACACTCATACTACCTTAACCAAAAGGAGCATGTTGCATTTATGAATAATCTCAAATAAAACGTACCTATTTTTACAAGGTAAAAACTTTTGATCTTTTAATGTTAACGTCCTCTCATCTTCCTGGTTCATAATTCAGAAAAATGCATCGACTTGGTCTTCTTTACGTATTTCTATATGGTTTATTCGTGAATGTCAAGGTAAGATTTAATTATAACGGTTTTTTAAAAAAATCATAAATTTTATTTTTATATTTTTTAATTACTTCATACTTGGTATTAACGGTTTTTGTCCATATATTATTCTAAAATAAAGAGTATGAATACTTCCAGGTGTGTGTTAAGGTAAGTATTTATTGAACGAAAAGAGCAATTATTTTCAATCTGCTATTTTTTTATGAAATAAAATGAAATAAAATATAGCCACAAAATATAAGAGTAAGATTCTGTTTTACTTCAAGAAAATTTAAATGACTGTGATTGCTTACAGTCATCCAAAGCATTCAACATAAATAAAATACATATTAAATCAAGATTATTTGAAAAATAAAACTAATTATTTTACTTTGGTTGGGTACACTATGGGTTTGATTGTAGATCTGATTACAAAGGATCCCTTAATATTTAAATCCTCATTAAAGTATTATCTCTTTACTTCTTTACCGTCACCAAAATTTCAATTCCCTCAACTCAGTCCTCAACTCAAATCCTTATAAGAAAAGTGCTTTGATTTGAGGTCAAAACTCAGACTTGAGGCCGAGTATTGACTTGAGGAAAGTGAGTGACGGCAGGGCCTGTAAAATTTACATTAATTTTCAATTATTAAACAGTTTAGATTTAACGACGTTTATGAGTTACTTTCCTAAGTATAATTATGCGAACCCCGCTAGTGCCCCTGCAGCTTACGCCATTTGATACTTGAATATTGTTCGTGATGAAGGACAGACTATGACTTGTCGCACGAAAAAAGGAATCAACTGATGCCGTTGAACACGCTGTTGACAGTTCAATCAACAATTTATTTTATCAAACAACGAAATTTTAAATTTTGAGAAAGACACTGAAAATGATAATATTTCCCCCAACTGTTATGGAACGTTCTTTAATTGTTTCATTTAGTTTTAGATGCAATTGTAAGTATTGCATCAAAAATAACCAAACTTCTTTTTTTGTTTTATTAGTAACTTTCAAGTGAAAACGAAAGCATTGTTCTAATCAACGCGCGACAAGCTTAAATATATGAAAGGCTAATTCAATTTCTATTTACATAATATTTGTTTGAAGTATGCTAATGGAACACGTGCTAAATAGTTGAGTAATAAGTAAAAGAAAGCCAGTTTTATATGCATGCATTCAACAGTACAATTTCTCGTTGGCTTAAGGTTAACATCGAAAGCTTTAATTATTTTTCATATGCTACATTCAAGGCTGATACTTGTATGCAATGTATTCATGCAAAGATAGGCTTAACCTTGGTCCCATGGAGGGTAGTTGGGTACCTTATATCTTCCAGTGTACAGTATTTCAAATAAAATAAACTTACAATATCAACAACAGTTGAATCATAAACACATTATAGTGTAAGGTATCTCAAGTCAAGCTAAAGTATATTTATACAATCATGTGACTTTTGTTATTTAAGCATTTCCTTATATTTCCGTTTGTTATTTGCATGTGTATAGTATACAGATAAACTTGAAGGCAATTTAATAGATAATAACTTCTATAATGAATTGGTTTTAAATGAATATTAAAAAAATATATTTCATACTGCCTTTACAATACTATTTTCTGAAGACATTTTCATTCTAAATGAGATGAAATGATAAAAATAGAGTTGTATAAGGAAATTTAGAATCTGCAAAAAATATTAAAGAAAGGATTTTTAGTTTGGTTTGATTCATATTTTTTATTGTTTTTTTTTTTTTTTTATTGGTATTGTTTTAATGTTCAATGCATGGTTAATATTTGCCTTTTTTATCTCCATTCTTAGTAATATACATGTATCATAAGAAGTGATGTATAATCTATACTTATAAATTAAGACATTTTGCCAATAAACTACGAAACGCCTGCACCGGAGTAACTGCTTATACCTTTGGTATTTCAACACGTGTAATATGATGTCCGTAAGCTAAAATTAAATTTTACCTGATAAGTAGTAATTGAGAAATAAATTAAAAACCTACTTTCATTTTCGATAAACCAGCTCATCTAGTACATAATACATGTATACTTTTTTCTATTTGACAGGACAATGCCCCGATACTGGTAAATAAGTTTACATTATTTTTACATTGTTTGAATCTAGTTGTATGTACTGAACATGGTACATGTATTATTTCTTATGTCAGGCACTTACAGTCAGTTTTATAATATGAGAAGAAAATGCGAAATATATAGCTCAAATGCATAGCAAAGTAAAACGTCTTCTGTCTTACACTGTGCGTTACAACGCCGCTCAAATGTATACAAACATCGTTTGCTATATAATCATGTTTGCCATTGGACCGGAAATCATATACCCTTGGTGGAATGTCACAATCTCAAACTCGTAGATAATGAATGATTTTATTTTCGTAACTCTAGCTGGCAGAACGCAAGTAACAAGCTGTGATGGGATGGAAAAGATTGGTTTATTCATTGAAATAGACTTCAATAAAATCAACAGCCCATGTGCCTGTATTGTGCCTCTGCTGTTTGAGGGAGTTCTACTTGGGACAACAAGGAAAGCACCAACATGGTACCCTAACCCGGTAACAGTAAACACAACCCTTGTTTTGGACTGCAATGGTGCATCCGACACGGCCGACGTCAAAATTAACGACATACTTGTAGTAAAAGCAGAATACCAACAGGGGCACACTTCAGGGGAGTTTTATCAATGTCTGGTACTTAGAGAGAATGGTAAATATATTTATTGTTATCTACTGAAATGTACATGTACAGTGACATGTCTCATTTTCCTATGTTTAGAGTAAACTTTAATCAAGTACATTTCCATCTCTTGAAATACTTATGATCAGTGACGATACCATTTTTGAAGGAATAAGTTAAAATGTAATCAATAAAAAAATTTATAATTAATAAAGAATTTCAGAAAGTTAATCATTCAAACATGTTAATATTAAGAACAGAAAATACATAAGTATAGCTGTGATGTAACACACTAGTTTACAGAATAAGGACAGATTCTTCAAGTATTACAAAATTTGCTTAATTTTAATGCATAACATTTTTAGCTTTCAAAAAAATAAAACCGTCATTTAGTCAAAGGTGTCTGAAAAAGTGAAAGAATAACAGAACTGTGTTCTTTTAGTCATCTTTTAGCTACATTTCAATTGACAGAATGCCACTGTTTTATCCTGTGCTTTTCCTTCGGTTTTAGTCAGTTGTTACAATAGAATAGCTTAAATTAAAACCAGAAAAGGACTGAAACGCTTTGATGTTTGATGAACATTTTCTTTAAAATATTATTAGTAACTAACATTTAGCACACTTATATTCAACAGAATACTGCAAAAATATTATTTTAATGAAGGTAGCCATGTTATTGCGAGCGCAGCTCGCCGGCGCCCAGCGCCGGCAAGCGAAGCGAGCTCTACCGGTAAGGCATGTGTGAATAGAAAATTAGTAGAAAATTCGGACTAGTTCCACATTGATTCAACGGATTTTTTTGGCGTCAGTTACTCAGACCAGTAATGCCCTGTTTTTATCGGACCAGCAGTTCACTGTTAATATGGTTTCCCCTTTCACGCTCTCACGACAACAAGATAAAAATAATTAAAGACTATGTACATACATTGTAAATATACTGCTGACACAACGTAATTCCATTACAGAAGACTAACGGAGTTATAGTCCTTTAACCTCTGTACACTTTCAAATGCATTCGAGTGACGTCACAATGGATTTCTTACACATTGATCCGACAGAATTTTTCGGCGTCAGTACATTTCGACCCACAATGCAATTTCAAGCATTACAAATGGCGTTCTCACGTTCTCGCGAGAATCAAAGTAAAACTTTTGAGAAACAGATAAAATGTGTAATTTCAACAACATCATGCTTTTAAGTAAATAAAACAGTATACCTCGCGTAGTTTTATTTTTCAGGGTAGTTTTTAAAGAGACAGACGAAACTTAACCGACGTGAACTTTGACGTAACAATAAGGGGAAATTACTCTAACTAGCTATTGTAATGTGCTGAAATATTACCAAAATCTCAAAATCTTGCAAAGCTAACAAATGGGGATATTTCCTCAGAGATAGGAAACAGCTGTAACTTGCTCTCATTTGGACGAATGCTTACATTTATTTTATTCACTATATTTACGGTATTTTCCAGGAACGTTTTTTAAAGGGGGGGGGGGGGGCGTGGCAGTCTCATTCAAATAATCTTCACAAGCAAAAAGAAAGAAAAGATAATTCTCAAAATCTTGAAAATTCTAATCCGGGGTTAGGAATGGGGAGTGCGTAGTATGCCTTTAGATCTTTAGCTGTTCAATGGTATCTTTATTTTCACTTTTCACTTCCATTTATTACATGCTCCCAAGAGGGGGGGGGGGGGGTGGGGACTCCATGGTCCTTATATGATAAGCAAATTATTTTATACGTAAATTAAAAAAAAAATTATTATTATTTCTAAAACTGGGGGGGGGGGACTCTATGATAAGTCAGTTTTTTTATATATGTAAGTTTAAGAAAAATGTCTGCTGCAAGAAAAGAGGAAATAAACTGCAATGAACATTATATTAAAATCAATTATTCAACAACATTGTATCTGAGATAAATTCTACTTATAAATAAATGAAACATCTTATAAATTATGGATAATGAAAATTTACTGAAAAAATAGGTATGTTTTATTTTTTTTTTTTTTTTGCATTCAAATTCATTTACGTTACGTTGCTACTTTTATTTTAATTGATTTATCATAATTCATTTTTTGATCACATGCTGCGCTCGCCCCAACGGTCGCACCGTAAAACATATTATATGCAAGTACATGTTTAGATTATATCGATATGAAAGAATCACACGAGTTTTTGTGTATATTAAATATATTTTACATTCCTTTATTATTTTGATTTGTTGGTGTAAAAATTTGCACGATAACATTGTAGTCATATTTAATAATCTCGCTGGTTCGTTAATGATATTCTGGTAAAAAAGACAGCTTGACTGTCATTGTAGAAGAATGAAAATTTATTCATTTATTATTACAATGTAATGACAGATTACTTTTTGTGGGATATTTAGGCGGAGGTGGCGGAAATTTAAGTGTTGCTTGCGGGAAACAACAACCAATTACATCAACTACAGAAACAAGCACTCAGCTATCTGAAATAGAATTTTCAGGGCCTGAAGTTTCCTCGTTAAAAGCAACATCTACAATAAAATATAAGTATAGTTATTCTATCACGACACAAACTACTACACGGCTGTCTGAAATTGATACTTCTGAAGTTTCCTCAGTCAATAAAATCAACGTCTACTAGAAACAATAAGGAGACTTACTCTATCACGACCTCAATCACTAAACGGCATTCCGAAAAAGAATCTTCATCGGCAGTTTCCTTAATAAAACAAACATCTACGAGATACGAAAGAGATACCTATTCTGTCACAAATCCAACTACTTTACCAAGTGTTTTGGATTCTTCACTAAAGAATACATCATGTGGTGAGGCGTTAACGATATAACTATGACTGGTATCGACATGCGCAGATTCAATTTGTGCCCTAAGGAATACTTCTGATTACCGGGGGGGGGGGGGTGAGTGGGGTGCGTCCTGGACTACTCCCATTTGACACCTCAAGATCTGCGCGTATTCGATATTCATAATAATATTATTTTTAAAGCTTTTCTTTTTGTATATATACATGTATATGTTCAAAAATTGTGAAGTTAAAACAGAATGGTAGCTTTTTTGTTTATAAAAAAAAATCTATTCACACCGACACCTGTTTTTTTTTTATTTTCAGGTCTACCTTTTCAATTTCAGGTGGTTATTCTTGGCGTGATATCTTCTGTTTCAGTTATTTTAAATATATGCTTTGTCATTCAAATATTTTTAAGCTACGTAAGACACTTTGAATTTTAAAATTTTCTCGTATGCAAAAACATATGTTTATCAACATTTAATGTGAATACCCATGCTAAAACCATCTTTATAATACTTTTCTGGTAAAAATTATACTATATAGACACAATTTTTATCTCTGAATAAGGCATAATGTGCATTTTGTTTTTGTTTTTATCAGAAAAGCAAAGAAAAACCCATTGAAAAACGGAAACATAACAAACCAATCTGAAAAGGAAACGTACATGGAACTTAATGAAAGAGATAATGTGAAAGGGGAAACAACTCATCAAGAGAACTACTATGACTCGCTGTCATATCCCAATAATTACAATCATAAATATTAATGCACTATAAATTTGTGGATCTTTTTATTATTAACATCTTTTTTTATACGTATTTGCATAATCGGCGATTTTTTGTCAATGGTCCACATCATTATTTGTCCAAATTTAGTAAAAGGAATTGCCTGTTTCAAATTCACGTTTTTCTTCTCTCTGTTGCTAAAAGTACATCAGAATGTATGCAGATATACCTAAAATATATTATTGTTACATGTACGTTGCTGACCACAGTTGAAGTAAAAATAACCCCATTATCTTTCTTAAAAAAAGATTACAATGAACCTAAGTCAGGTAGACACTTTGATATCCATGCCAAACTCAACCATATATTATCAGAGTATAGAGTACAGATTCCATATGCATTTCAAAAAACATATTTAACCTCCCTAAAGCGTTCCCATTCTCTGTGATATCAGAGGAAAATTTAGCATGCATCGAGGTACTATAAAGATTACTAATTTATTTCCATCTGCATTCAGTGTGCATTTGGCTACGGAAAATGCAAAGTCACCATGTCATAGGTTTGATATAGGTTCTCGACGTTATATATATATATATATATATATATATATATATATATATATATATATATATATATATATATATATATATATATATAGATGTTATGCTATCAAAGTTATTGATCATTTTAAAAATGCATATGCATTAGCATCAAACACTTTAAATGTTAAATGACAAATTGATAGACATGAAAGTTACGAAAACTACAAAAGTCCTTAATTTTGTAAAAAAAAAAAAAAGAAGTGTAGTCAACCTTTTGAAAAGGGGTGAATTAATCCGGCTGATACAGTATCAGTTCGTTTTTTTTACTTGTAGCATTGCAATGTATTTGTAGGACATATAGGAAAAGATATATACTCTCTCCGAGGATATCATCGATCCACATTTTGCTTAATTACTCGATATTTATAAATACATGTACCTCAGGGTTCAAAATTCAAAAGTATGAAAACTTTCCAAAATTTCTCCTCTGAAACGCCTCCTCTAGCTTATCAGGTTTCAACACATGGCTAAAATAAAGAAGTCTACGGGGATTTAGCATTGCAACAGACCCGGATGATAACGTTGAACAATTGTACGATATTCCGAGTGACTTCTGAATGAAGAAAAAATTTTCAACATTCCCTATTATAAATCTCCTTAAAAATATGTTTTCGTACCTGTGAATTTTTAAGACTGAAAAATGATAATGTGTGCATGAAAATATCTTGAATATTTTCCCTTTTATCAATTTCAATTGCACGTCTTTCACAGGTATGTGTATTTTTATTTAAAATCGTCCAAATATGCTGCAAAAATATCTTTGGACAGACTTTAGTCTCAAATGTTGCGAACTAATGGGTGTATATTTTTTTTTTGTCTTTATAGTAGTACATTAATACATGTTTTTTTCTTGAGTTATAGGCAAGTGTCTTCATCGTACCTTTATGTTGTGGCTGTGTATCTTTTCCGTTCGTCGATCGTCGATGTATTATAAAGGAAAATATATATACTCTCTCCCAGGATATCCTCGATCCACGTTTTGCTAATTACTCGATATTTATAAATACATGTACCTCAGGGTTCAAACCATGTTCATTCAAAAGTATGAAAAATGTCCAAGATTCCTCCTCTGAAAGGCCCCTCTAGCTTATCAGGTTTCATTACACGGCTAAAAATAAAGGAGTCTACGGGGATTGGTATTGCAACAGACCCGGATGATAACGTTGAAAACTTGTGCAAGATATTCCGAGTGACTTCTGAAAGGAAAAAAGATGTCAACATTTCCCATTATAAATCTCCTTAAACAATATGTTTTCGTTCCTGTGAATTTTTACGAGTGAAAAATGATAATGTGTCAATGAAGATATCTTGAATATTTCCCTTTCATCAATTTCAATTGCACTTCTTTCACATGTATGTGTATTTTTATTAAAAATCGTCCAAATGTGCTGCAGAAATATCTTTGGACTTTAGTAACAATTGTTGCAAACTAATGGTTGTATATTTTTTGTCCTTATAGTAGTACATTAAGGCATGTATTTTTCTTGAGTTATAGGCAAGTGTGTCCATGATACCTTCATGTTAGTGGCTGTGTTTATTTTCTGTTCGTCGATCTTTCATTAAATGTGCAGTTATGAACTTTATATTTACAATGTTTCCTGTATTTGAAATATGACATGTCTACATTTTAACTTGTGCAGATATCATGATGAAAAAAAAATGTCCTTAATTTCCAGTTCGTCGTTTGCATCACATGTAATTATTTGTTTTTTTTTAATTTTTCGGCAGAGATATGATTTTTATAATACTTTTTTATGGTCACTGTTGAGTTAATATGTGAAAATGTCAGATTACATTTAAATATATTGTTCCTTGAAAGGAATTGACATTTTATCTTTTTATTCTAATTATTAACTACCGTTCAAGGGGAGTGAAACTATGCATATTTAGCACAATAAATCAATATATTAACATTTACTGTGGCTGAGATCGTATTTAGAAAAACGGAACAATGAAATTATCAAGAATTATAGATTCCTTATTTAAATTTAACGCCGCACGGCTGTAAAACTCTAACATGTGGCTGACGTCACAACATCCATTCCATATAACATCAGTATCATCTAATTATTATATTCGCTCGAAACTGGAAAATATGGAACAATATCGATTTGAGGCCACTTGCATCAAAGCTTAAATACGTATAGTTGATCTATAAAACAGTTTTAAAAATTTTAATTTTTTTAACTACTTAATTAGTTCAAATATAAACTTGCTTTAACTTTCCTTACCCTTTAAATATTTCGGTGCTATATTCACTTATTTGTAAAGAGAATTCATACAATTGATTTTTTTCTTCAAATCGTTTTTTTTTTAATTTCCAAACTCTTCTTATTTATTTACGATCCTAACTTCTTTATTTTTAAAACGAAAATGTAACGAAAGGGAACCATCAGCACCGACCAATAAAGTTTGCTTTAGCCTTATAAATAACATATTTTCTAACCATGAAGACCTTTATTGATTTTATTTTTGATTTAAAATTTGCTAATGTCCTTAGAGATAGAACATCAATGTACAGTGTTATGTGACAAATAAAATATTTATAAGAATTATTTTTTTTCCAGTTTATTCTTGCAGTACTAAGCTTAGTGTACGTCTATGAGCTTTGTAATAATCTTATACTTGTAAATTAAGACATTTGCCAATAAACTAAAATATGTCTGCACTAAAGTAACTGCTTACTCTTTTGGAATTTCAACACTTGTGATAAAATGTCAGTAAACTACAACTGAATTTTACCTGATAAGTAATTATTGTAAAATTGATAAAAATCCTAAAGTCATTGGGAGTTTGCATCAAAATATATATAATTGCAGTGAGATAATATTGAATTATTACGTAAAGAATGAATATTTTGTACTGGGAACTTATGTAATAGAGTATACATTGAAGTTAAGATCTGACAAATGTTGATTAAATAAAATAAGGCAATTCGTTTCTTGAATGCGCGATTTAGTAACTCATTCGCTTGCAAAACATGACCTCTGGTGAGAGAATGGGATAAAACTTTCCAGAACGGGGTAACCAAGAACGCGGGTTGAATAATTAACGTCATAGCGAAAAGTGTAGGGCGAGTTTTCATTATGCATCGCGGGCAGATACCATTGATCCGAAATCTTCGGTCAATATAAAAACGTTATTTAATAAGATGGAATAATTTGATGCAATTTTAGTTTTGATAGAAAGAACTTTCCAGAACGGGGTGCCCAGGATTGACTAATTGCGAAAAGGTGTAGGGCTAGTTAACCATCGGGCAGATACTTTGGATCTGACAACTTTGGTTTAAAATATGCAAATAAATATCAATCTAATAGACGGATTGAGGTAATGTACTTCAAAGCCGTTACTTTCCGTCATCGCAACTTGAAGATGATCCAGCAATATCCACGGTTAGGCCGATAACTCTAATACCTGTAATTGAAATATTGCTGTGTCCTGTCAGTAGATTGTAAGTAAACGCTTCTGTTGCATGTTTATGCCTTATTTTCATTTTCATCCACAAATAGGACAGTACAAATGTATCTGATGAACAGTCGAACACTAAAACCCGGATGTATTCATTTCCCGATTGTAAACGAATCAAGTTTCCATTTAATCTTCATGTCTTTCTTTTTTTTTCACAAAGCATACAAGTTTCACCGGGGAAAAGAGGGTGTTTCTGTTTATCTGGCGACAATAAGACTTAAATTCTCTAGATGATAAAAGGTGCTTCATTTGAACTTTAGGTCGGTGGAGTGAATTCTAGAAATGTAAAAACTACACCCGAACAACCCGAGGCCAAATTCCTGAGTGACGACAATGATGAACAAATTGACATAAATAAGTCTTCTAAAAAATAGTAATTAGCACTTTAAGCATGGGTGACATATGGCATGGAGTATATCAGTAGTCCACAAAGTGAGAGTTAATTTAGGATAGGATGATTCAGCAATTACGTCTTACGTAAACAACTCTTTTTGAATTAATGTTTTTTTAAAGATAAATTGTGATACAGGTATATACATTGTAGAAATTGATAACAAATAAAGGAATGTAAATTTGAAGTTTCATACAAAATGTCTTCAATATAGTTCATTGAAATTTCATTCCGTGATACTAGCAACGTATCTAATTCTACTGAAGTCAAATGCGTTTAACAAAATGTAGTTCATTTTTATTTACTTCCGGATGATGCACTGAAGAAACAATTAAGATGACGCATGGCATTTGGTAAATGCGCTGTCTAGGATATTGCACGTTCATAAACCTATAAATGACTTTAATCGTTCTGCGATTAAGAGGCTTAATATTCCCATCAAAGATCTAGGAATACTGTAACTACATGCATATATAAAGTGGGAGTTATCCATGGTATTGGTAAATGCGCTCTCTAAGATATTACACTTTTATCAAAACAGTAATTATCGTCCTCCAATTGAATTGTTCCGCGGTTAAGAGGCTAAATATTAGCATAAGAAAAATACTGTAACTACATGTATAATGTGAAGTGGGAGTTCTCCAAAGCCAACTCTTACTCCGGCAACTCTGTTATAGATTCGACGGTTTCTCCGCCAATAAACCTTACATTAGTCCAACAGGAAATTTCCTGCTCTGGTGTAGTGGTTTCATTATCTTAGTTCATCAATCTGCACAAAAATGCATTTTTAAGGATTTTTTAAAGAAATATGAAATAGAGAAGCTGATTGACTTTTATCTAACCTGATCAGTAGCTTCTCGTAGGATTGTTCTTGCCCATTACTTCATGTAGTTTATCAATTTACACACAAAGAACAGATAAAAAGTTCGTGAAGGTTTGTGTTATTTTAAAATTAAAACTCAAACTACAACAAGCCGCTCATTTTCCGAATTTAATCTTTTGAAAAATTCAAAGTGTGTTAAATACATGTTGATTTAATCCAACATTTATACGCATTTTGAGATTCAAATAGATTCAAATTGTTTAATTTCACAGAGTGGCTTGTCACAAAGGTGTGACATCATTTCGAGTTTAATGTTTACTAGATCACAATGGAATTGAATACAAACCTTTTGCTTTCGTTTTGGTTAAGCTATAAATAATTTTTTTTATCAACTTGTTTGTTTCGAAAGAAGTATAAGAATTGATTGTTTACAGAAAATGGCTATGTATACCAAGAGCATGTATTTATAATAATTATTATTATTATTATTATTATTTTTGCTAAATGACAGTATTCAACATCGTTTGTCATTTATTTTTTAAAGCTGATTAAAAATATGATTAAATTACAATTCTCTTGCATCAGAAAATATAATGTACTAAATAATACGAGAGTACTAACCAATGGCGTGGTTGATATATTAAAAACTATTTAATATTTTATGAAAGCATATTGTGTTAAGATGCAAATTATAACTCTCTCAACAATAGTTGATTATAATGGAGTATTGATATATGTGAAGAGAATAATAATATTGCTGCAATGTTATCATATAGAACACACCATCAAAGATCATGTAAAGGATAAATAATGTCTTGTTCAAGCTCTGCATAAATTAAGATGGCCAGAGTTCTCAAGTACTTTGACACAGTTTTCGGAAAAACAAGAACCAAATGTCAAAATAACTCGACTTTATTTTTAAAATTGTGCGTCGGGGTGAACATTTGTTTTTCTTCCTAGTTTGTTAATTAGAACTACGAGTAAAATGATGGATCTCCTCTGTTGGTTTCTGGTCTCTGTCGTCCTTGTCACATCAAAAGGTGCGTTTTACTCTTATGTTAAATGCAAAAAGTCATATTTTTTTTTTGTATAAGTTGGCTCATTACACCTTGAAATAGTTTCTCGGATCAGCAGAAAATAACTTGATTATGATAGATAGCATAATGGATAAGGAGAATATAAGTCAAATAGGCAAAATATGTGCGAGTTTGGATTAAAAAACCTGTATTTTTACAAATTTAATTCAGCAAATGTGAACAAAAGCCACAGGCGGATTCGAACTCATGATCAGCGCTCACAAGACTATTATTTTAACCACTAAGCTATGACGATATTCAACCAAATTGGTTCAAGCAAACAATTTAACAAAACATTTAATTTGCCATTTTCTGACGTAGTCTCTTTAAAAGTATAAGTCTAGGTGTTTTAGAGACCTTAAATTTGCTAATAGGAGCTTGAGATAGTCATATTTAAACATAACTATCTTATAATCACATCTTATACGTGGTCAAATTAACATAGTAAGATCTGATGTATTGGTGTTATGATTTGTATACCTTTTTTTAATTAATATGTTTTTTCTTCTAAGAATAGACATTTAATAAAATTATCATTAGGTAAAGACATATCTAAAAAATAAGTTTTTATGTTTTCCTTTTAGGACAATGTTTACTAAGTGGTGAGTAAACCATATTTTGTTTAATTCAAATTAATGTTAAATTTACATATACTGTATTATCGAATATTTTGTCAGTGTTTCAAAGTTTGTTGGTTTTTAAAATTTATTTTCATTTTATTATTTTTGTGTATAGGTTTTTTGTTGTTTTTTTTTTAGCAAGTGATTCCGGTTCAATAGTATCTAGATGTGAAAATTCAAAGTTTTTTGACAAGGTTCTACATGTAGACTTCAGTAAAATCGGCCATCCATGTACCTGTGTTGTGTGCGCGAAGTTTGTGGGAGAAGTTCTTATGTTGTCGAAGAAATCAAATGCAGAAGGATGCAACACGCAGATTATAGTTAACAATAATTTAATTTTTGGCTGCGCAATTCAAGCGGTATCGTATAATACGTTAAACGTTCAAACAAATAAGTCAATTAATGTACAAGCAGAATACACACAATCATCCAGAACAGGAACGTTTCATCAATGTCTTGAGTTTCGTCAAAACGGTAAAGATACGTTTATTTCTTTTCTTTTCCTTAAATATATGAAGGAGGGAGTAGAAGCGATATTTTGAGAATTTAAAAAATCGGTTTTATATTAAAAAAACATGTTTGAAAAGATGAATTAAACAAAATTGAAACAATGATATACTAGTACATGTCTATCAGCAATTTAGACTTGCCTTACATATTAGCAATTTCATCACCAGTCATGTATTTAAGACCAAGATAAATACTTTTTTAGCATGGAGTAGCATTTTAAAGAATTATTTACAACAAAGAAGGGAAATTGTATATGATTTAACAAAATTATTAAACACAAATCATCGCCAGAGAAATACCTAAACATACAAGTAAAAATTTCAACAATTTATATATATATATATGACAAACTCAAGAATGGTAGAGCATACGGTTTGTGAAAAACATAAATATATGTACTAGTTAACTTCAACACATATATTCAATATGATCAAAACACTCACAAATGATATATTTAGCATTTTCTGCCCCTACAAATTGTTTGATGTTTTTGAAATACTTCGGAAATTTGATTTCTTGGAGGCTCTATTTTTGCTGATTTCATTGGCCCTTCTACTAACAAATAAACTTCGTCCACGAATTACATGTCTGAATACACGACGTACACTAAATATACTTCAATTTCTGTAGAGTAGGGAGAGGGATTGTTGGAATATTGTTTGTTTTCTTCAGAAATGATCGGGTCATGATCAATATTCTTTTTAATTTTCATGTCTTTAAATTATTTTTTTTCCTAATCATATTAGCCAAGATGTTATAAAATTATATTTAAATTTATTTTTATTCAAAAGGTAAAAAAAAATGATCATGAAAGAGCTATAATTCTATTTGCTACCTTATTTAAAGAGGAAGACTTGTTTTTTTTTTTTTTTTAATTTCTAGCATCAAATGCAAACTGATATGATTTGGGTCATTTTATTTATCAACTGTGTAGTTAATCCTAAGTTAATCCTAACCGTTTTGGGATTACTGGAATAGAACATTTTAATGTAGTTTACCCGACCCTGAATTTCTTTTTGGGAATCGTTTGCTAAAATTCAATTGTAATATATTGTAAATTGAATTGGATGGTCGTGTCCTGTGAGCTCTTGTGTCTTCTTTCCCTGCAACGTGTCTTATTAATCAGTTTATAAAAAATGATCGATCTAATGTGTTTTCACATAATACTTATTTTAAACAGATAGACTTAAAACCCGTAATTGCATTATCATTTGCAAGAAATTGAACTGCAAAGTTAACGTATTATGAAAAAGGGGTATACTATTACTTATTAGGTTAGTTACTGACTCACTACGGAAATATATTGGGTTGATCAATCTCATAGACGACTCGGCTTTGCCTCGCCATCTATGAGATTGATCAACCCAATATATTTCCGTAGTGAGTCAGTAACTAACCTAATAAGTGTTTTGTTTTTTTCCGAGGACTATCAAGTGGCATATTTATTCACAAATAGCGATGATCTACGCAAAGACAAATACAAGATGCCTAACATCTCATCCAATTTAACTCATTTAAGCTCCACAAAATTATCAATCTCACCTTTAAATACTCTTTAAAAGTCTTTGCTTCACCCATGTTTACTTACAATGTTTTGTTGCTATTCAATTTTAAACGTTTTCTCCCTTTCCTCTGCAGATATTTGAGCAAATTTCGACGCTACCATTTTGTTCTGCTCCAGACACAACAATGTAACGTCAATATTTAAAGGGCAATTACTCTAATTTTAAAGAATTTCAAAGGGCAACTACTCCAAATATTTTAAGAACTTACAGCATGCGGTTTCTGTTTTAAAAATTATGAAATGTCGAAATGAGTAGGCGAAGCGTCGGCCAATGACGGCCATATTGCCTAATATTAATTCTCATCGAACTAACATAGATGATATATGAGGCAATCACGTGCTATGTTTAAACCAATGAAAGTGTGACATTTCAGTTGGAGGGAAAACAAATTTACATTTTCTGATGATTATGGTAAAACAAGTAAAAAGTTATAGTGAATTTGTTTTTCATTTTTAAGGCTTAGGTAAAATTTAAAAGGCAATTATTGAGTAACAAGCGAGTTACATAGGTTATGAGTCTTTGTTCTTGTAAACAAAGCTTGCGTCCTGTTTAATATTTGCATATGTGTTGTATTGATATTAAGTTCCATCTAATGTTGCTTTTTGTGGTTGATAAAATTATTTATGAGTATATTGAATCAGTTTATCTTGTTTGCCACAAGTTATTTTGTCAAAAATGGTAATTGATTTACTATACATTATTTTAAACAATATAATACTCGAGCTTTGTTTACATAGCAACGACTTCTTTCCACTGTATCTCCTTTGTAACTTGACTTCTTACATTCACATTGTAAATCATTCAAAATTCAAAAGAAATCCATTTTATACATAAAATTTAAACAAAAAATTTTCATCTTAAATCGTGTCTAACTCTCTTTAAAATTCAGTATGTCCTACCAAAAGCTTATATTGTGTTACGTGAAAGTTTAAAGAAAAAAAAAACATGTTCTCCTCTGTAATAAAATATTGATAATCAAAGAACTATACGTAGAAGACCTTTTGTTAACAATATCTCAAAAATTAAGCTATATATTTTTAATATTAATGAACAAGTTTTCTGGACGCACGCGCAATTTCCATATAGAATAAAAAGATCTTCTACATTGCAAGACAAGATAAGTAGCAACACTTTAGAAAAATTTAGATCAAAATAAAGAAAAGTGTCATGGTAATCGGACAAGCTGTTTTCAAGTAATTGCGTGCACAAATTGGAAGAAAAGACATACCTTTTTTTAAATAGCCATTGTCAAATTAATATTGTGAAGCTTTGACTCACGGCATTTCCCTTTTTGGTCTACCACACTGTATGGTAACATGTGTTGAAGGAATGGTGTTAAAACTAGGTGAATTATTTAACACCAATTGATCAGCAAAATCCAATCCAATTTGGAAAAAATGACACCATCTTTCATTAATTTTAGTTCCAGTACATTAAACAGACTTTTGACTGGATTGTTAAAAATGAATTTTAGATGAAATTTGAGATATCACTCACTATCCATTGAAAATTGTTCTACTACAAATTTGTTTTCTCTTAACAGGTGGCAACGGTAAATATTTGGGTATAACATGTGGACCTCCTGCTTTAGCAGCATTAAAAACATCAACAAGGAGATCAACAACAACGACAAAAACAACATTGTCAACAACACCATCAACCACACCAACAACAACAACACCTTCAAAAACAACAACGACAACAACAAAACTATTAATAGAACCAAGGTTATCACAATCTGCTTCATTTGTTGTACCATCAAGAGAAGCCACTTCTGGTATTACTTTTAACAGAAATAGAGTTGTCACCACATATATAAAGGAAACGATTACCGTTGGGTTTTATTCTTTGTCTACGCAGACGACACCAGATGATTCGCATAATGTGATTTGTAAGTGTTTATTTGAAAAATATAATGAATAAACTATGGTTGAAAGAAAATAAAACCGTTACTTTGTTTATATAAAATTGTATAGCATGCAAAAATGAAAACATTGCTATAATTTAATCAGCATATTTAGTTATTACATTTGATTTGAAAATTTAATATGGAACTAGGCAAATGCATATCTGTTAATTGAATGAATACATAAACTACTTCTATGTGAATCTTTAATCAAAACATATCAACAAAACACATTTTTTTTCAACAAAATTAGTTATAACAAATATAATGATTGCTGAGTTATTTATGACTTTCCTTTTTTAAACCTTCTAATTTTTGTCATACATAATCTAAATGGAAAGTGTTTTTACGCGGAAAACTTTTTCTTCTCCTTTTTTGACCAATCCAGTATTGAAATTCACTTTTACATACAAGTTAAAGCATTCAATTTGTTACGACCATACAAACCAATGTCGTACTTATATGTTGCCCATTTAATATTGATGATATAAACCAACTGTGAATTTCGAGTATATATATTAATAAATTTTAAACAAGAATTGCATAATTCATAACTGCATATACTAACTTTTATGAACACTCAACACATTTAAAAAAAAAACAATGTTATGTTGATTTTTTGTTGTTGTTGTGTAGGTGTTGCTATCCGTTACAAATTTAACAATAATTGAATGCAATGAGTTATAAAGCTTATGATTTTTATAATGTCAACTATTTAAACTGACTCCAATGTCAAATATATGCTGACCAATGCGCCTTGACTGTCTGTACTAATAGCGCGTGCTACTTCTCCTCATGGGTCGTCCAAGAAGACTTGACCTATACAACAATAACGTATCCATGGTTTTTGATACGGAAAATGCCATGAGAGCCAACAACATGTTTCTACCTAATGCGCCAATAAGATGTCAAGACATTACCTATCTTCAAATCTTCAACAATTTATAACATAGAACACAAGAAAAAATGATGATCATCAAGAACTCGTTTTCAAGCTAAACATTGTTATATGTACGTACGTGACCTTATACTAGCACATGTATTACGCTAGTAAAAAATAATATAATTCCTTAGATTTACTAAACATCTAACTTTCATGTTAAAATAAAAATCAGAGCCTTTTTTTCAGATATCATCGCCGGTTCTGCTGCTGGGGGTGTGATAATACTTATGGGACTAATAATATGTATGGTAGCAATGATAAAGAGGTCTGTATAAATGTTTGTTCATACATGTATAAGATAAGGAAAGTTAACACTTAGTATTCTATCTATTACACTTTATTGAATTCATTATGTTTGTAACTGGTTACATGTACGATGGTATCGAAATGCAGTTACACATTTCATAAAATAAATCAGTTTATATGTAGGTACAAATCATAATGATATAACATGGAGTTCTCTAACATCTTAAAAGCTGATGTTGACCCGTGTATCATCTTTTTTTTCTTTTTCTGAAGAGAAAAACTCAGAAGAACTAAAGATAAATCTACGGAAGAGGAGAGTGCACCTACAAATGAAATTGTTAATTTAAGCAATGCATTTAGAGAAAACCTCCTATACGTCTCCTCTGACGAGGTCAAAGTTAGGTACACAGAAGAAGAAAAACAACAAGTTGAACGTAATTCATCCGCAACAGATTCGAAAACAAAGCTGGAAAGTAACCGAGATCAAGACGACGGACCTTCAATTTACTAACCTATAGATTCAGTACCTGTCTTTCCAGTTCCAAAAAATAGCAATATAAGTCACCCTGAAATCGGTAGACGAGATGTGTATGCGCAGGTGTATAAACAAAACAAAAGTACTGCGCAGGTGCATGACAGTGTGCAAACACAAAACCAAGATGGTTTCTTTTACATTGAAGATGAACAGGAGCTGACCGATGAAAAATAAAAAAACATGCGTTATAATATCTGTATTTTTCTGTTAAGTTTTAAGTACATAATGCCTAGTGTTGTTGATTTGTTGCTATGTGGTTCTGTTGCCATGGTGACAAAGGGTAAAGATGTAAAAATTGCATTTTAATGCTTATTTGAGAACATATTGTAAGTAATGTGCACAACGTATGGTTTCCAGGGTTGAATATATTATTGAACAGAAGGAAAACAATTTATTGAGAAACGATATGTTCAAAGTGTTTCCATGGTAAATAAATAGAAATTTCAAAATATGATTTCTTCATTTAATTTGAATTATAATGCAAATCTCAATTTTTTTTTTTTTTGGTACACACTATTATGATTGTGCAATTAAGAATTTAAAAATGAAAATTGTGAGCCGTTGCTATTTTTCCATCTTTAGCCTCGGTTACCATGGCAATAGTTACCCAAAGCAACCAACTATTAGTGTATTTTTGCATTTTGCACCTATGTGTGTTAATGTATGAAATGTAAAGAAAATTGTCGACTATGCCTGGCCAGACCCTTATGTAAATCATTGATTCTTACATGGAATTGATATTATAACTCTAAATTTTCTTTTATTTAGAAAACTGTGTGAAATTGTCTAATATAAGATGTTTTTACAAAACGGCTCTGATCAGTCTGTCCGTCCGTCTGTCTGTCCGTCTTTCCCTTCTTCCGTCCGTCTGTCCGTCTGAGATCGCTTGTCCGGAGCATATCTTCCCTCCCCTTGACCCAATCTGGCTCATACTTCACCCACAGAATGCATTTGGGTAAAGGGTGTGCAGTGACCTTGAACCATGTTTTTAGCTCTGAGGTTAAGGTCAAAGCAGAATTATAAATAAAATCCTTGTCCGGAGCATATCTTCTCTCATCTTGGTCCAATCCAGCTCATACTTTACCTACAGAGTGTTTATGGTCAAAAGGTATGCAGTGACCTTAAATAAAGTTTGTAGGTCAAGTCTGATGGTCATATCGGACCATGCAAAAATCCTTTTTTCAGAGCATATATATTTCCACTTAGCCCTATTGGGCTCATATTTCACATAAAAAGAGTTTATTAATAATGGGTGTGTAGTGATCTTGAATCAATTTTCAAGGTCAAATATGAAGGTCATAGCGGAATTATATAAAAATACTTTGTCCGGAGCATATCTTCTCTCCCTTTGCTCCAATCTGGCTCATACTTCACCCACATGGTGCCTTTGATCCAAAGGTATGCAGTGACCTTGAATGATGTTTACAGATTAAGTGTCAAGGTCATATCAGATCAAACAAAAGTCCTTTTTTAACAGCATATATATGCTCTTCACTTTTTTATGTTCCCCCTTTATATTATGTTCATTGATTTGTATGTGTTTATAGGTAGCGATACTGTTTTATAGCTTTTATGGTCGCATGCATTTTAAAATTATTTTTAATTTCAAAATTTTATTTCTTATACTGTAATTCCGTATAAATCAACTCTGTTATACTTTATACTCTGTACACCTCGGCGCTCGATGTGTTTTACGGAATCAGCCGAGGTTTGCCGATTAGAACAATTAGAACTCTTTTATGTAGGGAGATAGGCTTTGTGTTAATCGTTTGCTAATCGTTCTAGAAGCAAAGATGACGCGCAAAAATCCTTTTCTTAATACTGTGATAGTGTTTTAAATTTGTTTAATATGAGGTTCCTATTTTTCTTATTATGTTTTTGTATACATATTTCGAACAAACAATTTAAGATCGTGTGGTCAGAGATTTATTGAGACTGACTTAAAAGTACTAGTGTAAACAATAACCTTTCACTTTTACTTTTACTGACATCCTAAGGAATAATCTGATGTATTCTTCTATAATCTAATTAGTTACAGTATCATTTTTTTGTGTATAGTATTTATTGTTTATTGTATAATTAACCATAGTCTCATTTACTTGATCAAGTTTTTATTTCATGTTGTTAAACGAGACCTGGTTGTTTTCATTACATGTTATAAGACTTACTCGATTGCGCTCTTTTAATAAATACGTATCTTCATCACCAACTCTCTGCCTCTTTTTCAAGCTTCACGGACCCAACCTCTTTAGGAATGCCCAAAGAAGTAGATAGTCTCTCCAAAAATATAGGGTATGTAGCATATTCACCCGTGTGACACATAGGTATCTATTAACATGACGGATCAATATTTTTGTTTTAAGTGAGTTTAACATGCACATATTTAGATATTTTAAGGAGAATATATTAAGACTAACGCTGGAACTTGATACAGCTTGATAAAGTTCTATTAAAGATTTCTTGATATTGACATGACCATCATTCGTTGGTGATCTACAAAACGTACTGAAATTTTACGCAAGGCTGTTTTAGCGGTAGTTTGGTTAACATTTGGTTGAATAGAGTTGCACAGGCCGACTATTCCTCAAACATACAATGAGGTCGACAAAACAACAATTTAATGATAAAAAAACAATATATTTTTTATCTAAATACATATTTTCTTCACACCCAACTGCAATGCTCTTCTCAATTAATTGTATTTCTTACAATGCAGGAGAAGCGAGTTTATCTATGTACACTCATGTGACAGCGGATTGCGCGGTTTTAAATATTGTCTATGGCTTGGAAGTTTTGTTGTAAACTTCATAATACTATTTTACAATCTGTTTTAGATCTGTAAATCTTAATTATTCATTTTATCTTTTTTTCTACTTAACCTTAAAACACGTATTTGATCAAGATGTCACTTAGGAAAATGATATACAACTATATTCATCGTGCGCTGAAATGAAACAATAATTTCAGTGTTTTATCTCCTCGACAACAATAGGAGATGCAGAATGGGCGAATATTCGCAAATTAGAGAATGGTTTCGTCTTTTGTCAGTTTCATCTTAGAAAAACGATTCTTATTGTTTGACTTCACCCAGAGAAATCGCGTACCCCAGCTGGGTTACAAAAGTTAATTTCGTTCTGCATATCTTGCTACATGCATGATGCATGTAGCTCATGTTAGTATATTAATTTTGTGAAATGACAGTTTAAAACGAGTTCACCACTCCTGGTAGGCTTAAAGGTCAAACAAAATGAAATAAGTATTCTTAATTATCGTTTGAAATGTCCTATTTTCCATTCCTTACAAAATTGCCATATATTGCAAACTTTTAGAAGTAACAACTTTAAAAGCTACAATATATGCGTAAATAAGATCAAGTAAATCAGACATTTGGCAAATTGTTACATATACGATGTAAATACCGTTGATTTTATTCTGTGGTTTTATTGTGACTGCATTTCACCAGAAACTAAGAGATGAGGATTAAATCCACTGTGTTGTTCTTAGTTGTTTATATCTTTGCAATTAATACATTAACGCGTGTTATTTGCCCAGATCCTGAGGTAAATAATATACTTATCTACAAATCATACTTAATTTGTTTATATCCTCTCTTCTGCATTGATCAAAATTAGATTGTATTTTTCTACCATAGACTAAAAAAAATATTCAGGAGACATTAGTGTCAAGAGGGAAAGTAACTTTCATAAAAAATATATATATACTTATTATTCAGTGAGTTTATATATTGATTGCGCCCATGGGAAAAGCGCCTTATGGCATTTTTACTAAAACAGAGAAATAACGTCATAAAGATATGACGTTACGTTAAGAAAAAATCACGTCTGATAGCACAAAACAGCGCGCGGTAATTTTGTTACTTTGTTTATGAACACGTGTCTAAATGCTGAAACGTGTTTAATAGCAAGGCCCCATACTGCAGTATCTGTTATAATAAATAAAATGCACTTATTTATATATTTTTTTTTATATTTTACTCATAACTCACAATCGAATGTTTTAATAGATTCCATGAATGTTTGGTATAAACAAAAGACAACTTGATCATCATCAAAACACTTGTATTGGAAAGAATAACACGACTGAAGAATTTACAATCCATGTATTAATTTGCGGTACCGAATCTGATATTGAATGTTTTGAGAAGTAATTAATTTTGGAATTACCGGTTAATGAGAAATCATTATATTCACGATTACGTTTTCGCTACCGATATTGTGACTTGTTGATCCGCCCGTCAGCATCTGTTTACTCGCGCGGCCGACATTAACTTCATGTAGGTCTACCATTTATTTTTCATCTAAACACCCTCTGAATCTCTGACGATTCAGGTCCAAATGCAAGCTTAAAAATCTGAGTGAAACCCATAGCCTTTTTATTACACGATAAATACTTTAATCACTGTTTATATAGGCATTTATATATGATCACGTCGGAACACAAGAAAGATAATCCATTTGTGTAGAAAAATACCATGAGGCTCCGCACGGGGAAATTGATATTAAAAAGATGTTAAATTTATTTCATCTGTTCAATATTATTGAGTGTTATATTAATCAAAATTAAAGAGACTAGTGAATGAAATATTATCAAAAGTAGGTGTTTAATCTATAGGTTGACATTACATGTAGATCCAGTCGTTTTTCAATTAATATAACTTGATATAATTCCAAATTGCAAGATCTTTAGTTGTGTCATTTTGCTGATTTCTTAAATTATTAATAATAATATTAAATGAAATTTAAATTTGATAAATTCATTATGAAACTAAATTCTTAGTATGAATAATAACCTTTTACTTTAGCTTCATCATTTTTTTGTACTGTTATTCAAATTAAAACATTTAAAAGAAATTATTCATGGAATTTCATTACTTCTTTTTTAAAGGCCGTCTATTATTCTAGAATATTTTCATTGCAGCAAATTTCATATAGATTAGGTATACACTCTGGAAATTGTTATAACTGAATGCTGAATGTTATAAATAAAAAATGTTTACTTTAAAACTACAAAATGTGGTGCATACAGGTTTAAGCGCAAAGGCAAATGGAAGTTAACTTTACGATTGTCATTTAATTATTGCAAATATAGATTTATACGTGTACAATATAAGCACCATGCACCTTATTTTTGGCCCCCGCCCTTTTTCTCCTGCGGTCGATCAGTTATATATTTAGGCACAATAGCAGTATTATTCAATATGTGCTTATAAAGTGCGGATCATTTCGGATAAAAATTGAAATAAAATATGTTTTTCAACTCTTCATTAGTTTTAGTGCAACAAAACTGTGAAGAACAGATAAACACTTACCACGACCATTTAATCGGCTACTTTCTCTGTGCTATCAAAATGTGTTCAAAACAGCACACATGTTTATTGTAATAAATGATAAACTGTTAACAGAATTTTTTAGAGGCCAAATTTACTTCTAAAATTAATTTTACAAAACCTATTTGTGCAGCGATTAAGTGATCTGTAAAAATAATATTTCAATTACTTATCTAGGCTAGCGATGTGCATGTACTGGTTTAGATTATTTAAAGCTTCGTTGATTACAAGTTCGTGCATAAAAATGAAACACTAAGTATTTAAAATTGATTAGATTTTAAGGTTTTTTTTTCAAATTTAAATTAGTTGTCCAAACGGTTTGGGAGCCTGATTTTTATATATATATATTTTTTTTTGGAGGGGGAGAGGTATTGACCCACGCCTTCGGTAAAAGTTACTAAATGACAAAGGGTATATACATGTAAATTGTGCGTACAAGATCTATTATAGTATGTAAATAGCAATAAGAATATATAACTTGCTCAGTTTGTTTTATAATGCATGTAGATGCATTCCGGCAGATAAAATAATAGTAATTTTAGAGAACGCTCAAAAACATGAAATACGTTTTAATAAAAAAAAAGTTAGTGTACTGCTTATTAAAGACTCCGTGGCATTTGAGCTACATATATACGCGCTCAATTATTCATGTGTCGACAAATATCCCATGTAACAAATGAGCCAACTCATTGTATTAACGTGTACACATTTTGAATCATTACATTCTAATTTAATTTAGACGTAAACTATAGTTCTGATTAAACCTAAGAGTATTTAACTTGTGCCCGATTTTATTCTTTGACAAAATCACATTATAATTTATTGCTTCAGGAACTTGATAATCTATTTAATGAACAATTTGGACTTGACAAAATAGTGGGTGTTTCAAAAACATTAAGAAAATGCTACGAGAGAACAAAGTCACAAGCTTTAGTACCTGTATTGAGATTTCAGTAGAAGAAATGTCGAGTGGAGGGGTTAAATTAATTAAGGTTCACGATTCGATACCTTTGCACATTTTCATTTCCATATCACTCCCATTAAAATGGGACCACTTTTTTTTCCCACTACTCTTTTATTTTTCATACATGCAGTAAACTGTTGTCAGTTAACTTTATGAAATTATTGGTGCTCGCGATTTCCATGATTTTATATTCTTGCAATTTATCACAAAACAGAAACAATGCGGAATAAGTGCTCGCGTAAAATATAAAAACAAACAATATCAGCAACGTTACATATTGATTTACACATAAAAAGTAAACAAAATCAACTACGTTGACGAGTTTTAATTATGGCAATAAGCGTGGGATAAGCGTGGGATAAAAGAAACATACGTTTCGATCCTGGAAAAAATTAATTGAATTTAAAATAAAGTATATCTCATTCATGTTTTGACTAAATAAATATGAAATTGTTTTAACTTCAATTTTAATTCAAACACATTTACGAGTTTATTGAAATGTACATGTATCTTTATCGCACATTATCTTGCTTACTTTCAAGATGTACATGTAGTCCCCACATAGTTTTAAAGGTGTCTACGCTAATTTTCATACTCTCGAGATCCATGTGAAGCTTGCGAAGATAATTATCATTATATGGATATAAACTATATTATAACTTGGTGAACTCAGTGTATCTTTTATCGATACACGTAGGAGCAATATAACCGGTGCGAATTGCCTCTCTAAGAGCGAAACGTCCCGCATTCTTACTAAGCTTGCTGCTTATTTTCATAAACCGGAACGGGGGAGCAATTGCAGCAAACACACTACCGCTTTGCTTAAAAATGCGACTTTTCATTTAAACGACTTGATTGAATTCACATTTGAAATAGAGATACTATATTAGGTATAATAATGTAGTAAGGAACAAGAGTAAATATAAAAAAGTAATTCAAATTATTACGGATTTAAAATTATTAAAGCAACATAGAATTAAGCAAGCCATGAAGAATAAAAAACAAATCAAAGTAATATATGATAACCATTGATATGAAAACACTTAAGTGACAATCATTTGTAAATGTACAGAAGAATGAAGAAGTTAAAGCAAAATGAAAAAAAGAAACATCGACTTTTGGCGAAGTTTCTTTTTCATATAGCATTCGCAGGAATCCAAATGTATATATTGGGACCATACATTTTTAAAATGCCATGTTCATTGTACTTAGTTATTGATCATGAATAATTTTAAAAACATTTTTTGAATTCTACATGCAGTTCTTTACTAGATTAAGATATGATTTATTTAGAAAAAGATATGAATGTGCGTTAAAAAGACTTCATAGTTTTCGTGACAGTTACATTTTCAATGTGCACGGATAATATAAAAAAATATGTATTGATATAAATGCATTATTATTATTAATAAGTTATTAAAAAAAGTATTTAGTAATGATATCTTCAAAAGCAAAGATTATATTATGATTAACAAATAAAACAATGGGGCTATATACCTAACATAAACATGACGTTGATGAAATCATAACGTAACGTCGCAAGGTCAACAACGTCATAGGCAAAAAAAATCATAACTTTAAATGCCAAATAAAGATATTTATAGTTATTGGATCTTCATGAAACTTCATAACTTTAATCTTCTGACAAATATAAGCATAAATCCATAAAAATCTTGAATTGTGAAAAAAATGCCATAAGGGCCCTTTTCCCATGGGCGCAATCTATTTATATATATAATAAGCACAAACATTGCAATAACTCTCAAATTGACATATACCTGCCCATAGTGAATGATATAAAAATACATAAAGCACAGAGAAATTCACCTTATTGGAGCTGCACCTCCGCCCCGGCCGGGGCTTGAACTCACGACCTCTGGAACCCATTCTCCTAGCAGTGAGCGGCCATCGCGCAAACCACTACGCCATCTAGGCAAGACAAAAATCTTGCTTTCGATGACGAAGGGAACCTAGCGCGCTGGTCGCTCACTACACGGTCGTTTGAGATACAGGTGGAATACAGTTAAACGACAATTTGAGAGGATCGGGACGAGATATATATATATATATATATATGTATATATATATATATATATATATATATATATATATATATATATATATATATATATATATATATATATATATAATATTTTTTGTCATTTACAGGAGGAATGGAATTTGGTAAGACAAATGGGGTTCACTGGATTGAAAATAATAGGATCCAAAAGTTCAAAGACGAAGAAACTCAAACCTATACTGCCATTATCGAAGCTCCGAAAGGAACTAATATGGACCTGCATAACTCAAAAACCGACATACATTACTACGTTTTACGAAATACTTCAGAGTGGAAGCAATGTATATTAAAACCATCTCTCTCTCTCTCTCTCTCTCTCTCTCTCTCTCTCTCTCTCTCTCTCTGGAAATGAAGTATAAAGTTTTTCACCAACAAAATACTAATAATTGTTAAGATTGATTATTTTAAATGGTAATGTGTTTATTTTTTTTATACAGTGTCCATTGGCAATGACCAATTTTCTGCTCTTTACGAAGCAAAAATAACAACCGAAGCTTCAGAGCTCCTTTTACTATGGGTTACGGTTACTTATGGACCGCAAAGCTTGGATAAAGACTTTGATCCTTTTGTAGAAAGTGTTGAACAAAATGACTTCAAATTCAACGATTGTCAATTTCAAGTTGAAAGAAGAGACGCTCCAGGGTCGACCACATACAAGATTATTGTCAGAGGGTGTGTGTGCAGGCGGTCTTTTTCGGCTTCTGTTGGAAAACAAACCTCTTCTGGATTTGAGGAAACGGCAGGCTTATCGGCATTGTATTTCTTTCCTGTTCATTATTTCAAGGGATCGAACAGGGATGACCAAACTTCGTCAATATTCATCAACCGCACTGCACTTGCGCAAGATGGTGTACAAATTCAGTCACTGAAATTCCTTATCAACAGAGACCCGGGTGATAACCTTTCCGATCGTATTAGGAGTTCTTTCTTCGGGTACTTATTGACATAGGCTGTAACAAGGATTAAAGGATTTGCATGAAATATTCAAGTATTCACTTTTGACTTTAATAACGTTAACTGTCAGTATTTATTAGTTCTGATAAACAATATGGAAAAATAAGATTAAATCAATATTTGACTGTTTCTGGAATCATCAATAAATGATAAACAAAGGGTTTTTTTTTGCCAATTTGTGTGCTATATTCTCTTTCGAAATGTTTTTGCAAATTACTTTCTTAGTATGTATACTCGCAATAACAAAATACTCAACTGACATTCACATTTTCAAAATCATTTCAGTCTACATATACACTATCTCAATGAAGATTTTTTTTTCATAAGCATTTTTCTCCCAAATATATGTAAAATATGTAAGCGGTTTCGTGTATGAGATAAAATTTGTGTTAATATTTATGTTCATCAACTCAGTAGATTTATGCAATCAAACTACAGATCCTTTCTTACGTGTTGTCATTTTTTAATACACAGTAATGGCACAATAAAGTAATGAAAATATGATACATATCTTTAATGTCACATGACATATATTCAAGTCAAACAATTTGAAGATCTTAACATTCTTGATGAGTTCATTGATAATAATGCTAATCAAGGCACGATTGAACATTTGTTTGGCATTTTTCAACTTAACAAAACCTGCAATTTCTGTTGTTATAACATACGTACGTAAGTAAGCCGAATGAAATATATTTCTTAGATAGATTTCTTCCCGAGGAAACTTCTAAAGTGGTTGAATGAAGAAATGCTCTCTATGTTCTTATTTTATAATCTTAAAACCTGAAACTTTAAATGTCTTACTGAATCCTTGAAAAACATCAAACTGAAACAAGAGGCCCATGGGCCACATCGCTCACCTGAGCAACAATAGGCATGATAAAATCAGCTTAATGGAGTCAGAATATAAAATATCTGGACAATGTTGTATGATACATGTACATCCTATTCAAATAAAAATCCATTTTCCTCTTGGATATTCTTATGTTTATAACCAAGTCCCTTTTCTAACAGGATGATGATATAGCCCATAGTCATATCACATGTTAAACATTTCAGTTCTTAACAAGATTCTAAACAATTGTTTATTTATGGGATATACACCTACATCAAACTCTGAACCCCTTGTGAGGCCCAAGAATCGTCCAGGGGCCAAATCTAAACAATTTTAAAAAATCAACAATTTGTCAAAATGCTTGCATTTAAGTAAAACCATATATTTAACGTTTCAGTTTTTGTGAATTTTAAATTTTTCCTCTGTGAAATTGGATTTTCAACTTGAATCTACCCTACCTGAAGATGCTTCCACACATGATTCAGCTTTCCTGGCTGATTAGTTTCTGAGAAGGAGATTTTTAAACATTTACTCTTTATATTCCTATGTAAATATTCGACCCCCCCCCCTTGTGGCCTCACCTTACCACTGGGGGTCATGATTTTCACAATTTGGAATCTACACTACATGAGGAAGCTTCTACATAAGTTTCAGCTTTTCTGGCTGATTTGTTTTCTTAGAAGAATATTTTTAAAGATTTACTCTCTATATATATTCCTATGTAAAAATTCGACCCCACATTTTGGCCCCACCCTACACCCAAGGATCATGATTTTCACAACCTTGAAATTACACTATCTGAGGAGGCTTCCACATAAGTTTCAGCTTTCCTGGCCGATCAGTTTCTGAGATAAAGATTTTTAAAGATTAACTCTTTCTATTCCTATATAAAAATTCGACCCCCATTGTGGCCCCGCCCTCCCCCCGGGGGTCATGATTTTTACAACTTTGAATTTTCACTATCTGAGGATACTTCCACACAAGTTTCAGCTTTCCTGGCTGATTAGTTTCTGAGAAGAAGATTTTTAAGTTTTTACTCTATATATTCCAATGTAAAGTTTTGACCCCCGATTGTGGCCCCACCCAACACCCGGGGGTCATGATTTTCACAACTTTGAATCTACACTATTTGAAGATGCTTCCACATAAGTTTCAGCTTTCCTGGCCAAATCGTTGTTGAGAAGAAGATTTTTGAAAATTTCTCAAAATTTTTAAATAATTCGTAATTATCTCCCCTTGAAAAAGGGCGTGGTCCTTAATTTTCACAACTTTGAATTCCCTTTGCCTAAGGATGCTTTTTGCAAAGTTTGGTTGAATTTGCCCAGTGGTTCTAGAGAAGATGTCGAAAATGTGATAGACAGACGGACAGACGGACGACAGACAAAATGTGATCAGAAAAGCTCATTTGAGCCCTCAGATCAGGTGAGCTAAAGATTAGTTAAATGCATCCTTTAATTACGGTAACAGCAGCCATATATATACAGATTTCGTCAAAGATTTCTCAGCAACTGTTCATTGCAGATGTTTGAAATTTTAAACCAATATTTGTTTAGGCATGCCATACGTTGGGATTTATTTTTGTACCAATCGGACGTCAACTTCCTGTTAAATGTCGACTTCGCTTATTATGTATATTTACATTAGAGCGGGGTATTATTTGTGAGCATTGGCTCACAAATATCTCAAGTTGTTTTTAATTTATTTTAGGTATTTGTATTGACAAGGTGATTATATTTAGAAGGTGATTTTTACATGCTGTCAACAAATATTTTCATAACATGACAGAAAAATAATATGAAGCTCTTATCAGCTGAAAAATATGAATAAAATTGTACATATTAAATTATAGAATGATAAATTATTTTGTGTTTCCCTTTTTCCAAAATATCGGATATTCCTAGTAAAGATTCAGGCACGTTGCATCGCATCGGGGAAGGGGGGGGGCTCCCCCCCCCCCCCCCCCCAAACAAAAACTTTTTCTCGCATGCAACATTTTTCTCAATTTTACATATAAAAAAAATGAATACCCATTTTTTAGGTAGTGTGTAAAACATGAAGTGAAAAGCTATAGTATGTTTTCTTCACCCCCCCCTCCCCCCATGGATTAGGATTTTCATGTTTTTCTTTTTTTTTTCTTTGCTTGTCAAGAATTTTTGGATGAGTCTGCACCCCCCCCCCACTTTCAAAAACGATACTGCGTGCCTGAAAAAATTAACTGTATCTCCATTGTAATAAGAAATTAAGAAATGGTTCTATGTAGTAGAGTATATTATGTTTAGATATACCTGTACATTTTTTGTAGTATTGATATAGTGTTCACATTTGATAAATGCAATTATATACTATCTTTGCTTGGACATTGATTTATAATTGTCATTTTATTATAACACCGTATCTAATAGTTCTTAAAATGTTAAGATCTTGACCAGTTTGGACTTTAGAATTACGTCTGTCAGGATGATAATGCAATTATTTGAATTCATGAATTTATTAGGCCAAAAAATCCTCAGATCAAAAATTGCAAAAGAATGCCTGTATTGTAATTTATTCCAATTTGTAATGGTATCAAAATGTAAAAAGGTATTACAAATGAATTATACAACAAAGGCAAAAGGATCGAAATTTTTACTTGAAAATGTTATAATGTCTGCTTATCACAGCACCTCGAGAACGGGGAAAATATATCATGTATATTAGTAAACTTACCTGATTCCCAATTGAGTTGAGATTTATGATTTTCCTCATATATATTATCCTGTTCTAACAAATCCGTCCATTTTTAAGTCATATGAATAGTTTGTGTGTCGTACTTTAAATTTACATAGCCAGAGCATGGACACTCTTATTATTGTTGTTGTGACTATCATTTTGCAATTTCCAACGAGTTACGGTAAGTTTAAAACATTTTAAAAACAAGAGCTTACTGTTAAAAAAGAATACGTCAATATATATATATATATATATATATATATATATATATATATATATATATATATATATATATATATATATATATATATATACTGTTTTTCTGATGCAATATTGCTAAAGTGTGTTCATATCTCCTTCACAATTTGATATATTCTTCTTGTGAATTGAATTCAAGAACAATATAACAATTTTTTTCAACTCAATTTTTTCACGTTTAAAAATGAATTGAGGTTTTACATTTTCTCTTAATAATAATGAACCCAAAAATTATAAAACTTATAATTGATATACGCACAGAACATTTTTATATGCATGTATACGCATTTTTTTTCGTATATTGATTTTAGATGCAAATTGCATGGACCACCTAGTAGAGGTTTCTTCATCTACAATTAACTTCTCATACTCTGCTATGTTATATGACGTTTCATCTTTAAGACCCATAGTAACATCGGAATATCTTTTAAACAACACGGTAACAGAGGGAATCTCGAGTACAACCACACAATTGACATGTAAATATCTACATTTGATATTTGAAAAGTCTCACGAACGTTTGTGTATGAGGTGTAGGTCGAATAAGTGGTTATACACTGTAACATACGGATAAATAAAAACGGGATGCGTTAAGGATTATTCTATTATACAAACAAGCAAATACCATATCTTTTATTTATTTTCATTAAGGATGACGTTTACTCAGAATGAAAAAAAATCTACTGATGATAATGAAAAACCATATATTGTATATTGTAGACCTTTGATTGTAGTATTATTTTTCACTTTCAAAAAAATAGGTCAATGACCTACTTTTTGAGTTAATGGCCATTGAATATTTTTTGAAAAATCAAGAAAAATCCCATAACATTTTACACTACTTTTGAGAATTTCTTAATTGTTAAAATACTGCAAATAATAAAACACTTTAAAAAATAAAATGCAGTTTATGAATGGAAGTGGCACCAAATAGATACAAGGGATTAAGATTTCAGCGACAATTTTAAAAAATATTGCAGTCCGAATTTCCTCTATCAATTTTCAAATCCATACCCATTTTTGATCCAATTTTACAAAAAATTGAATGATGATATTACAAAAATATTTTAAGTATTGAACTACTTATATTGACCTTCTTCTGTTGGCATAAAATCTAAATAAGGTCAATGATCACAATTTTGAGATATGGTGTCTGTTATCGTTTTTAAGCATTTTACAATATTTTTGCAATTCGTGCCATATGATTGTTTTAATGAATAAGTGAGGTAAAACCAACAGAAAATATGCAAAATTATATAGACTAAAATATAAAATCTTAACTTTTAATATTAGAGTACTGCAAAAAATGTTTTAGCGGAAAACAAAATCTGCAAAATTTAGTCCGAATTTCCTCTGTTTGGCTAAAAGTCTATTTTTGCTTGAGCCTAATTTCATAATAAAGTAAAATTATCGAATGTTATGTCAATAGTAATTAATTTCATAAATATTTTTTGTGTTTAGAACAAATTTTAATCATTACATTGAACTTTATAACAATCCGAATTTGAGAACTCAAACCCTGAGTAAACAACACCCTTCACATGATGCATTTATAGGTCTCTGATTACAAGTTCTATTGGTCATTTTTGTGCCGATCTCCACAATATCCATAGTGTTGAACATTTACTTCTTTATTTACATGAAACGGAAGAATGTATTATCATTTGGGTTTTTCGAATTCTGCAAAACTAAAGTGAAAAGAACTCAGCAACCTAGGTATTGTTATTAAATTTAAACTATGGCCTGTCTTCTTTTAAAGGTCAAGTAAAACTATGCTTCAAAGGAATCTTAAAACAAAAATATTTTGTTTCAAAGCCTAACGCATCCATACAGTGTAATTTAATTGATTTAATTAAATTTTACGATCATGTTAATTCATAACGTCCTTCATGAACTATTTATAACAACACAACAATGACAGCAATCAACAACAAAGGCAATACACCAATCCAGTGTAAAGGAAAACAGACTGTTCCCGAAAGCTACATGGAACTTGAAATAGAAAACGTGGCGGCTAGCAGTACCACTGATTCTGATAACCAATACGACTTGCTCGCTCATCAAGATAACTATATTAACGTGAACATGAACTTTCCGTGATCTGGAGAACGTCTATGTTCTTCTGATTGTTATTCAAATATTCAATTTTTAAATCTCACAAAGTAAGGGTTTACTACATTTTCAGATGAAATCTTACGTAACAGTTGCCTTTAAATCATCGATCGATCGATCGATCGATCGATCGAGAGAGAGAGAGAGAGAGAGAGAGAGAGAGAGAGTTGAAACTTATGGATAGTACAGCAACAATAACAAGATGCCATCTGGCCACATTGATTATCTTGGCAATGATATCAAACTCTGACCAAAGTAGCTACCTGTGACTAGGTTCATTTTTCCTAATACAGTTAAATATAAGCCAACGCTAAACGATGTCTAAGGGTAATTAGAATTTGAAAAATTAACCAAACTTTCTTAAATCCACTTCACTTTTTACAAATTATAGCCTCTATTTCCTTCTGAAGAATAGTTTAATAGTATATTTTTATAAATTCTATATGTGACTCTCCCTACCAACTGTGTCTCCAACATGGTGCAAATCTATCCATGGGGTTAAGAAGATTTCTCCATTTTTCAATGGTCACACCCATTTCCGCGTATTCGTATAATATCGGCCTATCTGACGCTTAATTAGGGATCTAGGTTTATATAATTAATTGAAAATTATAATATAATTTTTTTTTCATTCTTGCTGCTTTTAATCAAGCTTACGGTATAAGGAGATGAGGTAAATTGTATGTGTTTCCAATATTCAAGGAGAAATACGTCAAATGATAAGCAATACATTTTGCCGAGTTTGATTTAAATTAACCCAACAGCTTTTAAGAGGAAACCGAATACTGTGGTTTCATCAATATTCGTGGAATACCAATTTTCGTGGATTTCGTAGTTAAGTTGATCCACGAAATTAAATGTTCATTGAAGTGCAATTTCTATAAACATTTTGTATTGATAGGGTTATTGGCCACGAATTTCCGTATCCTTGAAACAGTGATTTTCACTTTATCCACGAAAATTGATATCCTTGAATATTAATGAAACCACAGTATGTGAAATGTTTAGAGATGGACAGATTGACCAACAGATGCCAGGCGAAATATGTTAAGAAAAGCTCACTTGTCCTTTAGGCCGGTGAACTAAAAGAACTGTAAATCAAATTTATTGTGGTGAAGATTTTTTGAAAGGGGAAGGGGGCTAAAATGAGGCGAGGGCAAAAAATAATTTGATGTTGTACCTTATAATCTTTGACTATTTATGCAATCTCCAATAAAAAAATAAAGTAATGACTATTTAAAAAAAATACTTATACGCCTTATTCGCCTTATTATAAAATGATTATAAAATGTACTGATATCATTGCACAGCAATAAGGAAACTTGCATCGTGTTCTACCAGGATCAACCATAATTAAGTTAAACGTCTTAGCAAACCAATGAAATGTGGGGTTTTTTCAATTATTCCTTTTGATTTGAGGACATTGGATTAATTGTATCAGCTTTTCTATTTCTTCCGTGTGTAAATGCAAAAGGGATCGGTCAGGGATTTAAAACACCTTCTGAATCCATTGACCGAACTGCCTTTTGTGTATTGTACAATGTATATCACAAAACGTACCTGAATAAAATATAGTACATACTTTTGCAAACATTTTAATGCAGTACTTTTGCGTATTGCGCAATGTATATCAAAGTATACCTTAATAAAATATACGTCATTTTCTAATCTTGTTATTGTAGTCCTTTTGCACATATAAATAACAGTTACAATATTTTTAATAATAAGATTTAAGTTTTAAAGCAACTTTTTAAAAATAATAACGAATATTTTTTTTTATATAACAAGAGAGTCTTCTGTTGTTTTATTAAAGGTTTAAAATGCACTGGTAAAACATAATTATACTTTTTACTGGAACATGTAAAATCTTTAGTCAAAATGTTAAGCATGTTTTCAAAATGGATTGTAGAAATATATCAACGGTTAAAATTAAGTAAGCGTTCAAAAAATCCAATGT
This sequence comes from Magallana ariakensis, assembly GCA_020458035.1. Classification (NCBI taxonomy): domain Eukaryota; kingdom Metazoa; phylum Mollusca; class Bivalvia; order Ostreida; family Ostreidae; genus Magallana; species Magallana ariakensis. The sequence goes on along the minus strand of CM035812.1, from coordinate 48,020,929 downwards.
CGAGACTACAAAAGAGAAGAATTTGATCATTTTAAAATTTACTTCCGCGTAATAATGAAGTCTCCCATAAAACCTATTTGCCCATCCACTTACTGTTGATTTTATTCTTAAATGTAGGGTAATAAGGTATGAAAAGTACACGTTATCCATAAAAACATATGATTTTATCAGTTGCGTGACAACAGGTCACTGGAGAAGGAATTACATTTTATATTTTCACCTTTGCAGATCAACTAATGCATTAAAATAATTTCTATTAAGATGTCCAAAATTGATTTAAAATCAATCAAAACTCTTGGAATATAGGATTTTTGATTAATTAAATAGAGCTTTTTTTGTTCAAAAAGTCCCATACTACCTTAAGCATAATACAATGTGGGGGTCATTAATATCAGTTTTTAGAAAGAGATTAACAAGGATAGGAAAATGTTAACTTGAATAGCTAGTACATGCTATGGATCTTAGTTTTAAATGTTAAGACAGTTTAATAAACCGCAAAACTCAAATTAGAATAAGTATGTCAGTCCTAATAAAGAAGTTCAGGGATGACTTACTAAAACAAAATGATCATTTTCCTTTCGCATAATATTATTTCCCATAAAGCTTATTTGTTGATCAAATTACAATGAATTAATCCTTAAATGTAGAATAAAAAGGAATAAGAAGTACAAGTGCGATACTAAACTTCTCACTACACGTATAAAATAATCAATGTCTTTTTTCTGAGCAGTTACGGAAAATACATACGGAAGAATGTCAACTGACTTTCTATTTTATTTCGTAATGACATTAGCAAGACATATGCATTTTTCCATTTAAGTAAGGACGTTGTGTATATTCAATTGCTAATTTTGTTACTGGCATTGTACAGTAATACATCAAATCACCAACTTGATGAATTCAAGACGCTTCTTTTACAGATTGTTTTTGTTTCTTGATTTTTGACAGTCAGAAGTTCGTTAATATTTCTACTGTACACTATGAAAATCCCTTTTCCGATATTTATGGCAGTACTTTCTTTAAAGGACACAAATGGTAAGTTCTGTTTATCAATATTAAATGAGATAATTATCATTTTTATTACGCGTTGATTCTTATATTTGCTCTATAGTATTGTTTAGGAAGCATTATTGATTAAAACTGCACTTTGTCTCTCTTAATGCATAAAAAAAAAAGAAATCAGACTTTGCTATGTATCTTCATCTAAGGTAACTTATTTACTTCTCATTTTCGGGGGTTGTGGAGGTGGGAGTGCCCGGGGGGGGGGGGGGGGGTCTGCATATTCAAAGCAAACAATAAAATTCCTAAGATTTCTTTCATTGTAGGTCAATGTTCACGTTACTGTGAGTATCTTGATTATTATTTTAAATTAGTAAGTTCCATTAGTTTCCATTAAGGTCAGATGAAACGTTCCTCAATTTTATATATTAACTTTTTTCCAGGGATTTGTTATTGATTCACTACTACTTTGACAATCTTTCCTGCAAAAAAATAGGGTACCTTACCAGGCATTTGAGCGTGATACTATAGTATTCAATTTAATTTCCTGTATAATCTTATTGAATTTACAAATTTATCTCCAATCGTGAAAGAGCACAGAAAAGGGGCATAATCAAATATAATTTTTGAAACCGATTTCGGTTAAAATCAGGATTATATTTATTGGACCTCTTTTTTACGAGAAGATATAAAAAACGATGCTCAAGGAACGTGTCGCCTGACCATAAAAGAAAACTTATGTTGAAAGTACACCAGTGAATATAAATGTATGGTTTTTCTTTTATGCTACAGATGAAAACATTACATTAACTGAATGTGATGGATCAATTCAAGCAGAACGACGTATATTCGTAGATTTCTATAAAATCAACCGTCCATGTAAGTGTATCGTAACTTCGTCATTTGACGGTGAACTGGTTGTATCGCGTTCGGACAAAAAACACAAGTGCAATACAGTTATAGTAGTAAAAGTGAACAATACCGTTATTTCAGACTGTTATGAAACTGGATATGCAAGGTTCAACGTTCAAACCAACGACACCATCATTATTAAAGCGGAATATGTAGCAAACTATTCATCAGGGGGATTTAGCCAGTGTCTAGAGATCTACAGCGAAGGTAAATATATTGATTTGATAAATCATTAGATACAAGTTCAAGCGAAATGATTTTTAAAAACTATATTTCGATGTATAGGGTTTCAAAGAAAAGGTCTACACTATACATATAGCGGGCGAACATTGGACTATCCGACATACATACATCTATACACTGTCGCTGAAATTACAATTTATTCAAAAGTATTAAGTTTCATGATTGAAGTTTTTTGTTAAATAGGAAAATATTTTTGAAAATCTGTTGCTAATCGATGTATGTAAATTCGGTTTATTGTCATTGTCATAAATTTAATATTATTTTTCAGTAAACCACACTGCAAAGTAATACACTTACGTTAATTAGATGTGTGAAAATAATGTCAACATAGTATCATTTTACTTTTATCGTCAAGTTTTATAGCAATTACATATTCTTCAGCTTCTTTTTAAAAAAATAACCTCTATGCATTAAGAATTGAAGTTTATCTTTATTTTCAAACATTTGAATATATTTATTATAAATAATATGTCAGGGCTTATAAATGGATCAGATGGAAATTTTAATGTATCGTGTGAAAATCCACAAGAAACCAAATTAACAACCTCAAAACTCGAACCATTAAGAACATCTCCATACATTATTTCGTCAGTAGGAAATAATGACAATGATGACGTTATCACAACGACTTCACATGTGACCAATAATCCAACTGATTCAACGTTAAAAGAGTCATCTAATATTAATCAAGAGAAACAGATATGTAATAGTGTATTTTTTTATTCTATAAATTTTAAGCATCACTTATTTATTTGTTGTAACGTAAATTGATGTTTCAATTAAACTATTTGATTAATGTGTGCAATTCCTATAATTTTCGATATTTTGATATAGGAAATTAACATATTCGTTATTCTAATATTCCTATTTATCGGGTGAATCAACACAAGTCCCATTGGGTATTTTCATAGCGGTCACCGTTTTGTCAGCAATATTTAACATATTCTTCTTCTTTCGCTTAAAATCGAGGTAAGTATCATTTTATTTTATTATGACTCGTACAAGTATGATTATGCAAAAAAATTAAAAAAAAAATTAATGAAATGAAATTATCATATCACGCTAAGGCGCGGTATTCATTTGTCTGCACGGCCTGATGTGTTATAGGACCCTCGATATCCATAAATAAACATTCAATGTTTAAATAAAGTGTCAAAAACTTACGTAACTTCAATATCAGTATGATAATACAATAAAGTAATTATATTTATTTTTTTAAAAGCATATGACTAATGTGTGCATTCCTGAAAACAAAACTTATATCGCATAGTTTTAAAAATAAGTACAATTGTAATATAATCAGCGCCCTTAAATTAAACTTATATATTAATTATAACATTTTGACAAATCAGGAAACCATTGGGCACTCATAGCAATAACAGGAACACTATGACAAACCAGACAACTGGACACAGGAACCAAACTGGAGCCTACGCGGAACTAAATGTAGGCGTAATGGCTACAGGGGAAACAACAGATACTGAAAACCAGTACGACGCACTCAAGCATCGGGACAACTACCTCACCATGAAAACTATTCGGAATAAAGGGGGAACAAAAACATATGAATGCAAGGATTGCTACATAAACATGAACTATGTTTGAAATATGGCTACTAGGTATAACAACACGATTGATTTAACCGCCATAAAACCACAAATTCCTGATCGCATTGTAGACTTGATTTATGGAGTATATAGAAAAATTGGCTTTCCGTATGTAAACATGCTGGTCGACAATAATGATCGATTATTTGCGTTTTCGTATTCAATTTGTATGGATATTTGATTAAATAACTCAGCCTCTTCCAGTTTTGTATTTAACAGATTTGTATTCATCCAGTTACTTGTATATGTTACAAACGCAATCAAATAATTATGTTTATTTTATTTTTATATATTGGTGTCGTTCAACCACGCTCTCTCTCTCTCTCTCTCTCTCTCTCTATTAGCAAAGCTGCGTTGCATAGAAAAAACGTCTTGTTGAATACATGAAGATGCTTATAAAAGCTTCGCACAAACGCATGCCTACTTATTTAGTTTTATATCATATAACCGACCGCCTTCTGGCAATCCCAAATACACAACACATACGTTTTTCATGACCTTTTTCAATCTGTAGTTTGTCCTATACATGAGCGTTTTAGAAAGTCAATGGCATTCGTTTTTTAATTTTTCATAAAAATGTCCCGTAAAATCAATGTGAAACTTCACTACATTACTGTTCCAGTAACATAAACTATTTTTTTTTAGATTTCATGTGGTTTAAACACTTACATTTTTAATTTATCAATGCAAATTTATTAATTTTCCGGGGAACATCGACTAAAACCAGCAGATTTCAATGATGTTTGATAATAAATGCTATCTGAGCCACCTATTTAGAATTTTGTTTCTTTAGAGATTGTAACATATCAAAAATGGTGTTTGAATACCCAGTAAGCTCTTTATTTTGGGTGACATAATAAAATGGTAGAATATACCTCAAATTTGCTGTTTTGTAACTTTAAAAAAATGCACTGAACACCTTCAATATATATAGGATTTTACATAAGTGTGTTGATGGTCAGACAAATATGAATAAAAATCAACAATGAAACTAGACGACTTTGAACCATTGCTACATGTAACAGGGGAAAATATACTATCGTATGCTTTGTATCATTACATGTTTCACCCCCGTGGAAATGTTATTTCTGACAAATTTCTTGTTTGAAAATGGTCACAGTATATGTGTGTCCACATGAAAAAAAATTATAATATGAATTAACTTTGATAAAAGACAGTGCCATAGCTTCATACTACCTACACAAACCCTGGTTTTGTTAATATATTAATATTTTCAAGTGTCTTTGTCTGTGATACCACTACGAATAGATTTTATAACGTAAAGTCCAATACAATTATCATTGACTCTTTTAATATTTGACAATTGTGGAAAATGTATAAGTAATAAGGAACCATTCTTTGAATATTATGAGGTGATCTATTTGATCGGTCAGGCCTGATAAAATCTATCATAAAGCCCTACGGGTTTAAGGTGGATCTCTACACCAAAGAAGTGTAGGAGATTTTTGTTGCTTGCATGTGTTACTTATACTAGGCATAGTAGTCAACAATAATAGACCTCAAAATACAATACTCTATTTTCTAGAGAATTTTTAAAATATCAATCTGGAACCAGATAATCCCATATCTATCAAATTTCAAACATTTTTGTTTTAAAATTCTTATGAAAGTGAATGTTATTAAGTTTAGAAATGAATAACAAAATATTGACGAATAAAGTTTGTATGATTTGTATTGGAATCCACATAAATATGAAACTAAAATATATATAAAAAAATCTTCGAAGGCAAACTGCTGAACAAGATCCCACAACAATCTGAAAATATAAACAAAATTAGTTGGTTAATGGGATGAAGAAAAAGAAATTGAATGAAATTGAAAAAATAAAGGAAATACTGAATTATTGCAAAAATCTTGGTATTAATGATCCTGTTTAAGAGTTGTCTTTCTTTATTTTACATGGTCTCAAATATCTTTGGGCCATTTTTTTAAATAACAAAAATCACGAAGAAAAATAAAAAAGAATTAAGTTTATGCTAAATATGTAGATGTAAGATAAGTAGTGCTTATGATAATGTTTGAAGCGGAAGATTTATATTTTAGTTATTTAATGTCTATCTTATCTCCCTCGTTAGAAGAGTTCAATGAAACGATGTATAGCTATTTTGTACCACAACATAATGTTATCAATCCGGAACAAAATGGCGTTTCGAACGGATGTCAGACATGTTGTGACGATGTAGCCTTCAACCTTAAATAGACTTGATTTGATCACCTCATAACACCCTACACATGATTCCTTATGTTATTACATGTAGGACAAGGTCAGTCTTGCATAAGGCTTCTAGATAACTAGAAATCTTCAAATGTGAGTCGATGCAAGTGAATGGGATTCATTACGAAAGTTTAATGTGCAAACCGATAAAAGGTTAGCGAAAAAATCAAGGCTAATCTTTAAGCCTGCTACGTAAAACTGGCTGTGGGTTTGCAACGGAAACAATATGAAATATCCAGGAAAAAGCAACAACACGGAAAAAGATTTTGATTCATTCATCGTATGAAGTACCACACAAGTGCACAACGTGGCGGTCACTAAGTATCAGGTTTCGCGTGTCAGTCATCTTGTACAGATGATCTAGAGCACGGCAAAACAGAGAAACCATAAGAATAAACAAAGAATTTGAGTTTAAATAAAAAAAAAATGCATGGATTTAAGTTAAGGTTTGCGGTTACAGGGAGATAACTGACAGATTTTCGTTGTGACGTAACACCAACTACCCTTTATTTTAGCTAAGACGTCAAAATGTATATGACGTCATTATTAATTTCAGGGTTTTTTTAATTCGCGAGGTTTTTTAGTTTCAATGAAAAAATAACAGGACACAAGCATTTTATCAATTCCCACAAAAAAGAAGTCTGCATCATATGGTACCGAATAGTGTTTAGGAAACATCAGATTACACATATTTTAAGATACGTTTTTCCTGAAATCGGTGGACTTGGACAGGTTTCAAATGAGATGTTTTCGTTTACATAATAGCAGTCCAAAATAAAGACTTTTGTTGCATTTTATTCTATTTTTAGATAGTTCATTAGATATTTATAAAAATGATTCATAATATAAATAGGGACATTATTTTCGAACATTTTAAGCATAAAAAACCCCCATAGTAGTCACATACAAAATTTACAAACTTTCACGAAATTGTTAACATTTCATTAACATGAAAATTGGAAATCATGATCTTTGACCTTTTGTAGTTATTAAACGGGACGGGCAAAATCATTTAAATTTTATGAGAAAAACTCGATGTAATTGCTGAGCACAAAATAAAAAAAGCAGCAGTGATAAGATTGGTTATTTGAAAGGTCAACGTGGGGCCTTTAAGGTGATTCACAGGGCGAAAAACAATCTTTAAGCAAGTCCTTAAAGGTGACTTAAAGGTGGCGCAAAGGTGGCTTAAAGGATATACAATCTTTAAGCCACCTTTAAGTCACCTTTAAGCTGAGCTTATAGGTCCTTAATGTCCAAACTTCTTTAAGTCACCTTTAAGCCATCTTTAAGCCACCTTTAAGCATCTTTAAGTTGCATTTACGCTCCCTTTAAGTTGTCTTTACACCATCTTTAAGTTGCCTTTAAGTCAGGTTTGATCAAGCTGAACAGATTCATCTTGAGAACATATATTAAATGCAAAAGCTATTTTATAGGGATGGGAGAGGGTGATCCGAGTGATGATAAAATTTCCAAGGAAGGTGGGGGGTGTTCCAGGCGGTTTTAATTGTCGCTCCATTAAACACAGATCGCTATCATCAACACCGCTCCAATGGACACAGATTGCCGTTATAAAATTCTTTATAATTTTTTTTGGTTTCTAAATTATTGTAGGGGTGAGCGCAGTCTCTGTATCTAAATATTCGCATGAAATTATATTAAAATATGTTTGTTTCCTATTATAAATTAATCGGTGAAATCCCCCCCCTCTCTCTCTCTCTCTCTCTCTCTCTCTCTCTCTCTCTCTCTCTCTCTCTCTCTCTCTCTTTTAGTTCATCCGGTTATAAAACAAGATAAAAAAAAAAATGAACCAACAATGCATGATTTAATTTAATCGGTTTAAGATATGTATTTTTTTTTTAATTTTAATAATTTCTAGGTCTATCTCTAGATATGCTAGATACATGTTAAAGATAAAAAGACTCTCAACTGCCTTGGTTATATCGGGCGGGATATTACCGCTTTGTTTGTCTAGACATAGTTTTGTTCGTTTGTGTATATCTAATTAGAGTCTATTGTTTGTCCAAGTTAAGAAAACCCCTGGAACTAACACAGAATATACAAGATATACACAACAGGTGTGTCGTGTGCCCAGGTGCACGTCAGGGTTTCTAAAGGCGTTGAAATCTTAGTATATACGTGTATACGATAAGTCTAGGGAATGAAAGTTTATTCATTTTCAAAGTATTATTTCCTAACTATGGGTTTTAAAAATGTTACGTCTACAAATTAAAGACACATGTATGTAAGAGTAAAATCTAGAGACTAATTAATTACTGTACCGGTAATCATAAATAGGGGTTGATTATTTAAATATATGTATTAGGGTAAATATGTCACATACCCGGCCTCGTACATCATACAATTTTATGTACAAGTATATGCATACTTCATTTGCAATTGCCACATGCAGTAAATACGTCACCGGTAATTGGTAATATTGTTTGTAATAGAATTGATAGTTTAAAAATCATGTATACAATTAAACATTTAAACATATATCATTTCATTTGTTATTCTAGATCTGTTGTAAATGTATAATAATCAATATTATTAAAATTATACATACTGGAACGGCGCCGTGATGAAATTGCGTAGAACTAATACCCTAGCTAATAGTTTCAATGCATTTAATAAAAGAAATAGTTTCATCTTCTTCCTTGCATTTCATTTAGCTATGAATTAGATTAACATAGCCTATATCTACTTGGTTTAAATTTATTAATTAAGTACTAGTAAGCCTAACGGTTTCCATTTAGGTATAATTTATTTTTTTCACTGAAGACCAAGTTTCGTATTTCGTTCTAAATACATGCATGCATGTAATTTATAAATTAGATATAATTGATTGTTACAAACTGAATGGAAGTCAAAATCTTTTCAAGTAAAAAATACACACTCAATTCATTGATTCAATAGCCACTAATTTATAGGATATAAAAACCCCCTAAAATATATAAGTTGCCGTGGCGCAGAGGGAGTGAGGTGATGCTGGTAATCGAAGGGTCCCGGGTTCAATCCTCGTCTTGGGCGATTGAATTTTTTTTTTCATTTTATTTTCTAGAACAAAAACCGTTTTTAATACCTTTTCTATCATAAAGTTAATACATTTTGTTGGTAAATTAAGCACAATATTGAATTAAAAGATTTTTTAATGACTTAAAGGTGGCTTAAAGGTGGCTTAAAGGTAGCTTAAAGGTGGCTTAAAGAAGTTTGGACATTAAGGACCTATAAGTTGTCCTTAAAGGTAGCTTAAAGGTGGCTTAAAGATAGTCTTTAAGCTGCTTTTAAGCCATCTTTACGCTTTCTTTAAGCCACCTTTAAGCAACACTTATAGCTTAAAGGTGGCTTAAATATCGTCTTTAAGCTACCTTTAAGCACCTTTAAGTTATCTTTAAGGAGAACTTAAAGATGGTCATTCATCCTGTGATTGATCCCGCTCAAGATATAGTTGCATCTTGTACAGCGGATCGCAGAAAGACTTGTTATCTATAGAACTTTGATTTTGAAAGTGTATGTAACACTCTTTCGGTATGTAAGACTCTTGAGAGAGAGAGAGAGAGAGAGAGAGAGAGAGAGAGAGAGAGAGAGAGAGAGAGAGAGAGAGAGAGAGAGTTCGGCATTTATTGAAAGGCTTTTATCAGATTCGATAGATGCATAACATATATAAGGAAAATGAGTTTTTAAGATCATGTCAGTATGACTTTCGTATGGAATGGTTTAACCAAAAGGAGCATGTTGCATTTATGAATAATCTCAAATAAAACGTACCTATTTTTACAAGGTAAACACTTTTGATCTTTTAATGTTAACGTCCTCTCATCTTCCTGGTTCATAATTCAGAAAAATGCATCGACTGGGTCTTCTTTACGTATTTCTATATGGTTTATTCGTGAATGTCAAAGGTAAGATTTAATTATAACGGTTTTTTGAATAAATCATAAATGTTTTTTTTATATTTTTTTAATTACTTCATACTTGATATTAACGGTTTTTTGTCCATATATTATTCTAAAATAAAGAGTATGAATACTTCCGGGTGTGTGTTAAGGTAAGTATTTATTGAACGAAAGGAGTAATTATTTTCAATCTGCTATTTTTTCATAAAATGAAATAAAATCTAGCCACAAAATATAAGAGTACGATTCTGCTTTACTTCAAGAAAATTTAAATGACTGAGATTGCTTACAGTCATCCAAAGCATTCAACATAAAAAAATACATATTAAATCAAGATTAATTGAAAAATAAAACTAATTATTTTACTTTGATTGGGTACACTATGGGTTTGATTGTAGATCTGATTACAAAGGATCCCTTAATATTTAAATCCTCATTAAAGTATTATCTCTTTACTTCTTTACCGTCACCAAAATTTCAATTCCCTCAACTCAGTCCTCAACTCAAATCCTAATATAAGAAAAGTGCTTTGATTTGAGGTCAAAACTCAGATTTGAGGCCGAGTATTGACTTGAGGAAAGTGAGTGACGGCAGGGCCTGTAAAATTTACATTAATTTTCAATTATTAAACAGTTTAGATTTAACGACGTTTATAAGTTACTTTCCTAAGTATAATTATGCGAACCCCGCTAGTGCCTCTGCAGCTTACGCCATTTGATACTTGAATATTGTTCGTGATGAAGGACAGACTATGACTTGTCGCACGGAAAAAAGGAATCAACTGATGCCGTTGAACACGCTGTTGACAGTTCAATCAACAATTTATTTTATCAAACAACGAAATTTGTTTCGTATTTTAAATTTCGAGAAAGACACTGAAAATGATAATATTTCCCCCATCTGTTATGGAACGTTCATTAATTGTTTCATTTAATTTTAGATGCAATTGTAAGTATTGCATCAAAAAATAACCAAACTTCTTTTTTGTTTTATTAGTAACTTTCAAGTGAAAACGAAAACATTGTTCTAATCAACGCGCGACAAGCTTAAATATATGAAAGGCTAATTCAATTTCTATTTACATAATATTTGTTTTAAGTATGCTAATGGAACACGGGCTAAATAGTTGAGTAATAAGTAAAAGAAAGCCAGTTTTATATGCATGCATTCAACAGTACAATTTCTCGTTGGCTTAAGGTTAACATCGAAAGCTTTACTTATTTTTCATATGCTACATTCAAGGCTGATACTTGTATGCAATGTATTTATGCAAAGATAGGCTTAACTTTGATCCCATGTAGGGTAGTTGGGTACCTTATATCTTCTAGTGTACAGTATTTCAAATAGAATAAACTTAAAATATCAACTGTTTAATCATAAAAACATTATAGTGTAAGGTTTCTCAAGTCAAGCTAAACTATATTTATACAATCATGTGACTTTTGTTATTAAAGTATTTCCCTATATTTCCGTTTGTTATTTGCATGCGTATAGTATACAGATAAACTTGTTGACAATTTGATAGATAATAACTTCTATAATGAATTGGTTCTAAATGAATATTAAAAAAAATATATTGCATACTGGCTTTACAAAACTATTTTCTGAAGACATTTTCATTCTAAATGAGATAAAATGATAAAAATAGAGTTGTATAAGGAAATTTAGAATCTGCCAAAAAAATATTAAAGAAAGGATTTTTAGTTTGGTTTGATTCGTATTTTTTATTGTTGTTTTCTTTATTGGTATTGTTTTAATGTTCAATGCATGGTTAATATTTGCCTATTTTATCTCCATTCTTAGTAATATACATGTATCATAAGAAGTGATGTATAATACATAATACATGTATACTTTTTTTTTATTTGACAGGACAATGCCCCGATACTGGTAAATAAGTTTACGTTATTTTTACATTGTTTGAATCTAGTTGTATGTACTAAACATGGTACATCTATTTTTTGTATGTCAGGCACTTACAGTCAGTTTTATAATATGAGAAGAAAATGAGTATATGCGAAATATATAACTCAAATGTATAGCAAAGTAAAACGTCTTCTGTCTTACACTGTGCGTTATAACGCCCAAATGTATACAAACATCGTTTGCTATTTCATCATGTTTGCCATTGGACTGGAAATCATATAACCTTGGTGGAATGTCACAATCTCAAACTCGTAGATAATGAATGATTTTATTTTCGTAACTCTAGCTGGCAGCACGCAAGTAACAAGCTGTGATGGGATGGAAAAGATTGGTTCATTCATTGAAATAGACTTCAATAAAATCAACAGCCCGTGTACGTGTATTGTGACAATGCAGTTTGATGGAGTTCTGCTCGGGACAACAAGGAAAGCACCAACATGGTGCCCTAACCCAGTAACAGTAAACACAACCCTTGTTTTGGACTGCAATGGTGCATCCGACACAGCCGACGTAAAAATTAACGACACACTTGTAGTAAAAGCAGAATACCAACAAGGGCACACTTCGGGGGAGTTTTATCAATGTCTGGTACTCAGAGAAAGTGGTAAATATATTTTAATTATTGTTATCTACTGAAATGCACATGTACAGTGACATCTCTCATTTTTCAATGTTGACGTTAAATGTTAATCAAATACATTTTCTTCTCTTGAAATACTTATGATCAGTGGCGATACCATATTTGTAGGTTTAAAGCTATACACGCTATAATTTGCGTCAATTTTGAATGACGGGGAAAATGCATGCATTTGATTATATTTACTAAAGTTAACTTTGTGCTGTTAATTATAATGCTCAATTCGACCACATATAGACATGTACTTCCCTTGAGCAATGACGTACATATAGGCTTATGTGTTTTCACCCTATGTAAGGGTTTTTCTCAGTTCGTGCGAGTGTTACCCTATTTAAACATTCAAAAGTAATGGTACTGTGAATGACAAAGGTATTAAACTCATAATACATGTATATATTTTAAATCAACAAATGTTAAACATTTAACAAAAAGAGACGGGTAACTATGTAATTAGGCAAAGGTGTCTGGAAAAGTGACAGAATAACATAACTGTGTTATTCAGTCATCTTTTAGCTACATTTTAATTGACAGAATGCCACTGTTTTATCCTGTGCTTTTCCTTCGGTTTTAATCAGTGGTTACAATACAAAAACTTACATAAAACCCAGAAAAGGACTGAAACGCTTTGATGTTTGATGAACATTTACTTTAAGATATTATAAGTATCTAATATTAAGCACACTTTTTTAACAAAATCCTGCAAAAATATTATTTTAATGAAGGTAGTCTTGTTATATATGCAAGTACATGTTTAGATTACATCGATATGAAATAATCACACGAGTTTCTAAATATATTTTCCATTTCTTTATTATTTTGATTTGATGGTGTAAAAATTAATTTGCACGATAACTTTGTAGTCATATTTAATAAACAATCTCGCTGGTTCGTTAATAATTTTCTGGTCAAAAAGACATGAAAATTTATTCATTTATTATTAGAATGTAATGACAGATTCCTTTTTGTGGGATATTTAGGCGGAGGTGGCGGAAAGTTAAGTGTTGCTTGCGGAAAACAACAGGCAATTACATTAACTACAGTGACAAGTACTAGGCTATCTGAAATAGGATCTTCACCTGAAGTTTCCTCGTTAAAAGCAACATCTACAACAAACGATCAGTATATTTATTCTTTTACGACCCAGTCTACTACATGGGTGTCTGAAATAGAAACTTCTGAAGTTTCCTCTATAAAATCAACGTCTACAAGAAACGAAATGGAAACTTACACTATCGCGACTGTAATCACTGAACGGCATCCAGAAATTGAATCTTCATCTGCAGTTTCCTTGATAAAATCAACATCTACGAGATACGAAAGGGATACACATTCTGTCACAAGTCCAACTACTTTATTAGTTGCTCCGGATTCTTTGCTAAAGAACACATGTGGTGAGGCATATAAGATATTTAACTATGATTGGTATCGACACGCGCGGATCAAGGATTTCTTTTAAAGGTGGAAGGGTCCAAGGAATAATTCAAGTTGCAGGTGAAAAGCAGAATAATGACCCCCGTAGAATAATAATCGGAGGTCATTTTTTTTACGCTGAGTAATGACCCCTTGGACCCCTTAGTCATTATTCTACGTAGAAAAATGACCCTTTTGCCTGAAAATAATCGTCATTTTTATACAAATGAGCTCTTACTACGTGAAGAAAAACGACCCCTTTAAAAGTTTTTCAGTATCTTTATTGTTTTATTTATGTACAAAAAAGTCTCTACAATATATTATTATACAATTTTTATTGCATTAAACAAAAAGTAACAAAAATTATAATTTATATACAACTAATGTTACAAATGAGGTAAAAAGTATAATTTAGAAGGAAAACATTCTTTCGTAAAAACGGGATACATGTACTTACTGTGGCTTCTATAGATACTGACAAAATGTTCCGAAGTATAATTTTAATCAAAACTAGTAAGATGCATCTTTTATTTTCAAGAGAACCGGTATAATTTGAAAAGTTGATGTTTTCCCCCAAAAAAGATTTTTTTGTCATTTTCAAGTCGAACACATGCAAAAAGCGATATCTTAAAGTAATATAGAAGATTAGGCTTGTATGCAGAACCCGTAAGTAAGAGGGTTTGACGGTCGTGGCCATTTTTAGACTATATAAATCTCCTCTGAAGAAAAGCTCAGTATATAGATATAGGAAACTGATCAAGTTTATAGCTAAAATTTTGGATTTTTTTTTCTTTATTAATGCTAGTATGTTAAAATAAATATTTTAGGTTAAAGTTTAAGGCAGATCTGATGTTTAATTTGTTGACCACCTAGCCTCCCTAAGAACTCTGTGTTAAACAAACTATTACTTCAGTCTGTTCCTATTGGGTGATCACAGATGCTCTGTATTTTTTTTTTTACAAATAATTGCAATTGGAGCTTTCTATAATGTGAAATTCATGTGAACGCTATTCGTTTTACTTTATCGAAAATGTTTAAATATTTTGTGTTTTAATATATTCGATAAATCTATAAAGTCAGGTACACTTTACGCAATTGCTCTAAAAACTATAGCTCCATTCATGATCAGTAAATACAACATTAAGCAAATGTTTAGAGTATCGATACATATCTAATACGTGGTTGAAAACAAAATTAACGTTAAAGTAACTTTTCTCCAGAAATGTGTTTTTCACAAACATATAGGACATTATTCTTCAGTTGACAGTTTTATGATATATGGGGTAGCCCATATCTATTCTTGTTTTTGGCGGGGGTTAATTTTCTACGGGGGGTCACTTTCCTTCATGTTGAACGTGAAGAAAAATGACCCCTATATATTTTTTGTAAAAAAAATCCAATTATTCTACAGCTGGGGGTCATTATTCTACGTCGAAAAATGATCCCCGGTCTTTATTCTACGGGGGTCATTCTTCTTTACACCGGGAAAGGGCGGGTACGGTGGGCCCTGAATCACTCCCGTTTAGCACCTTTAGATCTGCACGTAGTCGATATTCATAATTATTTTTAAAGTTTGTCTTTTCTGTATATATTAATGACAATGTTAAAAATTTGTGAAGTTAAAGGATAATTAAACATTTTCGGATTATAAAAAGATTTTCTATGCATACGTTTACCTGATTTTTTTTTCAGGTCTACCTTTTCCATTTCTGATAGCCATTCTTGCTGTGATATCGTCTGTTTCAGTTATTTTTAATATATGCTTTATCATTAAAATATATGTAAGGTACGTAAAATACTTTGAATTTTAAGTTTTCCTCGTGAGCACAATTTATCAACATTTAATATGAAAATGCATGCTAAAAACCATTTTATAATACGTTTCTTTTACAAAGTATACTGAATATACATTTATTTATCTCTGAAAAAGTCATAAGGTGCAATTTGTTTTTGTTTTTATCAGAAAAGCAAAGACAAACCCATTGAAAAACGGAAAAGTAACAACCCAATCTCAAAAGGAAACGTACATGGAAATTAATGAAAGAGATACAACTCGTCAAGAGAACCATTATGACTCGCTATCATATCCAAATAACTACATAAATATCAGTGCATTATGAATAGTTTGATTCTTTTTGATTACACGTATTTGCATTATCGGCGATTTTTTTTACTATGATTAACATCATTTTCTGTCCTAATTTAGTAAAGGGAATTACCTATCTTCCCTCTGTTGTTAAAAAAATGATTATAATAAAATAAGGTCAGGTAGAGAACTTGATATCTTAGCCAAACTCAATCATATATCATCAGAGACCATATGCATTTACCAAAAAACATATTTGAACCTCCCTTAATCGGTCCCATTCTCTGTGATATCAGAGGGAAATTTAGCATGGACTATATTAAGATGAAAAATTCATTACCATCTGCATTCAGTGTGCATTTTGCTACGGAAAATGCAAAGTCACCATGTCGTAGATTTCATATATGTCCTCGTGTTCTTGTTACTATATCTAGATGTCATGATATCAAAGTTATTGATCATTTCACGAATGCGTAAGCATCAGCATCATACATTTTGAATACAAAATGACAAATTGATAGACCTTAAAGTTACAAACACTTCAGCATTCCTTAATTTTGTAAAAAGAAAAGTGTAATCAACCTTTTAAAAAAGGGTCGAATTAATCCGGCTAATACAGTATCAGTTCGTTTTTTGTAACTTGTAGCATTGCAATGTATTTGTAGGACATATATAGGAAAAGATATATACTCTCTCCAAGGATATCATCGATCCACATTTTGCTTAATTACTCGATATTTATAAATACATGTACCTCAGGGTTCAAAATTCAAAACTTTCCAAAATTTCTCCTCTGAAACGCTCCTCTAGCTTATCAGGTTTCAACACATGGCTAAAATAAAGAAGTCTACGGGGATTTTGCATTGCAACAGACCCGGATGATAACGTTGAACAATTGTGCGATATTCCGAGTGACTTCTGAATGAAGAAAAAATTTTCAACATTCCCTATTATAAATCTCCTTAAAAATATGTTTTCGTACCTGTGAATTTTTAAGACTGAAAAATGATAATGTGTGCATGAAGATATATCTTGAATATTTTCCCTTTTATCAATTTCAATTGCACGTCTTTCACAGGTATGTGTATTTTTATTTAAAATCGTCCAAATATGCTGCAAAAATATCTTTGGACAGACTTTAGTCACAAATGTTGCGAACTAATGGGTGTATATTTTTTTTGTCTTTATAGTAGTATATTAATACATGTATTTTTCTTGAGTTATAGGCAAGTGTCTTCATCGTACCTTTATGTTGTGGCTGTGTATCTTTTCCGTTCGTCGATCTTTTATTCTTAATTCATTCACAACAGTTTGCTTGCTAAAAGTGCAGTATTGAAGTCATATTTATAATTATACCTGTATTTGAGATATGAAATGTCTACATTTCAACGTGTGCAGATTCATGTATCATGATGAAAAAATTAATGTTTTCAATTTCCAGTTCGTCGTTTGCATCACATGTATATTATATATATTTTTAATTTTTCGACAGAAATATGATTTTTATAATGCTTCTTCTTGGCCAAGGTTGAGAAAATATATGAAAGGAATGGACATTTTATCCTTTTTATATTAATATTTGCTATCGTTCTAGGGGAATGAACCAATGCATATTTTGTACAATAAACCAATATAATAACATCTACTGTAGTTTAGATCGTATTTAAAAACACGGAACAATGAAAATATCAAGAATTATCGACTCCTTATTTAAATTTACCGCCGCACTGAAATTTAGCTCTAAAATGTGGCTGGCGGTACAACATTCATTCCAAATAGCATCAGTATCAGATTATGATATTTGCTCTAAACTGACAGGTTCTGGAAAATATTGAACAGTATCGATTTGAGGCCACTCTTTTGCCTTTGAATTTCCGCTAAAATACCAACCAATGACAAACAGAGCGTATCTGTTGACTTGACAAATGCATACATGTATATGCACATGTCATAATCTTAAAGCGGAAGGTTTGTCAAGGTCTGTCGCAGCTTTCCGGAAAAAAGAAAATACCTCGAATGTATTACAGCGTCCATGACCCCCCTCCCCCTTATTTTCATAAAACTTTATATAAATACAACACATTTTACGATTTGTTGAGATGTGAGTTATATTTTATTGAAGTCAATAATATACTCTAAAACATACCACAGGAGCGACATACAAGGTTATCTAGCCGATACTTATTTAAATGGGAAGCAACTCCATATTGTATCAAATTCTAAATAACATCTGTATTATTAATACATTCGATTTTTCCGAGCTCTGCCAGAAAGACCCGAATAGCTGCGATTGCGGGGGTAATATAGAACGCTAGTTACCTAATTAACGTCATGGCGAACAATATAGAACGAGTTTTCATTATGCATGGCAGACATATACGATGGATCGGACATCTTTGGTCAATGGTCAATACAAAAACGTTACTAAATAAAATTAAACAATTTGATGCAATTTTAGTTTTGATGAAAATAACTTAGCAGTATGGGGTGCCAAGGGGTTGAATAACTACGGAAAAGTGTAGGGAGAGTTACCCATCGGGCATTTACTTTGGATCTGGCAACTTTGGTTTAAAATATGCAAATAAACATGCAGTCACCAGGTTGTATAAATCATACATTTTTATACCATGACAGATTGGTAGTAAACCGTATACATTAACTTGTAAACAATGAACTGAGTGTGGTCTGCGTCTAAAGAATCTGATATGAATTCCTGATATATTACTGATATATGTATAAAACGGGGAGGTTGAGAAGGAGAATTTGACCCCCCTCCCCAATATTTTTTTTTCAAAACAGTCTTTCATCTTAAATTCTTATGCAGTGATAAAATGTATAGGAAATTTTACCTAAAGAACATTTAGAGACACGATGCACTAAATACCCACTCCATTGGTTTAGAATAAACTTAAAACTTTGTTATTTTTTTCCAGTCCGCTGCAAAAAAAAAAAAAAGAATTAAGGCCACGTACTTCTATTATCATCCATTTCAATTTAGTTTTTTCATCCCTGCCCGCTCCTCTATGTATCCAGCCATGCAGTTGGTTTTTTATTACAATTTTAAAGAATAGGTTAAGAAAGCAATTACGAAATTGTTCGGACTCTGTATATATCAACATATTAAACATTGTATTATATTAATGTGTCAAGTATTAATTCCCTGCTTATGCGGGTTATCATCATTCTAATATTCAAATAAATTAAGATTGTATAGAATCTTCTTTCGTTCAGTCCTGTGCGACATTGTACCAAAGACCGGACATAAAGACAAATCTATCAAGGATATCAAGTTTGCTGCTTTTGAGATTCAATTGTCGTGCTTGATGCTTCAGCGCAGAAAAAAAATCCCAACTACCGATTCCTGTTATGTAATAGTTAGATCATTCGCTCCCTCCACCCCTTCTTAATCGCGTAAATGTTACTTAATATGATCTAACTTACTTAGAACATAACCCACTTTTTCATTGGTTTATCAAAAGTTCTGCACCAATAAAATATTATCTCTCTTTTGTTTTACGGCTCTCTAAGCTGTCAATCGAAATCTGACGTCGCTGTGAGCTTTAAGGAATTCTTAACCATAAAAAACATCACTTAATAGAATATTTAGCGACTGCTGATTGGATGAAAAAGTGGGTTATTTCTAACAATCAAAAAGAAGGGCAGAGGACGTGTACTTCAAAGCCTATACATTATGTCATCCATACTTAAAGATCTAGCAATATCAAACAAGAAATATCCACGGCTAAAAACCGATAACTCTAATACCTGTAATTGAAATTTCGCTATGTCCTGTTAGTAGATCGTAAGTTAGTGCGTGTTTATGCTTTGTTTTCCTTTTTACACACACATAGGCCAGTACAAATGTATCTGATGAACAATCAAACACTAAAACCCGGATGTATTTATTTCCGGATTTCATACATATCTAATTTTATTTAATTTTTCTGTCTTTTTTCACAAAACATACTAGCAACATTTCTAGAACTACTTTAGACATTCTACCACATGCAAATGCGTTAAATTAGTTTATTTATTTCTATTTACTTTAGGGTACAACTTTATGTACCATAGATGAATGCCCAAGGGATCCCGGGGATCGCCTTATGCTATCTCTATCATTTAAATTGACTAAAAACAAGTTATACCACACTCTTATCAATGGGCGTCATACATGTAGCATAGAGGTAACGGCTGATTGTCCTAAGTTTGTTGTCAGATGGAGATACACGTACAAACACACTGAAGAATCAATTAAGATGCCGCGCGGTAACTGGTAAATGTGTTTTAACCTGTACTTCATATAAAATATTGCTCTTCTTGAAAACAGTGATTGATTTATCTCCCTCCAATTAAATCGTTCCACAATTAATAGGCAAAATGCTATCAAATAAAAATAAATACTGTAACTATAATGTAAAGTGGGTTTACTCTAAAAGCCACCTCTTACTCCAGGAAACTCCACTATAGATTAGACGTTCCCTCCGTGGATAAACCTTGCACTAGTATTTACAAGAAATTTCTTGTTTTTTATTATCCAGAGTGGTGGTTTCACTATCTTTTTAGTCCATCAGTTTGCACAGAAACAGCATTTTCAAGGAAGTTTTTATAAAGAAATATAAAATATAGAATCCAAGTAACTTTTATCTATTATTATCAGCAGCTTCTCGAAGGATTTTGTTTTCTTACACTATCTCATGCAGTTTATCAATTTACACACAAAGAACAACAGATAACAGTTCATGGAGATTTGTGTTATTTTTAAAATAAAATACAAATAACAATAAGCCGCTCATTTACCTATTTAAATCTTAAAAACATCGCAAGTGTGTTGATTTGATCCTACATTTTAGCGCCCTTTCTGATTAAAAGAGAGTCTCAAATTGTGTAATTCACGAAGTGGCTTGCCACAAGAGTGACATCATTTCGAGTTTTTTTTTACTAGATTACAATGGAATTGAATACAAACCTTTTGTCTGAATCTTCGCTTCTTTTTTGGTTATCATAAGTTGTATTATTTTTTCTTTTAACTTTTTTTGTTCCTTTGTTCCTAGAGAAATAAAAGAATTCGATGCTACATGTAACAGAAAATGGCGTTGAGTATTAGAAATCGACATAAAACACAATATAAATAATTCCACTGCATCATTTTTTTTTTAGTTTCCACGGTAACCAATGTTTCCAATGATATAGTATACAGTAATGAGTGTTCGCTTATAGAATCAAGTATACTGCAATAGATTTGATTACAGTTTACCACCTGTTACAAAGAATTATAAAGTTTATAAGGCAGATATGGGTAACCTACATTTAATTTGAAAAGCAATAGAAAACTATAGATTAACAGATAAGATTGCAGAAGCTTTAATATTCAATTAATCAGTACTTTAGTGGTTGCTAATTATAAATTTCTATAATTTTAATTGTTTTTTTGTATAAATTTTCTCAACACAAACAAAAAGGTGATTTTAATCAGCCGACCAAGAACATTAATGTTTTTTTGTTAAATGACAGTATTCAACTTTGCAGTTTACTTTTTAAAGTTGTTTTAAAATATGCTTCAAATGGAATAATATCGCATCAGAAAATATAATGTACCAAATGATGTGATTTAAAAAAATACAATCAGTTGGCTTTGTAAATACATTAAGACCTATTTAATGTTTTATGCAAGAACATGTGTATTGTGGTTGTGTACAATTTATAGTTCATATAATAATAGTTAAGTTTAATGCAGTATTGACACAGGTTAAGATAAAACTATAACTGCGATTTTATGCAGCGCAAACACAACTTTATAAAATCATTTGAAGAAGTTTTGATGTAATCTGTTTAAAGATTATTACTCATTTGGACGGCCCAGAGATTATATGTATTTTAACTCAGTTTTCATATCCTTAATATTTGGCTTTATGAAAAGCAGTCCCAAATATCTAAAACAACATGAAACTATTTTTTAAGCTTGTGCGTCGAGTTTTTTTTCCTAGTTAGTTTTTTAGAACTCGAGTAAAATGAGAAATATTTTCTGCTCGTTTCTGGCATCTGCCTTCCTTGTCATATATAAGCTGTCGGATGGAAGATACACTAAAGAATCAATTAAGTAAATGGTCTTTGGCAAATGTGATTTTAACCGTTCTAAATATATGATAAGCATTTTTAACAAAACAGCCAATCTTTTTTTATCTACGTCAAGTCGAGCCGTTACTCATCAAGAGGCAAAATATATCTTGAGGGGACAAAAATACTGCATTAATTATTAGCGTGAAATAGTTCATCCAATAGCCAGCTCTAACTCCGGAAGTTCTATTTTAGATTACAAGTTTTCTCCTTGGATAAATCCCACAAAAGTCTAACAGGAGATGTTCTGCTCTTTATTATCGGAAGAAGACGTTTTACCATCTTTATAGTTTATCAGTTTGCACAAAGAAGTCTTTTCAAGGAAGTTTTTATTTAAAATATATATATATAAATAACCAAAGTGAATTTTATCTAACTTTATCATCGGCTTCTCGATTTTGTTTTCATAATCGAATGTAGTCCATCAATGTACAATTATAAAAACATACATGTTAGATAAGGAGTTCATAATATTTCAAGGTTTCTGCTATTTAAATGAAACACAAACTACGATTAGCCAATCATCTACCTTTTAATAAATTATTTTTAAAAAAATAATGCGTGTTAATTTGATCAAAAATTATAACGCTCTTTGAGATTCTAAGATATTGAAAACTATAAATTAGCAGGTTATATTGCTAAAGCTATCAACATGACTTTTGCATCGATAAATAATTTTAATAAAGCTAATTATAAATTTCTCAGTTATATTTTCTATGATTTCGATTTATTGTTTTCGTGTACGTTTTCTTAACACAAAGGAATAAGTAATACATGTTTAAGTATGCAGATCAAGAGCTTATTGTTTTTGTTTAATGACAATATTTAATATTGACGGTCATTTACTTTTTAAAGGTGTTTTAAAATATGATTAAAATGCTGTACTCTCGCATCAAAGAATATAATTATGTGGATTACTGGAATACAAACCGATGGATTGGTAGACGTTAAATGTCAACAAAATTGTATGCAAGTTATTGTGTTTGTGTACACATGATAAGACTGATAATAATATAACAGTTAAGTTTAATGCAGTATGGACATATATGAATAGAAGACAAGCTTAACTGCAATGTGAAGCATAGAGAACACACCAATTGGAGAGGTTTTAATAGTGCTTTCTTTAAGGCTATCATTTATTGAGGCAGTCAAGTGTTTATCAGTATTTTGACTAGGTTTTCATATCGGATTCATCAAAAAACAATCCTTAATATTAAAAAAAAACTTGACACTATTTTTAACCTTTTATGTACGGGTTATCATTTGTTTTCTTTCTAGTTATTTTTTAAAACTCGGGTAATATGAAGGACATTTTCTGCTCGTTGCTGGCCTCTGTCTTCTTTGTCACATCAAAAGGTTCGTTTTACTGTTCTGTTAAATAACAAAAGTATTGAAATATTGCAGCAGCTACGTTATTTCTAATATACCTTGAATTCTGTTTGAAAAGTTTTCTTATTTTCTACAAACTGCAACCCGCATAATTATAGATCAACTTAAGTCAATTTTATGTATTTGTGTTTTTAAGGGACAATGTGTCTAATCTGTCAATTTGATAATTAGAAGAACACATTTAACTTATCTATATAAAGAATGTACCATATTGTATCATTATATAATGCATTGAGTTGTGTGTAAATGTAGTACAAAAGTGTTATTTTTTAGCATATTTCAGCCGGGTAAAATAAAGCAATCTAAAATCCACTAGATTTACTCAAGCCGGTTTGTTGCACTATATGGGGTTGGGGGGGGGGGGGGGGTGTGGACGAAGTCTCATTATTTCACCGTTTTAATTTTTCGTAATAAAAAATACAGCATCTAATATTCTGAATTCAATGCTAAATTCAAAGCAAGAGTAAACTTTAGAAATGCACCAATCATTGGAAAACACATTCTACGTAAACTTGTACAATGCAAAGGCAACTGCATGCTAATGTGGAACCGCCTGTTACATGCAGTGTTTTTAGCTGGTGATGTCTATTGTTTTGTTAATTTTATTACCGATCAACACTATAAACTGTCGTTTAAATAATCTACAAAAACTAGTAACTGCTTTGTCTTTTCAAATGAACTATTACAATAACTATTACAGGATGAGTGTATGAATACTTTTGCTTCGAACTATATCCAGTATTGATCCGAAAAAAACATAAACAGCGCCATCTTTAAAAAGCCTCGGTTTTAGAACTTTTAATGCTTTGAGTTATCCAAGTATGCGCTTTGACAAAGCATCCAATTCCAATATAGATTGTAGTTTGTTTAATTTGTTGGTATTTTTTTGTTGTTGTTTTGGATGGGTTTTTTGTGGGCCTTGTTTTTTTTTTGGGGGGGGGGGGGTATAAAGCGTTGGGCATTTTTTTAAATGAATATGCAATTTATAGAAAAAATAAATAAAAAGAGTAAGCATTTAAGTGTTAATTTGATATACCAAGTTGATAATGCTCTACTTAGATAAAGAAAATTCTTCTAACACAAGAATGCTTGTCTTTTAAGTCTTATTCATTCGCCTTCAAATGTATGTAAAAATGTTCGGATCCTATCAGCGACATATCAATTATAAAACAAAATATACGTTATGAATGCTTTACGTTCAATTATAGATTTTATTCAAAACAAAAATGCAAAGCAACATATTTTTCTCAAATATGACAAACTTTCATGTATTTTGTCTGAATATGCTAATTAGAGATGGTCATGTTTATAGAGTCGATTTTGTGATTTATTAATATATTAAGTGTTGATACATTGATGCAATTATTTGTATCATTTCTTTTTGGTAGACTCATTTCAATAAAATTTTCTTTGATTAAAGACACATTCAAGAAATTATATTTTAAGCCTTTCTTTTTAGGACAATGTTCTCTGAGTTGTGAGTACAACATATCTGTTCATTTCATTCATTATTCAATTCAACATTAATTGAATATTGAATATATTGAATTCACGATTTAAGTTTTCTTTTTTTTCTATAGCACAAAATACCGGTTCATTAGTATCTAGATGTGATACATCAGTGTATAAAGATCTAGTTATACATATAGACTTCTATAAAATCAACAGTTCATGTTCCTGCACATTGTCCCCGATGTTTACTGGGTACCTTTTTGTGTTGTCGAAGGAATCATCTGCAGAGGATTGCAACACACAAGTCAAAATTAACAATGCTTTTATGTTTAACTGCACAGTTCCAGCAGGATCTAATCATTCGTTAAACGTCGTCCAAAGTAATCAGGTAGTACGTGTACAAGCAGAATACACACAGCCTTCCAAACAGAGAACATTTCATCAATGTCTTGAGTTTCGTCAATACGGTAAAAATTTCTTTCTTTTCCTTTAACAGTCAATGAAGAAGTAGATACTGTTTGAAGATTTAAAGCCTCAGTCATAACTGGCCGTACGTGTTTAGTGATCGTGCGTGTGCTAGGGGTTTTACCAATCGTGGCTCACGTAGCTGATTGTAGCGTTAAACATCGTGTTAAAGTGATTGAGAGTGCAACGTAAAACAAACGGACGTTTGACGTGCCAGTCGGATGTGTCACGTACAATTTTGTATGGACAACTTTAGCGCGAATTAATTATCAAATGATAATTTCGTGGCTAATGTTTTATCTATGAATGCTGTTACATTTTTGTTAACTATATTTTAACTTTACAATATCTTTAAAAAACCTTTGAGTAAAGTTTCGTCATCAATGAAATAAATTGAAAAATTCATATCACATAATTTTGCTCTTACAAATGTTATAATTAAAAGAGTAACACCATGTTTACTTAATTCATTGTAAAAATCAAAGTCTTCATTTTTTTCTGGTATTTTGATTTTGATATCCTTATAACATTTTAAAAGTTTTGGTCATAAGATATGATAATCAATATATTCAAAATGAAGAAAATACTATGTATACAAACAAAAATTATTCTCATGTAAATTACTGGTATCATCCTTATCGGATAGTTTGATTAAAAAATGTGTACCAATTTTTTGCGGTAAGTCCTACTACAATTTCGTCTAGCATGATGTGTTGGAGTTTTGTGCAGATGGTTTTAGTTGAAAATTTCTTTCTGTGCCTAAATATTATTTGTCTTCTGCTCTCTCCGAAAATGTATACAATTTTATCTTAGCTTGCTAGCAAGTCGAGGTGTTTGCGAAATATGTTGTGTTTTCTTTGCATCTACTTTATTATCTTGTTCATTCTCGTCCTTTTTTCTTCTTTGCCTTTCACCTGTTTGTAAAAAAAGATCGTTTTTTTTGTTTGTTTATTGTTTTTAGAGGCGAAATACTTTAAGTTTTGATTTAATTTTAATAAATGGATAAACTGTCAATTCGCTTACCTTTAAAGTTTTTTTTTTCATTATCATTTTTATATACATTACATGTATTACTTCTTTATGGACAAATCCACCTCATCACGAGCAATTTGTGTACTCATGACGTAAGTATGACGTACGTATACTATGCGTTTAATGTATATGGTGATGGTGGGCACCAGCTAACTGCAGGTAATGTACGTCTTATGCAAGGGAAAAGTGAGATCTTCTTGCGTGCAGATTAAATCGTATGATTGATTTATTACGGGGTCCTTGAGTGAAGCGCAACTGTGTGCATGTCCAAGGGTCACCTACCGTGCGTGCTTACAGGAAGCGTACGTCCTTCTAAAATTGTAAGAAACACGTGCGGGTCACGGAAGATTTTCATTTAAATCCGCCCTTAGACGACCCGATGAAGCACAAACGCCAGTTGTGACTGAGCTTAATCAAAATGTTATCTATTTACAAAACAATTTTTTGAAAAGATGAATGAAATAAAATCGAATTAATGATATACATGTTTATCAGCAATTAAGAATTTCCTTACATTTTAGCGTTTTCAACACCTGTCATGTATTTATAATTAAGACCAAGGTGAATACTTTGTTATTTTTAACGATGTACGTTTGATTATTTACAACAGAGAAGGAACCATGTATATGATTTAACAAAGTTATTAAACAAAAGACATCGCGAGAGAAATATTCTTCGTAAACTGTACTACTAAAATATGTTTTTTTCTCTACAGGTGGCAACGGTGGAGATTTAAGTATAACATGCGCAGCTCCTGTACCATCAACAGCATTATCAACATCAACAACGAGATCAACAACAACGACACCTTCGAAAACAACAATATCGACATCAACAACATCATTAACAACAACACCTTTAAAATCAACAATAACAACAACAACCCCGTCAACCCACTCAAGGTTAACTTCTTTTATTGTACCATCGAAAGAAGCAACTGTTACTATTAATATGAATACAGATGTCATCACAAGTTCAAAGGAAACTACTAGTGCTAGTTTTATTTCTTCGACCATGAAAATAACACCAGATGATTCACAGGACGTGATTTGTAAGTGTTGATTTTAAAGATTTATACAATGAGCTTTGGTCGACAAAAAAACCCCCCAGAAATGTTACATTGATTCTATAAATTTTTTATAACATGCTCAAATGAACACATTGATAAAATTTAACTGGCATCTTTAGTTATTACATTTAATATGGAACTCGGCAAATGCATAGTTGTTTATTATCAGTAACCATGACACGTTTGTCATGGTTACTGATAAAACTATTGTTTTTGATTTTGTTGGAGAGAATTTCAAACTTTTCTCATACATTCACCTAGTGAAATCCAGTTTTAGTTGAAAGCGTTTGGTTTTTCCTTTTTAAGACCAATCCAACATTGGATCCACTTTGATTATACATGTTAAGGATGACGTTTACTCATAATGAAAAAAAGAATCCACTGAAGATAATGAAAACCCATCTATTGTATGTTATAGACCTTTAATTGAAGTGTTATTTTTCATTTTCAAAAAAGTAGGTCAATGACCTACTTTTTGAGTTAATGGCCATTGATTATATTTTGAAAAATCAAGAAAAATCCAATAAAATTTCCATCACCATTGAGAATTTCTTAATTGTTAAAATATTAGAAATAATTAAAAACTTTAAAAAATGAAATACAGAATGGTAATGGCACTAAATAGATATAAAGCATTAAAAATTTCAGCAACAATTTTTTAAATATTCCAGTCCGAATTTCCTCTATCAGTTTTCAAATCCATACCCATTACTTTATCCAGTTTTACAAAAATTGAGTGATGCTAACACAAAAATATTTATTGTGTTAAACTACTTATATTGACCTTATTCTGTTGGCATAAAATTTATATGAGGTCAATGATCAAAATTTTGAGATATGGTGTCTTTTAAGCATTTTTTAATATTTATGCAATTCGTGCAATACGATAATTTTAATAAATAAGTGAGGTAAACCTAACAGAAAATATGCAAAATTATAACGACTAAAATATAAAATCTTAACTTTAAATATTAAAGTGCTGCCAAAATTTAGTTCGAATTTCCTCTGTTTGGCTAAAAGTAAATTTTTGTTTGAGCCTAATTCCATAATAAAGTAGAGATATCGAATGTTATGTCAAGAATAATTCATTACATAAATACTTTTTGTGTTTAGAACAAATTTTACTCATGACATTGAACTTCATAACAATCCGAATTTGAGAACTCAAACCCTGAGTAAACAACACCCCTTAAAGCAAGGCAATTTTTTTACGACCACGCAACGCAAACCAATGTCGTACTGTTTGTAGCTCTTTTGATATTGGCGATATAAACAAATTTTAAAATTCGAGTATATACATTTATATATTGATATATTTCAAACAAGAATTGATTTTGAACTCTACATGTGCATGTACATGTTCATACTAACATTTATGAACACTCAACACATTAAAAATATACTGTTATGTTTATTTTTTGTTGTTGTGTGTGTGTTGCTATCGGTGAGAATTTACTATCAGTCAAAAGCAATCAGTTTTTAAGCTAATGAGTTTTATAATTTCAACTTTTAAACCGACTCAAACGTCCAAGTATGCTGACCAATGCGCCTTGACGGTCTGTACTAATAGCGTCTGCTACTTCTCCTCATGTGGTCGTCCACGAAGACTTGACTAGACATATAGAACTATTACGTTTTCATGGTACATGTATGTAGTACGGAACATGTCATGAGAGCCGAAAAGATGTCCTGACATCACGTATATTCTATCTTCGGCAATTTTAAACACAGCACACAAGAAAAAGCGATGAATTTAAAAATGACATATTTAATTTTTAAGACATGCAATTTTTGATACATTTGTTAATTTATAACTGAATATTTCCATATATATCATCAATTTCTCGTTTTCATGCTATACGTTGTTACTAACAATACCTTATACCTCTATTACGCGAGTACAAAAAAAAAGATTTACTTAACATCTAATTCTTATTTTAAGATGAACAAAATTTAGAGATTTTTTGTTTCAGATATCATCGCCGGTTTTGCAGCTGGGGGTGTAATGATACTTAGTGGACTAATAATATGTATCTTAGCGCTGATGAAGAGGTCTGTATAACTGTCTGTAATACAGAAAAGTTAACATTTAGTACCCTATCTATTACGCTTTATCGAATTCATTATGTTAAGGCTACTTGTTACATGTACTATGGTATAAAAATTTAGTTACACATCTCATTAAATAAATCAGTTTATATGTAAGGTACAAGTCATAATGATAACATGGAGTTCTCTAATATCTTAAAAGCTGATCTTGACCCGTGTATCATCTTTTTTTCCTATTTTACTAAAGAGAAAAATTTAAAAGAAACAATGACAAATCTACGGAAGAGGAGAGTGCACCTACAAATGAAATTGTTGATTTAAGCAACGCATTAATAGAAAACCTCCTATACGTCTCCTCTGACGAGGTCGAGGTTAAGTACACAGAAGAAGAAAAACAGCAAGTTGAACGTAATTCATTCGCTACAGATTCGAAAACAAGGCTGGAAAGAAACCGAAATCTTGACGACGCACCTTTTAGTTACCAACCTACAGATTCAGTATCTGTCTTTCCAGTTCCAAATGATAGCAGTATAAGTCACCCTGAAATCGGAAGACGAGATGTCTATGCGCAGGTATATAAACCAAAAAAAAAGACTGTACAGGTTCCTGACAGTGTGCAAGCACAAAACCAAGATGGCTTCTTTTACATTAAAGCTTAAACAGCAGCAGACCGCTTAATTTATAAAATCTTTAATTTTTCTGTGAATATTTAGGTACATAATTTCTAGTATTGTTGTACGAACATGCATATATGCAGGAACGCAGAATCAGGGTGGGAGTGGATTTGGGGCGGGCAGGGAGAGTGTGGGGGATGCAAAATATTTTCTTGGATTTACATAAAAAATGAATTATCATAAAAAGGCCCCCATCCCCATCCTCCCCCCCTCAAAAAACCACACAAATCTTTTTTGGAGTTTTTTATTTTTAATTGTAATGAAATTTAAGAGTAAAATTGAAGTTATATTATAGGGGAAATTCGGGTAATTCCGGACAGCAATTAGGTCATCGCTATGCACAAAGATTTTTAACTATATCTTTATTAGTTAATATCTATTTTTCTGAACATATGGGTATAGTGTACTAATGCAATTTCCATAGGCGGTAATGTTAACGTTCGGGTTTATACCTCCGACCTTAATTTTCGTTCAGCAACGAGGGACCTCTTGAATGAAAGCACATCAACTTGTCTCTCTCCTGTTAAAATTTCGTAGTGTGAAGTCAGATTTATTTTCCGGCAAAATGCGTCTGTATTGAAAAACTCTGAAAATGAAAGTAAAAGTAATGAATTTCACAGTTTTGGAAAGGGTGTACATCAAACAATTTCAATTCTTTCCTTCAAATGATAATTTAATTTTGACACTTGCTTTTAAAATTGCATATCATCCTGTGGATTTTATGTTTGGGGAATTCCATGTGTTCAAATGTATAAATTTACATTTACAGGTTTTTTAAAATATATTTTAATCAATTAAAACTGCATGATATTTTAAATAATCAAATGAAATAATGCATGCATTCAATTAAGGTTATTTTTAATTTGAACTTGTTTAAACTGATAAATTAAACATATTATTTAATGAAGATTTATATTCATGCAACTTTGTCATAGAACGATTCATTTTTCATTAAATATGAACTTGATCACATTTAGATTATCAACATTTTTAGTAGGTTCTGGATAATTTATAGGGGTGCATGATTTTGATATGTTATAAATCATAGAATAAAATATAGTTCGTATTCTCATAAACCACAATGTTCTTGATATTCTGGAAAACAGGGCCTTTATTTTTTTAGAATTTACCCTTTATGTCCCCTCTAGTTAGTTAAATATATATTCTATTTGGATTTGCTCTAAATGCTTTACCATACTGTCCGGAATTACCCGATCATCATAAAAACAGTGGGGTAATTCTGGACAGTTTTTCATTTTGAATTTATCAATGAAGTAAGAAGTTTTATCAATGATTTATCGGAATTACCCGGTGTCCGGATTTACTCGGATTTCCCCTACAGGGCTCCTACGCAACACCCCCCACCCCAAGCGGATAGGATTTTCATGATTTTGGGATTTAAAAAGAAAAAAAATTGCTCTGTCTCCCTCACATCCCTCCTCTATGGATAACTGATTATGATTTTCATGATTTCGGAAAGTTATATTTTTTATGATGCATCCGTTCCACTTTCAAAAACGTTGCTCCGTGCCTGATATGCACGTCAAGTAAACTGTATTAAAACAATGCTACATTATAATTATCATTATTTTGTAATTCATTGTGATGAAATTCTAGCAAAACTGTATTGTTTGTGTGCTTTTGAATCATCATTTGCATGCCATTGGTTACATGTTTCAAATAAATAATGTTTAAAAACAAATTTTAAATTAATTTTTGTACTATAACATGTCAATTGTTAAATGGTTTCTATACGAATATACTGTGAATTGTATCACTGAAAAAAATATCTCAGAACTTTAATTCACATATTTAAACTCTACTTTGATAAGATATATAGAGGATATCTATATTGTGTGATTTTATATTTGCTTTATCCAACGAGTTGAAATGGTGTATATATTCGCGAGGCTTGCCGAGCAAATATAAAATTACACAATATAGATGTTCTATTTATCTCATACAATTCGATTTATATTGTGAAGCTTTTGAGACATACCTTGTATGACCCGAATTGACTTTTTTTTCAAAGATTAAAAACGATGATGCAACGCTGTGTTACGCGGTTATTGTGACCTTGCGCAATACAATTTAGTACGTCATTTCGGAGATAAATCTAACTGTTTTAATGTAGAGTTTCACTGAAATAAACCTTCAAATAATTTTTTAGCTCTAAATGATTTTTCTTAGAGCTAAATCATTTGATTAAATGGAAATACTGATCAGAAGACTTGAATAATCAAGTTAGTTGACATACACAAAGTTGCGAATGCTCGTTAGTTTGAATTGACTCGAACGAAGAACAGTTGTTGATGTTTTATAAAACAAACACTAGCCTAATGATTCGAAATTGAAAATATTGAATAAGGATGCTTACTGGTGGTGGAAAAAAGTCTTAAGAAACATTATTTCGGTAAGTTCTTGTATTTAAACACAACCAAAGCGTTCTGTTTTCATCGCGTCATCGGGATGAACTCCTTGATAGCTAGGGCCTAACGTGATTTGCAGTTTTATAAAATACACAGTGGCGTCAGAAGCAAATTGAAAGTAAGGGGGGGGGGGCTAAATTTATAAAAATCTTGACAAGCAAAAAAAGGTCTTTGGTTACGGTTATGTAGATCTATAACTTTTCTAAAAAAGTGTGGGGGGGGGGGGCGGCGGCGCAAAGCCACCCCCACAACCCTCGGTTCCGACGCCTATGCCACACAGTTATGTGTTTTCCTTCATAAATCTTTGACAAAATCCATTTTATATTAATTTTCTTATTGTAGATATAGTTATGTTGAAAAACTAAGCAAATCTTCGAAAAAAGGTCACTGAAGCGTTGAAGCGATGGGCTGTGTCAAAAAATATTTCGGACCGGAAGTATTTGATATAGCATCAGCCGTTTGATAAAGCAAAGGTTTATCACACGGGTAGTATACACCACACGTATGAGATAAAGAAGTCAAATACACCCGTCTCATTTATTTAAAACCTGGAAATGTATCTAAATAATTAAACAACAAAATGTAAGATCTGATCGCGCATAAAAAACATCCACTTTGACTATATTAGGGAAAACACCTAATTATTTCAAACAAAAGATCAAAAAGTTCCCTAATGATAATTAGAAGTTATACATGATAGAAATCATAGCTCAGAAACTTATAATGTAAAATTAATTCAGGGAGGACAACATACTATGACAATATATACATTTTTAATTTAGATGTATAGTTACAAGACAATTTTCCTTAATTATAAATAATTCAAAATCCTCACAGTTAGGGTGTAAATTGTACATTTCAAGCCTTAAATAACGACACACAATAGAAAAAGAGTGAGAATTCTGGAGTCTTCTTCATCAGTATCATAATGAGCAATGTACCATCATGTATCACCGGTAAGGCATTTGTCTACAAAATAATAACCATGTTTAACTTTGCAATCCATTTGGCATTACGAAGTAGGCGCGTTATGCTAATTTCATAGTTGTGCATGCATAGAGCATTGAACGTGTGCATCTGTTTCGCATTTATTGGAAGTATCAGTATTTATACACGGCGTCTTATTGTTAAAATGATTGATAGTAGCTATGTAGATACATTCTTTTAAGTTTGATTTAATTATATTAGTTAATATATTGTATATGTCATAAATGTTCTCAAAATTTAAGATTTGTTTAATCCCAATTCTGAATCAAGGTGATCACTGGCAGTAAACCTTTGTATAGTTTTTTTATTAAGCAATGATAATCGGTTTGATTTGTTGGCTAATATGGTATGTTAATTGTACATATTACACGGGAATGAAAATGAAATCAAGTTAAACTACCGTTATATCATTTCCATTATTATAAACATCATACATCTAAACTGTGGACAATATCTATAATGGTAAATAAGCTTCTGTTAGTTTGACTGTATTCAGTTAGTTTGTAAACAATGCAATTATTTCCAATGTTGCAAAAGAAATTTATAATTTCTGTTAATAACTACTTGAAACAAACATCTTCATATTAAAATCATCAACTTTGATAAAACAGGCCTCTGTATCAAGTGTTTGTTAAGTTGCCCCTCATAGTTTTTTTCCTATCATCAGGATTGGGTAGAAAAGGTATATAAAAACTCACTACAAGTATAAGATCTTTTTTTGTTTTATCTATCGAAAATTATATTTCCTTATTCAATATGCAAAAAAAGCTCCACAAAATACATTTCTGTCCTCCAAATGTGAGGGGGTTTTGTAACCATTTGATAACGAGATTCGTCACTGTTACAACATCAGAGTGTGCTTCATATTAAGATGATAATTGTTGATGTTGAAAACACTATTAAATATTCTTTAACAAAACAAACACTTGGTCATTTTGTGAAAAAAGGAAGTAAATTGTGTTTAATAAAGTGGCTATTACATTATAAGACGTCGCATGGTTTTATAGCGCTCATATTTATTACTTAAATATTCTGCGATATCATTATTAGATACAAAATAACTTTTCTCTCCTATCCAGCTGTTTCGCAATTAAGTAGCTACAAGTACTTTTAGAAAAGAAGTAATGTAACCCAAGTTGTAGAATAAAGTTTCATTCTTTTTCCCCTGTTCTATAGAATGGGTCTCAATGAAATAGAAATTCACTTAAGCATACGAAACACATTTTTGTTCTTTTTGAAAAGCATGATAATGTTTTTACAGTAATAATTTATTTTTAGACAAATTAAAGTAATATATTTCCAGTTCGTTTGATTAGTAACTTATGCAATTCATCCTATCAACAACACAGCAAAAATGTATCATAATTACATGTAAATGAAGCTTGTTAAAGATTTAAATAAATAATTTTTTTTTAAATCGTGATGAATATTAAATAGTTTTTATCGTTCCGACTTATAGTGCAACATATTGAATATATCATTGACACGTGGAATACTGTAAACACACTTACCATTCATTTTGATATTAAGATATTATTTTTTTTTAAAAGCTTAGTAAATATAACCACCAAATTACGGATTCTTGAAGTATCAAGTTTAAGCCCCGGCCGGGGCGGAGGTGGAGCTCCAATAAGGTGAATTTCTCTGTGCTTTATGTATATCTATATCATTCACTATGGGCAGGTATATGTCAATTTGAGAGTTATTGCAATGTTTGTGCTTATTATATATATATATATATATATATATATATATATATATATATATATATATATATATATATATATATATATATATATGCAATGTGTATCGTCCCGATCCTCTCAAATTGTCGTTTAACTGTATTCCACCTGTATCTCAAACGACCGTGTAGTGAGCGACCGGAGCGCTAGGTTCCCTTCGTCATCGAAAGCAAGATTTTTGTCTTGCCTAGATGGCGTAGTGGTTAGCGCGGTGGCCGCTCACTGCTAGGAGAATGGGTTCCAGAGGTCGTGAGTTCAAGCCCCGGCCGGGGCGAAGGTGGAGCTCCAATAATTTCTCTGTGCTTTATGTATATATATATATATATATATATATATATATATATATATATATATATATATATATATATATATATATATATATATATATATATGACAATCATCTCTATTTTCAACCTGGTTGAGTTTGCACTTGTTTGATATTTATCATATAAATGATCATTTAACACCCATTTCTTTCTGGCTTGTTCGTTATATTGTATGAACAATGGAGAATATTATATGTGTGTTTATGGCTAGTGTCCTCCTTGTGACAACAAAGGGTGAGTTTTTATACAAATTACTAGTCTAAAAGTATAAAACAACTTTAAACATTAATATACGTTTTGTCATCTTTCCGTATTCTGATATACATTATGTGTACTAGTATTTAAAAAAAAAAACAATATGCGTTTCTTCTGTCAACCTTCTTTTGTCATGAAAATGATCTAGATGTATCTCTACATGCATAGTCCAAATGTTAGTAATCGGAGGAAACGCGTCAAGATTTTTAGTTTGATAATAAAATAGAAAGCGTTGATTTTGTCATGAAATATATATGTCACAGTCAATTGCGCTTGGTGCTTAAAGTATACGAAAATGCAAATACTGCTCAGTAGTTTTCAATTTGATTATTCAATGTTAAAATTTACACAGAAACAAACTTATACAATAAAATACTAGCGTATAGTGCATTGTGACAAACTTCTGTTGTAACACAATAATCTCAATTTACCTATTTTTTATGTAGGTTAAACTAGAATTTGGGTAGAAAAGAATCAATCAAAACATACTTTAATAAATCCAGTTTTCTATTGCAATTTATTGGATCGTTTATACAACTGTAAAGAAAAATTTCATCCCAAAGTAAACCTATTACATGTATGAAGATGAGGTGATTGTTTACCAATAAATAAAGATTTGGCAACATAATTGAAAATATTCTATAAATTAACCATACAGGCAGCATAAAATAAATAGATTTACTTGATTGAAATTTATGCATTTTTTCCGTCAAGACCAACTGGAAATTCTAATTTTCTACACATCGGTTTCAAATCTAAGTTTAGTTTATAGTGACGTTGTTTGAATCACGTTGTAGTACTATTGATAGTTATGTTTTATATTTTGCTCAGAAAGAATTCATACATGTATTTAAGGAGGTACAAAACATAAATGTTCAATTTTTGATCACTCAGGACAATTTTATTCCGTGGATTTTCTGGTAATATGGCATTGAGTAATATATGCTATACAATGATATGCTTTTATAGCTCTTTATGTTGATCCCTGTGTACAAGAAGCCTACAAGATTTGCTCAAAAAGAGCTCTCACAAATTCTTATGCCTTTATTTTGACAGTAATTAATTATTATATCATATTCTATACATTAATATCGATATACTCAAGTTTTATAGAGAATGAAATTCAATAATTGAATGTTCATCTCTTTTTTAGGACAATGTCCCTTGAATAGTGAGTACAACACGTTTTTATTCAATTTATCTATTATTCAAACAGTGTGAACTAGCTGTTTAAGGTGTTTTATTATTTTAAAAGTGTGTGTCAATGTTTGTTGTAGTTGGAAGCACGTCCATTACAACCTGTAACAGTAACTTAGGATCATTAGGATCACTTATTTACGTGGACTTTTATAAAATCAACCGTACATGTTTATGTACTGTGATCCCATTATTTAGTGGATATTTACTTGTGACAGTACAAGAAATAAGAATATCGTCATGTTACACGCAAGTGGTAGTAAACGGTAGTCGTATATTTGGCTGCCCACTTTCACAAGGAACGTCAGATACGTTTAAACTGTTAAAATATCACAGTATCAATGTACAAGCTAAATTCTCACCATCATCTTCACCAGGAACCTTTTATCAATGTATTGGGTTTCAACAAAACGGTAATATATGGGGCTTTTTTAAATTATTTAAAAGATATTAAAGAAAGGAATATGTACATGCAATAGAACTGTTTCTACACATGTATACACACTGCCTTTACTATGGTGACAAAAAAAAAATCTAAAGAAAAGGAAAACATAAATCGTTTTCTATCGTTGTAGACCTATTGCTATAGTGCCATTATTTCAAATAACTATATGTCAATGAAATATTTTACAAGCAAATGACCTCTTATTATTTGTCCAAATATCTTAACTTATTACATAAAAAACGATTTTTGTTAATTTTTGAAAAATTAATTATTTAACTTTCTAAACTCACTTTAAAGCAAAAGTCAAGAATATTAATAGTTTCACTAACTATCGAAACACTTGATTTCCTCTCTACGACTTTTCTTTATTAATGCAACTTTGCTAATTGTACCTATTTTATTAAAAGGTGATTACTATGAATGCTTAACCTTCGCACACTTATAACTAAGCTGTCTTGATTATGTTGTATTAATATTATATAAGGCCACTGATAGAAATATTTAGATATAATGGCAAGTAGTATGTTAAAATATAAAACTTTTAAAATATCTGCCTCTTTTGTAATCAATTTTATCAGATATTCCCGATGACAACCCCCGCCCCACCCCCACCCCCCCCCCAAAAAAAAACCCAAACAAACAAAAATACAACAACATTATGCAGCAGCTAAGAAAACAAAAACAAGAGGCCCATTGGCAACATCGTCCACCTGAACAACAGTTTTTGTATCTCTTACGAAATTTTTAAACATTGAAAACCCAACACATGTTTTCATACACTTGCATTTTAAAATGGTTTTAATTACTACTATCATTCTCACATATAAGTATTCAATTATATATTTAAAAATTTAGTTCATGACGTTGCAGTTGAATTTGAATTGTTTAATGATCAATTACACAAGTCAGAGTTTTAATATT
The DNA here is from genome assembly GCA_020458035.1 of Magallana ariakensis. NCBI lineage: Eukaryota > Metazoa > Mollusca > Bivalvia > Ostreida > Ostreidae > Magallana > Magallana ariakensis. Next base: position 47,982,431 of record CM035812.1, on the reverse strand, counting down.
TGTCTCTGGTGTTGCCTTTATTTGGTATTAGTTGTCCAAATTTTGACATATAATAAAAGAGAATTACAAATCTAAGAAACCCATTTAATGCATGACCATTACCATGTACTATTTACTACTTCACGACTTTAGTATTATGCACAGCGTCAGCTTTCAATGTCGACAACCTCGACTAATCTGTTTACTTAACTCATATTTGAAAAAAAATACCTTAAGTGGGAAAGGATATATATATATATATCGTCTTGTGGCAAAGATACTTTTTTGTTTTTATCAAAAAGACCAAGAAGACGTGTGTTGACTTTTCAGGTGGTAAAGGCGGAAAGGTCAGTGTATTGTGTGATATTCCATCAGGAAAAACAACACGAAGATCGTATACAGCATCACCAACAAGGAAAACAACATCCCCATTAACACCAACAACAAGGAAAACAACATCCACAGTAACTTCAACAGCAAGAAAAACAACATGTCCATTATCGACAACATCAAGTAAAATAACATTAGCATCAACATCTTCCATCAGCAAAAACAGCAAACACAACGACTAATAAACGATCTACACCATCATTATCGTATAATGTGCAATCAACAATGTCTACATTACGTTTTTCTCAATATTATAATACAGATAACTCCATGAGCTTTGCAACAACCCTTGCTGTTCCGTATTCTTTGTCAATGTAGTCGACTCAAGATGATCCAAAAGAATTGATTTAAAAACATCTAAACAATTATATAAGGAATATAACAAATCAATTATATTCCGCAAATTATTCATTTGATAAAATGTTACAAAACACACCTTGAAATACATTTAAAATGCATTTACATCACCTTAAAATAAGACTTATCTTCATCTGGGTCGCATGTATGATTTATTTTTGAACTTTGACTTAAAGTATAACATTCGCGAATGTATATTAGGGATTGCGTTTACTCAGCGTTTTAGTTGACACTAACGGGTCGCCGTAGAATTTTAATGTTGTAAAACATTTAGGTCGCAGTATATTCAATATGGTACACATAAAGTTATTTAGGTGTGGTTGTTCAAATATTACCATTTAGCTGAATAATTGTATTCATATGTTATCAATCTGAAAACACTACGTCGTTTTTGCAACTTACCGTAAATTTCGCAGCGAATACATGTATAAACAGTCGTTTATCAAATAGAAGATGACGAGATGAAACGGCAGTGGTTTTGTAAACAAAAAGACAAATACGAGAAAAATCCAGAAACACTAATATTGAAATATCGATGGAAACGCCTTCAAGAGCCAAATGACAACTCTTATACCCTGACAGACCATTCCCAAACTTCTTACGAAGAAACAAACGAACGTTAATTCTGTCAATCACCAGATCGAGGCATCCAGAACAGCAGGGTACGATGTCTTACTTAAAGCAGAACATTGAGGATAAGCATATGAAAGTTGTCAATATGTTTTTTGGCAGGGGTAGGTTGTCTTGAATCATCAGGATCCTGATAGTTAGGTACTAAAAGAAAAAGAACAGCTCTAAACTAATAAAAATATGTTGTAAACAAGTGCATTTACTAGAACCTAGAGCTAAAGTTGTTGAAATTGCCAGCGGGCATTTCAACGTTAAAACAACGTTGTTTCAACGTCAGGCATCAACTTTGAATTAACGTTGAAATAAGGTTGCATATGAAAGTTGAGGCAACGTTGAAAATGTAAAGTTGTTTTAACTTCAAATTCAACGTTGATTCAACGTAGAAATGATGTTGAAATTTGTTTTAAAATATGTAAATATGACGTTGAAAAAAGTTAAAATTAAGTGACTTTTTTCGTAAAATGTTGCTTATATAAATATGTTATATATATATATATATATATATATATATATATATATATATATATATATATATATATATATATGTTGTGACATTTGATGTGTTTTGACACTTCATTGAAAAAAAGAAGATAAGATCCAAATGTAAAAAAGTCGCCCTTCATTTAAATCATAGTAATATATCAGTACAGCCTTCGCTAAACAGCTTGACGTGTATTAAGACCTCGTTAAAAAACTTGGCATTTCATAATGTTTTACATAAGGCTGTAAGAAAATGAACACAAAGAAACCACGCGTACATTCCGCCAAATGGTAGCCATGCTTGTTTTCCATTATATGGAACAAAGAATGTCTACCCAAAAATGTAGAATCCACAATAATCAGTTCATCATTTATACTCCGCAGACTGTTTTAATTAATCAAACAACTATCAAAATATTCCAATGTAAAATATAAAATAGTCACAATAGTCCAAACGCTAAAATTCCGGCATATTACTGTACTTCAAATCCGTGTAGTGACTGCACGATGTGTACAGTGTACCTAATAAGATTTGAATTTCTTTGTTCCCTATTAGCGTCTTTAGCGGTCAAGCTGACATAAAGCAGCCTTGTAAGTTGCATAACTCCCAAGATCAGCAGTGTTTGCAGTAGTGATAGGTCCGCATCACCTTATCACTGACCTAGTTAATGCAATTAGCCACTTGCTGTAGGCAGTGCTCAATCTCAAATTTCTTGTATCAAAACAATCTGTTGTTGTAAATGTAACGTGAAAAAATCATTTAACAATTCATTTAAACAAAATCATTGATATTGAAATTGGATAATACAACCATATAATAATTGTTTTTCGAAATCAAATAAAGATCCGGTTATATGATTTGATTATATATATATATATATATATATATATATATATATATATATATATATATATATATATATATATATATATAAATTAAAAACCATCTAACATGTCACAGAGAGAGAGAGAGAGAGAGAGAGAGAGAGAGAGAGAGGAAAGAGAAAGAGAGATGCCAGCCTCAGAGAGAGAAAGAGAGAAAGGAGAGTCATTTGATTCAGTTTATATGTTAATGCTAATTTCAAATTCAGAAATAAAAAAAGAAATTTTAAAAATAATGAGGAAATCAGTTTCACTTCATTATTGTCAGATAATACATTTTTTTTTAAATCATGCACAGGTTGGTCTTAATTCTGTATATTAATTTTAATGTTCATGTTAATCTGAATATATAATATTAAGCTGATTGTAATATAGCAAGTTCAAACTTTTAATTCATTTATTAAAAAAATTATATGTGAAAAATAGTATGTTTAAATTCAATAATACCTCGTGTAACCACAGGCACCTGACGTAATATATTTTTCTCATAATAAAAATAAATACCCTATATCTAATAATACACAAGGTACCCATCCCCGCCATCTTGGATTTATTTCAAACTGTCACATCAGCTGGAAGTTTTGCTTGAAACTCATCGGTAAAATTATTTTGCGATCCTCTCCGTCTCCCAAACGGTCATTCAACATCTAAGCTTACAGTCAATTCAATCAAAACGATGCATTACACCTGTCATTAATAAAAATCACCCTTCGATCTGCATCTACTGCCTTAGATATGCGACAAAAGGCTAAAGGGTGGACGGAAGTTGACATAAATTGCGTCATACTTTGGGTAATCCCTTCCAAATATAGCACTGATACGAATATTCAAAAGGCGTCAATTTTGAATTCGATCAACATACAAGTTAAAACTAAGAAAAGGGATACTATAAACAGTCAATTATAACTTTTGTTACATAAAGTTTATATAAACATGTTTATAAATGCATATATTTTGAAATATTGAAACAAACACACGGTGCAGGGAAATCTCATTTACATATAAGTGACAACTTCCGTCCACCCTTTAGACATTTATCGCAAATCCAAGGCAGTAGATGCAGATCGAGGGGTGATTTTTATTAATGACAGGTGTAATGCACCATTTTGATTGAATTGACTGTAAGCTTAGATGTTGAATGACCGATTGGGAGACGGAGAGGATCGCAAAATAATTTTACCGATGAGTTTCAAGCAAAACTTCCAGCTGATGTGACAGTTTGAAATAAATCCAAGATGGCGGGTGATGGGTACCTTGTGTATTATTAGATATAGGGTATTTATTTTTATTATGAGAAAAATATATAACGTCAGGTGCCTGTGCGTGTAACCATGCATGCACATTTTGATCACTTAATTGATTTGACTCAAAATTTAAAAAAAGAAGTTATATATGCTCTTTCATGTAGCACAGTCTTAAAACTGACTAAGTGTTGTTCCAAATACAACTACAAATCATACCAAACACAAGCATGACTGTGCACATAATTATATATATATATATATATATATATATATATATATATATATATATATATATATATATATATATATATATAGATATATATATATATATATATATATATATATATATATATATACGTGTATAAATCTGCAAGCATGTGACTTATCATTCAATGAATATATATTTAGATATGACACATCATGGAGGGATGGGAGATGGGTGGTTGAGCTTGGGGTCCCGACAGATGGACTAGCTGGATGCAAAAAATGGAGACTGCCACTGCAGTTGTCTCACACCTAACGCACACGTGATTGTGGTATAGTAAGCTTCTTTCTGGTAAGATGTCGGAACGCATTGCTATATAGTGTTAATGCATATAAAGTTTTAAAATGTTCTTCTCTACTCCCACACACCTGTAAGGAAAATTGAATTCATAATTTTGTAGTCCAGGAAACCCTCTAATTATAACTTTTATGTCCCCCGAAGAAAGGATTCTGACACTAGGGAGAGGCCAAAATAATCATATATTGTTAATGCATTTGATGTTTAAAAAATCGTCTGTTTTACTTCTGCTTGTACTTAATAAAACTGCATATAAAGAAGGAAAATACAGACATCCATCATAATTTAAAAATTTCATGTCTTCTAATGTAGGGATTTGAATCAAGAGCGGGGCCAAACCATTCATATAGGGTCATATAGGGTAGGGGGTTTTAATGTAAGGTGTGGTCAAAATAGCAAATAAGTGTTAATGTATATATTATTTTAACAACGTCTTCTGAATCATAATATATAAATGCACATTTGGAAAAAAAACATTAGGCCGTAATAATAGTTCATGTCACCTACATGTAAGGCAAGGGTTATGTCTGAGAGGGAGGGTTATATATTTGTTTTATTATTGTATTCTGCACAGGAATTTCAATAAAAAAATAAGTAGATTCACATATTTAAAAAATAGAAAGAATGAAGCTGTCTATCTAAGTGGGAAAACGTTCAGAGGGAGGTAATGGGTTAACTTCCCTTTCTCTTTCATAATGGAATTCCTTTGCTCATTCATATAAAGTAATTAATCGATATAACGACTTAAAATAAAATATGAAAACACTTTGTTTGTCGGACATAACGACTTGCGATTAAAACATACGTTCCTGTTGGTGGACATTATACCACAATTTATAACGTGGGCATAAACGATTTCTTCAAAATTTAGAAGCGGTGAACAGAATGTTACGACTTTTACAAATGTACATATGTAACGCATGATACTATAGAATATTTTTAGTATTGCAAAAGCTGGTAGACAATGTGGATTTATCAAATGTAAAATACAAGAATGCTTCATTTTCAATTTTTTACGCATTAAATGCTTTGTCTTACCAAAAGGAAGTAAACAAAAATGTCCTTCCTTACAAATTCTTGTTGAGAAAAAGGTGTGGAGTGTTTGTATGTCGAAAAAAATAGCTGAGAGTGAGTTAAATTTTGATAGTTTGAAACTAGCTCACTCTAGAGACGATAATGGTATTTAGGTATTGTTTACTGAAGAGCGTAGCAATGATTCTGTTAGGGTGACTAAGTCAAACAAAGATATTGAAGCAGTGAGCTCAATGTTTTTTGTCATTGAATGAAAGTATTTAGTGCATTGTTTAATTAGTGCCTTGTCAGAAGTAAACTCGATTCAATTTTATAAAATTTAATTTTGTTTATGAAGAAATTAATTTATATCATACTGTAAAAGTGGATATTTACACGTGGGGAATATTTTGCGTTATTACTCGGTAAGCTTAAACCCGCGTAAAATACCCTCGCGCGAATGTTAAAAAAAATCAAAGTTTTAGTGGTAAACCACACATCCGCGTATTTAATACCCACACGTTTCATTTGACTATAGAAAACTCGTACTTTTCCACCAGCTTAAATAACCACTTTTACAGTATAAAGAATCTTATCTATGTCACAGTAAGACTTAAAACGTCATCGACATTTACCAATGACATATTGTAGAAATTTTAGATCGAGATAGATACATGCATATGTTTGTATTATTGTTAGAAAAATAAATATATGTAATTTTATAGGATTGAATATGCGAGTGTCTTTGATATATATAATAGTCAATTATTATAATAAGTAACTTTGCATTTTCCATATGTGAATCTAACAGTCCACCAAAATGTAATTTTACATGTAATATTTAGTGTACAACCTCAGTAGGTTATAATATTAAGATGTAATTAATAACATATAATGTAATAATATATTAGAGCGTTAGATAATGCAACTCATAATTTGCAGAATTTGCCTGATATTATTGATATTTATTAGATGTACTATTGTTGTAACTTTTGTAGAGGTCTGTGTTAGCTCTGCTCCTTTTTCGTATTTTTCCTTTGGACTTTTGATTTTGAATACTGCTATTTATCACCATATTTCATGTAAACAATTTTATTAACAGATAAGCATCAGCATCTTGTCATATTTGATTTATAAATAGACCTTTTCCTATTCTTATGATATGTATATGTACATGTTATGATAAAATATTTACAAAGAAGATACTAAATTATCATTAAATTATTTTTATTTAATAACACATTGCTTATAATTTCATTCCTGGAATATTATAAACATAAACATTTCAGAATATTTTGAAAGCTAAAAAATATTACATATCAAAATGTTGATGCATATTGTAACACTTTGAAATTAAGTTATGACAGAGGAAATTCTGATTATTTTTTTATATTTGAAGTTGAAAGGTATGATTTTTGGTAATATAAATTTTAAAATTGCTGTACATGCCCAGTTATTGATGTATTTGAAAACAATTTCTGCAAAAACCAAATGTAATATACTTGATAATTATTCTTAATTCAGATGTAAAGGATCAGCAAATGTAAGAAGTTGACTAAAAATTGTACTTTTTCAAGTGGAAATTTCTCAAAAATGTGATTATTGACCCCATATACAAATTAAACCAATAAGATAAAAAGGATTCAAACCTTATTAGCCTACAATTTGTATATGGCTCCTAATAGTAGATATTTTTTAATTGTTGAATGAAAAATAACAAACAGTTTCTGTTACTTCTAATATTTAGTTTAAAAGGAAAAATTAACCATAGTGTGATGAACTTTGAGGGTAATCTCCGGAGGCCGATAGTACGAACAATGAGTTATTGACCTACTTATCTCAACTTGAAAAATGACACCACTGAAGGAGTTTTTAATGCGCTTTAATTGGTTTTTTGTTCATATTAGTAGAATTTGTGCAGCCCCTGATTTAACGTAATCCTAAATGTTGTGTAACAACCGTTAATGAAAGAACGCCGCTTAATGATATAAATAGCATTAAGCCTTGCAATTGCAACGCTTAATGCTTTAAAATTTTGCGTTAACAGTTGACATGTCCAACTAGTACTGTTAATGATAAATCGCCGCTTGATGATAGAAGTGTATCATTAAGCGTCACAAATGCACAGCAGCCTTAACGCTTAATGAAACAAGCAAATATCGACACCCTCAACCTCTAATGATACAAACTTTATATCATTTAGCGTTGCAATTGCACCCTTTAATGATACAAAATTATAAAAATGAAAGTTGTTAATAAAGCAATAAGAAGTATATCTTGAGCAAATGAATTAGTTGTGTATCCATTCTGTGTTCATACTAGTATAAGATCAAAGTACTCAAAGTACTGTTATACGGAGGCATCATTTCTGAAACTAATAAAATGATTTTTTTTCAAATGTTAAGGTAAAGAAGGTTTGGAGTATGAAGAATTTGTTATGCCAAATACTACAGGATTGAAACAAGTTTGAGACTATTACGTATTAGATTATTCGTGCAAAAAACAAATATTGTACAAAACAGAAAACTATTTGATCGATTATGATCAATGATTCACAATATGTACTAACTATTATGTTACAATAATCAATACAAACTCTCGAACAGCGAACTACAGTACCGATCAGACCCAACCTAACACTAGAGTAAACCTCAACTAAACCCCGGGTTTACTTTTGGGGTTTACTTAGGGTTTACTATGGGTTGACTTTTTGAAAATTTGGGTCCACTCGGGGTTTACCTTCGTTTTACTCGGGGTTTACTTTGGGTTTACTTGGAAATTGCTTTTGAGGTCAACTGTACGCACTGAAGTGTGAAGCAGACCCTTCTTTTATCTTACCATCCTACTGCCTGTATTTCCTGCCCCTTGTATATTCCGAATACACATTTAGCGTCTGCTTTCAGGGGTATACTTCTGACCGTGTTTATTCTCTGTGTCCACTCTGGGTTTACTCTAGGTTTACTCTGGGTCCACTCTAGTAAACCCGGAGTATACCCAGAGTAAACCCAGAAAGTAAACCCAGGGTATAGTTTGGGTTTACTTTCAGTAAGGTTGGGTCTGATCGGTACTGTAGTTTCACTCTCGTCCCTGGTGGAAAACCCCTATTGTGTTTAACTTAGGTAATATGATTTTAATCTCGCAAGCAAAGTTGTCGCTCGTTTTCTTTTACAGAATGTATGATTCGATTGAAAAGAGTGATCAAATATATTTTTAAGAGTTTCCAAAAAATGTGGAGATAAAATATTTATAATAAAGAGACGCTACAGTTCATTTTGCGCGAATGCCATAAAATGACAATTTTCCCATAACATGTGAATTTTCTTGCAAAATTGAGAGAATGAACTTTGCAAAAATAATGCTTTGTAAAATTTTAAAATTCTCAATTTACCGTTAAATAAAAAATTTGAGACGGTCAAAACCGTAAATATTGCAGCCTTTTGATCAACGGCGTAGCGCACCGATTGTAACTATTTCAGCATGGCTTTCTGCAACAGAACAGAAGCAAATGCATACACACTTTTACATGATTGTCTTTATACACGAGTAAATCAGCGCATAAAAACCTTGAATATGTAGATTTTTCGAAACAACTGAGTGATTTTTGCGGGATTGCCTATGGGAGACCATCTGCTTAAAGGAAGCGGAATGAAAAGTGCTACAGACAGGGCTTTTCTTGTCATATAACTCATAGGCTAATCAATATTTTATTATTTATAAACTAAAGAACTAAGAACAAGATACGGTATTGGCATTATTTGACCGCAAAATTTACGAAATTTTCAACGACTTTGTCCGCGTTATTGAAGTTGTGCATTATACTAAGTATGATATTAGCTAAATCCTACAGGCACTAATATGCCGTCATTTTTCATTATGACGTCACTAATGTGCGCTAAACATAGAATGCTCGTTTAAATGCGTTACGATATGATGTTTTATGAGTAGTTTTTGTTGAAATTAGACACTTTCACATGCGACAACCACTTTTATAGTTCACGTGCAGGCTCATATTTTCATCATTTATTCATACAACTAATATGGTGTTGGTTGTCACATGTGAACAATATGAATTTTTTAAAAAATGAATACGGAATATGATATTTTACCGACGTCAATAACGTTTTTATCTATTGTTATCGACGTCAACAACGCTATCGACGCTGAGTGAGAATCTTATTAGATGAATGTATTAATTGATAAGTTATTATTATTATTAGTCCCCTACCGGTTTCACCGGAGGGGACTATAGCTTTCCTCTGCGTCCGTCAGTCCGCCTGTCCGTCCGTCCGTCTGTCCGTCTGTCTGTCCTACTTTAGTTTTCCACACTTTTTCCTTTATGCGTTTGAGGAATAACATTAAACTTGCTGAACAGCTTCAAAATGTCAAACTACAGATCAAGTTAACACGTCTGGTTGTCATTTTTTAATGTTCGAGTTCTTTATCGGGTTCTGTGTGCATTGAATAAACGAGGCCAGTATGTAGTCAGTAATAATAGTTTGATTTGGAGTACAGAAAACGGTAAGAAATGATATTGTGCATAACAGTGCATTGTTTTCAAAAATTTCTACCAGCGAATACTTAATGGACTGGGCGAAATTACAGGAGATAAAATAAAGAGTATTTTTTTTTTACCCATTTTGTATTTAATTTCTATATCAACTATATAGTTTAAATTTCCTCTGTTCTTTTATCTCTGATTAAAGCACAACATCTCGTTTATAATAGTTTTGAAATAGTTGTATGCTTCGAAGCTTTCATAGAATAATACAAACCGGCAGGGGACGTGTATTGCTTATGCAATACTCTCAGAATGTTTGTTCTGTTAGCCCTAAATATTGTTCCACTGATTCTTAAATCAAACATACAGTACAGCTTACGAAACACGGTGCGACACGGCTCAACAACATCTAACATCCGATGTATATATGTGAAAAATGGAAGATTCAAGAATAATACTTGTTAGTTTTTATTTAGTTATTTTAAACAAACTTAAATATTTAGAACCATTTTAACAAGACTTTGGACATTCGGTAGGACGTAACTATCTATTTCTTGCGTCAAAACAAGTTTAAAATGACGCTAGTTTCAAGTGAAATATACACAGATTGCCTGGTCTTAGCTAAATAGCCAAACAAATCTGTTGATTTCAAAGAGCTTGACACAACTACCCAAAGTCCAACCTCTTGTTAAAATCGTTCTATTTATATACTTAAGAGAAACTAAAGGAAAAGAAACAGAAAAAAACAACAACAACGAAACAACAAATTACAAGACAAGCAATGTTTAAATCATGTTTAAGTCAATTTGTAACTGAAATATGTGATCGTATACGTAGTAGTTTGATCAATTTAAATGCGCGTAGATAACGGTAGAACATATATTGTCTCCCGTAATCTTTTCTCACTAACTCTATTCAACGAAATCAAATCTAAAGGGCTGATGAAAACAATTGTACTTTCTCAAAAAGAATAATATATAGCTTCATATTTTGTGAAATTTAAATTTTATTTTTTTCTATAATACATGTTTATGATGTACATGTAGGAACGGAAGTGAACAGTTTTGGGTAGCGCTGTTTGTCGAAGCGAGAGAACAAGTGGCGCTGCGTACAGTATTTTGATCGTAGATGGAAAATCCGTAAATAACTAATCTCTGAAGGGACAGTATCGCGATTTTTATACGGTAGTAAACTAGAATAAGTTTATACTCGTCATTTCAAGCTTGAAATCTTAAAATTTCTCTTCGGAAAGTATTTTTAGTGTATCAAAACAGTGCAAATATTCAATAAGAAATCGAATCAAAATTTCTAGAGAAGTGTTTCTCATTTCTTTGAGAAAAAAGAAAAAATGTTTGTTTCTTGTAGTGAAAATATTTCCCCAATACGATATCTTTCAGACAAAAAAAAACTACATATATGAAGGAAGCAATGCACTCTTTAAATGGTTTTTTTTTTACCTTGCCCTGATATTGTTTACTGTACGCGTAGCTCTTATAAGTATGTACGGGTAGGTCTGATTTTCAGATGCACATCTGTATGCGTAACTTCGAACATTACAATGAGCTAAGATATTTTTGTTGACGGAAATTACGTCCGTTATTCGTTCTTAAAATAAGGTCAAGAAACCAATTAAGAAAAAAAAATCGGACACAAATAAATGTGTACAAAAAACTCAAAGCCCATTAATTTGTAAAGTGTTATTTCCCGCGCTTGCGCGGGATGTCATTTAGTTATTTTTATATTAAGGGTTTTGATATCAATTGCGTATACTGCAAGTATATTTTATATAAAGTTTCTAGTCCACTTGTCAATATAAATACTTGTATCCAAATATATGTACTAGTACTCCGCTTTTAAATCTCATTAATCGAAAACCTATATAGTTGTTTTCAGTTTAGCACTCATGTGCATATGACAGCTATGTAAAAGGATGTGCAAGGTCGATTAAAAAACTACTAATTACAAAAATAATCGCAGCAAAAATATTTGTTTTTCATCATTGAATTTTTTTTTTAGTTCATTCATTCATACAATGGTCATTCTACTGAGTTAACTTACCATTCGAAGCAAATGCTTAATCATAGAACTACGCGTACAGTAAAATTCTGAATATATGCTTAAAATTGCGCTACGCGTACAGAATGAAATAATGACAACTCATGATATTCTGAGGAATTTTTCTACTTTTATTTGCAATGATATCAAACTCCAGGTCAGATTACTCTCTTGAGGTATATATTTACCTCTGCATGTCCCCTATACAGTCGTAATGATTGTATTTCGTACATAATAATCATTTCAATTTTGGAATGTGACCTTGGATATTGATTGTCAAAAAGTTCATTGAAATTCATGTTGCAAAAGGAATACGACTTTTTATACCTGTGCCAGTTTAATACCATAAAATATTATCATTGTTAAGGAAGTTTTTTTCTTTTTTACATTCATTTATCATTTCATTTGATTAAAATCAGAGCTACCTCTTTTATTTGTTTACTCGCTTCGACAAACAGCGCTACCCAAAACTGTACACTTCCGTTCCTACACTGTGCATGTAGTATATTCATTTTTATAGTGCGTAGAATCAGTAGACCGGTATATAAAGTTCCTTCCGTGATCTTGTCTTAAAGTTTTTGACTTAATCTTTATAAGACACTTTAAACATTTAGATAAAGTTCCTTCCATGATCTTGTCTTAAAGTTTTTGACTTCATCTTTATCAGACATTTTTAACATTTAGATAGAGTTTCTTCCGTGATTTTGTCTTAAATATTTTGACTTCATCTTTATCGGACACTTTAAACATTTTGTTTAGACATCATTTGTTTGAAGAAACTAAGAGAGAGAGAGAGAGAGAGAGAGAGAGAGAGAGAGAGAGAGAGAGAGAGATATTTCATTTGTAATTCACTTATGGGAGACATTGTTTTTAATTCAGTTTCAATGAATACATAACCCTTTTATCGTTTAAAGTAATGCATATTGTGATAGAATCCAGCAAAGCAGTTCAGTCAGAGTCCACGTGCTACACCTGTCAATCAAATCAGCAAATCAGCCCGCGAGCTGCACCACGTGCTATTTCCATCATGTTTTTCAAGTCCGAAGAAAATAGAAATATGTTTGACATTCACAATAAAGTATTTTACAGTGTTTTTTAACGTATAACATGAATTATATACTACGTTGTTTAAACAGAAAACTTCACGTGTAACACACACACACACACTCTCTCTCTCTCTCTCACTCTCTCTCTCTCTCCCTTTCTTATTGTCCACTCATTTAAAACAGGGTATGTATATTATTCATTTTTATTTACAAAATGATTTGGTCTCCATGATAAAACGCTGATGTATACTATTTTTGAACAGATTTGCTTTGATGTCACCGAATATTAAAAAGAAAATCAAAATGTAAAGGGACTGTATACTTCTTGGTTGATTACACGAAAAGACGATTTATCAAAGTATTTTTTCAGTCATTTAAAAAAAGTATCTCTAATATAAACGTTTTTAATATTTTCTCTCTGTATCCCCCCCCCCTTTATTCTGCCTACCCCCCCCCCCCTCTCTCTCTCTCTCTCTCTCTCTCTCTCTCTCTCTCTCTCTCTCTCTCTCTCTCTCTCTCTCTCTCTCTCTCTCTCTCTCTGAGTGTATATGTGTGTGCAAACAGTATTGTGTAACATAAACAAATTCAATTTGTTTTTAACCTCTTTTAAGTCCAGTCCAGTCATTCCAATTTCCATTTCTTTTTCATTCAATTATATTTTTAATTGAGGTTGCTTATCAAACTTGCTGACAGTCGAGGACCCTCTTCTCCCTTTTTTCTTACCTTTTTCGAGTTCATTGTTCATGCATTTAAAATTAAAAAATTGTGATCAGAAAGGCTATGAAAGCTTTAGAATTTTTTTTTTGCTTCCTGTACTTTAGTGAATAACCAATGGAAGCCGTAAGGTACTTGTATTTAACTGACTCACTACACCTTGGATTAGTTTCTCAAATCAAGAGAAAATTACTTGATTATAAAAGATACAATGTAGCAAAATGCATCAAAGTATATATATGTAAGTCATATATATGTAGACGAAAATATATACAATTTTGTATTTAAAACTTATAATTTTAAAAGTTCAATGAAATATATAGGCCGCATGCAGATTTAAACTTGTGATATGCGGTTCACAAGCCCGAAACTACCGGTATGTTTTTACAACACAGATAAACTACTCGCGTAATATGCATGTCGTCGCGTTTAAAATTGCGACGTCTTGCTAAAAACAGGACAGTTTTCAGCATAAATTCCATGATGTATATGTTTAAGTCAAACATATAAGTTATATACCATTAGATTTAATAAATTCAAGGCTTTTTAAAATGTTTTGTGCTGTGCATATTTAAAACACGGCATATTTCGGCCAATGACGTACCTTATTCTTTTATGCATCGTGTGTTATGACAAAGTAGTAAATGTTATCGTTTAGTCATTGTTTATTTAATTATCATTTTTTAAATTTATTTTCATGTTTTCTGTTTCATGTTTCATGGGGGGGGGGGGGGGGGCTCTACCTCCACGCAGGCAATTAGGCCATTGTTAGTGTTTCTGTTGTTCGATATTTTTGTTTCAGGTTTTCAGCCACAGGCGGTTTGATGGAGGGAGGGTTTGGGTTCTATCCGTTATTCTACACGAACTTATTATGAATTTCTATATCATTAAAATAACTATATATTTTTGTTTCATATTGTATATTTTTGAAATTACTATAGGTGGGTTAAAATGAAAATTTACAATATGTCAAAGAGTAAGGTATTTCTTTTTTTTTGTTCTTTTTTTTTTGGGGGGGGGGGTAACTACGCGGCTTTTTGTGAAGTGTGGAATGTCCATTTTACTATTTCTTTTTCGTAAAACAATTTTTTTTAGTAAATTAATTTGAGTCTGTTGAGAGTTCTGTCGTGTTTTAACCCGGTAAGTTAAAAAATTACAATATAATTGTTCGATGTATGATTGAAATTGATGGATGAAGATAGACATTGTATATGACGATCATGAATTGTCATATACATGTACATATATACATGTGTGCAACGTATAGGCAATGTTTTGAAATTTCGTAAGAATACATGTAGTTTTGTACACATGCCGTCAACAGTTTAAATAATTGAATCCCCTTTAAGAATTAATTCGGATTTCTGTCATGCATAGACAAATCAAACGGTAGTTCAGTTTCGTGCAATAACTACATTATACAAAACAAAAATATTAAGACTGTGCAATCAAATTTTTGAGCTTTTGTCACCCCCCCCCCCACACACACACACACACACACTGCAATGATGAATCGGTCTTTGAACGCCGTTCGAAATCGCAAAACAAAAGTGAACTAAATTTCATTATTGTTTGCATGTAATGGTGATCATGCACGGATATACACTGTACATGCAATGGACATATATTATTGGGTATATTTAGAAAAGAGGAGAAATACCTCAACAAATTATGTCTCCCCTTTCAAAGGGGAGACATATTGTTTTTGTCGACTTTCTTATTCTTCTTATTAAGGTCTTCCGTTTCCAACGGAAGACCTTATTGTTATTGCTTTGTTTCTTTTTCCCTTTTATTATTTTTTTTTTCTTACGCTTTTTTGTACAAGCGTTTTCTTGAAAACGACTCAACCGATTTTCGTGAAATTTTCAGATCTTGTATATATTGATCAAAGCTTGATATATATTTTTTTATTTTAATGACGTCATTTCCGTTCGTGAGATATTGACGTTTTAGCGATTTTCAGAGGGTCTGATTGTCCTGTTATCTCCTCCTAAACGAACAGAGATATTGAATTCAAATTTTCAGGGATGGTAGACCAAAGATTGTAGATGTGTCTAAAGGCATTTATAGTTGTCTGGTTTAAAAGGCGTCGAAGCTCGCCTGGACCCGAAAATTGAGATTAAAAAAAACGTCGTAATTTTTTCTGGTTTTCTTTGTTTATCTCTTTTCTGAAAAATATTTTGTTAAAACATGTAATGTAAAAAAAGTTTTTATTTACAAGACCTTTCATTTGATATCAAGAAAAAGGGGCTGGCCCCTTAAATTAGGGGACCAAAGGGCTCTAAAGTCTTTAATCTGTATTTCTTTACTGAGAGATATTTTGTGAAAGGTTATAGAAGCAAATATGTTTATCTCACAGTTATGAATCCAAGCAATGTAATGATTTTATCATGTGTTACGTAATTAAGGGTTTTTAGGGGCAGAAAGTCCAAAATTTGGATCACCCATATCTCAGAAAGCAAAAATATTTTGAAATGCAGTATAGAAGAAAAGTTGTTCAAAATGATGTTCTTAACAATATGCAACCTTCAAAATTTCGTTAAACGGCCCCTAAAAGGAGATAAGGGATCGGCCCCTAAAACCTTCTTTCTCATATATCTCCAGAACGGTAACAAATTTCTAAACACTTGTTGAACAAAATGTGTTTAGAATTAAGTGACCTTTTATTTGATATCAAGAAAAAGGGGCTGGCCCCTTAAATTAGGGAACCAAAGGGATCTAAATTCTTTTATCTATAGCGCTTTACTGAGGGATACTTTGTGAAATGTTATAGAAGCAAATATGTTTATCTCACAGTTATGTATCCAAGCAATGTAATAATTTTATCATGTGTTATGTAATTAGGGGTTTTTAGGGGCCAAAAGTCCAAAATTTGGATCACCCATATCTCTGAAAGCAAAAATATTTTGAAATGCAGTACAGAAGAAAAGTTGTTCAAAATGATGTTCTTAACAATATGCAACCATCAAAATTTCGTTTAACGGCCCCTATAAGGAGATTAGGGATCGGCCCCTAAAACCTTCTTTCCCATATATCTCAAAAACGGTAACGAATTTCTAAACATTTGTTGACAAAATGTTTTCAGAATTAAATGTCCTTTCATTTGATATCAAGAAAAAGGGGCTGGCCCCTTAAATTAGGGGATCAAAGGGCTCTAAAGTCTTTTATCTGAAGCCGTTTACTGAGAGATATTTTGTGAAATGTTATAGAAGCAAATATGTTTATCTCACAGTTATGTATCCAAGCAATGTAATAATTTTATCATGTGTTATGTAATTAGGGGTTTTTAGGGGCCAAAAGTCCAAAATTTGGATCACCCATATCTCAGAAAGGAAACATATTTTGAAATGCAGTACAGAAGAAAAGTTGTTCAAAATGATGTTCTTAACAATATGCAACCATCAAAATTTCGTTTAACGGCCACTATAAGGAGATTAGGGATCGGCCCCTAAAACCTTCTTTCTCATATATCTCCAGAACGGTAACAAATTTCTAAAGGGCTCTAAAGTATTTTATCTATAGCGTTTTACTAATAACTATTTTGTGAAAGGTTATTTAAGCTGAATTAGGTATAATACGTGTATATATCCTTACAATATAATGCTTTTCTCTTGCATTACCTAATTAGGGTTTTTAGGAGCCAGAGGTAAACAAGTTTAATCTTTTCTATCTTAATTGGAAGAAATGCAAGTATTTGAAAAAGCAATATAAGAGAACTTATCAAATGCGATACAAAAAAGCATTAGTTCTCAACTCTTTTTTCAATGTTTTTTTTGTCGAAAATCAAAGTCGATGATGTCATATTTTTTTCTAAAAATCGGACGGAAGACCTCCTCGTTGCTCGCAACGAGATCGTGTCTAGTTCTTCTTATTCTTCTTCATCCAAATTTGTCCAGGCCGTAACTTAAATACCCTTTGAGATTAAGACTTCAAACTTGGAACATAGGTAGATGGTATTGAGAAGGAGTGCACGCCACCAAAATGTTTGACCTTGACCTATTTTGACCTTCAAGGTCAAGCGTTTTATGAAAAACAGTGTCCAGACCATAACACAAGACTCCTTCAACATAGAGACTTTTAACTTGTATCATAGATAGATGGTATATAACGTAGCTAAACACCACCAAAATTTTTGACCTTGACCTAAATTTTTTTTTCAAGGTCAATTTAGAAAAAACGTCATCGTTCATCTCTTGAATATACTTTGACAGAAGGACTTCAAACTTTAAACAAAGAACAATAATAATACACTGAGGTGTACTATTGTTTTATATTTGACCTTGACCTTGTCTTTACTCAATGTCAAATTAAGAAAAAATAATAAAATTTTGTCTGGGTCGTAACTTAAATACCCTTTGACATTAAGACTTCAAACTTAAAACATAAATAGATAGTATTGAGAAGGAGTGCAAGTCACCATAATTTTTGACCTTGACCTATTTTGACTTTTAAGGTCAAGCATTTTATGAAAAACAGTGTCCAGACCATAACACAAGACTCCTTCAACATAGAGACTTTTAACTTGTATCATAGATATATGGTATATAACGTAGCTAGTCCCCACCAAAATCTTTGACCTTGACCTAATATTTTTTTTCGAGGTCAGTTTAGAAAAAACGTCATTGTTCATCTCTTGAATGTACTTTGACAGAAGGACTTCAAACTTTAAACAAAGAACAATAATAATACACTGAGGTGTACTATTGTTTTATATTTGACCTTGACCTTGTCTTTATTCAATGTCAAATTAAGAAAAAAATAATAAAATTTTGTCTGGGTCGTAACTTAAATACCCTTTGACATTAAGACTTCAAACTTAAAACATAGATAGATGGTATTGAGTAAGAGTGCAAGTCACCATAATTTTTGACCTTGACCTATTTTGACCTTCAAGGTCAAGCGTTTTATGAAAAACAGTGTCCAGACCATAACACAAGACTCCTTCAACATAGAGACTTTTAACTTGTATCATAGATAGATAGTATATAACCTAGCTGAACCCTTCCAGAATTTTTGACCTTGACATTATATTTTTTTCAAGGTCAATTTAGAAAAAACGTCATTGTTCATCTCTTGAATGTACTTTGACAGAAGGACTTCAAACTTTAAACAAAGAACAATAATAATACACTGAGGTGTACTATTGTTTTATATTTGACCTTGACCTTGTCTTTACTCAATGTCAAATTAAGAAAAAAATAATAAAATTTTGTCTGGGTCGTAACTTAAATACCCTTTGACATTAAGACTTCAAACTTAAAACATAGATAAATGGTATTGAGTAAGAGTGCACATCACCATAATTTGTGACCTTTACTAATCTTGTGTTTCAAGGTCATTCATTTTCTAAAAAATATTGTACAAATCATAACATGAGATTCATTCAACATAAAAACTTTAAACTTTTATCACAGATAGATAGTAAGTAACCTAGCTAGAACCTACCAAAATTTTTTACCTTGGCCTAATATTTTTTTTCCAGGTCTAATTAGAAAAAAAAATATTCTTGTCTTTATTTAAATATACTTTGATAGAAGGATTTCAAACTGTAAACAAAGAACTAAAATACCATGAGACATACTACTGTAAATTTTTTACCTTGACCCTTTTACTAACTCAAGGTCAAATTAAGAAAAAAATCAATTTTTTTGCCAGATCATAACTTCTAAATTCTTTGACAGTGATTTTAAACTTAAAACAAAGTTTGATGATCTAGCGAAAAATTGAACCATACCAAACTTTTTGACCTTGACTTATTTGGATCTTAGGGTCAGTCATCAGGAAAAAAATCCTTACAATAATGACTTGTATCATATATGGATGATATATAACATATACCTGACATCATTCTTTTTCACTTATTAAATTTGCCCCATATTACAAACCTGGGGGAGAAGGGGAGACATTTGTTTTTTTTGTAAAAAAACAATACCCACTAGTTTATCTTGAATGAATGTTTAATAATAACAGATGAATATATTTTCTTCGGCGTTCACACTGGCTTTAGAATTAATGATCTTTACAACAAGTATTCCATAAAATAGTACACTAATGCGGGTCATTACCTTTTGTGTATTTAAAGGGACATGGTCACCATTTTGGTGAAATTTTATTTGTCTGTTTTTATTATTTACAATGCTTTAGGAATGCATTTCTAATAATCAAATGAAATTTGAGAGTCAGTCGTAGAGTTAAGCATAAATAAACAGTTTCTAACGTTTAACATATTCAGTTAAGGCCTAAAACTGGCATCTTCACTTCAACATTCAAAATTTAAACAAAAGCTTTGTTTACATAGCAAATAATTGTAAGCTCTGTAACTTGCTTATAACTCAACGAATGACGCTTAAATTTTCGCTGCCTATTAAAAAAATACCTTACTGAAGCATTGAAACGTTCAATCGGAAAAATAAATTTTGACCAAAATCGTGATCATGCCCCTTTAAGGTTTCTAAAGTAGATATTTTACTTGATGCCTAAGTAACATAAAAATGAGAGTCATCTTGAAGAATATATACACGTGTATAGCGAAGTCACTAGACTCATTACGAATTCGTTATACGATTATAACGATGTGAATTCACTGGTCCCTGATACTTTGCTATAACCGAGTTTTTCTGTTGTATAATTATGCAGGTATTATCTGGCAGGCATATTTTCATTTTCAAAGCACTTGTATTTTTAGGACGATGTCATTTAATGACACGTTGAACAATTTGTTTTCTCTCAAAACGCTTTATTATTCATACTACTGATCCTGTTTATTCTTTTCATTAAATATGTCGTTTTGTTTTCCAATTGTGGATCAAAATTCGGTAAATGTATTTAAGGTCTAAAAAAACTATATTACATTTAAGAGGGAATTTTGAAATATTGTTAAAAACGTGATAAACACACTCTTTACTGGTCTAGCTTTCAGTGCGCTCAATATTTTGTTCAATTAAAGGTTGAACTGTTACTAGGCATTCAATTGCGTTAGTATTTTAGTTAAATGGCATAAAGCGTTCAGCGTATATGATAACCGCTTAAAAAGCAAAATAATTAATATATTTCCGGTGATGCATATGCTGTAAACCGACATTTATTCGCGTGTAAAAAAATTCCGCGAGGTCATGAGAGCCTCTTAGTCGCGAATACATGTATTTTGCACCAAGAACCATTCCTTTTCGTGTGGATGTTACATGTATTACAACACGGGTCAATATAAGGCTTGGACGCGAATATTAGTCGTCGCGAAATAGACTATCGGAAGTTAATTGAGAAATAAAGTCCTTGCACCTATGATCATGTGAAGTCGCAAGGTCTGAATCATCATATCAAACGAGACGCGAAGCAAAGCGAAGTTACATGTATTATACATGTATAAGCTTATGACCTAGTACACAATAAATATCTTTACTTGCATTTTTAAAGTGTTTATTTGGAATAATTTGTGTTCAATAAATGTAGTGGTTTTGTTTGGCTTTTTTTACCTTGTGGAAAGGAAAAAACTTTTTTATTATAGAGGATCATGATCTAAAGAATCAGATGACGTCTCGTTGCAAGGCGAAGATCATTAAATCAAACTCGACGCTATTGGTAATTTCTGATATGATGAATGCACCTGGCAATTCCACGTAATCTGACCCTTTTGACCAAGTTACCATTGTAATAATATAACTAACACTTACATTCATCTAAGTTATTTTATTTGATATGTCAATCAGAAAAGTAATTCATTCCTTTATTTCTTAATTAAAAAATCCATACAGACCAAGAAGTCCTTTTGTTAGACTTTAAATAAATAAAACTGTTATTAAAAACGAAATAATTAATTTGATTTTGGTCATTAAAAAGTGTTCGGTAGTAAAAAAAAATTGCCTTTCATAATCTTAGTTCTTCATTTTTTATGTCCATGACATGATTGTATTCGGCATGGAAGAACCAAATGAAAAAAAAATAATCTTATTATTACTAAGAAGTTATAATTTGTTCAGACGAATTAGGATTTGTTCGGATGAATAATTTATTGGTTCAGAGAAAATAAGTAAGTTACTTCTTTTTTTTTAACCTTGTTTCATACATGTAGAAGCATGTTTCAAATTTTTATATGACGTGCATATTTGAAATACATCTATGACTTTGGTTAAAAAATAACTTCTACGGTATTTTAAAAATACGAAAATATGTTTTCAAAATAGTTTTTCCTTTTTATGGACACAATTTTTAGATGTTAATTTGCCCACCAATGTTTTTTGTATAATTTGAATATTGACCAAATAGTTAATTGACCAAATAGTTAATTTAAAATTTTACTGGTCATAACATGAATAAGCTGAAATTACTTCCTATGTTGCTTTAAAGTTGATAAGATTTGCTATTTTTGTATCTTTGGTCTCCGGTACCATGGCAACGGTTGCCTTCTTAGTACAACAATATGTATCATTGTATGCAAAATAAAGATGATTGGTGACTGTGCGTGCCGGAACTCATATATACAATATTGATTGAAAACTATAATTATGATTGATTAGCAAATTAAAGAAAATGAAAAGATTAAATTGCATTCATGTATACAATTTTGTATCATTAAAGGGTGCGACTGCAACGCTTAATGATATAAAGTTTGTATCATTAGCGGTTGAGGGTGTCGATATTTGCTTGTTTCATTAAGCGTTAAGGCTGCGGTGCATTTGTGACGCTTAGTGATACAATTTTATCATTAAGCGGCGATTTATCATTAACAGTTGGACATGTCAACTGTTAATGCAAGAATTTATAACATTAAGCGTTGCAATTGCAACGCTTAATGCTATTTCTATCATTAAGCGGCGTTGTATCATTAACGGTTGTTACAGTGCTTCTTGGTAGGATATGTTCGCCATTACAGAATCAAAATATCTTCTATATAAACCAATTTTCTTAGAAATTTATACACTTTTCTTTCTTAACATTGGTATAATTGGTCTATTTTCAAAGACAGAAATATTCGAAGCAGATAACATTAAATGTGTATGTAAAAAACACAAACACAAAAAAAACCCAAACCTCATGCGCCAAGAGCATGTTAGCAAAAGGGGCCGGTTGATTTCGTCCCCAAATGCTTAGGTGTATTAAGCCTGTATATTATACATCGATTATAAGCAGAAACAAACCCCTGACAGATTTTCGGGGGAAATGTACACATGTTGAACTAACTTGCTTACGTTATTGAGCAAATATCAATGTCGTATTACAACATACCCACTTCTTTATCAGGATGAATCTTTATTAGGTCATAGGTTTTTTGGTCGGCTGGAGGATACACTAAAGAATTAGTTAAGATGCCGTTTGATAATAAGTAAATGGTTTATAAACTGTTCCTAATATAAGCTATTGCACTTATAACAAAAGAGTACTTAATTATCTCCCTCCAATTGAATCCATCTGCGATTAAGAGGGTAAAAAATATCACAAAAGGAATGATGTAATTATAATGTAAAGATAGACTACTCGAAAAGCAGGCTCTTATTCTGGAAGCTCTACTATAGATTAGACGTTTTATCCGGGAAAAAAACCCCACACTAATCTATTAGGAATTTTTCTGCTCTCCATTATACAATTTAGTGGTCTCACTATCTTTATAGTTCATCAGTTTGCACAAAAATGTGTTTTCAAGGAAGTTTTTATAAAAAAAAATAAGTTAAAGAACCTGGGTGAATTCTATCACTCTTGATCAGCAGTTTTTGCGATTTATATTTTTTCTGTCAAAATCCTATTTTTTTTTCATCAATAATTATTTACACATAGAGAACAACAGATAAAGAGTTCATGGCGTTAGTGTGTGTTTTTTTTAAATAAAACAGAAACTACGACTAGTTGATCATCTGCAGGTTTACATTATTGGAAACATTTAAAGCGTGTTTATTTGATCAAACATTTTAAAGCACTTTGAGATTCAAAAAGATTCCGAGTGTGTAATTTCAGTAGTTTGTCCATAGGTTACATCATTTTGAGTTCGATGTTTAGGGCTTACGATGAAATTAGATACAAATCATTTGCTTAACTTTTCGATTGATTGTTTGGTGAACATAAATTGCATTATGTTTTTAACAACTTTTTTGTTCCTAGAAAGGTACAAGAATTGTATGTTTAGAGAAAATTGCTCTGATTGTTGAAAATCAACAGAAAGCACTATCAATTATACCGTATCAAACTATTTATATCCCAGCGTTTAAGAAAAACATGCAGTATACAGTAATGAGCGTCCACTTCAACTAATAAGTAAACTTCAATAATGTTGATACCAGTTTACCCCTTGTTACAAAAAATAATCAATCTGTTTAAGACAGATATGGCAATATACTTGTAATTTAAAAAAGCAATAGAAAACTATAAATTAACAGCTAAAATCACAGAAGCTAATAACATGACTTTAACATTTACATCATTTACTTCAAATATTTCTATCTTTGAAAGGAGATCTATTCTACAGGCATAATTAGGTAAAAGTCTATAATTTTTCAAGGTAATTGGTGTGCGTGGAAAATTATTTCACACTGCAATAGCCAAAAGTCGGACCAAGCCGCTTGAAAAAAAAAATGAGCAATAGGACAATCAAGTAGTTTTTTTCTGTTTTCAATTGTATCTATGCTTTAATTTTAAGAGTGTCGAGTTTGAGCATATTTCTGCCGAATGTAAAAACTTGTACTCTAACAAAATATTATAATTTACTTTATCTTTGGCATATTCTAATTAATATCAAGATGATAAATGCATTGACAACTTCGGAGGCAAGAAAGTTCGCCTGGATAAGAGTTATAAATACGTCGTTGTTTAGTAGAAATCAAATCAATATTGACATTTGTCTATACGGGTCATAAGTTCTAAAAAAATGTTATCTTAAGTGTATTCTTATAAATAAAAATGTAAAAACTAAATGCATCGTATAAAATTATATGCAAATGTATGATGATATATAAGACATGATATATAAAAGTAAATTAAAAAGCGTACAACAATAGTAGATGGATATCCTAACCAAAACATGCATAAACGTCGTTTGGAAAAAAAATCTGTAGATAAAAGTTCAATACTTACTATACATTTAATTAGCACCCACCCATTAAAAACCCCAAACAAACAAACAAACAATCTAACAAACACAACGCAAAACACATAAAAAAAACTCCAAGCCCATCCAGTGTGGCAAGATAGTTTTACATCGAAGTTAAACATGTGCGTGCTTGAAAATTTATCTTCGAGTCTTTTCACTACCTAGGAAACAAAATCCAAATGAAAAAGACATCGTAATATTACGAAAGTGAGACGATAAGACATCTAACATTGTGATTTTATTCTCATACAAAAATTAGTACATTTTTTACCTGTCGCAGTCAAAAACGGCTAAATTCCTCAGTTGAAATTGGGATTATATTGGCTCGCCCATGTTTTTACGTAAACCATCGAGGAAATACAATAAAGAAAATGAAAAGAGTCGGTTTAGCTTACCCAAATTTTGTCATGTTTTAGCATTTCACAATGATATAGGGGCTAAAGGTGGATCATTATCTCCCTTATCTTTGAAGTATGCATCAAACGGATAACAGGGCAGTGTAGGGGACCTATGTGGCTATTATAACCCGGTCTTCAATTTGGGCTGTAGGGGTACCACCAGGTGGTTCCCAGGGGTTTTGGCTCATTTCAGAGGTTTATATCTTCCTTCATTTTGATCACAAGAACTTAGAAACAATGAGGTTATGTAGAGAACGTTCCAATGTATATATAACAAGTGTAATAAAATGCATATGACCCCTAAAAGGGTCGGTTTAGCCTACCCGAACTTTGTCATATTTTAGCATTTCACAATGATATAGGGGTTAAATTTGGACCATTATCTCCCTTATCTTTGAAGTATGCATCAAACGGATTACAGGGCAGTGTTGGGGACCTATGTGGCTATTATAACCCGGTCTCAAATTTTGGCTGTAGGGTATCACCAGGAGGCGCCTTGCTTGTCTGTACTACATGTAATAGCGTCTGGTACAAGTGGTAGTATACGAAGACTTGACAGGACATATACAACAAAAACATATCAATGGTTTGTAATAAGAAAATGCAAGATAGTTTCGCGTACGTTTCTATCTGATGCGCCGATAAGATGTGAAGTCATCGCCTATTTTGATATTTTCGGTAATTCATACCATAGAACACAAGAAAAGCGATTATCATCATATACTCATTTTTAAGCTTATCATTGTTACATCTACGTCCATGACCTTATTTTGGGACATGTAATACGCTAGTACAAAAAACAAATCCTAAGATTTACTAATGATATAATCATCTAACTTTCGTGTTAAAATACAATAAAAATCGGAGTACTTTTTTCAGATATCATTGCCTGTTTTGCATCTTGTGGTGTGATAATACTTATCGGACTTATAAATGTCTGTATAAATGTTTGTTTATATAATTATGTATAAGATACGAAAAGTTAATATTTAATACTCCATATATATGACACTTTATTGAATTTATTATGTTTGTTGCTTATTTGTTGTACGAGTGTATCAAAACGCAATCACACATTTCATATAATAAATCAGTTTTATATGTAAGGTATTAATCATAAAATATAATATGGAGTTCTCTAATATCTTAGATGATTATGTTGATCCATGCGTTATCTTTTTTTTTTTTTTTTTGTTTTGTTTTTGTTTTTGTTTTTTTTTTTTGTTTTGTAGAGAAAAACTCAAAAGAACCAAAAGTAAATATAAGGAAGAGGTGAGTGCACCTAGATAAAATATTTGATTTCAGCAATGCATTACCAAAAAATCACTTAGACGTCTCCTCTGCAGACGAGGTCGAAATTACGTACACAGAACGAGAAAACAGCAGCGTAATTCATCCGCAGAAGATTAAAAAAACAAGGCTGGAAAGTAATTGAGATCATGACGATGGACCTTCTGTAAACCAACCTACAGATTCGGTGTCCGTCTATGTGCAGTTCCAAATAATAGAAATATAGGTCACCATGAAATCGGTAGAAAAGGTTGTATGCGCAAGTATATTAACAAAACAAAAGTACTGCACAGGTTCTTGACAATGTGCAAACACCAAACCAAGATGGCTCTTTTTACACCGAAGATAAACAAGAGCTGACCGATAAGAAATAAAAAAAAGGATAACATGTTAAATTAAATCCCAATTGTGTTGTTACATGTAGCTTTTAGGTATATTATCATTAGTATTGTTTTACAGTGTACATGCATTGATATGCACGCCAAATAAACTGTATTTTAACACTTTGCTAAATAATTGTTTTTTGTTTTGTCATTTGTAATTCAGTGTAATGCAATTCTAGATAACATGGTATTGTTTTTAAAAGCGTCATTTCCATGGCTTATTTATTTTTAATGTTAAAGAAGGATTTTAAAATAATAGTTTTTGTACAATAATCGGTCAATTGTTAAACAATCTCCAAATAAATTATTTTGAATTGTTTCACTAAATAAATATTTCAGAACTTTATTTCTAGTGTTTGTCAAACTTTGATAAAACACAAAAGTCAACAATACCCGTTTAGATTTACATGTATTTAAAACACCTTTTCGATACCGGAGAGTATATTCTTAAATGTAAGATATGCCTTACGTTTTCTGTAATTTTAATAGAGGCAACGCCTAGTTATTACAAATAACAGATTTAAAAAGTCCTTAATTATAATATAGGTTAAAAAAAACCCACAAATAATGTCTTGAAAATTAAAATGGAATAAAGAGAACAAAAATAAAAAAAATATTCAAATATTTGCATTTTAAGATCGAATATGCGAATATGTCTGTGTATAAATTTTCAATATAGAAGTGTAATACAGTCATGTAACTATATGATAAGAAATATTTCGATACTTGAAATAATTCATAGTACTTTATAATTACAGTCAATAAGTACAATGTATATTTCAATATTTTCTTTATTCACAAAAGAGCACATACTGATCTAAACAGTTTAAAAACAATATACATTTATTTTCCGATATTATTTTTATTTTTTATTTTCTCTTCAAGGAATAGTTTTCTTATCAGAGGATCATTACCCTTTTTAAAAAAAGTCCAGGGTAATATTTATATTATACTTTAACAGACTTCTTTTTTGGTGACTACGATCACATGTTAAGAGGGCTTAATGGTCGTGGCCATTTTAAGGTTTTAATTAACCTCTTAGACATAAAACTCTGTATGAAGATATAACAGATTTTACAAACTTTAAAGCTAAAAATTTAGCATTTTATCTGAAGCTAAATTTGTAAAAGTTTAGTGCAAATTTGATAGGTTTATTGTTGACTACCTACCATCCTTAATTCAATGCTGCAATAGAAGTTTATTAATTATAGTGTTACTTGCTGCAATCATCTTAACATCAAAATCACAAACTTCGAAATAGCATAACCTCTGTATCAAGTTTTTCTTTACATAGTTGAATCACTTAATGTTCTTCAATGTTAATGACTAGGACTGAGTACAGAAAACTCACTACATGTACAAGATCTTATATCTAAATTTATAGTTTCTTATCAAATACATTTATTTCCTCTCCATATGAGAGGGTGTTGTAACCATTAAATAGCGAGATTCATCACGAGTGTGCTTTTGATATCAAGATGAAATACGTTAATACGGCAAACACAGTTAAAATATTCTTTTACAAAACAAACAATTATATCATGAAAAAAGTAAGTCAGAAAGCAAATCGTGTTGAATTGAATAAAGTGGCAATTACATTAAAAGATGTCGAATGGTTAATTGTAAAAGCGCTTTAATCTATTACTGTAATATTCTGCGGTTATTAGATACAAAATACTTGTAACTCTTTTCTTCTTTCAAGCTTTTTTGCAATAAGGTATCAACAAGATCATTTAGAAAAAAAAAGGTAATGTAACCGCAGTTGTAGAGAAAAGTTTCATACTTAGTCAGCTTTCTTTTTTCCTGTTCTATGGGGTCTCAATGGAGTAGAACTTTCACAAAAGTATAAGAATTACATTTTCTGGGGGTTTTTTTGCAAGGTACAATATTTTACAGTAAATCATATTCTTGCACAAAATGATCTAAAATTAGTTAGTTTGATTAGTAATGCACTTGACCCTTTCAACAAGAACAACAAAATTGTCATGCTTATACAAACTTGTTTAACCTGTCGTATGATAACAATTTAAAAAAATCGTGATGAATCTTAAATAGTATTTATCTATAAAACTTAATTGCAACAAACAGAAAACAGCCATGACGCGTGAATTACTAAAAACACAGTTTAACATTTATTCTTTAACATTCATTTTGATATCTAGATTTTTAAATAGAAAGTACATTTTATAAATACAGTACCCGCAACGTTATTTTTTACAATCCTATTATATCCTATTGTGCATCAATCCTATCGTATCGTGCGTGAATACTGTTCTATCGTGCGTTAATGCTATCCTATCTTGCGGTAATCCTATCAGGTTTATCGTTCAATGTTAACAGCTTTCTCCGTTTATCCTATCGTGTTAATAGTTCCGTGCCTTTTCATAAGCAAGTAAATTATTTCAAAGTAAAAAGTCGTTCAGTGCGCAGTATAGGAAAATTTATCGAACACAATTGTAAAATCATATCCAGCATTCTATCATGATACTAATTTCTTAAATCTTAAAATCAAAATCAACCAATATCATTTGTAAATATACATGTAAGTCAATAACTGTATGCAGTGGAATTACCTGCATATCGATTATATTAAATCGTACTCGGAGTGTATACCTGCGTTAACATTAACTTGTATGTAATATAATTCGTTTTTTATGCATTACAGAAACAAAAGTATTTATGAAATAATTTATATTTACTTAAAAGAAGAGGTGTATTTTAATTAAACCTGCCATTTTCCTCCGTGTGATATTTCATTTTGGGCTGGAATGTTTTCGGCGATTTGCAGTAATGAAAACAATGTTAACAAATCCTACACGCGAAATGTGTATTTGTGTAAATATTTACTTAACTTGTAGGTAATATAATTAGTTTTGAATGCATTTTTTTTTATTATACAGAAAAAATATTTATAATAGATTTTTTATTTATTTAGAACAAAAGTTGTATTTTTTTTTTTTGGAACCCGCAATTTTCCGTGTAATTTGATCACGGGCTGAAATGATCGGCATGGGTGTTTAGTAGCGAAAACAATGTTAATAATACAGGAAATTTATTGATCATTTTAGTTCATGATGTTAAAAAAAATTAACTGATCATATTTATACATTCTATAAATGATGTAGCGATGATTAACAACTCGGCATTTGTTAATAACAAGAAATTCCACGTATATCTTGATTCGTAGGTGTTCTTTCTCAAATTCTGCCATTTTTCGGTTAATCGTGAAGATCGTTTAACGCGATTATACGTTTATCATGAACATCGTTTATCCTTTCATATCGTGTATCAATCCTATCGTATCGTGTGTGTATACTGTTCTATCGTGCGTTAATTCTATTATATCGTGCGTGAAGCATATCCTATCGTTTGCGGGTACTGTATAACCACCAATTCACGAATTCTTGCAATATTAACAGTTGTAAAAAAAAACAAAAACAAAAAAACACAATACTGATATGTTATGTATACTTCATACATATTTTGATTCATTTGAAGAAATGTAAGACTTGTAATGTTTTCTTAAGCGTTCACAATTTCTCATAAAATCTTCAGAATGTTGTCTATGGTTTCACACATGCATGTTTATGTTCCATTCCAATCAAAACAATATGATATAAAAACCATATGACTTCTATTTTTAATCTGGTTGAGTTTGTAGATGTATGATACCATCCATTTCTTCCTGGTTAGTTAGACATATTACATGTATAATGGAGAATACTATATGTGTATTTATGGTAATTGTCAACCTTGTGACGACAAAGGGTGAGTTTTTATATATTGTTTCTAGTCTGTAAGTATAAAACAACGTTAAACGTTAATACACAGGATTTTTTTAATTTATCTGTATTCTCAAACACATAATGTGTACTAGTATTTTTACAAAAATACCAATATTGGTTT
This sequence comes from Magallana ariakensis, assembly GCA_020458035.1. NCBI lineage: Eukaryota > Metazoa > Mollusca > Bivalvia > Ostreida > Ostreidae > Magallana > Magallana ariakensis. The sequence goes on along the minus strand of CM035812.1, from coordinate 47,951,532 downwards.
TTTTCTCTCAATCTACTTTTGTCGTGAAAATGATATAGATGTATCTCTACAGGCATAGTCGATATGTAAGTAATCGGAAGAAACACGTCAAGATTGTTAGTTTGATAATAAAAAAGAAAACGTTGACTTTGTCATGAAATGTATGTGTTAAAGTGTGTTGCTGTTAGCTATAGTCATTTACGCATAAAAAAGAAATCAATACTGCTCAGTAGTGTTTAAGTTGGTTATGTAATATAAAAATGTACACAGGAACAGACATGTTCTTCAATAAAGTACTAGCGTAGAGTGCATTGTGACAAAACACTTCAATTGTATCACACTTAACTCAATTCACATAGTTTTTTGTAGGTAGATAAAATAAGATTTAAGCCGAAAAAGGATCAATCTACACATAATTTCTCAAATAGTGTCTTCTACTACAATCTGTAATATCGTTTTGATAATTGTAAAGAAATATCACACCTGTAAGATATTAAGATGAAGGGAGTTGATTATTTACCGATATCTAAAGGTACGACATCGTAATTGAAAATGGATATATTCTTTAAATTAACCATGTAGTTTAAAATAAATTTAACTAACTTTACTAAAGAAAAAAAAATAATGCAATTTGTTTTTTCATCAAGATCAACTGGAAAATCCTAATTCTCTACACCTCGGTATTAAATGATTTATTTTTTTATCATGAAATTGGTTTTAAATCACGTTAGAGTAACTTAGTTGTGTATTATATTTTTGCTCTGAAAGTATTCAAATTTAAAGGAGTAAAATAACATAGATGTTTATTCTTAAATCACTATGAAAAATGTTATTTCGTGGTTTTCCTAGTAAATAATAATAATATACGTGATATATATAATTCCTTTTGTTAGTTTGTGTGTACAAGTTGCCAACAAGATTTGCTCTGAAAGCGCTCCCACAAATTCAAATGCATATATTTTAATGTTAATTGGTTATCATGTTATATTGTATACAGTATACATGTAAATCTGTTCATTCAAGTTTTATAGCCATTAAAATTAAAAATTTGAATGATTTATCTCTTTTTTAGGACAATGCCCCTTTAATGGCAAGTACACCACTTTTTTCAATGTATTTAGAATTCAAATAGTGTTTTTAAAATAGCTGTTTAATATGTTTTCTTATTTTAAAAGTGTGTCAATTCGTGTTTTAGTTGGAAACATTTCAATTACTACCTGTAACAGTAACTCAGCATTTGGACCACTTATCTACGTGGACTTCTATAAAATCAACCACCCATGTTTATGTACTTTGATCTCATTATTCAGTGGAGATCTACTTGTGACAGCACAAGAAATAAGAATATCGTCATGTTACACGCAAGTGGTAGTAAACGGTAGTCGTACATTTGGCTGCCCACTTTCACAAGGAACGTCAGTTACGTTTAAACTGTTAAAATATCAAAATATCAATGTACAAGCTGAATTCTCACCATCATCTTCACCAGGAACCTTTTATCAATGTCTTGGGTTTCAACAAAATGGTAATATATGTTTTTTTTAATTATTTAAAATATATTAAAAAAGGAATATGTACATGCAATAGAACTGTTTCTACACCTGTATACACACTGCCTTTACTATGGTGACAAAAAATCTAAAGAAAATGAAAACATAAATCGTTAACTATCGTTGTAGACTTATTTCTATAGTGCCATAATTTCAAATAACTATATGTCAATGAAATATTTTACAAGCAAATGACCTCTTATTATTTATCCAAATATCTTAACTTATTACATAAAAAACGATTTTTGTTAATTTTGGAAAAATTAATTGTTTAACTTTCTAAACTCACTTTAGAGCAAAAGTCAAGAAAATTGATAGTTTCACTAACTATCGAAACACTTTTGATTTCCTCTCTACGACTTTTCTTTATGAATGCTTAACCTTCGCACACTTATAACTAAGCTGTCTTGATTATGTTGTATTAATATTATATAAGGCCACTGATAGAAATATTTAGATATAATGGCAAGTAGTATGTTAAAATATAAAACTTTTAAAATATCTGCCTCTTTTGTAATCAATTTTATCAGATATTCCCGATGACAACCCCCGCCCCCACCCCCCCCCCCCCCACCAAAAAAAAACCCCAAACAAACAAAAATACAACAACATTATGCAACAGCTAAGAAAACAAATACAAGAGGCCCATTGGCAACATCGTCCACCTGAACAACTGTTTTTGTATCTCTTACGAAATTTTTAAACATTAAAAACCCAACACATGTTTTCATACACTTGCATTTTAAAATGGTTTTAATTACTACTATCATTCTCACATATAAGTATTCAATTATATATTTAAAAATTTAGTTCATGACGTTGCAGTTGAATTTGAATTGTTTAATGATCAATTACAGAAGTCAGAGTTTTAATATTTGTCTCTGGTGTTGCCTTTATTTGGTATTAGTTGTCCAAATTTTGACATATAATAAAAGAGAATTACAAATCTAAGAAACCCATTTAATGCATGACCATTAACATGTACTATTTACTACTTCACGACTTCAGTATTATGCACAGCGTCAGCTTTCAATGTCGACAACCTCGACTAATCTGTTTACTTAACTCATATTTGAAAAAAAAATACCTTAAGTGGGAAAGGATATATATATATATATATATATATATATATATATATATATATATATATATATATATATATATATATATATATATATATATCGTCTTGTGGCAAAGATACTTTTTTGCTTTTATCAAAAAGACCAAGAAGACGTGTGTTGACTTTTTAGGTGGTAAAGGCGGAGAGGTCAGTGTATTGTGTGATATTCCATCAGGAACAACAACCCGAAGATCGTATACAGCATCACCATCAAGGAAAACAACATCCCCATTAACACCAACAACAAGGAAAACAACATCCACAGTAACTTCAACAGCAAGACAAACAACATGTCAATTATCAACAACAACAAGTAAAATAACATTAGCATCAACATCTTCCATCAGCAAAAACAGCAAACACAACGACTAATAAACGATCTACACCATCATTATCGTATAATGTGCAATCAACAATGTCTACATTACGTTTTTTTCAATAATTATAATACAGATAACTCCATGAGCTTTGCAACAACCATTGCTGTTCCGTATTCTTTGTCAATAAAGTCGACTCAAGATGATCCAAAGGAATTTATTTAAAAATAAATCTAAACAATTATATAACGAATATAACAAATCCATTATATTCCGCAAATTATTCATTTGATAAAATGTTACAAAACACACCTTGAAATACATTTAAAATGCATTTACATCACCTTAGAATAAGACTTATCTTCATCTGGGTCGCATGTATGATTTATTTCTGAACTTTGACTTAAAGTATAACATTCGCGAATGTATATTAGGGATTGCGTTTAATCAGCGTTTTATATTAGTTGACACAAACGGGTCGCCGTAAAACTTAATGTTGTAAAACATTCAGGTCGCAGTTTATTCAATATGGTACAGATAAAGTTATTTAGGTGTGGTTGTTCAAATATTACTATTTAGCTTAACAATTGTATTCATATGTTATCAATTTGAGTACACTAAATTCGTTTTTGCGACTCACCGTAAATTTCGCAGCGAATACATGTATAAACAGTCGTTTATCAAACAGAAGATGACGAGATGAAACGGCATTGGTTTTGTAAACAAAAAGACAAATACGAGAAAAATCCAGAAACACTAATACTGAAATGTCGATGGAAACGCCTTCAAGAGCCAAATGACAACTCTTATACCCTGACAGACCATTCCCAAACTTCTTACGAAGAAACAAACGGATCGAACATTAATTCTGTCAATCACCAGACCGAGGCATCCATAACAGCAGGGTGCGATGTCTTACTTAAAGCAGAAAATTGAGGATAAGCACATGAAAGTTGTCTATTTCTTTTTTGGCAGGGGTAGGTTGTCTTGAATCATCAGGATCCTGATAATTACGTACTAAAAGAAAAAGAACAGCTCTAAACTAATAAAAATATGTTGTAAACAAGTGCATTTACTAGAACCTAGAGCTAAAGTTGTTGAATTGCCAGCGGGAATTTCAACGTTAAAACAACGTTGTTTCAACGTCAGGCATCAACGTTGAATTAACGTTGAAATAAGGTTGCATATGAAAGTTGAGGCAACGTTGAAAATATAACGTTGTTTCAACTTCAAATTCAACGTTGATTCAACGTAGAAATGATGTTGAAATTTGTTTTAAAATATGTTAATATGACTTTGAAAAAAGTTAAAATTAAGTGACTTTTTTCGTAAAATGTTGTTTACATAAATATGTTTCATATATATATATATATATAAATATAAATATATATATATATATATATATATATATATATATATATATATATATATATATATATATAGATGAATGTTGTGCCGTTTTATGTGTTTTGACACTTTATTGAAAAAAGAAGATAAGATACAAATGTAAAAAGTCGCCCTTCATTTAAATCATAGTAATATACCAGTAGTTCCTTCGCTAAACAGCTTGATATGTATAAAGACCTCGTTAAAAACTTGGCATCTCATGTTTTACATAAGGCTGTAAGAAAATGAACACAAAGAAACCACGCGTACATTCCGCCAAATGGTAGCCATGCTTGTGTTCCATTATATAGAACAAATGATGTCAACTCAAAAACGTAGACTCCACAATAATCAGTTCATCATTTGTACTCCGCAGACTGTTTTCATTAATCAAACAAGATACCAGCACCGGGCAAATGTGGAGCACTTGAGTCTTACATTGATGCTGTTGAGTCAGACATTGAGAAACTCCTTGCCAACCAACATGTCGTCCCTGACAATCTTACGAAAGAAGAAAGATCTACTTTGCAGAGGCTAAAAAACAGGGACGACATAGTCATTAAAAAAGCAGACAAAGGATCTACAGTGGTTATCTTAGACAAACAAGCGTACATAGCTGAAGCCAACAGACAACTGACAGACGAACGTTTCTACAAGAAACTGGACGCTGATCCTACTGAAGAGTTTTCAGCTCTCATCACCGACACCCTGGACGAAATGTACGAAAATGATGAAATTGGTGTCAATGTTTACGAAACGCTTCGCCCAACCAACTGTAGACCGGGTCAATTTTATCTGCTCCCGAAAATCCACAAGGAAGGAATGCCTGGACGCCCTATAGTTAGTGCCATTGGTCATCCCACGGAGAAAATTTCTGAATTTATAGACCTACACCTCCGTCCACACGTAGAAGATTTGCCATCATACCTCAAGGACACGACAGATTACCTCAATAAAACACCTTCCTCTGGCCTTCCAGACCATACTCTTCTCGTTACTATGGACGTCACGTCCTTGTACACGAATATCCCACACGATGAAGGTATCGAGGCCTGCAGGGAGGTCTGGGATAGTAGAACGATTCAGCATCCATCAACCGAATCTCTACTCAAGCTCCTTGAACATGTTCTTAAACTTAACAATTTTATGTTTAATGGCGAACATTACATTCAAATAAGCGGAACAGCTATGGGCACCAAAATGGCTCCCTCTTACGCCAACATCTTTATGGGAAGATTGGAACGCAACCTACTTCTTGGAGCTCCCTTCAAACCTTTGAGCTGGTTGCGGTTCATAGACGATATTGAGATGAAATGGGTTGAAAACCGAGACTCCCTAAATGATTTCATAACGTTTGCCAACTCCTTCCATAATTCAATTAAATTTACAGTTGATATTTCTAGTTCCAAAAACATATTTTTGGACACTACTTCAACTCTGGAAGATGGTAAAATAAAATTCAGTCTCCATACGAAACCCACGGATTCTCATCTCTATCTCAAGCCGTCTAGCTGCCACCCTCCCCATACTTTTAGAGGAATTCCTAAAGGATTAACAACCCGAATCAGACGAATCTGTTCTTCTAATGAAATCTTTGAAGAACAGAGCAAGATACTGAAATCCCATCTGTGTAATCGAGGCTATAAAGCCCACACAGTGCAATCTGCAATTGATGAGATCGTTACAAAAGACAGGAAAGCGCTTCTGCAATACAAAGAGAAATCAGACAAAAGCAGGGTTCCACTTGTCACTACCTACCATCCCGCCCTTAAGAACCTTAACAGCATCCTTAGAAATAATCTGCCCATTCTTTACACTAACGAAAGAATGGCTGATCTTTTCAAGGACCCACCAATGGCGGCATTTAAACGCCCAAGGAACTTAAAGGATATGGTAGTGAGAGCAAGATTAGACAACCCGTTGCCCAATGGCGGCTTTAAAACATGTTCAGACGCCAGATGCCTGTTGTGCAAGCACAGCATCAGCACGGACAGTTTCAAAAGCCCCATTACGGGTCGTACCTACAAAATATTGGGCAACACGTCTTGCCGAACAGACAACTGCATCTATCTCATCAGTTGCAAGGTTTGCTCTAAGCAATACATTGGGGAAACAGGTGACCTCCGTAGAAGAATCAACAACCACCGCTCGACCATAAAGACCAAGAAAATCAAGGAGCCCGTAGGGGAACACTTTAATATTAGTGGTCACAAATGGGAAGACATGACAGTAGTGGTTATTGACCATAATCCTCAGTGGACAGACGCGGAGAGGAAAAGCAAAGAAAAGTTCTGGATGCACAGACTTAAATCATTCAGACCTGATGGCATGAACAAGCAAATTGACTTCATGAAAATGAACGTGTCATAGCCCAACATCACCTGATACCTACATAGTAATCTTACCATATCTGTCAACTCCGACCTATCAGTTATTACTTTTTATACCAGTTTTCATTTATTATTAATTATTAATAATATTTCTTTATTTTTAATTTAATTATCTTCTCCTTTACACCTAACTCCGATTCATTACATCATTAATTAAATACTTCGGATCTTAACCAAAGCGCCGTACGACTTAACATCGGGTGTTTGAATTTTCCATTATTAATTCGGACATCAATTTTAATTAGCCTAATTAACTCGATCAGGCGTGAAGTTGACAGTCGATTGATTACTCCAGAGCGATCGGCCACATTGGCAAAACCTTATCAACATTGATCACCAAAACTGTATAAAATGTAGTTATTATTTTTTATAGGTTCTTTAGTAGTGTTAGTTGTAGTGCTAGATTTTGTTTTCTTTGTTTTTAGCTATGTAATTCTTTTTGTCTCTCTTATGTCCTGAAGAAGGGACTGGTTGTCCCGAAAATTTGACAATTTCAATTGTTCGTGTCGTTAGCCATTTTCAGTGCTTTATATATATATATATATATATATATTTATTTATATATATTTATTTATTTATATTTTTATATATATATATATATATATATATATATATATATATATATATATATATATATATATATATATAATATATATATATATATATATATATATATATATATATATATATATATATATATATATATATATATATATATGTATATACGTGTATAAATCTGCAAGCATGTGACTTATCATTTAATGAATATATATTTAGATATGACACATCATGGAGGGATGGGAGACGAGTGGTTGAGCTTGGGGTCCCGACAGATGGACTAGCTGGATGCAAAGAATGGAGACTGCCACTGCAGTTGTCTCACACCTAACGCACACGTGATTGTGGCATAGTAAGCTTCTTTCTGGTAAGATGTCGGAACGCATTGCTATATAGTGTTAATGCATATAAAGTTTTAAAATGTTCTTCTCTACTCCCACACACCTGTAAGGAAAATTGAATTCATAATTTTGTAGTCCAGGAAATTATAACTTTTATGTCCCCCGAAGAAAGGATTCTGACACTAGGGAGAGGCCAAAATAATCATATATTGTTAATGCATTTGATGTTTTAAAAATCGTCTTTTTTACTTCTGCTTGTACTGAATAAAACTGCATATAAAGAAGGAAAATACAGACATCCATAAAAATTTAAAAATTTCATGTCTTCTAATGTAGGGATTTGAATCAAGAGCGGGGCCAAACCATTCATATAGGGCAGGGGGTTTTAATGTAAGGTGTGGCCAAAATAGTAATTAAGTGTTAATGTATATATTATTTTAACAACGTCTTCTGAATCATAATAATAACTGCACATTTTGAAAAAAAAACATTAGGCCGTAATAATAGTTCATGTCACCTACATGTAAGGCAAGGGTTATGGCTGAGAGGGAGGGTTATATATTTGTTTTATTATTGTATTCTGCACAGGAATTTCAATAAAAAAAAAATAAGTAGATTCACATATTTAAAAAAAAGAATGAAGCTGTCTATCTAAGTGGGAAAACGTTCAGAGGGAGGTAATGGGGTTAACTTTCCTTGCTTCTTCAAAATGGAGTTATCTTCCTTTGCTCATTCATATAAAGTAATAAATCAATATAACGACTTAAAATAAAATATGAAAACACTTTGTCGGACATAACGACTTGCGATTAAAACATACGTTCCTGTTGGTGGACATTATACCACAATTTATAACGTGGGCATAAACGATTTCTTCAAAATTTAAAAGCGGTGAACAGAATGTTACGACTTTTACAAATGTCCATATGTAACGCATGATACTCTAGAATATTTTTAGTATTGCAAAAGCTGGTAGACAATGTGGATTTATCAGATGTAAAATACGAGAATGCTACATTTTCAATTTTTTACGCATTAAATGCTTTGTCTTAACAAAAGGAAGTAAACAAAAATGTCCTTCCTTACAAATTCTTGTTGAGAAAAAGGTGTGGAGTGTTTGTATTTCGAAAAAAATAGCTGAGAGTGCGTTAAATGTTGATAGTTTGAAACTAGCTCACTCTAGAGACGATAATGGTATTTAAGTATTGTTTACTGAAGAGCGTAGCAATGATTCTGTTAGGGTGACTAAGTCAAACAAAGATATTTAAGCAGTGAGCTCAATGTTTTTTGTCATTGAATAAAAGTATCTAGTGCATTGTTTAATTAGTGCCTTGTCAAAAGTAAAATCGATTGAATTTTATAAAATTTAATTTTGTTTATATAGAAATTAATTTATATCATACTGTAAAAGTGGATATTTACACGTGGGGGAAATTTGCGTTATTACTCGGTAAGCTTAAACCCGCGTAAAATACCCTGGCGCGAATGTTAAAAAAAATCAAAGTTTTAGTGGTACATGTTTATTAATTTTATAAACAGATAAGCATCAGCATCTTGTCATATTTGATTTATAAATAGACCTTTTCCTATTCTTATGATATGTATATGTACATGTTATGATAAAATATTTACAAAGAAGATACTAGATTATCATTAAATTGTTTTTATTTAATAACACATTGCTTATAATTTCAGTCCTGGAATATTATAACTATAAACATTTAGAATATTTTGAAAGCTAAAAAATATTACATATCAAAATGTTGATGCATATTGTACCACTTGGAAATTAAGTTATGACAGAGGAAATTCTGATTATTTTTTTTATATTTGAAGTTGAAATGTATGATTTTTGGTAATATAAATTTTAAAATTGCTGTACATGCCCAGTTATTGATGTATTTGAAAACATTTTCTGCAAAAACCAAATGTAATATACTTGATAATTATTCTTAATTCAGATGTAAAGGATCAGCAAATGTAAGAAGTTGACTAAAGAATTTGTACTTTTTCAAGTGGAAATTTCTCAAAAATTTGATTATTGACCCCATATACAAATAAAACCAATAAAATAAAAAGGATTCAAACCTTATTAGCCTACAATTTGTATATGGTTCCTAATAGTAGATATTTTTTAATTGTTGAATGAAAAATAACAAACAGTTTCTGTTACTTCTAATATTTAGTTTAAAAGGAAAAATTAACCATAGTGTGATGAACTTTGAGGGTAATCTCCGGAGGCCGATAGCACGAACAGTGAGTCATTGACCTACTTATCTCAACTTGAAAAATGACACCATTGAAGGAGTTTTTAATGCGCTTTTGTTGGTTTTTTGTTCATATTAGTAGAATGTGTGCAGCCCCTGAGTAAACGTAATCCTAAATGTTGTGAAACAACCGTTTTTTGTTCATATTAGTAGAATGTGTGCAGCCCCTGAGTAAACGTAATCCTAAATGTTGTGTAACAACCGTTAATGAAAGAACGCCTCTTAATGATATGAATAGCATTAAGCCTTGCAATTGCAACGCTTAATGCTTTAAATTTTTGCATCAACAGTTGACATGTCCAACTAGTACTGTTAATGATAAATCGCCGCTTAATGATAGAAGTGTATCATTAAGCGTCACAAATGTACAGCAGCCTTAACGCTTAATGAAACAAGCAAATATCGACACCCTATCTTTGAAAGGAGATCTATTCTACAGGCATAAATAGGTAAAAGTCTATAATTTTTCAAGGTAATTGGTGTGCGTGGAAAATTATTTCACACTGCAATAGCCAAAAGTCGGACCAAGCCGCTTGAAAAAAAAAGAGCAATAGGACAATCAAGTAGTTTTTTTTCTGTTTTCAATTGCATCAATGTTTTAATTTAAAGAGTGTCGAGTTTGAGCATATTTCTGCCGAATGTAAAAACATGTACTCTAACAAAATATTATAATTTACTTTATCTTTGGCATATTCTAATTAATATCAACATGATTAATGCATTGACAACTTCGGAGGCAAGAAAGCTCGCCTGGATAAGAGTTATAAATGCGTCGTTGTTAAATAGATATCAAATCAATATTGACATTTGTCTATACAGGTCATAATTTTTTTTAAAAATGTTATCTCAAGTGTAGTCTTATAAATAAAAATGTAAAAAGTAAATGCATTGTATAAAATCATATGCAAATGTATGATAATATATAAGACATGATGTATAAAAGTAAATTAAAAGGCGTACAACAATAGTCGATGGATAGCCTAACCAAAACATGCATAAACGGCGTTTGGAAAAAAAAAATTGTTGATAAAAGTTCAATACTTACTATACATTTAATTAGCAGCCCCCAACCAATTAAAAACCCCCAAACAAACAAACAATCTAACAAACACAACGCAAAACACATAAAAAACCTCGAGCCCATCCAGTGTGGCAAGATAGTTTTACATCGAAGTTAAACATGTGCGTGCTTAAAAATTTATCTTCGAGTCTTTTCACTACCCAGGAAACAACATCAAAATTAAAAAGACATCGTAATATTTCGAAAGTGAGACGATAAGACATCTAACATTGTGATTTTATTCTCATACAAAAATCAGTACCTATCGCAGTCAAAAACGGCTAATTCCTTAGTTGAAATTGGGATTATATTGGCTCGCCCATGTTTTTACGTGAACCATCGTGAAAATACAATAAAGAAAATGAAAAGAGTCGCTTTGTCATGTTTTAGCATTTCACAATGATTTGAGGTTAAAGGTGTATCATTATCTCCCTTATCTTTGAAGTGTGCATCAAGCGAATAACAGGGCAGTGTAGGGGACCTATGTGGCTATATAACCCGGTCTCAAATTTGGGCTGTAGGGTACCACCAGGTGGTACCCAGGGGTTCGGTCTCATTTCATGGGTTTGGTACTGGTAACTGCTTAAAGGGGCATGGTCACGATTTTGGTCAAATTCTATTTTTCTGTTTTTATTATTTGCAATGCTTTAGGAATGCATTTCCAATGACCAAATGAAATTGGAGAGTCAGTAGTGAAGTTATAAGCAAGATACAGGGCTCACAAGTCTTTGTCATGTAAACAAGGCTCGTGCCCTGTTTTTGTTTACATTTGTTCAATATACCGGTAAAAATTCTTTTTCAAGCTTATTTTTCCATCTTCTTATTCATTGTAAGCATAAATAAACAGATCTTAACGTCTACCACATTCATTTTCGGTCTTAAACTGGAGTTTTCACTTCAACGTTCAAAATGTAAACAAAAGTTTTGTTTACATTGCAAAGAATTGTAAGCTCTGTAACTCGCTTATACCTCAATAAATGACACTTAAATTTTGGTTGCCTATTAAAAATGCCTGACTGAAGCATTGTAAACATTAAAATCGGGAAAATAATTTTTGACCAAAATCGTGACCATGCCCCTTTAATGCACACTTCAAAGATAAGGAAGATGATGGGCCACTTTTTACCCCTTTATTATTGTGAAATGATAGAGAATGATAAAGATCTGGTGAACTACAGACGTGTGCCATAATTTAACGGCAAAAATCAAAATGGCGACGCTCAAGCGTGAGCCGTTATTTAAAAAAATTTGGTTTGCGATGTTATTTCCTGAGAAATCTGATTTCTATTTTTAGCACATTCGTGTTTAAAATGAGACCGGAAAAACATTTGACTACTGAAATTAAAAATGTCATCGTAGACATGAGAAATGAGAGACATGAATTACAGGAGATTGATGATGTGTTGAAAATTCCCAGAGGAACTGTCACAAGAATTATTTCTCGTTATAAACTTCGAGGTGATGTTGAAAATGTAACTCAAACTGGCAGTGAGGGATACAAGGTCTTTTGTTAGGCTCGCTCGGACCAATAGAAAGACATTATTGAAAGAAATTACCACACAGTTTAATGAAAACAGGCCCCAAGATGTTTCTAAACGAACTGAACAACGATGTCTTTATCGGGAGGGTTACCATAGACACATTGTGAAGAAAAAAGTCCGTGTGAGGGAAGTAAACAGAAAAAAGCGATTAGCGTGGTGCCGAGGAAAGCTGAATTGATTTTCTCTTATGAAAGTCAGGTTGTTTTGGGAGTCATAGGCGCCCTCGACCGCTTATTATGAATACCTCTTAAGGTACTCTACTTAATCTTTGTGTTTCCTAGTTCTTGTGATAAAACTCAAGTGAGATTTAAACCCCTGAAATAAGCCCTAACCCCTAAGAGCCACTTGGTGGTATGCCTACAGCCCACATTTGAGACAGGGAAAAACTAGCCTATATATTCCCTACACTGCCCTGGTATTCGTTTATGCACACTTCAAAGATAAGGGACCACTTTTTACCTCTATACCATTGTGATAGCTAAAAAAATGACGAAGTTCGGGTAAGCTGAATAGTCTCTGGTATATTTCTTAGGAAGTTTTTCTTAAAAGTTAAAGTCAAAACATGGCTGACACAAAATAATCCCAAATTTATTTTTTGATTTTTGTTGTTTTGGTTTACGACAGATGCTTATTTTTAATAAGAATAAAATCACAATCTTAAGTAAGATGTCTGATCGTCCTGTTTTTGCTATAAAATGAGGACTTTTTTAGATTTTCGATTCTTGTTTTTTTTTTCGGAGAAAAGTTAACAGACACGGGGATCAATTTTTAGGCGTATGTATATACAAATACCAATATTTGATTGAATTTCATTGGACACAACGCATGTATAATTTTTATCCAGGCGAGCATTAGTGGCTCCGAAGTTTTCAATGCTCATAGAAATTATTTATGCATAAATCTTGTTGATGCCGATAATAAAGTAAAATATAATTTTCTGCTCGAGTACTTTCGGTACTTTGATGATTTCACTATGATAATTCATACCATAGAACACAAGAAAAGCGATAATCATCATATACTCATTTTTAAGCTTATCATTGTTACATCTACGTCCATGACCTTATATTAGGACATGTAATACGCTAGTACAAAAAAAAATCCTTAGATTTACTAATGATGTAATCATCTAACTTTCATGTTAAAATACAATAAAAATCGGAGTACTTTTTTCAGATATCATTGCCTGTTTTGCATCTTGTGGTGTAATAATACTTATCGGACTTATGTCTGTATAAATGCTTGTTCATTTAATTATGTATAAGATACGAAAAGTTAACATTTAATACTCAATCTATGACACTTTATTGAATTTATTATGTTTGTTGGTTGTTCGTTGTACGATGGTATCAAACCGCAATCACACATTTCATATAATAAATCAGTTTTTTATGTAAGGTATAAGTCATAATATATAATATGGAGTTCTCTTATATCTTAGATGATTATGTTTATCCATGCGTTATTATTTTTTTTTTTTGTTTTGTTTTGTAGAGAAGAACTCAAAAGAACCAAAAGTAAATATAAGGAAGAGGTGAGTGCACCTAGATGAAATATTTGATTTCAGCAATGCATTACCAAAAAAAAAAACCACTTAGACGTCTCCTCTGCAGACGAGGTCGAAATAACGTACACAGAACGAGAAAACAGCAGCGTAATTCATCCGCAGCAGATTAAAAAACAAGGCTAGAAAGTAACAGAGATCTTGTCATGACGATGGACCTTCTATAAACCAACCTACAGATTCGGTGTCCGTCTATGTGCAGTTCCAAATAATAGAAATATAGGTCACCATGAAATCGGTAGAAAAGGTGTGTATGCGCAAGTATATTAACAAAACAAAAGTACTGCACAGGTTCTTGACAGTGTGCAAACACCTAACCAAGATGGCTCTTTTTACACCGAAGATAAACAAGAGCTGACCGATGAGAAATAAAAAAAAGATTACATGCTAAATTAAATCCCAATTGTGTTGTTAGCTTTTAGGTATATTATCATTAGTATTGTTTTACAGTGTACATGCATTTATATGCATGCCAAATAAACTGTATTTTAACACTTTGCTACATAATTGTTTTTTGTTTTGTCATTTGTAATTCAGTGTAATGCAATTCTAGATAACATGGTATTGTTTTTAAAAGCGTCATTTCCATGGTTTATTTATTTTTAATGTTAAAGAAGGATTTTAAAATAATAGTTTTTGTACAATAACCGGTCAATTGTTAAACAATCTCCAAATAAATTATTTTGAATTGTTCCACTAAATAAATATTTCAGAACTTTAATTCCTAGTGTTTGTCAAACTTTGATAAAACACAAAAGTCAACAATACCCGTTTAGATTTACATGTATTTAAAACACCTTTTCGATACCGGAGAGTATATTCTTAAATGTAAGATATGCCTTACGTTTTCTGTAATTTTAATAGAGGCAACGCCGAGTTATTACAAATAACAGATTTAAAAAGTCCTTAATTATAATATAGGTTAAAAAAAAACCACAAATAATGTCTTGAAAATTAAAATGGAATAAAGAGAACAAAAATAAAAAAATATTCAAATATTTGCATTTTAAGATCGAATATGCAAATATGTCTGTGTATAAATTTTCAATATAGAAGTGTAATACAGTCATGTAACTATATGATAAGAAATATTTCGATACTTGAAATAATTCATAGTACTTTATAATTACAGTCAATAAGTACAATGTATATTTCAAAATTTTCTTTATTCACAAAAGAGCACATACTGATCTAAACAGTTTAAAAACAATATACATTTATTTTCCGATATTATTTTTATTTTTTATTTTCTCTTCAAGGAATATTTTTCTTATCAGAGGATCATTACCCTTTTTAAGCGCTAAGCGTACGCAGTACGCAAAGCGCTTATTGGCATTGCTTTTCGGGGATGTCACTTCCGAATAAGTGCCCCCTATAATCATCTAAAATAATCTGATGACTCGATGTCTAAAAATAGAATGCAAGGACGTACTCGGCTGCGGTATCGGTGTTAAGGCAAAATAATTCTAATTATTTGCAGCAGCACACAAAGTATCACATTACTTTTTTTTCTTAAACATCAAATTAAAATAAAAGAGTATTTGCCGGTGCATTAAAAGGTCAAAGAGCATACGTAGTTTTGTAAACAGCATGTTGCAATGGGGTTTCATACATAAGTATACGGGCTGTGATGTCGGTAAAAAGGCAAAATAATTCCTAGAACAGAGCTGACAATACAAGATGGATAGCATAGTGTTTAATGTATTTCAAAAGTAGTACAAGTACTATTGGGAAATAAGAACAGAATTCCAGACTTTCAAATTCTTAGAATGTAAAGTCGATCAACAGTAAAGCATTTCATAAGGAAATAATCAGCAACTTGGTGTCGGAAGAAAAAAGATTTGTTTCAAGTGTATGATATAGGCATAAAAACTTTTCATTTATTTGTTTACATTGCATTAGTGTTATGATTTAACGCAAATTCTGAAGCCTTTTCTTGCATATGACAATGACAAATTATGTCTATTCAATTTTACACTAGTCAGTCATTTATTTCTTATAAAGTTTGATTGTTTTCTTCTGTTATTGCACTAGTAGTTAACTGTTTTCTGTTTTATTAAACTAGTATTAGAACTTTTGTAAAAGTTTGAACTTATTGCAGTAGTAGTAGTGCTTTTGTAAAAGTGTTTTTTCATTACTTATCCGTTTCACTATTCCAGTCTTATCTTATAAAATTTCTAAGTTTTGTCTTAACTTTAAGACAGGCAAATCGATGTCTTAGGAACAAACTGAACATGGCGACATTTTATGTTTTATATTGAAATGAATTTTATGCAAATTAAAGTTGAACAAAAATACTAGAATACACGTATCATTAAGACCTTTTTCACTTTACTTCTAAACTGAATACTTTAGAACTAACAAAACGTATTATATATTTCTTAATTAATTTATTTGGTGAAGACTTTTAATTTTTACATTTTTTTTATAAATTATCTGGTCGCACGCGCAGATGGATAGGGGAATAGTTATAGCTAGTCCACTGGTGATAATTAAATTTTTCATGCCCGAGAATCGCCGATATCTTAAACAAGAATAAATACTAAATAAATACTAAATTACAGAATAACTGGATGATTTGTTCTATCCATCCACGAAATAAACTTTTTTTACGGGAGAAATTTTTGATGTTTTCTTTGAAGGGGGGGGGGGGGGGTGGTCATTTGATTTTTTGTTTGGGGGTGGGGGGGGGGGAGTAGGAGTAACCGGGAAATGGTTCAGGAATGTCGATGCTAAATCCTTCATGGGAATGCTGTTTTATTCAGAAATTGTTGCATTTTATCTTCGCTTCTTCTATCCGCCGAGATACATTTATTTGCGATGTTTTCTTTTAGTAAAAAAACCCACCACATTTATATATCAACTATTACAAATAAAACACGAATTACATTACACTTAGTTTAAAAGTTCCACATATCTCCATTCAAAATGCTACTTGTCACTACATGTGATTATTATAATCCGTTTGGAATATACCGTATGCTATAGTAAAATCATAAAATTTGGATATCTCAACGAACCTTTTTATTTAGGATTACGCATATCTGTATATGTTTATACGGGCTATTTATAGTGGACCAAACTAGACATTAAAATGCACTCGATCATTTATCAAGAATAAAAGAAATTCTAGCAGTAACCAATTATTTCAATTGATTCATGCGGTCATATCCAAATAATATCTATAAGATAGAGAAATATATGTATATGTAGCAATAAACAAGAAAGATACTACGATCAATGCATTCTCTCTTAAACTCCAAAAATACCGTTTTTAAAGAAAATACGGGTTTAATTTATTACGTAATTCTTATCTACTCGTGTATGCATGTGAATGTAAACTATTATACAAAATTTTAGTACATGCACATAGACACTACACTATTTACACTCTATTTACAAATTTTACTTTTTTCTAAGAAGTTTCTTGGTGAATAAGGGGATGAGTTTTTTAATTCACTTATATTTAGATTACATTCGTGTCATATTGAAAAGAATTTACATGATCGGTATTAATTTAGAATTTTTAATATCATATGAAAGTGGGTTACAATGTATCTTAAGATAAGACTTACTCAACTGCGTTACGCTAAGAAAGTTTTGTGAAACAGCTATTAAATTTTAGGAACTTTCTAAGTTACAACTTAGGCATATCTTAAGTTCTATCTTAGGAAACATCTTAGGAAATCTTTGTGAAACGGGCTCCTGGTCTCTACAAACACTAGGCTTATAAATAAACCATTCCTTGCTTTCTCTAGGTTTTATCTTTATTCCCATTGAATAGCCTCGTTAATTATGTTCCTATTCTCGCTAGTCAACATGTTTTCAAGTTGTATCTATGCCGTAGCGTGTATATTACCCGTTGTTTCATTCGATTAAAATGTAAGTATACAAGGGGCGCAACTCAAGTTGCTCGCTAGATACCGCCACCGCATTACCGAGTTTTCGTAATGAGATCTGCCAAGGGTTTATGGGGAGCGAAGTGGACCGAAAACAACTTGGCTAGCGAAGATGGGATATTGTTTTTAGTTCAATTTATACAAAAATGCAAAATCTTGGCTATATTATGACGTATGTAAACTTTTAAATTCATTCATCATGATACATGTATAATGTGATTAATTTTTGCTCATGTAGGGACAGCTTAGCGCTTCTCAGTACTTTCAGTACTTTGATTTAAAAAAGTCCAGGGTAATATTTATATTATACTTTAACAGACTTCTTTTTTGGTGACTACGATCACATGTTAAGAGGGCTTAATGGTCGTGGCCATTTTAAGGTTTTAATTAACCTTAATTAACATAAAACTCTGTATGAAGATATAACAGATTTTACAAATTTTAAAGCTAAAAATTTAGTATTTTATCTGAAGCTAAATTTGTAAAAGTTTAGTGCAAATTTGATAGGTTTATTGTTGACTACCTACCATCCTTAATTCAATGCTGCAATAGAAGTTTATTAATTATAGTGTTACTTGCTGCAATCATCTTAACATCAAAATCACAAACTTCGAAATAGCATAACCTTTGTATCAAGTTTTTCTTTACATAGTTGAATCACTTAATGTTCTTCAATGTTAATGACTAGGACTGAGTACAGAAAACTCACTACAAGTACAAGATCTTATATCTAAATTTATAGTTTCTTATCAAATACATTTATTTCCTCTCCATATGAGAGGGTGTTGTAACCATTAAATAGCGAGATTCATCACGAGTGTGCTTTTGATATCAAGATGATAAACGTTAATACGGCAAACACAGTTAAAATATTCTTTTACAAAACAAACAATTATATCATGAAAAAAGTAAGTCAGAAAGCAAATCGTGTTGAATTGAATAAAGTGGCAATTACATTAAAAGATGTCGAATGGTTAATTGTAAAAGCGCTTTAATCTATTACTGTAATATTCTGCGGTTATTAGATACAAAATACTTGTAACTCTTTTCTTCTTTCAAGCTTTTTTGCAATAAGGTATCAACAAGATCATTTAGAAAAAAAAAGGTAATGTAACCGCAGTTGTAGAGAAAAGTTTCATACTTAGTCAGCTTTCTTTTTTCCTGTTCTATGGGGTCTCAATGGAGTAGAACTTTCACAAAAGTATAAGAATTACATTTTCTGGGGGTTTTTTTGCAAGGTACAATATTTTACAGTAAATCATATTCTTGCACAAAATGATCTAAAATTAGTTAGTTTGATTAGTAATGCACTTGACCCTTTCAACAAGAACAACAAAATTGTCATGCTTATACAAACTTGTTTAACCTGTCGTATGATAACAATTTAAAAAAATCGTGATGAATCTTAAATAGTATTTATCTATAAAACTTAATTGCAACAAACAGAAAACAGCCATGACGCGTGAATTACTAAAAACACAGTTTAACATTTATTCTTTAACATTCATTTTGATATCTAGATTTTTAAATAGAAAGTACATTTTATAAATACAGTACCCGCAACGTTATTTTTTACAATCCTATTATATCCTATTGTGCATCAATCCTATCGTATCGTGCGTGAATACTGTTCTATCGTGCGTTAATGCTATCCTATCTTGCGGTAATCCTATCAGGTTTATCGTTCAATGTTAACAGCTTTCTCCGTTTATCCTATCGTGTTAATAGTTCCGTGCCTTTTCATAAGCAAGTAAATTATTTCAAAGTAAAAAGTCGTTCAGTGCGCAGTATAGGAAAATTTATCGAACACAATTGTAAAATCATATCCAGCATTCTATCATGATACTAATTTCTTAAATCTTAAAATCAAAATCAACCAATATCATTTGTAAATATACATGTAAGTCAATAACTGTATGCAGTGGAATTACCTGCATATCGATTATATTAAATCGTACTCGGAGTGTATACCTGCGTTAACATTAACTTGTATGTAATATAATTCGTTTTTTATGTATTACAGAAACAAAAGTATTTATGAAATAATTTATATTTACTTAAAAGAAGAGGTGTATTTTAATTAAACCTGCCATTTTCCTCCGTGTGATATTTCATTTTGGGCTGGAATGTTTTCGGCGATTTGCAGTAATGAAAACAATGTTAACAAATCCTACACGCGAAATGTGTATTTGTGTAAATATTTACTTAACTTGTAGGTAATATAATTAGTTTTGAATGCATATTTTTTTATTATACAGAAAAAATATTTATAATAGATTTTTTATTTATTTAGAACAAAAGTTGTATTTTTTTTTTTGGAACCCGCAATTTTCCGTGTAATTTGATCACGGGCTGAAATGATCGGCATGGGTGTTTAGTAGCGAAAACAATGTTAATAATACAGGAAATTTATTGATCATTTTAGTTCATGATGTTAAAAAAAAATTAACTGATCATATTTATACATTCTATAAATGATGTAGCGATGATTAACAACTCGGCATTTGTTAATAACAAGAAATTCCACGTATATCTTGATTCGTAGGTGTTTTTTCTCAAATTCTGCCATTATTCGGTTAATCGTGAAGATCGTTTAACGCGATTATACGTTTATCATGAACATCGTTTATCCTTTCATATCGTGCATCAATCCTATCGTATCGTGTGTGTATACTGTTCTATCGTGCGTTAATTCTATTATATCGTGCGTGAAGCATATCCTATCGTTTGCGGGTACTGTATAACCACCAATTCACGGATTCTTGCAATATTAACAGTTGTAAAAAAAAAAAACAAAACAAAACAAAACAATACTGATATGTTATGTATACTTCATACATATTTTGATTCATTTGAAGAAATGTAAGACTTGTAATGTTTTCTTAAGCGTTCACAATTTCTCATATAATCTTCAGAATGTTGTCTATGGTTTCACACATGCATGTTTATGTTCCATTCCAATCAAAACAATATGATATAAAAACCATATGACTTCTATTTTTAATCTGGTTGAGTTTGTAGATGTATGATACCATCCATTTCTTCCTGGTTAGTTAGACATATTACATGTATAATGGAGAATACTATATGTGTATTTATGGTAATTGTCAACCTTGTGACGACAAAGGGTGAGTTTTTATATATTGTTTCTAGTCTGTATGTATAAAACAACGTTAAACGTTAATACACAGGTTTTTTTTAATTTATCTGTATTCTTAAACACATAATGTGTACTAGTATTTTTACAAAAATACCAATATTGGTTTTTTTCTCTCAATCTACTTTTGTCGTGAAAACGATATAGATGTATCTCTACAGGCATAGTCGATATGTAAGTAATCGGAAGAAACACGTCAAGATTGTTAGTTTGATAATAAAAAAGAAAACGTTGACTTTGTCATGAAATGTATGTGTTAAAGTGTGTTGCTGTTAGCTATAGTCATTTACGCATAAAAAAGAAATCAATACTGCTCAGTAGTGTTTAAGTTGGTTATGTAATATAAAAATGTATACAGGAACAGACATGTTCTTCAATAAAGTACTACCGTAGAGTGCATTGTGACAAAACACTTCAATTGTAACACACTTAACTCAATTCACATAGTTTTTTGTAGGTAGATAAAATAAGATTTAAGCCGAAAAATGATCAATCTACACATAATTTCTCAAATAGTGTCTTCTACTACAATCTGTAATATCGTTTTGATAATTGTAAAGAAATATCACACCTGTAAGATATTAAGATGAAGGGAGTTGATTATTTACCGATATCTAAAGGTACGACATCGTAATTGAAAATGCATATATTCTTTAAATTAACCATGTAGTTTAAAATAAATTTAACTAACTTTACTAAAGAAAAAAAAATAATGCAATTTGTTTTTTCATCAAGATCAACTGGAAAATCCTAATTCTCTACACCTCGGTATTAAATGATTTATTTTTTTTATCATGAAATTGGTTTTAAATCACGTTAGAGTAACTTAGTTGTGTATTATATTTTTGCTCTGAAAGTATTCAAATTTAAAGGAGTAAACTAACATAGATGTTCATTCTTAAATCACTATGAAAAATGTTATTTCGTGGTTTTCCTAGTAAATAATAATAATATATGTGATATATATAATTCTTTTTGTTAGTTTGTGTGTACAAGTTGCCAACAAGATTTGCTCTGAAAGCGCTCCCATAAATTCAAATGCTTATATTTTAATGTTAATTGGTTATCATGTTATATTGTATACAGTATACATGTAAATCTGTTCATTCAAGTTTTATAGCCATTAAAATTAAAAATTTGAATGATTTATCTCTTTTTTAGGACAATGCCCCTTTGATGGCAAGTACACCACTTTTTTCAATGTATTTAGAATTCAAATAGTGTTTTTAAAATAGCTGTTTAATATGTTTTCTTATTTTAATAGTGTGTTAATTCTTGTTTTAGTTGGAAACACGATAATTACTACCTGTAACAGTAACTCAGCATTAGGACGACTTATCTACGTGGACTTCTATAAAATCAACCACCCATGTTTATGTACTGTGACCTCATTATTCAGTGGAGATCTACTTGTGACAGCACAAGAAATAAGAATATCGCCATGTTACACGCAAGTGGTAGTAAACGGTAGTCGTATATTTGGCTGCCCACTTTCACAAGGAACGTCAGATACGTTTAAGCTGTTAAAATATCACAATATCAATGTACAAGCTGAATTCTCACCATCATCTTCACCAGGAACCTTTTATCAATGTCTTGGGTTTCAACAAAACGGTAATATATGGTTTTTTCAATTATTTAAAAGATATTAAAGAAAGGAATATGTACATGCAATAGAACTGTTTCTACACATGTATACACACTGCCTTTACTATGGTGACAAAAAATCTAAAGAAAATGAAAACATAAATCGTTAACTATCGTTGTAGACCTATTTCTATAATGCCATTATTTCAAATAACTATATGTGAATGAAATATTTTACAAGCAAATGACCTCTGATTATTCATCAAAATATTATAAATTATTACATAAAAAACGATTTTTGTTAATTTTGGAAAAATTAATTATCTAACTTTCTAAACTCACTTGGTAGAGCAGAAGAAACAGTTTTGATTTCCTCTCTACGACTTTCCTATATTAATGCAACTTTGCTAATTGAAACTAATTTATTAAAAGGTGATTAATATGAATGCTTAACCTTCGCACAGTTATAACTAAGCTGTCTTGATTATGTTGTATTAATATTATATAAGGCCACTGATAGAAATATTTAGATATAATGGCAAGTAGTATGTCAAAATATAAACCTTTTAAAATATCCGCCTCTTTTGTAATCAATTTTGTCAAATATTCCCGATAACAACCCCGCCCCCGCCCCCGCCCCCACCCCCACCCCCCCCCCCAAAAAAAACTACATTATGCAATATCTAAGAAAACAAAAACAAGAGGCCCATTGGCAACATCGTCCACCTGAACAACAGTTTTTGTATCTCTTACGAAATTTTTAAACATTGAAAACCCAACACATGTTTTCATACACTTGCATTTTAAAACGGTTTTAATTACTAGTATCATTCTCAAATATAAGTATTCAATTATATATTTAAAAATTTAGTTCATGACGTTGCAGTTGAATTTGAGTTGTTTATATAAGTGTTTTAATATTTGTCTCTGGTGTTGCCTTTATTTGGTATTAGTTGTCCAAATTTTGACTTATAATAAAAGAGAATTACAAATCTAAGAAACCCATTTAATGCATGACCATTAACATGCATTATTTACTACTTTACGACTTTAATATTATGCACAGCGTCAGCTTTCAATGTCGACAACCTCGACTAATCTGTTTAATTAACTCATATTTGAAAAAAATACCTTAAGTGTAAAAGGGTATATATATATATATATATATATATATATATATATATATATATATATATATATATATATATATATATATATATCAGTGCGACATTTAAGTCCGGACACGACACAGTCCGGACTTTCAGCTACCCTTTCGGTTAGACATAATTTTCTTTTATTTATATATTATGGTGGGACTTTTTACTCTGATCCTATCATGTCAACATGAATGTACACATTGCTCTAGTTTTCCTATAATTGTATCTCAAATATCAAAATACCATGGGAGAATGGTGGGATTTTTCATCCCATCTAACATCCCACCAAAATCCCATGGGAGAAAAAAATCTTTGTGGGATATAAACTCCCATTGGATTTTTTCTCCCATCATTGGTGTTGATAGGATACATAATCCTCTATAAAGCTTATGTAGGATTTAAAATCCTATAAATCACCACGTTGGGATATTTAACCCAGAGGATAAAAAGTCCTGTATATATCATCTTAATAGATTGCATCTTTTGGGTCAACTAAACACTTATGAATCAACTGTCTGATCATATAGTCTAGTAAAAGCAATATTTAAACAACCAATGTATTGATCTATTAGATAATGTCAATACATATGTATATTCATCCAATGAATTACTAACAATCGATCATATTTAAAAATAATTATATATCCCACCCTTTAATTACATAAACTCTCAATTTAACCAATATACCTTTAGGTATTTTGTCAAAAATCATTATTATACGTACCACCAATAATATATTCTTCTTGAAATGACTTAATATAGCTTTTAACAATAAAGTTTAAAAAATTCTGAGAAAATAAATACCAAAAACTACTAATTCTATTGAATATTAATGAAATTATGTCCGTTTATGTAAACACATATACAGTTCCCTTCTTACTTTTTACTGCTTCAAGGAGACTCATTTTTGTTTTAAATTTTGATGACTAATATACTCGATATTGAGAATCTTAAATTTTTGGTAATTGTTTTTAAAATCTACATTGGAGCTTTAAAAATCACAGAGGTACATGTTTGTATTCACAAAATTTCATAAGAAGGCCACAGCAAGAGTGTAATTTTCAACATACTAGCATGATGTCATTGACATGTTCTCTCAGGTGACAAAGTGTTTTGTCTTAATTATTATAGCCTCACACAGTGTTCAATAAGAAGGAGAGAATAAGTACAGTACCAAATTCAGACCCAACCTAACAGAAAGTAAACCCCGACTTAACTCTGGATTTACTTTCTGGGTGTACTCCTGGTTTTACTAGAGTGTACCCAGAGTAAACCCAAGGTAAACCAAGAGAAGACGCAGTGAGTAAACCCCAATCAGAAATGCAGAACATGTATACCCCTGAAAGCAGACGCTACATATGTATTCAGAATATACAAGGGGCAGGAATTACAGGCAGTAAGACGCTAAGATAAATTTAAAAGGAGGGTCTACTTCACACTTCAGTGTGTACAGTTGACCCCAAAGAACAAGGGACGTTATTGGCCGAAATATGCCGTGTTTCAAATATGCACAGCACAAAACAGTTTAAAAAGCCTTGAATTTATCAAATCTAATGGTATATAACTTATATGTGTGACCTAAACATATACATCATGGAATTTATGCTGAAAACTGTTCCGTTTTTTAGCAAGACGTCGCAATTTTAAACGCGACGCCATGCATATTTATGCGAGTAGTTTATCTGTGTTGTAAAAACATACCGGTTTCTGTGCATGAGTTTCGGGCTTGTGAACCGCAGATCACAAGTTTAAATCTGCATGCGGCCTATTTCATTGAACTTTTGAAATTATAAGTTTCAAATACAAAATTGTATATATTTTCGCCTACATGTATATGACTTACATTTATACATATTCTTTGATGTATTTTGCTACATTGTATCTTTTATAATCAAGTATTTTTCTGTTGATTTGAGAAACTATTCCAAGGTGTAGTGAGTCAGTTAAGTACAAGTACCTTATGGCTTCCATTAGTTATTCACTAAAGTACAGAAAGCAAGAAAAATTCTAAAGCTTTCATAATCTTTCTAATCACAATTTTTTAATTTTAAATGCATGAACAATGAACTCGAAAAAGGTAAGAAAAAGGGGGAAGGGGGTCCTCGACTGTCAGCAAGTTTGATAAGCAACCTCAAGAGAGAGAGAGAGAGAGAGAGAGAGAGAGAGAGAGAGAGAGAGAGAGAGAGAGAGAGAGAGAGAGAGCGGGGGGGGGGGGCAGGCAGAATAAAGGGGACGGAGATACGAAGAGAAAATATTAAAAACGTTTATGTTAGAGATTCTTTTTTAAATGGCTGAAAAAAAAAATACTTTGATAAATCGTCTTTTCGTGTAATCAACCAAGAAGTATTCTGTCCCTTTACATTTTGATTTTAGTATACATCAGCGTTTTATCATGGAGACCAAATCACTTTGTAAATAAAAATGAATAATATATATACCCTGTTTTAAATGAGTGGACAATGAGAGAGAGAGAGAGAGAGAGAGAGAGAGAGAGAGAGAGAGAGAGAGAGAGAGAGAGAGAGTGTGTGTGTGTGTGTGTGTGTGTGTGTGTGTAGTTTTCTGTTTAAACAACGTAGTAAATATACAAATCAACTTGATTCATGTTATACGTTAAAAACACTATAAAATACTTTATTGTGAATGTCAAACATATTTCTATTTTCTTCGGACTTGAAAAACATGATGGAAGGAGCACGTGGTGCAGCTCGCAGGTTGATTTGATTGACAGGTGTAGCACGTGGACTCTGACTGAAACTGCTTTGTTGGATTCTATCACAATGTGCATTACTTTAAACGATAAAAGGGTTATTTATTCATTGAAACTGAATTAAAAACAATGTCTCCTATAAGTGAATTACAAATGAAATTTCTCTCTCTCTCTCTCTCTCTCTCTCTCTCTCTCTCTCTCTCTCTCTCTCTCTCTCTCTCTCAGTTTCTTCAAACAGATGATGTCTAAAAAATGTTTAAAGTGTCCGATAAAGATGAAGTAAAAAATTTTAAGACAAAATCACGGAAGAAACTCTATCTAAATGTAAAAAATGTCTGATAAAGATGAAGTTTTTAAAGATAAACTTTAAGACAAGATCATGGAAGGAACTTTATCTATATGTTTAAAGTGTCTTATAAAGATTAAGTCAAAAACTTTAAGACAAAATCACGGAAGGAACTTTATATACTGGTCCACTGATTCTACGCGCTATAAAAGTGAAGATACTACATGCACAGTGTAGAAACGGAAGTGTACAGTTTTGGGTAGCGCTGTTTGTCGAAGCGAATAAACAAATAGAAGAGGTAGCTCTGATTTTAATCAAATGAAATGATAAATAGATGTAAAAAAGAAAAAAAACTTCCTTAACAATGATAATATTTTATGGTACTAAACTGGCATAAGTATAAAAACTTGTATTCCTTTTGCAACATGATTTTCAATGAACTTTTTGACAATCAATATCGAAGGTCACATTCCAAAATTGAAATGATTATTAAGTACGAAATACAATCATTACGACTGAATAGGGGACATGTAGAGGTAAATATATACCTCAAAAGAGTAATCTGACCTGGAGTTTAATATAATTGCAAATAAAAGTAGAAAAATTTCTCAGAATATCATGAGTTGTCAATATTTCATTCTGTACGCGTAGCGCAATTTTAAGCATATATTCAGAATTTTACTGTACACGTAGTTCTATGATTAAGCATTGGCTTCGAATGGTAAGTTAACTCAGTAGAATGACCATTGTATGAATGGACTCATTCAAAAAAAATTTCAACGATGAAAAACTAATATTTTTGCTGCGATTATTTTTGTAATTAGTAGTTTTTTAATCGACCTTGCACATCCTTTTACATAGCTGTCATATACACGAGTGCTAAACTGAAAACAACTATATAGGTTTTGGAGTAAAGAGATTTAAAAGCGGAGTACTAGTACAAATATTTGGATACAAGTATTTATATTGACAAGTGGACTAGAAACTTTTTATACAATATACTTGCAATGTACGCAATTGATATCAAAACCCTTAATATGAAAATAACTTGATGACATCCCGCGCAAGCGCGGGAAATAACACTTTACAAATTAATGGGGTTTGAGTTATTTGTACACATTTGTGTCCGATTTTTTTTCTTAATTGGTTTCTTGACCTTATTTCAAAAATGAATTACGGACGTAATTTCCGTCAATAGAAATATCTTAGCTCATTGTAATGTTCGAAGTTACGCATACAGATGATCATGTGCATCTGAAAATCAGACCTACCCGTACATACTTATAAAAGCTACGCGTACAGTAAACAATATCAGGGCATGGTAAAAAAAAACCATTTAAAGAATGCATTGCTTCCTTCATATATGTAGTTTTTTTGTCTGAAAGATATCGTATTGGGGAAATATTTTCACAACAAGAAACAAACTTTTTTTCTCAAAGAAATGAGAAACACTTCTCTAGAAATTTTGATTCGATTTCTTATTGAATATTTGCACTGTTTTGATACAATAAAATATTTTCCGAAGAGACATTTTAAGATTTCAAGATTGAAATGACGAGTATAAACTTATTCTAGTTTACTACCGTATAAAAAAATCGCGATACTGTCCCTTCAGAGATTAGTTATTGACGTATTTTCCATCTTCGATCAAAATACTGTACGCAGCGCAACTTGTTCTCTCGCTTCGACAAACAGCGCTACCCAAAACTGTTCACTTCCGTTCCTACACTGTGATATGTACATGTACATCATAAACATGTATTATAGAAAAATATAAAATTTAAAATTTCACAAAATATTAAGCTATATATTATTCTTTTTGAGAAAGTACAATTCTTTTCATCAGCTCTTAAGATTTGATTTCGATGAATAGAATTAGTGAGAAAAGATTACGGGAGACAATATATGTTCTACCGTTATCTACGCGCATTTAAATTGATCAAACTACTACGTATACGATCACATATTATAGTTACAAATTGACTTAAACATAATCTAAACAAAGAAGAAATTATAAGTGTTTTGATTAAGCCTTTCAATATGTCAGCGATTATTTTCGATCTTTATCTCAACGGAAATCCACCGGAACAAACGCAGGTCTAAACGTTGCTTATCTTGTAATTTGCTGTTGTTGTTTTCTGTTTCTTTTCCTTTAGTTTCTCTTAAGTAAATAAGTTAAGTAAATAAATAAATATTTAAGTTTGGCCCCGTTTATTCAATGCATACAGAACCCGATAAAGAACCCGAACATTAAAAAATTGGAATATAAAAAATTAATTTTCTCGAAAATATGACAACCAGACGGTAAAAAAGTGTTAACTTGATCTTTAGTTTGACATTTTGAAGCTGTTCAGCAAGTTTCATGTTATTCCTCAAACGCAAAAAGGAAAAAGTGTGGAAAACGGAAGTGGGACAGACAGACGGACGGACGGACGGACGGACGGGCGGACTGACGGACGCAGAGGAAAGCTATAGTCCCCTCTGGTGAAACCGGTAGGGGACTAATAATGATAATAATGATAACTTATCAATTAATACATTCTGCTAATCAGCTTCTCACTCAGCGTCGATAGCGTTGTTGACGTCGATAACAATAGATAAAAACGTTATTGACGTCGGTAAAATATCATTTTCCGTATTCATTTTTTTAAAAATTCATATTGTTCACATGTGACAACCAACACCATTTTAATTGTATGAATAGATGATGAAATTATGAAACTGCACGTGAACTATAAAAGTGGTTGTTGCATGTGAAAGTGTCTAATTTTAACGAAAACTACTCATAAAACATCATATCGTAACGCATTTGAACGAGCATTCCATGTTTAGCGCACATTAGTTACGTCATAATGAAAACTGACGTCATTTTAGTGCTTGTAGGATTTAGCTAATATCATACTAAGTATAATGCACAACTTCAATAACGCGGACAAAGATGTTGAAAATTTCGTAAATTTTGCGGCCAAATAATGCCAATGTCGTATCTTGTTCTTTAATTCCATTGTAAACCCATCGTTAACCCTGAGTAAAGCTAAAGTTATCCTGAGTGGTCCCAAATTTTAAAAAAGCAGACCCAAAGTAAACCCTAAATAAACTCCAAAAGTAAACCCAGGTTTAGTTGGGGTTTACTCTGGTGTTAGGTTGGGTCTGATCGGTACTGTAGTTCAAAGGAACAAATCCTACACTCCCCCATTACTTAACAACACTACATACAATGAATGGCAGAGTATGCATTAAGGTGGAATAATACACCTGGAAAAAAGTCACTCAAATTAACAGTAAATTATTTGATTATGAATGATATAATGATAAATAAACTATACATATGTCAAATAAGGAAAAAATGTGCAAACTGGGTATAAAAAATGAATATCTAAAATATTCAGTTCAGTAAGTAACAACATAAGCCCTTGCGTGATTCGAACTGGGGATGTAGGGATCACAAGCCAGACACTTAAAAATTTATCCACTTGGCTATGGAGTAAGTTATATGTTGCCGTCGTTAAAATCCTTTTAAATAAAACAAAATGTTTTTTCGAGCAGAGGTCAGCCATTTTGTGATGATGTATTATTCAACCTTAAATACACAAAATAATTTGATAAAGGGGCATAACTCCTCAAAAATCATCACATATCAAAGTTGTAAGTTCCAGCAAATATTCACATAATATTATATTATTTTATCTTTACAACAAAACTCTAAATTCACATTTTGTCCTAATTCCCAACAAAATTTAAAAAAAAAAATTGTGCAGTGGTTGTCGAAGAGGAGTTGTGTTTCCAAATTAAGTGTTCATTACTACATTCAATAAATAGCCAGAAGACAACCGGTCATTGTAAAAGAGCCAAAATTCTAAGAAAAATAATGGAACTGGAATATCCTGGTTATATGCACATATACATATTGTGATCTAACTCCCTACAAACTTTCGGAAAATTCTGTGCAACGGTTTAAGAGGAGTTGCTGACTGACGGACAGGTCAAAAACATTATACCCTCACAACTTGTTGCGTGGAGTTTAGTTATATATGATCCTAACATGATATGATAATTCCAAAATAAGACTACTTTTCTACTCTTAAAGTGGTTTAGACACATATTATAATTTCCCAAAGCATCAAATGGTCTTGGACCATCGATAGCAGCACTCATTGACAATATAATCCTAAAAGTTAAGATTATGAGGCATACAAACAGACAGAAAAGTGAAAGATGAAATTCAATGCAGAACAGGAAAGCTAGCACATACCAGTGGAAAATGAGTGACATATCAAATGACAGGCAAATGCAATTTCAACCTTTACACTTTTAAATTTACCAAAATATTGATTAATATGAGTTAAATCTGAACTTATCCATTAACTATAACAAAGAAATTAAAGTATCAAGATCTGGCAGTTGATATCTGCAACAAAGGGTGGAGTGCATGGGTTTTCCCAGTGGAGATTGGCTGCAGATGATTCCCAGCCCAGTCTACATGGAGAGCAATGACATCCCTGGGAATTAATGGGAAAGAAAGAAAAGCTGGAATACAGAGACTGTCAACATGATGGTTATAGTTGAGAAGAGCAGATCAGAGCTGGAAGCCATCTACAGACGGGCAATGATTTGGCGAATCATTGCTGACTCACCACCTCAAAGACATTCCAGGATAGGAGTTGAAACGACCGACAATGGGTGGACCTGGCTGACGACGTCTGTAGATACACAGAAGAACCACTGAGGTGTATACATATTAATCAAGGTGACAGACTGGCAATTTACGGGTTGATGTTTGCAACATTGCCACCTTTTGATCTTCTGTAGTATGTATATACATGTATAATTGAAATACACTACTGTTACTTACATGTATACAAGTATTTTACACAAGTACAGATACTTGCTGAGCTGGCCTCGGTGCAACCAACATATACAAATATCAGCGTTTGTGAAATTTAATAAACTTTAGAGACAATTTTAAGTCTTGTTACCTTGTTACGTTGTATCTTCACTTTAAAAAACACCCACACACACAAAACAAAAACATTCATTTAAAACAAAGGTCTTTATTAATAATGATTTCCATGTTTTTATAATAACTTAATTACGCTACAAAACTTGATATGCTCAGTTTAGATTGATTTTGAAGTCAATATAAAACACGATTTATTTTTTTAAATTAGAAATAGTAAACTTAAGAAAGCTGTTATATTTCGATTTAATTTTACTCTCTTATTCGTCGTAATTGACGATGCGGTTCTTGTTTTTGTGCACTTGACTCTATGAAACATTATATGAGATTGTCTTAGTATTCCGAATTTTTTTTATTGGGGGGGGGGGGGGGTGTTGGGGGTGGTGGTTGTGTTTGTATTTTACAATCGGGTTCGTAATTCAACATAATTTTTACTCTCCAAGATGGAAACTGCAAGAAACATCAGTCTGAATTATTAGAGATCAGAAATGGCTATATGAGAAGTTTATATGCATTAGATATGAAAGAAACGGCATTATCGGGTAAACATTTCCTTGCTTACATTTTGCATGAAGTATTTTTTGGAGCGTTGTATAAGTACTGCACAGCTACAATGGTCATTCTTATCTGCTCAGGTAAAGAACACCTGTGAGACGCTCACCATCTACATCATTGCGCCAAAAATCCTCATCTCTTTACGGGATGGATTTATTATACACTGATTTACGGTGAGCAGCGTCTATAATAATTACAGTAAAGAGTTATAGTATATAATATGTAATGAAATAAAGTTTCCAAGAGATACATGTAGGTATTAACAAGAAAGTCTAATCACAGGCCTCTGAATTTCTATTAATAAGGCGTTAAATGTATTTATATATAGATAGGGTATATATCTTTCTCTTTCCATACATTTAACGGATTATTAATAGAAATTCAGAGGCATGTGGTCTAATTAGATGAGTTAAGTCTGAATAACAAATAATTACTTTATTTATTGAGGATTGCAGTCTGCATTTTATAGCAAACATGTACCAATAAAATTTTGGGAAATCAACCCAATAAATTCTAACATGTCTAAAAATTAATGTCTGATGAAAACATTGAATATTTATACAGTTGTTGATCCAATCAATGACTATGAGACAGAGTTTAATGTAATGTGCAAATTAAGTTGAAGAAACAAAAGAAAATAATTAATTATGAGAAATCATGAGAAAAAACATCTGTGATATATGGGAAAATTTATCCTATGTTAAAAATCATGGAATATATCCCATCTTCTTTATTCTGTGGGATTTTTGTCCTATAAGGGAGCATTAATCCCATCTTTTAGCAATGATGGGATTTTTTCTCCCACATGGGACAATTTATCCCACAGTACTTTTTCTCCCATGGGATTTTGATGGAATGTTAGATGGGATGAAAAATCCCACCATTCTCCCATAGGGTTTTGAAATTTGAGAGACAATTATAGGAAAACTAGACCAATCTGTACATTTAGGTTGACATGATAGGTTCGGAGTAAAAAGTCCCACCAAAATATATAAGCAAAAGTAAGTTATATCTAACCGAAAGGGTAGCTGAAAGTCCGGACTGTGTCGTGTCCAGAGTTAAATGTCGCACTGTTAATATATATATATATATATATATATATATATATATATATATATATATATATATATATATATATATATATATATATATATATATATAATATATATATATATATATATATATATATATATATATATATATATATATATATATATAATATATATATATATATATTTCGTAATAAGCGCATATCTTTCAAGTCTTGTGGCAAAGATACTTTTTTGTTTTTATCAAAAAGACCAAGAAGATGTGTATTGACTTTTAGGTGGTAATGGCGGAGAGGTCAGTGTATTATGTGATATTGGAACAACAACACGAAGATCGTATTCAGCATCACCAACAACGAAAACAACATCCCCATTAACACCAACAACAAGGAAAACAACATCCCAATTAACACCAACAACAAGGAAAACAACATCCTCATTAACACCAACAACAAGGAAAACA
Source organism: Magallana ariakensis (assembly GCA_020458035.1). NCBI lineage: Eukaryota > Metazoa > Mollusca > Bivalvia > Ostreida > Ostreidae > Magallana > Magallana ariakensis. The sequence goes on along the minus strand of CM035812.1, from coordinate 47,917,642 downwards.
ACATCCCAATTAACACCAATAACAAGGAAAACAACAACCCAATTAACATCAACAACAAGAAAACCAACATCACCTTTAACACCAACAACAACAAAAACAACATCCCAAATAACACCAACAACAAGGAAAACAACATCCCCAATAACATCAACAAGGAAAACAACATCCCCATTAACATCAATAACAACAATAACAACAGCAATGAGTAGAAATATAAAACGAACTGCACCATCATCCTCTTATATTGTACAATCAGCAGAGTTTACATCACGTTTAACCACAGATATCCCCATGAGATTTGTTACAACCATTGCTCTTCCGTATTCTTCGTCAGTGAAGCCGACTCAAGATGATCCAAAGGAGTTGATATGTAAATATACTTAATTTAGTCATTATTTTATGGAATATAACCCCAAAAAAATATTCCGCCAAATCATTCACTTGAAAAAAAAAAATGTTGCAACACACAACATGGTAGGCATGTAACACGTTAAAATTAGCCTAGTCGCCATCTGATTCACATATATGATTTGTACTGTTGTGCTAATTTAGAATCCGAAATATAAATAAGTCTCTTCTCTTCATCTAAAACTTTTATCGTGTTTCTTTTCTTTTTTTAAAGAGATAGAGGTGAAGATGAATTTTATTTATACAAGTGTGTGTCCTTTAATTAGCTAACAAATTTCAGAGTTGTTTTCCAGAATAATTTTTTAAAAAATGATTATTTTGGAAACTTATACACGTTCATCTATTTACATCAGAGTCTATATATTTTCAAAAAAATGAAATATTCGAAGAAGATGAAAACCTTTGTGTATGTTAACATAAAAAACAAACCCAATGATTCATTAGCGTGTTATTCCTAAAGGGAATCGGTTGGTGTTGTCCTCCGATTGCTTGGTCGTATTCAGACCGCTTATTATACATCGATTTTAAAGCCAAACAAACCTCCGACAGATTTTGGGGAAAAAATTACAAATGTTCAACTAACTTAATAACGTTATTTTAAGCAAATGTCAAAGTCGTAATACAATCATACCCACCTCGAAATCGGGATGAATCTTTATAAGGGCCTGTTGTGTGAATTTTGTTTAGTAAACAGGCTTTTCTCACAAAAATACCGCTTAAATAATCAAACAATCTACTGATTTTTATTTTATTACACATATACTAAACATAATCAATTAATCATCGATATACAACATGCGCGGATCTAGAGGGGGGTCGGGGGGTCCCTACCCCCTCCCTGGAAAATAAAAATTTATTAAAATTACATAGTAGAATTATCGCAAATATGCCTCGGACCTCCCACCCCCCCCCCCTGGAAAACACAATTACCCTTCAGACCCCCCCCCCCTGGAAAAATTTTCTGGATCCGCGCATGTACAATGTGCACACATTCTTAATTAAAATTGGACAACTAACGTCTCATTAAATCGGTATTTATACCTAGCATTTAGAACTAAAATTCATAATTAGCTAAATTCGAAACGTAGGAAACAAACTGATTAAATCGTTAAGTTATAATTTATAAAAACGTGTACACGATACATCTGGTAAACTGAAAAGTGCATATATTCCTTTGACATTGAAGTTTTAATTGAATGGACAATTTAAATCATTTTTATTAATTTACGAAAATACATGTAGTCTAATCGCTTGACGTTAATGATAAACGTAAAAAAAAAATTGCTGTTCTTGTTAATTTTGCTATTCACAGTTTGTTTTCAAACTATCTTCGTTAATCAATGGCATCTAAAATTCTATTTTGAAGACTTTATAGCTGGTTCTGCGGCTGGGGGTGTAATGCTTCTTACTGGACTGCTGGTTTTCATCAGGTTTAAGATGAACAGGTTTGTATCTGTTTAAAAAATAATAGAAACAATCAGTAAATAACAAAGACATTGGCGCTAATGACCACGACTACTTGTAATTTGTGAATGTACAGATACTAAGGTGAACCATGAGACCAGATGCCCACTGTAGCTTTACATTTAATAATGCTTATTTAGACTGTAAAATATTAATGAACTAAGTTATGAACCAAGAAATGAACCAGGTAAAATTTGATGAGTTAAACCCTAATAATTTGAAACCTATCGTTTTATTTGTTTTGCTTTTTAATTGTCATGATATAGAGGATACACTAGGTAAGCACCTACCCGGTAATACAGAATTAATGTTGATAATTTAAACTAAAGGAAAAAGAGACATATTACCTAGCAGACTGACTAATGGAGGTTCATTTTCATATTCTCTTGAACTTGTCAAATGAAGTATAAGTATTCTATGATGTGCAGCGTAAATGCGGCACATACTTTACAAGACGTAATTATTCTTAACATTTAGAAATTGAAACCAACTTGTGCTCACGTAATAATATTTAAAATATCTGAAGGAGTTATCGCTCAAATTATGGAAGCCAAGTGATGTAATTCCAATAGGTCTAGATATCATATGCATATCGAAAATGTATTTGCCTTAAGGATACGCTCGGCATCGTTTATCATTGCTATATATTTTTATATTGTTTAATATCTACCATGTTAGGAAAGATACACGCTAAACTAGTTCTTTCCGGTACAGTGGTTTAACATTTCAATTATTTTTTTCTATTTATGAATAGAATAATGAAAAGAAAAGGACTTTGATGCATGTATTCTGATGAGGAAAACCATTTAACAAAAAAAATGTTGATGTTTTTTAACAAAATAGCTGCGATGTGGTTGTCTAACAACTATTATTATACTTTCATGTTAAATACTGAAATCTGATTGGTTTAGACGCAGTTGACAATCCGTTCTCATACCCTCAGCGTTAGCAACACACTTGGCAACGGGCCGATAGAACGAATTGTTATATGCGCGTAAACTATGCGCTTACTGTTCGTCGTAGAACTCACGTATTTTCTATATAGAAGAAGAAAAATTTGATATAATATTAAGACATTCAGTATAACAAAATAAATAATGCCTGTTTGGGAGGGTACCAGTTGAAATTGACACCCCTCGAAAACCATTGTCAACCTCCGGTTCGCGTCGGTTAACAATGATTTTCTCGGGGTGTCAATTTCAACTGGTACCCTCCCAAACAGGCACTATTTATATAATGGGGATATTGAACAAATATTCAACTCCCAATGATTTTGAATATATTTTTTTTCAAATATCAGTCATATGCATAACATCTCATTTGCTTTTAGAGCAAGAAAAAGAGGTAATAAAGATAAAAATAAGAAAAGGAACGGCGCACTCAAAAATGAAGTATTTGATTACAACAATGAATTAACAGAAAACCCTCTATACATCACTTCTCAACCTGCAGAAGAAATGGGGAACATATCAGGAGAAAAACATGAACTTGGCTTACCAAACAACAGACCAATAGATCCATTGTCTGTGTATGCAGTGCCAAATAAGAACAAAAGTCTTCATCAAATGACAACAAACAGTAGAGATGTGTATGCGCAGGTGTATAAATGAAACGTTAACACTGCGAAGGATCATGTTAATGTGCAAATTCAAACACAAGATAGCGTTGGTCATAAGGAAGTTTAATAATACACGATCACAAAAAATAAATAAATTAATAAACGTTAATACATCCCAATTTTCATTGTAGTTCCTGTGTTCCTATTTATATATTTCTCGGGATTTTAATATTAAAATAGAATATTATTAATAATTTAAGCTTTCTTCATGAAGCTATATTTTTGTATTTTTATTAGAATCATTTTTTCCATGTAGCATAAACAAAATATGTGTAAGTGCATGAATAAAATGTCAGTCTATCTTTTATTGACATTCTTCAAAACCTGTGTGAGTTAATGTAAAAACGTAAAGGAGTGTTGGTAAATTTATCTTAGATGCCAAAATATGAACAAATACCAAGGAAGTTAGCCTTATTTAACTTATTAAATGAATTTTCTTTGAAATAAAATAATGAGTACTTACATTCCATCACATTCTATTTTGTACGTTAATAAAACCTCGCACCAAAGACATTCATATGTCTTTGATTTAGATACCATTTGCTACGTCTTCGTTCTGGTCGTACCTTTTTTCTTTGACTGTAAACGAAAATTGAAGCAATTATAAGAAAAAACTGGCATTTTAATCTGAGAAGAAATTGTGATTAATAGGAACAACTCGAGGTGTCCAGGTTAGAATATATATATTATGAAGAAAATTGTAATTTTTCAAGAAAAAGAAAAACTTTAAAAGAGACAGGGATTTTTTGAAAATGTGTTTCCATGGTATCTTAAATTTCAAAATATGATTTCTTCATTTCATTTAAATTTAAAACGAAAATCTTGATTTTGTTTTACACAATATTATAATTGTGCAATTAAAATTTTATAAATTAAAAAAAAAGAAAACTGAAAACAGATACAATGGAGCATGTAACAATGTGAATAATAAGGTAAATTCTAAAATTTAAGGCAATTTTTAATGGGTATTATTCACATATTAAGGTACATGTATCTCACTCCTCACGTTTTGATTTCATTGCGCAGATGATCATTACATTTAAAATGAATTTGATTTTAGCTATTTAATCATCACCGAAAGATTAATATATCATAATAAGTTTTTAGGGGGACTATTTTTCGTGCGGAATGCTTTTTAGACGAAAATAACAGAAACAAGCAATTTTATGAATTTTCAATATACATTTATTTTTAATATTTTTTTATTCATTATTCATGTTTGAACATTTGATAGGTTTGTACCATATTCTATAGGTTCTATGTGACGTTAAAATTTAATTATTTGGAGAGTGATGGATGAATATTGACCCCCCCCCCCTCTCCATTATCTTTGTATTTTTCAAGTATGTTTTGTCATCAAAATCTCAATGATATACTTTACAAGAAATTCTTGATACAACAACATTTAGATAGTGAGTGAGATACCTTAATTAAAAATATTTGATATCAATTTGTGAACAAAAATCATTTATGTATCAAGTAAAAAAAATTAAAATATTCTGATATAATATATTTTTTGTGTGATTTTCTATGAAGTTTTAACATCCATAGCAACAACACTTCTGTATTGCGTAACAAAGCTGTCTTTGGTATATAATAAAAATATAGGCATATTTTAACAAGTTCCTACGACAACAATTGCTAAAATTTTCCGAATCAGGAATTACAGCATATCAAATCACCTTCAATTTTTTCAGTTTTTTTTTACTTTGTTACCATAGCAACAGGTGTAAATTTTCATATTGCATGGAAATTGGTAGGGATGTTTAGATTTAATCGTTTTCAATTTCGACTTATTCAAAAACCTTCAAAACTGATTTCAAAAAAATTTACGGTTTCCACGGTTACATTTTAAAAGTATTGATTTCCTCATTAATTTTCGTCGAAATAAAATTTGACAATATGACAAAGGTTGTTTTATGTATTTTATAGTGTATATTAGTGGGCAAAACCTTCTAATATGGCTTCAAAGTAGGGAAGTTTTTCTGTTTTTCTATCTTCAGCTTCAGTTAATATGGCAATGGTTAAATCTAGCTACTGTCTTTTCGCGTTTTACACCTAGCACTTAGGTGTGTCCATGTATGAATTATAAAGAAAATTGGTGACTACTATAGTATGCGTGGCCATACTCTTATATAATTTTTTGATTCTTACATAGAATTGATATTAATGTTTTAAATATATGTAAACATTGTGACAGTGCCAACTGGAATCAAGCCTCTATCTGTAAGATCTTTATAATTAACGACTTAATTTGAACAAAACAGCTACAGAATTCTAAACTCGGAAAAAAAAGTAATTTTGAAATAGGAAAACAGACTGTTTAAATCAAATATTAAATATTAATAGAAAATGCCGTTTCAATATACAATTGAGTTATGACAAGAAAAAGAACAAATTTCTTTCGTTAATTACAGTACCGATCAGACCCAACCTAACACAAAGTAAACCCCGGCTAAACCCTGGGTTTACTTTCTGGGCTTACTCCGGGTTTACTAGAGTAAACCCAGAGTAAACCCAAAGTAAACCCAGAGTGGACACAGAGAGTAAACCCGGTCAGAAGTATACCCCTGAAAGCAGACCCTAACTGTGTATTCGGAATATACAAGGGACAGGAATTACAGGCAGTAGGTTGGTAAGATAAAACACGGTATTGCTTTACACTTCAGTGCGTACAGTTGACCTCAAAAGCAATTTCCAAGTACACCCAAAGTAAACCCATAGTAAACCCATAGAAAACCCCGAGTGGACCCAAATTTTCAAAAAGTAAACCCAGAGTAAACCCCAAAAGTAAACCCAGGGTTTACTTGGGGTTTACTCTTGTGTTACATGTAGGTTGGGTCTGATCGGTACTGTATATAGAAACAAGAGGCCTTAACGGTCACCTGAGTAGCATATAGCCCATACACAAACTTGTCGAGGAGTCTCATACATGCATATAATTAATTTTCTTTCTGGAGAAGAAAGATCATAAATAGTATACATGATTTATCTAAAACAACCTCCCATCACCCTTCCTAAGGGGCAAACATAAACTCTACCTCTGGGCATTTAAATTAAACAAACAAACGAAAACAGCTTTTAAAGCCGTCATGAGTTACTCACTTATCTTGTTCCAGCTTTTGAATATTCAACCTTCATTAACAATTTATCACCATCTGGCATTTATACCAAAATAAAATTTACATGTATCAGTGATTTTAGTAAGTCAATTATTACTTATAATTATTAATTAACAAGTCTATTTGTTTATTTAGAAAGTTCAAAAACTGTTTTTGTTTCAAATGATAAAAATACTTGCATAACTCTTTTGATCATACAACTTCCTTATAATTACATTACATTCAATGATTGATATGAACAGTCAAAGGAAGATGACTCCATTATTAGAAGCAAGGGAAGATAACTCCATGAACTATTACAACCCCCCGCCCCCCTTGAACTCTTTCCAAATGATTTCACAATCTCCTAACTTTGATAAACAGCTCTTTTCTATATTTGTGAATTTACTTATTTCTTTCATAGAAATTCATGTGCAGAATAAAATAATAAGACAAATATATACCTACCCCCTCCCAGCTATAACCATTGCTTTATATGTAGATGAAGGTGACACGAACTATTACTAAAGATAACAGCTCAATGCCTTTTTTCTAAATATGCAGTCAGTTTTTATTCTGTGTCAGTAGACGTTTTTTTTTAAACATTATATATATATTAACACTTAATAACCAGTTTGGCCACACCCTACATTAAGAACCCCTATCCTATACACTATATGAGTGTTTTGGCCCCGCCCTAGAGTCAAAAATCATACTCCAGGGGACATGAAATTTAAAATTATAGTAGAGGATTTCATGGTAAACATAATTATGAAGTCAGTTTTTCTTACAGATAAGTGAGAGTAGAGAAGAAGATATTTAAACATTATATGCATTAACACAATATGACCATATTGCCCCTCCCTAGGTCCTGAACCCCTGACCAAGAGACCATAAATTTCACAATTTAGGTAGAGGAGTTAGTGGACATTATAACCATGCATTCAGTTTTTTGCCCACGAGTGTGAATAAAGAAGATTTTCAAAGATTTAATACATGTTTTACTATATGGCTATATTGGCCCAACCCTAGAGCCTGAACCCCTGATTCAGGGGCCATGAATATCGCAATTTTGGTAGAGGGCGTCATGGACATCATATCCATGTATTTAGTTTTTAACAAATATATATGGGAGTAGACAAGAAGATTTTCTAAGATTAATAGATTTTTGAAAAATGCTATTTTTAGCATATTTGGCCCCGCCTGTGGCGCCCCAGGTGTGGTAGAGCCATGAATTTCACAATTTAGATTCCGCTTACCATAGAGATACTTTACGCCACAAATGGTAACAATTGGCCTTGTAATTTTCAAGAAGAGGTTAAAAACGTAAAATTGTTAACGCACGACGCACAGACGCACGACGACGGACAAAAACCGATAGCAATAAGTCACCTGAGTTTACTCAGGTGACATAAAAACATATTTATTCTTCCCTAAGAATTGTAAATTTATGGACAGATACTTATATTTAAGAGAGACAAACTAAATATCAATTGGTTGAATAATCTCATTTTGTATTAAATTCGCAAAATGTTTTCCATAAGATCAGTAAATTAAATTTAAAAAATACAACAAAACAATTTATTCATGTTTCCTTCATTAAAAAGTGATAACCCCGTCTTCACTCTTCTTTGGGTTGTCCCTCTTAATTTTTAAAGCCTAACAGCGTTTTAGATTTAAATCGAAATTATCTTAGTTTTCTTTGTACTTGTAAATTGTAGATGTCAGATTAATTCAATCTAGTAAGCCATTTGACTAGTTGTTGATGTTTCATTTAATTGTTAATATTGTTACCATTGAAAAGGCATTATCATGTTTTGTGTTGAAAATTTTTATATTTGATTTTTTTTACATTTTTAATATTCAAATCAGTTCTTTATGTTAAAATTTTGATGCTCAAATGAAATTTGAGTGTCTCCAGATCGCCATGTGAAATTCGAAGTCCAATAACTCGACCTTGTGAACAAACAACAAACTCTACCAACCGAGAAAAGAGGTTTTCCCTCAGTTTGATGATAGACATATTTAGTGACTTTTTTAACGAGCAACTAGATTGGTATAAACTGATTGCCTAGCACATGATTTTCACACATTTACAATCATGTGAACAGGAAGATAAATAAGTATGTTTATACACGTACGTTAATCGTTATGTTGGGGAATTTTTCAAAATGACAGTTAAATGTAAGGCGTATTCATGTACTTTTGGTGAATACAAAAGTTAATGCATATCATAATTTAACGCTCATAAGCTCATGTTTGACATGCTTAGCTGTTAAAATAACTTAAAGTACGTAACTTTTTAATGAGATTACATGTACTTGCATTCATCACAGTAAAACAGTTTTAAGTTTTATTCTTGCCACACACTTAAAACCGTTAAAACAGTGAAACCGCTACGAAATGTGTTAATTATATCCCTGGTTGGCTAAACTAGAGTTATAAAAAAGAATTTAATAACAATTATATGTTTTCTTTGAGCTCAATCACTGCCTAAAAAGAGCAAATATAAGTTTGTGAATGGAGCGTTTACAAATTGCCTGAATAAAACGTTTCCCTTTTTATTCTATTTTATTCTTGTTGTCATCCTGCCTTCCTGTCTACTTTGCATCTATACAAAGTAATAGAAAATGTTTACATGTGCTAAGCTAGGTAGCCAAATCTTTGTAAAAAAAAGATATAATTGACATAACATTAAGTACATCATCTGATATATTTTTTTTGTGTAGTCATGTGAGTCACCCATTAGAAACATATACGTTTAGTTGACTTGGGTTGTTTTGTATAGTGGAACAAATAACAATATAAAAGTAATAAGGAAGAACAGCCTTATGTGAAGAACATAACAATATTAACGTAACACGGAAATAAAGATAATTAGTTTTACGTTAAAAAAGAGTAAATAACTAATACCTAACTTATTTAATGAGTAAATACACAAGTGAAAAACTTAATAGAAATTTGTCATCAGGAACGTTTTCTTCGACTCAGTGGTAAATATAAACTTTTTTATTAATCTTTGAGATGAATTTTATCAAAACAATTGGTACATGTTATCATAAGTATACCATCGCCAAATAATAAAAAGAAAAACAATAGAGCAGCAGAGTGGGTATCTCCTTACGACAGGATTTTTTTTCGAACTGATGTGTTTTTCGTTTGTAAGTACCCAATGCCACAATGCAACAGTGGATACATAAATAAGTATATTACTATTTTACGTTTTGAAATTACATTTAGGAACAATGTTTTTTTTCCTGCACATATTATGCATTAAAAGAAATGAAACGTACTAAAGAGACAAACTCTTTTTTGTGTTATGAAACCACAAAAAAAAAAAAAAATTGTGTGATGAATATAATGCCATAAAAGTGGTAGAATTAAATTTTATTAGATTTCCTACACGAAAGTGTGATATTGCTAATCGAAATGGTGCATAAATCATTCATAGGCACGAAATCGTGATCAAATAATGACTAATGTATTAAAACTTGTCACGGCAGTTTATCAGATAAGGAAAGAAGAATAAGTTAATCTGATGAGCATGGATGGTGGCGCGAAGAATGATAATAAATGTCATCATTTTATCAAGAAACGCTCATAGATCAAACTCTAATCAATTTAAATACCAGAAACTGTTTATTGTGTTACTTCAGAGGCTGTTTTAAATGACTGGAGAATCTTTAGTACCAGGCTAAAATATTTTAGGTAATATGTATCTTTAAAGCGCAGTGAGCTGTGCAAGCTAGATAACCTAAATAAATTAAAGGAATATTTGATTAAACCGCAAGAAGAAGGTAATTATCTTTCAATATATGCCTTAAAATTTAAAAGTTGTTTACATCTCATGAAATACATACACATATACCATCTTGAACACATGTATGTATCAAGTACCAAGTTATGGAGTTGTATTCTGTTTTCAAAAGAGAATATTGACTTCAACATTATGCCATATTTCTAGGACGTACTGTGGAATCATTAGATTTCGTGGTGGATCAATTTTTGTGGAATTCGTAGGTAACTCTTTACTACGAATTAACATCCTCAAGTTTATGAAGTCATATTACGTTTTGTAGGTATAAGAAAATACACGAGATTACATCCCCACGAACCTATAAAAATTCAGCAATCCACGAAAATTGGCCCTCACGAATTTTAATGATTCCACAGATGTCAAAAATAATGAAAACTGACGCATTTTATAATAACTTTTTGAAGAGGAATATGTGTCCGCAGTCGTCGCCCACAACAAAAGAAACATATTTCATGTGATATCACACGATGCGATAAAGTTATTATATGAATTTCGATTTAAAATCTACTAAACGATTGGTGCCTACTGTTTACTTTTATGAAAAATACGAGAGATTGCACTTTTGTATGACGTCATAATTAACTTTTTATAAGTTTTAATATGTAATTATTTATAGATTTTCAATTTTAGGTTATCTTGTGTTAATACATGTAGTTGTGACTTTTTAACTTCTTGTAATATTTTGAAAAATTATTTAAAACAGAGCAAAAAATAAATGTACCTATACCTATTTCTTTGTTCAACAACTATCAATATGCATGAAGTTTATGTTTTAATACATATATTTTCAGTACATGCAAAATTTATCATGCATAATTTTTCAGAATAAAATCCATCACAGTATCACATAATTTTGATGACCAAAGATTAACTATGTTTTTATCAACCATAAAACCATTAGCCAGTTCTTTGGTAAAGCATACTTCAAATAAATAGATATATTGAATAATATGTTGGTTTTTTTAAATAATAGATTACTATTCATATTTCAGATGAAATGGGCGGAACTGTAAGTGCAAAAGAAGGAGCTAAACCAAAAGCAACAACAACAGCTGCTACTACAACCACTTCAACTCCTTCTTCAACATACAATACTGCACAGAATATGACATGTAAATTAGAGTTAAAAAAATTGTGCACACAATTGCAGGAAAAAAAGTTATTACTTTAGTTGGTTGTAAATAAAAAAAAATTATCTGGACAATAATATGCACCTTGCATTGATAAAAATTGATCTTTTGGTGCGCGTAGATGTATTTCATTATAACCTTCGAATTTTGGTTTGTGAATGTGCCATGCAACTGAAGTACGTGAGTTCTTAGATAAGAATATTATTTTTTTTCAAGACACTGCCGCTGGTTCTGCAACTGCTGGAGCAATAATACTTATTGGACTAATGGTTTTTATCTTAGTGATGAAAAAGAGGTTTGCTATACTCTAAATTTGTCAAATACTTAGTATTTCAGTTTATTTTATAATCTGTTTTATTCTTTTCTATACCAAATTGTTAACATTTCATTTTGATTTATATCAAAGCGATTCTAATAAATTATGATTTCTTATGATCATAAAAATGCCAAAAATTTATTAGAAAGCGAAGTCGTTTGAAAAGTAGAAATTTAAATGTACAGCACGTCCTCATTCAGGACCAATTGACCGCATGATTATTAAAATCAAAACCTTATTATTTCAAGTTTTTTCTTTAGTAAATTAGAAAAATACAAAAACGCAAATGAAATATTATTATGTACACGTAATTTACCACATAATGCATATGGTTGAATGACTTGAACATGAAAAGGAAAATGAACCTCAAAGTATCTACAAAAGGGAGACGAATATACCTAACATTTTTTATTGATTGTTATCAGAGTATATCATAAGGATGTACAAAGTATATATAATGCATATCCTCAGAATTGTGGGGAAAAAAAACAATAAATAATCAAACAATTCTTAGACGTCTTTCTATAGAAATATATTTTAAAAGAACTTTAAATCGTTTGAATATTTTGCACTCAAAAACATGTTTAATGCGCATTACATGTATCACGTACACTTTTATTTAAGACTGAGAAGAAGAATAAACAAACGTGGATCTCCGGAAAATGACTTGGTGCTTAAAAATGAAGTATTTGATAAAGATAATGAATTTTTAGACAACCATCAATACGTCACTTTCCAGGATATAGACGAAACTGGATACACGTCATATCCGAATCATCAACATACTTTATTAACGACAAAGCCCAAAAATAACCCTGAAATTGGCGTCTCTCCTCACAGTAAACCTGGAGATTCTTCAATGTCCATTTATTCAGTTCCGAATAAGAACACGGGACATCACTGTGAGATAACTAATGGAAATGTGTACGCGCAGGTGAATAAACAAAACAGAAAAACAACGCAGAATCGGATGCAAACACCGATACAATAGTGATTCTAATCAAATCAAACGAATTAAAAGTTATTTACAACGCGTTTTAAACCGCGTTAAGCAAATGTTTTGTGGTTTTTTGCGCAAACACCTTGAATTGAATTGTAACAATGACATGATCGATCAACCAGCATGAATGTACAATATTTTATTATGCAATAAATAACTTGTCTTCTAACCTTTTATACTTATTAATACAAAAGTGAATATTGAAGAAATTGTATTAAATTTTAAACTGGTTTTGAACAAGACACATAAACCGCTTCGTCTGTGTATTTTAGCTGTTTGTTATTGATTGTGTAATAAATTGTATCCAATCTAGTGCAACCTGAAATGAATAAAAGCATAAAACGTTTACACTTTGTCAATTTTTATTTTCTATTCTTTCTTAGCTGTTTAGCTTGAATAAAATTTTCGGTTTCTTTTGAGTAATGTATGATGTAATAATCCAAAACTGATCTTTAAATTTTCGTAAATGTATATAATTCAAATCTAACATAAGATGTCGATAAAAGAAATGACAAATTATCTGTTTTTATTTGGAACTACAATTAAAGTTCATTGTGATCGGCTACTTCCTTGGATAAGACTACATGTAGTTCCAATGTTTTATGAAAGCATATGCCTCAGTTAATAATAAAGTGAATTGTCTGAAGAGAAGGGATTAGAAGGAAATTTAAGCTTACCTTAAGTCGTCACCAAGGTTTAAAGCAACGCTCATAGCTACATGTATTTGTAGAGCCCTAATATAGCTGAAGGAAAGTAAATGGAAACCAAATAGATTACTATATCATTGATGAAAAGTAATGACTTATTTAATTTTAAAAAGAGTACACTTAACTGAATAATAGCATATATTACTGCCAATTCTTTGTAAAGGACTTAATTATCGAATCGATTTAAAACAAAACATCAAAAATCAATAAAAACGTCGCAAGCGTGCGGCTATTATCCTTGCCTCCTACTTGTATTATATACAATACATTGTCTTCAGAAGTAATATTTTTCATTTCAATTTAAGGATGTGAATTACGATAGGTAGATATTTCAAAGGGTAAGTCTGTGTCGTTTTACACCAATGTTCATTATTGTATCGCATCTGTGACATGCTCGAGTAATCCCTTGATTTTATATTGTTGTAGCCATGTGATCTTTAAATTTGAATTAATGTAAATAATTAAAGTCTAATATATATATTAATATGTAGATTGAAAACTCTAACATAACAGTATTAAGTTTACATGTACATTTATAACTACATATTACAGGTAATTTTATACATGAGCGTAATGAAGAAGGTGTTGAATTGATATTTTCAACCAAGAGCGCGCAGTATCCTTTATTACAAGTTTGGGTCTGAAAACAAAAATAGATGTACATAATAAAATACATTTTAATATATATATATATATATATATATATATATATATATATATATATATATATATATATATATTCATTTATATAAAAGAGGGTACTGAGTAGAGAATGATTTTTTTTATTAATAAAATCATTTGACTATACTGATTTTGATATTTACGGTAGCGTATTTAAATGTAAGATTCACGGAAAACAAAACGGCATAAGTTGTAATTGATAAAACAAGTTTTATTGCTAAAAAGCAAGGCTAAGAAAAGTAAAATTACAAGCCTACATGCATGTAAAACAATTCTTATCTGATTGAATAACAAAGAAACCATTAACGTAATTTCTTTTTGTTCTACAAAATAATATTGGGATGTGCAGCTAGAATGGATGTACTTGTTAGTTTGTTTGTAAATGACAAACAAAGCGAACGATGTTTAAAAACCAAGAACACACCGAAGTGTTCTTGTTTTGGGCTTCTTGTTTTGTTTTAGGGGTGGGTACGGGGTTGAGGGATGATAAATTTTGTTTTGTTTTATTTTGGAGGGGGGGGGGAGGGGAAGGTTGTTTTTTCGGGGAGGGGATTAAATGCAGATTAAACTTTGTTTAAAACTACTATACTCTGTCCCAATATATTCTCGGTGTACATTATAAATGCTTAATCACTCGATATTTATAAAATACCTAAGGATTTAAATGATGCAGCAATTTTTATGTTTTCCTTAAAAAAAATCTATTCTATAGTGTTTTTGTATCTTTCTTATTTGATCGAGCATATTCTTTTTCGTTCATTTGTTCGTTTGTTCATTCATTTAAGAGAAAGAAAGAACGAAAGAAAGAGAAATTATTCTGCGGAAACTTGCGTGGTTTTTCGTTTATTAAAATGCTAATACTTTTTAATTATTTTGAAAAGTTATCTTGTACATGTACCTGTAGTTGCATTTTTTAAATTTGTTATGATGCTTTTTTGACATTTGCTTGATTGTTTTAAAATGAATGGAGAAAAACAATTTTATTTTATGTATATTTAGGACCTATCATAAGTATTTTTAAATTTTACATTATAAATATCAAACTTTCGAGTGTGTTTAACAAATTAGATTCGTTATAACAGTTTCTTTTTAAAGTTGGTATGGATCATTTTATATGTTTGACGAATTTGCCGAACTTGTAATAGCATTGATTTACACTGAATACCAAAATGTTAAGTTTCCATTAGACTTTCATATGGGTAATTTTGAAACCTTAAGAATGTATTTTCTCGTATATTTCTTGAAACGTAGTAGAAGACAATTTTTTTCAGTAGTTTTTTTTTTCAAATAGGAAAATGTGTCCAAAGCCATCACCCACAACGTTATTCACATTATCGCTTTACCATGCAATATCACATAAGATAACAAAAATTGGTTTTTTGGACGAGTTCTGTGGAAACATTTTCCTATTTAAAAAGAGGGTTGTGCCATCTTTTATTATTTTTGAGTACATTTAAGTTTAAAGAATGTGACATATTGTAAAATGCATCATCGCCCCTGTAAAAACAAATTATGAATATAAGGATTTCTTAATTTTTTTATTTACTTTTTCGTTGATTAAAGAGTTTTAAAAGTTGGATTTTTAGAGCATATGTTTAAAGAAACTGTACTTTCTTCTTTGTTAGAACAAAGTTTTGATTTTATCAAACAAACTAATTTAATTTTCTATCATATTGGCGAAAATGGAAAATAAAAGTTAGGTAATGGTATATTTTAGGACAATGTCCGAAAAATGGTGAGTGTGGAAATTATTTTGCAAAGTTTGGTTATTTTTTGTCAATTAATCTCGAGTAGTTGGTGCGTTTACTAAATGCTTCTCGGGATTTTTTTTATTTTTATGTGTTTTTGTAGTTTTGTTTCTGGTGGGTTTTTTGGTTTTTTTTTTTTTTTGGGGGGGGGGGGGGTTGCAGATAGAATCAATTTTTTAAATAGTTTTAAAGAACTGAAGAGACACAAACCAGCTTGATGATGTAGTTTATCTTTAATACAGTATGGTCAACTGCAATAATTTAAACCACATTATAAAATCAAATATAAAATACCTATGACTCTCCCTCCCCTTTAAATATAAAATGAATACAATATAAAAAACAATATAATTGTAAAATGCTTGCTATAATTAAAAACAAAAACAATAAGATTGAAAAACTATTGAATTAAGGTAATAATGTCATTGTTTATTGCCAAAATGAATATCCATTTACATTTTTAAAAAATATTTTAAAAGAAAAAATTTATTGTATATCAGGTGTTTTATTGCATGACTGATACATTTTACAGCATTTCACAACTTTTCATTCATATGAAATGTTGATGAAAGGATATACTAGGTCCCCTTAAAAATCATATATTAATATATAATGCTGTATTTAATGTATAATTATATACTTTTCACATATTTTCTTTATTTCAGCACAGTCACTTGACTCCTTAAAAATTTCATTGGCCATATTCGTGGGGATTTCCACTATTTTAACAATACTGAAATATACTTTTTTATCAAGATCAGATTAAGGTACGTATGAAAACGACTGAACCTATATTTACAGCAACTGCTTATATGTTTAGTGTATACATTGAAGCCTCAAGTTTTTTTTAGAATAGATTATATTATCCAACTTAGAATAGTTAGACAAAAAAATATCTCAGGGCATATTTAAATAAGTAATACTGTAAAGTTATATCTGCATATATGTTTGGCGTATTTCCTTAATAACGTAAGTTCTATATGTTTATATTAGAGACAAATCTAGGACTAAAAAGGATATCCCGAATGTTATAATAAATCATCTAGGTGGGAATGCACCGAAATTTGAGATCTACACAGAACTTGGAAATATGGTGTCAGAAGAATCTGAAAACCAGTACGACTCTATCCCACGCCAGGAAAACTACATAAACACGAATATCTTATAAACCGTGTGACGATTCTTTTAGAGGTGATTTCATGTTGTTATTTTTTTTCTCTGTAGAACTATTTTTTAGAAACCAAAAATTAAAATGACTTCGATGTTTAAGGGCATTTTTTATTGATTTCTCTGTGCAGGTATGTTATGAGTTGGCGAATAACTTTTCTTGGACTTAAAATAAGAAGTTGTATTTCACATGTATGACCCGCTAATCTTTATTGCTTAAGATATTTTTTATATCTAAATCAAATAGTTATTTTGTCCGTTATTGCTGAAGTATAAGCAAGACCTTTGACAAAGAAAAATTTTACAAAGTTTACTAAATAATTATGTATGCCCTCGGTCGCTGTATATCAGCCCTCGAGCCTGACGGCTCTCGGGCTGATATACAGCGACCTCGGGCTAATATAGGATGCGATATAAAAATTGCCATGTAATAATCTATATATTTTTAATTGACATCCAATAGTTGTATAATGTATGTACTGTGCAAAAATATGAGTATATAAAGATTAAGTGCGCTGAAAGAATTAAACAAACATAAAATTGTTCCTCTTTTATTCGATGTTCTTAAATGTTCAGATATTTTAAACATTAAACGCCTGTACATGTTGTTTTAGCACAAGGGGGTATAAGAGTAGCAAGCACCGGAGCAAAACAATGTCAAACCCGCAGACTTAAGTATGTCATTTTGCTATCTACAGAGACATTTTTATTACTTATATCTATTCATTGAACGGAATTTCAATTAAAATTCAAACCAACCAGTAATATCTTTTGATTTTTGATTGTTGCAAAAAGAATAGAATGACTGTTCTATTATTATGTAACTAAAAGAAAACATTTTTTATTGTCTTACAGTGGAAATTGTCATCTCCAAAGAAATGTCAAGCAAAACTGATTAAGTTCGTTAGCATGCAAATAAAGAAATATTTCTGACTTTTGGCTTTTATTAAATGAAATATTTTTTTTAACTGTACAACTTGGATATTTTAAAAAACAATGGGAATATATTTTGTTTGCAAACGTTTTACTTTTTAACCTTTGCATATTCCCCGTAACAGTTCCCATTTACAAGTAATAGCTATAAACAGCCATGAGAAGTGTAGGTTAATGTGTACGCAATATATATTTATCCTAATGCCTTAAATGCTAAATATTAATAAGGATGTATACTAACGTTTCACAATTTAACTAGAAGACCAGTTCCCCCCTTTCCAAATCAAGTTCCATTCTAATTTTGTATACGTATATATTAATGTTTCTTATGTGACTAATAAAGTGGTTGATTAATATACTCAGGAAGTTTTTATTGTAGTATATTTATATGATATAAGGGAAGTAACTGTTTGTGTGTATATGAATGAATATGATGTGAGTAAAAGTTATGGTTCTTTGTGTGTATTGTTTGTCTGTGTCAATCTGTCCGACCGTCTGTCAATTTGTCTGTCTGTCAATCTGCCTGTCTCTCTGTTCAATTGTGTCCCGTCCATATATTTCTTATGGAAAAACATAGGAAGTTCCTACTTCTCACAAACACTGCTTATGATCTGAGGGTGTGTCATGGTTTTTACCCAAGATCAATTGGACAAATTCAATGTCACAGTAAGAAAAAGTGCATAATTCGTATCCGGTCTATATATTTGTAATGGAGAAACACTGGAAGTTCCTTCTTCACATTAAGATTGCTTATGACTTGAGAGAGTGTCATGATTTTGACCCAAGGACATTTGAGCAAGTCCAAGGTCACTGGAAGAAAAATTGTATAATTCGTACCCGGTCTACATATTTGTAATGGAGAAATATTTGAAGTTCCAAGTTCACATATAGGTTACTTATGACATGCAGGTGTGTAATAATTTTGACCAAATTTCATTTGTGCAAGTTCATGGTCTTTGTAAAAAAAATATGCGAAAACTCCTGTCTAGGCCATATCTTTTGATGAAAAAAATGATTAGAAGGGTATGCTAACTTTTGACACAAAACTTTGCCAGTGATCTGAAAACATGTCCTACCTTGAGTTTTTGTCAGTTCTGCACGCTTTTTCACTGAAAGAAAAATTGCTTTTCCATTACTTTCCAATAGAGAAATACTTAAGTTATTATATTTTCTTAGAGGGGGTATTATCTGTGAGCTTGCTAACATTACCTCTAGTTCTAATATATATTATTTGGCCTATGTGAACATTATTTTAAATTTTGATTTAGCTAGATGATAAGCCGCGTTACACGGAAGAACCAAACAATAGCAAGGAGGGACATGGAAAGGTAGAAAAGTTTACGTTTTAAGAAATAACCAACTCATTCGTTTAATATCCAACTCATTTAATAAGTAAACTCACACTTATAAACTAAATTATTATACTAAAAAATCTTCATCAAGAACGTTTTATCATTGCAGTGGGAGTCGACTAAGAGGTTATTATATACGTTTTTATCCTTCTTAGTAATGAATTTGATTAAAAATATTGGTAGTCATATGTATGGTGGCATATCTCTGCCCCTTGTGTGCAAGTTATTTTTCTACAAATATGTCGACATGCAAGATAAATAGGTTGACATGCAAGATAATTATGTCAACATGCAACATAACTATGTTGACATGCAAGAAAATAGAAATCAAATAAGAATTATAAAAAATATCAAAAAATCTCAAATATCGCCCACATGTGCCATCCAAGATGCTAGATGCTACCTATTTATGTTGACATGCAACTTATTTATGTTAACATGCAAGATAAATATGCTGACGTGTAACTTATTTATGTCAACATGCAACTTCTTTATGACGACATGCAACTTATTTATGTCAACATGCAACTTACTTATGTTGACATTCGAGAAAAATATGTTGAAATGCAACTTCGTTATGTTTACATGCGAGATAAATATGTTGACACTGCAACTTAAAAGTTGTATGTCAACATAACTAAGTTGTATGTCGACATAGATATGTTGCGTGTCAACATATTAATCTTGCATGTTAACATAACTAAGTTGCATGTCGACATAAATAAGTTGCATGTCGACATAAAGAAGTTGCATGTTAACATAAATAAGTTGCATGTCGACATTAATATGTTGCATGTCAGCATATTCATTTCGCATGTTAACATTAATAAGTTGCATGTCGACATAAATAGGTAGCATCTAGCATCTTGGATGTCACATGTTGGCGATATTTGAGATTTTTTGATATTTTTTATAATTCTTATTTGATTGCAGTATCTTGCCTGTCAACATAGTTATGTTGCATGTTGACATAACTAGCTTGCATGTCAACATATTTATCTTGCATGTCAACATAATTAATAGAAAAATAACTTGCACACAAGGGGCAGAGATATGCCACCATACATATGTATACAATCGCCCAAAAGAAATACAATTTTGCATCAGAGTGGAGCATCCGCTTGTGACAGGAAATATTTTTCAAATGTGGTTTTTCTTTCGGAAGTATTCCGTTGCACCACACAACTATACACGTTAAATCATTTTGTATTATTTGATATTCACTCGTTCACGCTGGCTTACATGTCGGTCCAAGTCAGTGTCATGAAAACGTACCGTTGTTATTGTTTTCTGTTCCAAGATATTTATGCAGCACTTTTTCTTACATTATTTGACACTCATAAATACATTAGGTTTCAAACTATGTTCATTCAACAGTATTAAAAAATACCAAGATTTCTCCGTTGAAACGCATCCTCTAGCTTGTCAGGTTTAATACACGGCAAAATATAAAATGGCTACATGTTTTTGCATTGCAAAGTACTCCAGATGATAACGTTAAATAATTACATGACGTATCCCGAGAACTTCCGAATAGAAAAAAAGATGTCAAAATTCCCCAATTATTAATTTATGTCAGAAATATGTTTTCGTTTCTGCCAATTTCTCCGTGTAGAGAAGGTTCAAATATCTACAATGAACTCTTGCGATATACTCCTCTCATCAATTTCAATTGCACTAGTTGACAGGTATATGTATTATTGTAAAAATCATTAAAAATACAGAGTATACCCTGGGACAGACTATAAATGCATGTGCAAGTAATAAAACGATTCATGTAAATGTGAAAGATTCAATATTAATCGAAATAGGGTTTAAATTATTCATGGTAACGAGATGAATACCAAATAATGGGACAATTGTATCAAAACCTGACACTGCATCACAGCTGTCAGTATGAAATATGTGGAAAGGTTGATTAAGTTAATATGCTAGATGATAAACATTGAAAATGTTTTTCCGAGCTCTGCCAAGAAGGCCTGAAAAGGCTTGAAAAGACGTGATCGTGTTTTACATGTCCTTCTATTACCCGCTTTTTGATTTTCAAATGTTTTACTCTAGTTGTTTCTATAAATAAAACTACATAAACAGTTTAGTTTTTTTTAAAGTTTTTTTCTTCCTGGTAAGAGCAACATTCAAAGAGAATGAAGGGTTTTATCTTTGCATTTGCAGTCAGTGCTTTCGTTACATCATCAAAAGGTACGTTTATAAGTTTTGAAGCAACTGATTATCATGCTGAACCTATATAAACTTTCTTTTTAATACCTGTTGTTTGGTTATTCCCAATTCATATTTTTCTAGTGAAGGAAAATAAAAGCAATTGACAGTTTGATTTTAATCGTGTTTTGGTACTTAAGTAATGGCTCACTAACTAAATCATTTTTTTATCAAACAAACCTATTTCATGTATGAAAAGCGATGAAATAAAAAAAAAATGTGTTGATGGGCAAGGGCGAAAAACTACATTATTAAGTCGACCGATCACGTGCATATTTGTCATTTGGGAAAATCTTGGGAAAATATTGTATACAGTCTTCTTTGCTATCCAAGGGTTTTCGGTCTACTCCGCTCCCCATAATCGCCATTGGCAGATCTCTAGGCTAGCGAAGATGGTCTTCAGTTTTTAAACCATTGTGTTTTAATGAAATCTGTTCCCAGGAATGAGAGTAAGAGAAATATGCGCGACAATCCCATTATGGACACGTTGATCCCTTTTATAATTTGAAAGGGGGGGGCACCTATCCAATATCTTGACAAACATATACCTAATTTAACACATCATTTCACTTAATCACTGTAGAGCAAGTTTCTCGAATTTTAGAATTTAATGTGTGGGTTGTCCCAAAACAGCGTAAACAAGTAGCGTTATTCAGTAAAACAAAATCACAGGAAGATGCAACTTGTGCCACACAGGATTCAAGTCATTTGCATTAAAATGATGTTTTTATACAATTCAACACATCATTTCACTTCACCAGTAAAGTGCAGTAATTCTCACATTTCATATTTTGATATTTGAGGGTTGTCCCAAAATTACATAGACAAGTGACGTTATTCAGTAAATCAAAACACAGGAAGATACAACTTGTGCCACACAGTGTTCAAGTAATTAAAATAATGCTTTCATATCTTTGATTGTATGAAAATTAATTGATACTAGATTTTAAATTTGACATGCTGAATAGAAAAAATTAAAATCAGTATATAGAAATGAAAATAGCAAGGAAAAGTACTTTTCGAATTTCAAAGAAAAAATGCATTTTCATTTGTTAATTATTCTTCTATGTTTGGACATAACGCAATTTTGAAAAAAAAAACTTTTATAGCGGTTTTGTGTCCAGTTGAAGCGTGAACTCGTAGTAAAATCAACACATTTCAGCAACCGGGGCGGCGCACCGGTACCTATTAAAATTTTGTTTAGACCTTGAACCAAGTCTTCAGCCAATTTTAAGTAAATAAAATTAACAAAATCGCTGATAAATGGATCATGTTAATTCGTAGTCTAGCAACGTTGAAAATATTCGGACGAGCATGATGACATCAATAGAAAAAAGAACACACGACCGATAGAAATGGACGAAAAATGCTGAACAACACATTTCAGGAAAACAGACATTTATTTAGATAACAATATATATAAATGTTCAATATCATTGTTATCACTGGCCGTAAAAGTGGACCGCACTGTTCGAATAGACAACAAGTTCTTGATTAAAATAATAAGTAATGGTCAGTTGGCTAAAAAAGGGAGCCATCTTTAATTCCTTTTGCATGATTGCATATGAGAGAGAGAGAGAGAGAGAGAGAGAGAGAGAGAGAGAGAGAGAGAGAGAGATTTCAATTTTTACAACAGTCACGTTAACGGACAAAAGCACAGAGACCCAAACGCGTATCAATAATTCATAATGCCAGTTATAATGATATAATTGTGCAATGAAATCGTTATTATATGTACAGGTACATGTGCGTTGAATTTTTTTGTTCTTTATTTTACATATCTGTCACCGGTTGTATTTTTTCATTTAATACATAGAGTCTCACTAACCCAGTACATATATTTTATAACTATATAATCGTTATGATTATATGGTTTGTCAAATTTGACCATGAAATACATTTTATAATTTAAGAAATATAAATAATTGTTTCGTGTTTCATTTCGAATTTTTTTTGCTTGCAAAAAAGACATCAAAATTGTTGAAGTAAAACTCTCTAAGAGAAGGCTTTATTTATTTTTTTTTTTTAATTACGGTAAAATTATATCGAGATGTCCAAATTATGAAATAAAAAAATATATAAAATAATACTTTTATTTATTCCTTATTTTTTTAAAACGTACGACATGCACACACAATTACTGTGGAATCTTTTTTTTTTCGTTGGGGTCAATGTTCGTGGGTAGCCAAAACTTTCCTGGTTCGTGGGGACGTAATTTCGTGGATAGTGTAATCAGGATAAATTTAATAAATATTAAACGAGGGGATGTAAATTCGTGGGAAAAGCTTACCCACGAAAGTCACAATATATGAGTGTGAGTCATGATCATATCTAGCATTTTCCTACGACCTACTAACATAATTGTAGATCTTGATACGAGTCTTTCCTGAAAAAGAATTATGCATGCAAGGATCCAAAATTGTTATTAATTCGGGGGGGGGGGGGCTAATAATAATTATGATATTTATAATTCCGAGTCTAACTATTTGGACAATAGAAAATGTTAGAAAAATTTGTCATTATTTGACAAGATCGAATGTGATAAACCCATTTTTGGGAGGCGGGCACGGGGGTTGGGGGGGCTGAGGATGAAAGCGAAAGAGTAACTGAAAGTGTTTTCAACTCAATATTGTGAATGATATACTTCTCTTCCTATATTCCAAGGTTAAAAGGACTGTGTTTAGGTTTATAAAGTTCGAGGGAGGGGGTGGACGCTTCCGATCTTTTCACCCTTTCTAGATCGGCGCATGATATATAACGGGTTATTAGGTAAGGTTATTTCAGATGCATGTTAGGCACCTCAGTAATAAGAGTGTCATTAAACGATAATGCTTACTATACGCCGTTTATTTTGCTTACAACGTATCTTAAACGCCTTTTTTAAATCATAAAATAATACCTTTCTTAAGAAAGCACGGTTCAGAATGAGTTTGTTCTATTTTTAGGTCAATGCCCGCTCAACGGTAAGTACTTATACCGAGCGCAGCGAGAAGCCCGCCTCGCGAAGAGATGATTAATGGTAACACGTATATATAAGAAAATCAGTGGGGAAAAGGCAGAGTTGAATCAGGGGTACTATGGGCTAAAAAAAATTCTTCCAGCCCTGTACGCCGCCATATTGGCCGGCATTAAAAGTTAGTGCGATCATTGATTGACTGGCACTTATCGATGTTTATTGCCCCTAAACTCGAATGTTTCAATAAAAGTTAATTTAAATCAAAAGAAATTAAAGTGAAAACCAGATAAGTTTCAATAGTGGTTCAATAAAGAAACACGACTATATCTACGTATGTCCTATCAAATTATTGGATGGAAAATAAAAACATTAACATTAAAGCGACAGTACAGCTGAAAACACATGTGTGAATAACTTCAGATTTACCCATTGTATTGTTAGGAAATACGAAATAACGTTGATTGTGACAGTTGAAGTACATAAAAATCTCTTTTACATACCTAACTAATGTAATTATTAGCTTCCGGAAATTTAAGGGTCGTACAAACCTGAATAATCTTATATCGTTTATTTGTACCACGTGGATTTTGATTGACAGTAATTGACACGTGCTGAAAACTATAATATCTTCGCCCGACTACGATCATCGTGGTATAAGAGGTAAAAGGGACTCTCTAAACGGAACACATCATCACTTTCTCGATAATTTATTAATGGTTTACCAATTTCAATTCATTTTAAAATTAACAGACATAAATATGTCAAATTATCCCTCAAGGAGCCTCACTTACAAAAATGAATTTAGGTTGTAGCAACTCCTATGATAAACACGCAAAATACATGCTTACAAAATAATAACTGTGGTTATTTCAAAAACTTTGAACAATTATTACCTTATTTTCTTTGCCAATTCACTCAAGTAAGCAGGCCTACCCGGTCTCTTACTCGCCATGCTGGTTTGTTTATAGTAAATACGCATGCGTAATGGTATAGAAAGTGGAACCCCGTTACACGTGGCGATGTATATATGTGTAGGTTATACCTAATTATTAATTTTAATGAAATAATTAGATTTATTTCACGGAGAAATTTGTAATTTTCTGAAAGTTTATACATTTATCAGTAGTACAAAAATACCGAACCCGATCAAAAAAAATTTTCAAGTCGGTTTTTTAATAAGATGCGCCGTACTGTTTCTTTGAGGAACTGATCATTTAGATACTAAATAAAGTTTTCAATTGTATTACTGGTAGTCAAAATATGAATCAAATTGATTAAGAATGAAAGAAGAAATTTTTTTTTTCGGAATCACGTAACTCTCTTTGGCTATTTCCGAATACAAAACTTCAACATTTTACGTCTGAAACATGTCATCATAATGTAGACTGAGCACGCAACGTTTAGATTAACTTTGGCTAATAATTTGATTAGGAAACCAGACGGATCCTACATTGTGCGTTTCAAATAAATTGTTCTACAAAAATCAAACTGCACTGTGTTAAATCTGTGCTCGAACCAACGGTCACAACGTTAACGTGTAGATATTAATATATA
Source organism: Magallana ariakensis (assembly GCA_020458035.1). Taxonomy (NCBI): domain Eukaryota; kingdom Metazoa; phylum Mollusca; class Bivalvia; order Ostreida; family Ostreidae; genus Magallana; species Magallana ariakensis. Next base: position 47,891,473 of record CM035812.1, on the reverse strand, counting down.
ACAAACGAGCTTTTACTCCCAGTCTATCTAAACAACATAATTGACGCGCCCTTCTTTAAAAATAATTGTTTGTTTGTCTGCTCTTTACGTTTTTCAGATCAAAACATTTTAGTAGCAAATTGTGAGGGATCAACGAAATATGGATCTAATATTTATATTGACTTCAACAAAATCAACCGTCCATGTTCCTGTACGGTGACTACGTCATTCATTGGTTCTCTACTCGTTATATCGAGGGAAGGGATCAAAGGGATCGAAGAGAAATGTAATACACAAGTAATGGTTAAAAGCAAATACACTTTTAAATGCGCTCCTCCATCACAGTCCTCTGTGATAGACGTTCAAATCAATCAGTCAGTGCCCGTACGAGCTGAATACTTACCATTTTCTACATCAGGAACGTACTATCATTGCTTACAATTCCAAGAAATATTTGGTATGCTTGTTCACTTATCATTCTTTATAGTTATTATTGGATTTTTTGTTGTTCTTAATAATAAATTGACTGAATTTCTTTTTTTATGTAAATAACAAAATTCATATATTATTTACATTTTGTATAATAATAATGAAAGCTACAACAAGCTTTGGCTTATCATACACGTACCATTTATACAACAAGGCTATTTTGCTGCTTTTTTACAATTAGGTGAACCTTTATTAGATGCATCACAGTTTGACAGTGATTGTTATCCTGACGTTTATGTTTCAAAACTTAATGTTAAATTTATTGCCAAAAAAATCAATTGACGTTTCTTTAATACATGTAACACCATTTTTCAAGACCTTTTTGTACAGGCCTGGATTAGTACATGTTTTCTTTCATTCATATACACGTTTGCTTCGGAAGGAGGTGGAAACCTTAGTGTAGTATGTGGAAGGCAACTTGGAAGAAAAACAACATCAATGTTGATATATACTACACGGTTATCCAATCCATCTTCTGTGGTTTCATCTATGGAACTTATAGCTACATCTGCAATCAACAAGAATAATTCGGATGCTACTATGTCAACTGTTGATATTTTGTCAGAGGAACTTAAGTGTGATCACCGAATTGGTATCTTTTTTTCAATATCTGATTCTGTTTAAAAAATGATAATAATTGTTAGCTTCACAATAAGAATTTCATAGTCTCTTTTTAAAATTTTAAATATTGTCGAATCCTAGAGGTACAATAAGGAACTGTACAATTTGGACGATTTTTTTTTCAGTAGCATATTCTCGCTACATAACTCTTTATAACGAACTATTATAAGCAATAATTACAGGGATTTTGCATATGCGATGCATCTTACTTTACAATAATCGTTACGTAGTTTCCAAAGCAGATACGGATCTTTCACAGATGATATCGATATGAATACTTATTGGATCCGTATTACACCCCATCCAGAACTCCGAAAAATTTTCCGCTTCAATATTAGGAAACGATTTTGTTTTAAATTTCAGCCGAGTCATTGTTGTCTTTACAAGTCCCGTTGGCTATATTCCTGGTGATTTCCACAGTTTCAACAATGTTGAATATATACCTTTATATTAACTTCAAATCAAGGTATGTATACAAAAATTGCTTTCAATTTTAAGTTTAGTTTTATGTTTGTAAAATGTTTTACAAACATGATTGAACGTGGTATGGTTTTATTTACCCCCGAGCTTTGACGAATTGATAGAAAACAGACATCGTGTTAAATTAAACCATTTAGCATCACGTATAGAGAGTTTTTCTTTTAAAGTAGGTATACTAACGGCAATTCAAAAGGAATGTGTAAATATTCATTTTGACGTCATTGCAGTGTGATCATTAAGGAAAAAAGAACTATTCTTTGAGAATTAAGAGGGGATCAAATGATCAAATCAATCATTATTCCCGACGGGCTTCATTTGTTTAGTTTTAATTATCAGGACCGCATTTGAACACCTCAAAATGTTCAAAGAATGACCCCTTACTACTTATATTTATATAATTTTCAGCAATTGTACTGTTTAAGGAATAAGGAATCATTATTTGAGTATAATGAGGTGATCAAATACCTTCGGGGTGATCAAATCCAATAAAGCCCAAAGGACTTTATGATAGATTTGATAACGCCCGACCGTATTTGATCACCTCGTGATATTCAAAGAATGATTCCTTATACTGATATTTATATCATTTTCAAGAGTTGAACGAATAAGTAATAAAAAAATTCATTGACTATACATTACAAAATCGATTCGTAGTGTTATTACAGACAAAGACATTGGAAATTCTAAATATCAAATATTAAAATAGCCATTGATAAAATGTATTTGACTACACATAACAAAGACACTGAAAATGTTAATATAAAAAAATAGTTACCTGGGTGATATTCACCGCATATTGAGCCAAACATTTAATATATGCTTATAAACTTTATTTATTATTTTCACAAGGACTTTAAATATATATTTATCTTTATTTAAACATGTTTATTCTATTTAGACTTAATAAGTTTATTTGATAACCTTGTTCATTTATGTTAGCATGGTTTGCCAATAACAATGCCAGCGAATAGGTTACATTCATACTTCTATTTATGAATATAATAAAGAAATTGTACGCATTTTGCCCACATTAACAAAAGTTCAACCTTTTCCATAATAGAAACAAATCTTGGAACGATAAAACCAACTCAAACGTTACAATAAACCATGGAAGTGGGAATGCAACTAATGCTGAAACCTATACAGAACTTGGAAATACTCTCTCGGGAGAATCTGAAAACCAGTACGAATCTATCACACGCTAAGAAAACTACATATACACGAATGTCTTACAAACTTTTCGAACAGGTGTTATTCATGTTGCTTGAAATTAGACTTAATATTAGAAGTAGTATTCCACTTTTGTGGTTCATCTTTATTATTCAAGGAAACTGTTGAATATGTTATTTATTGCATGTAACATTGGAATGCTCAGAAAATTAAACAAATTTGAAAATAAATGGTATCACAGTACTTTAATAATAACTCGGGATCAAGAAGATTGAACATTGTACTAGTTTTATTAACTATAAATGCAAGTTTGACACAGAATACTCGAACGAACATCAGTGCAAATACATGTGTCTAGATTTTGTATTATGTAATTTATATTATGAATGTTTTATACATGTATATGCTGACATTTACATTCACATTATTTTTTGTTTCGCCTTTATGAGCTACAATAGTTAAACAATACGAAATGCTTGTGTTATAACCATTACAACTCTTAGAAATATTTGCTTTTGATAAAGATTTCAGTGCAAAAGATAATTAACTGAAAATTGATTAATAATTTTTTTTTCAAACTTTGTGTATTTATTTGAGTGGTGTACAAACACATTAGCGCGATGCCTGTGTTTGTAAGTGTTTGTGTATCTGGGTGTGTTTTTTTTTAAAAGATCAAGATTACGCCAATGCTATGTTTATAGAGAATTTTTTTTTATTGTTCGTGTTTAGAAGAATTTGACTGCAATATTGTAATTTGTTTTGCATATGCTTTTAATTGTTTTAATTTGCACTTGATAATTGCATGTATTTTTACAAACATTCTTTGTACGTTTGAGTTATTACTTTACTTGAAATATTAAAAGAAGTAGTCAATAACAACGTATTTTTTTTAATTCATACAATATTGGAAGACAACAAAAATGTATCATAGAAGAACGACATTTGTTTCGCCCACGTTAGCAGGCGAGTCATTGTCTTCTACAATGCTTGCTACATTCTTATAAAACGTAATGAGCAGATCCCCCAATTTTTTCCAGGGTGTAAACCATACCTCTCATTTCCTGGAAATCCCAAACAAAAAATAAACCCCGAAATTCCGTCTATGATATTATTCGTCAAGCAAACAATAAATGTTAGTTGAAATTTCAAACATAAGTGTTTTAAACCCAAGTCAAATAAATTTCTGCAAGGTGGGGTGTAACGGGCTGTAGGCGAATGTTATTGAATGGGTTTTCTACTCCATATATATCCAATTCTCTTTACGTCATGTACTTGTACTCATTTTATGAGGGATATAAGGATGGTGTTTGGGGTTTTTTTAGAGGAAAAAACAATTGTTATTTCACAGAAGCCTATGTTAACTTGATAACTTTGCAAATCTAGGACCCCCATCACTTCCTTTACTTCACCATAGATCCTCATATTCCGCGTTTGCACTTGAATCAAATAAATGAACTAAGCATACTAAATGTAAGTGTTGCTACAACTATGCCCTTCCTGCAACCTTGTTTCCTCAAAAATATTTTTCTATTAGACTTAATACGCAAAGATCATGGAAGAGAGTTTCCCTTCACTAGGCTGGATGGTCTTTATTCCCCTTTTTCCCTAATATTCTGTTCATATGGTTAAAAATATTCATTTTTGTGAGTATGTGAGATACTTTCTCTTTTGACTTTTCTTTCGTCACAATTTAAGACAAACCAAACCAGAAGTCTTTATTTTTTTTTTATAACTCACTTGTCCAAGGGCAAGTGATACTACAAATTTCACCTGCCCGACTTAAAACAAATTATTTTCCCAACAAAAAACAAGACACATTTTGCAATCATAAACTTTAAGATTTGTTGACATCATGATAATGATCATGCATCAAATTACAGTAAAGATTTTTCCGAAGGTTTAAGGTCTTCAGGTTCAGCTACCTATTTTTGGGCGAGACAAAGCAGGACTTAGCCAGCGCTGAACATCATTCGAAGGGTCATCGTCCTTTATCGAAGAAAGGAAGCAAGGAAATCATTAGATTATGGACGTTGTTCTGAGTCAGTGTAATGCGGAATGCAGCCTTCAGCTGTTTCATTTGACTGAAGCCACGTTTGAATTCTGCAGTACAGGGACTCAAAACAGTCATTATTTCTAGAATAAGCACGAGTTTGTCATATCTGTGTGGTGTTTTATCTAACATCGGCTCATTAGTCTGTAATAAATATAAAATACTTGTATTTAGATTTGAATTAAAACACAGTTCATGGTGAATGTCACTCAGGGAAAATAAATTCAGAACAAGCATTTAATTTCGACAGTAAATTCCCAACAAATACATGAACAGTGCTGTGAACTTTATTATAGTATTCAATGGGGTACTAAATGCTTTCATAAAATGGGTGTTTCTTTCTTTATGGGAAGATTTTAAAGTATTGAACTCCCTAAGCATGTTCTCCTTGTAGTCATCATCTTTAGGGAAGATTGAGGAAAAGAATGACAGTTTCCCAATAATGGATTCTCTGCCAAAGACAGAGAATTATTTACAAGGTCATCGTTTTACTAATGCTTGATAAGCCTAATTATCATGTACTTCATATAAAATGTAATGCCCGCCATAATGTGTACTGTAAAATTGGTTATTTGCGCGTGGGGGGAATTTACCTTACTTACGCGGTAAGCTTAAAATCGCGTAAAATGCCCCCGCGCGTATGATAAAATAATAAAATCTTTAGACTGGTAAATCACACATTGGCGTATTTAACACCCTCGCGTATTGTTTGACCATAGAAAACGCGTACTTAACAACCAGCGTGAATAACAACTTTTACACTATGCATCTCTAGACTTCTGTGACTTACACCAGTCTGCTTACCTTAATTAAATATAACGGGTAAGTAAACACAGTAACATTTCAATTTCAGTACACATGTACAACAAAGTGTTTTAATTGCTAGATATATATATTTTTTTAAGTTTGCCTTCTTACGCAGACGGCATTATTAAAGCTAAAATTATCTTTAAACGGTAAAGAGCTCTACACACATTCAAAAGCGAAATTGAAAAGGCGAAGGAACAATAGTAGTATCGCTCCTAACCTTCGCACTTTAATTTTCACGCTTAACCGTCGTGTCTGCGCATTTGTAGTAATAATCTTTATACATTATTTACATCGGGTTCGAGGTTTGATAAATTAGTCAGCTGATCAGGTGCGCGGAATCAACAGATGTATAGTTACCTCGATTACAGACGGACGTCCCAGCCGATCCTGTGATATTAGTATTAATACAACTCAGCCCGGTGAGTGATACATTGATTCACCACTAACTGGGCACATTGCATGTTAGAAATATATACCATCACAATAATGGTGTCAGAAGTGTTAGTATAGATCTGTTATTTTTCTCAGATTAAATACCCCGCACAATAGTTCGTGCATTTTGGCGCCATAATTGATTTTTATTTTTCAGTCTTCCAAATACGATCTGGAAGATATTTATTCATTTCAATTAAAGTAATGGTATATTTTTGAAAGATCTGTATTGTTTTTCTTGATGTTCTGATTTTTTTTCCTATTGCGTTTTCCGCACATTTTTTTTTTCTTGTATACACCGACATGTTTTTTTCAGATCAATTACAACATGACTATTTTGTTGGATTGTCTGATGATTTAGTTTATAAATAAAGCAAGATCAATAGTATAGATAGGTGTATACGGGAGTAAAATAGCAAGATCATGGCTACTTCTATTGATATCAATAAAGCATCTTTTGAAGAGTCAAAAAAAATATTGGGGACAAAAGAGCAAAGAAAATTATTGATATCAGAAACTTCAAAGGTAAGATTACTCTAGAAGATCTCAAAATCATTCCCAGCATTCCCAGCTCAATTTGGGATCCCTTGTTAGACGAAGGTTGAATTGTTGTACTATCAACTTTAGTAAAAACCAGTAATGTAGAACAATCTGTGCACACAGGGGACACAGAAGGGTCTAGTACACAAGAACAAGACTTGCTAAAAAAATTGATATGTTGAAAAAAGAGCTGGTTGAGAAAGAAGAAATGATTAGAGAAAGAGAGAATGTTATTAGAGAAAGAGAGAATGTTATCAGAGAAAAAGAGGATCAATTGAAAGAAAAAGATCGTGCATTAGATGAAAAAGAGGAAGATTTATAATGTTTGCAAAAAGAGTGAAATCAACCAGAGAAAAAGGAGATAAAATAGCTGATGAGTTTAAGTTTATGTTTCAAAGGAGAGAGGAAGATTTGAAAGAAAAATTGGCAATCAGAGAGAGAGAATTTGATAAACAGCTACAGACTTAAGAAGATCAGAAAGAGAAAGTGAGATTATTAGAAGAGAAAGAGATAACAGAAAAAGAAGATTCATTCAGGAAAAGAATGAGAGAAATAGATCAAAGAGAGAAAGAAATAGAAAAAAGAGAGAAAGATATGACAAATGAAAAAAGAAAGAGAGCATGAAGAGTTTATCTCAAACATAAATAGGTTGGCCCCACATAGTATCTATCACAACACCACCAGTGAAAAAGTTGAGGACAGAAAAGGTTGTTCAAAAATACAAAACAGTCCAACACCACCCAAATTGTCAACTTACGATGGAAAAACAGAGTGGAAGCCTTACTACATTCAGTTTAATCATATTGCTAAAAAATGCATGTGGAATAAGAGAGAAAAGCTAGACAAGATGATTGAATGTTTGAGAGAGAAAGCGTTAAAATTCTTTATTTCTAGACCGGAAAATGTGCAAAAGGGTTTTAAATTGTTATGTCAGAAATTTAAAGAAAGGTTTGACAGGAAGGACCAGCCTCATATGATTCGTCGCCAACTGCAAGAGATCCAACAGAAGGCAGACGAAACCCTGGAAGAATTTGCCGAAAGGATAGAAGATTTATCTACTGAAGCTTATCCAGACAGTCCAGAATTTTTCAGAAGCATAATCACCATCGATGCATTCCTAAGGGGCTGTTTGGAAAAGAGAGCTGCATTAGTTACAGAGTCATGCAAAAAGTATTTGTTAAAATGGCGTCACGTTTCGACGAACGCAATAAAAACAACTCGCAAAAATTGTCACCCCGTGCAAGCTGTGACAAACCATGTAATTAAAAGTAACATAAACACATAAGAAAACTTAAGCAAACTCACCTAATACTTTGAGAGGTGACCTTTTAACCGGATGACCTGCAATTCGTCTGGGAATTGAGTTGCATAAACTTTGAACATATTGCGGGGTTATATCAAACCAAATGTTCTGAATTTCCTGGAATAAGTCTGCCGATGAATTTATGTTCTGTTTTCTTGATTGGAGTTTTCTTTTAATTAAAAGCCATAAATTTTCTATTATGTTGAGATCGGGTGACTGGGCAGGCCAGGAAAGTGACGGAATATGGTTTCGAGTTGTGTATTCGACCGTCGATCTAGCACGATGAACCGGGGCATTATCATCCTGGAAAATATAACCCCCTCCAGGAAAATGTTGTGCGACAACAGGCCAAAGAGTATCTTCTAAAATATCTTGATATTTATTTGCATTAATATTTCCGTCCACGGGTGTAACTGTGCCAGGTCCGAACCAAGAAATGCACCCCCATATCATGACTTGGAACTTCGGCCGCGGTTTTTGTGAAACAAGATCTGGCCGCCAACCTTCCCCCGCTTTTCTCCATACGTACACTCTTTCATCGTGGCCAATCATTATCTTGCTTTCATCAGAAAAAATAATTTTTCTCCAATTATTTTCAACAGACCATCTCCGCTTTTCCCGACACCACGAGAGCCGCTTTTTTCTATTCACTTCTTTTATCACCAACTTTTTTCTGTTAACTCTTCGTTTAAAACCATTTTCGTGTAAATGAAACTGTAAAGTTCTTTTGGCAACTGGATTTGTATTGTTTTGGTTAAATTTCACTGTAATATCGGCCAAAGTGTCTCTTCTATTGACTTCAACCAATCTCTCTAATTTTCTGTATTCGCGGGGCGTAATTTTTTTTAGGTCTACCACTTCTGCGACGATTTTCTATTTCACCACGCAATAAATAACGTCTAATAAAGCTACTCACAGTACTGTGGGATCTCTGCAACAATCGACTGATTTCAGTTATTGAATTTCCGCTCTCAAAAACATTTATAACTATTCTTTTTTCTTCCGGGCTTAACTCTTTTCCTTTTCTCCCCATCGCTTGTTTTGGTTGTGTATCAGATGAAAAACATACGTCACATTGTTATTAAAATTACGTCACAATTGGCAGGTGGCCAACTATCGTAGCGATAGCAAAATATACGACATGGACTAATTTAACTAGGTAAAATTTGCTTTTAAAATACGCGATGACTGCAAAAAAAAAAAAATAACGTGACGCCATTTTAACGAATACTTTTTGCATGACTCTGTACTTTAGATAAGGATCCAAAACCATTAGACGAAGCGGTTCAACATATGAAGAGCGCAGTTACGAACCAAAAATTGATCATGGGGACAAAGAAAGATGTTAGAAGAGTGACATTTGAAGAAAAAGATGATATACCCAACACAGAAGATCTAAACATTAGACTAGTCAATAAAGTCCTTCCCAAAACAACTCCATCCCTAGAAACCAGAATTTCGACCCTCGAAAACGACAACGAAGAGAGCAAAAGATTATTGAGAGAAATATTGGAAAGAATGAAAATGAACGAGGAAGCGAGAGAGTCAAGATCCAGATTGAAGTCAACACAAAAATCTCCCATATGATACAATAGGTCTAGATCTAACAATTCAGAAAGAATGTTTCAAGTGTGGGGAGATTTTGCAAGAAACTGTACAATGCAAATAATACATTTTTCAGATCATGATCGCCATCACAAAACAGATCACCCCCACAATCACCAACAAAGTCCCAGGGAAATTTAAACTCTCTCGAGCTGAGGAAATAGGCCATTCGTCAGCTCAAAGTAATACCCCCAGGCCACAACCACAGAATTACTAAATTTAAACATCAAAATCCATCTGAGTACAAAACTCTTTATGTACCAATTCAAATTCAAAATGTGATGATAGATGCTGTAGTTGATACTGCAGCACAAGTTTCTGTTATCAGTGAAAACTTTTACAAGAGGTTACATCCTAATCCCAAGATCAAAGGTCATGTGCTTCTCAAGGGTATAAGCGAAACTAAGATGGATTCTAAGATTTGTCAGAATGTTCCCTTATTGTTGGGAAATTTAAAAACCATGTGGAATTTTGCTATAGCAAATATAGATGATTCTGTCATATTAGGCCGTGATTTTTTTTTAGAACCTAACAAGGTAGATATCAAATTACATAGTTTTTCTTTGTCTATTGCACAAAATACCATTTCTGCCAAATGTCTTGCTAACAAAAGCAAAGAAAGAATTGATATTTTGAGAGTTCAAAAAAAAAGAGTTGTTATACCACCAAAATCTAGTGTATATGCAGAAATCATGTTTGACAAATCACTGAATTTGGATGTTGTTATTAACACATGTAGAGATCTATATGGTCTATTATCACCTAATTGTGTCATTAGTTGTGATCAAAGATTCATTTTGTTGAAGAACCTTACAGATAGATTCATAACTGTTAAAAGAGACTCGGATGTGGATATTGGAATGCAATTAGATCAAGTTATTGAATTATAAAATTCAAAATCAAGAAATTCAAATGAACAAGCAGATGTCAGATCTTTAGAAATTGACAATATCAGCTTAGATGAAAGAACTAGGTACGGTTTCAGTCATATTTTGCCTTTTTAAAGAGTGATTTTTAAAAATATCACACAAAATGAAAATGCAACATTAATCAACACAAAAATACCCATAAACTAAGAATCTATAAATAGTTACACGATTAGACTTTTCACAAGGGTAATTGTGACGTCATAAACAGTACATTTTCCCGAAATTTTCATAAAACTGAGCAGAAGATACCAATTCTTCAGTGGTTTTTTGAATAGAAAACTATGTCCGCATAGTGGAACCTCCAAAGTCGGACCCACAGGATATCAATTCAAAGAGAGCGTGCCGGGTGTTTCTACTGTCGGCAAGTCGGTCACATGGTCAAGGAATGCCCCTATCTTTAATGACAGCGAATCCCAACCCTGTCAACACCAAATACTAGTGAAGTCCCAAAACAGTGAAAATAGTGAAGTTGAGCATATGTTTAATTTGCATGAGAAATATGAATATGAACAAAATTTTTTTTGAGAACTTAATTCTAATAGTGTCATTTTGAATGGTATAAAATGTGGGTATGCAATTCCTTTTACAGAATTTCCAACGAGTATTATTTTAAAACACAACAAGTCATCATTGAATAATGCAGAATTTGTTCATGGCGCTGGTTTAGAACTTCTTGATAATAGGTGTATAAAAGAGGTTAATAGGCCATCTTTTGTAGTTAATCCATTGACAGTTTCGGTCAATACTTAAGGTAAAAAACATTTGGTGTTAGATCTTCGGCATATAATCAGTTCATTGAAAAAGGTATTAAAGAAGCTATTTATTACGCAAGAAAGGGAAAGTTTATGATCAAATTTGATTTATAATCCGGTTATCACTACCTAGAATTACCTCCTGAATTTCAGAAATATTTAGGTTTTAGTTGGAAAATTAAAAGTAAAAATAGATATTTTGAATTCACTTGTTTTGCCTTTTAGGCTTTCTTCAACTGATACATTTTTACAGAAATTGTCAGAGTATTGGTGAAATATTGGTGATCTCATTGTATTCCGATATTTAGACGATGGTTGGGTTTGTTCTGACTATAATTCATGCATAGAGACACTCAGCTAGTTTTTTTGCGAAAGACTTTAGAATGATCAGGTTTCCAATTTAATATAGAAAAGTCACAATTCGTACCCGTGGAAAAAAGTATTTGGTTAGGTTTTTTGTGGAATTTTAGAGATGGAATATTATAAGTGCTGGATGAAAAAATTGAAAATATTAATAAGAATGTAGAATCGGTAGTGGGTAATATAGAACGAGTGAGTGCGCGAGATGTCGCTTCTTTTGTTGGCAAGGTTATTTCATTGAAAACTGCGTTAGGTAGTATTTGTCAGTTGATGACACGGCGCTTGAGCATGGCGTTATGTAAAAGGACTGGTTGGAATAGTGTATTGAATTTGTCACGTGATTGTGTCACAGAACTGTTTTTCCGGAATAAAAATTTGGTTACTTTGCCAAGTTCAAAAATCACATGGTTTAATAAAACACCATCAAAAATTATGTTTTTTGATGCAAGTGAGTTTGCAGGCGCAGGCTATTCTGTTGAACAAGATACAAAGAGTGTACATTGGAGTGACTGGGAAAAATCAAACAGTTTTACGTGGCGAGAATTGAAAGCTATATGTGTTATCATTGAAAACTGTCCGGCAGACTTGTAAAATTGTGTACAGATAATCAAAATTCTGTATTAATTGCTTGTTAAGGTAGTATGAACAATGAGCTGCATCAGCTTGCATTAGAAATGTTTGGATTAATATGTTTGGCACATTCAATAACATTGGAAATAGAATGGATACCTAGATATATGAATACAGTTGCAGATGAGCTAAGTAAGATGTATGACAATGATGATTGGGGAGTTTCAGATAAAATTGTTGGGTGAATATATTTGTTATTTATTTGCAGACAGCAAAAATACAAAAGGCAAAAAATTTTACTCTAGATTTTGGACTCCTGTGACATCAGAAGCTGAAACGTTTGCACAAAATTGGGCGATGAAAATTATTGGGTTGTTCCACCTCCTGTTTTAATTTGTCGAGTAATTGTGCATATGAAAATTTGCTAAGCGGTTGGTACATTAATAATTCCAAAATGAAAATCGTCTTTGTTTTGACCAATGGTTTGGAATTCTAAATCTAATAACTTTCACAATTTTGTGTTAAAGTTTATTGAATATAAAAAATCCAAAACGGGTTTTTACGGCTGGTTCAGATAATATAAGTATTTTTGCTGCAAAAAGATTTAATAGTAATGTGCTAGTTTTGAAAGAGGATTTTAGACTTTAGAGGTGTTGAAAATGAATGAAAAACTGCAAGGAGAAATGAAGATTTTAAGCACCATGTGCATTTTTAATGTTGGATTTATGCACCATGTGCGAACGTTACATAATAGTGACACCATGTGTTTTTATAAAGCACCTTGTGCAAAAAAAAGAGATTTAAACATTACTGTTGATTGTTTTGTATGGTTTTGAATTTGAATTGATTAAAAAAATTGTACATATAGGTTTGCAATATTTGGACAGAAATTCAGGATTTGGAAAAGGACAACAGATTTTCATCAGCAGCTTCTACCATTCGTAATATCATCAGAAGAGGAAAGAGCGACAACTATTCTTATGTATGATTCTTACTTCAAGAAGTTTCAAAACTGGTGTTTAAAGCATTCCGTTTCTCATATGTCAGCTACAGTGAGTACAGTAGCTGTTTTTCTTAGCAGTTTAGTGCAGGAGTCAGTGTCGGAATCAGCATATTTCTACAGTATCAAGTGGTATCATGATTTAATTGTATGTGTTAATAATCCGTGTGATTCTAAGCTTTTACAAATGCTTATGGAACCGATTATTCCCGAAATTTTAGAAAAGATCATAGCGAAGTCTGGAAATGACAACTGTGATTTGTTATGTGTAAGAGTTTGCGCTATGTTTTTCATTGGATTTGTAGGATTTTTTAGATACAATAAGTTAGCAAATTTACGTGTTAGAAATATATCTGTTCATGAAATGTATATGTCTGTACATATTGAAAGTAGCAAAACTGATGTTTATAGACAAAGTAATGATGTGCTTATTGCTAGTACAGGTAAATCTACCTGTCCTGTATATTGAACAAAGCTTTATTTGCAGCTTGCAGAATCATCGGATAAGCCGGACAATTTAATTTATCGTTCCAACAAACCTTTGTCTTATAATAGGGCGCGGGAAATTTTGGTTTACATAGTTTCCGCACTGGCGGGGTTATATCTTCAGCTTTAAGTAGTGTAAATGATAGGTTTTTAAAATACATAGTCGATAGAAGATTTTTCAAAGGAACAATTATGTTAAAGATTATGTTTCAAAGCAATTAAACGTTACAAAAAATATATACATATAAAATATATGTTTATACATGTACATTATTGTTTATTGTGTTATAAAATTTCATTGTTTGTATATCGGTCAGCCAAAACATAATTAATGTTTTTTGCCATTTTACACATACAACTAGCGAGCGAGCTTAAAGTGCCACGCCACCGCATGGTCCTACTATTTATATAACCTGATCACGTGACCCGAAACCTATTCGAGTACGTATGAAAACCCATCATGCACATAATTTTAATTATATTCTCTCTCACTACGTTCATGCGAATATAAAACAATAAAGTGCTAAATGAATAAAAACAAGTACTACATAGGAACGCTGCTCGCTAGCGTTTAGAGATTCAAAGAGATTCTAAAATGGCAGATGAAATGGAATGCGGTGATTTTGGGCTGACATGTGGTTGTAAATATGTGTTTTTGTGTAAAATAAAATAAACGCTAGCGAGCAGCGTTCCTGTGTAATACTTGTTTTTATTCATTTAGCACTTTATTGTTTTATATTCAGACGAACGTAGTTAGGTAGAATATAAAGGTAATACTTTTATAACTGCGTGTAATAAATGGGTAGTATGTATTTCCCTTAATTACGTAAGTTTTACGTATTTATTTTAGAAACAAACCGGGGACTAAAAATGATAACAAGAATGTTATCATAATGAGCCATCGAGGTGGGAATGAACGAAATGCTGAAACCTACACAGAACTTGGAAATATGGTGTCAGGAGAATCTGAAAACCAGTACGACTCTATCTCACGGCAGGATAATTACATGAACACAAATATCTTTTAAACCGTGTGACGATTCTATCAGGAGCATATTAATGCTGTTTTCCCTGTAAAACCAGTACTTAGACATTAAAATGATTTGGACCTTTTTGTGTATACATCAAACTAGATATTTTCTTGGACTAAAAATAGGACGTTGTCATTCGCATTTAATGCCAGCTTATTTATATTATTAAGATATATATTTTATAATTATATGAAATGAAGATTTCTGCTCAAAAATCTAATCGTATTAGCATAGCCACTGACAAAGCAACGTCACAATTTTACATGTAGTTTAAATCAATTTGTGTTGCTTACAATAAGTGATATCCAAACAAATAGTAATACATGACTGCATTGTCTTTTATTGCAAACATCTTAGCATGCACTCAAAGAATTAAACAAACGTAGAATTCGTCTTCTTCCTTTTGTTAATAAATATTCAGATATTTAAACTATTAACTTCCTCTAACTTTGGTACAAGAGGGTTTCAAAGAAGCAGCGTTGCAGAAAAAAAATCTAATCCGATGACTGAAGTCGGTCATTTTGCAAAGTAACAGAAAAGATTTTTAAAAAGTTGATATCTATTCCTCGATCAGGGATGGGGTAATGGTAATTTGTAATAGTAATTGAGTGTAATTAATTACAAATTTTGATGTAATTAAAAGTAATGTGTAATTGACCGTATTTTTTATTAAATGTAATGGTAATTTACATGTAAATAATTACTTTCAAAAAGGCATGTAATTCAAATTACATATCAATTACTTTCAATTACACACTGATGTATAATGAATAAGAAAGCTGTCCACTATATCCATTCTCCCCCACACTTCCAATAGTATTGATTAATTTGAACATATTGTATTGCATTGTATATTACAATGGGATTGGGCACAAGTTATAAAAACTTAATTCGCCCTCTCACTACATGTTGAACAACAAATACAATATTACTGCAAATACGACTCAGTTTGTACTTAATTGCACCAGTACAAGGATAAATGAGATAAAGAACTAAAGATAAATAAACAAGATGATATCAACAAAATACGTTTGTGATTTGTGATTATTCAAATCTGCCAGTACCTTGAATATAAATCTGAAAATTGAAAAAAAAAGATATTTATTTTCATTCACACTGAGTGACTCGTCTCCCCAAGGTAAGGAACGAGAGTCAAGAATACGAATTTTGCCATATCTAAGAAATTTATTTTAAAATTCTTCCCTAATTAACAGTAGCATACCTAGGACAAGAGAAAAAGAAGTGATGTGCGTCTTCAATCTTCCTACATGAACAAAGAGGGCTTGATATAATATTGTATCTATAAAGATCTATGTTTAGCGCACAATTTTGGCGGAGTCTTGTATGTAAAATATTAGTACGTCTTTTCCCATAACTGAAATAAGGTGGAGCTACTGTTAGAGATTTGGAAATTTTGTTTTTAAATGAGGATAACGAACTCGAATCTCTGGTATCCAAAGGTAAGGATTTCTATTCGTTGACCACAGTTGGAACAAATGATGATTAATAAATTTGCAGTCTACACATGGGTATATTGTGGTTTTGTGAGTTTCTCGTATAATATGCAGATGCATTACATCGCATACTGGTACAATATTTGACAGATAGTCAGGAACTTAGTTATTGTGGATTTTATACATTTTATATAACCTTTGAATTTTGCGTCGTGCGTTAAGTGGTTCCCAGCCCGTTTCAAAATACAAAGATTCTCTATAAGCAAAAATAGTCAGACCAGTAACAATTCGGGCTGCGTGCAATTGTAGTTTCTCTAGTTTTTCAGAATCAATAGCGTGACATCCTCCCCATACTTCTGACGAATATTCCAACTGTGGTCGAAAAAACGAGGTGTACATAAGCAAAAGAGTTTTACGATTAGCTTTAAACTTTAGTTTAAAAAAAAACCCAACAATTTTCTTATAAAAGTTACACAGTAAAATTTCAATATGAGACGACCAACTCAGGTTTGATGAAAAAGTAACACCCTGGGGCTCGTTTCATAAAGGGGTCGTACGCCCAGACGTAGCGCTACGCCGGTGTAAATACGGGACTAGTTCGAATATTTGCGTTTCATTAAAGAGCGCATCTTTACGTCCGACTAAAGTTAAGCCAAAATTTTACGTCTACTCATAGGTAGGCGTAAGTTCGGACGTAAACATAAGTAAGCATATATATTATGAAACGACGATTGTATTTTATCACTAATGCGATTTAAGTTACATGTATCGTCACATTTGGATACTGAGAAAGAACAATTTATACTTTAAATTCTGGAATTTGATTGCAACGTGAGTTTCTCCCGAATTAATGTGCACACGAGGGTTTCTCCCGAATAAATGTGTACGAGAGAGAGAGAGAGAGAGAGAGAGAGAGAGAGAGAGAGAGGTAGGTGTCATATCATCTAAGGTGAGAAATACATCTACTTTTAAAAATTTATTTAAAAAACAAGGCGCCTTTCTTTCTTTCTTTCTTTTTTTTTTTTTTATACTTTTCGACATATCCTTCACAAAGCATGTTATATACATGTTATCAAAGGCCTTTATGTAAGATTTTTTTATGTGTTCATTTTATAAACTTAATTATATTTTTTTAACCATTATTTTCTTTCTTCAACATTTACCATGAACAAGTTTACATCACATTTAGTAATAACTTTACCTTTGAAAAAATATTTATTAAAGTTGCTTATATTTGTTGTTTTTGTCATTCATATATGAACAGTATATATTTTTTTATAACCTACGATGTATGTACCTGTAGATGCATTAATATTGAATGCAAATAATACTGAAAATCGAAGCCGATTAAACTCACTGATACTGATGCACAATCATAAACTTGATTTGTGATTCTCTTTTTAAATTGAATATATATTTATATATTATCGATACAGGGTTCTTAACTACAAGAATGATGACACTGATTTGACAAATACACTTAATATTTTTTTCATACTGGATACAGAAAGTGTAACTTATTATAATACATGTACATATATAATAATGTATTATATTGCGCTAAACTACAAGCAGGCGTGGATCCAGAAAAATTATTTTTCCAGGAAGGGGGAGGGGGTCCAAAGGATAATAGTGTTTGGGGGGGGGGGGGGGGGGGGTCGGAGGCATATATTCGATATTGCGATAATTTTACAATGAAATTTTTTTAAAATTTCATTTACCCCTCTAGATCCGCGCATGCAAAGCATCCTGAAGTGATTGAAAAAAAAAATTTTTGTTTTAGAACCCATGAAATTCATTTTAATTGAAATGCACAATGACAAAGTGTGACAAAGGTTAGAAAATTGGATTTAAACATAAAAACAATATGACAACTTGCAAATTTACACCGACCTACTAAATTCAAAATTTTCAATATGTTAAACATTATTCATGTATTATATGGATAATTCATTTAAGATTTACATGTGTGTTTGACACTAAATATTCCTTGCGCTGATATTCCAGAAAATCATATACACTATACCATTCATTGGTTTCCGTTAAATCTTTTATCTATTTGTATAATTTAATTTTAATATTATGTGCTTTTTGTTTGGCTAATTGTTGAAGGAAAAGAAATATTATTTTAAAATGTTAACCTTTGTTTAGTAGTTATGAATGCGTCTTTGTACATACTGAAACAAGAATTTATCAAATCTTATGTTTATACTATAAGTAAAATCATTGCAATTGCTAATTCCTCTAAAATTGATCATATTTTTACATGCTACATACACCTGTACATAACAGAGTAATAGAAACAATTTTATGCATGTGCAGTGCTGCGTTGTCAAGGACTTATGCCAAAGCTAGTTAGTCTAAAATTTACGCCTCTATTTGCGCCGTTTTATGAAATGCAGAATACGCCCGACTAAGTTTCGGTGTAAGTCCTCGGACTAGACTAAAGTTAGGCCCAAAATTTAGGCCTCTTTATGAAACGAGCCCCAGATGCTTATGAGTTTGAACATATTCTAACTGACTATTTTGAAAAATAAGTTTCGGTGGTTCTAAGTTTTTTCTTGTGTTAAAAATTATAACTTTCGTTTTAGAAGGATTAAACTTTAGTAACCATTTATTCGACCAATTTTCTAAAGTATTTAGATCACGATTCAGACAATTTTCCATAGTTTTGACACATTTTGATGAATACTGTAAACAGTTATCATCAGCAAACAATGTACAAAAACTTAACATGTTGTTTGCTACATCATTAACATAAATTAAAAATAGTAGTGGTCCAAGTACGGAGCCTTGAGGTACACCGGCATGAATTGGTGCCTTAGTAGAAAATAATTGTTTATACATAACTCGTTGTGTCCGTTTTCCTAAGTAGCTTTTCAGCCAAATATACATCTTTCCATCAATACCATACATTTTATATTTATATAAAAGTCCTTTGTGCCACACACGATCAAAGGTTTTGGATAAATCGCAAAACACCATGCAACATGGTTTTCCTTCATCAATTCTCCTAACAATATCATCATATGTTTCTTATAATTGAAAAACAGTAGAATGGCCTTGTAAAAATCCGGCTTGGCATTTATAAAACATATTATTACTGTGAAAATAGTTATATAAATGCTTAAATACAATACGTTCCATGACTTTACCAACACAACTTAATAACGAAACTGGGGCCCGTTTCACTAAAAGGCGTAAGATACGACGAAACTTAAGTTAGGCCTCAGAGCGTACGCCAAAATTTAGTCCGGCGTAAATTGCGTTTCACTAAGAGGCGTACGCCTGGCCGTAAATACTAGTATCGGACTAAGTTAAGGCCAGACTTACGTACTTTGGAATTCGAACGAGCTTATGCACATGCGCATACAGACA
The DNA here is from genome assembly GCA_020458035.1 of Magallana ariakensis. NCBI lineage: Eukaryota > Metazoa > Mollusca > Bivalvia > Ostreida > Ostreidae > Magallana > Magallana ariakensis. The sequence goes on along the minus strand of CM035812.1, from coordinate 47,872,034 downwards.
GACAGACAGATAGATAGATAGATAGATAGATAGATAGATAGATAGATAGATAGATAGATAGATAGATAGATAGATAGATAGATAGATAGATATAAACCTTTACATGTATCAGTGTAGATAGATAGAAAGATAGAAACTTGTCATTTATATTTTTATGAGAGAGAGAGAGAGAGAGAGAGAGAGAGAGAGAGACCAAAAGTATTTACGCACATTGGTTTTATTTAATATGTTCAGTACATTGTTGTTAAAAATTAATCCTGTTTAGTGACACAATCACACTTGCTGAAATGTTTTATTTGAAGAATATATTTCATCAAGCCAATAGGATATGTTCGAAATTATTAAGTTAAATTTTCTGGTTTCCTCTAGTTTAATCATTGAAAGAAAATCAGTGAATTTGTTTAAACATATATATAAAAAATAAAGTGAATGAATTGAGTAAGGAGCTATTTAACGAGGTATCGGAAAATATGAAGCAAACATCGAACAACCATACGAGATAGACATATTATATATTATCGTATATTATATATTTAAAAATAGATTTGTGTCGATGTAATATGTGGAACAAAAATTACCTAGGAAATAATTGATGAAATTCCAAGGCATATTTTTTATCACAATCTGTTTTAGAAATTATTTTTTTCGAATTATTTAAGTAAGAGGGTACATTTTTATTTAGGACATTCAAATGCCGAACTTTGTGTAAAATGTGTGTAACCAAGTTTCTAATGATGGCGTATTTTACGATGCCTATATTGCTAATTTTTTGGAACAATGTGATTTTCAAATTCTGGACGATAATTTTTATCAGTTCTAATTCAGGAATAAATGGAACAATACAAAAGTGCATGCACGTTTATTTGTAAATGTTTAACCAAAATTGTCCGAGCCAAGGTAACGATGTATGTGACGATGTTTGGTGAACTCAACATAAACTGCCCAAGTACACTTACATGTATATTAAGTATATTGAATAAGACTTCATATAAATTTTAAAGTAATATAGGTGTATGTAACCTACGAAAATTCTATTGAAACTGGAGTCGGTGTTTGTTTTGCATTGGTTGTATAATAAAGACTTTTGACAAGTCTGAAACACAGTTGTGATTTACTTTTAACTACCTGTACATGACACCTTTCACTCATCAAACATGAAATAAAAGAAGGGAAAAAATAAAAGCCAAAAAATTCATTTAGTGAGTTTTAAATTTCAAAAAATCCCGATCACCCGATCACATTTATTTTGCGTGGAAGTTGGGGAGAAAAATGAAATGCTACTAATTTCTTATACAAATACACCTTTGCACTACATGTACGTCGTACATGTATATTTTCTGCATTATTCATTTGCTCAGTCTACTAAAAAAATATGAAACGTAAATCAAATGATTGAATACAAGTAATCGAATGAAAACTATTGATTATTTGTCTAAATATGTCGTTTTAACATGTATACGGAAAGTGCAAACATAGATTATGTGTATAAAGCATGGTAAGAAAGTTTATATACGAGAATTGATACCGCCTATCAAAACGCCGTATTTTATTAATTTCATATGAATTTAATCAAATTTACATGACAAAATGTACAATTAAACATTACATTCAGCACCGATATTCTCAGCAACAGAATTAACTATCATTTTATGCTTACGCCAAAAGTTACGACTACCCATGGCTAGGCGTAGATTTCAGCTTAACTTAGGTCGGGCGCAAAGTTACGCCTTTTAGTGAAACGGACCTTAGTCCAAATATTTGACTTAAGTCCGGATTTACGGCAGGCGTAAGGTTACGCCGGGCGTACGCCTTTTAGTGAAACGGGCCCCAGGTCTATAGTTGGACAAAACAGAAGGGTCGTCTTTTTTGAAAAGTGGAATAACGTTAGCTTGTTTACACATACTTGGAAAAACAGATTCTCTAAGTGAGCGGTTAAACAATAGAATTAATGGTTTGACAATGGTAAATTTAGTAGCTTTCAACATTTCGTGACTTATAAGGTCTGCACCTATGGCCTTGTTTACAGGAAGAATAGATAGTATTATAATATCAATTATGTCTTGTTCATTAATACACATACTGTCAAACATACTGTCATACATAAATATTTCTTGAGGTAATACAGAGTGATCATCATCAACACAGGCGATTGAAGCAAACTATTCGTTCAGTGCGTTAATCTTATCGACACCAGAAAAAGCAAGTGTTGTTATCTGTGTATTGTAGAGGAGGAATATCCGAGAGTGGTTTTGTTTTAAAAGTGTCCCTAAGTTCCAGTATGATTTTGTGTTGTTTATGTTGTTGTCAGTGAGTTGTAATTCAATGTTGTTATGATAGTTTTGTATTGTGTGTTTTTATCCGAGAGTGGTTTTGTTTTAAAAGTGTCCCTACGTTCCAGTATGATTTTGTGTTGTTTATGTTGTTGTCAGTGAGTTGTAATTCAATGTTGTTATGATAGTTTTGTATTGTGTGTTTTTTTTCATGTTGTTAAATTTGTTTCTAATGTGCTTGAATTTAGACCAGTCTAGAGGAGAATTTCTTTTGAGTGCTTTATGTCTAAGTCTATTTTTTCCACAGTGTTATACGCAAGTCAGAGTCGAACCAAGGTTTGTCTTTAGGTCTAATCGTTACCGATTTTTCAGGTATACACTCTCTAACAAGTTCCAATAGTACATAAGTATAAAAAAAAATACAAACACTAGGGTAGGTCAAGTTAGGAAGAGTTGTTAAATGCATTTAACTATTATTGTTTGTTTATTATTAAATATACATGTAGTTTTGAACATTTATGAATATCAATGTGACAAATATTTATTAATTTGTTAGAGACCAGATAATTTTGATGGTATGCTCAATCTCTTTTCCCTAAAAATTCAATTAATTATTGGAATAACTAATGTGTCTTATTATAATTGAGTTGGATAAAAAAATTATCTGTTCATTTTACAAATAAAATCAACGTTATCTGAATTGTATAAACTAACCTTGAGCTATGGCTTCAATTTGGTTTTTAAGTTTTTATTGCCAATCAGTTCACTTGATTGGTTCCCGTAATGACCATTAGACAATAGGTGTGAATTGTGTTTTAATAACAAATATAGTCTGCTCTCTACCCCCATATTACCTGTATTTTTTCAATGTGTTTATAAGGACGAATTTAGAGGATATAAATGTTGAGTTTCAGTGTCACAGAAATGACTTGTAGGCATGATAGGTATAGGTTAGGGGACATAAATAGTGGACAGTAAATGAACATTAAATTCAACTATGAACATCTGTAGGTGCTGTAGCTTAATCATTAGTTTTCCATGACACAATTTGTACCAGGTCATGTCAATTCAATAAATGTATTTTTCTCAAATGTAATTTGTAATTTAATTAATTACATTTGCAAAGTAATTGTAATTTAATTAATTACATTTGAAAATCCTTGTAATGGTAATGGTAATTTAATTGAAGGTTTTATGCAAGTAATTGTAATTTAATTAATTACTTTTAAATGTATTTGACCCCATCCCTGTCCTCGATCAGAATTTCAACCAAGATTAAATCAAATCATTATATTTGTTTTTTATAAAATTAATATAACAATTATATCATTATATATTAGGAAACCATTTTTTATCTAAAACTAAATTTTCTTAAAATTGGCAGGAAACGTTGTGATCTGTTAAAAAAAGGTCAAGATTATTTGATTTGATTGGTTTGCATGCAAGGGAAAAAACAGTTCTGATGTTTGGGTTTTGATATTACTAGATATTTCAATAAATGTACAACTTTATCATATCAAATAAGGATAATCTAATATTTTAATAACGTTAACTCTTTATTATAAAGATGACATACCAAACTTCCACGATGTCATCTATGCTGTTTGTCTGTTACAAGCTAATATAAAAAGTGATAGACTTTTAGAACGTGCATGTAAGAACGCAACAAAGTAAAATTCATTCATTTAATTCTGTTGGTGCTAACAACTCCCAATCTCATCCAGTTTTGTCAGGTAAAAAATGGAAAGGAATTGTTCTTCCTTCTCTCTATTTGTGTTCTTCCTTCTTCTCTCTATTCGTGTTCTTCCTTCTTCTCTCTAGTCATGGCAAAAAGAAAAATTTTACATAAAATATAGACGATTTATTTAAATTGAATTTAAATTCAAAACAAAATGAACAAACAATCTTATGAACCACCACTCCAATGATATTTGACAACCCTATTGTTAATCGTATTCAAGTATTTGTCTGTGTCTGTGCTTTTAAAATTGTTTTGATCATTTGCGTTTCGAGCCGTTTTGTATAGACACCCACCCATACATCGGTATTTACACATTATATTGAATGGTTTTTGTGTGTGTAGTTTTAAAACACACATGTTCGCCCTCGTATAAAAACAATCAAGTTCTATATTTAAACTTGTTTAACCGGTATTATGAAAATACATGTACATGTATAAAATTTTGTTTCTGCATGTACTTCCTGGTTTGTGTGTTCAGATTCAGTGTTAAAATGAAAGACCCTCTTAGTGTGTTTGTGATCAGTGTATTTTTTGTGACAGCGAAAGGTAAGATTAATTGATTTATTATTCCCTTGAGTACTAACAAGAGGAATTATCCCGCTAAAAGAGTATTATCCATCTTTTACAGTGATAACATTCCCGTTAATGTGAGATACTGAAACATTTTTCTATTGATTCATGTATCTTGCTTTCGTTAAACAGAAGAATATCCAACAGAATATTTTTACATTTTTAATAATAAGGACACACTTCCAAGTCTGCTTCAAACATTTAGGTTGACAAAAGCTTCGTATGATTAAAAGGAATGCTGGACAACTCGCCCCCAAGACATCTCGCCCCCAAGACAACTCGCCACCAGCTCAAGACAACTCACCCCCAAATTAGGACAACTCGCCCTCAGTCAAGACAACTCGCCCCCAATGAAAAAGATATATTTTATACATATTTAATTGACATACAGTGTTAATTTTTCAATGATGTTTTGAAAATATTAACAGGAAGTCAAATATTAAACTAAATTTTGATGTTAAATACATCGTAAGATTCAGAGCTTGCATACATTAATAAGTCGTCACTTTGAAGAATCAAAATTATACGTGTGCATGTCACTCTAATTATTTACAGCTTGGGTTTCGTCATAATTTTAACTAATTATCATTATCACATGAATAATACATGTATAACGCGATTGTTTGGTCGCTGATTTTATGATTACGTTGGTCATAATTAAGTTATTTTAAAACTTAAAACAATGTGCTCAATTTAAATTGCTCCGGTTTCTAAAATCATTATTTTTTAAGTACATTTACATGTATTTGTAAGTTTATATCGGGAAAGAGAATTTATAAATAATGAAAAACATATTTTTAAATCAGAATACATACAACCTTCGCTGATTATAGATGCATTTGAATAAAACTGTTCAAGTAACACTGTGATTGAAAGTTTTGCGAGGCTGTTAAATTTCAAATAAAAATCTATCAAAAATTGAAATAAAACCTGAAGAATATAAATTGCGATAAGGTATATGAGGGAAAAAATAAAATTTTCGTTATAGATTTTGTCGTAATACGAACAAAAATACTGGGAGCAAGTTGTCTTTATGTTGGGGGCGAGCTGTCTTGAGTGGTGACGAGTTGTCCTAAATTTGGGGCGAGTTGTCTTCGGTTTTACTGGGGGCGACTTGTCTTGGGGGCAAGCTGTCCTGATTCCATTAAAAGGTATTCAGAATACTTCTTACGGAAGCCATTATAGGTTATAAATCAGCCCGCGGGCTGACTAATTATGTTTGTTTACATTTATTTGGATTTGTTTTATTTGAAATACAAAACATTAAGAAAATCTCGCATGTAATACGGGATAGTTTTATTTACTGTATAGAGGGATCTTTCCCTTTTAGCGAGGTTTTGATGCGTTTCAATTCATTCTCTAACACCAGCCTTGTATTTAATTTAATCCAATAAAGAATAAACAAAACTAGACTTTGACCCGTGCGTGCACGGGTTGAAATTGCAAATGAAATCGGAAATTTACGAAATAGATACATCGACATACCGTATTGTTGACATTTACATAACCAAGCTTTAGGCCTACAATAATGCTATTAATATTTTCACTACACTCTGCTTAATTAGAATAATCTAACTGTGTCCCGGGACAGGCCTTCACCACAGTTAAAATGCCTCCCATATACCCGTAATGTAGCAAAAAATTGCAGAATCTCTCCGAAACGATTTTGGAGAAAATTAATGAAGCTGCATTAAACATAACAGTCAAATTATTCATAACAAACCATTTTGAGGCTGTAAATAACTTTCATCTGAAAATTTAATTCATATTAATGAAGAATTCACCACTTTTCACCAACTTTTTTTTCACACCATGTTGACATTCGGAACTCTCGGGATTTTTCATATTAAATGCACTGAGTTAGAGTTATCTCCCGTAATTTCTTTGATGAACAGAATAAATTATATAGCAAATTTCCAGTGAAAATTTACACGTATTTGTATTGTCGTTTCTGAGTTTATCCATGCAAATGTGATATTGTGGAAACATGAACTAAAGAGCCTCCCGTGATTAAGCGTGAATGTAATGCGCATGCGCAAGATTGTAAAATCCAAAAAGTCAAGGTGATTTCCGGATTTTTTAAAGGAATTTTTGTTGATTATTAATTAGTGAAGCTTGATTGAGGAAAAATAAAAAATTGGTAATCTTCAAGTACCAATGATGTTTAAAATATAAAAAACAAAAGACAGTACTTATCCGATTTCTCGGTATTAAAGCCCAAAAATTCGAGTCTATTATTTTAATATAGTAGTGTAGATGAATTTGGTTTTACCTTGCTTGTTGCATCAATTCATTCATGCGGGTATAATGTTGCTAGCATTGCAGAAAATGTATTAGCGGTTATATAAATCACAAAATCAAAATCACCAAAAAATACAATTTTTATACTTTTGTATAATGAACAAGGCCGATTCTAGTTATTTCTACTGAAGATATTTTATAAAATTTCTTACATGTAATTTAACTTCTATATCAATTATTTTAAGATGAAAAATTTTTTTATTTATCACGCCGATTTTCTTTGGGGCCGTCTCGAAAGTTATCAAAAATTGTATTTTAATGAAATAACACTTTAAAATGATAATATGTTTCTCTGAAATCTATGTCAATGAATTCTTAGATTAAAAATCCGTCGCCGCCTCGAACAAATGTGCGAATTTTACTTTTTTTCCGACTTTATTCATAGTTTACAATACCGGCAAACGATGACGCTTAAGCGCCATTTTAGCATTTTACCCTATCAAAGTCATAACATTACAATTTCTCAACCAATAAACGTTACATATAATGTTTATTTTCTATAAAAACACAATACAAAAGAAAGTTATAACTTTGCAACTACGGCTGCACGAAAATAAAAAGATGCACAAAGTCACATGCGTACTCGAACTGTACTCAGCCTCCTTAAGGATCCTCCACACACCTGGAAAGAGTTTTGCATACAAGCCCATGCTTCTTAAATACTTGAAGATATGGATTTTTAGTATGTGTTCGACTTGAAAATGAACACAAAAATTTCAATTTAGGGGGAAAATCAACTTTTTAAAAATTTTACCGCTCTTCATAAAAAATAAAAATCCCTGCAGTATTCGAACACGGGACCTGCGGGTTGGTAGACCGACGCTACACCCGTTGCGCCACAGAGATAGTCACGAAGTTTCAGCGATATAAACTGTTTCTGAATGAGTTGAAATCGCCATGTTGTGACGTACTGTCATAAAAAGTAGAAGTCACGGGGTGTCGAGGATCCTTAATGCAAGGTAATATAAAGTCAATCTAATGGTAGTGCTTAATTTTCCATTGTGCAGTAAAAAAGTGTTAAATCAATGGGCGATACATGTTACACAAAAGGACCAGCCAATAAACCATACGCCAAGGCTACAACTACTTGGTAGTCTGGGATCAGCCCATGCAAGCCCTTGGTGTTCGTGCTCTCAATGTAGCGTAAGTTTCTATCAATCAAGAAATAATGCACGCAAAGTCAACACCAAACGTACAAAGAAGACATCAATAAACGAGGCTAAAATTATTTAAACAATGTAATACATGAAGCTATATCTTTGGTGGCATATTTCTGCACCCCACATGCAAGATAAATTATGTCAACAGGCAGGAAAAGTATGTTAACATGCAACTTATTTATGAATTTGTCCATTTGAAGAAAACGGGGTTTATGAAACAAAACGCCCTGCTTCTGCAAATTAATTCTATGCTGGTTATATTCCAGACTATATGATTATATCATTATATCTCTACTTCAATCCAAGCTGATGATTTTGTGTACTAACGTTAACAATCCAACATCAATTATTACCAACATCATTGATAGTAGACAAATGTGTGACAACTAGTTGTAATGACCCCAATCCTTCGTTTTTAAATCTGGATTACACACGCGCATGGTGAGCATCCCCTTTTCTTTAAACTTCGTGCCCATTGTTGCTTTTTACCTCTACATCCCATCTATCATTTATCATTCCAAACCTATAGGGATGATACATGGAATGTAAATATAGATTGTTAATAGCCATTATATTGAAATGAATTATTTTTTTTTTTGTCATAAATCATGTGAAAAACAAATAAAATTCAATGCAAAGATCGGAACACCTGAACAAAATATTGGTAACTTTATACTAAAAAAACCATATAAATTGGTTGGTGTTGCTTAAGTACGGAAACCACTGTAGGAACCATCAAAATAATTTTGAATTCGATATACATTGTAATAAGTTTTCGATTTCATTTAACGTTTTAATTTGTTTAATCAAATTTGGGAAATTTGTCATAAGGAATCTAATTTTTTGAACTCGTAATAACGAATTTAATCTGTTATCACAAATATGTTTGTCATATAGGAATTTATTCTTCTCTGCTCTGAGACCCATATACATGTACTCTGCTTGTTGACGCACCATAATATCGCTTCATCCTTAGACATGACATATTTTGTTTACCTTGACAATGCTATTTTACCAAAATATTTTTTTTAAAAGCTCATATTATGGGATATTACTTCCAGTTGGAAAAAAATTCAAGAGAGGTACCTCTAATCTATCGATAAAAGAGAAAATGTAAGTGCGGATTTTTTTTATTTCCGAAGCACTTAGTTGCAAATGCCCATAAACAGCTTTTTTAGTTATATGACCTCAAACTAATCTTTAATCTTTATAATATTGATAATGATGCATTGTAGAAAAATAAATGTATATAATTATATTTCTTTTAGGACAATGTCCATCGACTGGTGAGTACAGCCGCTCATAGGTTTTTGAGTGAATTAATATATTTTCAATTTAATATTGATATATTTGTCCGTTTACTTAATGCTTTATATTTAATGTTCAGTTGAAAACAGTGTAATTACTAGCTGTGACGGATCGAAGAAAGATGGACCAACTGTCTACGCTTATTTCTATAAAATTAAGCGTCCATGTAATTGTATCGTGACCCCGTCGTTTGTTGGTGAACTGCTTGTGACATCGAGGAAAGTAACCATAAGTTTCTGTAATACAAGAGTGAGCGTTTCACCCGGTATTAGTTTTGGATGTCCATTGTCATCCTTTTCATCTCATACGTTAAACGTCCAAATCAACAAAACAGTGAATATACAAGCAGAATATATACCACCATCTACAACAGGAACATTCCATCACTGTGTGGGATTTCAGCAAAATAGTAACTATGCATTAACGAGTATTTATAAAATAAAATTTAAACCGACGCCACCAAATTATACACGTAAAAATTGAACAATTGTCATACAAAATTACCCCATATCCAGGTTTCTTCCGGTGTATGTGAAGGTTGTGTTAGAATCGGCAAAATAAGTACGATTTTTGTTGTTACATTTCCAACACAACTTTCACATACATCGCAAGAATCCTGAATGAGGGATGATTTTGTATGAGATTGTTGTAGTTTTACGTGTATGATTTGGTGGTGTCTGTTGGGATTTTGTAGCCTTCAAAGGTTGTTAGCTATTACGATAAGAGTAGAATATTGTTGAGCAGGATAGCTTTTTATTACCTTTCACTAAGTCTGTTATTTTAGAGGTACATGTTAATATTAACTATAACATTTATTTACTTCAATGTTGATGTGATTTAAGGTGGATTTAACGGAAATTTAAGCGTAAAATGTGAACCTCCAGCAAACACAACAACAGTTTCATCAACAATTTCAACAACCACACAGTTATCACATGGGGCCTTTGGATTATCCACATCTGTGGTAAACACCAACAAGAATGCAGATATCACCATATCCTCAAACACGACCACTGCCAATTATAATTCATTGCCAATGGAGTCAACACCGGATACATCAGAGAATATGATATGTAAATATGTAGATGAATAATACTATTGTTACGATTTAGAGAGATATTTTAGTTGGTGTGTGTATGTGTATGTGTGTTTTATTAGTCACTTCAATCATACATTGTAGCTCAGGATAATACAGGGGATACGTTTCATTTAATATACATGTTACATCCTTAATTGACTCCATCTATACTCAAAGCTATTTTGGTTACAATGTATTATCCTTGACATATCAATGGTAAGGGTCGATAATCGTGTAAAATAAAAATTCTAAACTATTCCATCAAATGTTTTTATTGATTTTTTTATTAATTTTTTTATTTCTTTGATTTATTGATTTTATTTATTAGATTTTCTTTTGTCTCATACATGTACATGTATATCTTAACCAAATAGAAAGACAAACGTTCTTTTTTAGACATAATCGCCGGTTCTGCTGCCGGAGGAGCGCTGATACTTGTTTGTCTGATCGTTATCAGTATGGTATTGGTGAACAGGTCAGTGTCAATATATCAGTTTACTAAGAAAATAAATAAGCTAGATTTTGTTGATCTTTAACATGTTGTTTTGAATTTACGAGAAAAAAAATAGTCAAAAAGTTTGCGATTTATTATTAATTTGTAAAGATTATAAATGTTTCCTGGTAAATCTGCCAGATCAAGGAGTGGAGAAAACAAAAATAGATTTTTGGAAGCGGATATGGCGCATACAAATGAAGTTTTCGATAACAACGCTGAATTGCCTGACAATCCTTTATATCTCTCGTCACAACCTTTGGACGAACTGGGGTACAGTTCAGATCAGGAAAAGCAACTTGGTTTACCACCGACGGATTCAAAATCGAAAACTAAAATCCACTCAAACTATGACGTTCCTCCTAACAATAAACCCATTGATAATAGCGAATCTTCAATGCCAGTGTATGCAGTTCCAAAAAAGAGTAACGTACGAACGCCTGAGGTCAGTACTGGAGATGTTTATGCACAGGTGTGTAAACCAAACACAAGCAATGCGGTACGAAAACGTGATGGTCTTTTGTAAGTTGAACAAGACACTGCTGCAAAAAGCAATCGAACACCGATGATAAAAATGAAATTACTGAAGTCGTATGTTTTTCTGAAATAAAGCGTCCTTGAAGAACTTGCATTTTTTGACACTGTTTAATAATGTGGTGTTTTAATTTCTTCTCAACGATTTTTATAAATGCAGCTTTCTTGTCTCTTGTTCAAACAATTATGTATAGTTCTTACAATGCATCAATTTCAATATTTATGTCTGCCTACCAAATATCTTATCATTACGAAAATTCAACATCTATATAATTTAAGACTAAAACTAGTCATTTTTTTAAGAGTATAAAGCATAAAAGATGCACTATTCATTGATGTTCATGTATGTATGCTTTCCTATCATAAATTAAAATAAAAATTGCAATTAAAACATCATCGTGCATTATAAGTTGTATTTGGTACCTTAAGGAACTTAATTGCATGTATCTAATCATTAATTAATTGTTATCCAAGTCCATGTATTATAGGATTTTTGGTTAGTTTATTGGTTTTTTTTTCTTATATTTAGCTTTGTTTTCTAAAATTATAAGTAAAAAAATCGTTTCTTTGTTTTACCCAATGCAATTTCTATTGGACAAATGTTAATGTATTTACAAGTCAATAAATGCACCATTTTCACTTTTTAATGAATATAATTTTTTAATGTTATCACAAAACCTCAAAATACATCATTTTTTTTTTAAACAAACAAATATAAATTAAAAGAGAACTAAAAACCATACCATTCATTGGATACGTGTATTTAGTCTGCAGTACACATCCACAGCCTGTAAAGGTACAGAGAGGTAAATGAACTACATACAAGTACAACCTTTAGGATCACAAGAAAAAAAAAAGATTTGCATTATGCTGTTAAGAAATCGAAAAAATACACAGATTTAGAAAAAAAATACACCAGAGGTGTAATCTACAGCAGTGCATAGCCATCAAGCTGATTTCTTTTTGATACAAAATTTTATTATAGGAACCTAAACTCATCAATGATAAAGATAATATAAAACGATGTGTGTTAGGCACACAATCACAAAATAAAAAAAAAACAACAAAGAAATTTATCGACAAAAAGTTATATAAAGAACATACATGAGTTCGTACAAAAAAGCCAAAGCCAGAAAACTTATGTAATCGACGAGTTGTCTTAAAGAGTCCTGATAGTTTTCTTATCTATACTATTTCTAAAATTATTCAATACAATTAAAAGTAAACCTCAGAGTTGAAACGATGTTCATTTAAGAGTGTGAAAATAACCCGAAGATTTCTCTTTAAAACGCCCCATCTAGCTTTTCACGTTTTACTACGTAGATTTTGCATTTCAAAAATCCGGTGTTCCGAGTGACTTCCAAAATGAAAAAAAAATAAATATATCTATCATTATTTGATAAAAGAAGTATATCTTTCATTTAATGCTTTATTCAATCACTTGACCAATATTCAATATATATGATAAAAACTGACATTAAAGATGTAATGGACCTGATAACAGAGATAACGTCTGATGAAAAAATGTAGTAATATCAGAAATTCTTTTTTGTTAAGTTTCAATTTATTTCATCAGTAAGTGACCATTTGTGAATAATGGTATGAAATGTATGCCGATGTTGATGTAAACGAAGGGCTGTGGCCGGAGTTACATAAGATGGGTACTTTTATGTTAAAATTAAGAATATATAGGACAACAAAGTAGTCCTTTGAAGCGAAATAGTTCCTTTACTTTTAGGATGTATACACTTAGCAACTCTGATACCACCAGAAGAGTTCGAAGCTTGAAAGCGAAGAAAATCAAATCAAAACTAGAGGTACTGTGAGCAAGCTCACAAATGATACCCTCCGCTAAGAAAAAATCATAACTCAAGTATTATTCTATTATACAAAATAATGGATGCTATCTACAGTGTATTTCACCGTTCATGTTCTATAAATAACTGCTTTATTTTTTTTTTAAATTGTTAATGCTAATACGAGTACACAAACCAATTTCTATTCTTTAAATTCCATTTTATTTAAACTTAACAGCTAATGCATGAAGCCATTTGCATCCTTATAATAAGAAACACGATAATCCACATGTCAAGCAGCAATTAAATGTTTTGAAAATTTGGTATACCGATCCCGATTTTTTTTTTCGAATTTTTTTTCACACAATTTTTTCCCCCCCCCCCAAAAAAAAATTAAAATACATCGGGGCAGACCATTTTCAGAGAAGCGGGCGGGGATGAGAATATAAAAATTAATTTTATGTGGCTTGACACAAGCAAGCTTTGTGTTAAATTTAAGCTTCGAATCACTTCCATTATTACAAAACATGACACAGACAGGAATTAAGCATTTTTTTCAAAATGACCTTGAACTTGCCCAAATGACCTTGGGTCAAGGTCATGCCACACCTTCAGGTCATAAGCAATCTTTGTGTGAAGTAAGAACTTCTAATGTTTTTCCATAATAAGAAACCAAGTTTTGCACTTTTTCTACCAGTGACCTTTACCTTACCTGAATGACCTTAATTCAAGGTCATGACACACCCTTAGGTCATAAGCAATCTTTGTGTGAAGTTAGAACTTTCAATGTTTCTCCATAAGAAAGATATGGACCGGACACGAATTTTGCATTTTTTTCTGCCAGTGACCTTGACATAGCCCAAATGCCCTTGAGTCAAAGTCATGGCACACCCTCATGTTATCAGCAATATTTGTGTGAAGTAAGAACTTCTAATGTTTCTCTATAAGAAAGATATGGACCGGACACGAATTTTGCACTTTTTCTGCCAGTGACCTTGCATAAATGACCTTGGATCAAGGTCATGACACACTCTCAGGTCATAAGCAATCTTTTTGTGAAGTGAGAACTTCCAATGTTTCTCCATAAAAAACATATGGACCGGACACGAATTTTGCACAGATAGACGGACAAACGGATGGACGAACAAGCTGATTCCTATATAACCCCCCCCCCCCAAAAAAAATATTAATTTCGTTTGCGAGGGGTATAAAAAGTGAACAGTTGTGAAGATTATTCAACATTAGCAAAACGTAGTTAACGTAGCATGTTTAAGTCGTAATTCTGCAGAGAAAAAATACACAGGGGTATAAATAAAGTTTTCATTTCTGTTTTTCTGCCTGTCCATCAGTCATCATGTAAAACTTTTTTCGCATTACAGACCCTGAAACGTACTATTACACCACACGCTCGCTGCATGCTCGCTACACGCTCGCTAAACGGTTTACACGAAACGCTGAACGGTTTACACGAAACGCTACACGCTTTCCCCGAAACGCTAAACTGTTTGCACGAAACGCTGAACGGTTTACACGAAACGGTTTGCTCGCTTTTCACACGCTTTGAACACGATTCGATTTTTGTTTCAATCGAGTCCTCTCGGATTTTTCCTCTGATGGTAAGAGTTGTTTTAAAATGGCAAGATATAATCGACATTTAATGAAAAATAATTCAATCAGTGAAAAAAAAAATGCTACAGAACATGCACTTACATGTATGCATCACTCTAAAGAAATATTAATCACTCGTTTTAATGTCGTAGAAAAAATGAAAATGTTACGTAAAATTAAAAAAAAAATACAGAAAATGGAATTGGTTTATTAATTTTAAAACATTGAAATTGAAATCCGTATCATTACAAACGTAAATCGATTTTTCAATATTCGGCGGTTTTATTTTCCAACATTAGGAATTGTTTTAAAATAGTTTGAGAGAATAAAAACGCATTTATTAGACTATTATTATTATTATTAGATTATTATTAAACGCATAATTTAGAAGTAAATTAGTCACCAAATTAAAAAGAAGGCTATGAAATCAAACGTTTTTTTTTATATCGTTTCAACTGCATATTAAAATATGTTCCGCACATAAAACCAGAGAGAAAATAAGACGATTGGCATAAACAAAAATATGGTTTGTATCACTATTCAGGATTTCTATTTTGTAAAATAGATTCAATACATTATATCGAAAGGAACAAAATCAATGAACTAAATTTCAGATTCAATATAAATGTACGCATAACGTCGCTTTTACCACAAAAAAAAATTAGTACCATACATATTTATAACGTGAACAGTATATTTTACCCTCTATTCTTCTTCTTTTTTTCATTGAGATGGTGAACGTTATATACTTAAATTGATGACCTTTATAAAAAACTGAGTCCGACTGCTTTAAAGTCATTATTTTTTTCTTATTGGCTGTTGACAAAAAAAAGAGACGCGTGACCATCCAATGAAAAAAATACACAGAGTTTGATTGACAGGTTTAGTCAGCTGCAGGTACGCGTTACCCGATGTCCGAGTGCTAATTTGCTCTATCGAATGTTTCAGTTATCGATGTATAAAAACGACCCCAAATACTATACGTTCATTACGACTTGACAGTATCACAATCAGTTGATTTAATTTTGTACAAAAAAGTCATTAGTATACATACAGAAGTGTTTTGTTAATCACAAACTATTCCGGTAAGTCTTAAACTCGAGTGCCATTTTGAAAGAATTAATCAATGAGAAAAGTTCCAAATGAAATCTGATTAAACGTTTCACACGATTCTCGCACGCTTTGCTCGAAACGCTTTACACGCTTTGCCCGAAACGTTAAACGATTTACACGCTTCACACGAAACGCTAAACGGTTTACACGAAACGCTAAACGGTTTACACGAAACGCTTCACGGTTCACACGAAACGCTAAACGGTTTACACGAAACGCTTAACGGTTTACACGAAACGATTCTCGCACGAAACTCGCACGCTTTTCGTACGTTTCAGGGTCTGTAGTTCCCATTAGAAAATTGCTTCATTTGTGTCTTTACAAATAACGAGTGCACTTAAGCTATAGAGAGTGGGCCCCTTTTCAGTGCCGTTTTTATGTAGAAAATATCAACAAATTCTTTGCTCGAAATGCTTTACACGCTTTGCCCGAAACGTTAAACGATTTACACGAAACGCTTAACGGTTCACAGGAAACGCTAAACGGTTTACACGAAACACTAAACGGTTTACACGAAACGCTAAACGGTTTACACGAAACGATTCTCGCACGAAACTCGCACGCTTTTCGTACGTTTCAGGGTCTGTAGTTTCGATTAGAAAATTGCTTCATAAAAAAGAAACTACAAAAAAGTTAAAGTTTTGAATAATTTGATCATCAGGTAATTGGTATCTCCATCAAAGTTGCTTATTGCTTTTGAATACCTAAGTACGAACCTGCTTTAACTAGAGATGTTCGGTTGCCTGACATTAAGTTTGATAACCCGACCACTATTTATAAATCAAAAGCTAGACGCGGCGGTTTAGATAATACTTAGAAATATAATAGCTTATCAGAAAAATATGTTCAGTAGTTTATTACGTCCAGTACTTATTCGATCTCACTTTGAATTTCAACCGAGGGTAAATACGACCAGTATTTGCTTTTTTGTTGCAAATAAGTATGACACATATATAACTAAAAGAGAACATGTGCTAATTTGTATTAAGGGCTTCAAAGGACTGTGCATTTTCTCAAAGTTGGCATAGAGTAGCTTTATTTTTTCAAGAAGTGTCAATCGAAATTACTTAAATTTGGTGATTGCATGCAAACGAGGCGCGGTCCTGATTTTTGAAAATTTTAAGGTTGTTTAGAAAAACAAAACCATGTTCACTTTCGTATTAACACTAAAAATTACAGTCAATGTCAATCTAATTTTATTAGGTCATCGAGTCTTTCATGTGACCTTTTGCAATTGGTCTTCGTCCATCGTCGTGCGTCGTCCATCGTGCGTCGTCCGTTAACAATTTTACATGTTTAACTTCTTCTTGAAAACTACAATGCCAATTATTACCTTTTGAAGTATATCTAGGATAAGAGAACTTAAATTGTGAAATTTATGACCATATAATCCACGGGGCCTCATTGGCAGGGTCAAATATGCAAAAAGTTTTAAAAAGGCGTGATCTATACTCCCACGTCACGCATGTTGGAAAAAAAAACTAAATGCATTTATGATGGCCATAAAGCCCTCTACTAAAATTATGAAATAAATAGCCACTGAGTCAGGAGTTTAGGCCCTGAGGCGGGATCAATATGGACATATAGTGAAAATGCATTAAATCTTAGAAAATCTTATAAAATGTTTTTCTATGGTACCATATATGCTACCATATATTTTTGAGAAAAACTAATTGCATTGTCCAAAAAATTCGAATTAAGGTTTAGACTCCATCATGAAGCTTAAAATGTAAACAAAGAGACCCTCTAACAGGTCAATCTAAGGGTTTTGATACTCAGGTGACCGTCAAGGCCTGAAGGCCTCTTGTCTTTAAGTTTGTCCCTTTTTTATCCGTTACAAGGCCTCATTAATAATCACAGGCATTTGTTTCTGCAAAAAAGTTTACCCCATAGCATAATGAAACCACAGGGTGTCTAACTTTAAATTCCGTGGGGGTACATTCAATGAAAAACAAGAGGTCCATGGGCCACATCGCTCAACTTAACAACATTTCTTTTATCTTTTTCGAAATTTTGAAAGATGAAACTTTTCTAAAGTATTGTAAAACAAACAATGTAATTGTACGCGTTTATTATAAATACAAAAAATCTAAAAACTGTGAATTAAGTTAAAATTTATGTTTAATGTCATGAACAATATTTATTTGTATTAAAAAATCTGCTTGACAGGAATTTTTTTGCATATAGGGTGTTTTATGCATTGGCTGATAGAATTTACAGCATTTTACAACTTGTGAAATATTAACATATGAAATATCTATTTAACGATATAAGGGGTCCCCATGAAAACCATACACTGAATAATAATGCATGTGATATATAACTGCATTTTTATCCATTTTTTTTCCTCCGTTTCAGCCAAGTCAATTGTGTCTTTACAAATAACGAGTGCACTTAAGCTATAGAGAGTGGGCCCCTTTTCAGTGCCGTTTTTATGTAGAAAATATCAACAAATTCCCTTTTTCTGTAATATTTAAGCACTGGTAGATACTTCTGATTTAAACGCACGTTTACCTTCACCAAAATTAGCATACATTTTCAACTATTGGGGATTTTTAAATGCCTATAGACAATCTTAATCCGGACAAATCGTACCGAACTTATTTGAATTATGTCTATTTAAATCAGAGGGAGGAGACATTTAAATCGACATTAATTATTCTGTTGATGGATCAATTGGCGCGTTTGCTGATCTATATTTTATGCGTTATTTTATGTTTGTGAAAAAAATCAAATAAAGCTTTGAAGTTGAATATTAGCATAAAGATCAAACAAACATTCCTGACCATACAGAGTCGATGGAAAGCTATGGAACGCCATAGCTGCCTTAAGGTATCCGATCCATAATAGCACCAGATTAAATGAATCTGGATGCATAACAGATGTGCATGGGCTTAATACTCTGCATACTTGGGACATAATTTTCATGTTTAAGTATCAGTATGTAAGAGAGGAATGTGTCCTAATAAATGACCTTTTCCTTTTCTTGAAGAGTTGCCCCTCTTTGCTTTTAATCAAAAAACTTTAATTCTAAAAAATTGTATTCGGTATAAAATTTATTTTCAATAGTTTTTGTATTCCTTATAATTAAATACATCTTTCCACCGAAGCATTTATTGATATTCTTTGTATTTACTTTTTTATTCTAAAAAAATGTGCTTGTCCCCATAGACCCTAATGCAATCTTCATTAATTAATTACTGCTTAGTTAACAATATTTTTGAAAATTTCTCGCGGTAAATCTTTTTCTACTCTAAAATGCTTTGAATTAATATCAGAGTATTTAAATGATGATGGATATTCAAGGTTAGAAAAATTAGGTCCTAATATGGGTCAGATACCTTAAGGTCAATTTCATATTATATGAATTGGTATATCTTTTATATGCAATTATAGTAATATCATTATATGCAGTGGTCACATCATTATATGCAGGGGTAACATCATTATATGTACTGCTAACATCATTATATACTGTGATAACATCATTATATTCAGGAGTAAAATCTTAATATGAAGTGGTAATATCATCACGTTATGTCGTATGTGCGGTGGTTTATTAATTATATGCTATGAATAATTCTTTATATGATTTTATACAGAGATAAACTCATAATGAATTGGTGTTTAATCGTTATGTTATGTGGTACACTCTTCATGTGCAGTCAGTCGAAAAATCCTTTTACTAGTATGCAGTGCAACTTTTTGACATTAAGTTCATTATATGCAGTACTTTTTTGTTATATTTTATTAAAATCAATGTCATATTTTCACACATAAACATTTATCACATAAAGTTTCAACAAGATAACTATTCTCAACAGATAATCACAAAAATCTTGATAAATATTATTTCTTATACATGTATCATAATAATCAATCTTTCTTAAAACAGTGTTTTGGATTCAATTTACCTTTTAATACATAAAGAATTTTTTCTTTGACATTGTTTTATCATCAAATCTACATTTCATCTTATATTTGTATATTCTATATGCAACAAAAGCTATTAAATTGTTTAAAACCAATGTTTTTCGTTGACTTCATTGTAAAATCCAAGTACAATAATTTTCCAAGTAACAGTAAACTTAAGAAAAGAACTAGTTTTTCCCAAATAGGTTTGACAATTTCACAATCATATAACAAATGTTTTATGTCTTCTTTAAGCTTACAAAAGGTGCAAAATGGTGATACATCTTTATTCCATTTACTCACATACATGTACTCATTATTATTTAATATATCATTTATCAGTTTGTAATTAAATTCTGCTATTCTTTTCTCATGCATATTCTTTATTTTGGACACATATAAATTTTTCCATATATACCCTTCCTTAATGTTGAATATTCGCTTCCATTTATTTTCTTGGATCGATTTTTGAAGTTTATTATCAATGAAAAATGAGTAGTAAAAATTGCTTTTTGTAGGTTTTGTAACATAATTTTTAAAAAGAACATGTACATTATATGCAGTACTAATTTCATGTTATGATGTGTTAAAATCATTTATGATTATGTATGGTGGTAAAACGTGGTGAAAGCGTTACATGTAATGGTAAATCCTTTATATGATGAACAATTTTAGTATATGCCGTTGTTGAGTCATTATATTATGTGGTCAGTTCTTTACATGATGTGGTCATTTCATTATGGTGTGATAACTTCTTTATATGCAGTCGTAACTCTTTATGATGAGGTTGTAAACTGGTTCTCGCTGAAAGTTTAATAAGGAAGAGGTCCAGTTTATTTTATTCATTGTGACAGTGTACATGTCGTATGTTTTGAATTTTTGTAAAAAATCGAATGAATTATTAGTAGAGTATCACTATGCGTTTATTAATAAGTTAAAAAGTAAAATAGATTACAAAATATTATTGTACTATGTAGCTATAGATTTTTAATACCCCTTTCCTTCTAGAACCGCACATGCAGTTAATAGGTATAAGATCACTTTATGTATTTTGATGTTAACATAGAACAATTTGAGTTCTACTTGCCAGCGTGTTTTAAATATACATGTAATTCTTCGGAAATAGGTCTTTAATGAATAAATCTGATTTTGTCTCTTCAAAAACCTTTAATTTGAGTTTGCTCTTGGTTGTAATTAAATATCATTGTATATTTTAATAGCATCCACATAAATCGTGGCGCTTGGAACAAACTTATCCGTACATCGCTGATTTATACATTTTTGCATGTCTTGCTTTTAAGGATGCCGACCAATAAATATATTTTTGAAAACGACATTTTCCTAACCAAACATGTCTGAGCCGAATTACGGGCTATATTTCCCGAATTACAGAGAGAAGAACAGGTTCAAGATTCAGAAGAGATTTTGACGAATATCATCAACTTTATTAACGGGGAATTCATATCATGTTAATCGCTGTAGATACGTTTATACAAAATTGGGGTTGAATCATGTTAACTCGAATTTTCCTATAGAGCAGACTACAAATCGCTAGATCTTTAGCTACGTTTCATATTCATTAAGAAACTTAATATTCCCTACACTAATTGTCTGAACGCATAATGTATGTCACTGAATAAAGAGAATAAAACTATGTTACTAAAGTTAAAAACATTTGTGGTGTGGGTTCCCTGGTAGGAGAAATTGTATAACCACGTAATGTAACACACCCACCTCCCCCATGTATAAAACTCAGAGCGTGCATGGGGATAGAAATAAACGAGAAATATGTTAATTCAAAGTGGTTTTAGGAAGATAAATATTTGATCTTTTCAATTATATATTATGTATATTCCTAAATAATGCAACCCCCCCCCCCCACAATATTCCATTTCGCGAAGGCATGCTTCGCTTTGGGGTGACCTTGTTATAAAAGATTTCAGTTTGAAAGATAATATAGAGAAAAGACACTAATACCATGATAGCTATATCAACAAATGTGTACTGGACCCCGCTTTTGCCAATTATTTAATATCATACACTTAGACACCCACTAGATTCTGGGTGGGTGTAGGGGGGTGTCTTTTATTTCTGGACAGATCCAGAGTATGGCAATTTTATGAACAGTGAATACGTTTTTGAATTTTCATTGTGAAAATAGTGAAAATTTCTTGATTGCAATTTTATTTTATTTGTTATTAATCTTTTATCTGTTTCCATGTGTAACTGATAGTTACATGTGGTAGTAGAAATATTCTTAGAATTTACTTTTTATTAAATTCAAGAAAAGGATTCCCCTGTACATCAGATTATATTTCTAGTTGGCTAAACCAGAGTTAAATAATAATTAATAACAATATTAGCTTAGTGACTGTCCAAAGAGATCAAGGACAAGTTAACCTTTCTTCAAGGTCAAGTTTACTTTTGTTTTGGTTTTATTGTTTGTATTTTTTAATGGAGATTATGTAATTGTTTCCTTTTAGGTTGTCTTTTTGCTTTTTTTATAGTAATAGTGCATTATTATATTACATTTTTTGTATTTTACACATAAATATTTTACATATTTTTGATTTTATATTTTTAACCTAAATTTAAGTAAAAATATTTTGCAATATCATCATTTGCTTTGTCTTCATTGCGTAAATAGTAAATCATTGTATGCAAGGGAATTTTCGGATTGTATTGATGAAAGAGGAAAGCATAAATAACAAGATGTGTGCTATGACCTCAGTGACAATCTTAAAAGATCAAGTTTATTAAGTTTAATGCCTTGTGAATAGAGCGTTTACCGATTGTTTGAATGTAAAGGGTTTTTTAACTTCTTGTTTTTTTCCTCTCTTTTTTGCATCTCTACAAGGAAACAAAAATTATGAAAATGTTTTAGATTTTGTTTACGTAATTAATTTGAAGAATATAAATATTAGCATTATTAATCATCTGCAGATGTTACCTGTATACACTATACAGTGTTTACAGTTAATAAAAAATTAAATTCAGTGTTGTACATGTATTTATTCCAACCTTATAGCATGGTGGTTTTTTGTGTCATATAACCATACTACATGTACTTTCCTTTTTAATATTTTAGTTCATTAATGTTACTTTAAAACCATACTTAAAATGTTGGGAACATATCCCTTTCCCATTCAATGGACTCGCGTTTCGCTCTGTACCAAATTAAGGAGGCTGTATGGTCAACAAATTAACCATCACATTTGCCTAAAGGAGACTGGATAAACAACAAATTAACCATCACATCTGCCTAAAATTGTTTAGCTATTAATTATTATTTAGTAAAGAATAAATCCACATATTTTACCTTTTAAGTTAAATTTATTTAGGGCTCTTCATCTAAAGGAGATCAATATGGTCCAAAAATGGTCACGAAAATCGAGCCGTCTTGAACTTTTAAATATGATATACTTTAGTCCATACACTTCTATTTTATATTTTAAAGAAAAAAATCCGAATATTTTTGCTGATTTGAACATTTTCCTATATATTTATTCAGAACTCTTCGTCAAAAGGAGGAAAATTTAGTCTAAAAACTGCTATCTTAAATTGAATGTTAGTTGGACAGATTATTAACATATAATTAGTGAGAATGAAATGGGATTTCAGTAATTTTGAATTTATCTAGAGCCCCTCTAAGGACAGTGTTCGCTGAAAGTTAAGTATATCATTCGATAAGATTTGTTTTTAATTTCAGTGAAGTCAAGTGAGTCGTCAATTAGTAACATGTACGATCAGTGGACTTGGGTTGTTTTGTATCATGAACAATATAACAAAATCAACGTAATAAGGAAGAACAGCGTTATACGGAAGAACATAACACTACAATGTAACACGGAAGAAGAGATAATTAATTTAATTTACGTTTTAAGAATTAATAAGCAATACCTAAATCATTTAATCAGTAAATACACAAGTGTAATACTTAATAGAAAATCGTCATCTCATCAGGAACGTGTTATGGGAGTCGACAAAGTGGTAAATATTTACTTTTTTATTATACTTTGAGATGACTTTTATGAAAAATATTAGCACATGTAATCTTAAGTATACTGCCGCCCAATAATTAAACAATAGAGCAGCAGAGTGGGAGCCCCCTTACCACATATTATTTTTCTCCAACCAATGTGTTTTTAACCTAAACTTCATAAGAGTCCAATGCCACCACTATGCACCAGTGGATATACAAATAAGAATATTACTACATGTATCTTACGTTTTGAAATGACAGTAAAGAACAATGTTTTTTCTTGCACAGATAATGCAAGAAAACAAATGTGCTGTGTCTACAAAGACAAGGAGAGAGAGAGAGAGAGAGAGAGAGAGAGAGAGAGAGAGAGAGAGAGAGAGAGAGAGAGAGAACTATATCAATTACATGTACATGTAAATCATTTGTTTATCATGATGTAGTGTTAACCATGCATTAATGTTTAGTTGTTTCTCTCCGATATTAGCGGACATTTTCTTCTTACGTCGGCTGATACGCGGGTCAACTAATTAAACTTTTTGTTTTCATGAATATTTCATTATTGTCTATCAACATATTAGAGAGCAAAACTCTTTTTTTGTGTTATATATGAAAAAAAATCGTGTGATGAATATGCCATAAGATTGGTAGAATTAAATTTGGTAAGATTTCCTACACGAAAGTGAGATATTGCTAATCGGAATTGTGAATAGATTATTCTTAGGCACAAGACCATGAGCAAATAATGACGAAAATGTATCAAAACTTGTCACGGCACCACAGCAGCCATGCAGTATATCAGATAAGGAAGGAAGAATATTAAGTAAATCTGCAGAGCATGGACGATTGCGTGAAAAATGATTTTTTTTTAAATGTCATCATTTTATCAAGAAACATCCATAAATCAAACGTTGATCAATTTAAATACCAGGAATTGTTAATTTGGTTATTTCAGAGGCTTTTTTTAAATGACTGGAGAAAACTTTAGTACCCGGCTAAAATATTTTAGGAAGGGTTTATCTTTAAAGCCCCGTGAGATGTGTAAGTTTGATAACGTAAATAAATTGAAGGAACATTTGATTAAATCGTCGTTTCACATGAAGAAGGTACAGTTTCTTTCAATATATGCCCTAAATTTTAAAAGTTGTTTAAATTTAATGAAAAACTAGTACACATATACCATCTTGAACACATGTGTGTATAAAGTACCAAGTTATGCACGTTTATTCTGTTTTCAAAAGAGAATAATATGACTTCAACATTTTACAATATTTCTAAGACGTAGTCAAAAATGATGAAAACTGACACATTTTCTTATAATTTTTTGAAGGGGAAAATGTGTCCGCAGTCGTCGCCCACAACAAAATTAACATATTTCACGTGATTACATACGATACGATAAAGTTATGATGTGAATTTTGTTGTGGGTGACGGCTGCGGATATGGTTTTCTATTAAAAAAAAATACTTAAAAAATAATGTCTTCTGTTCACTTTTATGGAAAGTACGAGAAATTGCACTTTTGTATGACGTCACAGTTACCTTTTTATAAGTCTAAAAAGGTAACTATTTATATATTTTTAATTTTTAAGGTATTCTTGTGTTAATACATGTAATTGTTACATTTCAATTTTTTTGTAATATTTTAAAAAAATACTTTAAAACATGGCAAAACATGACTAAACTATACCTATTTCATTGTTCAACAAATATCAATATGCATAAATGATCAAACAAACTATATTGCGTAAAAACAAGGCGAAGAACAGTTAAATTACAAACTTCAATGCATGTAAAACATATTCATATCTGATTAAATAACAACGAAAACATTAAAGTTTAGAAATTATTTGTTTTTCCTTCTTCAAAATAATAATATTGTGATATACAGTAATAATGAATGTACTTGCCACTTTGTTTGTCAATGGGAAAAAATAGAAAATGATGATTAAAAGCCGATAACACATGGAAGTGTTGTTGTTTTTATTTTGTTTGTTTTGTGGGGTTTTTTTAGGGGGAGGGGTGTTTTGGGTTGTTTTTTTTTTTTGGGGGGGGGGGGTTAAGATCAGAGTAAACTTGGTTTAAAACTATGTAAGCTTTATTTATTTTAGATTTTCTTAACATTGTAAAACCTGTTATGTGTTGCGATTATAAATAAATACTCTTCTTTTGTTGATTCAATAAATACATTATACATCTAGCTAAATTCTGGCATAACGATTATGTCCTTTATGAAAAAAAAATCGATAAGTGTTAAATATATTAAGTCATTATTTCACTTTGACTAATCACGCAGCGGCGATAGAAGACCTTCTTTCTTTTGAAGTGTTCTGCTCTAATTCATTCTATTTATAAACCGTAGTAAACAAGACTGATTTTTTTCTTCCTGGTTAGAGAAATCCGTAAACAATGAAAGGTGTTATCTTTGCGTTTGCAGTCAGTAGTTTCTTATCTTCAACAAAAGGTTAGTTTACACATGTTTGTAACAAAGAAGCATATAAAATCATGCTGACTCCTTAAAACGTTTCAATTACGTCCTGTTGTTTATTCGTCTGAAGTCAATATCTACAGTGTATCTTTTTGAAGGCAAATTAGGATAACTGATACATGTAGTTGTGACTACAGAACCGCGTCTTACCAGAATAGTTTTGTTAATAAATGATGGTTAATTAAACAATAATCTTATTTCCAAAATTTTTCCTCAAATTGTTTGTGATTCAATTTCTTTTGTGGATTGTTTATGTTTATGTATCAATGGCGTTCCAGGTATTCAAAATTGTTCAGCTATTTGTAGGATTTTTTAAAAAGTTTCCTTAATTCGTTGGAAAAAAACATCTTATTTGATTGTAACTAACCCACTTTCATTTTGTTTTAAATCCCTCATCAAAAGAAAGCTGGGTACACAATTTTTCATTTGTGTCTGGACAGCAGTCATCCAGTTCAAACTTGGTTTTATTCGGTTTGGTTTGAGATGATTAGAAATTTAATATGTGGCTTCATAAGAAGTAACCTCTTGTTAAGTGAATAACAGGTAATATTTTTTTTTGAGTACTGGAAACACAAACTAATATACGAGGGTTGTTCGGAAATTATTGAGACACCGCAAATATTTTCCTTTCTAAGTGACGAATTAAGGTAAAAATTGGCACAAACTTTGAAGAAACCTAATCAAATAATTAAATAAAGTTATATTAAAAAATCTTCAATATTTTGTTAACGACGGTACATAAAAAAGTCGGTGGTAGGGGTACCCGGCGCAGTCATAAACTGGGAAATAAAATAAACTTAAACAATAACTTACTTAGTGTCGGATGACAACAAATTATAGAAAAGTAAATCAAATTATATATGTTCATTTTGCTATTTATTGTGACTAACTTGTGTGCAAGTTTCACTAGTGTTCGAGTTGAGATACGGAGATAATACAAATATATATACCAAGCAATTGAAATCTGGCCATGACTGTTTATTGAATTTTGACGCCAAGGTGGCGCAGCGAATATATACATCAAATTGGTCGGAAACACGGAAGAAGACCTTTACAGGCCAAGTTATGGCTTATACACAAACTATACAATATAAAGGAGTCAAGAGCTTCATTTAATCGGAATTTTTTTACTATTTTTTTAACTAGAATTAAAACAAAGGGACTAAAGATCTACTACTTTTTAAACAAAAACCGATGTCAACATTTTCTTAAATATGTACAGAATGACTTTAACAGACGTTTCACAGAAAGTTAACTTTTGGGTAGAAATAACTCGATTTTTTCACAAAAAAGTCAAGAATGGAGAAGATACTTAAACGTTGACATCTTAAAATGAACAAAATAGATGAGAAATGAAGAATAATTCATGTGTTCCGTTTGTTTGTAAGACGTTTAAAACATATGAGCAAGGAAACGCGTTAAAATGACGTTGCGATGAGTTTTAGGTTGCGCCGGGTCACTGGACATAAGCAAGTTTGTCAGCTTACCAGAAATGATGTGATGAAGCTATTGACTAGAAAATGTTCACATTAATAAATGGTACCCTGGTTAACTTATTAGTGAAATTTCAATGGTTCATCTTTTTTCGCAAGGGAGTAAGAGTAAATGTCTCAATAATTTCCGAACAACCCTCGTATGCAGCCTTTTTAAAAGGTGATATTCTGTAGTCTGTAATTAAACTTGAAAAATGACAACTATTTTTATATTAGTATCTAGATGCAGATGTGGATAACATACAGAAACAGATAATATAATACCAATAGATTTACATGTACATGTACTTGAACGTACTATGTATTCGTGATCTTGATTTTTCTCACTTTTTCTTTCTCTCATTTTCTCTTTCTATCTTTTCTATCACAATGTTTTAAAATTTAATAATGGGGGTATTTTCATGAATGCTGGTGAACTCGGCACCTGGTAAACCCGGCACTTGGTGAATTCGGCACCGAGAATAGTGAATTCGGCATCCGCGGTAAACTCGCCATCTAGTAAATTTGGCACCTGGTGAATTTTGCATCTAGTTAACTAGGCACTTGTATATTATTCATTTGTTTCTTTGTTTCTAGACATGCATTTTTGAAAATTTCGACGATATTAATTATTTTTACACAATGTATGAAATATACTGTTATCATGGAAATGTCTGTTTGTGAAGAAAGGTGCTATTAATGTCTGTGTCCATTCCACGTCATTTATATTTTTGATTGTTTCTTGTTTCTTTTTCTTCGTAGTCAATTTCACAACACTCTAAGCATAAACAGCACTCCTCAGAGTTAGTAGAAAATTCAACAACATGGTTGTAGGCCCGAACAATCCCTGTAAAAAAAGTAAAATCATTTAATATAGAAGAGAGACCTGGGATTAAAGTACGCAAAATCCATTCAAATATGCAATAACTTGAGATAAATACTTACATTTCTGTTTTATTTGCTGGACTGTGACTGTAACATCTTCTCTTAAAACAAAAACAGCAAATATCACGAGTCTCTTTGTTCGCTAAACCTGCTAAGTGTGAGCAGATTTGGCCATCCCAACAGATCAGATATCACAATTACCATGGAAACTGGCCAGTCTCACGCAGTGAAAACTCTGTGCTAATTGCTTGGTCAGTGAATGTGCTCTTATCTCAGGATCGGCTTCTTAAAATTCTACACTTAAGAACAATGCAACGGAATATTATTTCGCAGAATCTACTTGTTTTATTTTCGGCTTTTTTACATAAAATGTTAAATTTAACTTTTATATTTTCACATGTTTTCGTTTATGATATAATAGACTGTATATTTTCACATGTTTTCTTTGATGATATAGCCGTTAATAATATATTTAGGTTTAAAATTAATTAAACATCCCAATTTTTGGGAATTCTATTATACATATCAAATGTTTGAATGTTCTGTGTATATAATTGAATAACCTGCAATATATGTAATCGTAATCGACCAAAAAATCTTTTAAATAATTTTTTTTAAAAACAATAATTAAAACACGTTGAATCAATGTTGGGCCAATGTCATGGTCTCAACTAAAATATGATAAAATTTTACAACATTGCCTAAACATTGGCAATCGAATGGGAATGTGTCAGGTGGACATTGGCCCAACATTGGGCCAACGTTGAGCACCCAACGCAAACGGACCAACCATTACCCGATGTTGGTCTAACATTGGGCCAACGTTGTTTACCCAACGCCCACAAACTAACCATTACCCAACGTTGGCCCAATGTATGCATGCTATCTGGGTAGGCCTGTACGTTTTATTTCATAATGGTAAGCCGCTCAACCTGGAACAAAAACGTGTCAAAAGCCATTAAGGGTGTATAATACGCACCCCTTTCTCACAAATAAATATTCTAGAAAAAGAGTGTATTGTATTTTGCAAATTACGGGTATTTAAACCAAATTTGTTTATTTCCGGAAAAAAATAGCAAATAAATTGTTTAGGGTCGCCCATAAATTTTAGGGTCGGTCGGGGAACCGGAAACACAATATTAAGTTATCTTCGCCTAATGTCCCGGTAACATACACTGACTGAAGATTTAAAAGCGTAATTTCAATTCACGCATGACAACAAGGTTCGATATTTCGACTTGTTTAACCGGTTTGAGTTTTTATTCTTCCTGGTTTATGGTTTTGATTTCAATTGCTTTAGTGACAAAATGGAAGGTCCATTTTGTGTGTTTGTGATCAGTGTATTTTAGCGACAACAAATGGTAAGATTTAACTACATGTATACTAACAAGACTCCTCGCCTCGCATAACATGTGTCTGGAACAAATTATGCATTAGTGTTATTTTTTTACCTGCAGTGTTTAATTTTTTTTATCAAAATAAACAAAAAGAAACTGATTTGGATTGATAATCCGACTAAAATAAAAGCCATCTCATTAAAACCTCGTGACAATAAATTGTAAATAATGCATACATATTATATAATATGCAAAAAAGGATAGTAACAATATTTCCAGCTCATTTAAGACCTGTCAAAAATATTTTAATTTGATATTATAACAATTTTTCGAATGCAATCAACAAATTTAATTCTATAGAACATATCAATTTTGTTAAACTTATTATTGGAATACCTAATTGACGAATTTGTTTAAATTGTTATAACAAATCAAATCTCTTTAAAAAAAATTAAAGAATGTAACTGTCAATTAAAAAATATTTCATCATATTAAATTAAGTTTGCTATCGCAATTTATAAAACAATTTATAAAACTTAATTGATCGAACAGTTCCTTCTGTTTAACAAGTTTTCAAAATCAGTTATCTCAAATTAATGTTCAATTTGTATAATATTGAGAATGTTAGAAAATGGATTTATACCATGATTTTCTTTTAGGAGAGTGTCCGGCTTATGGTGAGTACGGTAGATATTTTGCTAAACTTTGATTATCTAACTTTGATTAATCTTGAGTAATTTGTCCATTTACTGAATGCTTACAATTTTATGTTCAGCTGAAAACAGTTTAGTAACTAGCTGTGAAGGATCGACGAAATATGGACCAATTATCCACGTGGACTTTCATAAAATCAATCGTCCATGCACATGCATAGTGACCCCGTTGTTTTTCGGTGAACTTATAGTCATGTCGAGAAAAGTTGTATATGCGTGTAATGCTCAAGTAAACGTACAAAACACGTTTATATTTGGCTGCCCATCTCACCTTTCATCTCAAACGATAAGTGTAACAATGAATCAATCATTGGACGTACGAGCAGAATACGTATCACCATATACATCAGGAACGTTCTATCATTGTCTGGGATTTCAACAAAACGGTACAATTGTTAGTTTTTCAATTGTTTTAAAAATAATTAATATTGTCTCGTGTCGTCATTATGTTATTCTTTATTGTCATATTACTGATTCATATCAATGTCTTCTTGAAGTTGCATATTTAAGTTTACAGGATGCATTTGCATATTATATTTTTATTTAAAAAAAAAACAAATATTTTTATCACATGTCTTAAATTATCAATAAATCTTTTGATAATTTATTTGGGTTTGTCATTGACTATTCTTCTGATATCTTTGTTTTCTTTAATAAAACAAAGGGCAAATGTTTAGCAATCAAATTAATTTATGTTTCTGTGTTGGAGACCATTGCACCTTATTGAAGAAAAATACATTGGGTTTTTTCCTCATGAATTCATAATTTCAGGTGGATTAAATGGTAATCTACATGTAATCTGTGGCAGTCCCCTTGCAACAGAGTTACCAAAAACAACAGAGTCAACAACAACAACAACAACAACAACCACAATAGCGACACCTTCTACAGCTACTTTACGGCTATCTCCTTTAGTTTCATTTACAGAACCGACATCTGCAATAATCCAAAATGATGTGAATGGCACTGAGATCACTGCTACCACTATGTCAGAAGAATGTATATGTAGTCACAAAGATGAATTTACCGGTAACTATATGTATCATTTTTCTAAACCTTTGAAACATAAGGATAAAATGCTAGCTTTATCAAAGGAATTGTGTCTTTTGTCAAAAAATCAATTCTGATTATATACATTTCGTTATATTAAAGCTAAAAATTGCAGAATCATGTTTTATTAAGTTTGCTTTCATTAATAATTGACTAGGGATCATATCTTATAAATATTTAAATTCCACTTTGATACATCTATTTGCATGTATCATGTATTTAGTAATGTATCTTATAGCATGGTTGATATATCTTTTAGCATCTGTAAAAAGAGTGTACATAATTTGTTTTCATTTCACAACAAAGGTGAGTCTCATGTATCCTTACAAATCCCTTTGGCTATTTTCGTGGTAATATCTATTGTTTCCACAATAACGAATATCTACTTCTACATCCACATCAAATTGAGGTATTTTTGTTCATTGTGTTTTAATTTGCAGTTTTACATGCATTCTCTTCACTTCATTCAATAACTAGATGATACCTAATATTCGTAAAAGCTGGTAAACAGTGACAGCATATATATGGATTTTTTGCAAAAAAGTCTGAATTTTTAAACGATATTCTGTATTTGAAAAGCAGTTTATAGGCCATGTGTTATAACATGATTTGAAAAACATATAGAACAAGTATTACTTTAATAAATGCATATTACTACTACATGTATTTTTCTAACATAAAGATTTTTTTTCTTAGGAAAAATTCTGGATCTAATACCTCGAATATAAAAATAAACTTTCGAACTAGAACCGAAACAACATCTGAAACCTACACAGAACTTGGAAATACGGTATCAGAAAACCAGTACGATGCCCTCTCAGGCCAGAATAACTACATGAATACGAATGTTATATAAACTTCGTTAACTTTGACTTTGCCATTATGTTGTTGTGTATATTGTTTGTCTTTTATTATATTTTTTTAGGTTTGTCAAAATTAACTTCTGTGGAATCATTAAATTTCGTGGGGGCCAATTTTCATGGATGGTGGGGTTTTTTGCTTATTCGTGGGGATGTAATTTCGTGGATGCGTCAGTTTTCAGTTTCATGCAGTAGGTTAACTAAATCTTTTATAATTAGTTTTCGTTGAGGATGTAAATTCGTGGGTGAGGGTTACCCACGAATACCACGAAAATTGAGCCACCACGAATTCTATTGATTCCACAGTATACAATACGTTTTTGATCTAGAAGTTTTGGTATCTCTTCAGTAACCCTTTATGCCACCTATGTGATATTAACTTTATTTTTATTGACTCAGACTAGAAAATTGAATATATATAAACAAGTTTTATATCTGGTCAATTAAAGAAAGGGAATTAGTGATTTTAATTTTTTTTAATATAAAGCGGTGAAAACCATCAGTATATAGACTTCAACTTTATTGATGTCTAACGGAATTCGGTGCTCCCAAAGTAGCCGAAGCTGTTATATACGAAGAAAAACAATTAAGCCAAAAAAACAAAAATGAAAGACCATTTAAACTGTAAAAATGCCATTGTATGTACTTATACTGGGTACAGTTATAATTCCATTAATTGATTAAAACTGTGTTGATCGTGATTTGGTTTTTCAAGTACAATGTAGATATATGAACACAATTAAACTACTTGATTAATAGGGAAGATTGTATTTACATGTAGTAATTTTAACATTATACAACTATGCATTTATGTGAACAATAGATGAATAATTATAGGTCACAAACGTAAGGCTAGATAATATTCGATACCTTTTTATAAATACAAAATAAAGAAAAAAATATCTGGCCCTGTCTTTTAAAACAGTATATACGAGGGTTGTTCAGAAATTATTGAGACATTTTCTCTTATTCTTTTAGTAAAAAAGATAAACTGAAATTTCACCAAAACGTAATCCAGGATAGAGTTTATCTATGTGAAAAGTTTCTTGTTCGTGGCATGAATAGATCATTCCTGGTAAGATGAACAACGTGCCTTTGTCCAGTGACCCGGCGCAACCGCAACCTTTTCGCAACGTCATTGTAACGCTTCTTATTGCTCCTGTGTTTTAAACACCTTACAAACGAACGGAAATAAGAATTATTCTTTATTTTTCATCTTTTGTTTTTATTTCAAGATGTCATCATTTACATTTTCTTTCATTTTTGATATTTTGGGGGAAAATCGAGTTATTTTTACCCGAAAGACTAATTACTGTGAATGTCTTTTGCAGTCATTTTGTACATATTTTAGAACTGTTGACAACAGTTAGTGTGTCAAAAGTACTTGATAGTTAATCCCTTTGTCTTAATTCTAGTTAAACAATCAGTGAAAAAAATATGCCGAACTGAAGCTCTTTATCCCTTGCCATCGTATAGTTTTTGTGCCTTAAAAGGTCTTCTTCTGAGATTTCCACCAGTTTGATGGATATTCGCTGCGCCGCCTTGACGTCAAAATTCAATGTAAAGTCGTCGTCAGATTTCTATTGTTTGGTAAATATATTTGTACCATATCCGTATTTCAACTCGAACTTCAGTAAAACTTTATCAAAAGTTAGTCGCAAAGAATAGCAAGATGAACATATATAATTTAACTTCTTTAATCATTAACTATAATATTACGGACACTTAGAAAGTAGATATTGAAGTTTTTTAATCTCCGAGTTCATGCCTGCGCCGGGTACCCCGACCATCGACTTGTTTATCAACAGTCGTAAACAAAAAATTAAATATTCTTTTAATATAACTTTGTTTAATTTTTTTTTTTGAGGTTTCTTCAGTGTTTATGCCAATTTTCACCAAAATTCGCCTCTTAGAAAAGGAAATATTCGAGTTGTCTCAATAATTTCCGAACAACCCTCGTACATGTGTTATAAGCATTTTTAAAATCGCTAAGAACTGGTATAAGGACGCATATATGATTTTGTGTTTTTATTCTCACTATGTACAGCATAAAGGGCAAATATGTTTGAACTACAGAGCTGTGAACTTGTTTTATCAATTTAAACCCTTCTAGAATGATCGTTAATAAAATTATGAATAAAAAATATTCTATATCTCAACATCGTTCACAACCTGTTTGTTTTTATAATGTTTTTATATTTGTATTGAGTTAATGTATCAATAAAATTGCAACATTTAAGAATTGGTATTTCGTTTAGTTCTCTGAAGAAGTGTCCGTAAACTGATAAAAAAATAATAAATGTGTAAACAAATATTTTGTTTCATATCATGCAGAAAACGCGCAGTCCTAACTTTGAAAATTAAGAAAAAATCCAAGGGTTTCAGAAAAAATAATGAATAATTTAATTTTTATCGACTTGTTTTTTATCACTTATCGGGTCTGTCCTTTAACAGAATTTTCTCCAGACCATTTAGCAAAACAATTGTTTTAATTTTTTGGGTTGTGGTAGGGAACAAGTACTGCTTATGCAATACTCTCAGAATGCTTGTTCTATATGCACAATAGGCTACACTTTATAGGAGGAACAAGTGCCTAAGGTACCGATTAATATCTGTAAACAAATATGAGAAGTGTAGGTTAATGTTTATTCAAAATGTAGTTTGGTACTGATTTCATACAAAACCTATACGATGATGTGTCCCGACTTTTCATACAATTAAGCGTCACGTGTCTTACTTAATATACTGCAACTAGACTGCATGTAATTTCCCCTAATTTTCCGATAAATGTCATAGGAAAAATGCATTTCAAAAATTTGGATTACTGACTACTTCATACATGTATGCTAATAAAAAATAATACTTGACTTTTTTTTCTGAAGTAACGTATGTCTGTGTACTACATACAATGTAAAATTTGTAATGATTTAATCCCTAAAATAATTAAATTTCTACTTCATATTATTTTATTTATTTTCACATTCTCAGATTTAAATCAAAATTAAGTAATAAAGTAATTCTTCAAGAATGAACAAAAATTTAAACTATCTCGATTTATTTACATGTAGAACATAATTATAATGATATAAATGTCATTTGAAAAAAAAAATATTTCAAAACTTATAACATTATCAAACTATTTTAACTGATAACAAATTACTCTGGTCAAGGTTGCATGTTATCACAAGAGGCCCATGGGCCACATCGCTCACCTGAGAAAAAATAGGTATGATAAAATCAGCTTAATGGAGTCATAATACAAACTATCTGGTGAAAATGTGAAAAGTTTACGGACAAACAGACAGACGGACAGACAGACCACAGCCAAATTGTGATCAGAAAAGCTCACTTGAGCTTTCAGCTCAGATAAGCTAAAAACGGTTAGTGTTGAAAAATAAAGTAAAAAAGTTATAAAAGTAAAAAAAAAACATAACAAATGTATTTTCTCATTCAAGCAAAACATCAATTAATTCATCTATTTAGCGTATAACGCTTCGAGTGGCTTTTTACAAAAATAAAAATTTAATTATTTGAAAACCTATTTGAATGTTTTGTAATTTAAATTATAGATATTGTGACATCTCAGCAAAACTTACGCATCAGCGATTGAAATCGAAATTTTGCATTTTTAAAAATAGCTTCAAATGTGTTTATCTTACTAACGTTTAAAAATTTGATCCGCACAAATTTTATGATGATTGATGATTCGTTATTACAAAATTAAAACATAATGCTGCCTCAGAAGAGCCCTTACCAAAATGAATTGTTTGCGGCTAATTTTTAGCAAATTAGCCGCAAATTTTTAGCAAACTAATTAGTTTACCAGAAAACTTTTGAAATTGTAAGCCGATCTTTGCCAGTAGTGGCAAACTTCTGGTAAACCTCTTTTATTTTGCTAGAAGTTTACCAGACTCTCAATTATGTTTGCAGCTTCTTCGCCAGTAGTGGCAAACTTTTGGCAAACTCCTAAAAAATTGCAAGAAGTTTACCACAAACTTTTCTTCTTTTTTCTCTGTTTTTTTTTACTTCCTGAGCTTGCCAAAGCTTTACCAGAAAAAAAAAACAGAAAATTTTACACATTCAGCAAAACTTTAAGACCGTCAATTAAAATGAATTGCTATATAATTTTGTATATTTGTAAAGAGAAAAAATAAATCTAATAAATATTTTCAAATTAAACTTTTATTCTAGGAGAGTCTCGATTTAAATTTCCATTATTACAAATTAAGATCAAATGTAATAGGGTGATGTTTCATTACAAAAAAGGCACCCCCCCCCCCTCCTCCCGACCTCATGTATTACGAGAACACCAAGCCGTCTGTTCTTCTGTTACGATATATTCTTTATTCCTACGTTCAAATATCTTTGATTTGAGTATCTAAACCAATTAATGTTGAATCATGAAGAATTTTCCGTATGCTGTTTAGTGTTTGTTTCTACTTTTACTTTTGTTTCAATGTGAAGCTACGCGCGCGTTGATTGGTTGATCAACAGCTAGCAGCCAATTTTCACATTCGATGCTGCCATGTTGCCTGTCATTACCGAGATGGTAAAATAAATGAAATTAAGGTAATAAAGCTGTGCAGAAAGTAAAAAACAAAACATTGTCAATGGAGTGTTTTTTTTTAAATCCATGGCTGAATAGAGGACGAATATGAGTGAATGAATCGAGTGTCAGCACCCACTGCACCATCTGCATGAACATGTTTTCTGGTTTTTGAAAAAGTAAGTTAAGTAATTAAAATATATTCGTTGAATGGCAGTTTAAACAGTTGTCAGAATATGAAACGAAAGACTGTGATCTTTTATAATGAGTTGAACAGTTTAAGGCCGTCCCTATGACAATGCCGGGTGTCGCTCTTTATTAGCCCTATATCGTTTTTATTTTTTATAATTTTACTTGACTTGTGATGTATGAACAAATAATTGAAAATTTATTTAAACATCGTCAAATTTAGAAAATTATCATTACATAGTGTATAAGTACATTTTCTATGTTTTACATTTTTATGACTTAAAGAAAAGAATTCATGTTCTTCTCATAGTTAGTTGTGCAAATATGTATAATAGATTGAGTAAGTATATGATAGGCTACCTTGTTTTTTTTTTTAAGAAACTGCTTTAAATTTGAAAACAACTGTGCTTATATGAAATCCATTTATCTTCCCAATAGGTCTGCCCTGGTGACCGGGTTACACAGGTCTAAAGAAAGCCATACATGAACAACTAACCCACTGATTTTATGATCAAATAATGCAGCCAAAAAAAGAGTGAATTTGTTTAAGACTACGTAGAAGAGCATATAAACAACAGTGCTGAAGTCTGACCGTTCCAATTTGTATATTATTGTGATATTCTGATATGCGGCCATTTGTGTAATATTGTTTATGTGTGAAATTAAATCGTACAGCACACGAGACTGTCATAAAAAAGACATTGGGAATGCCCAAAAAGAATGCCTTGATTGATCGTAATATGACCAGTGATCGTGCAGGACTTAATTGTGAACTATATGGTTTGAACTTTGCTTATTGTGAACTTTTGTCGAAGTCTGTCTGTGCATGTTATGATCAAACTGCATTCAAGTTTATCAATCTGCAGCAACAAATCATCACCTGCAACTATTTGCCGCAAGTTTGCAGCAAATTCTCCGCAAATTTGCGGCAACTGTTTGTCAGAGGCCTTTTATTTTGGTAAGGGAGGTCCGAGAGAAACTTAGAGGAAATCGAATGTCCCCCCCCCCCACTCACAGGCACCTGACGCTATATATTTTTCTGTTAAAAAAATATATTAACCCTCTACCTTAAACAGTCATTTCATGCATATCTTTTACAATTTTATGCTATGCTGTGGTATGGTATTTTAATGATATGCTATGAGATTTCAATGCTATGTTATGAGATTTGTATGATATGCTATGAGAAATTGAAATGAAGGACTAAATGATATGGTATGCTATGCTATGCTATGCTATACTGTGAGATTTGAACAAAAACGCCTCCGTACACAGAAGAGTTCCAAACATCTCGAAGTAAAATGATAAAAAGCCAAATTAAATTAAATTTTACGTTATGAACCAAATTCATAAACGTCATTTTTTTTACAAAAAATTAAAAGAAAGCGACACTTAACAAAAACATTTTTTCACAAGATTTGTCCCAGTACAATTTGACTTGCAAATAAACAGTACGTTGTAAGACTTAACTTGCATATCTAACACGTGTGCTTTTTTCCGAGTGCATGGCTTCGTGCTTACATCATATTGTAGACAAGGGCACTCTATAAAAAGGTAATCTGTGACAAGAGAGTTATGCGGCACAGACTCTTAAATTATTTTGATATTTATGAATACCACAGGGTTCAAACGATGTTCATTCGATATTTTTTTTATATCTACTCGCTCACGCTGACTGACACGTGGGTTAAGTCATTGAACTTTTTTGAATATTTATTACCGTAAACGAGGTTTTATCGCATTGGGAAAATTTACCCTAGTCAGGCGGTAATCCTAAAGTCACGTAAAATACCCCCACGCTTATGGTTACAAAAAAATCAAAATTTTAGTTTGATAAATCATGCATCCGCGTATTTAACACATACGCGTATTGTTTTTACTATAGAAAACGCGTACGTAACTACTATCGTACATGTAAATAACCACTTCTACAGTACTGTCAATTAACCTACGGGAGAGTGAAAATCCTTATTTTTTTTTTTGTCTTGCGAATCAAACGAT
Source organism: Magallana ariakensis (assembly GCA_020458035.1). Lineage (NCBI taxonomy): Eukaryota > Metazoa > Mollusca > Bivalvia > Ostreida > Ostreidae > Magallana > Magallana ariakensis. The sequence goes on along the minus strand of CM035812.1, from coordinate 47,832,631 downwards.
AATGTAATGGAAACAAACCATTGTTACCAAACTCTGTCCCAAGTTATATGTATGTACATATAGCACATTTTCTTGGATTATTTTATATTCTTATATACATCAGGGCTCAAGTTATGTTCATTCAATAGTATTCAAAAAATACCAAGATTTCTCTTTTGAAACACCCCTCTAGCATGTCAGGATTAATACACAGCAAAAATTTAAAATATTACGTAGTTTAGCATTGTAAATGACATGAAAGTACCCCGGATGATAACGTTAAAAAATTGTATGAGGCATCCCGAGTAATTCCGCACTTATAAAAGATGTCAAAATTCCCAAAAATAATTTTTTGTAAAAATTATTGAATATTATTAAATGAGTATTACAATTATTGTCAACTGAAAATACTACGGAATTAAGTAATTTAGGAAAATATCTTCAGAAAGCAGAAACACTCAGAAATTTGTCTGTAATAGATAAGTAGTTAATACTTTGATGCATTTAATACGTATATTGCTACATGTTATGTCTTACATTGTATATATATTATGTATTCTTTGTATCTGATGAGCTATTTGGCTTAAGGAATAAATAAACTAAACTAAACTAAACCAAGCGGGTGCAAAAATGCCACCTTGGCACTGGCATAATTATCCGGCACAGTGTTTTTATTGCGTTAGCAGGCCTAGGCGAGTCAGTTTTTGCAATGCTGCTACACTCTTTACTTTATAAACTGATCTGGAATTTTTATTAAGGATGTGACCTTAACCCACCCAGACAAATCCCAAACAAAAAGAATAAACTTAATCCCAAAACTCTGTTCCTGACTTTTTCAACAAGCGAAATGAATAATCAATAATTAAAGACATTAATTTTCAAACATGAATTATTTTAATCCTAAGTCAAATAAGTCTCTAAAAGATGTGTGTGGCGAATTGTAGACGAATGTTAATGAAAGAGTTTTCAACTGCATATATACATGTATCTGATTTTCATTTAATCATGTACTTTTACTCATATTTTAATGGAAATAAGAATGGTGTCTAGGTTCTTACAGAAAAGGACCAATTGGGTTTTTTTTGTTTTTTGTTTTGTTTTTGGGAGTTGATTTTATTCAACTATCCTATGCAGTTACTCAGGCAAACCGAAAGTGAAACAGTGTTTGGACCTAATACCGCTGACAACATTTAGTTCTTGAAAATAATCAATAAATTCGATGTAATTCGATGTAATGTATTCTAAAGCATTGTTTTTTCAAGGAAATTTATTTATAGATACCTTGTAAATAGTCCGATTTGAAATGGTATGAATAATTTAGATATTTTTGTATTCGTATACCAACGCCAGAGTTCAACTCTAGTCTCGTTCAACCAGACGCTCGGCTGTCTCCGTAAATATCCGACAAGCAGAGTGTCTCTCTTGCTTATCGGAGATTAACGGAGACAGCCGAGCGTCTGGTTGAACGAGACTGGAGTTGAACTCTAGCGTTGGAATAATATACTTTCTCAGAACTATTTCGATTACTGATTAGTTTGATGGAATTCATTCTTTGAATATTATACAACATATCACGAAATTTCAGTCTGAAAATTTATATTATAAAAAATATGCGTAATTCTAATACATATAGGACAGTACTTACCATGCAAAATAACATAGTTGATTTTAAAATAAATAATAATCGATAAAATCAACTCCAGTCAGTACTTTAGTTCTTTGATTTTTTTTACAGAAGCCTTCTATGTTTATCTGAAAACTTTGCAACAACCCCCCCCCCCACACCAAAAAAAAAAATAAAGCTTACTATATATATATATATATATATATATATATATATATATATATATATATATATATATATATATATATATTTTGTTTTTTTTTTTTTTTTTAAAGATATTCGCAATATTTTAAAGCGTCAGAAATAAATGAACGATTTGACGTTTGGTGTTTTTGTTATGAAAGTAGTGTATAGTAAATTTCAATGAAATATATTTGATTTCTTTGATTTCCATTAACTTTTGTCTTACGTGCCGGGTCACTGGCGTATATGGTAGTAATTTTTTTTTTTTGCTTGTTATAAAGAATGCGATATTTTTGCTATGTATGCATTTACAATTTCAAAAGTAAACCATTAAAGGTCTTGCATATATGTCAAGGTATATGTATATGCCTCATTTTTAGCCGGGCTCTGCTGAAAGCAGAGTCCTGGCTGTAGGCAGGCAAATCGCCAAAGCTACTATAAATAGCACAGCTTCAAAAGTAAACAAAAAACCTAACAGCTTCAAAGTAAAAGCTTCCGCTATACCAAATAGTTACACAGAGAGCCATGTTTTGTGAAATGTATTGTGGGGTTTTATTTTTTTTTTTTGGGGGGGGGGGGGGTGCGAATAAATTTCGCGAAGAGTGGTTGTTTTCTTATTAATTACGTGTTTTAAAAAGAAGACTAAGTCTTATAGTATGCATTTTTGACACATACAATGCGCATGAATTTCCATGAACTACTTTACAAAGCATTGGTATTCGGATGCATATCGAAGAAATAGGGATTTGAGTTTATCACGCTTGTTTCAAAGTGCAATGCACCGTTGATTTTTTTCTACTAGACAGACATATTTTTGCTAATAGCCGCTTTTAAAATTGAGTCACTATCTGATACTTTGCCGACATTAAAACATTAAAAGCATATGAGAGAGAGAGAGAGATATATATATTTTGTCAGTCTTTACTGCATATTGTGCATTTAACACATCAAAAGATCCCTGCTTTCAGTACTTCAGTACTTTGATTTACTCTTGTTGATTTGGAAATCAAATAAAATTGAACTTTTTCGAATTTTTAAATCACAATTTTATCAATATAATATATCTCTCCTGCATAATTCATGCACAAATAGAAAAAAATATACTTATAGATATTACGTGCAGAAAATCCAAAAAAAAAAGAGTACAAATGTTTGAATTAATACATCGTGTATACATGTAATAATGTTTAAAATAATATAAAATTAAAATAATACTTTTGTTATAATTCGGAATATAAAAATGTATCCAGGGCGACTTCAGAAGGGCCTAATTTGTCACACAAAACGTGTTCGGAATTTCTTGTGTTTAGTTATAAATACATGTACATTAATTATAATTTATATTGAGTTACCGTACAAAACGTAGAGTGTGTTATATAGAATGACAATCAAAGTGTGTTATATAGAATGACAATCAAAGTGCGTTAGATTTAATGTAACAAACAAAAAGAATGGTGAGGAAACAACTTCTCCTCTTAAAGATATTTGCATGCGTAAAATTAGTGCGAAAACTATATTACCTTAACAGTTGTCTTGATAGCATATACAGCATGTACGTGTCAATAAAATATGCATAAATATATATATCATGATGTATCAATTTGCTGAAAGTTATTAACAATCATTAAGATTTTTTTATCAAATGCGCATTTAGAGCTCTTTTCAATAGCCGTCCACAATGACACATTCATAGAGCATTGTTAGTATTTATGACATACGGATATTACACACACAAACACCTACAGGATTTTAAATGTGTGTTATCAGAATAAACACAAGACGGATCTTGTATAAAACACAACCAGATTCTAAATTTTAACTTGTAAGACCGGAGCTACGAAAACTTCGTTATTTCAACATCCTGTTTTGTGGGATTTGGTACAAAAATGAAGGATCAATTTTGTGTTATATTTGTGTTTAGTGTATTTTTGGTGTCAACAAATGGTAAGTTTCAGTTTTTGTTGTTGTTTTTGTTTATACATAAAACGGGTGTACTTAATTATGAAGAAAAAGCAAAATGAATCTGTTTGACCCCGTTTTCTATACTAATTCAATTATACGACAAGTCTTGTTTCTAAATTAAAAGTTAAAATAATCGGTTTGCCTATATAAAGAAAATAATAGCTTCCAAATCTCACTGTGAATTGTATATAACGAATTGAAGACTTAGTGATAACACTGGAAACTAAATCAATCTTGACACCCCCCCCCCCCCCAGCTATTTTATGAATTTCCGCTCTTCATACAAACATCACTCTATGTCATATCTACGGTAAAAATAAGATATAAAGGAATGAAACCGATGCGCACTTGTTTTAAAGCATGAGCAACAATGTGTTTTGAATTAATTGCTTTATGTAATGGATAAAGGAAGTAATATATTAAAGGAATAATAACTAGACAAGAATACTTTAGGCAAGGATTGTTTGGATTGATATTTCGTTTGAAATAAAATTCAAATAACAGATTGCTTATAGGTATATGACTACATGTAAATTATATCTATATTTATTATTATGATTTACTTTGTTTTAGAGCAATGTCCACTTACTTGTGAGTACAGTAGCTCAAATATTTAAATAAATCTAGTTTTCAATTTATAAAAAGTTGAAATAATACTTTTATTGCTGTTTTACCACTTATTTTCACTATTTTCAGTTGGGAAAAGGTCAATAACAAGCTGTGAAAGATCAGGAAAATATGGATCAAATATCTATATTGATTTTAATGCAATCAGTCGTCCCTGTACCTGTACCGCGTTACCATCGTTTGATGGTGAACTGATTATAACATCAGTATCAGGAGATATAAACTATGACTGTGGAACACAAATACACGTTAAAAATGCTAAAACCACTTTTGTATTTGGCTGCCCGATATCATCATTTTCAGCTCATACGTTAACCGTCAACATTAATCAATCCGTGGATGTACGAGCAGATTACTTATCACCATCTACATCAGGGTTGTTTTTTCATTGTATTCAACTTCAACGTTACGGTATGTACGTTTACGTATCTATACAAGTATCTAGCACAAAAAGTTGTCGTTTTGTTAAGTTTTTTTTCTTTATCAATTTATATATCTTACTATAATTACCTAATCACATCCTTATATGTTTATGTTGTATTTCTACATACAATTAGATAGTTTTACACGAATAGAGGTTGTTTTATATACTAGTTAACAGATATCATTTTGTTAATTTACTGGTAAATGGGACTTCTACTTAAGTTTTACAAGCATAAAACATTTTTGGATAACCAATTTTGATAACATTATACGTGATACATATATAGCAGTCCGAAACATGAAATAACTTCACTCACACAAAACTTATTAAGACTACTACGAAACATTCGTACATTGCAAAAAATATATTTTATATGAATATTTTGTTTTAATGTCACATTAAATTTTCAAATACCCATATTGTCGTAGTACGGATATACATGTACATGTACATGTCTTCTTTAATCAAAAGTAAGGATAATGTTATTTCAAATAAATTTGATTGGCGGTTTTTGCGATAAAATAAAACAGATCATTGATTAAAAACGGTTTATATCTTAACAGGAGGTTTAAACGGAAATTTAAGTATAGTATGTGGAAGTCCGCTTGCAGCAGAAACAACTATGAAAATGTCTACTACAACCGCTTCGTCTACTACACGGTTATGGAGGCCATCTACTGCGGTTTTATCGATGGAACCTATATCAGCAAATAACATAACAAATGTGAATACCATCAATAACACTGCTGCTGTTTTATCAGAGGAAGGTATATATAGTCACCAAATCGATTCAAAATGTTAATATATATAATTGTATGGCTTGCTTCGCTAGCGCTATAGCAAAGCTTCGGCTTTAGGTGGCACGGGACAGTTTTTTTTTTGATACAATTCATTGTAAACAGGGGATGTGTGTTTTCGGAACTCTGTAACTAGAATTTCCTCAGTTCCCATTGAGCACAAATACCTTTAATTCACTTGTTATAGGGCAAATCACCAATTTCTAAAGAAAATTACTAGTCAAAACCTGTAAAATTTTCTACATACTGGATTTTATGAGATTTTGACCCTTTCATTTTTTGCTACTTTTTCATGATTTTTCAGCTTTTTAGACCTCCCCCAGCTAATTCCCTGCAAAGGGTTGACCTTCTGTACCGTGTGCATGTTGCACCATCACATGTCAGAAACTAACCGGTGTATAGTTAACAATGTCCCATCCACCTACTTTTCGTGTTATTTTACCTCCCGTCTGTCACTTGCAATTTCACTGTGTAAAGTCAACACAACAGTCATAGCCGCGGTTTCGCATTTTACTTCTGATTCTCAGGTATCTAACATATGGGGCCTACATATTGCATGTCAATTTCAACAAGAGACATCCCTCTAACTAATGATAATCATTAAAAATAATTTCATGAATTTTAGTGACACTCATAAGCCTTCAAGTACAGCAGCTCTCAATTTTACAAAAATATTGACGGGTACTTTATCCGAAACTGTCCCTTGTTACCTTAGGCAGGCAAAACGTCTATATATTTATTCATAGCACGGCTGCAAAAATAAACGAAAAGCCAAACAGTGTTAAAAAAGAAGCCTCTTTTTTCAGAAAAGTCAAAGAGATATATAAGAGTTGTATATTATGAAATTATTCTGGTTTATGAAGAATTTGGAAAGGACAATTTTAACATATTCACTATTCGCATGAAATTTAATATATATGTAGATGAGCTTATGTACACCAAGCGTTAAATTTAGGTTGCGTAGTAGTATCTATATGTAACATATCAAGGAAATTGTAATTAACTTCATACATATTATTCTATGTACTTTTGATTTACCTTTTTTACCTTTTTGTCAATAACGTCGCTTGACCCTTTGCCGAAATCAAAATCATGCCGCTGAAAACACCACCGGATGCAAATATTGTTACAGTAATGATTGGGAGAGATAGAGAGCTGAAGTCAAATAAAGAAAAGAGATAGAGAGGAAAAAGTGAAAAATAGCGATGACCAACATTTCCTGTACTTTGACGTAGTAGATAAAAGGAGGGGTGACACAACCTAAAGTGTAAAAGGATAAAACAAAGCTAAAAAAAATTAACACTTTGTATTTAATAAAAAAAATCAAAAATGCAGAATTGAACGTTTAAAGTAAAGTCCATCGGCAACTATCGATAGGGGTGCAAAACCGCGTCCGGAGAAATGTGTAAATTGGCGAGTTTTTTATCCTTTAAAATATGTAAATGTATACATGATAAGAACTGATACATTTGCTGAATTAGCTCATTAGAAATAACTTACGGTAGAGGAATTATGAGTGCAATAAACCTGATATTTATATTTGAACTGATTTTTTTCCTTGTAAAATTAACAATAATTAAAAGTAATAAGGACTTATAAAATTCTTCGCATACATAGTAAACGATTTTTCAATCGTTTTCCCTTAGAACAGTTACATGTATAATTACCCATCCAAAATGTCTGTCTTTTAGTACTTTGGATTTTGTCAATTTTAATGATAAATGTAAGCTTAATTTGCAATGTGATAATAAATCTATAAAAAAAAATAATCGAACTAGAAAATGTAAATTAAGGTCATATTTATGTTTACCTTAGAAAAGATATTTATTTATATTTAAAAAAAACAACCAATGATTTGGTATAAACAAGTTATTGGCTATAAGGATTTGGTTATTGATTAGCTGATCGAATTAACAGTATATTACAACCTGTGACCTATATGAAATATCGACCGAAAAAACAGTTGAACACCATACATGAACCAGACTCACATAAAAATCTAATTATTTTGCATTTCATATTATGATAATTATATTTTATTGTATATGTACGTTTTTCCCCCATCTTTTCTTTATTTCAGCTGAGTCCCTTGTGTCCTTACAAATTTCGTTGGCTATTTTTGTGGTGATTTCTACTATTTCAGCAATATTAAATATATACTTCTTTATAAAGATCAGATTAAGGTACGTACGGGATAATTTTGAATTAATCTTTCAGCAGTTAGGTGATTCTACATGCAATAGTAGATCCACTTATTTACAGTGACTCCAAATATGTTTATGCATTGAGGTCTCCTATACCTTGAAAATAAATGTTATCCAACTTAAAATAGTCTTTAAAAATGGTTTTGTTAATGCTTTGAACTAATATTGATGAATATATGAGTAAAAATTTTATACCTACATAAAATTATAAGAAATAGGCCGTATGCACTTCGCTTACTTACGTGATTTTTACGTATTTATATTAGAAACAAATCTAAGACTAAAAAGAATAACACGAGTGTTGTAAATAACCATCAAAGAGGGAATGCAACTAATGCTGAAACCTACACAGAACTTGGAAACACAGAGTCAAGAGAATCTGAAAACCAGTACGACTCTATCTCACGACAGGAAAACTATATAAACACGAATCTCTAATAAACCGTGTGACAATTCTATCACTGATGAACTCATGTTGTTTGTATGTGATAACAATATAAAAGCAGCAACAATAAAATGATTTGAATCTTAAGTTATTTTCTTTTTTGCTTTATATATATAGGTCTGGGATAGTAGAACGATTCAGCATCCATCAACAGAATCTCTAGTCAAGCTCCTTGAACATGTTCTTAAACTTAACAATTTTATGTTTAATGGCGAACATTACATTCAAATAAGCGGAACAGCTATGGGCACCAAAATGGCTCCCTCTTACGCCAACATATTTATGGGAAGATTGGAACGCAACCTGCTTCTTAGAGCTCCCTTCAAACCTTTGAGCTGGTTGCGGTTCATAGACGATATTGAGATGAAATGGGTTGAAAACCGAGACTCCCTAAATGATTTCATAACGTTTGCCAACTCCTTCCATAATTCAATTAAATTTACAGTTGATATTTCTAGTTCCAAAAACATATTTTTGGACACTACTTCAACTCTGGAAGATGGTAAAATAAAATTCAGTCTCCATACGAAACCCACGGATTCTCATCTCTATCTCAAGCCGTCTAGCTGCCACCCTCCCCATACTTTTAGAGGAATTCCTAAAGGATTAACAACCCGAATCAGACGAATCTGTTCTTCTAATGAAATCTTTGAAGAACAGAGCAAGATACTGAAATCCCATCTGTGTAATCGAGGCTACAAAGCCCACACAGTGCAATCTGCAATTGATGAGATCGTTACAAAAGACAGGAAAACGCTTCTGCAATACAAAGAGAAATCAGACAAAAGCAGGGTTCCACTTGTCACTACCTACCATCCCGCCCTTAAGAACCTTAACAGCATCCTTAGAAATAATCTGCCCATTCTTTACACTAACGAAAGAATGGCTGATCTTTTCAAGGATCCACCAATGGCGGCATTTAAACGCCCAAGGAACTTAAAGGATATGGTAGTGAGAGCAAGATTAGACAACCCGTTGCCCAATGGCGGCTTCAAAACGTGTTCAGACGCCATATGCCTGTTGTGTAAGCACAGCATCAGCACGGACAGTTTCAAAAGCCCCATTACGGGTCGTACCTACAAAATATTGGGCAACACGTCTTGCCGAACAGACAACTGCATCTATCTCATCAGTTGCAAGGTTTGCTCTAAGCAATACATTGGGGAAACAGGTGACCTCCGTAGAAGAATCAACAACCACCGCTCGACCATAAAGACCAAGAAAATCAAGGAGCCCGTAGGGGAACACTTTAATATAAGTGGTCATAAATGGGAAGACATGACAGTAGTGGTTATTGACCATAATCCTCAGTGGACAGACGCGGAGAGGAAAAGCAAAGAAAAGTTCTGGATGCACAGACTTAAATCATTCAGACCTGATGGCATGAACAAGCTAATTGACTTCATGAAAATGAACGTGTCATAGCCCAACATCACCTGATACCTATATAGTAATCTTACCATATCTGTCAACTCCGACCTATCAGTTATTACTTTTTATACCAGTTTTCATTTATTATTAATTATTAATAATATTTCTTTATTTTTTATTTAATTATTTTTTCTTTTACACCTAACTCCGATTCATTATATAATTAATTAAATACTTCGGATCTTAACCAAAGCGCCGTACGACTTAACATCGGGGTGTTTGAATTTTCGATTATTAATTCGGACATCAATTTTAATTAGCCTAATTAACTCGATCAGGCGTGAAGTTGACAGTCGATTGATTACTCCAGAGCGATCGGCCACATTGGCAAAACCTTATCAACATTGTTCATCAAAACTGTATAAAATGTAGTTATTATTTTTTATAGGTTCTTTAGTAGTGTTAGTTGTAGTGCTAGATTTTGTTTTCTTTGTTTTTACCTATGTAATCCTTTTTGTTTCACTTATGTCCTGAAGAAGGGACTGGTTGTCCCGAAAATTTGACAATTTCAATTGTTCGTGTCGTTAGCCATTTTCAGTGCTTTATATATATATATATATATATATATATATATATATATATATATATATATATATTGTACATACTATGATTCACATTGCCAGTTTTTCTTTATTATTTAAGATATATATTTCATATGATATCAATTAAGTATTCTGTCCGTTATTGCTTAAATACTCTAATAGTGTTTATAAAGCAAAACACGATTTAAATAGTTAAACTCAATTTTTAACGCAATTTTTAACCTGCTTCTAAAAGCATCATTTAGAGGTTTCGGGTTATGAAGGAGTAAGAAAACAGCGTTTTTTATTGCGTTAGCAGGCGAGTCATTTTCTGTTTGCAATGCTGCTACACTCTTATTACAACTTTATAAACGGATCCGGAATGTTTATGAAGGTGTAGCCTTAACTGACTCACCACCAAAAAATCCCGAACAAAAAAGTTAATCCCAATACTCCATTCCGGATTTTTTTTGATCAAAAAAATAAAAAAAACTCAAGTTTAAGAAAGAAATTTAAAACATGGATCATTCTAATCCTAAAACAAATAAATATCTACTAGGTGCTGTGTGGGGAATTGCAGACGAATGTTACTGAAAGAGTTGTCCACTGCATATATACCATGTATCTTATTCTCTTTCAACGATGTACTTCAACTCAAGGTATAACGGAAGTAAAAATGGTGTCTGGGTTTTTACAGAAAAGGAAGAATAGTTTTCTTGCACAGAAGACTCCTATGTTTATTTAAAAACTTCCCCTTATATTCCTTAAACCCATCCCCTCTGATTATGCATGTGGACCACACAAGGAAGCGTACATTTTTTTTCGATATTTCGAATAATTTAGTGAAGTTACAATTTGCGCAAATGCCATATAATATAATTAAAGTGGCACTTTTGTTTTAATTTGGAATATTAAAGTTCATCCGGGAGCGACTTCAGAACGGCCTAATTTGTCACATGAACTTTGCACGGAATATCTTGTGTTAAGTTATAAATTCACGTACATTTTTTACGACGTTTTTGTCGTATGGGGAACTCGCTGTCGTTGATGTGGCCTTACACCAGGACGTAAATGGTTAAAAAAAACCTTATTGACCTAAATAAAGACGAGGTCGAGGATTTAATATGTATGTAGTTTATTTTCCTGTGTCCCAAACGTAAGTGACGTGTACTCAGTGAGGAAACTCAAAGGATGTAATTACAGTGTAATTAACAAATTGTTATAATGCCTTTCTTTAATTTCCTTTGGGGAGCCTCGCGAGGTTAGCGTTCTCTATTACCTAAATGTTCATTCAATTAGCGGAAGAGTTTCTCACTATCCCTGGCATCTTTTGTTATGCGTTAATCCTAAAGTGATAGTAAAATTAACTCAAATACCTACGTACTGACAGATGAATAGATAGACCGACTTTTGTTTACATTATTGATTAACTTGACCATTTGATAATTGCCGATATGTGAGAATGATTTATTCCTAAATAAATTGTTCCTAACTTTTTAGATCAGAACAAAAAGGCTACGTGTAAACGTTAATCCGAACTCATGTACCTTATTTATCTAGAGCGACGCTTTCTTCTTAATATTTCTCTAGCCCACACATTCCTAACTTTCACGTAACTTTAATCTTTAATTGTAAAATATAAAATAATTAAAACATTTATAAAATATTATAGACTATATGTAATTATTAAAATTTAAGTTACGTGAAATATATAAAAATCAAAATGTGCACTTTCACACATTTATGATAATTAATGTTGAATTACCGTGAAAAAGCGTAGTGTGGGTTCTTTAGAGTGCTATTAAAGTGCGTAGGATGTGATGTGTCATTGACCCACTTTTTTGAAAAAGAAAAATAACACTACCATGAAAGTTCTTTAACACACAATAGATGGTTTTACATTATAATCAGTGGATTTTTTTTTCATTCTGAGAAAACGTAATCCTTAAATAAAAATTTAATGTTGCTTTACCACTTTTTTTCACTATTTTCAGTTGGAAAAAGAGCAATAACAAGCTGTGAAGGATCAAGAAAATATGGATCAAATACCTATATTGATTTCAATGCAATCAGTCGTCCCTGTACCTGTACCGCGTTACCATCTTTTGATGGTGAACTGCTTATAACATCAGCATCAGGAGATATAAACTATCACTGTGGAACACAAATATACGTTAAAAATATCAATACCACTTTACTTTTTGGCTGCCCGATATCATTATTAGCATTCAATTCTTCCATTGTCCAAATCAATCAATCAGTTGACGTACAGGCAGTATCATCTTCATCTGGAACGTTCCACTATTGTTTGGAATTTACAAAAAAAGTTATATATATATATATATATATATATATATATATATATATATATATATATATATATATATATATATACAGTAAAACTTGTCTAATCCGGTGGGGGGTGGTTCTGAAAAATTTGGCCGGAATAGGCAACATCCGGTTTGGAGAACATTGTTGCAAATTAATTTTAGTATTTAATGCAGTAGGTCTTGATCGTCTATTCTTGCAAATTCAATCTTGTTCAATTCTTCTGAAACATGTTAGCCCTACTTTGTCCTGATTACGGTGCCAATTTTCATTTTTTATTTGGAAAAAAAAAATTGCAAAACGGAATACGTACGATGGAAATACTTTTCAATCAATTTATCGTAGTTGATAAATTTTTCAAACACCGGATTAACCCGAGAAGTCCGACACGAGACAAGTGCATTAATCACTGAAAATTGTTAAACAAACATTGACCACGCGACAAGTCAACAGGTGGCTGATTACATACTGGCGAGAACTGTTTTGATGCAAGGACAATGTATAAATAATAAAATAAACGGAAATTTAATAAAGAATAGAGCATTTTGACAAAATAAAATGTGTCCCCGTAAATGTAACCATATCACGCGCATTACAAACGATATCGGCAGTCTTACCCCCGCGATATCCAGAATCATGGCCTAAAAAAAATTTAGTGAAGTATAAAATACGCAACCCCCACTTAAGATGTAATTCTGGCCGAAAAAAAATGCGTATTTATTTATACATGTAACAAGACTTTTGATTTATATTCACAGTTGCAAAGACAGGAAAATTGATCGATAATTGGGCAGTAAATATCCCGCATTAGGCCGATCGATAAATGGCCGGATTACGGGAGATAACTCTCACTAATTATAAGTAGTCGGTTCTTTTCATCGCGGCCGGTTTACAGAATAGACAAGATCCGGATTGCACAACATTTTTTAAACATAAAATGATAAGAAAATGTCATGGGACCTGATTGGACAACATGCCGGAATGCAAAACATCCGGATTCAACAAGTTTTATCTATATATATATATATATATATATATAAATATACATGTATACATATATATATATATATATATATATATATGTGTGTGTGTGTGTGTGTGTGTGTGTGTGTGTGTGTGTGTGTGTGTGTGTGTGTATGTATGTATGTATGTATATATATATATATATATATATATATATATATATATATATATATATATATATATATATATTAATGTAAACTATAACCCAGGTGGCCATCGACGGGCTGCAAGTGTAAATGTCACCTTAACCTAATACTGAAATTGTCTGTTTATCATTATACCTAAAATGCATCCGCATTTATTCTTAAGAACTCAATTAACTCACAAGTTGCTTGATGCTAGAAACATCATATTTACAAGTGAATCACCTTATGATCTTACCTCTAAATTTGGTAGAGGTCCGTGTTTGCTCTGCTACTGTTTTGCATTTTCCCTTTTAGCTTTTAATTAAGGTCTTCCGTTTCAAAAGGAAGACCTTACTATTATTGTGCTTGTAAGATTATTCTTATTAGGGTCTTCCGTTTCCAACGGAAGACCCTCTTGTTATTCTACTGTTTCTTTCTATTATTATTATTATTCTTAATATTCTTTTTCTGCCTTCTTTAAAGCTTTATTTCTCGAAAACTATTCATCCGATTTGCACCAAATTTTCAGGACTTATACAGCATCGGAGGGGACAAATGTTTTTAGTTACATTTTTTGATGACGTCACTTCCGGTTTAAGATATTGACGATTTAATGAAATTATAAGGGTCATTTTGTCCACGCAACTCCTCTGAAACTATTCATGATAGAAAGTTGAAATTTTCAGGGATTGTAGATGAAAGTCTGTAGATGTACCGCATTGTTTTATTATATGGATAATACGCAAGGCGTTGAAGCTCGCCTGAGGTCGAAAATTGACACCAATTTTTTTTACAAAAATTTTGCACATTTTCTGAAATATTTTTAAACCTGTAAATATTTTGTTAAAACATGTAATGTAAAAGTTGTTTCTATTTCCACGGGCTTTCATTTGATATCAAAAAAAAGGGGCTGGCCCCTCAAATTAGGGGCCAAGAGGGCTCTAAAGTCTTTTTGCAATAACTCTTTACTGAACAATAATTTGTTATCAAGTATAGAAGCAAAAATGTTCATTGTACAGCTTTTTATCTATACAGTACCATACCTAAGTCATATGTTACGTAATTAGGGATTTCAAGGGGCCAAAAGTCCAAAACTTTGATCATTAATATCTAGAGAAGGAGAAATATTTTGAAAAGCATTGTAGAACAAAAAATGCTTAAAATAATGTTCTCAACAATATGCTACCTAAAAAAAATTTGTTGGTGGCCCCAGTAAGGAGTTTAAGGGTCGGCCCCTAAAACACATTAGTTCAGATATCTCTAGAACGGTCAACAATTCCTGAACACTTGTTGAACAAAATATGTTTATATTTGCAAGATCCTTCATTTGATATCAAGAAAGAAGGGCTGGCCCCTTAAATTAGGGGCCAAGGGGGCTCTTAAGTCTATTAATAATAACTTTCTACTGAAAAATAATTTGTTATATATTATAGAAGCAAAAATATTCTTTGTACAGTTATTTATCTATACAGTACCATACCTAAGTCATATGTTACGTAATTAGGGGTTTCAAGGGGCCAGAAATCCAACACTCTGATCATTAATATCTATAAAAGGAGAAATATTTTGAAAAGCATTGTAGAAGGAAAGTTGCTCAAAATAATGTTTTTAACATTATGATACCTAAACAGTTTTTGTTGGTGGCCCCATTAAGGAGTTTAACGGCCGGCCCCTAAAACACAGTTCTTCAGATATCTCTAGAACGGTCAATAATTCGTGAACAGTTGTTGAACAAAATATGTTTATATTTGCAAGACCTTTCATTTGATATCAAGAAAAAGGGGCTGGCCCCTCAAATTAGGGGCCAGGAGGGCTTCAAAATCTTTTAATAATAACTATTTACTCAAAAATAATTTGTTATACATTATTGACGCAAAAATGTTGAACTTATTAAGCTTAATTCAAATCTGAAATCCGTTTTAAAATCGGACGATGCATTACAGAGATATAGGGGTTTAAAAATTGATTTTTCCGGAAATTTTGATTCCACATTCTTGGTTAAGAAAATAGTGTTATGTTCAAAGTTAAATTAACTCGTACCTAGAATGATTCGATATTTGTTAAGTCGTTCTTAAACACATTCGGATTTGTTTTTGTCAAGTCGTTCTTGAAATCGGTAAGGTTTTTGTTAATTCGTACTTAAAGTCATTCGGATTTTGTTAAGTCGTACCAAGTATTATTCGATTTTTTATATCTTTTGGTTTTAATTACTCCTGGTATTGGTTTTAGAGCTCTGCTTCTTACAGGAACATCTAGCTTGTCTTTCGACATTAACGGAAGACCCACTCGTTGCTTTGCAACGAGCTTTGCTCTAGTTTTTCTTTTTTTTTTTTTTTCTTCCTAGACGCGAACTTTGAGGCTTCATATCTTGCTCATCTCTGAACGGTTTTTGCTCAAATTTTCAGGGCTTATAGACATTACAAAACACTATCTAAAACATTTCATAAACTTTAAAATTCCTCTTCGGTTAACGAGTTATTACCCTTTTAAAAATTTTTAGGGCCTTTGGTTTCCAGACAAAGGCTCCGAGACTATGATAGCAGGGAATGGGAATCCAGCGAATTTGAATAACAGAGACATTGAAGTTGTGCACATCGATTTTTGTTGTTCGATTACGTTTGTTATTTAGAAAAAGGTAGGGGGTCAAAAAATAGGATTCCAAAAAGTGCGAAAATTTAGACATATTTTGCTTTGTATCTTTTAAACGAAAAATATTTTGTTAAGACATGTAGAATAAAAGTTGTGCAGAATGTTAAGGGCTTTCATTTGACACCAATAAAAAAGGGCTGGCCCCTAAAATTAAGGGCCAATAGCGCTTGAAAGTTTTTGCTTAATAACTCAAAAACGGTTAGGATTTCGATATGGCTGTCGCTGGAAAAGTTGTTTGTTGGGATCTCATAAAGGTCGTTACAATGTTATTTTGTTGGTGATTTGTGTTGTATGAGTGTAAAAAGCTGTACATGTTAACATGTACCTCGTTTAATTTG
Source organism: Magallana ariakensis (assembly GCA_020458035.1). NCBI lineage: Eukaryota > Metazoa > Mollusca > Bivalvia > Ostreida > Ostreidae > Magallana > Magallana ariakensis. The sequence continues at coordinate 47,815,971 of CM035812.1, read as the reverse complement.
GCAAGTTAACGAAAGTCTATGTGCGTGCAACTGGCATAAAGTTACCATAGAAAGTATGCTGGTTTATACAGGAAATTTTTTTTTAGAATAGATTTTTTTTTGGAGTTTATGTTAGTTTTGTTAAGTTCTTATAGTGCACAATCCCTAAAACGAGAATCGGAAAACAAAACATTCTTCTTTCTTTGTAGTAAAACACAAACTACGGATTTGAATTAAATCTAAGTATTACAATTGAGTTTTCATACTGCATGCATTTAAAATCTACCTTGAATAAGAGCTGTGTGTGTACCGTTACGTAAGCTATCCCTCACCCGCGGCCTAGAAAATCGGTCACCATGGTCGCGACGGGGCTAACTAGCGGTCAGCGGTTATCTAATACACGAGAAAAGCGTCTCTCATATATGAGTTTATTTAGCCGCGCACTCTAGAATTGTTTTAGTTTACATACCCGTAAATAAAATACTAGATCTGTTTTAATTTCTTCATGTTATAAGAGTTTGTCCATCTTGTTTTTATTTAATTAAACATTAGAGTGTAAGAAGATGTTCTGAAAATTTATTAAGGCGATATTACTACAAATCGGAAACTTCGTCAGTCTTAAATTAATGGTTGGTTTGTAGGTCTAAAATGTTTATAAATCTGTACAAATATTGTTTTAAATCAACAAACAACCCACAAATATTAAAACTTTTAAATGATGATCATCCCTCGCACATGGCCGAGGAGATCCCGCGCGAGTGCATGTTTCAGACTTTTGTACGAACACAACTATTTTCTTTTATGATTTCAACTATGATATTGGTTTAAGATGAAAAAGATAAATTTATTTTACATGTACAGTTGATTTAGCAATGATTAATACGATTGCGCACAAGGTAGTTTATTATAATCAAAGTTCCATGTTTCATGTTTGCGGTAGGTGCTGGCACGATAAAAGGTGTCCTGAATTGAGGCATTCGGATTTTTTTTAATTGGCAAAAAGATAATCAGATTTGACGAAAATCATTTTTTGGCGACTTCTTCTTATGTGTAACATTTTCACTTTCCCACCCGTTTGTTTATTCGGTCAGTCTGTGTTAATTCAATCGCAGCGTGCGACCGAAAATATTGTGTCGCTTTGAACAGCGCACACAGCTGAGAACATCTATAGCCCCAGTCGGGTTATGTTTATATGGCTGCAGATCATCAATTGTTATGTAATTGAGTAACAATGTATCGAAGGTTATCGAATATTATTGAGTATCGAAGTGTGCTTTCACTACAGTGGTCAATTGTTAAACAATAAGGCTATTATTCGAAGTCAATCATCTTCACATTATACATGTAGGTGCGAAATCGTAATCGGATAATGTTGCTAATAAATCAACCTGTTGAACACGCTAAACTTCTACAGATATGAACGGAATAATATATTATACTTAAAAGTTTTAAGTCAAAGGAAAATTGTTCTCGGATAAAGAAGTTATGAAATACGACTACATTATGCAACGCAGTCGGTCGCCATAGAAATCATCAAAGTACTGCAAGTGTTGACAGATTTCTTGTTTCTTTGAAATACATGTACCATGATAGCTCACTACCAGAGTAAAGCTAGCCAGCACTAACTCCAACGCACTAACAAAAAACAAGTATTGCTTTTAAAGGAATGATCGGCAATAATAATATATTGATAGCTAGAAGCAATCAACATGATCAGTTTGATGTAAAATAATAAAATAAGTACTGTATTTTTACAAAATATAGAATATTTTGAATCTGTACACCATAATTTCATTATTATAAACCGTCAACAAATTTAATTTTTAAATAAATTTGGGAAAATCCGTTCGTTAACTCTTTGTCTAATTTTATATTTTTAACGTAATTATTAAATGTTAATGTATCTTCTTCTTCTTCTTCAGAATACTGAGTAGGGCTCTTCAAAGAGCATTAACACGTATACAAAGAAAGAGTTGTATTAAAATAATTTAATGCGACTGAAAAACATTGAATGCCATTATAACTTGCTATTGAGGTCGCATTATTATAAATCAAGCCGTCTTCCTAGCTACTATTATGCAACATCAATAGATCGAGGTCAGTTCATGGAGCATCTTCTTATGATTGAGGTCAGTTCATCGAGGTCAACTGCATTACTGAATGAATCTTTCGATCGAAATTCTTACGCGTGAGACAAAATGTGCATTCTTGAATTAACAGGTCACTATTTTTCAAGCGTTTTCCGATCCCGATGTTAAACAACTGAAATTATTAGGCCGCCTTGCACCCACACTAGGACTTGTGCTTATAAGGTGAGCCCGGATTCCTCGAGAACGGGTGTACCCTCGAGGATTCCGGCGCCAAATTAGGCACAAGTGACAACGATTTCCGGCGCCAGGGCGCGGAGTAGACCTTAAGTGAACAAATTATTTCTGTAATGTAGCGTTCTAAACATGGCGCCCTGTCCCCAAACAAGGACTTCTGCTCATTAGGTGAGCCCGGATTCCTCGGGGGACGGGTAATCCCTTGAGGATTCCGGCGCCAAATTAGGCACTAGTGACACCTATTTCCGGCGCCAGGGCGCGGAGTAGACCTTAAGTGAACAAATTATTTCTGTAATGTAGCGTTCTAAACATGGCGCCCTGCGCCCAAACTAGGACTTGTGCTCATTAGATGAACCCGGATTCCTCGGGGGACGGGTAATCCCTTGAGGATTCCGGCGTCAAATTAGTCAATAATGACACCGATTTCCGGCGCTATGGCGCAGAGTAGACCTTAAGTGAACAAATTATTTCTGAAATGTAGCGTTCTAAACAAGACGTCCTCCAAATATTGAAAGTTCTTACTTCACACAATGATTGCTTATGACCTAAGTGTTGACTTGTGCTCATTAGGTGAGCCCGGATTTCTCGGGGGATGGGTAATCCCTTAAGGATTCCGGCGCCAAATTAAGCACTAGTGACACCGATTTCCGGCGGCAGGGCGCGGCGTAGACCTTAAGTGAACAAATTATTTCTGTAATGTAGCTTTCTAAACAAGGCGCCCTCCAAACATTGAAAAATCTTACTTTACACAAAGATTGCCTATGACCTAAGTGTGTGTTATGATTTTGTTTCAAGGTTATTTTGTGAAGTTCAAGGGCATTGAAGGAAATTTCATAAGTTGTGTCTGTAGATAAATACTTTAGTTATGATTTTGTTTTTCTTAGTGGGGAGGGGGGGGGGGAATTATTTGTGAGGTTGCTCACAGAACCGCCAGTTAGTCCACTGAGAGCACTCTCCCCCTTTCTCGCAAACAAAATTCACCTTAAATTAACTTAAAGGAAATTGAATTTTGGGGCATTGTTCCCCCCTCCCCCAACCCACATTTTAGTAGAAGGCAATATAAATTTTTATGGCAAATTGAAAACAAATTATATTAAACAAAATAAGTTATAGCTGCCTCACAACTCCCCCCCCCTCCCCTACCACTACCACGGATTAGATTTTGAAGATTAATTTTTTCTTTTATTGGCTTGTTAATACATTTCGGATGAATTTGTTCCCCGAAGCAAAAACGATGCTGAGTGCTTGCATGGCCAAACATTATACGGAGAGTTGTCCCTCCCACTGAGCACCTCTCGTACAGCGCACCCTCAGGTTGGAGAAGCCGTCATCATTTATTTTTGATTTTCTGAACTTACTTTTATCATATTGACAATCCTGTCTGATTAAAATCACCACCCTTCTGCCTACACCCATCAGGGTCTGATAGGTATCGATAACAATTCATCTTCACTTAACCTCTATATTTGCACACAACCTAAATATATATCTCATTTACCAAATACATGACTTTATCTGTTAATGAGAGGTGCAACTCTTCAATACTCAGTCTGGGGGTTACATAGAAAGCAGGATTAAAATAATTTGCCTGTCTCCATTTTAAAAATTCCAATACATTTTCTAAAGCCCTGATTGGTCAGAATTTTAGGTCGGGTGAAGATGACCCCCTATCAATACCTGTCAGACCCTGTAAGGAGAAGAGGGTGCTTTTAATCAGACTGATTGACAATCCTTTTCCGACAGGAAGCTGCAACGGAAGACCTCTTCGTTGCTTTGCAACGAGCTCGTTTCTAGTTTTTTTTTCTTCCTAGACGCGAACTTTGAGGCTTCATATCTTGCTCATTTCTGAACGGTTTTTGCTCAAATTTTCAGGGCTTATAGACATTACAAAACACTATCTAAAATATTTCATAAACTTTAAAATTCCTCTTCCGTTAACGAGTTATTCCCCTTTTAAATTTTTTTAGGGCCTTTGGTTTCCAGACAAAGGCTCCGAGACTATGATAGCAGGGAATGGGAATCCAGCGAATTTGAATAACAGAGACATTGAAGTTGTGCACATCGATTTTTGTTTTTCGATTACGTTTGTTATTTAGAAAAAGGTAGGGGGTCAAAAAATAGGATTCCAAAAAGTGCGAAAATTTAGACATATTTTGCTTTGTATGTTTTAAACGAAAAATATTTTGTTAAGACATGTAGAATAAAAGTTGTGCAGAATGTTAAGGGCTTTCATTTGACACCAATACAAAAGGGCTGGCCCCTAAACTTAAGGGCCAATAGCGCTTGAAATTTTTGCTTAATAACTCAAAAACGGTTCGGATTTCGATATGGCTGTCGCTGGAAAAGTTGTTTGTTGGGATCTCATAAAGGTCGTTACAATGTTATTTTGTTGGTGATTTGTGTTGTATGAGTGTAAAGAGCTGTACATGTTAACATGTACCTCGTTTAATTTGGCAAGTTAACGAAAGTCTATGTGCGTGCAACTGGCATAAAGTTACCACAGAAAGTATGCTGGTTTATACAGGAAATTTTTTTTAGAATAGACTATTTTTTGGAGTTTATGTCAGTTTTGTTAAGTTCTTATAGTGCACAATCCCTAAAACGAGAATCGAAAAACAAAACATTCTTCTTCCTTTGTAGTAAAACACAAACTACGGATTTAAAATAAATATATTACAATTGAGTTTTCATACTACATGCATTTAAAATCTACCTTGAATAAGAGCTGTGTGTGTACCGTTACGTAAGCTATCCCTCACCCGCGGCCTAGAAAATCGGTCACCATGGTCGCGACGGGGCTAACTAGCGGTCAGCGGTTATCTAATACACGAGAAATGCGTCTCTCATGTATGAGTTTATCTAGCCGCGCACTCTAGAATTGTTTTAGTTTATATACCCGTAAATAAAATACAAGTTCTGTTTTAATTTCTTCATGTTATAAGAGTTTGTCCATCTTGTTTTTATTTAATTAAATATTAGAGTGTAAGAAGACGTTCTGAAAATTTATAAAGGCGATATTACTACAAATCGGAAACTTCGTCAGTCTTAAATTAATGGTTGGTTTGTAGGTCTAAAATGTTTATAAATCTGTACAAATATTGTTTTAAATCAACAAACAACCCACAAATATTAAAACTTTTAAATGATGATCATCCCTCGCACATGGCCGAGGAGATCCCTCGCGAGTGCATGTTTCAGACTTTTGTACGAACACAACTATTTTCTTTTATTATGATTTCAACTATGATATTGGTTTAAGATGAAAAGATAAATTTATTTCACATGTACAGTTGATTAAGCGATGATTAATACGATTGCGCACAAGGTAGTTCACACCGTACAACCGCTTTGAATCATTTCATTCAAGTGCCGTGTGATACATTCAAAATTGTTTGTTTACCTGGATAGCAGACGTTCACTGAGGAAAGAAAATTCTTTATTACCAATCTTAAACAAATATTAATCTCATTATATTTGGTTAAAAGTAGAGTTATATAGTTGCTCTTTTATGACCAGTCTTGTTTTTTAAAAAGCATTGTAACATGAAGAATTTTGAGCCATTTTCTAATGCAATTGTGGGGGGAAAATGCAAACTTTGAGGTTTGGACACTTGACAAACTAAAACGGCGTGTGCTTTCGAAGTAATACAATATCAGAATATTAGCCTATTATCTAAGCTTTATATTGATATTCGCAAAAGTTTCTATAATTAATTCCTGTAGCTGCTATTTTAATTTTAGCAACAAACCCTTGAAGAAAAATGATACGTTCAAAGTCCGTTGTCCTTGCTACAATGATCCATTCAAAAGTTGTTTGATGATACATTCAAAAGTTGATATGACTAAACGTTTCGTGAAATAGTTCTGATTTACAGAGATAAATATTAATTTTCGGTGTTTTTGACAAATTGCACAAAACACTATAGAGTTTCAAAAGGAAATTAAACGTTTCATACATTTTTTTAATCACCGTATTAATTGAACGACAAGTTTATATTTAAACAATAAAAAATTAATGCTTTCGTTGGTGATTCATCAGGGATATGAAGGTGGCGACATTATATTGCTGAAAATATACCTAACACGCATTAGTGGTTATGTATTTTTTTTCTGCGATGACCTGCATGAATCCAACCAAATGTCTTCTATAGGAATTTTAATCAGACATCAGCATAAATATCTCGTGCAGTCAGTGATACTGAAGGTTTTGAACAACCAATCGATAAACGTGGCGTGTAGATTTCATTCCTGTGAGTTTTTACAGAACTACATGTATGAGTGTACAATCAATTTCCGTAAGATATAGAGGGAATCATACTTGGTGGATGTAAAATATTATACAATAAAACGCGACATAAATACTTCACAATAACCTGATAAATGTATGCATTCTTTCTTTCGTTTACAAAGCAATAAACGTACTGAGTACAATGAACGGGTGTATTGTTTACTTGTTTAATTGATTTCTAATAATGGTGGAATAACACACCTCGATAAAGTCACTCAAATTAACAGTGAATTATTTGATTATAAAAGAAATAATGATAAATAAACTGTACATATGTCAAATAAGCAAAACATTTGCAGTTTGGGGAATAAAAAATGAATATCTTAAAAATTCAAATTAGTAAGCAACATCAAAGGCCACTGCGGGGTTTTAACTCGGGGTGTACGGATCAAAAGCCCGAAACTTAAGTAAAACGAAATATCGTTGATTTGAATAATGCAGAAAAAATTTAATGTCTGAAAAAATAGTACCTTCTCATGGACATATTTACTAACTAAAGGATTCATAATTATTAAATTTGAATAAAATCAGATTCTCGGTTCGCTCCTTGTTTTTCTATAATAAAAAACAAGGAGCGGATCGAGGATCTGATTTTAATCAGATTGCATAATTATTGGGAATCTAAGCATTTGTACGGGAAAGGTAATTGAGCTAGGAAGTCATACAACATTTGTTTTTGTACAAGAAAAGCAAGTTTAAGGAAGGAGTCTTCTCATTATCAGATACCCTTCTCATATTAAAAAAATCATAAAATTTTGACACAATCAAACAGATCATGTAAACAAATGATTCTATCAGTTTAATCAAATTTGACCATCCTGTTTTCACATCAATGTCAGGTCAAGGTCACTACCTTTTTCTTAAACTTAAAGGATGATAAATATAATGAAAAAATGACAATAACAATCCGTCAACCATCTCAAAATTCCATAACACGAAGTACAAATTCAAAGCAGAGCAACACGGACCTCCAAAAAGATGGAGGTAGTATCAGGTGCCAAATGTTGTTATCTGCAGCTATGTAGACATCTGTTTAAGATATGGAGTTTCTATTCATCAATGAAATAATAGAATATTAGAATGTCTATCATGTTATCCTAATAAATTGGAATTAATATTCAAACTAAAAATGATATTGCTTAGCCCGCATTTCCTCTAATTTTCTTGAATTTTGAAGATCTTTTGATTATTTTTTTATACTTCGAATATTAAAATATTTCTGATTTTTACATATTACGAAGACCTTACATAAAAATATAAATATACTGACCATTTAATAAGAGAGAAAATCCGATTTTACTGATTTTTTCCACACAAATCTATTTACAGAGTGAGCGCTTTATAAACCTGATAAAAATGTAAATTGATAGGCAAATCATACTTCAAAAACATATTCTGAAATTACCTTATCATTAGCTCACATCTATACTTATAAATTAAGGCATTTTGCCAATAAACTTCGAAATGCCTGCACCCGAGTAACTGCTCACACATTTGGCATTTCAACATGTGTGAGTTGATGTCCGTAAGCTATAATTGAATTTTACCTGATAAGTAATTATTGTAAGATAAATTAAAAACCTACTTTCATTTTCGATAAACCAGCCCGAAATAGCAAATATGTGAGTAAGGTGGTGGACACGCTTTGGCGGATCCAAGTCAGTGGGAGTTTGCATCAAAAAATATACTTACAATGAAATAATATTGAATGATTATGTAAAGAGTGAATATATATCTTGGGAACCTATTTCGGGTATACATAAGAATTGAGATTTGACAAATGTTGAATAAATAAAATGAGCCAATTCGTTTCTTGAATGTGCGATTTTTGTTTTGATGAATAGAACTTTCCAGAACGGGGTAACCAAGAACGCGGTTTGGCTAATTAACGTCATGTTGGAGAATGTAGGATGAACCCCATGCTTTGTGGTCAGATCGGACATCTGGTTAATACAAAAAAGTTAATAAATAAAATGGGCCAATAGACGCGATTTTATTTTTGATGGAAAGAACTTTACAGAACGGGATGCCAAAAAATGGGGTTGACTAATTAACACTATGGCGAAAAGTGCGTACACGTTTTTAAATAACATATACATTTTTTATACCACGACAGATTGGTAGTAAACCTTATAAATTAATTTGTTGACAGTGTTTTATCTAAATTTCTTATTTTGGGCAATAATAAGTGAAATTTGACATAAAAACAAGGTTCTAAAAAGAGATACCACGCTCTATACACCCACACTCTGGTTTAAAATAAGATAATAGCCTATTTTTTTCCAGTCAGCTGCAACAAAAAGAATTAAGGCCATGTACATGTTCATGTGTATATACTCCATTTCAGCTTAGATTTTTATCCCTGTCCTCTCCTCTAAATTTTCAGCCACGCAGTTGCTTTTTTATTTCAATTTTATAGAATATTTTAAGAAAAGCAATTAAGAAAAATTTCGGACACATTACATAGAAAAATGAACCAAAAAAAAAAATGGTTCAACATATTAAGCATTGTATTATAATATAATATGTGAATATAATATAATATGTGAATTATTGTTAATCCCCGCGCTTGCGCGGGGTATCATCTAGTTAGTTGAAAAAAAAATCCAAAATTAATGTTATTGTTTTAAAAATGCTAAATAGACCTATGAATCTACATTAATTCTGAATTGCAAAAACATGTGATATTTTTATACGCCAATGTTCCGCCAAATATATAGTCCTTGTTAGATTCTAAACTTTGATTACTATTTCTGTGCCAAGTTGTATGATTATAAAAAAGAAAGAAAAATATGATATTTTAATTTCCTTTCATCTTGATTTAATGACCATTTAATCAAATTTACTTTTGACAAGTAGAAAACCAGAAAAGACTCCTTCCTTAAGTTAAAGAAGCATGTCAAATGCTATGTTTTTATTAAATTTTAAAGCAGTCTACTGTACAGCATTCCTTACGAAAGGGTAGGTACTGAAATTTAAAAATCAAACACATTAATGCCCTCTTTTAAACTTTATCTACAGCTAAATAAAATAAACAGCCAAAAGTACCCTAGCGTTGTTTCTGGGCCCCTCGATGACAGTCAACTTAAGGTTGTATGCGACATCTGTCGATCCGAATTAAAATTTGCAAATTTTACTATGTTTAGCTAAAAAAAACGTTTAAAATTTGTTTGGAAAGGTAACAATATCAAAATTCCTAGAGGGATTCGAACTCATGACATAAAGATTTGTAGTGAATCCTCTGACCACTGCGCTACGCTGTTTTGTGACAAAACTGGAGAAACTATTCATAAAATTTTACCTAATTTCATTGTTTATTTTGATTAATAAAACGCCACAACATGTAAGTGTCCAATAACAACTTAATCCATTGTTGTGCGACTGACCTGTTTACATAGAAGCTTGCATTAAAACTCACCTTCTAAAATTTAAAAAAAACCCAGATTTTTCTTTGTTCACTTTTTGCTCTGTCTTTCTACCGTCCACGCTTTCCAGTAGCCATACCTGTTTAATTTCTAAATTCATCTCGCGAGGTCAGGTTTCATAAAGATTTTAAAAAAGAACGTTTATTAATAGGCAATAAAAGGAATAAATAATTATTAAATACTCTTTTATTAAATTTTAACTAAATATAATGTTGTTGTCTATTTATTTTTCAAATACTTCCTATTCCAATTAAAATGTATCATTTGAGGCGATAAAACACTGTCATTTTGGCTGATTGTAACCAAACAAACACAGCACATTAATGTATCATTACTGGTTTAAAACCATATTTTGAATGTATCATCCAACGGACGTTGAACGTATCATTTTTCTTCGAGGGTGTGTTACTTAAATTAAAATAGCAGCTACAGGAGTTAATTATAGAAACTTTTGCGAATATCAATTTAAAGCTTAGATAATAGGCTAATATTCTGATATTGTATTACTTCGATAGCACACGCCGTTTTAGTTTGTCAAGTGTCCAAACCTAAAAGTTTGCATTTTTGCCCAAAAATTGCATTAGAAAATGGCTCAAAATTCTTCATGTTACAATGTTTTTTAAAAAACAAGACTGGTCATAAAAGAGCAACTATATAACTCTACTTTTAACCAAATATAATGAGATTAATAGTTGTTTAAGATTGGTAATAAAGAATTTTCTTTCCTCGGTGAACGTCTGCTGTCCAGGTAAACAAACAATTTTGAATGTATCACACGGCACTTGAATGAAATGATTCAAAGCGGTTGTACAGTGTGTAGTTTATTATAATCAAAGTTCCATGTTTCATGTTTGCGGTAGGTGCTGGCACGATAAAAGGTGTCCTGAATTGAGGCATTCGGATTTTTTTTTAATTGGCAAAAAGATAATCAGATTTGACGAAAATCATTTTTTGGCGACTTCTTCTTCTGTGTAACATTTTCACTTTCCCACCCGTTTGTTTATTCGGTCAGTCTGTTTTAATTCAATTGCAGCGTGCGACCGAAAATCTTGTGTCGCTTCAGCGCACACAGCTGATAACATCTATAGCCCCAGTCGGGTTATGTTAATATGGCTGCAGATCATCAATTGTTATGTAATTGAGTAACAATGTATCGAAGGTTATCGAATATTATTGAGTATCGAAGTGTGCTTTCACTACAGTGGTCAATTTTTAAACAATAAGGCTATTATTCGAAGTCAATCATCTTCACATTATACATGTAGGTGCGAAATCGTAATAGGATAATGTTGCTAATAACTCAACCTGTTGAACACGCTAAACTTCTACAGATATGAACGGAATAATATATTATACTTAAAAGTTTTAAGTCAAAGGAAAATTGTTCTCGGATTAAGAAGTTATGAAATACGACTACATTATGCAACGCAGTCGGTCGCCATAGAAATCATCAAAGTATTGCAAGTGTCGACAGATTTCTTGTTTCTTTGAAATACATGTACCATGATAGCTCACTACCAGAGTAAAGCTAGCCAGCACTAACTCCAACGCACTAACAAAAAACAAGTATTCCTTTTAAAGGAATGATCGGCAATAATGATATATTGATAGCTAGAAGCAATCAACATGATCAGTTTGATGTAAATTAATAAAATAAGTACTGTATTTTTACAAAATATAGAATATTTTGAATCTGTACACCATAATTTCATTATTATAAACCGTCAACAAATTTAATTTTTAAATAAATTTGGGAAAAGCCGTTCGTAAACTCCTTGTCTAATTTTATATTTTTAACGTAATTATTAAATGTTAATGTATCTTCTTCTTCTTCAGAATACTGAGTAGGGCTCTTCAAAGAGCATAAACATGTATACAAAGAAAGAGTTGTATAAAAATAATTTAATGCGACTGAAAAACATTGAATGCCATCATAACTTGCTATTGAGGTCGCATTATAACGTAACCTTGTTTATAAATCAAGCCGTTTTCCTAGCTACTATTATGCAACATCAATAGATCGAGGTCAGTTCATGGAGCATGAGGTCAGTTCATCGAGGTCAATTGCATTACTGAATGAATCTTTAGATCGAAATTCTTATGCGTGAGACAAAATGTGCATTCTTGAATTAACAGGTCGAACTGTATTTTATGTATGTTTGCATCTCTTAAGGTAAATGAATTGAAATAAAACCGAGTAAAATGTTATATAAATACTAAACCAAACTTCAAGTTTTTATAAGAACTACTTATGCAAGCGGAATGTGTGCGCACGTGGAAGCATTTGCCAGATGCCTCATATGGACACAACAGTGATCGGCCGAAGCCGATCACAATAAGTTAAAATTATCGACTATTTTTCAAGCGTTTTCCGATCCCGATGTTAAACAACTGAAATTATTAAGCCGCCTTGCACCCACACTAGGACTTGTGCTCATAAGGTGAGCCCGGATTCCTCGAGAACGGCTGTACCCCCGAGGATTCCGGCGCCAAATTAGGCACTAGTGACAACGATTTCCGGCGCCAGGGCGCGGAGTAGACCTTAAGAAAACAAATTATTTCTGTAATGTAGCGTTCTAAACAAGGGGCCCTGTCCCCAAACAAGGACATGTGCTCATTAAGTGAGCCCAGATTCCTCGGGGGACGGGTAATCCCTTGAGGATTCCGGCGCCAAATTAGGCACTAGTGACAACAATTTCCGGCGCCAGGGCGCGGAGTAGACCTTAAGAAAACAAATTTTTTCTGTAATGTAGCGTTCTAAACAAGGCGCCCTGTCCCCAAACAAGGACTTGTGCTCATTAGGTGAGCCCAGATTCCTCGGGGAACGGGTAATCCCTTGAGGATTCTGGCGCCAAATTAGGCACTAGTGACACCGATTTCCGGCGCCAGGGCGCGGAGTAGATCTTAAGTGAACAAATTATTTCTGTAATGTAGCGTTCTAAACAAGGCGCCCTGCACCCAAACTAGGACTTGTGCTTATTAGATGAACCCGGATTCCTCGGGGGACTGGTAATCCCTTGAGGATTCCGGCGCCAAATTAGGCACTAGTGACACCAATTTCCGGCGCCATGGCGCGGAGTAGACCTTAAGTGAACAAATTATTTCTGAAATGTAGCGTTCTAAACATGGCGCCCTGCGCCCAAACTAGGACTTGTGCTCATTAGATGAACCCGGATTTCTCGGGGGACGGGTAATCACTTGAGGATTCCGGCGCCAAATTAAGCACTAGTGACACCGATTTCCGGCGCCAGGGCGCGGAGTAGACCTTAAGTGAACAAATTATTTCTGTAATGTAGCGTTCTAAACAAGGCGCCCTCCAAACATTAAAAGATCTTATTTTACATAAAGATTGCCTATGACCTAAATGTGTGTTATGTTTTGTTTCAAGGTTATTTTGTGAAGTTCAAGGTCATTGGAGGAAATTTCATAAGTTGTGTCTGTAGATAAATACTTTCGTACTGAGAGCACTCTCCCCCTTTCTCGCAACCAAAATTCACCTTAAATTAACTTAAAGGAAATTGAGTTTTTGGGCATTGTTTCCCCCTCCCTCAACCCACATTTTAGTAGAAGGCAATATAAATTTTTATGGCAAATTGAAAACAAATTATATTAAACAAAATAAGTTAAGGCTGCCTCACAACTTCCCCCCCCCCTCCTATACCACTACCACGGATTAGATTTTGAAGATAATTTTTTTCTTTTATATGCTTGTTAATACTTTTCGGATGAATTTGTTCCTCGAAGCAAAAACGATGCTGAGTGCTTGCATGGCCAAACATTATACGGAGAGTTGTCCCTCCCACTGAGCACCTCTCGTACAGCGCACCCTCAGGTTGGAGAAGCCGTCATCATTTATTTTTGATTTTCTGAACTTACTTTTATCATATTGACAATCCTGTCTGATTAAAATCACCACCTTTCTGCCTACACCCATCAGGGTCTGATAGGTATCGATAACAATTCATCTTCACTTAACCTCTATATTTGCACACAACCTAAATATATATCTCATTTACCAAATACATGACTTTATCTGTTAATGAGAGGTGCAACTCTTCAATACTCAGTCTGGGGGTTACATAGAAAACAGGATTAAAATAATTTGCCTGTCTCCATTTTAAAAATTCCAATACATTTTCTAAAGCCCTGATTGGTCAGAATTTTAGGTCGGGTGAAGATGACCCCCTATCAATACCTGTCAGACCCTGTAAGGAGAAGAGGGTGCTTTTAATCAGACTGATTGACAATCCTTTTCCGACAGGAAGCTGCAACGGAAGACCTCTTCGTTGCTTTGCAACGAGCTCGTTTCTAGTTGAATATAATGTTAGTTATCACCACATTTCATGTATGTAGCTTGAATGATTTATCTAGACGAAATACATACTGTTGATTCCTCATTTTACGTGAGTACTTAAGAACGCGATTCAACCGGTCTGCATCAAATCGCTAGTAAATATTATTGCGTGTTCACGGGGGAATACGGGGATGTTAATTCCTCGCGTTTATTTAGTAATATACAGTATACAAGCAGTAGGATTCATTGTACAGTTATTCAAGACTGATTTTGAAATTTTATGCCTTCAGATCTTTAAAATATGTCTGGATATTATATTGCACAAATAAGGTTTTAAAATGCATAACACGATCTGTTCATTTGATTAATTAAAATGACATTGTTTTTAAGGTAGTCCATCCATAACTGAGGTGAATTTAACAAGTTTGATTGATATAAACTACATTAAAAGGTATTTTAAAATTATAATGAGGCTGATATAACCCAAACTCGGGAGTATTTATGCAGTCGATTTAAAGAACTTTTTGCACTTGGAACTTTTTAAAAGAGTTGTCTGCCCCTTGAAGAGTTTGGGAAAAAATAAATTTCTAAATAATTATATGTATGGTAAATTGTAATTATTTTTTGGCATTTTCAAAGAAAGAGAAAGCTTTTGCATCTTTTTATCAAGAAATTTGCGACAAAATTATTTGTATTATAAAGATGTTTTTAAAAATGCATTTTTTCCATAGACTTCAATGTTAAATTCAAGATGTGATAAATTTGTTAATATTCAAAATTTTTAACAATTTTAAAGATGAATCGTTATTATTTAATGAACCCCTTAAAATCACACTAAGATTTTAGTTATCAAATTTGCTGTCTATTAGATATGAAATGTGATAGTTATGGATGGACTACCTTAGGTATATATATCCAGTTTCAATGAAGAAATCTGTCGCACATTTTAAGCTGAGACTTTAAATATTCTAAAAAAATATTTAATCATATATAGTAAGCAAAAGGTTAAAGGTTACGAAAAGCTTTATTTGTAATTTCTTTATTAAAATCCATTCAGAGATTAGATTCGCCTGTAAAGAGTATGGATATTTAGTGACGGATTTTCCGACATGCAAGATTTATTGCATACTCGAGTTTCCCTACTTTGTTGTCTGCAGTCAAAATTGGACGTGTAGCAGACCATCTGGCTTAAGGTAGTACGAAACACCCGTAAAACTAATTAATGTTATGTTCAAGTTCAGTTTATTTGCTTAAACCAAAAAATTTGGCACAAGAAGAACATATATAAATAATACACATAAATACAAATCGTCAGAGGTACATTTTCATACAGGAAAATTATATGAATAAAAAGGACATACTTTAGAATCACTACTTATGTAAGATAATGGTATAAAGGATCGAAATAGGAAAACAACTAAGTGGAACAGCAGCATCGAATATTTGAAATAAATACACACAATTTTCTTAGCGATTTACAGTTGCAATTGTAATGAGTTCAGAGAACTTGAAAACATTTGGCCTTTTCCAATATTTTGTGTTTAGGTATTTTTTCTTATTTCTTCTTGGGCCGAACATTCTAAAATATAATGAAATTCATCGCGAATGAGACCTTTATTAAACAAACGACAAAGCCTTTCATTCAAAGGAATGTTATACCATCTGCCTGTCTCTACAGGGAGACGATGGTTTTATGTACGAAATTTAATTATTTTTTTCTTAGTTTTACAGGTAAAATATCGAGATACTTCTCAAAGTCCAAATTCGGTTTTAAAATTTTATACACATGACCTTTGGAAGAACAATTAATGTCATTGGACCATATTTGGAGAAATTGGTCTTTTAATCTTTCATTTACAGTGGCAGTTAACCATTTTCTATTGACAAAATTATGGTTCTGCCAGACATATTGTAGCCCGCACATGTTCAAAATTCTTGGAATACAATTATCTATGGGCTATTACAATCACTATTAAAATGTTGTGAAAATAAATATCTGTACACTGTATATACAATTTTGTTCTCAGGGCTTATTAGCATTTTCCAAAATATGTAATCATTCTTATATAAACATTAATATACAAAGGTTAGCGCCCTGTTTTACCATATATCATAGTATTTGATGTTGTGCTTCTTAAATTAAGTACTGTTTTTAAAAATTTCAGATGTACACGTTCAATAATATCTAGATTTTCAAAACCCCATATTTCTCAGCCATACAGTAAAACTGGTAAAACAACAAATCAAATTGACAATTTACTGGTAAATTAAAATTTCTAATTTTTATTATAACACCATACATGGCTTATTGAGCCTCTTCACACAAATGCTTTTTTGTTTCAGTAAATGAACCAGTTTTTGACAATACGATACCCGGGTATTTTTTGCACCTTTGGAGAAAACCATTATGTTTGTTTTATTAACATTAACATTAAGTTTCCACCGAGTACAATATGTATAAAATTCGTTGAGAGCATTTTTTGTAGGTCTTCCGCAGATTCCGTCACTATGACGGTATCTTCGGCGTATAATAAAATAAGAAGTTTCAAATGTAGTGATAACTCGTTTTCAATTTTATTACTTATGCTTTGCAAACCAACAATGTTATTTTCCAATAGAAAGTTTTCTAGGTCGTTGATGTACAAAGAAAATAAAAAAAGGGGAAAGGTTTTTTTCCTTGCCTTACACCTACGTTACATTAAAAGCATTTCAATGAAATACCAGTTTTACTAATGACTGTATACCCATGCACATGTTTTAATATCTCTTAAACATTTCCCGTTAATTCCATTCAAAATAAGCTTACTCCACAGGCCGGTCCTCCATACAGTATTGAACGCCTGTTTAAAATCGATAAAAGCACAAAGTAATTTCTTTTTTTCTTTTCATAAACATATCACAGAGAAATTGTATTGTCAAAATATGATATGTTTTATATAATTTTCTTTAAATAATCGATTAAATTAACTTTTACTTAATAATAATATAAACTCTAAATTATTCAAAGTAGAAAAAAATGAGGTACAGCGTATTTTGATAATTTTGAAACCTACATTTGAATAGTGTTCGTTTGATTTTTGTGCAATTAAGCAATTTAAAAATTGTGTAAATTGTGTTCTGTTCATAGTAAAGACCAGATATTTGAACACAACCATCAGTAGTGTTCAGACTTTATGCCTTTTACATTTCAAGGTCATGTCAAAAGGTCAAAGGTCAAAGATGATGACGTCATTTAAGATTTTTATCAATTTTGACATCCGTCAAATGTACTTAAACCCCAATTTTTCTTTAACCCACGGTTAAATTTTCATTATTTTAATATATTTTAATTGCGGGGTCATGGAAATCATACTGCTTTATTTTACTATAGGAGTGACTGTATAATTTTTTGTGTTCGGCTTTCATAAAGTTTGCGATGCGGTAATTAGATTCATTTATCGTTTCGATGAGCAAAAATATATACTGCCAATGCTTATAATTCAATTTTAAACACAGATAATGTATATCTTAGCTAAGTTTACTGTAAATAACAAGAACCAACAAGGAACAAACACATACATGTAATTAACACGCGGAGTGATTTTATTTAGGACTTAGGGGGGATGGTGTTTTCCTATGCGTTGGATGCAATGACTGGCAGTTTACAAAATAAACATAATTATATATAATTAATGCACTTGTTTAAAATCAGATTCAACATGTAAAATTCAGAATTTTCATCTCCTAGCTAGGGAAATTACCTTAAAGAACATATCATTTTTTGTGATCTCAACATTTAATAACAATAAAAATTAATAAAAAAAACTTAATGAACAAATTTAACCTGTTGCCATTTCTGTCAAGTATCTGTGTACATAATGTTAATGCTATATATATACTACCTTAATAAAACTGAATATCGAAGAAAATTTCATACTGAAGATTTTGAGAAATATTTTATTTTTCAAATTTATGGTACATTGGTGTACAGTGGGGTACAGGGCTGGTCATTAGAAATGTACAGTAAGGTACAGTGGGGTACAGTGGGGTACAGTGGAAGTCAGTGAAATGTACAGTGAGGTACAGACAAGGTCCAGTAAATGTCAGTCAACGTCAGTCATTTATTTTGGGAATATCAGTGGATTTTGAATTCAGTAGTGTAACTAACATAAAACCCAATGCGAACTTACCAGGTAATATTTCTTTATTAACAATTTTGATTTCTGTTGTTTTGGTTCCTTAAAAAAATATAACATTTATTTTTTATGGTTTTAACACTTATTAAAACAAACAATTTTGTTATGATCTATCAACTTGGGCAACAACATTAAGCACATAAATGTATATCATGTATATCTATACATGTCTTTATTGATCTACAATGATTCTTTAATAGCTACAGTTATTTCCAACATAATTTGAAGATGACTGTGACTTTAAATACAATCAAACTAACTTACCTCTCTATGACCTTGTAGGCAATGTAATGTGAATAATATGAAAATTCTTTATATAACACAACAGTTCTTCTATGTTAACTTAATTTTAGAAATAAATGTGCAAGATTGAAAACATGCCCCTTTCCATGTTTCAAAAGTTTTATGTTACATACCTGTTTCTGTATCCACTGTGACCCTCAAAGACAATGATTCCTCTTCATATGAATTTATGAGATCTATAAAAAATGAAATTATTTAGATTATTCATTTCATCATTTACTACCATACTACAGTTCAGCAAACATATCATAGTTTTTTAGCAATATGAATCATCCACGAATGAATAAATTTATATCATGTTACAAAATATTCAAAATATTTTTGTTATTAGTAAGTACATAAATTGCACTCCTTTTGATACAAATCATACATTTCTTTTAGTTGAGATTTATTTGTTTTTGAGAAAACATGCAGACAAATAAATTTCAACAAAAAGAAATTAAACTAGATGCGATCACGTTGCGAGGAACGAATAGATAGGTCTTCCATGGATTTTAGAAATAATAATGTACAATCCTGAAGAGTTAAAATCCCAAAACTCATTGCAATTACAAAAGTCTCATTAAACACTAAATTGCAATTGCAAAGACCATGACAAAAAAAAAAAAGAAAAGAAAAAGAAACCTTGATCCACAGACTGATATAGAGAACCAAAACCCATTAAAATAATTTTTCGTCCTTACTACTTAATTAAAACATTACAATAACAAACAAAAAAGAGACGTCATGGTTACCTATTCTGCATATCTTCATATTGAGTTCTAGACTATGGCAGAAGTTTAGTTGCTCAGTCACTAGCCATTATTGAGATCTTGCGCTGAAAAATTCTGTCGAAATTTACAAAGTAGAGCATACCATTTTTTCTGCTTCCGGTGACGATCTGAAGTGACGGACAGATTAATGATACATATTCTGCACATTTACATGCTAAGGTCTATTATATAGCAAAGTTTCGTTGCTCAATCACTTACTGTTTTTGAGATCTCATGCGGACAAAATAAAAAAACCATCTAAATGAGATATCTAAGATATCGCAATGAAAAATTGAATATATGTGTATTTATTATCGAAATGGTATGTAACATTTTTTAAAGAATCTGGAAAAATCTATAGAAAATTTAAAAGTAGAATACAACAATTTGTCTATTTTCGGTGACAACCGAAAGTGACGGACAGATTATTGATACATATTCTGCACATCTACATATTCAGGTCTATCATATAGCAAAGGTTGGTTGCTCAATTACCTACTGTTTTTTTATATCTGGCCCGGACAAAATCGAAATAGTAACATCTCAATGAGATATTTCTGATATCTAAACAGAAAAAGCCTTTCATTCTTAAGGATCGGAAAAACGCCTTAGATCAGATTTTGAACGAAATTTAAAAAAAACGCAATTTATTTTAAAAGCCAATTTTTTGTCTCGCTCCCGATAACGACCGGAGGTGACGGACGACAATCTTATGCCCCTTGTACACATTTTTAAAATCGAAAATCGGACGATTGTGACGACAGGAAGTGACTGTCAATTCATCGACGCGTTTTTGAGAAAAATCGTAGGAAAAAAGGATTATAATAGAGAAAAAGAAACATTACAAAAACAACAAGGTCTTCCGTTGGAAACGGAAGACCTTAATTACTTGCTGGTGTTACTTATAAATTGTTCATGTGGATGTTAATATTAAAGATTCATCTTAGTAACTAAGAACTGTTGAATGTATTTGTAATGGTTGTGGTATTATTTTATGTTTTATGTTACATTTATCCTCTCAGTGAATATTTCCACATAATTATCTAAAATACAATTGACTAGCTAACAAACTAGGAAAGTACATGAATACAGGTTGTGCCAATTATATTCATTCTTGTTTTAAAATTATCCGAATAGTTCTTTAATTATTTCTCATAGAAAAAAAATCATTGCCAATTGACATAAAAGATGTTCTTCTTTTAGGTAAGAAATCCTTTGAAGTTAAACTGGTCCAAAATAAGCAAAATCAACATTAAACATGAAGTTGACATCAAAGGATCTATTGCGAATAGCAATTGAATTGACCTATAGGACCGGTATTTGTTTCAGTCTTTACAAAAAAACATATCGATTTCCCTTCCACTTCTTGATTTTAGGCCATACTCAATAAAATCGTAGGTTCTATATGTACTTCTCATAATGTATAGTGATTAAAAAAAAAGATTCACAGTCGTTGTCAGAGCAGTATGAGTAATGGTCGCTTTTTTACTTAATCATCTTTGAAATTTTCAGTTTAATTTTTATAATACGATACATTTTCTTTATGTGCCTTTATTTACAACCAGGGACATATGAGCAACTATCGAAAGTCTCGCGTGACGCGATTTCAAAGGTCGCTAACCCTTTGACTCTTTGCTACAAATAATGCACGTCGCCTTAGTTTTTTTCTACAGAAATAACAGGATAAATGATGTTTGTAGACGTAGAACATTTTTTTACGAGGCGTTCGAACACATCATCATTCACAGTACATTTAACTGAACTCTTTTCTGCATTAACAGCTGCATCCGTTGTATAAAGGGACGTACCCGATGCCAGGATGACAAGGGGACGGATTTTAAACTCTAAACGACCCATCCCCATTTTTTCTAAACTATAAACCTTCCTCCTGCATTTTTGGCATAAAATGTCACCAATGCACACATTTTTTGCAAAGAACGAACTGCATCTACTTTGCAGTCTTTTCTCACAATCGTACCATTTCCTATAGATGTTCTTGAAAAGCAAACGCAACAGTATTTGCTCGACATGATTTTTTTTAAGTGGCACTTGTTTTGAGTAACACAGAATGAATGGTTCTTGTCCTCAAACAAAGCGTGCTTACACTAAGGTATAGTTCCGGTTGATTGATTTTACATGTATATACCTTTTCCATCGATATCTTTAATTCAAAGAGCAAATGTGCATCTTAGAAAGAAAGAAGATCAAAATTAAATATACAAAATGCACCATTCTGCATAAAAAAGAAAAGGTGTGTATAAATGCCGTTAATTAAAAAAAAAAAAGTATGCCCACAGATGGATCGAACCAGGGCACAAAAAACATCAGGTGTTATATAGCTAGTGGTCTAACCTACTGACCTATACAGAACTTACACTCTTCGGTGTAAATATAGACCTCTATGATAGAAATCAGTTTCCGCAATTTTTGTCGGTTATTGCAAAATTCGACCCCAGGGCTGGGTGCCCCTAAAAAATTATATCTTAATTTATTTCTTTAAACAAAACATATCAAAATATCTTTGAATTTTTTAGGGACAGGCCGGTCCTGAAGGATATCTAGGCCAAAAACCATGCAGAAATATATCAGTTTACTGAGAAAATGCTGTTTTCGCCAACTTTGAAGATTAACAATAAAATTGCAAGAGCAATATGATAGGTTTAAAATGCAAATTCGAAAAAAAAATAGAAAAATAAAAACGATAGAAAAATTATAAAAAAACCTTGGATTTTCAAAAGTGATTTTTTCCTGGAAATCCATCTCCCATGTAAGTCAATTCAATTGTTATTCGCTATAGATCATTCGTTCTAAAGTGAATCCAACCATATGCGATGAGTAGTTGCAAAGAAATCTTTGACGAAAATTTGTTTGAAATTCAGATAAAATATAATCAAAGTTTTTATTGAAAAGGAAGTTAACATCTGATAAGTATAAAAATGAATCTCAACACATTACATATCAAAACAAAGAGTGTGTTAAAATTTAAAGCATCTGTAATGAATAGTTGCTGAGAAAAATGTGACAGATATTTGCTACGGATGAACAGACGAAAAGACTGACAGACGGAATAGATGATTCCAATTTATTCCTCCCTTTAAATTTCGTTTGCAGGGGTATAAAAAGACTAAGCATATTATAAATAAAAAAAACGATAAACAAACTTTGTTTTGAAAAATATATGCTGAATACATAAACCATATTTCATTTTTAAAAGGATTCACAAATTCAATATTGAAGCGCAATACAGTATTTCTAGAAATACAATGTTGTAATAGAAACATTGTCCATGGATAAATCATATTGGATTTTTGTGATTTTCAATAACTCAATGAAAATCATGCCCAGAGAAACTAATGAAACCACAGTATATAACATGAACTTCGATGATAATATTACCTTTTTTTCTGAAGAAATGACATATCTCTTTTCTCCACATGAATATCAAGTACATGCCAATCACAGCAAAAACTATAACTAGAATCACTGGAAATAGGAATTCTTTTGATGACCTTCCGTCTGCTTGTTTTTCACTAAATTAGATGGCAGAAATATCAATGAACAAAAAACTATCATGAACATATAGATGTAATGTTATCCTTAAACATATCAAAAGGAAACTTTTAGATAAACAAAGACAACTAAATGATATAATTCAGGGGAAAAAAATCAGTTAAATTGAAACTGCTGTTTGAATCAATGTTCAATATACTAGAAATGAAGATAATAACAATGACATAAAAATGAATTACTGTTATTTACTGAAATATGAAAAAGAATTAAATAAGTTAGCGTTTATGAATTAAAAACAAAACTACAGATCATTTGCATAGTGACCATCTCAAAGAGCACCTCTAAAATAGTGGACAAAAGGATGAAAAGCGGTTCAGAGGGTTTTGCTTTAACCTTAACCTATGACTTGGACATTTTCCAGTTGGCATTAAACTTTATTTCAAGCTCATTACTCTTACCAACATGTATTCTGTTGGTTCAATCTTAGCAAGATTAATCCATTGCTGAATAATTTATGGTCTAAACCTAAATTTTTGAGAAATTTGCTTTGAGTACATGGATATATGTACTTGGTTCAAGATCACTGCAAACCCTTTATCTAAAAGCTCTGTTTATGTGTAGTATAAGCCAGATATGGCTAAGGGGAGACTATATATCCTCTGAAAAAAAATTGTTGTTTTATATTTTGTCTGAACAATCTTATCGTAACCTTTGACCTAGAAACTTCATTCAGGATTATGTGTGCAAATCATTTGACCAAAGGCACTCTGTGGGTGAACTATAATCCAGATTGGAACAACGGGAAAAATATGATCCGGGCAGGGATTTATTTAAATACAATTCTGCTACGTCATGAACTTCAGACTTAAAACTTGGTTCAAGATCACTGCACATTCCTTACCCAATGACACTCTTTGAGTGAAGTGCACGTATGAGCCAGACTGGGCCAAGGGAAGAGAAGATGCTCCGGACAAGTGATCTCGGATGGACAGACAGAAGGATGGACAAATTGATAGATGGACAGACTGATTGCTAGCAAGACAGTGACAAGTTGAAAGTATTTTTAACTACAGTAACAGTTACTGTAACATAGTTAAGCAAATTTCATACTTTTTCATATGAGTGGCATTTGTTGTTGAAAGAGTACGATTTGCTGCTGGTTGTGCTGTTGTCTTTTTTGTCAACTCGTAGCAATCTGGATCTGTACCAAAAGAAAAATACATCACAATTGATTTAGACAAAATGTACAGTAGGCCCACAAGCTATATGCATTACCATCTACTAGCCTGTTCAAAAACAATATTTTTTTCTGAATTGAATTTAATCATCACAAAAGGCCACCATAACAATTGTTTTATTTGTCCACTCCATACCCATTGACAAAAAGATTTGAACTTACATTCTTAAGATACTTTTATTTACAATCCAAATTTCTGGGGGTGAAACTCAGATGCTTTCGTTTCTTTTAACATGATTAGTCATGAACAGACAACCCCTATAATTCTGAAAGTTAACAATGCAATCCCTATTTTGCTATATCATGTACCCTGCATATATCTATGAAAATATTACATAACAGCTGACTGGTCTCAATGTGGAATCATTTATGTTCATGGGATCAATTTGTGTGGATTGTATTTTTTAAATTGTTCATCTAAATGTTATTTCATAAATTTGCACATATTTTTTCAGCATGAAATAAGATACATGTACCTAGAAGAAGATTGTTTTGGGAGTACGAAAAGGATTTATACACAATATTAATTCGGGGTTCAATCAGGAATGGTAAACATATAAATATATATATTTTGAATTTTTTCAATAATTTTGGTTATAAATCAATTTTCATTCATCTTTTATATTTCTATTGCTGCATCACAAATGAAAGAAAGGGTGAGCATAATTCACACCCCCCACATTATTTGATAATGCTTCACTTAATGAATCGCAGGGTACTGTGCATCACAAAATAATAAAAGGCAAGAGGCCAAAGGGCAACATCACTAACCTGAGCACCAATAGCCATAATTATGATGCAATCAACTTCACGGTTGACAGAAAGTCTTGATATCAGTTAAGAATAGTTCATCTTGTTTAAAAAGGTTATTACATTTTTCCTGCACATATTTTTATGTTAAACATCAAACTCCTATTGTTTTAGTTTTTGAAAATAAAATTGTCGATGATATTTCTCTATTTATTCTTATGTAAAAATTCACATGTCCTTCAAATGGTGACTCCACCCTACCCCTCGGGGATCAGTGTTTGAACAAACTTGAGTCTCTGCTATCTGAGGAAGATTCAACACAAGTTTCAGCTTTTCTGGACAAATGATTTACAGAAAAATATTTTAAAGGATTTACTCACTACATTTTACTATTTAAAAAGTAACCCCCACTATTATGGCTCACCCATACCCCAAACAAACCACTTGCATCATAATTTGCACTTTTATTGCATCGACAATATCTGATGATGCTTTTAAACAAGTTTCACCCTTCCGGGCAAAATAGTGTTTAAGACGAAACAAATGCACCTATTTTTTCTATGAAAAAAATAAACACTTATTTGACACCCACTCTACCCCTGGTGAATATAATTTGAACAAACATGAGTCTACACTATCTGAGGATGCTTTAAAACAAGTTTCAACTTCTCTGGCCAAATTGATGTTGAGAATAAGATTTTTCTAATGCCAACAAATTTTCAACAATTTTTAATTACTCCCCCCCCCCTTCATTTTAATAAACTTTAAATCCCTTTACCTAAGCAGGATTTGTTCCAAGTTTAGTTAAAGTGGCCCAGTGGTTCTTAAGAATAGGTAAAGAATGTGAAAATGTACAGACAGATGGACAGACCTACATTTAAATAGACATACTTTAGGCGTATGGACAGATATATAGAAACCTGACAAAAAGTGATCAGAGAGCTCACTTGAGCTTCCAGCTCAGGTGAGATTAAAAGGGGGGATTAGAAAAATCATCACATCAAAACTCCCTGCAAATTCAAGAGTTAATAAAAAATACGAAGACTTTGCCATAGCTTTTTTATTTCACGTAATATTACCACAAAATTTGGTAGACATAATTTGGCAATAAGTTCCAATAATTTGAGCTTAAAAATTAAAAATTTTCCATTTATATCTAAGATTTTTTTTCAAATTTAAAACTGGAAAAATGAAGACACGGCACAGGGTCAAATTTTGTGTTATGCAAACTATAATCCATATAATATTGAAAGTCAAATTACCACAAATCGGGTCTAAAACCGAAAAATGTTTAAACATCAAATTGTGTATTTTGATAATATTCTATCTACCAAACTATAGTGGGATATATTGTTTTCTTGAACAGAAATCATTTATTCAAGACAGTAGTCCTTATTAAAATTGACTAAAATGACGACGTCGCCGGATGTCACGGAGCAGCGAAAAGTGATAAAAGTGTGAGTTTAACCCTGAAAAACACGGATGCAAGATGTGAGAATGCATGATAAATGGATAATGCAAAAAAAAAAATGTCAGATGTTACTTGGGCATTTGTGTTCTAATGTTATACGTGTTTTAGGTGGTGGAAACTGTGATATGGACATCACAGGAGAAAGAAATTAGATTATCAATGAATATTTGGTCGAATAGTTAATAGCGTCATCTTACGTTTAAGGTTACCCTTATTGAAGAAATGCACGGTAACAAAAATAGAAACATCGCAGAAATGACTTTTGATTCTTGATCAATTGTGAGCAAATAAGATACCAAGTCATATAGAGTCGTTTAAAAAAAAAACCCCAAAACTAAAGGTACTGTGAGGAAGCTCACAAATGATAACCCCAGCTAAGAAAATATAATAACTCAAGTATTTCTCAATTGGAAAAAAAAATGAATGCATCATTATTCTCATAGTGACCTTGAACTTGCACAAATTACCAAAGCTCAAGGTCAGGGCATATTTAGAAGTCACAAGCAATTTTTAGCAAGCGTTAGCTTCTGATCATTTTCAATTACAAAATATGACATAGACAGGAATTATGCATTATTTTAACACTGACTCTGATCTTTCACAAATGACCTTGGGTCAAGTTCATGATACGTCCTCACGTCAAAAGCAATCTCTATGTGATAAGCAATCTTTGCGTGAAGTATGAACTTCCTATGTTTCTCCATAAGAAAGATATAGACCGGATACGAATTTTGCATTTTTCTTTCCAGTGACCTTGAACTTGCCAAAATCATGACACATCCTTAGGTCATAAGCAATCTTTGTATGAATTAAAAGCTCTTATGATGCGCCATAAGAAAGATATGGACCAGACACGATTGCTCAGGTGGACAGACGGACGGACAGACGGACGAGGTGATTCATAAATGCCCAACATATGGTACATAATTTGATATGTTTATTTAGTTGTGACTTTTATGAAAACATTATGACAAACAGCAACACTGTCTTCGATTTATTTTATTGATCCTCGTATAATCATTTGTCTTTATCAACTACATTCAAACTTCATTATCACGAACTGGATGGGACTATTTAAAAACCTTGATATATCCGAGTATTCGAGATATTGAGGGTAGAATACTTAAAAAATAAGTGGTTGGGACTTACAAATCACTTCGACATATCCATTGTATTCGAGATATCAGTGTTCGATATATCGAAGTTCAACTGTACCAAGTTTCTTGAATTTTTATCAATATTGGCCAAAGCTATTTCTTTGGTATATTTTTGTAAGTTCAAGAGGCAACATTCCTAAAAATATAATGGAAACGTAATATCTTATGAATATATACATTTACACAATATTTCTTTATTACTTTCAAAATTTCCAGAAATTTTTTGTAAAAAACCTCTTATTTGCAGGGGACTTGGCATGTCGTCAGCATTTTCATAGATGAGTAGAAAACTGAAGTAACATTTATAACTTACACTTGTAGGCATCTGTTGATTGGTATCCAATAGGACATGGATTTTTTGTAAACTGTGTACAATTTGTATGTAAACTATGTTGAATAATATTTCCACTTAAACTGTATTCTGTACAGCAACCTGCAAATATATAAGCATAACAGTTTGTATTATTAATCACTTTCTAGCATGACATTTAATTTATATTGTTTAGTTTTGGGGTAATAATAAAATATGATTCTTGAAAATACACTTTAAGGGGAATTTAACACGATTTGAGATTTTCAATTTTTTTTCATTTTTCTAATGTCTAGAATGGTCAGTATGGATGTTTTTAATGCTTTGTCAAAATTTGAAAGTCAAATATCGAGTTACAAGCGAGTTATTGAGGTTAGAATTCTTTGTTTTGTAAACAAAGGTCGAGTCTTGTTATTGTTTACATATGTGTTGTATTGGTATAAGTTTCAATCTTTTGTTGTTTTTTGTTGTTGATAAAATTATTTAATAGCTAATTGAAACAGTTTATCTTGCTTGCCACAAGCTATGTTGTCAAAAACAAGAGACCCAGGGGCCACATCGCTCACCTGAGCAACAATAGCCTTATATCTGATCAAATTTGCATTACAGTATCAAAATCAAAATATCTTGACAACTAAGTACAGTAGATCTCGCTCAAAAAATTTAAAACATCTGCCGATTTTTATCCTCATATTTTTATAGTTGTTGTTGTACCTGTAAGAAGATTTTTCTCTATTCCTATATAACCCCCCCCCCACCCCACTTTGTGACCCAACTTTTCTCTAGGGAATCATGGCTTGATCAAACTTTAATTTGCACAACCAGTGCTTTCACACCAGTTACTACTTTTTGGACTGAAAACTTTCCCAGAATATTTTAAAAGATTTTCGCTATATATTCCTATGTAAAAATTCATCCCCCCCATTGTGGCCCCGCCCTAACCCCGGGGACCTTGATGTAAACAAACTTGAATCTACACTATCTGAGGATGCCTCCACAAAAGTTTGAGCTTTTCTGGCCTAATAGTTTTTAAGAAGATTTTTAAAGATTTTCTCTATATATTCCTATGTAAAAATTCATCCCCCCATGGTGGCCCCATCCTAACCCCCGGGGACCATTATTTAAACAAACTTGAATCTACACTATCTCAGGATGCTTCCGCTCAAATTTGAGCTTTTTTTGAGAAGAAGATTTTTAAAGATTGTCTCAATATATTCCTATGTAAAAATTAATCCTCCATTGTGGTCCCACCCTACCCCTGGGGACCATGATTTGAACAAACTTGAATCAACACTATCTGAGGATGCTTCCACTCAAATTTGAGCTTTTCTGGCCCAATAGTTTTTGAGAAGAAGATTTTTAAAGATTTTCTCTATTTATTCCTATGTAAAAATCCATCCCCAATTGTGGCCCCACCCTACCCCCAGGGACCATGATTTAAATAAACTTGAATCTACACTATCTGAGGATGCTTCCGCTCAAATTGGAGCATTTCTGGCCTAATAGTTTTTGAGAAGAATATTTTTGAAGATTTTTTCTATATAATGTAAAAATTCATCCCCCCATTGTGGCCCCACCCTACCTCCGGGGACCATGATTTAAACAAACTTGAATCTACACTATCTGAGGATGCGTCCACTTAAATTTGAGTTTTCTGGCCCAATAGTTTTTTAGAAGAAGATTTTTAAAGATTTTCTCTGTATATTCCTTTGTAAAAATTCATCCCTCATAGTGGCCCACCCTACCCCCGGGGACCATGATTTAAACAAACTTGAATCTACACTATCTGAGGATGCTTCCACTCAAATTTTAGCTTTTCTGGTCTAACAGTTTTTGAGAAGAAGATTTTTAAAGATTTTCTCTATATATTCCTTTGTAAAAATTCATCCCCCCATTGTGGCCCTACCCTACCCCCGGGGACCATGATTTGAACAAACTTGAATCTACACTACCTGAGGATGCTTCCATACAAGTTACAGAATTTCTGGCCTAATAGTTTTTGAGAAGAAGATTTTTGAAAAATACCTACAAATTTTAAATAATTCTAAATTATCTCCCCTTTAAAGAGGGTGTGGCCCTTCATTTGAACAAACTTGAATCCCCTTTACCCAGTGATGTTTTGTGCCAAGTTTGGTTGAAATCTGCCCAGTGGTTCTGGAGAAGAAGATGAAAATGTGAAAAGTTTACAACGACAACAACGCCAACGCCGACGCCGACGCCGACGCCAACGCCAACGATGACAGACAACGGACAAATTTTGATCAGAAAAGCTCACTTGAGCTTTCAGCTCAGGTAAGCTAAAAAGTAATTTCTTTACTTCACATTATTTTTAAACAATTAAAAGACTCGAGATGTGTTTACAAAACAATATCTTCCTTCCTCTGTATTCCGCTTGTAAATTGACTTCTAAAATTCAAATTTTGAAGAATCATTCAAAATACACAGGTAAACCATTTTATATATAGAAATCAAAATATTTTTTTTTATTTCAAACCGTGTCTAGGTCCCCTCACTTTATAGTTTATTTTTGGCAAAACGTACACAGCAAATGGGTTAGGGTGGTCCTCAGAACAGCCGCATAATAGACTTAAAGTTTTTTTTGTTTTTTGTTTTTTGTTTTTTTGGTTTTTTTTTAATTTGGTTTTGAATGTTGAGCTCTGCAGTATTTCTTTAGTTTAATGGTATTAAATTTATGTAAAAAGTAAATTTGGTTACCTTATTATTAAATAAATTAAAATTTCACCTTGCCTCACTCTAAAGTGATATTTCCCAAATGTTGTCCACAGTTATGTATTTTGTAAAACAAAAAAAAATATTTTTTGAAGAAATACAATGATTCTACATAATAAGTATTGTTGCAAGCCTCTCTGGAAAACATATTAAATGAAAGCAGGGGTTACATTATTGCGCCTTAAAATGAGCTAATATATCAAATCCTACCTAACAGTATGATTCTGCTATATGCGCATACTTCTAGCGTCTGATTGACAAAGGAATCGATAACACAATGGTAGACAAGTCTCTCAGGTTCATCACATTGTCTGGCATAAGCTGCACAGTTTTTCCTGGCTGCAGCCTCCTTCCATTTCTCCTCACTGTCTGGACAGTCATCTACAGTTTGCACAGTTGATCTTGATACTGGACAGGAGTCATTTACTGCTACTGATACCTGAAAAAGAAAATATATACAGGCTTCACAAATTAGATAGCATCTTGAACCATAAATAAAAAAGTATATGCTGTTTGGTCACATAATTCAGAATTATCTCGAACTTTGAAAGCATACAGCTACAGACATATTATCTCTTACTCTTTGATATGAATATAGCCTATACAATGTACTTTGTAACTTTGAAATGCATGTCCATTAACCAGTTCATGGCAATCATTCATATACTGTCAGATTATTATCTTCTGATCAGTTGACTCTTCAAATTCAAATAGTACAACAGATCTTGTGATATTGCCTGTTGATATATCTCAAGTTTGGGAAGTTCAGAGCCGTAACCACAAAGACAAGAAGCAGCAGCAAGTCGGGGATTAAAGGAGAAAACTGAGCGTATGACCGCTTGAACGAGACTCTAATACTACTCAAATATTTAACCAGCATCCTATTAGGATCAGCATCATGAGCAGGTTTATTCGCAAGCGTTTCTGGAATACACTCATTTTTGTAGCTGATCTATCTTTGTGTTTAAACAAATCGTTTAATTTATCGAAATAATATAGACAAGTTTAAACTTTAGTTTCAATTATTATCTGCATTCTTGCTTTCTGCGTAATAATATGGTGGACTAACGGTTTCGGTTTCGATAATAATTTTCGCACAAATTAAATAATTACAAGAAACTAGGGAAAATGTACTTCCTAAAAAAATAGAATAAAAAGACTGGTTTATATTTTTTTTCGTACCAAAATTTAGAATAATTTAATCTGGTAGTTGCATGACGATTTGAAACCAAGATATTTCGGCACGCCATACTGCAGTCGTATTATGGTGAAATTTATATATAACTTTCAATTTATTTTACAAACTGATCAAAATCGTCATTGTGTATTGATAGATAAAAAACATTAGTGATTGAACACTCTTTGGAATCGAAGATTTTAATATTTTTGTGAAGTATGCATACATCCATTGTTTTGGGGTTTTTTTTGCAGGTTCCCGAGTGTGACTAAAAATAAAACCAAGGCCGGATTCCAACGTGAAAAATTACAATCGGTTAACGTTATAGTCAGTAAAACGTATTTTTGCTAATAAAAATTTTAGCGAAAGCACTATATGTTGTAGCACGTATTTCTTAAAACAATTGTCAAAAACAATAATATTTATTTATTTGTATTACCAATAAAAAAGAAAGTTCTTAAAGCTGAATAATATAAATGTTTGACAGGTCTTTTCAAAGTATACCCGAAACAGGTATTATAATAGATATTTAATATGTATGAAATAGGTAAAACTGTCTATTGCTCTGTAAACAATATCAAAGAAACATATAAACAACGTACACTCTGTATCTTAAATGAAAAGATAAACAATGACACAGATTTGAGAGATCTGTATCACCTTTTACTATCATGATATATGATCTAAGACTTTGTACTTTTTAAATAAGTAAAAATTTATTTAATCCATGTATTAAGTTCTGGCATGCTTCCAATACAAATATACTTAATCTACTCGACTACTGAACACATCAACTTCTATCATTGATCCCACAATTAGGTATTTATAAATTAGAAAATAATGATTTTTTTCTGAATGTTAGTATTCTTTTTAAAATGCAACTTAATTACATATTCAAAAGAAAAAAAATGATATCATATATGTACTTAGTGGAAGAAGAGGCCCTTGTTGTAAGACCGAGAGAATCATGCAAGGGATTCTAGTGGGGGGTTGTTGGTGAGCAGGTTAGTTCGCCCCTCCCTCTCTGGAAAATTCAATCTCAGGAAGTTACTGCAATCAGGCCTTTAACAGCCCCTGACGAACAAAATTATCCTTCAGATTCACCTAGGGAACCCAGTAAGTGCGTTTGAGTGGATCAGGAAGTCATACAAGTACTTAATAACTATATAATTATATATATATATAATTGTATACATGTAAAATGATTTGCCGTGTGGAAATCCATGCATCATACATTAGAGCAGTAAATGACTGTGTTAAACAAATTAAATAAGTAAACAATCTTTTAACATTGTTTACCACAGTGGTATCCTAATATTTGAACACACATGTATGCCTTCACTTCGAAATTTAAAAAGACTTGTCAAGACGGTCATATATAGTCCTTCATTTTAATAATCTTTTTGAGTCACAGAGTTTATATCAGATTTCAAAAATCACTTTAAGAAGCTTATCAGAAATATTTGACCATGCTTCAATGTCCCTATTATTCTTAATTATTTATTAATTATAAAGGACTGCTACATAAGCTAACAGTACATAACACTCAACCTTCAAGTGTTTTTAACCGGGAAGTGAATTTTGAAAGTTGCCGATACTAGTACTGCACAGTTAACTTAATTGCAGTTGCTTATAAAAAGGATCCAAAACTTGACATTCAGAGAAATGAGGCTTTAAACAAGTGAGATTACACTTGATCTGATATATATACCACTTAAATGTATGTAACTTGGTCTTCTTTCTTTCTTTTTCTTGTAAGTGAGAGAGTGATATGTATTTTTTTTTATATTTCATGTATCAAATCATCTCATACTTTAAAAGTGGCAGCAGTGCAAGGAATATCTTTTACTTGTATAGAATTTATTCAGGATAATTGGGATATACCTTTTTCAGATAGCATCTTGAAACAAAAATAGAAAAATGTGCATGCAGTTTAGTCACATAATTCAGAATTATCTCAACCGTTGAAAACATATAGCTACAGACATATTACCTCTTACTCTTCGATATGAATATAGCCTATACAATGTACTTTGTAAAATTGAAATGCATGTCCATTAATCAGTTCATGGCAATCATTCATATACTGTCAGATTATTATCTTCTGATCAGTTGACTCTGTACAACAGATCTTGTGCTATTGCCTGTCGATATATCTCAAGTTTGGGAAGTTCAGAGCCGTAACCACAAAGACATGAAGCAGCAGGACGTCGGAGATTTAAGAAGAAAACTGAGCGTATGACCGCTTGAACGAGACTCAAGACTACTCAAATATTTACCCAGTATCCTATTAGGATCAGCATCATGAGCAGGTTTATTCGCAAGCATTTCTGGAATCCACTCATTTTTGTAGCTGATCTATCTTTGTGTTTAAACAAATCGTTTAATTTATCGAAATAATATAGACAAGTTTAAACTTTAGTTTTCAATAATAGGCATTCTGCGTAATCGATAACATGGTGGACTTAACAGTTTCGGTTTCGATAATTTCTGGAATAATTAAATAAATGACAAGAAACTAGGAAAAATGTACTTCCTAAAAAATAAAATAAAAAAACTGGTTTATATCTTTTTTCTTACCAAAATTTAGACAAATCTTATCTGGTAGTTGCATGACGATTTGAAACCAGAATATTTCGGCACGCAATACTGCAGTAGTATTATGATGAAATTTATATATAACTTTTAATTTATTTTACAAACTGATAAAAATCGTCATTGTGTATTGAATAGATAAAAACATTAGTGATTGAACACTCTTCGGAAGATTTTAATATTTTTGAGAACAATGCATTTATGCATTGTTTTGTTTTGTTTGGTTTTTTTTTTTTGGCAGGTTCCCGAGTGTGACTAAAAATAAAACCAAGGCCGGATTCCAACGTGAAAAATGACAATCGGTTAACGTTATAGTCAGTAAAACGTATTTTTGCTAATAAAACTTTCAGCGAAAGCACTATATGTTGTAGCACGTATTTCTGAAGTTTCCATGCAGAAAATAAGTATTATTCCGAAATTACCAAATTTTCGAAAATTCCGGCCGGGTCCTGGTTTTATTCACACTTATGCGACTTTGTTTTCATTCCCGCTTCGTTTGGATCCGGTCTCATTCCGATGAAAAAAAAGAGTTTTGAGATTGGCTGTGAAGACACAGTAGAGATGCAATAAAAATAAAAATTACATTGCATTAAATATTGATAAACCACCTGCTTTTTGGTGAAATCGATCGTAAAGATACACGTACGGTAGAAACGGGATGGAAGTACCCCCCTTTTTTCCGTCAAAGTATGTCACAATAGAAAAAAAAGGACGACCCACCTTTCTCCACACATTTCCTTACGAATACGGATTAGGAATTTGAGATTTGTTTAAGTAATTGTTATTGTTTCTCTTCTTTTTTTTTATCTTGTTTGCGAGGGAAGGTCCACCATGTGTGCACCCACCCCCCACCCCTACACCAGGGACGTATATACTAACACGTCCCTGCCTACACACACAGGTACTTGTACTTAAAAAAAAATACTCAGAGTTCTAACTTAGTGTCCGGCGTTAAAGTAGCCGCATTACCATATTTCCCTGAAAAAGATTAGAAAATGTTAGCCTAAAGTATTTCCTTCACTGACTATAAAACATAAACAACGACATACATTCACAATGTATGACAACCAGCCGTGCCTGTGCGCTGGACGCCGTATTTATTTCATTTTTCTTTCAACACAAATTTAAATAAATCACACCATACAACATATTTCAAACTTTACATTTTCGTAACACCTTGGGAATATATATAGTTTCATTACGCATGCACGAAAAATATGCGAAACGCATCAGGACCGGCCAGGAAAAAATTAGAGATCCACTATCTGGAGATAAAAAGCATTTTATCTGAAAAACTCTTCAAAAAACCTGTGTCCGTAGCCAATTAAGTGCCAGTGAATGCTAAAATGTTATGATGGACCTCATAACTTACAAACAACCATAATAAATGACCCATCCATATATTATATAAATACATGAATATTAATAGTTTTATACCTTCAATAAACATGTTTTAACTTTTGCTGTCACTCGCTGGAAACGGCGACTAGAAGTGATCAACCCTTAAAAACCAGTTCTTTACTACCATTGAAAACATTTTCTATTGGTCAATTTCTGACCAATACGTACAATGCATAAAACCTATAAACATGTAGTCGTTAATACAACATTTTCCCGCTATTGCTATCGAAACGCGGGAAAATATAATTATTTATACTGATAGTGAACCCCGACAGACCATGGTTTAAAGAGACAGTACGGCGCATCTTATTAAAAAACCGACTTGAAAAATTTTCCGATCGGGTTCGGTATTTTTGTTCTACTCATAAATGTATAAACTTTCAGAAAATTACAAATTTCTCCGTGAAATAAATCTAATTATTTCATTAAAATTAATAATTAGGTATAACCTATACATATATACATCGCCACGTGTTACGGGGTTCCACTTTCTATACCATTACGCATGCGTATTTACTATAAACAAACCAGCATGGCGAGTAAGAGACCGGGTAGGCCTGCTTAATTGACTGAATTGGCAAAGAAAATAAGGTAATAATTGTCAAAGTTTTTAAAATAATCACAGTTATTATTTTGTAAGCATGTATTTTGCGTGTTTATCATAGGAGTTGCTACAACCTAAATTCATTTTTGTAAGTGAGGCCCCTTGAGGGATAATTTGACATATTTATGTCTGTTAATTTTAAAATGGATTGAAATTGGTAAACCATTAATAAATTATCGAGAAAGTGATGATGTTTTCCGTATAGAGA
Organism: Magallana ariakensis; assembly: GCA_020458035.1. NCBI lineage: Eukaryota > Metazoa > Mollusca > Bivalvia > Ostreida > Ostreidae > Magallana > Magallana ariakensis. The sequence continues at coordinate 47,779,282 of CM035812.1, read as the reverse complement.
GTCCCTTTTACCTCGTATACCATGATGACCGTAGTCGGGCAAAGATATTGTAGTTTTCAGCACGTGTCAATTACTGTCAATCAAAATCCACGTGGTACAAATAAACGATAAAATTATTTCGGTTTGTACGACCCTTAAATTTCCGGAAGCTCATAATTACATTAATTAGGTATGTAAAAGGGATTTTTATGTACTTCAACAGTCACAATCAACGTTATTTCGTATTTCCTAACGATACAATGGGTAAATCTGAAGTTATTCACACATGTGTTTTTAGCTGTACTGTCGCTTTAATACATGCTGCATAACATAAACATGCGCGGATCTAGAGGAAGGGGGCTAGAAAATTCAAATTTAATATAAGTTCACATTGTTCACTGTAAATTTACCTAAAAAAAAGAAAAACCTCGGACCCCCCCCCCCCCCTCCGGTAAAAATTGACGCATTTCGCAGCACAGATACAGTATACATTATACCTTTTCATCTCGTCGACGATGTTGCATATATATATATATATATATATATATATATATATATATATATATATATATATATATATATATATATATAATTAATAAATAAAATACGATAAGTCGATAACCGATATTAAAGTGATAATAGTGTATGTACATTTAAATTATTTATTTTCTTTGGGCACTAACGGTCATATTCCATGAACAGAATATTTTAATTCAATCACTATAATTATATGGGATATCTGAATAGAAAAATATTTATTGTTTTACAAACACTTCTTCCTCATAAAAAGGGTACAATGTACTTGCAGATTACAATTACGTTCTTGCATTTTATTCTGATGATTAACATTTCATGATAGTTTAAATATACGTGTATACTAAGTCTAGTAGCATACAGGCATGCTATATGATCATCAGATAAGAAAAAAAAATATTTACTTTGCCAAATCTTATAGAAAAGTGGAATCAATTTACATTTACACATGTACCTAGTTGCCTATATCTGCCCGAGTACCCGACTCACATATAGATTAAAGAGAAAATAGTTATCTTGCACATTAGCTGTGGGGATGCATCATAATCTGAGTTTGATATGAACCTTATATAGGTTATTCCTACCTTTACGTATACATGTACATAATATGTAACTGTCGTTTTCATTAAACCACATGCGCAAATCTAGAAATGGAACCCCTTACCCCTCCGACGAACAAAATTATTATTAGAACCGCTTTGGTGTGCTTTTTCCGATAGCTTTCTGTCAGCTACTTTATGCATAACATGCAGGAAATTGCGTGACAATAACATCAGCATCAGCATGTTTGTCCAATAGGAAAGAGAGATAGAAAAAAATTTGATTTTTTTTTTGTTCTACATGTACATAACAATATTATAAATATGATAAGTACACAATTATGTAATCGTAAGGAGTTGGGTTCACTCTTCTTACAGTTGTAAATGTATACCAATTGGTGTTTTAAAATTTATTTAGATAAATGTTTATTTACAGAAATATTCATTTATAAGTGATATATATCATTATTTTATATTTTGTCTACTGTTATATCTAAAATCCAGAACATCTAGATAAAATGTCCACTAGATCATAAAACCAGTGTGCCCAGTGTAATAAACAGCAATTTAAATCAAATTACTGGAGTACTGACGGGAGTTGATTTTTATTGATTATTATTTATTTTAAAATCGATGACATGTCTGATGATTCTATGCAGATTGTATCAAAGCAATATTGAACGCACACGTAGGAATATATAAGAATACAAAAATAACTTAATCGTTCTTATACCATGAAAATATGACAATAACAAACCGTCAACCATCTTAAAAATCCATAAAACGAAATACAAATTCAAAGCAGAGCAACGCGGAATTTAAAATCTGACTATTTTCAAGGTATTTATAAATATGTGTCCTTGAAAAACAATGCTTATTCTGAATACATGACATCTAATTTATCAATTATTTTCAAGTACTAAGTTTTGTCAGCGGTGATGATTTGTGCTTAGGTCCAAACACCGTTCACTTCCGGTTTGCCAGAGTAACTGCATAGGAGAGTTGATTAAAGTCAACTCCCCAAAAAGTTCGTCAGGATATGAACTTGGTTCAGTGTAACTACATGTATGAAATACAGTGTACACATATGTATGTTGTTGAGGCGTAATATTTAAACAGCAAATTAAAATGTTCATTGGAATGTGAACTTGGTTTAGTGTAACTATCAAATGCAGTATATGTTGTTGAGGGCTCGTTTTGGGGTTTTTTTTTTTAATGAAGTCTGTTTTCATATTATACATAAATGCCACTGTCGCTGTTATTCAATCTTCACTTAAAGTTCGAGTTACCTAATGATGAGTGGTAAAATTTTAGATTCCAAAGTTGTTTTGCATTTGGTTACCTATATATTTATTCCTGGTTGTAATATTAGCCCAGGTATTCAGTGCATAATATACTTTTTTAGGTGTTTGGGAGGTAAAATGACACCAGATAAAGAAATTGTCCGCCAGTCGCTCTCAGATCCTTTAATGGTTAGCAAGGTTAAACACTTACACGTACCTGCATTTCTCATTTCGATAAATTTCCACATTGATTATAATGAAGAAAGCACTGCATGGTTACGTAAATAAGATAGATTTAGAATACCCGTTCAATATGACCTGTACAAATTTAGAGCAAGGTTAACTTGACTGTAAATATATCATCGAGGCATGTCTTTCTATAACAGTTACATTTGTACGAGGAAGAATAGTTGTATCGAAATAACACTCCCTTTACATTCTTCAATGTAAATAAATTATTCAACCTTGGATGACCTTTTTAACAACTTTCATTCTAAAGAATTGCTTATCATGTAAGCAAAAACTACTTTATTTGGTTGCATATTCACCACTAGATTTGATTGTCTATTAAATAGTGGGATAATCATTACCGATTTCGCTAATTGCCCGTAAAGTACATACTATATTTAATTTCAACTGTCATGAGAAAATCTTGCCCCATTGTTGACTGTTAAATTTTTACACTTAGAATCTACACAGTCACAAGTTATCATCCTCAGGTAATATTGATATGCAACGCATAGTTACTAGTCGCAATTTATATCTATATAATTATAAATTTCAATTTAGATATTTATTTGATTGAAATCGTTGAAATCTTATGAAATGTCAGTTAACTCTTTAGCTTCCATGCAGTCAGGATAAAAATTCGGAAATAAGATGAATCAGTCAAAAGCTAGTGCATATTTTTGCTCCGAAAATTGCTTTCATTCATGGTAGCAAACTTTTTAACACGTACGGAATTAAAGTTCCCAGGTCGGACCTGGAGGTACAGTCCTGCAGCTAAAAGTCAGTAACTTAGTAAAGATCATTTTTAATCCAAAGCGACTTTGGCATAGCCATATCACGATTCAGTGTTTATAGACATCCACTGAAACGATAAACCACTGTAAACCAATAAGGTGAAAACTCTCTCTCTCTCTCTCTCTCTCTCTCTCTCTCTCTCTCTCTCTCTCTCTCTCTCTCTCTCTCTCTCTCTTTAGCGTGTAAAATCAAACTTCAGCAAAAGCAAAATTTGAAGTTAAGCAGATACATGTAGGATCCTTTATATTACATATGCATGTACATTCGACTCGGCTCAGACATGTTGATATGACTCGGCTCAGACATGTTGATATGACTCTGCTCAGACATGTTGATATGACTCGGCTCAGACATGTTGATATGAACACTTGTCTTGTACTTCATGTCAACATTGGGTAAATACGCGTACATTAAGGGAGGGTTCATTATGACTGTATAAGGATCAAGTACAGTATTTCAATACTGTATTTTGTTAATACTGATAAGCTCTCAATACAATCTACATCTGACGATAACTCTTTTGTAATAAACCGTTTGTTTAACTTCGCGATCAAGGGTAGAACTATACGCATATTTTATTCTTACCTTTAGATAAATGATCTACACCATTTTCTTCAATGTTAATACTTCTTCTGTTTGGTGAAAAATAGAACAGTGACAGAAATAAACTTTCTAGTTCTTCATGCAAACAGGTACAAATGTAATACAGATTCACTGCACATGAGCAAATTAATAGACCCCAACCGAGATATCTGTCTCCATTATCCAAAGCCAATTCGTTTAATGCTGATGTTTATCTATGTTATTTTGTATTTAAAGACCGCTGAACACGTCTATTAAGCGATTCTCTATAGAGTAGGTGTAGTGTATGGAAAGGAATCAACATTTCACAATTCAAATATCTCCGTGTTAAAAATAAGGTTAAAACATATCCCAAGTCCAAATTACTTTGTCTCGATTTGGCTTCTCGATCGCCCTGTTTTATGTGAAGTATAGCACAAGAACCATGAAGTGTATCGTATAACTGAATCCTAAACGATCGGTAACATAACATCTTTCTTCATAACTGTTTTGTTTAAACCAAACGAACCGGAGATATAGAGACATCGACAAGATTAATAGCCTAGCCTCTCTCTCTCTCTCTCTCTCTCTCTCTCTCTCTCTCTCCGTAATGTTATTAAACACTTTCCAGACTTTATCATAACGCATACCCATGTCATAAGAAAAGAATTGTTTTATATGTTGTTTATATTTACTACTTTACATGTACTAGGCTGAATCAATCTCTATTACAACAATCTCTCTCTCTTTCTTTCTCTCTCTCATATATATATATATATATATATATATATATATATATATATATATATATATATATATATATATATATATATATATATATATATACTTGTACGAAGAGAAGAAGAAAATGCCCTCTATACAACTGGATGCAAATATAACTGTATGCAACGGACAAAAGATTCAGCTTCAAAACTGATTGAATAGTTAAATGAAGAAATACTACGATCTATTTTATGAACATATGTAATAAACGCATAAAGTCATCAACATAAATGTGGAGATATGTTAGATTGTGTCAGTCTAACTATTGGACGGGTTCGAGTTTAGTGATAACAAGGCTAACCGGGTATTACTACTATATGTTTCAATGTTTAAAAATTAACACTTCGGACATTTAATTTGTTATTATTGAGTCATATCAGAACATATTTTCTCTGCAATGTACAGGCTGATATCATAGTTTATCAAAAAGAATATGAAAATTTATCACAGATGTACATGTATCTTTGCACTGTAAATGTTCGTTATTAGATGTAGCTACACCTATATACAATGTATAATGGCGGGAACACTTGTTGGTATATGTACTGAACCGAAGCCAGAACCAGAAACATTTTTTTTAATGCTTAACAATTTTACAAAGTTTCAAATTCGAAAATACAATGGTATAATTTAAAATTTATGATATATAAACATTTGAATTGGCTCTAAAGCACATTCTTAATTGCTTTCAATCAGCATACGGTTATATTGGACACAAAGCAAAGAAATCCTAATTCACAGTGAATAGAGAAACACCGTGGATCGTCACTCTTGGCTAGCGAAGATGAACTACATGTATGTCAGGTGAATGATTATAGCCAAATGAGAAAATTAAACTAATATATGAACACAACTAAAAATCAGTTAAACATTTATGTTTATGTTTAAATAATGACGTACCTATCTTGGAATAACCAAGTCAAATGGATTGCACAGGTCTATAAATAGGTACAATCATGGCGTATTCCCTTTTCATTCCAACAGAAAAGACCTGAAATGTCAACAGAAAAATTGACAGGTATGGATACAAGAAACAAAATCAAACCAAAGTGCACTACATGTGCATGCATGAATACGTAATTAGATTAAATTATTGAACATACGCACATCTTGTCCCTGTTTAGATTTTACACGCGAACCCAATTTTCTAAAATTAATTCATTTTCAGCACCGTTAATGTCTCGTTGAAAAATATACGTCAAACATAACAAAATAAACTTCCCTTGTAATAAGTGATTGAAGTCGCACATCTCTAAAACTGAACGTAGAATGATAATCCACACACCCATCTTAAAACAAAGATTCGACAATGGTACAATTCACACTTCAGGGAGATCGATGTCGATTTCGACCTCTAAAAAAAGACATCACGAGGAACATGTCTGATATATATGCTGTATAATGTTCCATCACGTACATGTAAATCCACAAAAAGATTCCTGCATGCCGACAACCCAGGAGTTTGACAATTTTACCCTTGACAATTGACGGTTCACATTCCTAGTAAGTAAAAAAACAAGTAGCAAGAGTGACACAAGATCCCGTTACAGAAAACATATTAAGTACTCCAAAGAACACAATCCAAATCAAAAAGGGAAAATCAAAATTCCTTTTTTTTGACCATGTTTTTCATATCTGCATCCATTTAGACCCCTTTTTGCCAAAAATAAGCCTTTACAAGTCAAAGTTCATGGAATTTTCCTGAATCATTGACATTTAAATTCATTAAACAGATGTTTAAAATGAGTAACGTTTCTCTTATCCTTATAAAAACTTATGAAGCATCAGAGGAACGTTCCTCTTCACCTAAACTAAAATCTCTACATTTCATCTGAGGAACGTTCCTCTTTTCACTTCAACAGAAATCTTGACAAGTCATCTGAGGAGCGTTCCTCTTTTCACTTAATTATATAAACTGAAATCCTAACAAAGCATCTGAGGAACTTTCCTGACTTGAAATCTTTACACTGTATCTGAGGAACGTTCCTCATTTCACTTCATCTGAAAACTACATAAAACATCTGAGGAATGTACAATCTTTCACATGTTGATTGTTTTCTTTTTACATGAAAGCTGTATAAAACATCCGAGTAACGTTCCTCTTTTCCCTTGAATTGAAATCTTTACACTGCATCTGAGAAAAGTTCCTCATTTCATTGAACAAAATGTTTACTTCTAATTACCGAGGACTTCAAAACATTTCCTTTTTTAAGTATTCTAATCATTACGCAAAATGTGACTAGCAATAATCCTCTTTGTAAAACTTACAAAAGACAAATTCTATTATTATACTTTCATGTTAAATACTGAAATCTGATTGGTTTAGATGCAGTTGACAATTCGTTCTCTTACCCTCAGCGTTAGCAACACGCTTGGCCACGGGTCGATGGAACGAATTGTTACATGCGCGTAAATTATGCGTGTATGGTTTGCCGTTAAATTCACGTCATTTCTACATAAATGCAGTAAAATTTTCTCTAAAATAAAGACATTGTCAACCTCTGCTTCGCTATTTATATACACTGTATTATTTTACCTCAATATGATTATTTTATATAACGCGTCATCTGATTGGTCTAGAGAGTCACGTGACAGGGCAAACAAAATGTCGTGTCTCCCGGGGGAATAAATATCAAGTCTCACCTCTTCGGATATCTCGGGATTTTTCATTCCAAAGGTATGAAAAAGCCAATATGAGCATACGATGTTGATAAATATGATGAAGTCAATTTAATCATTTAATTTTCTTTATGTCAGAAAAACCAATTTAACTATATTTGATTCGAATTTATGAAGGAAATGAGAGACAATAACAAAAAAAAAACCCAAACAATCACGACGTTATTGCTTTCGACAAGTAAAAAATGATTAGAAATTTACGTATTCTGTATAATCATATGTTGTTCGGTATAAAACAAATTTTATTGCATGAATGTTCGGGAAATATGAAGATTTATTCCCCCAGAAAAATCATGTTTTCCTTGGGCAAAGCCCTTGGGAAATATGATTTTTCTTGAGGGAAATATGAAGATTTATTCCCCCAGAAAAATCATATTTCCTTTGGGCAAAGCCCTTGGGAAACAATATTTTTCTTGGGGGAATAAATCTTCATATTTCTCTCACCATCATGCAATAAATGTGTAGTGTTACTGTATCACTCTTTCAAATTGAAACATTGATTTTGACAAATTAAAAAGTAAATCAATTAATCATTCATAAGGAGTCTCGAAGGAGAATGTTTCAAACATACGATTTCCTTTAATTTTTTTCAGTGAAAGGTCAACTTATGAGTAAATTATGTGCAAAATATAAGGTAAATTGACAGGATAGTTTATCTATTTACCGCACTCAAATTTTGGGCGTATGTTCAAATCATCCCCGACATTTTATATAAGATTATATAGGAAAAAAGGGGTTATCATTTTCAATTTCATATGTAACAAAAATACAAACATACGTTTTTATTTTAATTTTCAGAAGGTTAATATATATAAGTAAAGTTTTTGCCAAATTAAAACGAAATTGACCAGATAGTTTTTATGCTATCTGCCCTCATAGTTTGGTCCTATCAACGTCTCCTGGCAGCCATTTTACATAGGCTATAGAATTGCATAGAATCAAAGGATACATGCATATGTTAATGAATCAAATTTAATTCAATTTGTAATAGATTAAAAAATACCTTTCCCCTAACACAGAATATGGAAAGATCGTGTATATGTTTCTGATTTTGCAAATTATAATTTCAATCTTAATAATTGACGCTGCAAAAAAAATGAACGACGTTTATTTTTGTCAATAGTTATGTCAAAGTCTCAACTGACGTCATTGTAAGACGTTGACTCCGACGTGGATAACGTCAATTTTGAAGAAGAGGCGAAATAATTAAAATACTTCTGAACATTGTTCTAAGGATTCACTTCTTTAAAAATAACTTTTATGATAAGTAAATTTTCAAAATAAAAACGTTACATGATTACCTGAATATTTGAACATTTTACTCTGCATTTGCGTTTTACGACATTAAAACTATTTTCTTTAATTATTGTGCAATACCCTGCGCAGAAGGCGCAACACTTTAAACCCGCGACTGACCTTAAGTTTACTGTCTCTATACCCCCCAAAACAAAGTTTGGGGGGTATATAAGAATCACCTTGTCCGTCCGTCCGTCCGTCTGTTCGCCTGTCTGTGCAATCGGACTAAAAAAAGGTTCTGCTTAAATTAATTATAAATAATTGATGTGCGATTGTCAACATTCTACTGGAAAACCTTGATTTTATTTTTAATATCTATCATGATGCAAATTGATATGATACTTTGCGGTGGTTATTATTGCAGGGAAGATTTTCGCTAAAGCCCCTATTGTACATGTAGCTAATAAGCACAATTGAAATTTAGAAGACATGCTAATTATGTCACTTATTACATCACTTGTTTAACAAGTATGCAAAATTACTCCTGATGAATTGCGGGTTTGCAGTTCATAATTTAACAATTTTAAATATAAAATCAAAAACTTTGTGTCAAGCCGCTGAAACAATAATATGATGTTGGTTAAGTAATTTAAGAACTGATGAAAAAAGGTGCACACACACACACACACACACACACACACACACACCGTAAACTCGAAGTCAGAACTCAAGCACATTATGAGCACTCAGTGGGAGCGCAGTCATTTGTTAAAAGAAGAAGTTTGTAGGAATGCAGTTACACGCTGCAGGAGCTGATTAGAAATCCCTTTGTTGCTGTCACATTTTCACCTTGTAAAAATTTAAAATACAACTGCACAATGTTTTTGAATTTCCCTGCTATCCCACAGCAATTCCAGAAATATAACAATGTCGTGAAACTCTGGGGGAATGAAATCTGGTGTGACAGGACCTAAGCTTTGAGAAAACAATCAGGTTACCAGAAATTTGCATTTGTTAAATTCTTTGAGCTGGATGATAGTAACAAACATTAGGATGTAAAATGTTGAATTGCAGCTCTCATATGAACTGCAATCATTATATTAATACACATGTAAATTATATCTTACACTAGCTAACAATTACCCCCCCCCTTCCTAATAAAATCACAACATACATGAGCTATAATTCAATAGTGTACTCGTAGTTTTGATAAATCTACAAATCTACCTCTGGTATTAAGGAGGAAATTTTAAGTAAAACAACTCACTTTTTGGCTTTCTTGGAGTACTTCATGTTTATCAACTAGAAAATATCTAATTTTACTCCAGTATATCCTGTAAATAACTTCTCAGCGTGGTCAATAGAAATGTTATGACCTTAAAGACTCATATTCCTCTGCTTCATTTAACGAATCTTAAGGTTTGCTAATGTCATCGGCCATTTCAAGCTGAGTAACAACTTGCTGTTAAATGCACATGCTAAGGTTTTCTATCAGATGTCAATCACTAACTGGATGCTGATAAGATGTTAGGGGTGTGCTAATAATAGTAACTGTGTGAACTTTGAGAGCCACTGCTTTAGGAACAGATGCAAAAATGTGGTCGCAAATTTAATTTAAAGGATTAACACTTCATGTGTACTTTATGAAGCAGAATGGAAATATTGTTTGGAAAGTGCAGTTGCAAACATCACAGAATGCATCAAGGTAATAAATACTTTTATTATATTCAAACGTTTAAAATACATAACTTATTTTCTTTTGCTCTTCTGCTAATTCACTACAATCAAGGTAATTGCAAACCTAAAGCATATAAATTAATTTGATACAAAATCCTTGATTATCTGATATTAAAAATATTTATTGTAATCATCAAATTTTGAAAATGAAGTGCAAAATCAAAATTTAATTATAATACAATGTAATGTTATAGGTTATGATGACTGGAAGTGACAAAATATTGCGCCTGGTGGATTTTGATTTGAAATCACTGCATGTGAATTGTTTGCTGGTCTAGTGGATGGGGAACATTAACTTGGACAGAGCTTGATCGAGATGGAAAATGCTTGAAGATTCAGGTTTGTTATTCTTAATTTTAAATTAATCTCATACTATAGCTGTCCTTCTGGGACTAATACTCCCACAAGGTTCTTTTGAAACAGTGTAATCTGCTAGCCACTTCTCATTTTACAGATTATCAATTTCCCCTACAAATGCTTATCTAAACCATTGTTAGGAAAATGGCCCTCTTGGGACAATGAATTCAGTATAACACTATTAACTCCATTTACATGATGTGAGTTTTAGATCTTACAAATCAGACTTTGTAAATAGGAAAATCATAAACAGATATTAAGTCACATGGAATAGAAACATGCTCTATTTAAGAAAAAGTTAAATATTAAATATATAATTAATCTGCCGAAATGAATTGTCACATTGTTGTAACCTGTACAAATGTGAAAGGATTAATCTAATGAGTGCACAGGCGCCCATTTCACAAAGCATATTTAAGACTAAGTTATATCTTAGGAAAGAACTTTTTCTAAAGTTCATTACTTTTAACTTTAAGACAGGTAAATTGATGTTTTAGGAACAAACTTAACATGGTGACTGTTTATGCTATATTGAAATGAATGATATGCACATTAAAGTTGAACAAAAATACTAGATTACGCATATCATTAAGACTTTTTCACTTTACTTCTAATTTATTTAAACATATTTTATTGAATAAATTCAATAGGATTGGACAACAGGCATAGCCTAATACGTATATCCTCTCCTTGTAATATATCCACTTTGCTTCTAAACTGAAAACATTAGAACAATCAAATTATACATATATTTCTTCAATTAATTATTTTGGTGTGGACTTTTAATTTTTGCAATTTTTTTAGATTATCTTGCACGCGCAGATGGATAGCAGGTATATAGTTATAGCTAGTGCACTGTGATAATTAAATTATTCATGCCCGAGAATTACTGACATCTTAAAAAGGAATAAATACTACATAAATACTCAATACAGAATGACTAGATGATTTGTCCTATCCCTCCACGAAATAAGCTTTTCTTTTACGGGAAAAATGTTAGGTGTTTTCTTCATTTAATTTTTTTGTCGGGGGAAGGGGGAAGGGGGGTAGGAGTGATCGCAAATTAAGTGGTTTAGGAATGTCGATGCTAAATCATCCATGGAAATGCTGTTTCATTCAGAAATTTGCCTTTTATCCTCGCTTCTTCTATCAGCCAAGATGCATTTATTTGCAGTATTTTCTTTAAAAAAAAACACCTCATTTTTGAATCAACCGTTACAGGCATCAGGGTGGGGGGGGGGGGGGGGCAAGCCCCCCTCTCTTCACTTTTTCTCGCAGCAAACTTTTTTCTTAAATATACATATCAAAAATTGAATTATTAACATGGAGACAACACCCCCCCCCCCCCCAACTTTTTAGGAGCATGTAAAAAATTGAAGTGAAAGGAAGGAAATCAACAATTAACAACAGTGAATTTGAAGAAATTAAAGTTATAGGTACACTACGGTGGATATCTCAATGAGCATTTTTATTTAGGATTAAGCATATCTGTATATGTTAACACGGGCTATTTATAATGGACCAACTAGACAAAAAAATGCACTGGATTTATAAAGAACAACAGAAATTCTAGCAGTGACCAATGTTTTCAATTGATTCATGGGGTCATATCCAAATAATATTTAAAATAAAGAAATATATGTACATGTAGCAAAAAACAAGAAAGATACTACGATCAATTCAATCTCTCTCAAATTAAAAATATACCGTTTTCAAAGAATATACGGGTTTATTGCGTAATTCTTATCTACTCCTGTATGTGTGAATGTAAAATATTATACAAACAACATCTTAGGAACTTCCTAAGCTTGAATGATTTTGTTTAGCTTAACTTAGGTAGGGCACAGAGGTAACTCAGACTTTTGATGAAACAAACATAAAGTCCTTAGTTATATGACAAGTCCAAATTTACGATGAGCAAATATTCTGAATATTTTATGCTTCTAAATTTCAAACAAAAATAAGTTTGACCAAGCTCATCAAGCTTAAATTACTGAATTCTGGTATTTCCTTGCTGCAACATTAAATTGATAGGATGAACAGAATCTGAATTATACAACGTTCTTGTTTGATGTTAATAATAATTCCTTCTTTAATTAAGTGATGCAAATCCCATCTGCTCAGCTGTCTGGCTTAAAACAAATAATTTACAGCTGTGAACCATTTTCATGCTCACAAGAATGACCGGCCCGATAACAATAGCTTTGGGATTTGATGTGAAGTGTTAAGATCTGCCGTCATCCAAAAAAAAATTGCAATGATACCAATGTGTTTAAGATTAGAGCAGAAATTGAAGAGTATATTGATGTTTTGTAGATTCAAATCAAAGTCATGCGTATATAATTATCCTGATGGATTCTGTAGATGTTTAAACATATTTAGGTATATAGGTATAAATATCCAAAGAACAAATCTCTCTCTCTCTCTCTCTCTCTCTCTCTCTCTCTCTCTCTCTCTCTCTCTCTCTCTCTCAAGTTAAGCAGGGAGAAACTGATGTGACCTTTAATATATATACTGGGTATTTCTTCTTAAAGAATGTCGATACTTAAATGTATGTTTTGAGAATTTATGTGTAATTAACAAAAAAAAGCATCGATCACAGCCAGATCTTTATTATGAAATGAAATAACAGGATCGAAGTTATTTAAAATTAGCAATGATGAGTTAAAATGCAAATATGTATCATACATAGATTCTATAGAAGATCTGGACATCCCCCCTGGAAGGAAATCAATGGGACCACAGAAAAGTTAAGAAGCCATCCAACCAGTCAAACAGTATGAACAGAAGATAAACAGAACAGAAGATAAACCTTGGCTCTTGTCAACCATATATCAAAGACTGAATTAAGTGAAAGGCAGCTTTCAGGAAAATGCAGCTCTACTTGGGAACTCAATCCTGAATTTGATGGATGCGAGCTTTATTTTTTTTAATAATTATAAAAACATATGCACTGAGACAATTATTAATATAGTTAAATTTTTAATTATATAAACATCTAATCTAATTACTAAATAAACTTGATTTTGAATATTAAAAGAAATATTAAATTGGTATTCTTAATTACATGCCTTTGTACTTTTATTGAAAACAATTAATTATAATTTGATCTACAATACAAGATCAATTTTTTACACCAATTAATATACATGTATTTGCCGCTTAAAGGGACCTGGACACGATTTCAGATGAAAATTTTATTTTTGATTTTTATGTATTAAATAGTTTACTTGTGTATTTTGAATGATTTACCAAAATTTGAATGTAAGAAGTCGTGTTGTAAGCGAGATACAGAGGAAAGAAGTCGTTGTTATGTAAACAAAGCTCGAGTCTTAAATTTGTTTACAAATAATGTAAAGTAAAGAAATTACCATTTCTTGACAAAATAACTTGTGGAAACAAGATAAACTTATTAAATGTGTTCATAAATAAGTTTATCAACAACAAAATGTAACATTAGATTGAAACTTTTACCAATTCAAGACATATGTAAACAATAATAGGACTCGAGCTTTGTTTACAAAACAAAGAATTTTAACCTCTGTAACTCGCTTGTAACTCGATATTTGACTTTCAAATTTTGACAGAGCATTAAAAACATCGATATTGACAATTCTAGACATTAAAAATGAAAAAATAAATTCTGAAAAAACTGAGCCCAAATCGTGTCCAGGTCCCTTTAAAAAATACACAAGGGGCACCGATAGAACAGACTGACCAAAAATGTAAAAAAAAAAAACAACAATTGTTTTTTGATTTGTTACCCAAAAATGCCGTGATAAAAAATATTTAAAAATTCAAACTCTTTTTACTTTATATCGAGTAATCAACTAAGAAAATTTTAGCTGATCATCATTGGGACCGAGCGATAGTCAAGTACTCGAGTACTTGTTAACATTCTTAATATTTACGTAAAATATAACATGTTTAAATGCTTATTTAATTTAAAATTATTATATTTCAACTTATTTGCTGTTTTTACTTTCAAATGTAGGAAATTGGAACATTCCTCAGGCACCATGTAAAGGTTTCAGTTAAAGAGAAAAGAGGAACGTTCCTCAGATTCTTTGTGAAGATTTCAGTTGTAGTGAAAGAGGAACGTTCCTCAGATGACTTGTCAAGATTTCTGTTGAAGTGAAAAGAGGAACGTTCCCCAGATGACTTGTCAAGATTTTAAGTCAGGTGAAAGAGGAACGTTCCTCAGCTGCTTTGTGAATATTTTAGTTGAAAAAAAAAGAGGAACGTTCCTCAGATTGAACTGTACGGAATTCAGTTTAAGTGAAAAGAGGAACGTTCCTCTGATGCTTCATGAGTTTTAAATGGATAAGAGGAACATACCTCATTTTAAATGTCTGTGTAATGCATTTGAATGTCAATGATTCAGGAAAATTCCATGAACTTTGACTTGTAAAGGCTTATTTTTCGCAAAAAGGGGTGTAAATGGATGCAGATGTGAAAAACAGGGTAAAAAAAAAAGGAATTTTGATTTTCCCTTTTTGATTTGGATTGTGTTAAAGGCAAAACCCAGCTAAGAATTGACTTGGTAACATAATCCTCTTGGTCTATAAGACGAACTCAACAACGAACAGAAATATCACGTGTGCATTTGTCAACTTGTATCACTTTTTGTAACGTTGCATAATTCAGACAAGTTTGATAACGTTTCGTGTTATGAGGTGTATGTTTCTAATATGCAATGCGACTCGATGGTCAAATGCTCTTGAAATGATTGATTAGTTTTATCGCGAATAATACATCTTATTAACTAAATTTGTTTTTTGTAGAACTGTACATCTGTATCTCTACACATTTTAAATAAGCAGCAGTAAACACAGAATATATATATATATATATATATATATATATATATATATATATATATATATATATATATATATATATGTTGCTGTTAATACCCCGCCTTGTATACTCTGTCAGCAAATCTAAATTAACTTTTGCTTACAGGTTTATAATTATGGTCGTTTATCATGCAACTATCTATACTGTCCAAATCTTTTATCTTAATGAATTCATTTCACATTTACCTTATTGCAAAGTTTCACAGACACCCCGCTCCCATACGTCAAAAAGATAAAATCACATATAAACCAGGATGATTAAACTTAAATCAAAGGTAGTGGCAAATTATGATAAGTAGCTATTAAACGTCAGAAGATAAGTCACAGTGAGATACGGAGGTCAGAATCATCGGGCTTTTTTAAAGCTTGAGTCTTGTGTTTGTTTACAAACAACAGACTGTAACGAAATAATCTGCAGGCAAGTTTAGATCTATGAATCTATCTTAGGACTCAAATGACTAAAGGAAGACTTGGGGTAATTTTTAGGTCAAAGTTGTGTTCACGAAAGTATGTTAAAGTTAATTTAAAGAAAGTTCCTTTAACTTATGACATATCCTATGTCAATATTTGGGACAATTTTTATGCTAATGTTATTACTCATCTTTGCTAGGCGAAATCGGTGTATCAGACGTGGCAGAGTGTTTAGGGTCATTGATAACCCTCTTGATTATCTGGATGATGAAGCCATTGTGAGAAGGTATTATAATAGACTATCAAGCTTCATGTGTACAGTCTTCCGCCCAACTATGAAATCTCGTGCACTCCCTATGTCAATTCAAGTCATGATGGCACTGCGCTTATATTTCAGGCAGCTGTAGGAGATGTACATAACATTTCAAAACCAAGTGTTAGCAAACTCGGGCCTCAGTCGTTAATTTATAGAAGGAACCATTGCAGAGAGGTGGTTGCTTGTGAATAGGGGATACTCATTACGCCCATGGTCAAGACTCTCGTTAATAACCCTGCAACTTATACAGAAGAACGATACAATGCTGCTCACATTCATATTCATATTGAGAGTGTTCTGTGTGCTGAAATCTTCCGTTCTCTGAATACTAGCGAAACACTCCGTTGTCTTCTCTCCGCAAAACTTGCGATATTACAAGCAAACACAATTATCCTTCGGGCCCCACTGGAAAAAAAACCCACTGGATCCGCGCATGTGTACCGTTACTTGTGTTGTTCTGCACAATATGTGTATATCAATCCGGGTACCACTTCAAGATCCGGACCCTCGAGACGCTGAGAGAAAAAGGTGATATTTATACCCCGATCTATACCAAGCAACATCAATGACTGTGCGAGTGTCAAAGTTCATGCCATCGCAGGGCGATTTTCTTGGACTACACTTGTTTAAGTCAATTAATCTGTTTCAGTGGCAATAAACTTTGCATTTTAATAAAGTACTGCTTATATTTCTTTCAGGCTTTTGAAATATTTTTTTTCGTAATATCTACTTTCTTTGCGGAGAGAGGTAATAAGCTCTCTGTCTGTCTGTCTGTCCGTCCGTCTGTCTGTCTGTCTGTCTGTCTGTCTGTCTGTCTGTCTGTCTCTCTCTCTCTCTCTCTCTCTCTCTCTCTCTCTCTCTCTCTCTCTCTCTCTCTCTCTCTCTCTCTGTGTGTGTTAATCAATACCCCCATTTTACTACCTAATAGTTCTTCATTCCTCTTCAAAGGTAAAATAAATGGTCGAACACCGCAGAGCTAATCAAGTAGGTATTAATAATTAACACAACAAACTCTTTAAATATCCTTGTGTAAATGGATTACTGAAGCAAAAGGACTCTTTTAAATAGTATTTAACTTCAAGAGATATTTTGTTTGCTTTTATATCAATAGTCCATCTTTGTTTTTGGCTGCATGTTTTCCCTTTAATAGAAATACTAGTATACTGCTTTCTTCAAACTAACATATTGAACAATTATTTTTACGACAGCTTCTCACTTGTATGGTACGATAAAAGATATAGGGAAACTTAAATTAAGATATAGATCAAAATATAGATCTATACGACGGTACGAGTGAATTGGTCCCCCCGTACGGGTTATAAATTTTAGTTAAGTGGGTTTTATTTTTTACTTTTTTTTGCACTTGTAAAGGTAATTTGAAAGGTCTTCCCCACCCCACTTAAAAAAATAATGGTCGGGGTCTGCTATTTTTATTGGGTTAAAATATTTCACTTTTTGTTGGTGTATCAATTGTTTTTGAGCACAAGTAAACATACTTTTATAATAGCCGGGCACTTTTATAAATTTCGTAGCTCCAATTTCTAAATTAATCTTCAACCCCGGTCCTCACTTTCTTTTGCGTAATTTGTTGTTGATATCAAGCAGAGTGGTTTATGTCTATATATTTACATTTTTCAGTGTGTTTACTTGCGATAACGCTACATATCGATTTTGTACTATACAGTCCAATAACTTCAAATGACGTCTAATTGGGGCGCCAGAGGGATTTGCTTATTTATATTCAATTATTAAATCGTACAATAATTAAAAAATGTATAAATATAAGTAATAAGAAAATCATTCTTTGAATATTGTGAGTTGATAATTTCGGTCAGGGCGTGATCAAATCTATCATAAAGCCCTCTGGGCTTTATTGGATTTGACCCGTTTATATGTATATTAACATGTGTATATTAATTGTATATGTCTATTAGCTGTACAGCTGTTGACCAATAAACAATACAATACAAAATTATCACCTCATAATATACTCAAAGAATGATACCTTAGTCTTTAATTAAAGACGAGTCGATAACATCCACCAAGTCGCGTTTTACTTAAGGGCCAAAATTGATCGAGCAACGGACCTGTGTCAAAGCACCGGCGGTAAATCTTAAAGAGCATTTTTATATTTTTACTTTAATATATATCTTGTTTTATTATAATAATTGCTGTCAATTCCCTTAATGTTAATTCATGCATGTATAAACAAAACATATCACTAGTGTTATAAATACATTCGAGCTGATACATGGATAGGTAGCAAATATACATTGGAGTTTTTAAATTACATCATCTTAAACTAGCTTTAATTAAGATATTTTCATAGATAAATTATGACTACAGGTACTCGATTTAAGAACGAATTTATTATTTTTTTTTAGAAATAAGTCCACCCTGCTGAGATAAAGTAGGTCTATGTACACATTTCCTTCATGTTATTTACCAAAAACTAAAATGCCTATTTTTGTCTTCTTACGTAATATTTTGCCCAAGTACCTGGTCCCGTAATCGATTGCGCTGAATTGTAAGTCAGTAAGTAAGAAAACAAATACATTCATTTGATTCATAGCAACTATGGTATATCCATTTTAAAATTCGGCATCTGTCGATATAAATCAATAAGGATGATGGGTCTCTCCTTACTTTTTCGATCTTACCTTGAGAAAATCAAATAAGATCAAACGTTCTGAGAGTGGGGGAGGGGGGGTCTAAGAGTTAAGCAGATACATGTGGTCTTTCATGTACCGGCATTTCCCGTACCTTTGGCTCAGTTTAGGCACTTTGATTCTTTATTTATACGTCATGTAATCAGTGCGTAAATATACATGCATACTGATGCATATATAAGAGAGGGTCATTGCATATCCAATTAACTACAGCATTTTTTTTTAAAGATTGTAAATACCAATTACACAATATACATATAGTAATAATTAGATATTTACAATCTGATGATAACTCCTCGGTGTAAGGTGTTAAACGTCATATTTTAGGAAGCTGGATGGTCAATAAATCAACTGAATTTAAAGTCATTAACTATTATTAAGTAAATAAAATTCTTGATTAATATTCTAGCTTTCCAATTTGAATATATTTCTATATCTTTATACAAAGCTCTACTTCGGAAGAAGATAAATAAAGTCTTAAAATGGCCATGACAATCCAGTCCGCTTAAGTATTTCCAAGGTTCCCTTATATATCAAAATACCGAAGATATTTAATTATCACATATACGTTGTTTTTGTTTTGTTGGGGGGATTTTTTTTTATCACGGTTTTTGGAAAGCCCCCTTTTGCACAGTGAAAAGCGATGCTACGTGTCTGCTGTGTTTTATTGGGTTAAAGAAACGATTCGTTTTCTGTACTTGCGGCAATTATATTGGAACATATGAAAAGAACTTTCATAGACAGGGAACGTAATTATTTTACAAATTCCGTGGCTCCATGGCCAGTTTCTAAACGGATTTTTAATTCTGACCCCTCCTTTCTATTCATTTCATGGCATGTGCATTTAGAACAAGGAAGTAGTAATTATAAATCAATTTGAAGTACAGTCATAATTTTATTTTCAATCTAACCATTACTCTTACTTATGTGGTTTATAATGTTTAAAGGGGCATGGTCACGAGTTAGGTCAACTTTTATTTTTCTATGATCAACCAACACTTAAGTGTCAGTCAAAGAGTTGTAAGTAAGAAAATAAGATATAGTCTGAGCCCACAATTCTTTGTTATGTTAACACAGCTCAGGCCATATTTTTGTCTACATTTTGAATGTGAAAAGAATTGTGGGCTCTGTACTTCGCTTATAACACAACAACGAAAACTCAAATGTTGGTTGACTATTACCCGTAGAAATGCCTTACTGAAGCATTGTAAACATTAAACACGGAGAAATAATAATTGACCAAAATCGTGACCATACCCCTTTAATTTTATTCGAAAAATATCCTAATATATCTATGTCCTACATTGACGCACTTCGATCTATGTCCTTTATTCATGTCAGTACCTTAGTTTGGCGATAAGAAAAAAAAAATAAAATCGTGTTGTTTATTACTATACATGTATAAGGTTACACTGAATATATGCAAATTTATAGACCCCCACAGAGATTAATGTGTCCTTTTTAACGCCAATTCTATTGAAACTGATCTTTATCTTTAAACACCTTACGCTTGTATTCTTTTTTTATCTGTGTTTAGAGCATTTTGGTTTTAAGGAACACATAAAGGGTGCATCATGCACGTTTAAGAAAATTCAAGTATGTACACTTTGAATGCATGTGAGTAAAAATGATTAAATATATTCGTAGGCCAAAGTCCACTGATTCCGTTTAGCTAACTGCTCAACAAGCTTAACAGATTCTATAGTTTTCTGACTGAAATTTGGCAAAATAAAATGAACGGGGCTATTTAGATCAGCGTTTGGTGACACAATGCGATTGAGTTTCCACTTTTTGTGTCTGGAATTGACTGGATTTAGAATAATAAATCACTTGGAAAGACTTTCTGGTGTCATGTCTGATTATTCTGCAACTTTAAAAAGCTTCCAGTACTGGATTACCCATTATAAGTACAAAAGTACAATAATCGGTTACTTAAATTGACTCGCTCTATCTATCTATCTATCTATCTATCTATCTATCTATCTATCTATCTCCTTGACAAAGAAGAGAGGAAAAACTCAACATAATTATGTATCAGACAAAAAGTGAGT
The DNA here is from genome assembly GCA_020458035.1 of Magallana ariakensis. Lineage (NCBI taxonomy): Eukaryota > Metazoa > Mollusca > Bivalvia > Ostreida > Ostreidae > Magallana > Magallana ariakensis. The sequence continues at coordinate 47,758,265 of CM035812.1, read as the reverse complement.
ACAGAAAGTATTCATTGTGTGGCTGTGTAAGCCTCAACGATATGTCGAGTTGAATGATTTCAAAGCCATAAAAGTATTACCCGTAAAAGGTATAAAATTTAACAGTCGTCCGACATTTTAAATGCAAATTTAAGTTAGACATAACACCTTACTTTATACGAGTAAAAATGTTTACTCATATCATTAAATCTATACATCCGTTATTTACTATGCCAATTATTAAAGTAAAGTAAGATGATGTAATATTTTCATGTAAAATAGTTTGTAAACATGGCAATGAAGAACACCATTCCCAAACAGGATTGAATAAAGAAAAAGTCAAAAGAGAGAGAGAGAGAGAGAGAGAGAGAGAGAGAGAGAGAGAGAGAGAGAGAGAGAGAGAGAGAAAGAGAGAGAGAGAGAGCTTCTAAAATAAACGATCAAAAAATTGGCACCGTATTAATAATAGTCAGGCAATTGCAACACTTAATTAACATACCGTAAACAGTTATCTCATCCATCTGTTTTAAAGAACATGCTATCTCTAGTCCTTTTATCGAAAACTGACATTTAATATCTACATGTACAGTACCCGGTTTTTTAAATACCTTATAAAAATTACCTTGCATGAATTATACACTGAATAACGGGGTCGCTGAGCAAATAAAAATTTACACAAGTTTACCTCTTTTGCCACTTGTTCAACAATTTAAAGAGAAATTAATGTGTGTCAAAGAAATTGTTTAGTCACCCATGAAATTATAAATAAAAACACTTATCTGTCAACAAGAAGAAACCGTTTATCTTCGAATAAAGCAATTGAAAATGATTCGGTTATCATTTAGTGCTATTCATGTGTTGTGCAGAGTTATTGATTTTTGGAAGCAAAATCCATTGGATAATTGCAGTAAAACTTCTCAATACCGACACCCCTTAATACTAGCTCTCCCTCAATATCAGCCGAATTAAAAAGTATCGGCCATTCCCCTCTTTATTTCTTCAATATAAATCATTAGTATATGTGAGGGGGTAATAATCGGGGTATCTAATACGTTTTCTTCGCTATTTTACTCAGATTCAAGAAAACTTCAAATCCTTTAAAGGAAAATACTGAACTTTTTAATTCTCATAATTTTTTTAACTTTTGAGATCGAAACATAAATAGTGTCAACGTTTAACAGAGATATCTATGTATATTACATGTATTAACAAATACTGAGTCAAGGCTGACAGGCTAAGCAGCTCTTAATAACAGTCCTCTGTCTTTGGTGGCGCCATGAAATTAAATAAGTTCGTGCTTTTAGTTACAATATGTAAGGTAACATGCACAGTTGTTAACTTACACAAACCAAAAACATAATCTAGCACACCCTTTCTTTATTTGAACAGATGAAGAATTGAAAACGTGAAATGTTGAAATAAATGAACGCAGTTTTGATTAATATCTATATATTCAATAACTAATTAAAATAAAAAAATTCTGCAATAATTATGATCTGCCTATATACAAACTACTTAAATTTTAGCACGTGGTTTCATATGGAGGCACTATGGATATATGTTTTCCTTTTTACTCATACTAAAGGGTTTCCAATTCATCATACACTATTTGAATGAATAGTTAAACAGTCATGCTATAAAGAGCCCTGCTTGTATAAAGTTTCGCCATCTGCATGACATTGTTTACTTATAACATTACACAAAATACCTTTCCTCGACAATCTTGAAATTAAAAATCGGCATGCATCGAATTAAATAACACTTGATACATGTACACACACATAAATAGTGCATATAAATTACCATCGCCTTTGAACAATTAAAACATTACGTTTTAATCTATGATACACAAATTTGATGTCTACTTTGCATATTGCTAAGAATATCCTATTTAATTCATGTGTTTCAAAAATCAGTAGCGTAATTCACGTCTGCTGAACGTCGTGATTCCTTAAAAAGAGTTTTTAATTATAGCATCTATCTATCTATCTATCTATCTATCTATCTATCTATCTATCTATCTATCATCTCCATGTATCTATCTTTTTATCTATCTTGCATTTTGTAGACAATGTCGAAAACTGGAATAAATGGTATCATTTATATTCACTTAAACTGAACATGTTTTTGGCTCAGGATTCAGCGTTCTTATATGTCTGAACCACATTTAGATATTTGATTGCAACAATAATTGTATATACATCGCGTCGAAATATGCATGCAAATTTTCGATTCCACCCCCCCCCCCCAAAAAAAAGTATAAAGGGGGCTGTCTTCCCTCTTCAAATTTAATTTCTTAATCATTTTTTTCATATTGACATGTGGAAAGGTAACCTTTCAATCGAACTGGTCCCGCTACTTGTTTTCGGAAAGTGTTTCAAATTATATAGCAATTTTACGTTAAGATCTAACCCCCGCACCCACAGATTTGGATTTTGTTTGACGTGTTACTGTAAACGTATCATATTTAGCGTGTATGATACTTGGCGGAATACGATTTTTCAACAAGTCAGCATGGATTTGATTTAGCGCATGTCCAAATTTACTTATCTTTTACTTATATATTTTTCATTTGGCGATGTACTTGATTTAGCGGACGCCGTTTTCCGCCAAAAGCGCTAAATAGAATACACAGCCAGATGTAATACATTTACAGAATGTTGTTGAGGTAGGTTTGCCCTCTCCCGACTTTCAGAAACAATGTGTTGTGCCTGGTATAAGCCTACATGCATTTCTCCACTCCAATTTAAGATAGTTTCACGGGATTTAAACACTATAAGTATACATTTTGCATGCATGTACAGATATCTGGTTGCTTAGATATACATGCATCTGATTTTCATAAGTGGAAAAAAAAATTTTTCTTGAATATACTTTGATTGAATTGAATATACCTTTTTGAGGGGGGGGGGGCTGTAGATGTCTATAATTGAGATAAATTTTGAAATCATGTATTTAATATATTCCAATACATGTACAAGTTGAATTAATTTAAATAAAGTGACAACATTGGCTTACATATATGCATAGAGTAACTAGCTTCATTAACAGCTATTTGATGTCTAGAAAATTATCAAAAATATCCGCTGTTATTATTTTATCTTCACTTAAAGATTAATTGCGATTTATATGTGTCAGAAAAGATTTGAAAGTTGTTTCTCCATTTTCCAATTTAAATGCTGGCTAAAACTATTTCAGGAAAGATTATGCTATACATGTTGTACTGTTTATACTATCGTTGCTTTTCTGCATGGGTGAAAAAATGACTCCAGATGGAGAGAGGAGTTCTCCTCACTGAATAGGACGGTTTTTCAGCTACCTGAATTTTACATTTCGCAATCTGATATGCCGTAAATTGAAAAACAAAAACCTGGTCACATGATATTTAAAAGACCTGTTCGATGTTCTCTACATATTGAGTAAATATTCTAAAGAAAGATATTCTTATCTTAGAAAAGTGTCAATATTATCCGATCAATTATTGATTTTCTATTTGTACCCTTAAATTCGATAGCCGTTGAAAAGGTTTAAACGAATGCAATTACAAGTAATACATTTAGGTGTAATAATGCTGAATTAATCAAGTAGTTGTAAAGTACCCAACACGCACTCCTAAATTGTATTATGTAAATTGAGTATTTAACCCCAAATACCTTTTAAAAGACTTTTTTTTTTCGAGGTACCCGGTGTTTGAATAGCTTTCATGTTCATTGAAACGGAAACTTTGTTTCTGCCCCCCTCTCAGAACTCGTGTAATACAATATTTTAATTACATAGGATTTTCTTTTCTTTCACAAAATCCAAGTCTTGTTTGAGATAATTTTGTATTTTCCATTTGCCCGTTTGTTTTTGTTTATTTTTGAATTTTACTGTTTGTTTTTTTTCCCGGTTTTTGGAAGGACTTTTCCATTAAAAAATCAAATGTATGCATATGCAAAATTGAATTCACATTCCAACCCTCTTTTCTGAGACAGGGCTTCAAATACACTGTGTATGTACATGGGTATGCACTATTTTCATGTCTCTACTGGATTTTTAGAAACAAAACTTAGACAAGTGTTACACAACATGATATGAAGAAAGCATATCGCATTAAATTATAGATTTGAACTCATTTTATATAAGTAAAACTGAAAAAATGGAACTGAACACATTTTCATATTCATGAGTTTTTTTATTTGACAATTGCAAGTAAAACCAATACCATGGTTTACTTGGGATCGTGCAGGGTGACATTGATTCAAGTAGGTGTAAGAAGTAAAAATAATATAGATTCATAACGCTCATGGTATACTAATATTAAAAATCGGTGTCTGTATAAAGGTTTATAAACGATAACGGACCACACTTGTTTATTGATAAAAAAAAGAAAGAGATGATCTTACTCTCTTTCTGTCTCTTTCTTCAACTGCAAAACCATGTCCTACAAATACATTTATCGGGCAGAAGAGAGCTGTCATTTAATGCCAGATTTATTTGTCAAGACATCATCCGTGTCATACTTACATTGATGTCTTATTGCGTATTGTGAAAATATTGTGTTAATTCATTGCATGCAGAGATTGGCTCATATTACGGTAAAATATGAGAAAGGATCAAAATTATTTACTATCATTACGATGGCTCTTAGGTATGTAGTGGTAAAATAGTTGTACCATCCTGTGATACAAGGTACACCATTTTGTACATATACACTGTACATATCATTGTCTTACCTTGACGAATATGTCATCCAATCCTTTTCATTCATGCTAGTCGCGAGTAGTACCTCATCTGTTGGCAAAAAAGAGAAAAGAAGTGAAATACGTTGGTAGTTAAACATGTTGACAGCAAAAAACAAATTAAACTGTATATCTGTAAATTAATGTACCCCTGCAGAGATGTCTGAGTGGCTCTTCAATTAATTCGATTAAACTGCTGTTTATATGACTTTGTATTTAAATCCCCCTTAAAGCGTCGATTAAGAAGTAACTTTAAAAAACTTATTTATATCTACTAAGAGTGCTAAATTATTTCAGAAGAATAAATTGAATAGGGTAAATGTTAGGGTAATGTTAAAGAAAAGTACGTACACCGCAAACGTCTACAAATAAAAAATGCACCAAACAGAGATACCATAGTTCCAATGTAATTAATTTAAATTCATTATCTCTCACATTTATTTTTTTGAAGTTTTCTACCTCTGGACTGTACTTTCAGAAGGCGATGAATGTATAATGTTTTACCTTGTAAATTGTAGGCATAAACACCAAAATATCAACAGTGATGTGAAACTTCAGTCAAACACGCCATCATCATATGAGCCATTAAAATAGGGTAAGTTTTACTTTACAAAAAAAAAAACCAACTTGGCAAAGCAATCCTATTCCTATACGACCGCGCGACAATCATCTAAAGAATACGATTTCCTGAATGGTGTGTCTATCATCCTGGTCCATGCAGACTACCATACAGTGAGTGTCTGAAACAATAACACAGTGATAGAGTAATACCACTCAAAATTTCCTTAACAGAATGTTGTACCACCGTTAAGTTATTAAACATCGATGATAGTGGCTTGAGTTGCGAACCAGTGACTCGAATTTGATTTTGACTCGTGTCTGTATCGAATGATTGAGAAAAAAATCGATTTATATTGAACACATATATTTCCCAATACTGTACGTACAGGAAAAAACAACTAAATCAATAACAAGTATAAACTATACGTGCAAAACGTGTCTCTCAAAATACTTATATATTACCAAATTCACAAAGAAGTTTCAATCAAATGATACACAGTCTCTAACAATGAACGATATGTCGAAAATATAAGGAAGCGAATGTAATGTTGATCTGTAATTTTTGATAAATTTATATTTCATACCGATGGTAGGAAGTATAATAATGCTCCCAAAAACTCAACTCTGCCATCTAAACGAATTAAATGTTATATCAGTTTTATACGGATACAAGAACAACACGCACAACATGTATGTATTGACATATAAAGGTGTTTGATTTTGTGTTGTACCAGATATTGTGCACTGTACAACCTCAACAATGTTTATTGGTGATAAACTCTGCCAAAACTGAATCTAAAAAATTACCACCGAGGGTACATGTATAAAAAAGTGTATATATCTGTACACTGATAACGTCTCGTTAATAGCTACTGAGGTGGCGGCGAGACACCAGTATGATTAACAGTTAAAAGACATACTTTCAATGTATTCACTGTGGGAATATTATTTGCACTTTTTATACACTAGTTTGTTTTTTCGTACTGAACATTCTAGATACTAGTACGCCTTTAAGTATGGCAACACGTTTATTTATCTTTCTGAGTTATTAGATTTGAAAGTTTAAATCTAAACGATGCAAAATCTTAACAGTATACTTTCACGCTTTCTTGACATGAAAAGAGAAAGAGGAGAGTGAAATCTAGAGAAAGTAGAGATATCCAGATATATCTAAACATAAAGATAGGATTAACACGAATATTAACATACCATAAATAAGTTAAAACGTCCTTGCCCTCTTGCTTTTTGACACGAAATGATATTTAATGTATCGCGTACATCAAGATAGGGATATGTTTTAGTAAAAAAACTAATCTGATCATAGACACCATCAATCAGATATTTAAATACCCTTCGACCCCACTTGTTTAGCAACACGAAGACAAACGCATGCATGTCAGAGATTTGAAATATATATCTACCAACCAGAAAAAAATAATTTCCAGTGAATAGTTCAATTAAAAACCATACACGTATCAATGATCTTTTCGGGGCTTTTGTGGTGTTTGGTTTAGATTTATGAATTTATGGAAGTAGAATTGCGTAATGAACATTAAGTTATTCCTAATATCAAATGAGAAACTTTACTTTATCAACCTGTGTTTTATATACGATTCGCTTATGGATAATATTTTCTTCTTTTTTTCTTTTAAGATATCTAATATAAAATCCACTAAAAGGGGATTTAATACATTATATACAACTTGCACCTCCTATAAAATGTGATTATTTTTTTTACTCCAACTTTTCGATTTTTTTTTTCTGATAATTTTTTCCCGCCGTCCGTCGGTGTCGTCTCAATTTACCGTTACATTTTTATCTTCTCCTCCAAAACAACAAAATGAACTATTTCTAACTGAATTCAATCCCTCCATTTTGACAACAAGATACATTTCATACAGCTTTATCGCAATTTGTCATAATTATACTTAAGAAGTGTTAAATTGAATGTAAGAATACAATGAAACCAATCTTGTGAATCAGAAAGGTTTATTTCAATAAGGGGTCTACATTTGTTCATCATTTAAATGCATCAACATATTATAAATAAAAAATCAACCAGAAAAACAAACATGTCCATGTGAAAGCATGCTAAGATATAAAACATTTCAGTGTAATCGTACAAAATCCTTGGAAAACAGATAACTTTTAAAAGTTATACACGCTCTCTGATGTTAATATCCAAAATAACCAAAACCGACATTTAACAGAAAATTGAAATTGAATTTGTTAAACAATGAAAAACTTAAATATAAAAGAAAACACAACACCAATATTAAGATTAAAGCAAACCAACCAGTATTTTTTTTAATTATATATATGTTTATTCATTAAATTACATAACGAATGAGGCAAAATCTCCACGGAGACCCTCCGATATATCATCACCTGGGGTGCCAGGGGCCCCCTGGATCAGATAATTTATAGTTTTATATATATCAACATTCGATATAGATTTGTCAGTAAATACATATATTTTAAATAAGTAAATGGTGAATTACAAAAAAAGTTTGCAGGGGGCTCAGAATAAAGTGTCCATAGAGACCCATACCAGTTATGCTCCAAAGGCCGGGTCACCCTTGGATTATTACAGTTTTCATACATTGTACTTAAAATATGGAACCATATGTAACAATCATATGACAAGGTTATATAATAAATATCAATCATATTTACATTCAGTTTGAGTTATATCAGTAAATATAAGGAAAAAATGTAGCACTAAAAACAGTGAATTTTCAAAAAGAGTTAATATAACATAAAGGAAAAAGGAAAGCAACCAACAATAACAGCCATGAATAAGATAGACATTTTACTTTATGTGGAAACTCATTATTTACCTATAAAGTAAAAAAAAGAGAAACATTATATATTTTATTATTTAAGTCAGTCGATTTAAATGGTATTTGCGTAATAAACTTAATCAATCTTTCAAATTGTTTTCAATTATATTTTTCGACCACCAAATGCATATTTTTGTGTAAAAAAACTCTAATTTAAAAAAATAACAAGATATATGCGTACCATTGCTCACTTGACTTATGACTTATTCATCTGATAAGAATATAAAAAATAAGCAAAATCGACATTTAACAGGAAGTTGGCGTCTGAATTGTACAAAAATAAATTTCTCCATATGCCATGCCTAAACAAGAGTATGTTAAAATTTCAAGCATTTGCGATTAATAGTTGCTGAGAAATCTTTGACGAAAATTTGTTTGAAAATTTAAATAACAAATAATCAAAGTTGTCATTGAATAGAAAGTAAACATCTGGTTAGCATAAAAATGAATCATGCCATTCCAACACATGACATACCAAAACGAAGAGTGTGTTGAAAATTTAAGCATCTGCGAATAACAGTTGCTGACTATTCTTTGAAAATTTGCTCGAAAATAAAGGATAAAAGTCATCATTAAGACGTGTATGGAAACCTGATAAGCTAAAGGGTGTGTTCCAAAATAGAAATCTAGAAAATTGTTCATTCTTTTGAATAAACATCGTTTAATCACTAAGGTATTTATGATTGTCGAGTAATTAAGCAAGCTGTGAATCTAAGATCTCTTGGGACAGAGTATAGCACCACTTGCAAGGAAATGTTTATCTTAGCCATCAAAATGCCATTGACATTTATAAGGTCAACCTCATTACCGGTACATTATATTACAAACTGACCTTAGGGTAATTACTGTATACAGACTACTAAGTAATATACTGACCACATTTGAGAATACAACGGTTAAAATACCAATTATACGTCAGTTCAAAATATTAAGAAAGATATCATAATATTTTTTATCATAAGCCAAGTAGGTTTTATCATGTTTATGCATATGATTTTTTTTTATGCATATAAGTGAAGTTCATGTATAGAATTACAATCTTAATGCCTTGATCCAAAAGCAACGGAGACTAAATTAATCAATATTTAAATCTGTGAACAATATAAGTACAGACCCTGAAACGTACTACTACACCAAAAAAAGCGTGCGAGTTTCGCGCGAGAATCGTTTCTTGTAAACCGTTTAGCGTTTCGTGTAAACCGTTTAGCGTTTCGTGTAAACCGTTTAGCGTTTCGTGTGAATCGTGAAGCGTTTCGAGTAAACCCGTTTAGCGTTTCGGGCAAAGCGTGTAAAGCGTTTCGGGCAAAGCGTGCGAGAATCGTGTGAAACGTTTCATCAGATTACATTCGGAACTGTTCTCAGTTATTAGTTCTTTCAAAATGGCGTCCGAGTTTAAGACTTCCCGGAATGGTTTGTGATTAACAAAACACTTATGTATGTATACTATTGACATTTTGTTTGTAAAAATTAAATCAACTCTCTGTGATACTGTCAAGTCGTAATAAACATGTAGTATTTGATGTTTCTTTTACATCGATAACTTTTCGACAGTGTACAAATAGCACTCGGACACCGGTTAACACATACCTGCAGCTGACTAAACCTGTCAATCAAACTGTGTATTTTTTCATTGGATGGTCACGTGTTTCTTTTTTTGTCAACAGTCAATAAAAAAATTAATGACTTGAAAGCAGTCGGAATCAGTATTTGTTAAAGAACATCATTTTAATGATATAATGTTCATCAACTCAATAACAAAATTGAAAAAGAATAGAGGGGAAAATATTGTATTAACATTATAATTATATGTGTATGGTACTATTTTTAAAAAGTTTGTGGTAAAAGCGACGTTATGCGTACATGCATATTGAGTCTGAAATTTAATTCATTGATTTTGTTCCATCCGATATAATTTATTGAATTTATTTTAGAAATAGATATCCTAACTAGTGATACAAACTTTTTTTTTGTTTATGTCAATCGTGTCTTGTTTTCTGTCTGGTTTTATGTGCGGAGCATATTTTAATATGTGGTTGATACGATATAAGTAAAAAAATCGTTTGATTGCATAGCCTTCTTTTAAATTCGGTGATTAATTTACTTCTAAATAATTGTATATAATCCTATGTCAATAACTGGGACGATTGTCACGCTCATGTCATTACTCATCTGGCTAGGCCAAATCAGTGTATCAGATAAGACAGAGTATTCAAGGACATTGATAACCCCCTTGATTATATGGATGATGAAGCCATTGTGAGAAAATATTATAATAGACCTATCTATCAAGCTTCCTTATCCATAATTTGTGTAGTACAGTTTTGAAATCTCGTGCATTCCCTATGTCAATTCAAGTCATGGTGGCACTGCGCTTATATTTCAGGCAGCTGTTGGTGATGTACACAACATTCAAAGTCAAAGTGTTAGCAGGATAACAAAGATATGACCCGTTGTCCAACGTGCACATTAGATCAATAGCCTGTTAGTTCTCACGGTTTAGCCAAATTCATGAATAAATCTAGCGTAATTTTTAATATTCCATATACTATTGGATGCATCTATGGGACGAATGTAAAGATTTAATCTCCAAGCGTTAATTAGGCATGTTCACGATTTTGTTTAAATTTCTCATTTTTGTTTTTATTATTTACAATGTTTTATAAATGCATTTCAAATGGTCAAATGAAATTTGAGAGTCAGTCATAGAGTTTTAAGCAAGATACAGGGCTCACAATTCTTTGTCATGTAAACAAGGCTTGTGCCCAACCTTTATTTACATAGGTTTAATGTACCACTAAACAATCTTTTTTCAAGCTGCTTTATCTATCATCTTATTTATTTTAAGCACAAAGAAACAGTTCTTAACGTTTAACACATTTATTTTAGGTCTAAAACTGGTATTTTTATTTCAACATTCAAAATATAAACAAAAGCTTTGTTTACATAGCGAAAAATTGTAACAAAATGGCGATGCGGAACATAGGATGCCCATATTTGGACAAATTCGGCCCTCAGTCGTTAATCTATAGAAGGAACCATTGCATAGGGGTGTTGCTTGGAGATAGGGGATACTCATTACGCCCATGGTTAAGTCTCCCGTTAAATACCCTGCAACTTATTAAAAGGAGCGATACAATGCTGCGCACATTCACAACCGAAATGTCATATTGAGAGCGTTCTGTGTGCTAAAATCCTCCGTTCTTTGAATACTAGCGAAAACACGCTGTTGTCTTCTTCCCGCAAAACTTGCGATATTACAAGCAAACACAATTATCCTTTGGGCCCCCACTGGGAAAAATCTTTCTGGATCCGCGCATGTGTACCGTTACTTGTGTAATACTGCACAATATGTGCATATCAATCCGGATAGCACTCTAAGGTCCGGCCCCCCAAATGCTGAGAGAAAAAGGTGATATTTATACCAAAAACTATACCATGCGACATCAATGGCTGTGTGAGTTTCAGAGGTCGTTTTTTTGGACTGACAAATCAATGACACTTGTTTAAGTCAACTAATCTGTTTCAATTATAAACTTGCATTTTAATTATGTACTGTTTAAATTTCTTTCAGGCTTTTGAAATATTATTTTACGTATTATCTACTTTCTTTGCGGAGAGAGGTAACTATAACTCTCTCTCTCTCTTTATCTCTCTCTCTCTCTCTCTCTCTCTCTCTCTCTCTCTGTTAATCAATACCCCCATTTTGCTACCTTATGGTTCTTCATTCCTCTTCAAAGGTAAAATAAATGGTCGAACACCGCAGAGCTTATCAAGTAGTTATTAATAATTAACACAACAAACTCTTTAAATATCCTTGTGTAAATGGATTACTGAAGCAAAATGTCTCTTTTAAATAGCATTTAACTTCAAACGATATTTTGTTTGCTTTTATATCAATAGTCCATCTTTGGTTTTGGCTGCATGTTTTCCCTTTAATAGAAATACTAGTATACTGCTTTCTTCAAACTAAAATATTGAACAATGTTTTTTACGACCGCTTCTCACATGTATGGTACGATAAAAGATATAGAGAAACTTAAATTAAGATATAGATCAAAATATAGATCTATACGACGGTACGAGTGAATGGGTCTCACAGTACGGGTTATAATTTTTAGTTAGGCGGGTTTTATTTTTTACTTTTTATTTTTGCAATTGTAAAGGTAATTTGAAAGGTCTTCCCCATCCCACTTAAAAAAAACAATGGCCGGGGTCTGCTATTTTTATTGGGTTAACATATTTCACTTTTTGTTGTTGTATCAATTGTTTTTGAGCACAAGTAAACATACTTTTATAAATTTCGTAGCTCCAATTTCTAAATTAATCTTTAACCCCGGTCCTCACTTTTTTTTTTTGCGTAATTTGTTGTTGATATCAAGCAGAGTGGTTTATGTCTATATATTTAGATTTTTCAGTGTGTTTACTTGCGATAACACTACGTATCGATTTTGTACTATACAGTCCAATAACTTCAAATGACATCTAATTGGGGCGCCAGAGGGATTTCCTTATTTATATTCAATTATTAAATCGTACAATAGCTGAAAATGTATAAATATATGTAATAAGGAATCATTCTTTGAATAATGTGAGTTGATAATTTCGGTCGGGGCGTGATCAAATCTATCATAAAGCCCTTCGGTCTTTATTGGATTTGACCCGTTTATATGGATATTAACATGTGTATATTAATTGTATATGTCTATTAGCTGTACAGCTGTTGACCAATACACCATGCAATACAAAATTATCACCCCATAATATACTCAAAGAATGATGCCTTAGTCATTAATTAAAAAAGAGTCGATAACATCCACCAAGTCGCGTTTTACTCAAGGGCCAAAATTGATCGAGCAACGGACCTGTTTCAAAGCACCGTCGGTAAATCTTAAAGGGCAATTTTATAATTTTACTTTAATATATTTCTTGTTAAGGTCTTCCGTTTCCAACGGAAGACCTTATAGTTTTCGTAAAGTTTCTTCTTCTTCTTCTTATTATTATTTTTTTTTTCCACAAATTTTGTGCATTTTATTTTGTTTTTAAAATTTTTGCCGTCGTCACTTCCGGTACCGATTTATTGCTAATTTAGTAAACTTTCACGACCCATTTTGTGAACAGTTGATCTCGGAGACTTTAAGAGATATGAATATAAAACTTTCAGGATAGGTAGTCCATAGTTTGAAGTTGTGCACATTGGTTTCGTTTTACGCAAATGGCGCCATTTTTTGGAGCTCGCCTAGGCACAAAAATTGGGTACGCATTTCAAATCAAAATGTTCAAACGTTCTGATGTATATCTTTTTATCAGTTGATATTTTGTTAAGACATATATAACAAAAATGGTAGAGTATTAATAGTTCTTTCCAACAAAATCAAGAAAAAGGGGCCGCCCCCTTTAATTAGGGGCCAATAGACTCGTAAACTCTATTACAAATAACTTAAAAACGATAAAGATTTTGTAATGCATTATAGAAGCAAAGTTGTTGATCGTAACAATATCTATCAGAAAAAATCATTGCCACGCCCATTTATGACGTAATTAGGGATTTTTAGGGGCCAAAGTTCTCAAACTTTGACACAATATATCTAGAGAACGAGACATATTTTGTTAAGCATTGTAGAAGAGAAAATGCTTGTATTGATAATTTAAATCGATTCCACTAATCAAAACACCAATGTCTGTCCCCATTAAGAATCTACAGGGCTGGCCCCTAAAATATTCAATCATTTGTATCTCAAAAATGAACAACAATTTAAGATGGGTGTAAGAACAAAAACTGTTAGTATGCTTGAGACCTTTCGTATGAAATTAACAAAAAGGGGCTGGCCCCTTAAATTAGGGGCCAAGACACTTTTAAAGTCTTTTACACATAACTTAAAAACGATCGAGATTCTGTAATGCATTATAGATGGAAAGTTGTTGATCGTAATAATATCAGTTTGTAAAACTCATTGCCACACCCATTGATGACATAATAAGGGATTTTAAGGAACTAAAATCTTAAATCTTAAATGTGCTGAATGTGAAAAAGCAAAACACTTTGTTAAACATTGTAAAGGATATTGACAATCGTATACATTATCTGAAAGGAAGGGGTTGAGGGGGAATTCTAAAATTTCATTAATATTTTAATCGTATTGTTTAAGAAATTGAACGGAAGACCTACTCGTTACTCGTAACGAGATCGTATCTAGTTTTATTATAATAATTGTTGTCAATTCCCTTAATGTTAATTCATGCATGTATAAACAAAACATATCACCAGTGTTATAAATACATTTGAGCTGATAGATGGATAGGTAGCAAATATACATTGGAGTTTTTAAATAACATCATCTTAAACTACCTTTAATTAAGATATTTTCACAGATAAATTATGACTACAGGTACTCGATTTAAGAACGAATTTGTTATTTTTTTTTTAGAAATATATTCACCCTGCTGAGGTAAAGTAGGTCTATGCACACATTTCCTTCACGTTATTTACTAAAAACTAAAATGCCTATTTTTGTCTTCTTACGTAATATTTGCCCAAGTACCTGGTCCCGTAATCGATTGCGCTGAATTGTAAGTCAGTAAGTCAAAAAACCCAAATACATTCATTTGATTCATAGCACCTGTGATATATCCATTTTAAAATTCGGCATCTGTCGATATAAATCAATAAGGATGATGGGTCTATCTCTCCTTACTTTTTCGATCTTACCTTGAGAAAATCAAATTAGATCAAACGTTCTGAGAGTGGGGGGAGGGGTGGAATCTAAGACTTAAGGAGACATATGTGGTCTTTCATGTACCGGCATTACAAGTACCTTTGGCTCAGATTCGGCCCGTTGATACTTTATTTATACGTCATGTAATCAGTGCGTAAATATACATGCATACTGATGCATATATAAGAGAGGGTTATTGCATATCCAATTTTCTACAGTATTTTTTTTAAAGATTGTAAATACCAATTACACAATATACATATAGTAATAATTAGATATTTACAATATGATGATAACTCCTCGTTGTAAGGTGTTAAACGTCATATTTTAGGAGGCTGGATGGTCAATAAATCAACTGAATTTAAAGTCATTAACTATTATTAAGTAAAAAAAATCTTGATTAATATTCTAGCTTTCCAATTTGAATGTATTTCTGTATTTTTATACAAAGCTCTACTTCGGAAGAAGATAAAACATGTCTTAAAATTGCCATGACCATCCATTGCTTTTAAGTATTTCGAAGGTTCCCTTATATATCAATTTATGCTGTTTTTTTTGGGGGGGGGAGGGGGTATCACGGTTTTTGGGAAGTTCCCCTTTCACGGTAAAAAGCGATGCTACGTGTCTGCTGCGTTTTATTGGGTTAAAGAAACGATTTGTTTTCTTTTCTTGCGGCAATTATATTGGAACATATGAAAAGAACTTTTTTCATTGACAGGGAACGTAATTATTTTTTTACAAATTCCGTGGCTCCATGGCCAGTTACTAAACGAATTTTTAATTCTGACCCCTCCTTTCTATTCATTTCATGGCATGTGCGTTTAGAACAAGGAAGTAGTCATTATAAATAAATTTGAAGTACTGTCATAATTTTTTTACAATCTAACCATTACTCTTTCTTATGTGGTTTATAATGTTTAAAGGGGCATGGTCACGAGTTAAGTCAAATTTTATTTTTCTATGATCAACCAACACTTGAGTGTCAGTCAAAGAGTTATAAGTAAGATACAGTCTGAACCCACAATTCTTTGTTATGTTAACAACGCTCAGACCATATTTTTGTCTACATTTTGAATGTGAAAAGAATTGTGGGCTCTGTACTTCGCTTATAACACAACGACGAAAACTCAAATGTTGATTGACTATTACCCGTAGAAATGCCTTACTGAATCATTGTAAACATTAAACACGGAGAAATAATAATTGACCAATATCGTGACCATACCCCTTTAATTTTATTCGAAAAATATCCTAATATATCTATTTCCTACATTGACGTACTTCGATCTATGTCCTTTATTCTTGCTAGTGACTACACTCGTTTGCGGTAAAAAGTAAAAGTAAAATAAATCGTGTTGTTCATCAGCATACATGTATAAGATTGCACTGTATTTATGCAAATTTATAAACCCCTACAGAGATTAATGTGTCTTTTTTTAACGCCAATTCTATTGAAACTGATGTTTATCTTTAAACACCCTTTCACTTGTATTTTTTTTTATCTGGTGTTTTGTGCATTTCGTCACATATAAAGGGTGCATGTAAATTCAAGTATGTACAATTTAAATGTATGTGAGGAAAAACTGATGTAATATACTCGTAGCTATAGGCCAAAGTCCAAGTAGCGATGTACTGTTTAACATCTACCGTTTTCTGGCCGAAATATAAACGGAGCTCTTTCAATTACCGTTTTGTTACACAACGCGGTATATTGAGTTTCCACCGTTTTTCTCTGGAATTGACTGGATTTGAAATGACAAATCACTTAGCATTACCTTTTTTGTGTCACATATCTGATTATTTTGCAACATTGTGGGATTTAAGTACTAGTATTCTCTCTCTCTCTCTCTCTCTCTCTCTCTCTCTCTCTCTCTCTCTCTCTCTCTCTCTCTCTCCTTCCTTGACAAAGAAGAAAGAAATTAAATATATATCGGAATAAGATGAGCACAGAAAATAATTCTTGTTTGTCTGTGTTAGCCTCAATTCATGATATACGGGATTTTAATTTAATGATAACAATTCAATGATGGTACTACATGTACCCGTAAGATGTGTAGAAATCTACAGTAGTCATTTTTTTTCCATATATCACTAATGTATCTTTGCACTGAATATTTAAATAACTCGTTAACTAAGGATGGGGAACACTTGTTGTGACTGGGCCGACAAAGCCTACGTCATCTGGAGAAAATTGACATTTTAAACGCCAATTTAAATTAAGACATTACTATTTACTTAATATGTTGTCAAATTTTCAACCCATTTCATTTATATATATATACATCAGTTATTTACCAAGCCTATGAATAAAGTAAAGCTACTTACTTGTAAACGAGAGAGAGAGAGAGAGAGAGAGAGAGAGAGAGAGAGAGAGAGAGAGAGAGAGCTAATTTGAACGACAAAAAAAATCTTATTACTGATAGTCTGGCAATTACAACATTTTATTAACTTACCGTAATCAGGTATATCATCCCTCTGTTTTTAAGAACATGTTACAATGTCTAGTCTTCCGATCGAAATTGACGTTTAATATACATGTTGTATACCGTACCAGGGTTTTAAAATACCTAATAAAAAACAACCTTGAAGGAGTCGAAACTGAATAGTGGGGTCGTTTAACATATTGTTTACTTTTTATGCTACGTATATACGTGCTCAACAATTTAAAGAGAATCTAATGTGTGTCAAAGAAATAATTTAATCACCCATGAAATTATATACTAGTTTTTAAAGTATATATCAGCAATGTATCTGTAAAATATTTACACTTGCAACTGTCTTTGTCTGTGATAACATTACGAATCAATTTTTAACTAACTTCATAAAACATGAGTGACACAAAATGGGCGTGTCTTATAGCATAACTGAAAAATGCTATTGGCTGCGCCACATACTAATACATAGGATGTGCTACATAAAAAAATAGTGGTTATAAAATAATGTTGTTTTAAAGTGTACTAATTGGAAATAATATAAATATAATAATAAGGATTCATTCTTTGAATATTATGAGGTGATAATTTCGGTCGGAGCGTGGTCAAATCTATCGTAAAACCTTTCCGGCTTTATTAGATTTCACCACGCTCCGACCGAAATTATCATCTCATAATACTAAAGAATGATTCCTTATTCCTTAAATAAAGCAATTAAAACTATTTCGGTTATCATTTAGTGCTATTCATGTGTTGTGCAGAGTTATAAATTTTGGTGGCAAAATTCATTGGACAATTGCAGTAAAACTTCTCAATACCGGCACCCCTTAAAACTAGCACTACCTCAATATCAGCTGATTTAAAAAGTCTCAGCCATCTCCCTCTTTATTTCTTCAATATAAATCATTAGTCTATGTGAGCGGTTAACTAATATGTTTTTTTTTTGTTTATTGTTTTTTTTTTTGCTATTCTACTCAGATTCAAGAAAACTCCAAGCCTTTCAAACGAAAATAGTGAACTTTTTATTCTCCGAATCTTTTACTTTTGAGATCGAAACATAAATGGTGTCAAAGTTTAACAGAGATAAAAGTATATATTATATTGTATTAACAAATACTCAGTCAAGGCTGACAGGCTAAGCAGCTCTTCATAACAGTCATCTGTCTTCGGTGGCGCCATCAAATTAATTATATAAGTTCGTGCTCTAAGATACAATATGTAAGGTAACATGCACAGTAATTCACTTACACAAACCAAAAACATAATCTAACACATCCTTTCTGTATTTGAACATTAACAGATGAAGAATGGAAAACGTTAAATGTTGAAATAAATGAACGCAGGTTTGATTAATATCTATATCTTCAATAACTTATTAAAATAAATAATCCTGCGATATTTATGATCTGCCTTTATACAGAAAGAAAAATTTTAGCACGCGGTTTCATATAGAGGCACTATGGATATATATTTTCTTTTTGACTGATACTGAAGGGTTTTCTATCATACATTACTTGAATGTATATTGTCTTGATAAAGAAAATACTGAGAAAAAAACCAGAATAAAACAAATATTCTTGAACATAATTGTAGATAATATTATAACTGGAGAATGAACTAAAGTAATATATATTATTGCATGCATGTAAAATATATTTTCCAACAGAACTTTATCTGCCAACCTATCAGCTGAAAATTCCCTTATTTCGTTTGGAAGTTTGTGCACTGAAACCGGATTATCGGTATGTTTTGTGAAGTTATGCAACTGAAATGTGTGCATATCATTAGTCTGAACTCTTGTTACGCTTACACAAATCATATCATATTTGAATGATGTTTTTTCTTTTTGCACTTTTATTTTATTTTATTTTTTTAGAAGCTTTTATTTATTTGAGATATACATATACGTATGCACCTGTTATCACAAAGTTGAAAGTTGAAATGACATTATTTTAACGTTTTAAACAAATACCTTTTAGATCAGACAATAAATTAATGACCTTCAGCTCACATACAATTTTCTAGAGTAACTACTCTTAGCATGAAATATATTATGATGCAACAGTTTAGCGCTGAAATGTTCTAACCGTATATCAGAATTTTACATTTTTATATAGCTTTCATCAATTTTCTAAAATGTTTCTACTAATACAGCTCTGACATTTTTGTTGAAAATAAGCTGACATATGTACAGTTTATTTATCATTATATCTTTTAAAATCAAAAAAAATTATTGTTAATTTGACTGATTTTTTTCAGCTGTGTTATTCAACCTAAAATTGATATCACATTGCTGTGTCTGAAGCAAAATAAAACGGGAGCGTTGAGATTTGTCCAAACCTCTGTGAAGGAAAGGGAGAAAACGTTTAAAATCGAAAAGCAACAACACGTTATAAAAGAACAAAGGTACAGCGAAGATTTCCAAAAAGTATTTAAAAGGTGAGAATGAGATTCTGAAGAGATCGACTGTGTTAAATTGGACGAGATGTAAGCTACTTTTATACATGGAGTTTTGAAGATCATCGCTGCTTGTCTTGCGAAATAAATGTCTCACTTGATAGTCCTTGGGAAAACAAAACACTTACTAGTATTAAGTTAGACTGTATTACGTATATTTACACATTGATGATGTCATGACTGAAAGTGGAATGTCGTGTAAATTTGATCGGAAACCATTGTAAACAGATTCAAAATATAAGAAATCTAAGAATTCTAATACAATATTTTGGTGTGATTTGTTGAGATTTGAACAAGAGAATACTGGACATATTTTAATTTTATCAATATTTGCTAAAATGTATGTAATTATGCTTTTATTTCTCGGCCAGGCATTCCTCTGTCGTTGTTTACGATATAAACATCTGACTAGAATTACACTAATCCGTATATTTTGAACCTCACATTTAACACGTACCAATAGTTTGATCAATGCTTAGCTTGAAAAGTGATTCTAGAATCCCGTGTTATGTGTTGCTTTGATGCAACATGCCGTTATCCGTGCAAACTATATAAAAGTTGGGAAGGTTTTAGAGAACGGAAAAGAGTATACGATTCGAGCAGTTTATTGTTTTGTGGAAACAACGGGGTAGTGTTTTTTATTTAAATCTCATTTTATATTAAGTAATAATAAGTTTGCTATTTATAGTTATCACGTGATAATGCACCGAGGTGGCAGTAATGTATTACGCGATTTTATTGCAGTGACATGTATTTAATCGGAAAATAATAATTTTTCTGTTCGATTCAAAACAGAAATTCGTAGGATTTTGTGTATTTTCCTTAACCTATCTGCGATATTCAAAACGTGTCGAAATATTTGGCATAGTGAAGGTTCGGAAGCATTTAACCACCTCGAGTCAGTTGATTGATTTGATTGAACTTATTTCAAAGTAGATCGATGTTGTTTGAATGAAATGATTACTAAAGTCATGTTTTCTTTTGGAACAGACATTTTGCTACTATATTCTAACATTTTTTGGCTTTTTACTAATTCTGATATCTCGCATAATCATAAATCTGTAATTAATCAAAGTACTGAAGAACTTAAAGCCGGACTCTTTCTATTGTGTAGTAAATACTGGCAGGCAATCATCTCTCTCTCTCTCATGCTTTTAATGTCGGCTAAGCGTTAGAGAGTGACTTGATTTTGTGAGCGGCTATTAACAAAAATATATTTGAAGCTGTGCTATTTATAGTAACATTTGCGATATACCTGCCTAACCTGCCTACAGTCAGGACTCTGATTTTAGCACAGCCCTAAAATAAAATTATTTTTTTCTTTGTTTCATATACTTTTATGTCATTTGTTCAAACCTTATAATCACAATTATTACCTGTAAAACATTTTTGTAATGCATTCTTATCTCTTATTGTTTAACATTTAAATATAATAATATCAGTGTGAATTAAGAATCAATGTAACACGCTATCTATTATCTGTAGCTCTTTAAAAAAATGAACAGAAAGTCGTAAACTGATAGTAAACGTACTTTAAATAGAAAAAAACCCAATATATTTACTTATTGGACAACTACGGGTAAGCTAAAAAACAAGAGTATAAGGTAAAATATGTGTCAAAATTAAGAGACGGCTTATATAGACAATACCTACTGCCTAATCCATGTATGTTTCATGACATTGTAACATGTTCAAATCAAAATAAAAAAAGAATATCAAACACCTTTAATGGCAGATAATGACACAGACGAATTATTGATATACTAATAAATAATCTAACATTTTAATTCTCAACTTCCTCTTTAGAATCACAGATAATCCCCTTGATCAAGGTTACTTATAACCATGCACAGGATATCTTTCCTCGACAATACCGAAAGTTGTGTACCTGTGTCAATGCATCGAATTTAAGCAAATAACACTTGATACACATCCATACATTATAAACGGCCCACAGTTTATTATACTAGCTAAAAAAGAAATGGGTGAGCTCACTTTCCTTCTCTCTCGTTTCTCATCTACAAAACCCATGTCCTACAAATTCATTTATTGGGCACAAGATAGCTGTCATTTAATGTAACATTAATTAGATATTTGGTTAGACATCACCCATGCCATACTTACATGTATATTGTTGTCTTAATGTGCATTATAAAAACAGTGTGTAAATTTAATACATATACAAATTCAGTAATATTACAGTAAAATATGAGAAGGGGTCAAAATTATTTACAATCATTATGATAACTCTTAGTTACCGTGGTAAAATATTTTTACCATTCTGTGATAAAAGGTACACCACTTTAAACATATATGAATATATCCTTTTCTTACATTGACGAATATGGCGAATCCTAAGCAATCCTATTCTTATACGACCGTGCCACAATCTTGTACATAATAACTACGGTTTCTCTGAATCATGTAGGCTATCATCCCATTCCATGCAGACAACCATACAGTCTTAATCACTCAAGGTAGTATTGAAAGAATGTTGTAGCATTGTTAAGTTACTTGGACGTCGATGATCGTGGCATACATTGCGAATCTGTGACTCGAATTTGATCTAGACGATTGATTGAGAAACGATTGATTTAGAAAGCATAATGCTTCCAAAAACCTAACTTCTATCTAAAATAATTAAATGTTACCTGTTTTATACGGGTACAACAGACGCAACACGCAGTTATTGGCAATTAAAGAGGATTGCTTTTGTGTCGTATGAATGCCTGTGCACGGAAGAACCTTCACAATGTTTAATGTTGATAAACTGTACCAAAATAGAATATGAAAATTTATCACCGAGGTAAATACAATTATGTATATCTGTACACTGACAGCTTCTCGTAAATAGCCACTGAGGTGGCGGCGAGAAACCAGTATTGTTTGTGGACCAAAAACATAACGTTACAGTCATTTAAATTTGCTATCAAATCACAGGATTGAATTTCGTGTGGGAAAGTTTCAAAAGACGCACAACAAACTGTTACTGCGTGGAAAACTCTAATAATGATTTTTTTCAATGTTTTTTTTTGAGAGAGAGAGAGAGAGAGAGAGAGAGAGAGAGAGAGAGAGAGAGAGAGAGAGAGTTTAGTTTCTTACTGTAACTAACACATCATACACTTACAGTAAGAAACTAAACTGTCTCTGAAAAATAGTAAAAAAATCATTATTAGAATTTCCCACGCGGTAACTGTTGTGCGTCATGTGAAACTTTTCCAAACCTATTTCTATTAAGAGTTTTAATTGTATTTAAAACATCGTATTTTCACATTGCAGCTGTACTTTTGACCGACTTTTCCTTACATTCAACAGCGTTTATTTTTATCTCCAATTTCTTTGTACCATAATTAAACACGATACCTGTTTTCATGTATACTGTACGCTTATGTGTGGAATTGACATTTTTGAGGGTAAAAAAAAACCCCATGTTTGATGTTGGAAATATTATCTTCATATTTGTACATGTACACGATTTTTTTCGTAGTGAAAATACTAGTAACGCCTATAGGTGTGGCAACACATTTATTTATCCTTATGAGTTACACTGTATTAGATTTGAAAGTAACCAATGATCAAAGTTAATTAAACGATGCAAATCTAAACATTGCACATTTACATTGAGGGAAAAAAGAGGGATGGAGAAAATAAAAAAAAAGATGGGTCCAGAAATGCTATAAGACATACAGGCAAGTTTAACAGGTAAATAACCTACCGTAAATAAGTTAAAACATCCTTGCCATCTAGCCGTTTAAATGAAAATGATATTTAATGTATCGCGTATGTCTGGCTCGAGATATTTAAATATCCAATAGCCAAATCACCGTGCAGTGACTTATATAATTGGGTCTATGATCAGATAAGATTGTTCTCGTGTATATCCGTTTACCCCACTTGTTCAGCAACGTATAGACATAAATGCATATCGGAGATCTAAAGCTTATTTTTGTCAAACAGAAGAGATAATTTAAGTGAACAGTCCAATTTATAACACTATCAGTGATTTTGTTTTACAATGCTTTGTTTCTGTAGCTTTAAAAATTTTTTGAAGCACATTTAATTGTGTTAATGAACACTTCGTAATGCTTTATATTTGTATGAACCAGCTTACAATTTCAACCTGTGGTTTCAAATCCATGCACATATATCTTCTTTATTTTTTCTTTCTTTTAAGATCTATTTCATCCACTGATACGGTTTTCTTACAATGCACTTTATATACAACTTGCATGACTAAAAAAAGTTATAACTTATTTTGCTCTAACTTTTTCGAATGTTTATTTTTTATGATTTTCTCTGGCCGTGTGTCGGTGTCGTTTAATTTACTATTTACATTTTCACCTTCTTTGGAGCTACAATATGAACTAGTTCCAACTTAGCTCTCCATCTCGACAAAAAGATACATTTTTTTCCAAGAATTATTAAAATATGTCATAGTTTACTTAAGTAGTACAATGAAACCAGAAGGTTTATCACAACAGATGGTCTAAGTTTAACATTTAAATGTTACAAAATGATATAAAAGAAAAAAAGAACTCACATTTAAAATCAGCGTCGATGTGGCAGCATGCTTTGATACATAATTTTCCAGTTTAATCGTACTAGAACCTTGGAAATTAGATAATGGTATTATAATTCTTAAGAGAACAATACATCTATTAGCCAATGCTTACTAGTGATACACCCGCGTTGATGTGAATGTATAAATAAGCAAAGTCGTCATTTGACAGGAAGTTGACTTCTCATTGACATAAAGAGTGTGTTAAAATTTTAAACCTCTGCAATTTATTGTAGCTGAGAAAAACAAGATAGGAATTTGTTACGGACGGACAGACACACAGATGCACAGACAGACACACAAGGGTAAAACAGTATACCCCACTCTCATACCCCAGAAACTTCAGGGTAATAATTATATGAATGAACAGAAACAATCCTTATACTCATTTTAATAAATAGTTACTTATTAAGTTAAGTCAAAATAAGGTATCAAAGTTCAGGCAAGGGGCGGGGGAAGGGGGGGGGTACTAATTTCCTGACTACAAAAAGTGGAGGGATGTATAACATATGAAACATATATAAAAAGAAGTTTGCTTGAAGGATTTACATATTTTAATGTATACTATAACCCAGGTGGTCATAGTGGGGCTGCAAGTGTAAATGTCACTGTAACTTAATATTGAAATTTTCTACTTATCATAATACTCAAGTTGTATCCGCATTATTTTTAAAGATTCCATCAGCTCAAAAGTAGCTAGGGCCATCATATTTACAAGTGGATCACCTAATCATCTTGTGCCACTTGAATGGTTTGTCGAGACAAAATACATGTAGTAGGATACATGGTGGAGTTATATGTGATTTTGAAATATAATGTTTTTACATACATGTATTAAAATATTGTCAGAATATTACACATGTATTTTGCATAAAAAAGGTTTTGAAATGCTTAACAAGACTAGTCAGTGTTGAATAATTGAAATGAAATAGTTTAAGTGGTACACAGTTTCAATGATATGATTCTCTACATGTTTGCAATTAAGCAATTTTTGTCGCACGTTTTAAGCCGTGACTTCAAATATGCCGATGAAGATACTTCATGAAAGCTTCATTTGTGAATTATATATCGATAAAATATATTTGATTAAAATTACAAAGTGTTTACTCTGATGTAACAGCACATTTGATAAAAAAAAACTAATGTTAAGTGAATGAAAGACTTTATAAGAAGTTATACATATACTTTTTATGGCCTCCAATTGTCTAAATAATAGCACTACAATGCCTTTGGATATTTCTTATGATTGAACGAATGGTCCTTTGGGGAATGCGATTCCATTCCTCCAACAAAGCAGCTTCAAATGTTGATAAATACTCGATGTAGTAGGATGCCATTCTACATCTGCCTCTTTAGAACATTCCAGAACATTCCAGACATGTTCAATAGGATTGAGGTTTGGTGACGTCAAAGGCCATTCCGTTCACTCAAAAGTCTCTCCCTCAAGGTACCAGTCCATGCACGATGTGTGCTCTGTGTGGTCTGGCGTACTACATAATATGTAATTTTATAAAATTATAACAAATTCTGTACCCACGACCCCGGCAAATGGTATCTTGATTAAAGAATATCACATATATCTGATAACGGTCAAAGCCGTATAACGCCGTTGACCCTTGAATAGAAATGCCTCCCCACACCATAACAGATCATCACTACAATCGACCATTCAAAGCCAAACGGCAGTCTCTAAAATGTTCCTTCCTCTGTCTCCACACTCGATGCCTTTTACCATTAAAATACACACAAAATTTGGATTTGTCTGTAAAGAGTATGAATCTCAAATGTCGAATTTGCCGATTTGCATGATATTTTTCAAACTCTAGAATTGTTTCTTTGTGGCTTGCAGTCAAAATTGGGCGTGTAGCAGGACGGTTTGCTTAAAAGCTAGCTTCGAAAAGCCTATTCCTGCAAATTTGATTTGTATTGTGAACCCCGTGAGTTTTGCAAGTTGAATTGGGTTCGCTGTACTTGTAGTACACGTTGCAGTCCTGCCTGGTGGTCGTACAGCGTTCACGTGGTCTTCTACTCCGAGGTATCTCCTGGACTAATTCTGTGTCCTAAAACCTTTGCCACAATCCAACAATGACGCTTTGTGACCTGTTTATCAATCTATCAGCTGCATACTGTGGTATTCCAGTTTATAGCATCCATATCGCCCTACTGGCGTCCTGTACGTTATAACGTAGACTTTGAGGTATCAGCTGTAATACAATTGTATATAAAACATGCTTGTTTGTCTTTATTTATTGTAAACATGAGAGTTTGACAGTATTTCATTAAAAGTCTTACCAGTTTCACTCTGCTTTGCAGTCTAGGGTTAAGACGATCACTCGAGCACTGATAATTCATTAAAGTGTAACAACAGCATTAGGAGCTATGGATAATCATACATATAATTAAAAAATTAAATTTAGGTTTGTTGAATTAAACATAATTTTATATAGCCCTTAATTTCTCTGTTGAGCATTCTTGTACTTCAAGACAGGTGTGACATATAGCGTACCAGAGCAATTCGTGATCTAATGATAATGGTAATCCAATCCTCAAAATGTAAATAATAATTGAAATAATTCCGGATATTTTAGGTACGACCCAAACGGGATTTTCTTTTAATTTCTTTGTTTATGTCAAGTGATACAAGGGTAAAAATACGACGGTGAATCAGCTGTCGGTTGCTTACTAGAAAAAAAGCAGAAGAGGGAAGAAGTCAGTGAAGTTAAGTAAAATGTATTGGGTCAATACAGAGTTCGTCCGATCGTAACGGTGTTAAGTGTTTTTGATTGGCCATAGAGATGTTGTCCTCTTGGAATTGTAAGTTGGGCATTACATTCGTTTTGGCTTGTCAGTCTGTCACAGAAGGCTTTCCTCGGAGAGGCTAGGCATTGTTCCTTCCTCTAGTGGCTGACCAGACTGTCGTCAAGGCCGTTGTGCCCACCGTCCGTCCTGAAAAAGGCAGCCTACAGTGTGCACAGTGGTTGAAGGGCTACCGCATATACTGTCTGTCCTGAATAAGGCAGCATACAGTATATGCGGTAATCCGAGGACAATCAGTCACTTTACCTGATTGCTTGACCTCAGAAGATTGTCACTGTGGATGTGTACTGTCCGACCTGAACAAGGCAGCACCAGTACATTACACAGAGTGTCATTTATATATTCATTTTATTCTTGTCTTGTTTGTATATATATATTAGATTCACTGAAATTACTTGTTGATTATTAACCTAAGTAAGGTTAGGCTATACCAATCATTTTTGACAATCAATAGAAAATTATTATATTATAAGACTTGTTAGTGTACACCCAAAACCCTTGAAAAGACCTGGCACGAACCCTGGCAGTATAAGTAGCTTAATACGTTACAAATAGTATGTATTATCCTTCACATGATTTATGAAAGGAGTTTACTTTACACAAACAGTAAGATGTTTCACTAGCCTAATGAAGGGAACAATTTTTATATAAAACTGTAATAACGGTAGTATTTTCCAAGGATCTAGCTTACACCCAGATTTCTTTGTGTATGAAATTAATATATATATATATATATATATATATATATATATATATATATATATATATATATATATATATATATATATATATATATATATAGATAGATAGATAGATAAATAAAGCCTTGGTACAGCAAAAAATACTTAAATAAATAAAACAGAATGCGACAGTTCAAATTAAATAAATTGTTTACTGTTTACAATTTATTTAATTTGGACTGTCGCATTCTGTTTTATTTATTTAAGTATATATATATATATATATATATATATATATATATATATATATATATATATATATATATATATATATTAAAATTTATCAAGAAACAAGTGAACGTAATTGTACACGCTAAACTTCCGCGATATAAAACTTAAAATTTATCAAGAAACAACGTACTTATAAACGCTTAACTTTTGCGATATAAAACCTTCGCGAATTAACGCGTAACCTTCGCGGACAAACGCGAAACTTTCGCGAGTAAACGCCTAACTTTTGCGAATAAACGCAAAACTTTTGCAATATAACGCGTAATGATATCTGAAATAAATCTTTAAACGTGCTTCTAAAATAATAAACTAGATGCTGGCATTAGACATTAATACCCGCACCAAGTCTTTGCCCCTAAATAACACTGTTTTGTACCAGCTTTAGTAAAAATGAAGGTCACATTCACATAATACACATGAGCGGCCCTATATGTACAATTTGTGGTTGAACTGTTTGCATGTAAAATTTAAGTTAATCAATAATCTTTTCATTTAATGTCATAGAAAGTATGGTTTATATAATTATTACAAACAAAATTAAATCATGCCCCCTCCCCTCGACTGTTGCCGGCTTAATTAAGATTTGCTTCTACATCGTGTGCACGGATTTAGAGAAGGGCTGGGAGTGAGGGGTCCAGACCCCCCTCCCTTGAAAAAATCATTTGTATTAATGCATGTAGTAAAATTACGACGAAATACACCTGGATCCCAATCCCCCCACCCCCTGCTAAAACAATTACATGTATTACTTGACTTGCCCCCCCCCCCCACCACCACACACACACTCCTTATGGATAAATAAACATCAGAATATTTTGATAACAACGAAAGCCTGTAAGTGTAGTTCAGTGCGTTATAATCAAAATTGTTTCATAGTTACGTTTTATAATTTTAAATTTTTACAATACATGTATTTGGCAACAAAATAAAAATAAAATAAGTTTTAAAATTTTTGGAATCTTAAGTAATAAATAGAAAAGCCCCATTAGCATTTGATCTCTCTACAGACACGTAGTTAACGCACTAACCCATTGCACTTCACTGTTAGGTAACATTATTTTGGGGGAAAATATTATATTTATACTTTTTTGTTTATTTCAATAGGGAGTACATCACAATATGCAGGTGTCCTGTACCACCTTAAAGCTGAAATGTGTGCTTTACATAGTTATTTACCTAATAAAATAGTGCAAGGGGTTTTAAAGAATAAAGTCACGAAAATACATGCATGTTACAAGTAAATTATCTTTATCCGAAGTTATGTACATAACACAGGTCTACAGGTCGCATTTGTGGGTACTAGTTTTACCCAGCTCTTCGGTTAGATGGGTTTCACGTGGTGTACATACTGGTATGTGTTTTCCATATGCACAATAGGATTAGTTAAACGTTTCTTTTGTGATGATCAGCTAAAGAGATTCATATTGTGCTCTAATTGGATTATCATAATGATGTTGACCAATATAGGTAAGCATAATACATGTAGTTCTCGCACAATATTATGAGACACCGGCATACATAAGTATTACTTTCACTTTCTAAATAAGTGATCTCCCTTTGCCAGCATACTGTATCATCATCTTTTCATATTTATTGATAAATTAGCTCATCATTGTTACCCATCCATCACATTTGTACAGTTTCCGTCATTTTAATTGCAAAAGATATTTTTTCATTTGTCAGACTTACACTATTAAGTTGACCCCATATTGACCCTGTGACATATTGTATTAAATTTGTGAATTACATGTAAATAAGTGTAGAGACTTATCGTGTCTATATGAGTTATAATAGGGAGGAAGGGGTCTTTTTTTCTTGATGTATTATGATGCATCAAATAAAATGTAGTCTATGACCCTATGGGATTGTTGTCTTTAAACCACCACCACCCACCAACCCCCAACCCCCCCAATTCTAAAAAAAAGAAATGATGATATACTTTGCTAATTTTTAACTTTCGAGATCCCCCATCCCTAAACTCTTTGTGCGCATCAAATTGTATATAGGTTATGCCCCCGTGGAGACACCCTGACTTTCCAGAACTGGACATAATGAAGTATTTTATCTTATTCATTTGTAATGTTTGATCCATATGGGTAATTCCTAGCTTAATGATGATCCTGCTTTGTTTAGGAGAATTTACAATTGCCCCGAAAACATTTTGTTTATCTTATCGATAGAAATTAAAAAGCAATTTCCAAAATATGTATGTGCATCTAGAGAAAAATACCAATCAAGAAATGATTTAAAATTTGCTACTGTACACATGTAAGAATGTAAAAAGACTCTGAATCTGATGGGGTGTGTGGAGGATAAACATTTAATTTTAATCATTTATTGTTATTAATTTTAACTTGAATATTAGGCAGAAAATAAGACTTCTGATCATATAACAATAGATCATTTGTCAAATGTGATTTTTTTTATAACAAAAACATTAATATTTACCAGTTTATGAAACTTTTTAGACCCCAAATTATATTTTGATTTTAATAGATCATTCGACAATTAAGAAGAGTGTAAATGTAAGGTTTTCTTTAATTTTAAGCAAAAAAAAATGCAAGGTTTTTTTAATTTTTAGAGAAAAAAACCGTCATTTTATTTACAGTCTAAGGAGGGATGCTACATGTGTCGATCCAGAAATTTTTTTTCCAGGGGAAAGGCATATTTTTGGCAAATTTATAAATTAAATGTAAAGTAAAGAAATTTGAATTTTGAAGGGGGGATTTGGACCCCTGACCCCCCTCTAGATGCGCGCATGGGATAAATGTTAATTTCATGCTACTATTTGTCTACCAGGATTAAATCTTATTGCACATCTATTGGACAGCCCCTATCATATCCCAAGATATGATGTGTCTATTCATTAAATCATAAAAGGAGTTCTGGGATCTAGGTTTTTTTTACGAGTTATAAACATTAATTTTCTGCAACTATTTGACTACCAGGATTAAATTAAATTTTTCAAAACCTTATTGCATATCTATAGGACAGTCCCTATCATATTAAAAGGTATGATGTGTCTATTCATAAAATCATAAGAGGGGATCTGGGATATAGATTATGTTTATGTTTTTTAAGACTGAGAAGAAGAATAAACAAACGTGGATCTCCGGAAAATGACTTGGTGCGTAAAAATGAAGCCCATGTATTTGATCAAGATATTGAATTACCAGACACTCCTCAATATGTCACTTCGCAGCATATGGACGAATTCAGATGCATGTCAGAACAGAACCATCAACATATTATATTAACGACAATGCCCAAAAATAACCCGGAAACTGACGTCATTCCTCACTACAAACCTGGAGATTCTTTAATGTCCATTTATTCAGTTCCGAATAAGAACATGGAACATCTCTGTGAGCTAAGTAATGGAAATGTGTACGCGCAGGTGATTAAACAAACCAGTAAAACAACCCAGGATTTGATGCAAACACAGATACAATAGTGATTCTAACCAAATTTAACGAATTCAAAGTTATTTGTAACGCTTTATATATCACGTTAAGTGAATTATCTTATTTGCGCAAACGATGTTTCCCTACATGAATAGTAACAATGACAAGATCAATCAACCGACATGAATGTACAATATATTATTTTATTATGCAAGAAATAACTGGCCTTCATACGTGTTATACTTATTGATATAAAAGTGAATATTGAAGAAATTGTTTCCAATTTTAAACTGGTTTTAAACAAGATACATAAGACGCTTCGTCTATATCTTTTTGCTGTTTGTTATTGTTTGTGTAATGAATTTTATCCTTTTTAGTTCAACCTGAAATGAATAAATGCATAAAACGTTTAAACTTTGACAATATTTCTTTTCTATTCTTTCTTAGCTGTTTCTCTTAAATAACATTTTCGGCTTCTTTTGAGTAATGTATGATGTAATAATCCAAAAGGTAGTCCAATGACCAAAAAAATATTGACATACATGTACTAGTGCAGTTGCACAATCATAGTTTGTATTGGAATTAAGGAGGTCATCAAATTTTGTTGAATAACTTATTAAACCTGATATACCTGCTCAAAACGTTATACATTGGTGATTTCGCAGTGTCAATAATTAACGATGCATCTAAGCATTGATTAATGATAAATAAATAATTAGAAAGTTGAAATTGATATATCAAACTTAAAGAGACAGAGAAAAAAGATAAAGAGAGAGAGATCAGGATGCCTTAAGCTATTACACAAGGAATTAATTTGACTTAATGTTACTATATAGCTTTAATTTTGTTAATTAGTTAACTAGCCTCTAAGCATATAATTAATGAAAGTAAAAAATAAAGTTAAATACTTTAACAAAAATCTGAGATAAGAAAAAACACCTTAAACGGCTTCTAACAGACCTACAATGTACCCCCCCCCCCCAAAAAAAAAAATACACGTGGGATTCTCATGTTTACAAACACCATGCAGGAAGTTGTATCATTCGCACCTAAAATAGAATTCCCTTAAATTCAACGGGACATTAATAATAATAGTATTCCTAGAAAACGAGTCCATAACTGTAGGTCTGTACATATGTAATAAGACGCAGATAAATGGAAAAGGAATATTTGGAAATACAATTAAAAAGTTCCATTTGATCGGCTAATTCCTTGGGTAAGACTTTAGGTAGTTCCAATGTTTTATGAAAAGCATATGCCTCACTTATGAATAAAGTGAATTGTCGGAAGAGAGGCGACCAGAAGGAAAGTAAAAGCTTAACTTATCAACAAGGTTTAAGGCAACGCTCATAACTAAAGGACTAAATGATGGATTTAAAACAAAACGTCAAAAATCAAGAAACGCGTCGCAAGCGTGCGGCTATTATCCTTACCTTCTACATGTATTCTATACAATATATTAATATCTTCAGACGTAATTATTTTTTCATTTACATTTTACAATTTGAATTACGATATGTAGATATTTCAAAGTGCAATATGTGTTGTTTTACAACAATTTTTGTGAATTTATCGCATCTTTGACATGCTCGGATTAGCCGTTGTTTTTTATATTGTCGTAGTCAGGTGACCTTTAAACTTGCGTTTATGTAAATCATTAAAGTATAATTCATATATTAACATGTAGATTAAAACTCTGAACAAAGAAGTATTAGATCAACCAGAGAGTTTACATGTACAATTATAACTATACATTACATGTAATTATTATAATTGCATGTATCGCAGAAGGTCCGTTTAATTGATATTGTAAACCCAGAGCGCTGGGTCTGAATACAAAAATTGATGTAAACAATCAAACACACACACACATCACACACACATATATATATATATATATATATATATATATATATATATATATATATATATATATATATATATATATATATGTGTGTGTGTGTGTGTGTGTGTGTGTGTGTGTGTGTGTGTGTGTGTTTGTGTGTGAATGTATATAAACGAGTGTACGTAGAATGATTTTTTTAAATTTAAATCATTTGAGTAAAGTAACTTTGATATTACGGTTGCGTAATTGACTGTCTGATACATGCAAAACCAATCAGCATTGCAAAAAATAAAACAATAAAGTTTTATGCTTAAAAAGAAAGGCAAAGAAATGTAAAATCACAAACCTACATTTTGTTTGTCAATGATCAATTGTATAAGAATGTTGGTAAAAAAAAAACCCAGAACTCAACAAAGTGTTTCTGTTTTGCTTTTTTTTTTTGTCGTGTTGTTTTGTTATGTTTGTTTGTTATTTTTTCTTTTTTATGGGGGGGGGGGGGTTTGTTTGTTTTGGGATTTTTTTGGAGGGGTTAGTGGGGGGGGGGGTGTTTACTTTTGGGGGTTTTTTGGGAGGGGGGATTGAGCTAGAGAATTGGGAACATATTAACTTTTATGTCTTTTTTTTTTTTTTTTTTTTTCAAATTGTTAAAAAAGTAAATGTGTTGCATTAATACTATTCTTGTGATATATCTTAAGTCATTCTTTTACAATGAGACCAATCACGTAGCTGCGACAGAATACCTACTTTCCTTTTGAAGCGATCTCTCTAATTCATTCTATTAATAAACCGTAATAAACAAGAATGATTTTTTTTTAAATATTATATTTTTTCTTCCTGGTTAGAGAAATCCATACAAAATGAAAGGTTTCATCTTTGCGTTTGCAGCCAGTGGTTTTTTAACTTCAACAAAAGGTTAGTGTATACATTTTTTTTGTAGCATTGAAGCAAATAATAATCATGCTGATTCCTTAAAACGTTTCAGTTACGTCCTGTTGTTTATTGGTCTGAAGTCAATACCCATCTTCTTAAAGGCAAATTGTGATAATTGATAGCTGTGACTACAGAGCCGAGTCTTACCAGAATAGTAATCATGGTCAATAAAACAATTATCATAAAACGTCTTATTTCCCAAATTTTTCAGCACATTGTTTGTGATTCATTTAAGGAATAAGGATTCCGAATCATTTTTTTTAATATTATGCGGTGATCAAATACGTCGGAATGATCAAACCCAATAAAGCCCGAAGGGCTTTATGAAAGATGTGATCACCCCGGACCGTATTTGATCACCTCATAATGTTCAAAAAATGATACTTAATTACTTATATTTGTATAATTTTCAACAATTGTACAATACGATTAGAATAGTCATTGATGTATTGGACTATACATTACAAAATTGATTTGCAGTGTTATGATAGACAAAGACACTGAACAATGTAAATATGTGTATATGCTTTTGTGCAATGCGTCTATCTGTCAATGACGTTCCAAGTATTAAAAATGGTTCAGCTGTTTGTAGGATTTTCTTTTGAAAGTTTCCTTAAACCGTTAGAAGAAAGCAATTCTTTTAATTGTAAATAACCCACTTTCTTTTTGTTTTTAATCACCTTCCAATAAAAGCGGGGTACACATTTTTTTATCTATATCTATCTTTCTGGACTTTAGTCATCATGTTCAAACTTGTTTCAGTTGATTAGAAATTTTATGTGTGGCTTCATAATGAAAAACTATAGTCTGAGGTAATTGTTATCGCTTTCGGGAGATGACATATACTTACGGAAAATAAAACTAATGTATGCCCCCCTTTTAACAGGAGATATGGTGGTCTGCCTTGACAACTATTTATATAATATCTGATTCAATATCTAGACAGATTTGGATAATACAGAGAACGGTTAAAAGTTAAACAATAAATTTACTTGTACGTACTTGCACGTATTATATATTTGATCTCTCTCTTTCTTTCTCTATCTAACTATCACACACACACACACACACACACACACACACACACACACACACACACACTGTTTCAAACTTTAAGTACCGTGGGGTACAATCTTTGATGATCATTTATTAATGACGAATCAAAAGACTTGAATAAATCAACAACATTACAAACAGGGAGATCCCTGACAAGTCAATGCTTAAACTTATAAAATTGACTTAGGTAACAGGTACTGTGGGATCTCTCTTATTAGTTAAAAACACCTGAACAAATATTGAGATCACCAGGTAAAATATATACAAAAAATAGTAAACAACAATGGCAGTGTGATCTCCCTTAATATAAACATGTAAAAAATTAAGGTGGCATATATAAAGTTCTGCCATACAAAGTTATGCAATATAAACATGTAAAATATTAAGGTTGTATATACAAAGTTCTGCATAAATACTGACAACCATGATGCACACAATATACACATTAGCATGGATTTCTGATATTGGCACAGTCTATTATGACTTTTTTTAAAAGTATAAAATAATTTGGACGGTTAGATGGGGATGGTGGTGGGTTAAATTTTACAAAGCGATCAATAGCTTAGGTTATGGAAACACGTCCTTCTCACACTTGAGTAAAACAAAAGTGATATACACGTGTTCAAAAATACTCGAATCTCATTGACTAATCACAAGGTTCAAGCACAGACATTTATAAATAGGTACAAGATGGACAAATTAGCTAAAAATAACCATAAAAAACCAGAACCTAATTTAGAATTTCTAAAAATAGAATAAGTGATACAATGATAACATAAAACATATTATTTGACGATAATTTTTCATTATGCCCATACATTGATCTTTACAATTACCAATAAAGCCTAATCCATTAATAAACTCAAATCTTTTTTCCATTTATGAACTGCAGCTTGTTTATTTTTTACCTTAAAGAACATCTAAATAGTCATTGACGAAATAATGTCATTTATTAATGACGAATCAAAAGACTTGTACAAATCAACAACATTACAAACAGGAAGATCCCTGACAAAGTCAATACTTAAACTTATAAAATTGACTTATGTAACAGGTACTGTGGGATCTCCCTTATTAGTTAAAAACACCTGAACAAATATTGAGATCACCAGGTAAAATATATACAAAAAATAGTAAACAACAATGGCAGTGTGATCTCCCTTAATACAATGTATAAACATGTAAAAAATTAAGGTGGTATATACAAAGTTCTGTCATAAATCCAATACCTATTGGATTCCCGCCACCCAAAGGAAATAGATGGAACTGGAGACTTAAATAACTGTATTATACATTTTGTGTAAGTAAAACTTGGAAAAGATGTTAATAGTATGGCATACTGGGATGTAATTACAATAATCTAAGTTACATTTTGTGAAATAACAGAATATATATCAAATATGATTAACTGATTTTGACAGGTGGCCAGCAACATATCCTATCAATACAAACATTAATCTACCATTTAAAAATTAAATACTATGTTTTCTAAGGACAAGGTTGTAGCAGACCTTTTATCTGAACTACATGCCAAAAAAAAGGGGGTGGTTTACACTAACATATCTGATCTAAAATAATGAAAACAGTGGAGAAAGTAACAGCCATGATCTAATTCCAAGATGACAGTCATAGTAGCAGACCTGATCTAAACTACTATTTTAGTAAGTTATATATATCATATTTATGGTAGCAGACTTGATCTGAACTCCAAATGATCCTACAAGTTTCAAGGGGTTGTAATAAAAACCACATATAGGCAAGCAACAGCGCAGATAGCAGACTTCATCTGAACTAGTTATATAATGTTATCTTGCTGCTAACCAACTTAAACCCAGGAATGATAAAGATGATTTTTCTTAATCAAGTGCAACAGTAAATGAACCCAAACGAATGTATCGTTTTACAGCATCAGATTTCCATCTACCCATATTCTGAATCGCATTTTCTGAGAAACGAACTTTAGATGCATGCGTGGCAGCACCAATTATGAAGCTATGACTCTTATATTGTTTTGGATCCAACCCAATATTTTTTATCACTTCATTTAGCTTTTTTGCCGCAAAGGAATAAGACACCGGACACCCATCTAAAAACTGGAAAAGAGGGCCACCAGAATGGCGATAATGTTTTAAATAGTAAAACAATGCATGTACTGGACATGACTTAATGATTTTGATGCTTCTAATGTAATAATCTTTGGCTGTCCATAACTGACTGTTTTAATTTTTTTTAAAATCACTTGCACCTGCTTTAGCCTCCCATGAGCTGCCTCAAAATGGACATCCGATCTTTGAATGACCTTATCTGACTGAGACTTTGCTTTTATGACCAATTCCCCATACCTGAAAAACCCATGAAATGCCATCAAAAACAATGCCTTAAGTAACAATGAATGTGCCCGAGTTGAAACTGTCTGATCTAGAGAATTCACAATCTTTTTCAAAATTTCACCTGTAATTGGAAGACGGGTATCTACCGATGGACCTAATTTGTAACAACCTCTCAGCAATTTTTGTACTAAGAAACACTGAGCAGGATCTGGCAATTTTAACATCTTATTAATATATGTTAAAGCTGAAATGTGGGATGCTATTGAGCTTGGTGAATAACCAATTTCGAATAAATGACCTATAAAATTACATATTGTAATGTAATGTACAGGTAAGGATATGGAGCCTACCCATTCAAGGAAAATATGACATGAATGTAGATATGCTTTTCTTGTTGCAGGGGCTAATGAAGCCTGTAGAAGTCTTTTTGCAGAGTTTGTCAAATGAAAAGAAGATCCACTGGGATTTTTGTGTGTTGTCTGTGTAAATGAGGTGTTTCTTGAAAAGCTTCCTGAAATTAAAAATTCGGGATAATCTGTCAGCTGTTACATTCATCTTCCCAGTATATGCTTTGCACGAAAGTGAATATTAAAACGAAAGGACACTAAAACAAGACGACGTAATAATTTCATGAGAGCTTTATCTCGACACGATTTTTTATTGATAACCTCCACAACAGCCATATTGTCTGATAGGAATAATACCTTTTTATTTTGAAAATGGCATGACCATATTTCCAATGCAAGGACAATTGGAAACAATTCTTTAATACAAATTTGATAATCTTCTAATTCAATTGGCCATTCACTTGCAAACCAATCAGACCCTAAAACCGCTGAAAATCCCATTGAGCGAGAAGCATCTGTGTATAAACTCAGATGGTCTGATGACACCCAAACTTTGTCCAGAAAGACTGACTTGCCATTAAAATGGTCAATAAACATAGCCCAAGTTTCTTAATCAGCCCTAGAGTCTTTATTCAATCTTATGTAGAATTTTGGGTGAGACAAACCACATGTTAGGTCGATCAACCGACGAAGAAATGTTCGACCTGGGACAACCACAGAGCAAGCAAAATTCAACAAGCCTATGATTAACTGCATTTCTTTTAAAGTAACCTTTTTACACCTTTTGAATGAGTTAATTTTGTCATAATTTTTTTGGATCGTCGTAGGTGCTTGAATTTTTTTTCATTTTTATTGGCACTCCAATTTTTTTACATAGAAATAAAAAAATAGCAAGATCGTTTCTACAGTTTATCGAATTTGGGCGTCCCACAAAGAAAAAATCATCTAAAATATGGGACATACCTGAGGCATTGAAGACATTTTCCATGACCCATTGGAGAGCAGAACTAAATGATTCAAAAATTTGACAGCTACTTCTTGCTCCCATAGGGAGACATTTGTCATAATAGTATTGACCTTCCCAGGTAAACCCTAGCAAATAGTAATCAGCTGGATGAATAGGTATGATACGGAAAGCATCTTCAATGTCCGTCTTTGCCATTAAGCATTCTCGCCCAAACTTTTTAACTAAATCAACCGCCTGATCTATGGAATCATACTGAACGGCTGAATTTTCTCTTGGTATTTTGGAATTTACTGATTGATTTTTAGGGAATGAAAGATCATGAATTACTCAAAATTTTCCTGTACTGCCTTTTGGCACTAAACCTAATGGGGATACCACAAAATGTTCAAATGGTTTGTTTAAAAAGAGTCCTGCAATTCTGCCTTTGTTTAAACCTGTATTTATATAATCTTCTATAATGTCTGGGTAATCTTATGTGGATTTATGGTTTTGAGGTACACATGATGAAGGAGCAGAAGTACAACCCTAATCTAAAACCATGTGTAAACCCATTGAACAAGTATGTAGCCTGATCACGGTCATAACCCACTAAACCTTACCTAAACTTTTTGGGTTGACCGGAGAAGGTAATTGGCTGAGTGGTTGTTGAGGCCTTGGTGACCGTGTTAGTATTTGTTGGTTTTTGTTTACGAAATTTACAATTGGCTCTTGCATGTGATCCTGAGCATGTTTGACACCTGTGGGCAAATGAGCAGGGGTTACGAGTGCATTGTTCCCCATTTTTAAAGGCATTGCAGAATCTAATAGGCTTACCGCCCATGTTTGCTCGAAAGGGCTGCTGCAATTGATAATTGCTTGAAGCAGCCTTGATTCTTAGTTCTTCAACCGGCTTTTGCCAAGGTTAATCAACAGTTTCTTTCAACATACGAAAATTCTCATCATATATTTTCCAGTCCTTATCCCCTGACATCTTATTTATTTCTCTGATAAAGTAGCAGTATTTAAGGAGATGGGGAGCCTGTTCTGGATATTTTTCAATAAAAATTCCCATAAAAATCAAAACATAAATCAGTCCATTGCTGAATTGACATTGGCAATTTGGGCTTTGATGACCCTTGCTGCACAATTACTGACCCAGATGAAATGTTAACGAGATAGGGTCCTCTTGACGCTGCAACAGCAAACCTAAATCTATAAATTGATTGGCACAGATGTTAGCTTTTAATCGATGAGATGTTGCAGCCCCAAGAGGAATCCCATCAGATAAATCAATAACATTTTTAAGATAAGCAGTTGCTGGCTCACCTTGACCTTCTTGCTGTAACAAAGCACTAACTAAGTCTGCAATGTTTTGTTGGGGTTGGTTGTCACTAGATGTGGATGCTGCTGTTTGCTGCCTTGCCATTGAATGCACATGGGCGTTGGTTTCACTCTGGTTTTGAACACATTGCTGCAGGATTTCCATGGTGTCATCACTCGAATTTGCCTGGTTTGATGACATAGTTTGTGATTGTCTTAAAATTGCTGCAGCTAGTAAGTCGTAATTAATAGTATCACTCAACACTGGTTCTGCTTGAGGAACTGGTTCATCAGACGCTGGTTCTGCTTGAAGTCTCAAGTCATCATTTCTCGGTACTTTTTTCGGTCTCCTCCTTTTTGTTGACCGCCCCTCTAATGCCCGCTTAGGCATGGTTTATCTGAAGTGAAATTTTCATACTTATTAATAAACATGCATTAACTACTAGAGTGTTAGTCTTTGAGGACTAACTGCTAATTTGTTTTATTTCATAGATGGTTGTATCTTATATTTGAAAGACATGAAACCATCCCTTGAAAACTTGCATGACTTGACTTCTGCAATACACCTTTGTATCCAAGTAGTTACTTAGAAATCTTAGACTTTGTATATGTTTTCTTATTTCTTTTGATATATATTTTACATATACATAAAACAGATGATGGCCTGCTTAGATATAGCCAATCTGCTCACGCCTCAACTTAGAAGAAGTTTTAATCAGAATATAACTTAGAATTCTGACCACTCTTAAATCAGCAAAAATCGTATACTTTGATATATTCATATTTCTTCAATCACATATATATATATATATATATATATATATATATATATATATATATATATATATATATATGCATAAAACAGATGATGGCATACTTAGACATACAGCCAATTTGATCTTACCTCAGCTTAGATAAAGGTTTGTAGTAGAACATTAACTTAAACTTCTGACAACTCTTGCAAGTATTTATGTTTCAATCTATGAATCTTACCACTCCTGCAGTACATTGAATCAGGATTACTGTACATAATCGTACAGATTAAATCAATATTCTTAAAATTTTTTTGTAGAATATTTCCAAAATTTTATCCCTTCTGCTTATGTACACAAAAATTTACCATGCTAGGTATGCATACTCATTTGCTTAGAAATCACTCCAGTTATACTTATTAGAAATTATCTTAACATCTTTTTAAATTTTTCTTTGACAATCTAACTTTTATTTTACTGGCCTTGAGTTTTTGAACTCTGTTATGCACTGCATATTTTATGCTCCTCAAGTATTTGACCATGGGTGCTGGATAACATCCATCCGACTCTACCCCTAGGTGAACTCCATCGCGCCTAAGGTATGCCAAATTAGTCCAAAAACCTCTTTGTTTCCAGAAATGAACATTCTCCTCACTGCTTGTCAAATGTTCCAAGTGTTTGTTTATATTGATGACCTCCTCATTATATCCAACCGGTGATTTCCGAGGGTCACGGCAACAGTTGACCAATGATTACAGATTTTACACCATATCCATGCATCAAATAGTTCGCAAATGAAAAAATGTCTTGTGCAATAACATGTGCTGGTCGAGTCGTCGCATCGTTACCCCCTATCTCAAGAACACATAAAGTAGGAACTGACGAAAACGCGCACAGTCTGGCCGAGTTCGCAAGTCCGTAAATAGACAAGCCCCCTTGGCTTCGAAAACAACGCTAATCCTTTCTAATCGAGACCCAAGTTCTCATACACAGGGTTTTGTAAAATAAATCGTTCCAATCGTTTTACATAAGAATGTCCAATAATGCACACTGATGTTCGGTCCGCCATTTTGATTGTTTACAAAAGTCAGTACATACCCCGGGCGCCGATGGTAAAAACTTACACTGCACACATATTTGAACACTTACTTTTTACGAAATAACAAAGTTCTAAAGCAAATCCTCCCGCGTCCAATACTTCTTAAACTATCGGAAAGTACATGGTCGTAAATTAAACAAAGCGATCAATAGCTTAGGTTATGGAAACACGTCCTTATCACACTTAAGTAAAACAAAAGTGATATACACGTGATCAAAAATACTATAATCTCATTGGCTAATCACAAGGTACAAGCACAGACATTTATAAATAGGTACAAGATGGA
The DNA here is from genome assembly GCA_020458035.1 of Magallana ariakensis. Classification (NCBI taxonomy): domain Eukaryota; kingdom Metazoa; phylum Mollusca; class Bivalvia; order Ostreida; family Ostreidae; genus Magallana; species Magallana ariakensis. The sequence continues at coordinate 47,715,897 of CM035812.1, read as the reverse complement.
CAAATTAGCTAAAAATAACCATAAAACACCAGAACCTAATTTAGAATTTCTAAAAATAGAATAAGTGATACAATGATGACATAAAACTTATTATTTCACAATAATATTTCAGCATGGCATGTCTGTTATGGTATGCTTACTTGAATACATAATTATACCTTCTGTTATCATTATACTGTAGGTAAACTTTATCGCAGAAACAAGTACGTATGGCCCCAAGCCGATTAACATCCACAAACAACAATGATAAGTGTAATATGAAAATGTTTATCCAATGTCTATTCATGCCAAAGATATTCATACAAGTTTACAGCTTAAAGGCACGTGTCTTACTTAATATATTACATGCATGAATGGTACAGTACTACACTTGTTTCCCCATGTTTTCAACTAAATTACATAAGACATATGCATTTTCGACTATTTCATATACCAATGAATAAAATGTTCTACTTTTGTTCTTAACCAAAGCATAAAATGCTTGTAGAGATTTATTCCCTAACATTATTATATATATTTACGTTACCTTATAATGTAGTCATTCTGTGATTTAAGCCAAAATTAGGTAAAAAGATCATTCGAAAGTGAGCTAAAAATCAAATTCTCTTGAGATATTTAGTCCATAATTGGTGCAATAAATGTGTTTTCAACAAGAATAGAAAAAATAAAAGTAATTTAATTATTAAAACGATCATTAGTAGTAATGCAAAGACCAGTTCCCTACTAAATCTGGGAAGTATTCAAAACGGTTTGTGTTGACATATGTAATAAACTTACATGTACTTATTGGGCTTCCTTAATTACATTACGTAAGCTATTATCATTCTGTTAAATGTCAATTTAAAACAGAACGCTCACATTTTTCCACACCACTATATTAAAACAATCGTATCAATTCCCTTACCTACATTCTTTCTTTATAATAATGCACGCAGAAATAGTTTAAATCATTGATGAATCGTTTTCTTCAACAAATTTAAAATCAAAATCTGTATTGACACACTGCCCTGGGATAAACACACACTGATCATATATTTAAATGTATTGAGTAATCTCAACTCACACCTCACAACAAGGTTCTATATTCAGACTTGTTTACATAACCGGTATGAATTTTCTTTTTTTCTAGTTTGTGTGCTCTGATTTTATTTGGTGTTAAAATGAAGGGGGTTTTTTTTGTGTGTTTTTCATCTGTGTATTTTTGTGACAACAAATGGTAAGATTTAACTGCATGTGTATAAAAACCCAAACATTACATGTGCATTTTCTGGACTTCTTATTGATACTTTCATGATTTTTCACCTTCAGTGTATTAATATTTATTAAGAAGACGCCCTTAAATTTTATTGTTGGAAATATTAATACAGCAGGGAATTTGATGGGAAACAGGGAAAACTAGTGAAATAAGCAATATTTACAGTACCGATCCGATTAGATCAAAACCTAATCTTGAGAAAGTGGGCCTAACTAAACCCTGGGTTTACTTTCGGGGTCTGCTCGGGGTGTACTCCGGGTTTGCTATAGCAGACTCAGAGTTAACCCAAAGTAAACACAAAGTAAACGCAGAGTAGACCCAGAGTGGACACAGATAGTAAACTCCGATCAGAAGTAGACCCCTGAAAGCAGACGCTACATTTATATTTGGAATATACAAGGCGGGACTTACAGGCGGTTAGATGGTAAGATAAAAGACGGGTCAGCTTCACACTTCAGTGTGTAAAGTGGACCACAAAAGCAAACCCCGAGTAAACCCAAAGTAACCTCCAAGTGGACCCAAAGTAAACCCCGAGTGGACGCATTTTTTTAAAAAGCAGACCCCGAGTAAACCCCGAAAGTAAACCCGGGGTTTAGTTGGGGGTCTGCTCTGGTGTTAGGTTGGGTCTGGTCGGTATTGTACGTTCACGCCGTGAATTATGCTTACCAAGTATCTCAAACGCCTTTTTAAATCATAAAATGATTCCTTTCTTAAGAAAGCATTGGTTATAATAAGTTTGTTCTATTTTCAGGTCAATGTCTGCTTAACGGTTAGTACTTATAATAGATAACAAATGAGCCTTTACTCCCATTTACTTTAAACAACATCAATGACGCGCAATTCTTCAAAAATACTTATATTTGTTTTTACGTTTTTCAGTTGAAAACATTTCAGTAGCAAAATGTGAGGGATCAACGAAATATGGACCTTATATTTACATTGACTTCCATAAAATCAACCGTCCATGTTCCTGTACGGTGACTACGTCATTTATTGGTTCTCTACTCGTTATATCGAGGGAAGGGATCAACGAGGGATGTAATACACAAGTAATAGTTGCAAACAATTATAATTTTGGCTGCCCTATTACAGCATTTTCATCTGTGACAATAAACGTCCAAATCAATCAATCAGTGGTGGTACACTCTGAATACTCACCACTTTCCACATCAGGGACGTTCTATCATTGTCTCGGATTTCAACAAAATGGTATGTTTGTTCACTTATCATTTTTTATAGTTATAAATAAATACTTTTGTGTAAAGGTCTGGATTAATACATTTTTTCTTTCATGCATATATGCTTTCAGGAGGATTAAATGGAAATATTAGTGTAGTATGTGGAAGTCACCTTGCAGCAAAAACAACATCAACGAAAATACCTACCACAACTGCTACGTTTACTACACGGTTGTTAAGAGCATCCTCTGAAGTTTCATCTTCTTATTCGGAGGTTACCATGTCAACTGCTGCTATTTTGTCAGAGGAAATTGATTGTGATCGCCGAATTGGTACATTCTTTTTAATATATAATATTTAAAAGTCCATACCTTCTGATGTTTTTAAGCTTTGCAAAAAGAGTTTCATAGTCTATCGATAAGATTTAAAATGTTGTCAAATTTTATACGTAGATGCATAACTTGTAAAATTTTAATTAAATTTTTCTTTTTTAATTTTATTGTCACTAAATTGTATATAACTCTTTATTACAAACTTGCATATATATACAGGAATTTTTCATTTGTAATTATACTAACATTTTACTCTGTAATAGCCGTATTATCCTCTAGTATTGATACGGATCTTTTTATGGATGATGTCGATATACAAACTGATTCGATCCGTATCACTTACATTTCGTACTTACTTTCATTATTAAAGTTGTATGTAAGCAAACAATTTTTTTTCTAATTTCACTCAATTTCAGCCGAGTCACTTTTGTCCTTACAAATTCCGTTGGCTATATTCGTTTTGATATCTACAGTTTCAACAATATTGAATATATACCTTTTTATTCATATCAAATTAAGGTATGTATTCTTAATATAGTTTGTTATACCCTCCGCAAACAAAGTTTGGGGGTAATATAGGAATCACCTTGTCCGTCTGTCCTTCCGTCCATCTTTTTGTCCATATGTCTGTGCAATCGTGCCCGATCCATATCTTTCTTATCGAGAAACATTAAATGTTTTTAATTCAGACAAAGATTGCTTATGACATAAGGGTTTGTTATGATTTTGACCTAAGGTCATTTAAGCAAGTTCAAGGTCACTGGAAGGAAAAGTGAAACAATTTTTTCCAGTCTATTATAAGTGTTTCTTATGGAGAAACATTGGACGTTCCTACTTTACTTAAAGATTGCTTATGATCTGATAAAGAAAAAGTTCATCATTTGTGTTTAATCTATACCTCTCTTATGAAAAGACATTGGACGGTCCTACCTCACGTAAAGATTTCTTATGATCTGAGGGTGTGTCATGATTTTGATCCAAGGTCATTTGTGCAAGTTCAAGGTCACTGGAGAGAAAAAAGCAACTCTTGTGTCCGGTCTATACCGTTCTTATGGAGAGACATTGGACATTCCTACTTCACATAAAGATTGCTAATGACCTGAGGATATCTCAGGTACTTGTCTTAAAAATAAATAATCGGGGCTATGTTAAGGCTGTCCGAAGCTAAATTAATGTCGGAAAACGATACTATTTAAATTGTTGAAATAAAATACTTTATCCGGGCTAATTTCTTTAAATTTTTATTACATGAATTTACAGCAAATCCAACACTTTATTTGATGCCTTTGATGTCAAAGCATTTCATCGAAATAAGGGACATTTTCTACATCAAAGTTAAAGGTCACTGGGGGGAAAAAAAGCAATTTCGTGGTCATTCTATTTCTATCTTATGGAGAGACATTGAAAGTTCTTACTTCACACAAATATCGCTTATGACCTGATGGTGTGTCAAGATTTTGAACCAAGGTCATTTGAGCAAGTTCAAGGTAATTGGAAAGAAAAAGCATATAATTTTTTCAGGTATATACCTTTCTTATGGAAAAACATTGGACATTCCTACTTCGCATACAGTTTGCTTTTGATCTGAGGGTATCTCTTAAACTTGACTCAAGAAAATGCATAATTCCTGTCTACGCGGCATATCTTGTATTGGAAAATGATGAAAACTAAAATTTGACACAAAGATTGTTTGGGTGCTTTGGTCATTTTTGCAAGTTCAGGGTCACCATAAGAAAATGGTGCATCTATTACTTTCCAATAGATAATACATGTAACGGTACTTGAGATGTTTTCTTAGTGGGTGTATCATCTGTGAGCTTGATCACAGTACATGTACCTCTAGTTTAAGTTAAGTTTTATCTTTGTAACATGATATCATTCATTGAATTTTTCTTGATTTGAGATCATGAATATTTATTTTTATTAAACGAGGTGAGGTTTTTATTTATCCCTGAGCTTTGACAAATGGATAGAAAAAACACAACGACCAAATATCATCAGAAATCTCGAGATATTTTTTTTCTGATATAACCTAACGTCAAGTAATGCCTAAATGTCAATTTTGACGTCATTACAGTGTGATATGAAACAAATTATTATATAGATTATTATATAGATCACCGCACCAAATATTAGACAAATGTTTATTATTTTCACAACAACTTCAAACATGTGGTCTTTATTTTGAAAATATTTACTAGTATTCTATCTTTGTATATTATTTTGATTACCGTGTTCATTTATGTTGACATGCTTGACAATACTACTCTCAGACAATATGCTACATGCATACTTCAATACATGCACACACCAAATAAAATGTATCCATTTCGTCCACAATAACAAAGTTTTAACCTATTACATTTTAGACACAACTCTAGGAATGAAAAGAAAAACTCAAACATCATAGTTAACCATCGAAGTGGGAATGCAACTGTTGTTGAAACCTACACAGAACTTGGAAATGTGGTGTCGGGAGAATCTGAAAACCAATATGACTCTCTCTCTCACGCCAGGAAAAATTAAATAAACACAAATGTTTTATAAACGTTGACTTTTGTTATAGGTGTGATTTATGTTGCTTGGATTCTATATTAGTACAGCTGTTTTAAAATATACAGCTATTATACTTTTGTGGTTGATCTTTATCAAGAAATTAAAATGACCAATAGTTTATATATAACCATTCACAATGCTTAGAACCCCCCCCCCCCCTTTCAAAAAACGAAGCTTTTGGCCTTATAGTATTTTGGTGATAATTTGTAACACAGGATCAAAGAGATTCTGAATTTTAGCAGTTTAACTAACTATATATGCGAGTTTGACCCTGAATACCCAAACTAAATTCAATATCAGTGTAACTATACATATACATTAATGTAATATATGTTATAAATGTTTTGCATATGCTGACAAGTACCTACGTCTAATGTATATATTTTGTTTCATCTTAATGAGAGATACCAATCTACAATTACAATCATGCCTGTGTAATAAGTGAAACCATTAAAAAGCTTAACAATATTTGTTTTTGTTCAAGATTTCATGCAGTGAAAAGATAACTCAAAGTAAAGTGATGTTTTACCTACTAGTACTTTTTTTCAACTATTGTGTAATATATCTAACCTTTATTATTTTATTGTCTCCACACACACACACTAGCGCCTAAGAGTATGTGTGTGTTTGTGTAGGTGTACAAGTATGTACATGTGTGTTTTGCAACGTGCCGATCTAATAATACTGCTAGAGAAAGAGGTTCGTGCCTGATTTTTCAATAGGTTGCGCATACATATTTTTTAAAAATCGTTTTCTTTACTTTTGCTATTACTGAATAAAAATGACTGCATATTAAGAAAGACCATAAAAATTTATAATATGTTTCAAATTCTTCATCTTACTTTCACTAACACTGAATAGAAACAAACTGCATATTAGTAAAACCATAAAACCCACTACAAAGATTTTAAATTTCATGTCCCTCGGGATTGGTATTCTGACTCTAGAAAGGGGCCAAAATGGTTATGTAGTGTTAAAGGCCGGGACCCAGGTATAAATAGCAGCCAATCACAAAATGAATGGGAAGTTTAATTTTCTCTGCAGCATTCAGTTCGGAGAGAATATTTTCAAATAAATTGCATTATTCATATATAAAAAATTCTAATTTTTGGTGTAGAACTAGCTACATGTACCACGGCAGTAATCAATTGACATATTTTTTTTTTTACAAACAAAAAATTATTTAAAAAGTATTTATCTTATAAAGTTCTGAAGCAGCTCAAAAGTTTGAATTCTAAACTAGTGACTTTGGAGGCGGAGATAACCAATGTTTTGTTTACACAGGAAGTGGCTGTAGCCATGCGCTCTGTAGATTACTCTATACAGCATGAGAAATGTATCTGCAAAAATATTTTACCTTAGCATTGATTAAAATTAATCCTTCACATGAATAACCCTGTGATAATTATTGAAATTTATTAAAATTGAAATAATCGCTTGCTTTTAGTTCCACAATAAAATCTTCACGAGTCCGCAATGTCCCATCCGTGGTATAAATTGTCAATAATGCGAGTTAATTCATATGCAATACTTCCTATTTTATTAATACATCTGGGTTATGTTTGATCTCTCCCAAAAGTTCATGTGTCAAAACTTAAATTAAGCTATCTGTCCTTCCATCGGTGTGAGATACTTTACTTTGCACAATCCACTAGCCGCCATAGTTGTGCATGCGATGCACAAACAACACAAGCTATGCTGACATTCTTCAATCTCCAGTCTCTCGAATCTGACTTATCACAAAGTCAACAAAATGTGGGTCTCTGGATCCATGCGCGGATCCAGAAAGTTCTTCCAGGGGGGTTCCGAATTAAAAGTGGAGGGGGGGGGAGGAGGCTACCCATAATCATGAAATTCCTAATCCGTCGGAGGGGAACGTAGTATACATATAACTCAAGAAAAATTCGTGGGGGGGGGGATGACGTAGTGTACCTTATCTATAAAAAAAAATACCGAGGAAAAAAAAATTATTCGCAATCTCATGAAATTCCTAATCCGGGGGGGGGGGGGGACTTTGCCAGGGGGGTCCGAGGCATACTTGCGATAATTTTACTATGTGAATTTTATAACTTTTCATATTTTTCCAATAGATCCGCGCATGCTGTCCTAAGTACTTTGTAATAAACCCGTTCTTGTTTTTCTACAGTGGAACTTCATTAAAATCAACTCAGTGTCAAAAGCTAACAAAATGTCTCTCCACAACGTTTAGTCACTTCCAAAGCTAAAATATACATTTCTTCCAGCTTATTGTAATGTTCTGATATTTTCCTCCATTTTCACTCTGTTTCCTAGTTCCCACCAATAAAATAAATAAGGGGTATTTGAATATATGTTTGCTTGTAAAAGCAAATTAATGAACGTTGTATTTGAGTTATCAACAACCAGCTGTTAATTAGTGTACATATTTTCTTCTCACACCCTAATGCCGATCTACTGGGGTTTTAATCAGTTGAAAGAAAAATATCCCTAGAGAACCTCTGATTATTCTTTGAAAGATTTATCATTTCTTTTTTTTTTTTTTGGGGGGGGGGGGCTTCTAAATGTTACTTGGATCAAGTTTCATGTTTGAAATCATTATTGTTTCAGGGATGTCATATATATATTTATCATCTTCACACATATTTGTTACAATATAAGTAAAATTAAAACACTTATCTAAACCCCTCTAGATTAAAATGTATACAGCCCCTCTTAATAGATTGGGTTTTCTCCAGTGTATAAACAAAGCGGACTGAGCCGCATGCAATGTTTACTCATATCAGAGGTTTTTACTGCAGGGTGTGGACACAATGGTCATTTAGTATTAGTGTTTAGCCATGGCCCATGCTTATTCCAGTTTGGCGATACTTTCAAGCCCCTGTCCTCTAAAATGTTTGCAAGCTATATACTATTTTAAAAATTTCATTATATCTACTGATACTGAACAGAAGAAATAGAAACTTGGGGATGGGCGTGGCGGTTGTTATAAATAAAACATGTCTATAAGCCATCTTAAGTTTATCTATAAAACATACATGTACAAATAAAAGCTATCTTGAAAGTTAACAAATACGGGGCGGAAATTGTTTCCTATTAGACTCTTGCTCCTTTTCAATATCAGATCATGCACTCTATTGTGATATTAAGTTTTTCACCAAAATTATAGGTTTCATAGTCCTTTTTGCAAGATTTCAGGTAGGAAGGGGTTTCCATAATATATGTAATATATTTACTTTTATTTTACTCCAGAATGAATCTTAATGAAATGTATATATAAGATTTTTTGGCAGGTCTGTGTATGGGATATGGTACTCAGGTGACGATTAAGGCCTGTTTAATTCCAATTACGTTTGCCTTGTTAATTAAAGGAGTCAGAAAACAACGTACAATGTATTTTTATTGCGTTAACTTGGGAGTCATTTTTTGCAAGGCTGCTTCACTCTTAACTTTAAAAACGGATATGGAATTTTTATTAAGGATGTGTCCTTAACCCACCTACCAGACAAATCCCAAACAAGAATAAAAAGTTAATCGCAAAACTCCGTTCCTGACCTTTTTAAACAAGCATAATGTAAGTCAACTTTAAGAAAGACATTTAAAACATGAATCATTTTAATCCTAAGTCAAATAAATCTCTACAGGTGTGGCGAATTGTAGACAAATGTTTACTGAAAGGGTTTTCCATTGCATATATACATGTATCTGATTCTCTTTCAATCGTGTACTTCTACTCATATTATAAGGAAAGGAATAATATTGTCTGGGTTTGACCAAAAAACAATTGACAGAAGCTTACTATGTTTACTTGAAAACTTTGCCAATTATATCTCTCCCCCTCATATTCTATACCCAACCCCAAGGATCTGCATATTCTCGTGTTTGGTTATTATTATGGACATATATTATTGTGTTTGGTTTTTACTTAAATCGTAAAAAAAACTGCGCATATATTGTTATGAAAGTAGCATAAAATGCATATATATTTCAATGAAGTATTTTTGATTTCCATTAACTCTCGTCTCACAAGTACATATTTTAAACACGAATTGAACAAAAGATAAAATAAATCACCATCAACACCCCCCCCCCCCAAAAAAAAAAATACAAATGTGTGTAGTAACACATCATGTATAATATTTATTAATACAATATAAAGTTAAAGTAACACTTGTTTTAACTCGGAATATATATATATATATATATATATATATATATATATATATATATATATATATATATATATATATATATATATATTTATGTTCCTTAGCTTTTATGTCATATCCAAGGAGACTGAGCTTGTTTTTTGCTTAAGCAGGCATAAAACAGAACACATGCGTAGGAATGAAAATTGTCATTTATTTAGTAAATGACGAAAGATATATACAAAATAGGGGGCATTCAAAAACATGTTACATAGTAATAAAACATGTGGTGCTGAATGCTACCATGACCCCCTATTATACACACATATGGAAAATAAATATCTACAGAAAACACAAGATAGGGGGCCGAAGGACTAGAAATATAATTATGTAACACATGTACAAAAAATACATGACAGACCCCCTCCTGTAGACACATAAGTAAAAACAAGCATCCAAAAAACTGCGTGCCCACAAAAAAGGTGGGTAGACACCAAAAAACTAGGCCAAACCAAACAAAACCACCCACCAGAAGGCTGCTTGGCGAGGACTATAATAAAACAAAAGCATCAAATGAAAATGAAAATTTATATACATAAATCCAGATTAAAATCTGAACATAAGAGGTGAAGATGGAGTAGAGATCTAAACAGTCAACCGGTATAACAATATATTTGCAGAATAACATTTGTATAAAAGGCCAAACGATGAATGCAGACTAATTTCATTCTGACATTGATAGTTGGATACCTCTCAATAAATAATACAAATACTCAGAATAGATGAGGGCAAAATATATATATATATATATATATATATATATATATATATATATATATATATATATATATATATATATATATATATATATATATATCTATATCTAGGACGACTTCAGAACGGCTTTTATTGTCACACAAAACTTGTCCGGAATTTCTTTTGTTTAGTTATAAATAAGTATATAATTCATATTGGATTACCGTAAACAAGAGGCCCAGGGGCCACATCGCTCACCTGAGCAACAATAGCCTTATATCTGATCAAATTAGCATTACAGTATCAAAATCAAAATATCTTGACAATTAAGTACAGTAGATCTTGCTCAAAAAATTTAAAACATCTGCCGATTTTTATCCACATATTTTTTTTTTATGGAAAATACATAGCCCCTTTTGTTGTTGTACCTGTAAGAAGATTTTTCTCTATTCCTATATAACCCCCCCCCCCCCACACACACACACACACACACTTTGTGGCCCTACTTTTCTCTAGGGAATCATGGTTTGAGCAAACTTTAATCTGCACAACCCGTGCTTTCACACCAGTTACTACTTTTTGGTCTGAAAACTTTCCCAGAATATTTTTAAAGATTTTCTCTATATATTCCTATGTAAAAATTCATCCCCCATTGTGGCCCCGCCCTACCCCCGGGGACAATGATGTAAACAAACTTGAATCTACACTATCTGAGGATGCCTCCACAAAAGTTTGAGCTTTCTGGCCTAATAGTTTTTAAGGAGAAGATTTTTAAAGATTTTTTCTATATATTCCTATGTAAAAATTCATCCCCAATTGGTGGCCCCATCCAAACCCCCATGGACCATTATTTAAACAAACTTAAATCTACACTATCTGAGAATGCTTCCGCTCAAATTGGAGCTTTTCCGCCCTAATAGTTTTTGAGAAGAAGATTTTTAAAGATTTTCTCTATATATTTCTATGTAAAAATTCATCCTCCATTGTGGCCCCACCTTACCCCCGGGGACCATGATTTAATCAAACTTGAATCTACACTATCTGAGGATGCTTCCACTCCAATTTGAGCTTTTCTGGTCTAATAGTTTTTGAGAAGAAGATTTTTAAAGATTTTCTCTATATATTCCTATGTAAAAATTCATCCCCCCATTGTCAGATAGTGTATATTCAAGTTTATTTAAATCATGGTCCATGGGGATAGGGTGGGGCCACAATGGGGGATGAATTTTTACATAGATATAGAGAAAATCTTTAAAAATCTTCTTTTCAAAAACATTGGGCCAGAAATGCTCCAATTTGAGCACAGGCATCCTCAGATAGTGTAGATTCAAGTTTGTTTAAATAAACTTGAATCTACACTATCTGAGGATGCTTCCACTCCAATTTGAGCTTTTCTGGCCTAATAGTTTTTGAGAAGAAGATTTTAAAGATTTTCTCTATATATTCCTTTGTAAAAATGCATTCCCCATTGTGGTCCCACCGTACCCCCGGGACCATAATTTAAACAAACTTGAATCTACACTACCTGAGGATGCTTCCACTCAAATTTGAGCTTTTCTGGCCTAATAGTTTTTGAGAAGAAGATTTTTAAAGATTTTCTCTATATATTCCTAGTAAAAATTCATCACCCATTGTGGCCCCAACCTACCCCCGGGGACCATAATTTAAATAAACTTGAATCTACACTATCTGAGAATGCTTCCGCTTAAATTGGAGCATTTCTTGCCTAATAGTTTTTGAGAAGAAGATTTTTAAAGATTTTTTTCTATATATATTATGTAAATATTCATCCCCCCATTGTGGCCCCACCCTACCCCCGGGGACCATGATTTAAACAAATTTGAATCTACACTATCTGAGGATGCTTCCACTCCAATTTGAGCTTTTCCGGCCTAATAGTTTTTGAGAAGAAGATTTTTAAAGATTTTCTCTATATATTCCTTTGTAAAAATTCATCCCCCCCATGGTGGCCCAACCCTACCCCCGGGGACCATGATTTGAACAAACTTGAATCTACACTACCTGAGGATGCTTCCATACAAGTTACAGAATTTCTGGCCTAATAGTTTTTGAGAAGAAGATTTTTGACAAATACCTACAAATTTTAAATAATTCTAAATTATCTCCTCTTTAAAGAGGGTGTGGCCCTTCATTTGCTCAAACTTGAATCCCCTTTACCCAGTGATGCTTTGTGCCACGTTTGGTTGAAATCTGCCCAGTGGTTCTGGAGAAGAAGATGAAAATGTGAAAAGTTTACAACGACAACGCCGACGCCAACGCCAACGACGACAGACAACGGACAAATTTTGATCAGAAAAGCTCACTTGAGCTTTCAGCTCAGGTGAGCTAAAAAGCGTAGTGTACTGTAAAAATTGTTTAGATGGCAGTTGTAGTCTTTACATGTCATTAAAATACACAGAGGTGTATAACATGATTTATCGATTCGCCTAACGTTATCAGCATTCATTAGGATATGTATTTTAAATGTGCATTTTGAGCTCTTTCAACAGTTATCAACAATAAAATATTCAACGATAATTGTTAGTATTAATGGATCATTGACATACGGAGATTACACACACATACTGACTGGATTTTAAATGTGTGTAATCTGAATACACGCACGACTGATCTCGTTTAAAAACAACCAGGTTCTACATTTAAACTTGTAAAACCGGTACTATGAAATTTTCTGTTTTTTCTTCCTGGTTTGTGTGACTTGGTAGGAAAATGAAGGGTCCATTTTGTATAATAATTGTGTTAAGTGTATTCTTTGTGTTAACAAAGGGTAAGTTTCAGCTGTTTTATTTGTTCAAATATAGTCTGTTACATACATTGTCGTGTGTACCTAATATTGTTCCTATCAGTAGAATATACATGTTACACCTTCCGTGTATTCATTCTTATTTAGAAATAAGGCTATATTATTGGAGTTCTGTGAGGCGGTCAAATACGGTCGAGCGTGATCAAATCAAATAAAGGACCGATAGATTTGATCACCTCACCGTATTTTATTATCTTATAATATATATAAAGAATAATGCCTTTTTATTTATTTTAATGTATTAACAATTTTTAGCAATTGTACTATTAAATATTAAAGAAGTCTTTGATAAAATGCATTGGATTATACATTACAAAATAGATTTGCAGTGTTATCATAGACACAAATACTGGAAATTTAGATATTCAAGGAAAAAATTATAATTTTGTTTGAACCCTGTTTTGTACACCAATTCGTCCTTATAACATGTCTCGTTTTAAATTCAGAGTTCAAATAATTGGTTTGTCGAGATAATGAAAATGATAACCGAATTTCAGTATTAATCGTATATAATGCATTGAGTACTTAGTGGTACATACATGTATGTAACACTGGGAACTGAGTCAATCTAATAACACAGTGAGCTCGACATGCTCCCTCCCACTACAAGTATTCTATGAACTTATAAATTTACACTTATTTCCGCTCTTAGTGCAAACGTTACTCTACATCACGATATCTACCGTAGGAAATAAAATATGATAAATGAATCCGATGCGCACTTGTCTTAAAGCACGAACAAGAATGTCTTTTGATTTAATGGTAACAGCAAATAATATATTTAAAAATAATTATAAAATAACAACATTTTAACCAGAGATTAGTTGCATTTGTTTGTAATAAGAATAAAACAACATATGAATTATAGGACTATATAAAAGAAAGATTTATATTTGTAATCATGATTTATTTTCTTTTAGAGCAATGCCTACCATCTGGTGAGTACAGTAGCTTATAAACGTTTAAATAGATATAGTTTCGAATTAATAACGATTGATAATAATATTTTAATTGTTGTTGTACTAGTGATTTTTACTATTTTTAGTTACGAACAAATCAATAACTAGCTGTGATGGATCAACAAAATATGGATCAAATATCTATATTGATTTCCATAAAATCAACCGTACTTGTTCATGTACCTCATCTCCTTCTTTTGCTGGTGAACTGCTTGTGACATCCAGACTAGAAATAAATGTGTGTTATACACAAGTTTACTTACAAAATGCTGTTATTTTTCGCTGCCACTCAGACAAAGTGTCATCACAGGTGTTAAATGTACAAAACAATGAATCAGTTGATTTACGAGCAGAATACGAATCACCATATAAATCAGGAACATTCTATCATTGTATAGGATTTCAACAAGGAGGTAAATATGCATTTATTTTTAAGGTAACACATTTACAAGAAACAACGTGATTATAGATGAAAATATGAAATTGCGTTTTAGGATCTTCTTCGTAGGAAAAATTATCATTGTATTACTTCTTTATGTACGCTGTCATAAATATATGTAGTTTTTCTTGTTTGACCAGCAGATCGGTAAAATGAAAGGTTTTTTTTAATTATCTTATTGAGAGTGAATTGATCCCCCTTTTCCTTTTATTCTGATTTTCTTTCCAACTCATGACCGATTACCACGGTTCTTTTTAATTCATTTAAACATTTATGCTTTTTTTTCTCGTTAAGAAATGTCTTGATAGTATTGATATATAGTTTTACATTCAATATTTACCCAGGAGTTATTAATTTAAATGATTAAGCAGTTGTTTTGTTAAATGTTTATATTAGACATATTAACCAAAAAAATTACGTAAATTGTGTAGGATAGTAATCATGAAATCATACTTTACATAAAGATCTTTAGTATCTCCAATAGCGGTTTTTCTTAAGGTTTGTGTTGGGATAGCGTCAAAATAAAAGGTATTTCATATGACAACAAGTTAATTTCAATTTCATCTTACCAATTATATTCACATTTTAATCATTGTTACAATAATCGAAATATGACTTTGAAATAAAAAGTCACAATCATGTTATACACTACAGTGTCCATGTATTAACACTTTCTACTTTCTTTACGCTCTTTTTAAAACTACTTATCATTATCTCTCTCTCTCTCTCTCTCTCTCTCTCTCTCTCTCTCTCTCAGTATATAACAAATTTATCTTGCACAAGTTACTCAAACAGATGTTAGATATTGAAGCAATCGATATTTTATCTTTTGATAATTAGTTATATGTTCCCTTGTTAATGATTACAGAGAATGATTACGACCTTTTGGAGTCAGTGCTGTTCTGTGTTGTTTTAAACTGATAGACTTAACCTTCTAAGCAATTACCATCGTTGAATACTTTGCTAGGCCTTAGGCAGCTAAACATCAACCCAACACCAATGTGTTAAAAGTAAATAACTCCTGTTTATTGGATTTCAGATGGATTAAAAAATGGCAATTTGAGTGTGACATGTGGCACTCCATCAGATGCACCAACTACAACCGTATCATCAAAAACAGTTTCTACAACCACTTTGACTTCGACACAGTTGTCACATGCATCGTCTCCTGTCGAATCTTCAATATATTCTACAACTGTAATTAATACCATCGAGAATACAGATGTTACCCAATCCTCAAACACGATCAATGTCAGTTACGATTCCTTGTCAATGGAGTCGGCACAAGATGATCAAGAAATGTTATGTAAATATAAAGCTGATCAAGTTCTTACTAATTATTTTTGTGCCTCTAAAATATAAAATTTATTTGTTCATGAATTAAAAATAAAATTCATACCTAAAGGCACTATTTATTAACTAAATTCAATATCAGCTACATTGCGATACTTTCAGTTTGACTACGATGTGCATTGGCATGCATTTAGTAATATTTGACAAACAACAAAATAAGGAAGAAACTTTACATGTATGCGAAATGAATATGCTGTTTTAACTCATATAATTCTTAAATCGTGTTTTATAGGATAAACAACTGTGATCTTTGAGATGTTATTTATAAGATAAAAATAACTCATAAGGTATTTTTTATATTTTCTTAAAATGAAGGAACCAAAAGTAAAGACATGTTTTCTTTACTTTTCAGACATCATCGCTGGTGCTGCTGGTGGAGGTGCGATCATACTTGTTGGACTTATTGTTCTCATTTTAGCATTGATAAATAGGTCTGTATTTTATATAGTCGGTACAATACTAGTGAAAACAAATCATTTCATACCAACGTGCAATTTTTTATGGTAAAACAAAGAAAGACTTATTTTAAAAATTTTAAGTTTTTTAAAATCATGAGTGGTATCAGAAGTTAGTGCTATTTTTTAGAACGAGGAGTGCAAGAGACAAAAATGGATCCATGGAAGGGGACATTACGCATACAAATAAAGTATTTGATAACAACGCTGAATTGCCCGACAATCCTTTATATCTCTCTTCGCAACCTGTGGACGAACTGGGGTACAGTTCGGATCAGGAAAAGCAACTTGGTTTACCACCGACGGATTCAAAAACGAAGAAAAAAATTAACTCGAACTATGACGTTCCTCCTAACAATAAACCCATAGATAATAGTGCGTCTTCAATGCCGGTCTATGCTGTTCCAAAAAGGAGTAAAGACTGCACATCTGAGGTCAGTACTGTTGATGTGTATGCGGAGGTATGTAAACCAAACAGAAGCACTGCGCATGTTCCGGTAAGAAAACGTAATGAAGATGGTCTTTTGTACATGGAAGTTGAACAAGACACTGCTACCACAAAACAAACAAAGGTCAATGACAAAAATGAAATCACTGAAGGTGTCTGTTATGCCGAAATTAAGCGTACTTAGAGAACTTACATTTCAAGACATTGTATATTGAATGTAGTATTACTTTTTTCTTTTCTATTCTTTTTATAAATACAACTTTACTGTCTCTAGTTCAAACAATTATATATATTTACCATTAGTTGTAATGTTAATTGTCGTTAAATGCATGTTTTCTCACGAAAATCTGAAATAAGAAATGCATCACAGATTAATTACTATATTAAATTCTATTTAGTATATTAATGAAAATGATTGTCTAAACATTTATGTATAATACATATGTCTTACCAAGATTGTCTTAGCACATGTATTTTCCTTATGATTTTATTTTATATCTTTTATGTTTATCTTTAGCTTCGTTTTCTATGTTTTTATATGTAAAAATCTTGCAATGTCTTCTTTACACATCATGACAATGTATTTATAATAGTCAATAAAAGCACATTTTTCACGATCGATTAATTCAATTGTATTTTGGAACATTGTCACAGCACCCCAAATCATCAACTACTTCGGAAACGAAAGGACATAATTATGATAACTGAAAACAAGACCATTCATTGGAACCATACATTTCAATTCCATTTAATTTATTATCCTTGAGCTTTACAAGTCATCGGAATATAAATTATAATACATATAAAATTATACAGAAATGTGCAATGTGCAGCAAGTGAGTGGCCATAGTAAGACAATATAATCATGTACATATCTGTAATATGTATCATAAGTAGCTTAAACTGTAGTATTATTACAATGCTGCGCTCTCATTTTGGAAGCGCTAGACAAATATATTTCAAAATTAGTGAGTTCCTTTGTATTGTTAACACTTAGAAGTTTAGCTAGCTTAAAAACACTTGTTTTTTTTGTAATAAAAACTCTTAATATTTCTTTCGTAATTCAGCGTAAAAAGGACATATGAGTATAAAGTGGAACTTATCTTCTAAATCTTTTTTATTACAATGATTGCAAAATCTTTCATTTTTTGGCACCTTGTTATGTCGACCTTTTTCAGTATTTAAAGAGTGTGATGAAGTTCGAAAAATACTTATAATTTGTTTTAAAATATAATTAATAGGTCTCCTAAGATAAGTTTGCATACAAAATTATTCACAAGGTGTTGATATAACATACACTTCGGAGATGTCGAAAAAGATGACATCAAACTTTGTTTATAAATATCTAATATTCTACACTCAATTGTGTTGTAGGTTTTACATTGATTTGGACAAGTTTCGTCAAACAAATATTTTAGACCCATGCTAGACAACTCGCTTTGTATGGAAACCATCCAGTTATCGTTATTGTCAAGCATGCTTTCGTATGCCTCCTTCAAGATAATGTTTTTGGTATTTTTAATTTTTAACCAATATTTGAAAATTCGTAGCTTTCTTCTAATCTACAAAGGCAATCTACCCAGTTCAAAATACACTAAGCCAATTGCAGATTTTTTGTTGACCCCAAGAATTCTCTTACAAAAATTGAGATGTACCTTTTCTACATCGGGTGCTTTGTGGAAACCCCAAATTTCACAGGCATACGAAAGAATACTTTGTACATTCGTACATGTATCAAATACAGAACATTGAGTTTCAACATTAAAAGAATAATTTTTCATAGTGTTTGATATTGCAAAAAGTGCTTTCCGTCCTTGATCTGCTACATATTTTTGTGTTTGTAAAAATTTTCTATTGAAGTTAATAACATACCAATATACTTAAATGTATGCACAACTTCTAGTTTTTGTTCATTGTATGACCAGCTTTCAAGATCTGATATTTTCCCACCATTTCTAAAAATGACAACCTTGGTTTTAGACACATTTACATTCAGATCCCATTCTATAGTATATGTATATTCATTAAGTGCATTTAACATACTCTCTAACCCAGCAGGGGTTTCAGCAATCAATACCATGTCATCTGCAAACATAAGCAGGAAAATATTAATTATTTGTATTTCAATGGATGGGCAATTGTTTTTATAAAGTTTAACTCAAAATCGTTAACATAAAAAGCAAAAAGTAGTGGTGATAACACTTCACCTTGCATAAGACCCATGCCATTACTAAAGTAATCACTTAAAACACCACCATATTTGACAATTATACAGTGATTGTATAACTTGTAATAATTTCCCTCGTATACCAATTTTATATATTTTATCCCATAACTTGCATCTGTTAATAGAGTCAAATGCCTTTTGAAAATCCTCAAAACAACAATATACAAAAATAGACCTTTTTTTGTTACATAAAGTTTTGCTAAAAAGTGATTGCAAAACAAATATAGCATCTACTGTACTAAGTCCTGGTCGAAACCCAAACTGAGCATCAGTCAAAATATCGTATTTGTCATCCCATATATAAAGTCCGCAATACAAAAAGTACAGTGACTTTATTCAAGAACAACGTTAAGGATCATTAATCAATATGTTTTTAAGGTGTTATATTTACATTCTACTGTGTTTTTTCCATTAAATTCTGTGATCTTCAAATGCCTCTAAATGCAACAAGTAGTCAAAGGTTAAAATGACACGAGTTTTATTATGACGTCAAAAACGTTGAACGCTGTCAACTGCAACGTCACAAGCGAAAATCAAAGTTCACGCTTGTGGCTGTTACTGTGGCTCTTCTATTAATGTTAACTTACCCTTAGGATAAGATAGGAATTTTAAGGTATGAATCCAATTTGCAGACAAGGCAAGAAGTTTAAAAATGTAAATATAAGCATTAAATCATGATTTTTTGAAGTATACAGTCTCATAACTGCCGCGATGTGTGCATACAAATTTTCATAACGCGCTAACGCGCGTTACTCAATTTGTATGCACAAATCGCGGCAGTTATGAGACTGTATACTTCAAAAAATCATGATTCAATGCTATAATAAAAAATTTTCATAACGCGCTAACGCGCGTTACTCAATTTGTATGCACACATCGCGGCAGTTATGAGACTGTATACTTCAAAAAATCATGATTCAATGCTATAATAAAAAATTTGAAAAACACAAAGTTTAAAGAAAAAAATGTTACGGAGGTGTAATCTACAGCTTTGCATAATCTTCAGGCTGATTTCTGTACACTATACACTATAACGTTGTTAGAAGTCAAAATCATTTATAAAGATAACATAAAACGATGTTTGTTGGACCCACTATACAAAAAAATGCCGAAAAAATATATATGTGAAGGGAAAACATGGAGTTGTACAAAGTACCCAAGACTGCTCAATCTGTTGAATCGATGAGATGCCTCATGAAGTCCTGACACCGATAATGTTTTAAAGTAACACAATATTTTTTTCTTTTGTGCATGTATCACTATTCGAAGGAAGCACTTCATTTTTTAATATTGCGTCGTTCAATCATTTGACCTACTTTCAGCTAATGAATATAAGTCTACAACGTATAATGCCCAAGATTATTAAAGTTTTTTAAGAAGATTATAAGCTTGTACGTTTTTTGTTTGTTGAACATTTACTCTAAAAGTCGTACTTAATTTTTGTGAATTCAACAATTTACAGAAAGCGTTTTACGCCGTAGACAAATCAATCAATTGAAAACTTTTTAAAAAAAAACGGAACTGACTACAAATTAAATATTCAAATACCGTCTCAGTTGTTTGACTCGATGAAACAAATATGTACTGTGACTCAATGCAATATTGCTTATTAAAGAAATGATATATTTTATTTTCTATATTTATTGCCCTATTTATTAATGAACATAAATAAACGTACAGTGATATGACAAACATAAAAAAAATGTCTTCTTTGACAGGTATATGTTCATTGAAAATCTTTTTCCCATTCCGAAAATCATATGCTGTAAAAAATAAAAAAACTACGACTCGGTTTAGGAAAATCTAGGGAAATTTATTATGAATACGAGATGTTTTAAAATTATCTATTAGTAAATTTCTACGGATAATTTGTACTTGGACTTTTCAAATAAAGAAGCTTAATTCCTTAAAAATGGGGAAGACGTATATTAATTTCACAGCTTGCGTACTTAAATGAATAAAATGTATGGAACCGTTTTGCTAAAAAAAAATCCTGCAATCTTTATAGATTATTAATTTAACGTTACTAAGACAAAAACATTAGAAATGCACGCATGTTTTGATGATAGTTACGCAAACTTCACTTCTTAATATGTATAATGCTAAAACATGAAATTACTGTTATTACATGTATATCGAATTGCAGTTTTTCGCATTATTTTACAGATTTTTATACCGAAATACACAAACTACGTACTATTAAATCTGAAAGAATTTTAAAGAGATTTACTGAAACATGCGCTTTCGAAAATATTTCCATTTTAAAATTCTCGTCCCTAACATTATCCGCTGCAAAGCAGCCTACGCTTGTAATGTAGGATAATAAGGAAAGCTTCCTTTCATAACAAAGAGGTGTATGTATACATGTACATGTAGCTGCGCTGTTTTAAATATTTATTGTAATTCACTTACATAAGGTAGCTAGAGAAAATCCAATTTCTTCATATATTTTTACCAATTTTTTTATATATTTTACACTTAAACCTCTAAAAAAAAAAACCTGAAATTATCATTCATGATATTTTTGACAAATTTTACGATTTCAGCCAAAAGGAATAAAAGCTTAGAAATGTACGCTTATGAACTATAATATTGAGACACGTCTATGCTACATGTATGATTACATGTAACATACAATAGTTAAAAATATAAATATTATTGCTGTGAATATGATATACATGTATATATACATAATCAAAATTTAAATCCGTTAAGAAAATGTATTTTTTTTTTAATTTAAAAATACTTTTTCATGTTGTCAGATGTCTAGATCGAAGTTATATACCTTTGCATTTTTTAAAAACTCGTTAAACCGGAATGGATTTTTCTGTTCTTACGTCGGTTATTTTTCCTTGTTCTTAAAATTTGTGGAAAATGAAGGTTCTGTTCTGTGCATTTCTGTTCTGTATTTCCTTTTCAATGGCAACAGGTGAGCTCTTTTATTGTATTCTCAGCATATTGTTTTAGGAATAAGAAGTTTCGTCATATTGTATAATGCTTTGATATACGTGTACAGGTATCCATAAGCCCGTGTGAATTACCTGTTTTTCTTACTTTGAACATGCAAAATACACCTTAATTGTCTACTTAGATTTTGTTTTTGGAATTTGCCTAACACATGCAAATATATAACATACGCAGTCTAAGAATTATTCCAAGGGGGGGGGGGTTACGGGGAAAGACATTTTCTAGCAGTTTTACCTAGTGAATCTATTAAGTTTGAATTTTCTAGGAACCTGGCCACCCCCCTCAGCTAGAACCGCGCATGTTAACACAAGTACATTAAGTCGGCGGCCATATGAACCACACTAGTTTAACTCGTTTTGTAGCCCAACTACTGCTATGAAGAATGTTTTATTATAATTGTTCTGCAAACACACAGGCTGAACTTTTTTTTCAATCAAGCACGGACGTCATCACCGTTGGTTTATCTATTTACATGCAAATAAACTATTTCAATGAACAGGAAGATATTAAAATAAAAACGACTTATTAGGAATACATGCATGTCACTTGATGAACTTTTATTTTAAATGACATACGGAAATTGTGTAACTATTAACACTTTTTTCTCTTTTATTCCTATAGCCGGGAGATATTACATGACTGTACGGTTGATAGTTTGCACTTAAAAATTTCAATATTAAGTTCCATTATTGACTCATCTTTCCCAATAATACGCACTGATCCACACCCACATGTAAAATGGTGTCATAAAGTCGGTCATAATTAATGAGACTGATTTTAAAAAGGAGGAATTCCATTTAATGGTTTTAATAAGGTCAGTCCAAGCTCCGTTAAAGGGGTTGTTAATAATTTTTTTATCATGAATATACATATATCAGACTATTTCTTTGCTAAAGGTATTCAATGTAGACTTTAGCTGGGTTTTTTTTTTTACATCCGGTTGATTTGAGGAGTGTTTGACTTACCCTTTTCTTTATCCATTTATCCAACAAATAAAGCTTAAAATTGAAATCATGTACAGTGTATATTCCTTATTGATATTTATGTCGACATGCGACTTATTTATGTCAACATGCGACTTTTTTATGTCAACACTCAAGTTAAATATGTAAACATGCAAGTTATCTCCCATGTTGTTATAAATAACTTGAACGAAAATATAATTATCTTGCATGTTGACATAAATATCTTGCATGTTAACATAATTTAATCGCATGTTGACATAAATAAGTCGCATGTTAACATAACTATCTCGTATGTTGACATAAATTTCTTGCATGTTAACATAATTATTTCGCATGTTGACATAAATATCTTGCATGTAACATAATCAACTTACATGTTCACATAAATAAGTCGCATGTTAACATCAATAAGTCGCATGTTGTCATAATTATTTTGCATCTTGCATCTATGATGTCAGATACGGGCGTAAGTAAGTGTTTTTACCAATAGAAAAATCAGATTATCTTAAAAGATTAGTAACTTCCATGTCGACAAAATTATCTTGCATGTTGACATACTTTTTTGGCATGTTGACATAATGTATCTTGCATGTAGATACGGAAGAGTATCGGGGCCTACACTTGTTGTGTTTCAACTTATAAACTTTACATCTTTTTATTGAATTATCAACATATAAAATATTGTGACCTCTTATTTATGCAAATGTTTTGAATTGTATTTTGTGTTTTCTATATAATTTAAATTACCTTTAGTTAATGAATTTTACCAGTTTCATTGCTATCTGCGTTATCGACTTCACAAAATATGAAGTTTGAAATATTGATTTTACGAAAGTAATTTAATTATATTGAGATAGAAATTTAGACAAAGAACAACAAAATAAATGATTTATAGTCATGTTGATATCAATTTGCTTTCATTTTTGGAGAACAAATTGCGAAAATATTGTTATCGAATAAACTTCACGGGCGCGGGAGTTCTGATGGTACATTTACGTCACCTCAATCTGAATCTATCTGTAGACGGCACATGTAGACGGCATTTGACAGTCTGATGTAAATCAAAAACAAAGAACAGTTATTACTTTATATTAATTGCAGTTCATATTAGTATTTGTTATGATCTTCTATCTTTGGGTTACTCTCCATTAAACATGTAATATTAGTTTTTAGACCAATGGTATACCATTTTAACTACCTGAACCCCTTTACTTACACGAATTATATTACACCCCCCCCCCCAAAAAAAAATCTTTTATTTTCTAAAGCGTCGGGAAAATTATAAAATAATTGTATTTGCTTTTAAATAATATTATGCATGAACTGAGAGTTGTATTTTCTCATTATCATGATTTGACGCGAGTCTTTTCACTAGGCGAATAAAGAAAATACTCACATCAAATCTATGATAATGAGAAAATGCAACGCTCATGCAATTAGTTTATGCACAATAGGATTTGATATCGTAGTTAGATTATATGTCCGTCTACATGTGTTTGCTAGAGCTAGATTCAGAGTGAGGTGACGTATCATCAGAACTTCCGCCCCCGCGAAATGTATCGATAACATTTTTTTCGTAATATGTTCCCAAGAAATGAAAACATATTTATGTCGATATACCTATAATGTATACATTTTCATTGTTCTATGTCAACATTTCTTTCTCGATATGACCTTAATTATTATTTTGTTAAATCGATATAGCAAATAGCAAGATAGCTGATCAGTTACAATAAAGTGATATATTTTATGTAAACTCACCTCAATACAATCCAAAATATTTGCATAAATAAAACGACATAATAGTTTATATGTTGATAAGACAATAAAAAGTATGACAATGTATAAGTTATAACACAACAAGTGTAGGCCCCGAAACGCTTTCGTATGTAGGGGGCAGAAATAAGCCACTATATTAAAGTAAGAATTTTTGTAGCATATCTTTAAAACAAACATTTGATTTAAAACCTATCTTTCAAGCGTATTGTCATTTTGGTTGTTACGCTGTTATGCTGTATAATAATATATACATGTACATGTATATATATATATATATATATATATATATATATATATATATATATATATATATATATATATATATATATATATATATATATATATATATTATACTTAGAACATTATTCCCGCTACACTATATTTGGGTATTTAATCCACCAGCGCACGTCATTTTATATTAAATTCAAATATTTGTTCTATGTAAAATATGAGCTAATATGTTTGCCACTGTTCTTAAAATTCCAGCTGCTTCCAGAATAATAAGTAGCTGTGATGGATCAGTGAGGTCTGGATCTTTTGTTTCCATTGATACGAATAAAATAGGCCGTCCATGTACATGTACTGTAAACTCATTGTTTGTTGGTGATCTTCTTGTGACATCATTAAAAGTAACAGCAGACCTCTGCAATACCAGAGTAATAGTGAACAACACATTTATTTTTAACTGCAATGAAGTTGGATCTTCTACGTTTAAAGTCAGAGTGAACGACACACTTATTGTGAAAGCAGAACATATGTCAGCGAACATTACAGATAACTTTACCCAATGTTTGGGGTTTAGAGAAAACGGTAATTGTTTACAACTTTCTGTACTGAATAAACTAAATTTTAATCTAGAAATGACGTTTCCAAGTAGTTCAGATTTATTGAAAAAACAATACTTTGAATTCGTAGTTTAGATATATTCGAAATCATGTCAAAGTGTGTAGACTTGTATGTATCGCATTGGCACAGCGAAAGAAAAATGGAGTAATTTGATGATTGCAACAATCTTTATGTACTAAATGTAAGACTATACAAACATATTGATACAATAACGTTAAATGAGGGTGAAGGGTGAACCGACATATATATTGCCCGATATTGACGTCATTTACAGTCCTGTGTGTATTTAATCTTCTATGGGTAAGATTTATGGCATTTTCAGATGAATTATTATAGCTGTATGAAAAATCATGAACCCCCATTTAGATCTTAATTTTGGGGGGGAAATGTTTGTTTTTTAAAACAATAAATTGAAACATTTTAGCTTTACCGTGGCTCGTTCGTTTGGAGAAAGTTTCATTGTTATCATATGCAAACTATTAATTAACTGTTTATTTAGGTGGTTCAATATTTGGTTTATTGAACAAAAAATACAAAGATAATCATGGACAAAGTAATAACTACTGTTATCAACTGTTTGTCAGCACATGTAAAAAAAATGCATCCAATATGATTTACATCTTCAGATCAGAAGGATTATATAATCAAATTCAATTTTTTTTCATTCCATTTCTATCAATACATGTCATATAGATACCTTTTTGCATTAAGATCACATCAATTACATTCTTATAATCTTAAAACTTATAAGAGATAAAAAAGTATTTGACAACGGATTCTAAGGCTTTATTTGGAAGAAAGATAAAAAATTTACAGCACTTTGTTCTGGATGACCTTCTGTTCATCTCTCCTTTTTGCAAAACCTTATACACCAAACGATATATTCGTTCAATTGTTCAATTGCACTACGGCCAAAACCCTAAAATCTGTATACTGTAAACCAACTTTTTTTCGAGACAATTTTATTTTCCGATTTACCGGTAATAAACTGGTACGCGCCAAGAAATATTCGCTACGACGAGGCCCCCGCAAAAATTTCTAATGAGCGAATTCAAGTTGGTGAACAGCATTTGTTTGTCATTTATAATTATATCATGATACATTGTAACTGTATAACACAGATCAGCACTTGATATAATATAGTGTAGTTTATTTTCCAACCTTATCGTGTTCATATGTGCTGAACAAAGGAATCTAATTGTTTCTTTAAATATATAAATCTGATATTTCACAATTCAAAAGGATAAAATATGAATTTGATTTTAGGTGGAAAAGGGGGGAATTTAAGTGTATCTTGTGGAACATCACTAGACTCGGCAAAAACATCAACTTTTGTTTTGCCGGCAACAACACCAACTTTTTTTTTACCGGCAACAACACCAACTTTTATTTTACCGGCAACAACACCAACTTTTTTAACAACCAATGCAAAGCAGAGCAATATTTGTAAGTATTTCAGAAACACTGTCTTAAGGTATCTCCAGTGTCTTTCGGATCCGGTTCTTTTTTTACACGGGTTGCTAAATTTCCGGTTATAATTTTGGCACACAACAAGTGTTTTAAAATAATTATGGTTTGGTCAAAAAGTGGAAAATTTGTTAAAATATAGCATCTCCGTCGTTTAGAGGGATTGGAGAAAGCAAGGAAAGCAGCGAAATGTAAAATAGGTAAATGAGTCTGTAATATAATTGTACGTACTGTATGCATTCTCCTCCAACAATTACACTGCGTTTATGTAGCTTGACGACCTCATGTGTCCTCCGGGACAAGGAGAGGATAAGTATGTACTTTTGTAATTAAAACTACATAACACTGATTGGTGTTTAATCTACAGATAGATATGTTGAAAAACTGGGATAGAAAGTATTTGACAGAAAGGGGGAGGGGGTACTTCTGCACTCAACTATATGAGTTTTTTGGCAGTCTCGACCTTAATTTTATATGTATAATACAGTTTGAGCATATCAATTTAAGTGACTGTAAGATTGTGTCTTTTTGGTACATTTCATTTTTTTCCAAAGTTTGCAAAAAACAACTTGTAATATTTACATTTTCAATATGGGGGTACACATGTTCAAGAGACTATCAAGCAAAAACTAGATGGTCAATTTTGATAAATTATGTTTTTTTGTTAAAACACTATATGTAACTCTTAATAAATATTCTTTAAAACAAGTATGTAAACTGAATAATTGTTAGAATTTTTCAAAAATATGCAATTTTTATGATTTTTTAGGGAAGGTCGTGGCAAGAAAAAATGTAATATTTTTTATATTTTCTGTAGAAAATCAATAAAATTTTTATGATTTAATGATAATCAATTGATTTGCTCAAATTATAACCTAACATGATGTATTTTAGTGCTTAATTTAATAAATTATGAGATCATGCATCATGGTGTTAAATTTTGGCTGTTAAATTTTTGGAGCTGAAGCTCACTGTAGTAAAACAAACCTGCAAAGGTATAAATATTTTGGTCTTTATAGTAAGTTTATAAGTTTTGTTTTGTTTTGTTTTAACTATTAAATTTAAAAAATGTTTGGTTTGACACGGATTTCTAAAACACTGGAGTTACCTTAATGTTTTAATGATTTTTTAGAGGACCCGGCACTTACAGAATTAAAGAAAGTCGATTTTTTTTCTATTTTTAATTAAGACAGAAATATAATAACACTACTAGTCTTATTAGTATTATTATATTATCAGGTATAAAATATGTCATCTCTTAGTTAGTTTATTTCTTAAATCGACATTTGAATTATTTTCTAATGGAAAACGAACCAGTCTTATTGAATTTTATGTATATGTCAACTCTCCAAACTGAGCTAAATAAATGATTATGCTTCAGATGTTATAATCGCATTGTCTGCAGCTGGAGGCATTGTTTTTTTTTTCTTGATGGTACTGTGCAGCTTTGTCATGCTTAGGTATGTACTTTATTAACATAAATAGTTTTAAACATATAATGTCTTTGATGTGCAACGTACAAAGCTTCGCAACATTTTTATTTTATTTGCCAAATGGTATTTTGAAAACTTAAATGAGAATGTGGTAGAATATTAAATCTGAACACTATTCGTAAAAGGCATTAACCCTAACCGTAACACTAATTGTCCGCCACGTTTCTCTTTCATCGCCGATATCCTTACAAACCCTATATAAGCCGCAGACCTCTTACATTGTAAGAGTTTAAAGAATTTCGCTGTATAGATATCACCTATGTGGACGTAAAAATGTACATTTGGCATCGCCAAATTACTGGGTCTCGATCGATGAAATTCTCAATTTTAGGCTTTTTTCCAAGCCAGGAGATACTTACTTTAAATTATTAGGTCAATACTTTATTTACAACAGAAAAAGCACATAAAAAAAGAAATAAATAAACAAAAACTAAGACCTCGAAAGGAATACTACGTGTACACGTCGGCAACGAGTTTCAGTAGTGGATTCGATTGATACGAAAACAAAGG
Source organism: Magallana ariakensis (assembly GCA_020458035.1). Lineage (NCBI taxonomy): Eukaryota > Metazoa > Mollusca > Bivalvia > Ostreida > Ostreidae > Magallana > Magallana ariakensis. Next base: position 47,686,964 of record CM035812.1, on the reverse strand, counting down.
TTCATATATCTGTATGACAGTGCCAATTTATGAGCGGTGTTCAGCTAACATAACACTTTACTAATATTTCATTTTTGCATCATGTTATTTGTACATTTTCTGTTATAAACTTTAGACGAAGGAATCAAAAAAATAACGATGAATCTCAGGAGGTGCATTTAACGCTTTCGTATAAGGTTTTTGACAGCAGCAATGAACTACCAGACAACCCCTTATACACACCATGTCAGTCTGAAGAGGAATTAGAGTTACATGTTATATCAAAGCAAATCCAACAAACTGCTTCACCACAGAATACAGCTTTAAACAATATGCATAGAATCAACCCGGATTATGACATACCATCGAATAACATGCCTAAAGATCAGGATGCATCATCAATGTCATTTGAAGTTACTAACACTGGATCTATTAAACGTGATTTATCACCAATGCCCCTTTATGAAGTTCCAAACAACAAATTTATAAACCGTGCCCTATCACCATCGCCCATATGTGCTGTTCTGCAAAAGAACCATGAACGTCTCCCTGAGGTCAAAGATGAGGACGTAAATAATCAGTATTATAGCACTGCGAAAAATCCGGTCTAATAAGAAAAATTGAAAATGGAACCAACATGAAAACAACTCGTTCCATATTACAAAATTTGACATAAAGGTGTTTCACTAGTCGAAACTACGAAAGGTAGTTCAATTAAAAATAGAGTGAAACAAGTTTGCATAATACGCTATCATTTAAATCACACTAGACAAAAAAAACATTGCTATAATGTTATTGAACAGTGGTTTTAACACACTATCGACTTTGATATGAATTTACTTTATTCTAAACAATAAAAGATGACGCATTGTTTATTGGACGATAAAGGGGTATACATTCGGAATGTGATGATGCCTTGGTACGATTTATGCGTTAACGTTTAATCCTTTTACAGTACAGACCCTGATATTTTCATACATTTACATTTAAAATAGTTGTTCAGTTTGCACAATAAAATTCAGTTATATTTACCAAAGGTTTAACATCATGACGCTTTAATTGTTGCATATATTTATACATACTAATTCGCAAATAGCACTTTGTGTTTTTTACACCAATGTGTACTCAATAATGCCGGTATGGATATTCTTATTTAAATTTTATAACTATATGAATGTTATACAAAAGATTGAAAACATTTCTTATATCATTGATGTTGACTTTGAACAATGAACACTCTTATGTCGAATGTTTTCAATCATCCTTTAATACTAGATCGCAAAGTTACGAAATCAAAAACCATACTTGGGTATTTTTTCAAAAGGAAAGATTTTGCATCCGTAAACAAAATGTCAAACTAAAATAATTAAATATGATTGAAATTTCCTCTGCTGGTGTATATTTCCAAAATGATAAATTTTACCCGCAGCAGCATCATCATCATCAGTTATTTAGGCACTTCTTAGCTGTCTACATTCCTCTTTAATATTTGATAAAAGTAATACTTTTAATGTCCCAGCTTGAATATTTTATTTACTTAGTATTTTCTTATTGTAAAATAGTGCTATAATAAAACAATGTTCTGTGTATGTATGTAGATGGTGAACTTATTTTAATCTTTTAATTAGATGATATGTGAATGTTATAAAAGTCAGAAAGTACTAACTAAAGGTTATTTCCATCTTTAGGAAGTTTTCTCAAACAAGTAATTTTAAAAACTGGTATTTTAATAGGTGTAATATTTAGCATAGTCCAAACGAAAAACGCAATGATTTTGCAACACACTGTTAAGAAATTTGAGATGCAGTTTTCAAACTTTCGAATTTTTTAAATTGATTATTATATTGATTATTATATTGACGAAAAGATTCATCATGGTTTATACACTCTCTGCTACATTTGTAGTCATATGTTTGTAAAAAAACAATCTAAAAGCCCTGATTGAAGCAAAATAACGTTGTTGTTTTGTACAATGTATTCCTAAGAAAAGAAATCATTCTTCTGATAAAATGCAATAATTTATTTAAATCGTTTTATCATTTTATATATATTCATTTATATGACTTATTATAATGACAAGTATCCGCAGTAAAATTTAATTTTAAAAAATACAGCTCTTAAATGTTTTGTTTTAAGGTGGAATGGGACATCTGTCGATATTGATGTGGATTAAAGTACATTATAATTAAACTACTTTCACTGGTTTAGAATTTTCGAATTGTACAATATTTAACCAAAAAAAAATTAAAATTTTTTCGAAGGGTACAAATGTTTAAATCCGAAGTAGGATTCGAACTTATGACTTACAGATTCGTAACCTCTAACCCACTGCACTAAGCTGCTAGTTGAAAAGTTTGGGAAAGAAACTATTTATAAAACTACACTTGGTTTTGTTGTTTATTTCGATAAACAGTACGTCACAATTTGGAGGTGTACCAGAACACCTTAACAAAAGTTTTGGTCGTATTCGAACGCTAATTAAAATCCGGGTCACTAGACATTATGATTACATATCCAGTGAATGATTATCTTTTATGCACAGTAAAAAAGGTTTTAAATAACTGAGCAATGCCGAAGACAGGAACTTAAAAAAAGAGGAGAAAACAAACGTTTTTATCAGTAAATATACGTGCATGCAAAGTTATATTAGAGCATATACGTGTATCTTTGTAGAAAATTGTCTCTAAAATATATATTTTTAAGCTTTAAAATCTTACTTATTATGTTTTATTTGTAGATCAGAAAAAGAGTAAATCTCATCTTATTACCGGGATAGAATCAACTAAACATGACCCAATTGTTTCTAACTGGATAAAAAAAGGGCGATGTTAGGCATCTTATGAAAAAGAATCTACTTAAACTTTGGCAAATAAGATCTTGAGTCTTGTCACTATTAACATTACTCAGTTGGTTTTAAAGATACCATGTTTAAACCGTTACTGCTGGTAATTTTCTTTGCCATTTACTTGTTTAGTGCAACAGATATAAATCTAAAATTCTTAAAGGAAAAACAATCCAGTTTACCACGAAATTACATTAATATTTGAGAATAAGTCAAATTTTGTAGTAATTCCAATTTTCCTTTATGATGTTTGTTTTATCAGATTATAAATATAAGTGACAACTGTAATATGTTTTCACATAATACTTGTGTATTAAAAATAGAGATTTAAAAACCTGGTTTGCTTGAAAAATGTATTTAGAACAGAAAAAAAAATGAAATTTGGCAGAAGATATATTATGAAATAGGGGTATACATACTGAAGATATTCTGGTCATATATTTACATTTTCAAAACTGTCGTTGTGTGTAATAACAGTACGAATCAATTTTGAACCGTAAAACCCAATAACTTCATAAAATATGAGTGACACAAAATGGGTGTGTCTTATAACATTACCAAAAAATGGTATTGGCTGCGCCGCGTAGTTATACAGAGCATGTGCTACATAAAAAATAGTGGTTTAAAAATAATGTTGTTTTAAAGTGTACAAATTCGAAATAATATAAATATTAGTAATAATGAATCATTCTTTGAATATTATGAGGTGACCCCGACCGAAATTATCACCTCATAATACTCAAAGAATGATTCATTATTCCTTAGATAAATAGCTAAATAACCAGTTAAGACAATGTGCCTTTATTATTATTATTTTTTTTTTGCCATTTTAATTACACAATTACACAAGATGTCATACTTATAATTTCAAGAGGCAAAAATATCACTTTACCAAAGAAATTGCGGAGTAGGGACCCACCTTAGTATTCTGAATATTACCAACAAATTCAAGTTAGTTCTGTTTTGAATTGCCGACGATTTTTAGTTTCTAATTGTTGGTATTCCGCAGTTTCAAGAGTTAATTTGTCTGTATTGATTTTCCATGTAAACATAAACAATTCCAGAATCATTTTATAAGACACTGTGAAGATGAAGGTGAGTTTTAATTACTGTTACCATCTTAAACGTGCGTTAATGTTTCTATCTACAGGGGGTGTTTTGGGGTTTTTGTCCTCTTTTTCTAATATTTCATATTTATATGATTTATAAATACATATTGCAACTTTTTACACTTTGGTGTATTGTGTAGATGTATAATTCTAGACGATCACAGAACAGTTACAAGTTGCGATGCATGGATCAATCAGATCAGGACGAGGAATATACGTGGACTTCGGCAAAATAGGTCGTCCATGTACGTGCATGGTGACCTCGTCGTTAAATGGTGAGCTTTATGTCACATCACACAAAATAACAAGCATGCTGTGTAAAAACAGAGTAACAGTGAACAACAAGAGTGATTTTTAACTGCAAAGATGATGGATTTAAAAAGTTTAACGTCCATATCAACAACACAATCATTGTTAAAGCAGACTACCAACCAGGATATACTTCTGAGAAGTTTTATCAATGCCTGGTATTCATCAATTAGTGTAAATATATTCAAATATACAATTTTAGAATACGCCATGATATAATAAATTCGTTTGATTGTTTCATATGATTTCATTAGGAACAATACGTGTTCCCTAAAAATTGGTCTTTAATAGTAGAATATATGTACAAATTATTATTAATGAAGATAATCTATATAATATGTTCAATGAATCCAAAAAGAAAATAACTTAATATTGATTGATACGCCATTTAATAAATTTGTCGTAGGTTAGTTAAAAGTTTTTCTGTACAACGCATAACAAGTCTAAATATATCAAAATGTGATTGAAAATCATTCAGAACAAAAAAAAAATGGAATATTTTGTGTTGAATGATAGGATAAAACTGGAGAGGGGGGTTACCATGATAATACTTTTTAAAAATAAATTAACAAAAGTTGAAAAAAATTAATGTACTTTCAGTATTTATCATTAAGATTAATATTAGATTAACTCAACGGCTCTCAGGGTGTTTTTTTTTTCGTTGTATTAACAGAACCCAGTAACTAGATTGTGCCTATTGAGTGTTAACTACGATAAAACATGCATTTTTGTCAGTGAAATTGCCTATTTGTTGTTTAGCTACCTCGTATTTGATTTATATCTTTCATCCTTATTGTTGAGATGGTTAATCGTGTAATTCATTTAGTCGGATAATCGCAATGCAATTCATGATTCAAGAAAGAAAACTCAATATGATCTTTTCTTACAGCCGTTCTCATAAGTACTGCAACAGGAGGCATTGTATTAGCTATCGCACTGATAGTTTGCATCATAATACTATTGAACAGGTTGGTACTTTGATTATGATTTTCTTTCTCATAATAATATTTCATCAACCAATGTTCTTAATTTTGACGATAGCTTGAATTATTGCTATACACTATTTACTTAAAGAATAAACGTTGAAATCAAATAGTCTTGAACTTTTTTTTTCTATTCAGTTAACGTCTAAATGTTGCAATTTTCTCGAAAATGATCTTATATTTTAGAATCAGGAAAGAAACAAACAACGGTTAAGTTATGAAATAAGCAATAGTGGATACGAATAGGACCTTTGAAAACAAAAGTGGTTTACCAACCAACCCCTTGAATGATATTTCCTAACATGTTGACGAAACTGGGAAGTCTTCAGCGCAAAATCAGCAACTTAATTGAATTACCACTTATAAAATTACTTCGAATTATGACATACCCCCTTATAACAAACTCGTGGATCAAGGACTGTGTTCATTGACTAAGAATGTAGTTCCAAATAAGAACGATGAACTTCGCCCTGATGTGATTAGTGGAGACGTGTATGCTCAGGTGTTTAAACAAAACAACAGCTATCCACTTGCTTCGGTACAAGCACAGAATCATCATGATGGTAGACCTATGGTTATGGAGGTTGAAATAAAAACGAATAAAATAAGTTAATTAATTCCACGGACAACAGTGAATGCAATAACGATGTCTGTTATGTCAAATTAAAACTTGCGTAAAACACGGGTTTTCTTTATTTTATGTATTATTGATGAGTCTTCTATATTTATAGCTTTTAATACTCTTTCGAAACATCCGTGCATATTGTGTTAATAAACAAATCACTTGTATCATGCCTATTATAATTATATTCTTTGTTCAACTTTTATTTATATTCTTCAAGCAAAAGTTGTATAATTACAAAGTCAAATTACAAAAGTAGTAATAATATTTTGATATATTTGTTAGTAATAGTTTAAGATGAATCGCGTTAGCAAGAATTAGTTTGTTCATTTACTTAATCAGAGACTTTGAAATTTTTTGTTTTGTAAACAATGCCGGAGTCTTATTTTTTTCAAATGTGATGTACTGGTATAAGTTTCAATCAAATATAGCTTTTTTCTGTTGTTAATATTATTTATGAACATTGAATCACTTTATCTTGTTTGCCACGAGTCATTTTGTCAAATAAATGGTAATTCATTACTTATCATTATTTGTAAACAAAATAAAAGACTCGAGCTTTGTTTACATAACAATGAATTCTTACCTCTGTATCTCTCTTATTACTTGACTTTAAACATTCAAATTTTGGTCAATCATTCAAAATGCATAAGAAAACCAGTTTATACATAAAAAATAAAACATAAAATTTTGAACTCAAATCGTGTCCTAGTCCCTTTAACTGGAGTTATGAGTTGTATGTCAATGTATCTGGGAAAAATACAGGAGGTCGATGACTAGATATGTGATAGCCGATGGCTTATGCGTGGGTTGTAACGAACGTTCTGAGTGTTTGAGAAGGTCATGGCCTTGTTTACAAATGCAAGTCGTAAAAATGACTAAGGTCGATTGCATTGTGCAGATAATGACCAAAAGTGAAAAGCCCAATTTAGTAATGTATACATAAATGTGTAAAAGCTGAGAGCCTCCGGCTTTAATACAATATATTTGGATATTAAAATGAATTTAATAATGATAACTATGTTCAGAACGTGTGCCCATGTTTCAAATGTACCTTGATACGTGCATGTTCGGCTACGATTTTAACAAACAATAAGTACCCTAATAGCTGCACAAGATTCAAAAAACGCATCGCCTTAGTTTCTATTCTTTCGACAACCACTTACAGTTCAACGTAATTTGATGTTCAGGTTTCATCTGTGTGGACCTATGTCTATGATTACTATTTTTATTCAGTCGCGATAATACATTGATCATTTTATTCAAAGTCAGGAGAAAAAGTCGAATAAATGAAACAGGCTAAGGAATAGAAAAACATAATTTATCAATGAAATACAGAGAAAAATATTGTAAAACGGCAAGTAATTCAGGCTAGAAGACAATGTTAGGAAGTCGAAAACGTCGGCCATGAATGTCGACTATGAGTTCTAGTTGTGAAAAGAGTTGGAACCAATGCGACAGTTTTACATTTCAGTGTACGCTTGCTGATATAGAAGATAGAAAAACTATAACATTGTATCTCTTCATGGGTAAATACGTCAAGTAACCGAAAATATAGAATACATAACGGTGATTTAAATGTTGTTACGTTTGCAATTGAACAGTTTTCCGAGAATGTATAGCTGTATTGAAAATAGCGTCAGTAAATAATAACCGTAAATAACGTGGGTTTTATAAAATTTTATGTCATTGTTCCGTAAAACGGGTAAACGCACTAAACACTTCTGCTAAAAGAAATTTAGCAATAATCGCTAAAATATAAAACAAAAATTAAAATATTCATATGATAATACTATAAGATAGTGATACATGACTACAATTTTTTGCTGTAATCATTGTTTTTAAAATTCATAATGATTTTGCATGTATCATAAAACTTAATTCGTAGATTACTTTAGATTTATACAGTTAACAACATTCTTCAATCTCACGAAAACCTCAGTTTTAAAGATGGTTTACAAAACGTAATACATGTACTTAGCACACACTATCCTGTTTTCCTATCCGATCACCCCTCTTCATGTGCACTTTGTCACACAGTGGTTTTTTTTTTTTAAATAAAAGTAGTTGTCAGAGACATACAAGTGTTCTCTATGAATAACCACTTAACACAACAACCACATCTTAAGAATCTAACGCTGCAATCATTATGGGTACGTATTATATCATGAGGCCAAATAAAAACCACATTCGTCAGAGGAACATGTCCATGTACTCAACTACAAGCACTATAATTCTAATTGACTAAATTTTCTTCATAAAGATAAAAAACATGTTTATCTTAACTTAACAAAGACGTCAGTTTCTATCGTGCACACAATTTAAATTAATCTGGCCCATCGCCAAAACCGTAAACTAAATCTAGATTAAGTAATTTATATTTTTTTTAAGATTTAGATTTAAATGACCCGTAAATGATTAAAGATCTTCCTTTCTTTTATAGTTAGCCATAAAAGTAGAAAATTTGCCAATGCATATATATACAAACTAGGTTTAAAAGCACGTGGCACTGTTTTTCGTGTGAATTGGATGATTTTAGCTCTGCGCATTGCTAAAATAATAACAGCCTCCAGTTGTCAGCCAGTTTTAGTCAAAAGAGTTATACAGTCAATTCAAGCATAAATTTTACAGCATACCCATAGGATAGAATAGCATTTAAATCTCATAGTATATCATTGAAAACTCAAACCATGGCATATACATCTTATACTTTAACATACAAATCTTGTTCGTAATAATATACCAAAGTATACTAAATTATGGCATAAAACATAATTTAAAATTGTTTCTGAATGTTTCTTTTTTATGAGATTAAATTGAATCTATTATTTTTAACATCGAAATTCTTTGCACTCTTCGGATGTGTCTTTGCTCAAATATCATACCATACCATAGCATATCATATCATTAAGCCTTTCATTTCGATTTCTCATAGCATAGCATACAGATCATGAAATAGTAAAAGATATGCATGGAGTGACTGTATGTGAACAATTTCATACATGTAAGTTCATGAGTTACAATCTTGCTGGGCCTTATATATTTTTTTTCTTTCAAAACCTATTATTTAGACAAATATTATAAAATTTGAAATTCTATTTAGATGAAATTGTTTTGATTATAATATACTTTTATCCACATTTAACTGTATTCCACCTGTATCTCAAATGACTGTGTAGTGCACGGCCAGCGCGCTAGGTTCCGTTCGTCATCGAAAGCAAGATTTTTGTCTTGCCTAGATGGCCGAGTGGTTAGCGCGGTGGCCGCTCACTGCTAGGAGAATGGGTTCCAGAGGTCGTGAGTTCAAGCCTTGGTCGGGGCGGAGTTCGAGCTCCAATAAAAAGTGATTTTCCCTGAGCTTTATATATAAATATATATATATATATATATATATATATATATATGTGTATGTGTGTGTGTGTGTGTGTGTGTGTGTGTGTGTGTGTTTGTAAACCCTGTCAACGGAACACGGGCTTTAGACGACACACGTTTAAATGAACACGCAAAAATCCAAATGAACACGAAATGGTGGTGTTCAGTTGGATTTTGTTATAAATCAACTAGAAAATGTCCTAGGATGCATCTGATTAAAAAAAAATAATGTGTTAATTTGACCGGATGCATGAGATCTGTGTAATGAGTGTGTATAAGATGACCACCGATCCATCATTTTTTCTTCTCGGCGAGACTTACACACATTGCGAGTGCGCATGCTCGTTACATCAAATGACGTGGAAAATGACATCATAATACAGTACCCGTTTCACACTTTGTTATGAACATGGGGACGAAGTAAACTTTGAAAAAGGTAAGTAAAGAATCCTGTAAATATATAGATAAAATTTTATGTATTAAATATGGCCTATGAATTATGAGGAAAGATATGTTCATTATAATATATGACATTACGGCACTATTGTCTACTCAAGAATGTACAAGTATAAGGAAGAGTTACAATGTACATAGTTGCATGATTGCAGTATAAATGGTTAAAACCAATAAACAAAAAGTTTTTATTATTAATTTTAGTGAAAACACAAAGAAATCTTTTCTATATCTATGTCTCTGGGTAGGTAAAATTCCATTTAACATTGGCATATGTTGTACTCGCGGTGAGATTCTGAAACAATTTCTGCATGTGCATATAAATCTAATATATTTCAAATTGAATCAACGTAGATCTTTTGCATTGTGTAACCCAATATACTGTCAGAAATTAATAATGTTTTGTTTATGACATATCAAGTTAGGTTTCATTTTAAAAAAGAAAGTAGAGTCGGTCATGCCATGTGTATAGCAGGGACGTATATACGTCCCTGGTAATGGACCTAGGAAACGTTCAGTTTGGGTTATATACAGGTACGTGGTCTACTAAATCTGTTAATATTGTGTATATATTAAGCTGTCAGCCAAAAAAACACATGTTCAACTGAAGCGTAAATTCGAATGTTTTCATATTAAAAACGAAAGTAGAGTCGGTCACGCCATGTGTTATGGGCAGGAGAAACGTTCAGTTTCGGTTATATAAAGAACAGGGGCGTACAAGGCGTTGCATATCCCCCACTCGGAGCAATGAAGACGAAAGAATTTCAATTCAAGTTAGAATATTAATTTTTGACTTGTATGGATTGTTTTCATTGTAAATTTCACGATGGAAGTCAATATTGTGCTTTCATTCTATAAACACGACAGGTATTGGTTTCCAAATTAAGCTGCACATCGCTTTTTGCCTAAATCTTGGATCATTCACTGTTTTTAATTGCAAAATTAGGTATGAATTGGTCCTGACTCCATCCTTAAAGTACTTTTATTTAAAGAATAAGTTTATTTTGATTTTTATTATTGATTTATTAAAATGGAGTCTAGACCCATAATGGGTCAAATTTGTGATTTTCACCAAAAACGTTTTATTTTATTAATAATTGTCAAAAAAGTTCAATTTATTCACCCGTACTCTAATGTGTCAACGTAGCTCACTGCGATAGGCGGAGGCTCGTAGTCCATACTTCTCCAAGGAGTGGGTGTTCGAATCGTATAGACGGCGTTTTATTTTTAATTCATTTGCCTTTAAATAAATCGTGTTTTGCTTTTTTATTGTTTATGAGAAAATATCTAATGCCATTTATATAATGACAACAATTACCTAATGTTCATGTTCTGTACATAAAATGTCGGATAAAATTAGCACTAGCACAGATATGAAATCATGTTGTAATGCTTAGAAAGCATCAAATAAAACAAAGGAGATAAGTACCAAGTACATGTATTATTGTATATTATTTATTTATCAGAGAATGCAGCTCTATATTATACATGTACATGTACTCATGCACAGTTTCAAATGTAAAGATTTTTTATATGCTCATATGCCATTTCAAAATCCTGGGTACCGGGGGATTTGTCAGGCCTTGTACGCTCTTGTCCTTTATATAGGTACGTGGTCTACTAAATCATTGTTAACATTGTGTACATACATTAAGCTGTCAACTAGAAAACACATAAATGAAACGTAAATTCTGCACGTTTAAAGTAATTAAGCTAGTAAGTAAGTGAGGAATGTTTAAATTTCCAATTTTGGGCCCAGAAGTCATACAAAGGCACAACAAAAAAGACAGTGAATTTTCTAAATGATAGTCGAAAAATGATTTAAAGGTTTTTACATGTCTCTGGTTAAAGCCGAACAATTAATGAGTTAACATTTATTATGATGAAAAGAATACAAATAATTTTCATACAAATCAACAATCATGAATTAAGGGGAAAAAATAGTAATGATATTTTACAATAATAATACATGTACTACAGACTAGTTTTTTGTTACATGTATTTCTCATGATAAATCAATTTTTCTTCTTTTATAAAATATATAAAAATTAATGATGAATTAAAGGTGGGAGGCACACCTGGGATGGGGGGAGTGTCAATATATTGAGCTGTTTATTTCTCCCAGGGACATAATAATAAATAGTAAGTATGTATAAGTCCCTGCTTCAACGTGGTCTTCTAACCCTTGCAATCTGAGGGTATAGTGCAGCTATGTAAGTTGATATTAATGTAAACATATTCAATATACATTTATTGACTTGGTTTGAGGGCAACATGCATTTTATCGGACCCAAGAACCAAATTGTTGTTGTTTTTTCTATAATTCCTCTCGAAGAGAAAAAAAGTATTGAGAAAAATAGAACCATTTTAACAAGAGCTTGGACTTTGGCTAGTTGGTGTCAAACAGCATTGTGACGTAATCCTGTCTATTTCATCGTAGGCCACTCAGCCATTGCTCATTGAAATCAACAATATTTGTCTGGCTTTTGAGCAAAGACTACGCAATCGGTGTATATTTCACTTGAAACCATCGTCATTTTTAACTTGTTTTGACGCAATAAATAGATAGTCACGTCCCATTGAAAGTCCAAGGCCTTGTTAAAATGGTTCTAAAAGTGACAACAAAATGCATTTTGCCCGAGAACACAGCCAATAAATGTTTTGTTATACCTTTTATTTATTTATTTTTTTTTTTTGACATACATGTATACATGCATGTAATCTTGTGCTGGCTTTCATGAGGAAAATTTCCTTTATCTGCACTAAAAGTTGGTCAATTCTGTCACTGTTGAACATCAGTGACTGCAAATAAGATTTAGTTGATCTTGCCCATGGTGTGACATAAGTGGTCCAACACTAATTTCTAGTGGGTAAAGGAAATTAACACCATGGAAACCAGCACAAGATTAACATGTATGTCACAAATAAAGTTAATAATATAACAAAACAATTATTGACTGTGTGTTCTTGGGCAATATGCAGTGGTCAGGTATAAGTATTTATGCTATGTTTTAGTTAAAAACTAAGGAAAATTAAGTTTATCACAAAAAATGTGCACAGACACTATGATATTACTGTATGTCATATGTAATCTGCTCTGTGACATGATTTGCAATTGATGTCATTTAAGCAATGAATCATAATTTTTTGAAAGATATAGTCTCATAACTGCAACGGTGTGTGCAAACGCTTTGAATAACGCGTTAGCAACTAAAAGTTTTGATAAACTTCATAATTGTACTTAAATTTTCAATAACTTCCCTTATTTATGTAGCATTAACACCTACATATGGGTTTATCCCTTCAACTATTTTTAGAATCGGTAGGACAACAAAGAAGTGCCATTAAAAATAAAAGTTCCTTTATTAGCAGCCTACATATAAAAATAATGAAGCTATGTATTATTATGAACATCATACTTGTAAGTGAGGATCATTTTTCCTGTAAGTATATTAAACAAAATGTGATTTAACCTGAAAGTGTATGGAATTATTTTGTGTTATGTGATGCTTCTCTGATAGTCAGGAGTTTTCTACTTTCACTTTCTTTTTCAGGGGTTGACGTAAACAGACGGATTTTGCGGGAAAACGAATCTGACATCAAACCACGAAACTCGGACCAAAGATGGACAACTTGTGTAGCTTCAGTTTGAGGGATCACTCGTTGCTGAACGAAAATAAGGGAGAATGCTGTGACATTTTGTTAACATTATCGGCTATGGAGAATGTATTAGTGGACTATACCCATATTGAGTAAGTAGCAAAAATATATTTTTTTTATTTTTTTTATTTTTTATCTGAAATATGAAATTCAACGGTGTGTGTTTTTATTTTATCCACTTCCTGTTCATCTTCTTCATCAATATGGATGTTTTTGTGGCTAAATATTCCAAGAAATTACATGAAAAAAGCTATTTAGCTGCCAATCTCCAGTGTAGACTGTGGCATAATGGTCAGAGGTCAAAGTCCTATAGTCAGATAAAAGTCAAACTCCCTAACCTTGAATGGCATAGTTATTCCCCTGCTAAATTGTCTTTAATTATTGAACTCGGATTTATTCCTCCCCCATCTCTTGATTGTTCACATTTATGCCACAACCGGTTATGTATAAACCCAGATCATCTCTCGCTTGAACCACATGGAATTAATATGCAGCGTGTCGACTGTATGTCTGAAGGTGTGTGCAGACAACATGTGAATTATCCCCCTTGTCTTATAAATTTCCATTTAAATGAGTAATGGTATGTATTTTATAGATTTAATTCACTTAGAATTTATGTATTGTGTAATTTTATAAAGATAAAAAAAAAATATGCAGAGCACTGGAGGCCCATCTCCAACCCCTCCCCCCAGTGGTCTACAATTTTTTTTCTTCTTTACAAATTTTATTTTTAAAAACATTGCACATAATTTTCATTGCATACTCATTGTAAATCAGTTTTAATTTTTTAAACACATATTTGAAGAACACAACAGTTTAAAAGTATGCTTATATCAATTAATTTTTCACCAATGACTGCAGCCAGGTTGATCAGGATCGGGATTCTCTAAATTCTCACACCCTTGTTTTGCCAGACCGGAGAGTGACGGTTCTAGCTGATTCTTTCGGTAGTCAGTCTTTACAGGCCGATTTAGTTTTTGTTTGACGTACTGTATTGCATTTCTACATCGAGCCCATGCTCGTTTCTTTTTCAGATTCACTGATTTTACATGTTTTATGCTATACTCTGACATTTGTTTTATTCTTTGCAGAGCTTTCAGTGACTGGGACTGGGCACCAAGGGGAGCACCTAGGGAAGCAAGGGTTGTACACACCGCCATGTCTATCCCATTGTTAGCTCGTAACAGACCTGAGAGAGCACGGGATTTGCATTTCTGCTGTAAGTTTTGTTTTTGGTAAGACTGACAGATATGGTTCGATTGACTGACTCGCACTTGTTTGTAGTTGTGTTCAGTTTCATCTCATTCAAGGCAGAGATTGAGAGAACCATTCCGAGTAATGATTTTAGAATAACCTTGTCTTTTTGATTTAACTTTAGGTCACCTGGTTCTAGATTATGTGCCCGGAGACCAACAGATTTGTGCCACCAGCTAGTTTTCTTACCACCCTTACAGAGAGTTACACTCCATCTGCAACCTTCACCGCAACCCCCACTGTAGCACTTGATGACCCTGTCTACAATTCTAGGTAGGCATTTTGAAATTTTATTCAAGTCACCATTATGTTTTTTAAACAATGCCTGAAAAATGCCGTGGCATCGTTCTTTGATGTCATTGGCAAACATTTTCTGCAAATCAGACTTTTAAGTTTTAGTGTGTGCAGGAAACATTTCGGGACTGAATTCGGCTTTAACGCCTTGTCGAAATAGACTTTGCCCCCTATGAATCCTATCGGCTAGTCGGCTAGTTTTCCACAGGGGGGACAGAGTGTTTTGAAGGGCGGTTTCTAACCCTGCACAACTGGTGGCATCGCCATCAGTGGTCACATATTTAACCAGCAGATCATGTTTAGCCAGTTTTTCCCCAATTTTGTATCCCGTCTCCCTCTCGGACAATGGTTCGACAGGATTTTTATTGGCCGTACAACCGACATGCCCATTTGGGCAGCTTACATCATATCCCTCTCCTCGGAGCCATGCTCCAACCCAGCATAGTTTATTTACCATATGATAGCTTATCACATTATGTTGGTCTGTCTCATCCTCACACGCTACACCGATTACTTGTGAGGCTCCGTGGCCCATTTTATGCCTGCTAGTGATACCCCTTGATTGATAAGAGGCATCCATTTGAATATTGATTGGATGTGAGGATGGAAGACCTAACATTTCGTTCTTTTTCTTAAGTTGTTTCAATTTTTCATCCATATCACGTTCGGCAATTTCAACAATTTTCTCACCCACTTTATTACCTGATTTATACATTGCGGACCTTGCTGGGGTTGGAATGCCGGTACATGCCAGAATAAGTCTGGCCTGGTCATTACCTAATGGGGTCTGGTAGAGACCCGTTTGTATACCTAGATTCATTTCTGCAGCTTTTCTGCCACAGTGCTTTGATGGAACCTCATGATACAATTTATATCGCTTCGATATAAAATTGCACCTCTTGCACCCGAATGTCCATGACCAGCCTAGCCCCCACTTAGTTTCAGATTTTATCTCAAAATCAGCAAGTTGGCATAAACACCTGGCATGTGATACATACAGGTCATTTATCATGTCAAGGGTCAGACCCTTATCTACAACCCTCATTTCCCGACTGTCGGGTCTGGTGACACTTGAGTAAGGGCTGGGATCACTGGGGCGGGGACGCAAAACCTTAACATTACTAAGACTTTTTTCAGCTCCTGACAAAGTGTACGACTTACCATCAGGTGATACTTTAGTAATTAAGTTAAATTGATTAGCTGTTAACCGTGGTAACCAAACCGATTTAAATACCTGATGTTTAGAGTGGCCTGGACCCACTCTCCCCTTTCTAACATTGTTTCCACAGACAAACTTGTGCTTTTTTCTCTCACCTCTCATTTTGACAGTATACACAGGTTCAAATTACCATCATGATGACATCACATTTCAATATGGCTGCCTCAGCTGTCTATGGCGTAAAAATGGGGTTAGGTTATACTGATAGGTTTACACATTGAAAGTTTAATAACTCCATTTCAAACGTACCAAATTTCACATGTAGCACCTTGTTAGAAACGACGTATCCTCTTCTTTCTTGCAATTCCTTATTCGTGGTATTTGTTATGCAATTATTCTTGATTTGAGTAAAAATGTATCCAGAAAAGAGAAAAAATGTGTACTTTTTTAACTTAATATACTGATTTTTTTGTAAATTAACAGTTTAATCTCAATATTTTGATTCATATTGTTAAATCTAGTTCTAAGAAGCAATTCAAACTAAAAAATCATGGTATAACTTAATATTTAAGTGTGTATAAGTCAATCAAAAGACAAGTCTGAAAACAGCTTTATTTACATGTAATGAGGGAGGGGTACATGTATTTTTTATATGTCTCTAAAACTTTTACTATTTATTGGAATTTCATGAAACTTGGTAGTATGGATGTGAGTGATGTATAATAGATAATGATATGTTGAGGAAGCATTAGATTGATACATGGGTTTACGTATGGAGTTAATATAAACTACCAGTTGATTCAACAGGCAAGAGCATGTGAACTATGAACAAAATTTTTAAAACAAGGAATATTACTGACAAGTTGATGATACAAGGATATCAAAATGTCTCATTCAAAGTCAACATTTTGCAAATTTTATGATTAACAAATACAATCTACCGCTAAATCGAATGTTGACTGATGTTTTTCATACAAAAATTGTTGAATCCATTATTTTCATACTGTAAATAAAAATTTACATGATCATTGTCTTAACGGATTTATATATATTATTTATGTCTGCAATATTCTATATAGAAGGTAATCAATTTGTCTTTTCAGTTATGAACCTATATTATCAACACACCCTGTAAAAGGAAGGACCTCTGTTCTACAGCTTGTTGTGGATCATAGAACACATGATATCGACCAAGTTAAAAGGAAGCACTAGGGAGCCACAATACAAAGATTTAAGGATTGTGAGAAACCAAATAAAACACATCAGAATAAAGTCCATAGGAGTGTGAAAAAAAGAATAGTAGAGTATAATCCTCAGGACTTTCATCAGACTTCCACTAAGTCAAGAAAATAATGTTGAACTGGCAAAAGTAACAAAAATCATGATTTTCAAAAATTCATGGAAGATGCGTGAGTTAGACTAAGATGGAATTTAAGAGTTTTGATGACAAAGAATCAACCATTGGAAATATGGCTTTGAACTGGAATCTCATAATTGGTAATTCAATTAAACATTTATCTTGGTTGTTAATGACTTAACAATTTTTATTACTACCATTTAATTTTCATCAAATTAGAGGGTGAGCTTTTCACATTCATTTCTTTTTTTCCCCTTATACATATATTATACAAATGTAGCCCTTTCATGAGGTTGATCCACAAATATATCAACTTCACAGAAAAGCATATCAACCGAGCACAACCGAATAAAAGGGCTACATTTGTTATATTATTTTTTATAGAGTTTGACAGGTCAAAATTTGAAAACAATAAAAGCAAAATTTAATTTTCATATAGAGATCAAACTATAGTTACATGTTTAATGTCATTGTGTTACCTATATACTAATAGAGTATTTTAGAAAATGTATCTATTAATAAGCCTTCACTTTCTTTCATTATATTTTTTTTAAGTATCAATTTATGAAAAATATAGCAAATTTATTTTAACAAAAAGTAGATCAATATTAAAGGCATTGTGACCTCTTAATAATTATTATAAAACCTCACAATCTATTACAATATTTAGGAACTAAAGGAATCTGTTTCTTATTTTTCAGAAACATCAATTAAGTTAATGTTAGTTATAAAAAGTCAACACTCTTATTAGTCCCCTACCAGTGAAACCACAAGGGACTATAGGTTTCCTCAGAGTCTGTCCATCCATCTGTTTGTCCGTCTGTCCATCCGTCTGTCCTTCTGTCTGTCAGTCTGTCCCACTTGGTTTTCCGCACTTTATTCTAAATGCTTGCAGATATTGAGATGATTTTTGGTATGTGAGTTAGAGTTACAGATCAAGTTTGCATTATGTTCCACTTCAATGATTTTTGATGGAATTATGACCTTTTCAATTTTTTAGGGTTTTCTGCAATTTTTTTCTAAACGCTTGCAGATATTGGGCTGATTTTTGGCATGTGACTTAACCTTGATGAGTTATACATCAAGTTTGCACTTCGTTCTCAACAACCAATGGGCCAGAAATTAAAGCTGAATCTTATGTGGAGGCTTCCTTGCATGGGTAGAGTAGATTCTAAATTGTTCAAATCATGGCCCTAGGGGGTAGGGTGGGACCCAATAGGAAATCAAAATTTTACATTGAAATATATAAGCAAAATCTTTAAAAATCATTTTCTCACAAACTACTGGGCCAGAAAAGCGTAGTGTAGATTCTAAATTGTTGAAAACATGCCCCCAACGGTAGGGTGGGGCCACAATAAGTAAGGGGGAATCTGTTGAAGAACAGCAGAGACAAATTAACTCAGGTGAGCATTGTGGCTATTGGGCCTCTTGTTTAAATTCTTAATTCAAATAAAGCTGCATGGGTCTTTTAACTTTTGAGGGGGTGTTAACTCCTATTTTATTATTCCCTAGCCAGTGAAACGAGAGGGATAACAAACTACCAGTATAGGTTTCCTACTTCTTTGTTCATCTTTCTTTCTAGCTATCAATCTGTCCAATTTAGTTTCTCACACTTCTTTGTTTTTTTATGATTGTGCTCTGAAAAGTGGGATTTTTTTTAATTTAGTTAGCATGTTCTATATGTATACATCATGTATATGTAGATCAAATTTTTTTGCGATACATGTATGTGTATTTAGAATTAATGAATATACCACTGTTCTAGAGAGTCTCCAAAATATCTGTACACCAGAATAATTTTTACTTTTAAATTTATTTAATTTACAAATAACAATTAACAAATACTTACAACAGTAACATGTATACTGGTAAGCATTTCCTTAAAAAAAATTGTACATCATAAGTAGGGCCACATACAGTTTATAAAACAACAGCCAAAGGACTATGTATGATATTAGGGCCTAAAATGGCCCCCTAAAATGAACATCATCATTTTACTGTAATTCTTTGTTTTCTTTGTACATATATATATGTGATGTTTTTACATAATGTTCATTTTGATTCAAGTGCCCACAATTTAGAAATATGACACCGTAAAGACAACCTTTTCCCGCCATTTTTGCATTTTTAGCATAAAACAGCTTGTTTTCAAGCAGTTTTCTTTCAGAAAACATAGAGCGCATGCTTGAACAAACAAAATATTTTAATCAGAGATGTATCTAGGCAAGACTAATAAGTGACAAAAAAATTTTCCTTGTTCAAGCATGCGCTCTATATTTCCCATTCGTAAAAATATAAGAAAAATGTCAATTTTGGACTGGTTTTGATTGAATTATAGAAATAGCGTCACTTCTGACGTCATATACTACCAGTGAGTGCAAATAAATCAAATAAACAGGTTAAAAATATATTTTATATCAACTCTTTAAAAAATAACATAATATTTTATTGTACCCGAAACACTTTAAAAAGTGGCTAATTCTGGGGGCAAAATTTAACTCATATCATATATAGTTCTTTAACCTTGTTATCTCGAATTCAATTTGACTGAGAAAAAACTTCAATGGTACCATGAAAAAAAATATCCAAGGGTTTGAGATATCCAGGGTAAAAAAAAATTAAGAAATTCAAATACATGGTTAGGACTTCACCTTAAGTTCAACATATCCATGGTATTCAAGATATCTGTGTTTGAGATACTGAAGTTCAACTGTATATATTTATATATATTGAGGATTTGAGGAAGCTAGATTTGGTTATTGCAAGTGGGTTTTTTTTTAATATGCATGACTAAATAATCATATCTAAATTTAATTTCAGTATAGATGCACACATGATGGTGGGCTGAAGAAAAGAACAAGGACGAGAAAGAAATTTCCTAGTGTTCATCAGAGAAAAAAATTAACCCGGCCATTTGAGTGCTTAAATGCCTAACTGAGAGAGCCAGCAAGTGATGAAAATATTTCATTAAAGTAAAACCAAATCTGCTGTGACAATTGAATTAAAGCTTTAAAAGGAAGCAAATTAATTTAAAAAAAAAAACCATACTAAGACTCGATCGTCTTTGACTGTTGCCAGTGGAATTGAGATCTCCAAACTGTACCAATATTCAAATATTGAAGTGATTTGCCTTAAAACTACATTTGTGTACATTACTTCAATGAGATATAACACACCTGCTAAACCTGGATATTGATTTTAGCTCACCAAAGGCTCAATTGCACCATTCTAATAAAAAAGAACTTTCTGGTGTCCAATCATGTGTCATTTATATATGTCTTCCATTAACATTAACTTGATTAACTTTTAATATATTTTCTATTAATGTCAATCTAAACCACATTTAGTACAAAGTTTCTCTGCTTAAAGGGAATAAAGTTTATTCAAATAAAGGGCTGCATTCTTTTTCAAGTGGAGAGAAATATGATAATTGGATGGTGTCATTTAAAAACTTTTGTTTTAAGAACCACTTGTTCATATAAGACAAACTTTATCCAAAAGTTTTCTTAAAGCAAGGGAATAACTGCATGAAAATATGTACAAGTGAAAAAACTAGCAAGTATATGACACATTTCAAATTCATGTGCAAGCATTCCCACATCATATGGATTAATTTTTTTCACATTTTGGACATTGGGCTAAAAGTAGGGTTTAAAGGATGATCTGCCATAAATATTGAAAAAAATTCTGGCATTCAATCATTCATTCATAATATTAGGAGTGGGCTTCAGAATGTCCCCTGACTAGTGAGTCATTGGTCTATCATACCTTCGAACTGGTACTGTGAAACCGTATTAATATAATTTACAAATGCTGCAAATGAAATTCAAGCTTTCAAATAAAGGGGGTGCCTATAATTATGCTCTGAAAAGCTATGGGCTAGCTTAAGAAACTATTTTCGAGGTTGTGCCACGATATACCCCCGGAATTAATCACTTTTCGATGTTCTTTCATTCCACTTGCAGGCACGTAGCATCGTTTTTCAAGGAGGGGGGGGGGGGTGGTGGCAGAATTTTACAAAAAATTTTTGCAATCCACAATATTTCTTGACAAGCAAGCAAAAAAAAAAAAAAAAGAAAAAAAAAGAGAGAGAAAATAATCAGTAAAATCGAAGGACCAATGCACTAGAACATAGTTTTTATATATAAAAAGTTAAAGTGCCCCAAAAGTGGAGGGGCCACTTAACTTATCTCATAGAATTTTTATATTCTTTTATATATAAAAAGTTAAGGTGCCCAAAAAAGGGGGCAGGCCCTCTGCCTCCCGATGCGACGTGCCTGACCTGCTCCTCATTTCAGTGCATTTTTTTTTTTTAGTTAATTAGTAAATTAAATATGAGGATCACAGGATTGTCTGCCTGAAATGAAAAGAATTGAAATAGCAGAGCACATTAAAAAAGTAGAAGTGGGTGCGGGGTTCCTTCTCTAACAGGAGGTTGAGTGGGAATACCAGAATAACCGGGTGATATCGTCATTAAATGCGCGATAATTCCCCGGCTCCCGGGACTTAGGAACAGCCCTGGGATCAGTACAAACACGTTCATTTTTGTAAATGAATATGGTAATAAAGAGATCATGATGAAAAAGACTCGTATCATCCAAATATTTATTGATGATGTTGTTCATGAAAGTTATTTTGCAGAGAATAAAAAATAAAATGTGATGTCTCGGTGCAAATCGCGAATTTATCGAGGTGTCCTGACACCTATTCCCATTTTTACGATTTTTCCCATTTAAAATTTCAAAAAATTAATTTAAATTTTATGTTTCAAAAAATGCTGAAATTTGGTCGTGTTTTTGTATCGTAGCTTTTTAGTTTAAATTTTTTTCTGAACACATAAAGAACAAAAAATGTGCAAAGTATCAAGGGCTTTCACTTGACACAATTGAAAAAGGGCTGGCCCCTTAAATTAGGGGCCTAGAGCCCTTAAAAGTCTTCCCTTTATAACTCAAAAATGGGTAATATTTTGATATAGCTGTCGCTGGAAAAGTTGTTTATTATGATGTTATTAATGTCGTTACAAAATTATTTTGTACCGGTATTGCGTAATATGAGTGTAAAAAGCTTGTCTTGTTAACATGTACCTGTTTTCATTTTGCAAGTAAACGAATAGTCTTTGTGCGCACAACTGACATAAATTAACAACTGAAAGAGTACCAGCTTATACGGGATGCTTTAATTCATTAGAGAAAGTTTTTTAAAAGCATACATTTTTTTCTTACAGCTTTATTTTTAGTCATTTCTGTTTAGGACTTCTAGTGGAGAATCCTTATAATTAAGAAAAACGAGAACGAGAAAATATAAACAATCTTTTTCTTTTCTAGTGAAATACATTAACTGGATTTTAAAAAATAATTTCTATGAAATATATTTTAGTCATTTTACTGCAAGCTTTTTAAATCTACCTGGATTCTTAGTTGTGAGTGTGTCATTACGTAACTCATCCCTCGCCCGTGGCCGAGGAGATCGGTCGCGGCCGGACTACTAAGCGGTCAGCTGTTATCTAATACACAAAGATCTGCATCTTACTTGTATGGGTTTGTTTAGCCGTAAACACAAAGGATTGTTTGAATTTTGTTTTCATATAAAAGTTTATTCATCTTAAATTGATTAAACCAATAGAGTGTTAAAGAAATATAAAAGCAATTGAATATTATTCCCAATCTGAAACATCGTCAGAAACATACATATCAATTGTGGTTACAGTATCTAAGTCTAAAAAAATAATACCTATGTAATGCATTTTAATCATTATACTGCAAGCATTTCAAATCTACATGTACCTGGGTTCTGAGCTGTGTGTGTCATTACGTAACTCACCCCTTGCCCGCGGCCGAGGAGTTCGGTCGCGGCTGGACTACATGTACCTAGCGGTCAATGGTGATCTAATACACAAGACTCGCGTCTTACATACATTGTTTTATTTAACCGTAAACACAAAGAATTGTTTGGATGTCATCCTTAAATTGATTTAAACGATAGAGTGTAAATTAAGAATTAGTAAAAACATTATTAGTCCCATCTGAAGCATAGACAGACATAGATAAATGGTGGGTTTGTAAGTCTAAAATGTTCTAAAAACTGTAGAATAATGTTTGAGATCAACGACAAAAAAGATTAACCTGTTAATGATGAAATCTGTTTTAGCTTCATAATTCAAAAATAATAAATATGTTGGTATGGCTCTCTTTATAAAAAGTGTTCTTTGAGATTTTGTCGATGTCATGAAATAGTTATATTGTTTAAAATGAAACTGGGATTTGTGTATACATTTACATATTAATCCATCCCTTGCAAATCCCGCGCGAGTGGACAAGAGGTAGTCTAATACACACGTCAAGCTTCGTGTGCTTCTACCCTATCACACATGTGCATGTTTCTTGAATAAATACAATACAACGCCGAAATTTTGACAGGTTCATGTAAAATCGACTAGCGTTTCAACTAAAAGGTTAATATATTTACCCATGATTATCTCCGTTAAATTACTTCTGAGACTTTAATGCATTCACGGGACAGACTTCAACACTTTTTTGACGATATTCACAACCTGCCAGATCAACCTGTCTTATGAATTAATATTTGGCGAACACAAATTAGTGTATGTGTATAAAGTTTTATAGGTATTCTAATAAAATGTACAGAGAGAGAGAGAGAGAGAGAGAGAGAGAGAGAGAGAGAGAGAGAGAGAGAGAGAGAGAATTTGAATGTATTAATTGAACAGGATCCAAAATGGTGATTTTTCTTAATAATTTCCAAGCGTTTTTTGTAAGGCAGTTTAAAATTAAAGTTCCATGTTGCAATGTATGCGAGAGGGGCTCGCACGATACAAAAAACCTCGCTGATCGATGTCCGGAATTAAAGGATTCAGGGATTATTTTAGGTACATATTCACGCGAATTTCCAAAAAGACTATGTTTAGATTCAGGTCGTAAAAGAGAAACGGTAACATGATCGCTTTTGTAGTTTTTCTGTATGGTCGTTTAATTCATTGTAGAAGCTCATTGCAATTACTCTTTTTATATCTTTCATTTTCATTGGAACATGTGTTCAAAGAGTAAAAGATATGTTAAAAAACAATTGATCAGATTCGGGCAGTTGTAGAAGATCGAGTAGCGGTCATATGATTGAAAATGCTGCAAATCCGTAGATTGCGGAGATTTTTATTCGTGCGAACTTTACAAGTCGAACTTGTGCGTATGCGGTGCACGCGCACTCGAATGGTTGATATATTTTTAATTTTCACCGAATCGTTTTGGTGTGTGTGTATGTTGTCTGATCAGCGCTTTTACTTCTTCCGCAAAATGAGCGCACGGAGGTCGCGTAATAAATGTACAACACGGGGCCAACTACATGCTTACAATTTTCAAAACTTTTAACTAAACAAAATCACATAGTCATGGAGTCCGGTGATCTTTAAAGATAGAGCATGATAAATACGACGTCATTCGCGGTTCCAGGATTCCCCCCCCCCCCCGGACACTTAAGGGGTGGGGAGGGGGGGGGGTCCGTGGGATAATGGTGTTTGCCAGCGGGTGTCCAAGCCATACATGTATATATGATAAGTAATTTTACTAAGTCTATTTAATAAGTTTGTTTAAAATTTCCAGTTACCCACCCATCCGCCCCCTCTAGATCCGCGCATGGACGTCAACCAGTACTAAACATCGCCGAAAATTTGAACAGTTATTCAAATATGTTCAGGATCAGTGTACAAGCTACATTTACGTAGATAAATTGTGACCACATATTTTCTAAACAGATTATTACTGGCAATTGATACTTTCCTAAAACACAAACGCAGCATTATACATTATGTATGAAATAACAATGCAAAAATACGTTTATCCAAGTGTTTGTAACTTGGGTACTTGTGGACAGAACACTTGGTTAATCCCCCTTCTTACATGACAATGGATACTAATCATAATTTATGGTCATAATATCTATTCATATATATGTATAACTAGGATCGACGTCCCACTCTGATGGCGCCGTATAATGATGAGTATGTTTACTTTTCCACAAGTGTAATTTCTCTGTAATTGGGTCTGCCTACATTTAACTTACTTACATGTACTTCTAATACTTCATCCACAGAGTGCCTTTGGATAAAGAGTGTGTAGTGACCTTAAACCAAGTTTCTAGGTAAAAGAGTGGAGGTCAGGGGCTCGTTAAATAAAGCATGCTAAGATTTTGACTTAAGTAGGGTCATAAGTAGGACTTAGGTGGAATCTTAGGACCTGCCTAAGTCCAACTTAAGTATGTCTTATATCGTAACATAAAGAAAACTTAGCAATGTCTTTGCTAAGTCATGCTTATGTTAAAGAGTAAAAACAATTTGTTCATTTCTTTTATCGAATTTGAATGTACCTAACATTTTTAAAAAGCTCAAAGCGATGGCTCTCGGGCAATGTATGTATTCAGTCTATTGTTGTTACTTCTTTGTTTTTACGAATATTCACTAGTTCAGTCATTCTCGAAAACTCCCTGTGGCGTAATATCGCGATACCGTTAAAACTAGTGGATTTCTTTTTATCTTTTGTCTTGCATATTACATCACCAATAAGGCAAGTTACATACTCTGAGTGTATTTTCTTCGTTAAGACGATATCTTGAAATGAGGCAATCGTCGTCTTTAAAATCACTGAGAGTTTTTCTGTCTTTAAACGTCCTTTTTTAATTTCTCAAGTTTCGTGAATTTACATACATAGTCTAGTAACATGAGTAAACTGAGCATTACGTGTTTACAACCTATTCAGCAGCCCATTTGCATACTATATGGAAAATGTTACATCTCTTTACAACCACTGTTAATATTTATATCAATTAATCCAAAACTTTGATATTGGTGAATATTATGACATTATTTTTGTGTAAATTATGTGATAAATACACTGTATTCAAATGCTGAATTGCAATAATTAACAATAAAACTTCTAAAATACTTAAGTCACATTTACCGGCCGCCTAAGTTTTGGGTAAATTGTCCCGGCTAAGCACTCTTCTAGTTACGGACTTAAGTCTAAGAATGTACCTAAGTCCTACTTAAGCACTGTCTTAGACTTAAGTACCCTTTATGTTACGTACCCCAGGTGTCCAGACCATATATTCTCCCAAGCTAGCCGAGTCTTGCTCCCACATTTATGTAACTTACTTACGTGTACTTCTAATACTTCAGCTATAGAGTGCCTTAAACTAAAGGGTGTCCAATGACCTTGAACAAAGTTTCTGGATCAAAGGTCAGGATCATATGAGACCTGTTTGAAAAATCTTTGTCTAACCATAATTATATTTTTCTCCCAATGATTCTGTCTGGCTCATACATTACTATAAAGAGTGCTTTTAAGAGTACAGTGACCTTGAATCAAGATATTTTTTAAATGTCATTGTCATAACACAGACCACTGTGTAAAGTTTCAATAAATTTTTAGTCAAAATTTAAGACTTGTTTTTGCTTTAAGGGCATCAATTACCTAAAGTGTCTATTTAGAGAGTCAATGTCATAGCATACAACTGTATACACTGTAGTCTGGACCGTGTGTTCTCTCTCCTGGTAAAAATATAGATCATTGCAAACAGTACTTGTGGTTTATGAGTGTGCAGTAATCATAAACTTAGTTTATAATTCAAAGGTCAAGATCATAACAGACATCAGTGAAACAGATGTCTATTCTATGCCGTCTCCTTCTTTTTGTCAATTCCAGTTTTAGTTTCACCAGAAAAAGTAAGGGGTGTGCTGTGACCTTGAACTATTTTTTTCAGTGAATAGTTACGCAAGTGATTTTCAATGTCTCATCTTTTAATAAAGCGGGGCTATTTGAGAAGTTCAAGATCCCAATGATGTATATAGTTTTGTAATTATACAAAGAACAGAAAATAAATCAAAAATAGGATCTAAAATCATTTGATCGGTCAATCTCTTTGCTGCGAAAATTTATTATTATAAATATGGCTTTGCAGTTAAGCAGTTGCTGATAAATTCTTCATACATATATTTCGCATACATTTTCAAACATTAATACGCTGTCAAATATATTAAAAAAAAGAAACCACGTGTTTTTCCCTGACTGAATTATTGCTGGATTGGAATTGCTGTCCTCTTCAATAAGGGGCTGATACATGCCATCCATTTACTCATTTATAACCACTAGTATATAACATCATGACTATTATCGTATTGACAATCCTTTTTCGACACGAAGCTGCAACGGAAGACCTCCTCGTTGCTTTGCAACGAGCTCGGCTCTAGTCTATTGTATTTTTCACAGTTATGGCGAAATGGAAAAACACCGTGCGCGACATATACTGGTGACAATTAGGGGTTAATTACGAGCAGGCTTAATCAGTTAATTGTGAGACAGTACATTTACATCCATAGACTATTTTTCTTTTATTTCTTAATAAAACAATCACAAAAGTTAAAATTTCACAGAACTTTTAAACAATTAAATCAACTGATCAATGCCCCTCGTACATTTATCGTCCGTTTTCCCCACGTTTCCTCTTAATATGCAAAGTGTGCATTCCAATCACTGAAACTACAGGTGAATAAAGCAACCATTTACATACTAAATACACTTAAAACGATTATTTTAACATGCAGACATTTATAAATTAAATATGTTTTTTTTTATAATGAAAGAGTAATGGTTTTGACTATAATATATTGTATATATTTTTAAAAAATTATATTAGCTACATCAGCTTCCCAAGCAAACAAAATTAAATGCAGTCATTTCTTTTCACGGTTGGATTATTGAACTATCTCATATGTTTCAAATCGTCGTGATACGATAACATACAATTCTTACAATAAAAAATTATAAAAATCTTAACAAAAACATTGCTAGTATGTTCCACAGAGAGAGAGAGAGAGAGAGAGAGAGAGAGAGAGAGAGAGAGAGAGAGAGATGACTTCTCTGATTTTATGATTTTATTATTTTGTTGAATATCATAATCAATATCATAGACCCCCCCCCCCCCCCAATACGTATTGATTTTTATGAAGAAAAGTTACTTTTTATTGGCATGAGCATTATTAAGCATGACTCCCCTAAAGTATAAAATAGAAAGTTTAGGTATCTACAGTATGTATGAAAAGGCATTGTTCATAGTCAAACACCCCACCCTGTCAAGCTGTTTAGAGGATTTTATATACCCCATAACGTTACCTTTTTTGACAGCATGCTGCAACATTGCAATTTCAATGGTTTCATTCATTTTTCTTTCCATTCGACTGTCATTCTGTTTGTTGGAACACTCATTTCCAGGAAGTATATTAAAGATTCTCTGAGCATTTCATTGAAATTATAAGAAGACCCCTATTGTTTTTGAAGTCAAAAGGTCAAGGTCAGAAAATATATTTTTTAAAAAGATGGATTTCAGCCGCAGATACCTGTAATATCATAAGTCTTCGAAAGAAAGTGATTAGTTGACTGTGTGTGCTAAATGTGTTCAGATGTCAGTGTGTGTCAGGCGTGCTCAGTTGACTGTGTGCTTTAGAAGGGTTCAGTTGATACTGTGTGTGCTAAATGTGTTTAGTTGGCTGTGTGTGTTGTACGTGTTGAAATGACTGTGTGTGCCAGACGTGCTGAGTTGACTGTGTGCTTTAGAAGTGTTCAGTTGATACTGTGTGTGCAAAATGTGCTTAGTTGGCTGTGTGTATTATACGTGTTGAAATGACTGTGTGTGCCAGACGTGCTCAGTTGACTGTGTGCTTTAGAAGTGTTCAATGGATAGTGTGTAAATGAAAGTGTTCGCTTGGTTGTGTATGAGTTAAGTGTTCATTTGGTATGTGAAAAATCAAGGATTGAAATAAACCTTTTTTGATACATATTAGGTGTAATACCATTATTAGTTGTTATTTCTAGTGAAAAAATGAACATTTCTTCCCTCTAACTCCATTTTTCAAGAAGTGTCCATTTGCATGTGGGAAGTTAAGGTGTTCAGTTGCCACGTCATACACGTATGTGTGTGTGTGTGTGTGTATAAACCCATCAGACTTTAAACCCTTTGTTGGGCAAAAGACTTGTCCAGTTGCCCCCGTTTAAACAATAAAGAATTACCAAAATGTCAAAACTCTTGCATATGTGTACATGTTATGCCATATATATATTTCAACTTTGAGTTTTTGAGAATAATCTAATAATAAATCTATGTTAAAATTTGACCCTCCAATGTGGCCCCACCCTACACCCGAAGAAGAACATTTTAAAAGATATCTTTCTATAAATTCTATAAATAAAGATGTAATAATCAAACCCGCACTCCAATGTGGCCCTAACCTACACCCAGGAATCATGATTTGAAGAAACTTGAATTTACCCCACCTGAGGATGCTTTCACACAGTTTCAGTTAATCTGGTCGATTGGTTCTTGAGAGGATGATCAATAAAGATTTTTCGCTATACATTCCTATGAAAAAATTCGAACCCTAATTGTGGCCTCACTCTACCATCGGGGACCATGATCTGTACAAACTTTAATGTACACTTCCTGTGGATGCTTTCGTACAACTTTCATCTTTTAGGCCCATTGGTTCAATGGTTTAAGTATGAACACATACGGATGCACCTACGTAATAATGGCGATGTTGCATATGCGATTTGGATCAGGAGTTGAGATAAGTGATCCAAAGTTGTGTTTTTAATAAAAAAAAAAGCATAATGTTTATGTAATTGCAGTCTAATTTCAGGTTAATAAATATTGTATCATCATAAAGATTGGCTTTACGAAGAATAAAAACCTAGATCTTAATTTACTTTTTAAAGCAGCATCTTCTAGTAGTGTGATATTAACTATCAAACTTTTACAAACAGCTGTTTAAAAGATGTTTCCTTTGAATATATTGCTTACCTTGATGTACATGTACATGCAAGATTGCATTAAAACACATAATTTAATGTGGGACTTTGTTGTATAGTAAAATTATCATATGTTCTCTCAAATATATACATGTATCTTAAAGCTTTGAAACTTTCATAGAACATAACCCACTTTTTAATATAATAAACGGTCACATTATATTCAGTAAAGCTTTTAATCGTCAAGAGTTCAATGGCGTCAAATTTAAATTGACAGCTTTAAGAGCCGTAAGCAAAAAGAGATCATATTTGATTGGCACGGAAATTTTGATTAGCCAATAAAAAGATGGGACATGATCATGTTCTAAGTAAGTTAGATCACATTATGTAAAATTCTAGTCATTAAGAGGATTAAGAGGATTGAGCGAGCCTCTCATACATTTTTACATCATATGATTTATTACTTATAACTCTTGTTTTGCAGAGCAGAGAAAATAACATTTCCGCTTGATGCCGGAAAAATCAACTTAATATTAGCCAATGGTTTGTAACTGGATTTTAATAGGTAAATGTTAAGAGTCGTATGCAACAACGACTCAAACTTAGTCAAATACACGTAAAAGGCATGAATTCCTTAATCTTTTTCATTATTAATGTGACTGTGCTTTGACTATGATAAAATCAGAATGTATATTTCATTCTTTGTCCTTCTCATCAGTATACAGCTGCGAGTAAATGGTGAGTAACACATTATACATTGTTTCGCGGAGAGAGAGAGAGAGAGAGAGAGAGAGAGAGAGAGAGAGAGAGAGAGAGAGAGAGAAATGAAGGGAGTCTGTATAGTGGAGGGAGGATTAAAATCGTTTAAGATCAAAACGTATAATTTTGTGGTCGAGCAAATTATTATAATTTCAAGCAATGCCTGATTCTAAATGTAAATTAATATTGTGTGTGTAAGCCTAGTACAGTACGCTTTAGATTAATTTATTTATTCCTTTCTTTTTGTTCTTTCACATTCAAGGGTTACGTTTGTAGATATATTCAACTTTTTAAAATATCGTAAAATGAAGTTTACACGTCGGGTAATTTTTATTTTTAAACGTGTTTTTAATCGTGTAATTAGCTCATCTGAATCGAATGTTTATTGATTATATTAACCCAAGACAGGTTCAAAGTTTTACATAGAAATATATTGGGAAAATGTTTAAAAATCTTCTCAAGGACTACAATTCGTAAGATTACTGTGCAAGCATTCTTAAAGAGTGTAGATTCTAAATTGTTAAACTGAGAACCCGACCCCCAGACTATAATTATTGGGTCCCAAAACACATTGAGGCTCCGGTCAGTTGATGCATCTTAGATTATAAGATTTGATGTAAAAAAAAAAAAATAGGATTCTTTTTGGGTATTGTTTAAAGTATTGTAAATTCTTGGAATATACAGTCGCATGCCGTATATGATTTTGCTAAATGGCTGCCGTAACATCGATTTTGAAAAGAAGAAAAAACCTATTTTCTTCGATAAAATGTAATTAGAATTAAAAACTCGTCCGATGATTCTCAAATTTTTTTAGTCTTTTGTCGATTACATTTTTTGAGTTAATCCCCTTTGGTAAAAATTATCGTCTGCAAACCAACATGGCACCGAACCAGAGAAAAATTATGGGAAGGCAGAAGCAGGTCGTCATACACACCCCTGCGAATGTGTTCGGAATGTTTTCTTTATCGCTGCTAAGTATGTAATAAATCCAGAGGTGCTCGAATGAAAGTTCACGAGACTTCGCCGAGATTTGTTCAAACTTCGAGCGGAAGTGTAAGTGTTCGGATAATATTCTCAAAATACGTAAGTACTTACCGTTTTTCATTTCATATCCTACTTTGATTTAAGTTAAAACATGAAAATCTATTGAGAGTTTCGTCATCTAGCAGTTATTTAAACTAAACGACGATATTAAGAAAAGAGTTATCGTTTGTGTTTAACCACTACGTGGTTGAAAATGAAAACATTGGGTTGCGTGATAAAATCATAGCCATGTTTGATGCTTTTGATATGGAATACCATGCTTTTTTTTTTAAATTGGTGTCTGTTTTGTATAAAAATAAGTATATCGAGCCATTTTCAAGTAACATTCTGCATAAAATAGCATTGTCTGTTTCACTATTGGTGTTATAACTAGATCAGGCGCGGATCGAAAATTATTCCTTAGGTTGCGTCGCTACAAAGCATGTTAATTGTTGCAACAGCAGAAAAAAACCTATATTTTCTCTTGTAACATTTATATCTAGAACTCATTTTATCCACCAATTAATGAAGATAAAGTTTAAAACCAATAAACGTCTAGATCTTATATTTGATTACAAGTAACTAGGAAATAGACTATAAACACGAGGCACGATTTTTACTGCGAAACTGAAAAGGTCAAATAAAACCACATGGTCTAAATTTGAATGACAATAACATTCGCAGGGGTGATACAGATGTTGGATTTTTTATGGAAGGATGATCGGAATAAACAGCAACAATTGTGAGGTAAAATGTTAAAGGGACAAAGAAACGATTTAAGATCAAAATTCTATATTTTTTTTTTTTTGTATTTTAATGTATAAAATAGTTCAATTGTGCAATTAAAATGATTAACCAAAATTTGAAATGTAAATGTCATATGAGAAATACAGATCATCATTATGTAAACAAAGCTCGAGTTTTATATTTGTTTACAAATAATGTAAGGTAAAGAAAAACAATTTCATTGACAAAAAATCACTCGTGGAAAACAAGATAAACTGTAGCTGCAGAACTGTAGCACCACGGAAATTAGGGTTGACGGACCGTGGAGCTACAGGTCCACCCATATTAAAAAAAAACCTGTATATTTATTGCGCACAAAAAGTTGCGCGCGGTTTTAATTTGGAATTATTAACCTATTTAAGGAATATCTATACTTATAAATTTAGGCATTTTGCACATAAACTACAAAATGCCTGCACCAGAGTACTTGCTTATACTTTTGGTATTTCAACACATGTATGATGATGTCCGTAAGGTTTATCTGAATTTTAACTGATAAGTTATTATTGTGAAATTAATCAAAAACCTACTTTAATTTTCTATAAACAAGCCCGAAATTGCAAAAATGAGAGTAAAGTGGTGGAAACGCTTTGGCGGATCCAAGTCAAGGATCGTCTCGATCAAATATATATACTTAATATTGAATGATAACGTAAAGAGTAAATATATTTACTGTGCGCCTATTAAGAGAATACATAGAAGTTAAAATTTGACAAATGTTGAATAAATAAAATGAGTCAATTCGTTTTTTTAGTGGGCGATATTAGTTTTGATACTTAGTCGCTTGCGAAGCACTACCTTTGGTGAGAGAATTGGATAGAACTTTCCAGAACGGTGTAACCAAGAACGCGGATTGACTAATTAACGAAAACTGTAGGACGAGTTCATCATGCACCGCGGGCAGATACCTTGGATCGGACTTCGATAAATACAAAAAGTTAATAAACTAGAGCAAAGCTCGTTGCAAAGCAACGAGTGGGTCTTCCGTTAATGTCGAAAGAAAAGCTAGATGTTCCTGTAAGAAGCAGAGCTCTAAAACCAATACCAGGAGTTTTAAAACAAAAAGATATAAAAATCGAATAATTCTTGGTACGACTTAACAAAATCCGAATGACTTTAAGTACGAATTAACAAAAACCTTACCGATTTCAAGAACGACTTGACAAAAAAAATCCGAATGTGTTTAAGAACAACTTAACAAATATCGAATCATTCTAGGTACGAGTTAATTTAACTTTGAACATAACACTATTTTCTTAACCAAGAATGTGGAATCAAAATTTCCGGAAAAATTAATTTTTAAACCCCTATATCTCTGTAATGCATTGTCCGATTTTAAAACGGATTTCAGATTTAAATTAGGCTTAATAAGTTGAACATTTTTGCTTCAATAATATATAACAAATTATTTTTCAATAAATAGTTATTATTAAAAGACTTTGTAGCCCTCCTGGCCCTTAATTTGAGTGGCCAGCTCCTTTTTCTTGATATCAAATGAAAGGTCTTGCAAATATAAACATATTTTGTTCAACAACTGTTCACGAATTGTTAGCCGTTCTTGAGATATCTGAACAACTGTGTTTTAGGGGCCGACCCTTAAACTCCTTAATGGGGCCACCAACAAAAAAGGTTTAGGTATTATATTATTAAAAACATTATTTTGAGCAACTTTTCTTCTACAATGCTTTTCAAAATATTTCTCCTTTTCTAGATATTACTGATCAGAGTTTTTGACTTCTGGCCCCTTGAAACCCCTAATTACGTAACATATGACTTAGGTATGGTACTGTATAGATAAATAACTGTACAAAGAATATTTTTGCTTCTATAATATATAACAAATTATTTTTCAGTAAAACGTTATTATTAATAGACTTAAGAGCCCTCTTGGCCCTTAATTTAAGGGGCCAGCCCTTTTTTCTTGATATCAAATGAAAGATCTCGCAAATATAAACATATTTTGTTCAACAAGTGTTCACGAATTGTTGACCGTTCTAGAGATATCTGAATTAATATGTTTTAGGGGCCGACCCTTAAACTCCTTACTGGGGCCACCAACAAATTTTTTTTAGGTAGCATATTGTTGAGAACATTATTTTAAGCATTTTTTCTTCTACAATGCTTTTCAAAATATTTCTCCTTTTCTAGATATTAATGATCAAAGTTTTGGACTTCTGGCCCCTTGAAACCCCTAATTACGTAACATATGATTAAGGTGTGGTACTGTATAGATAAACAGCTGTACAATAAACATTTTTGCTTCTATAATTGATAACAAATTATTGTTCAGTAAAGAGTTATTGCAAAGAGACTTTAGAGCCCTCTTGGCCCCTAATTTGAGGGGCCAGCCCTTTTTTCTTGATATCAAATGAAAGCCCGTGAAAATTGAAACAACTTTTGCATTACATGTTTTAACAAAATATTTATACATCAAAAGATATTTGAGAAAATGTTCGAAAATTTCGTGAAAAAATTTGGTCCTAATTTTCAGGTTCAGGCGAGCTTCGAGGCCTTGCGCAATTTTAATAATTGGAAGCAGGGGGGTACAATTTCAGACTTTAATCTACAATCCTGGAAAAATTTCAAGCTTTTATCTTGATTAGTTTCGGAGGAGATGCGTGGACAAAATGACCCTTAAAAATTTACAAAATCGTCAATATCTGAAACCGGAAGTGACGTCATCATTTGAAAATTTAACAATATGTAGCGCCGATGATGCTTAATCAGTCCTAAAAATTTCGTGCAAATCAATTGAATAGTTTTTGAGAAATAACGCTCCAAAAAAGTCAGAAAAAGAAAAAAAAGAATAATAACTAGACACGATCTCGTTGCGAGCAACGAGGAGGTCTTCCGTCCGATTTTAAGAAGGTGATACATGTATGACATCATCGACTTTGATTTTCGTCAAGAAAACATGATCTTTAAAAAGAAGTGGAGTACTACTGATTTTCTGCGTCGCTTTTTATAAGTTCTCTTACGTTGCTTTTTTACTTCTGGCCCCCAAAACCCCTAATTAGGTAATGAATAAGTAAATCATTATATTCTTAGGATATATAAACGTATTATACATAATTTTGCTTTTATAACCCTCATAAAATATCCCTCAGTAAACAGCTACAGATAAAAGACTTCAGGGCCCTCTGGTCCCCTAATTTGAGGGGCCAGCCCCTTTTTCTTGATATCAAATAAAAGGTCATTTAAATCGAAACACATTTTGTTCAGCAAGTGTTTAGAAATTCGTTACCGTTTTTAAGATATACGGCTAAGATCGTTTTAGGGGCCGATCCCTTATCTCCTTATAGGGGCCGTTTAACAAAATTTAGAAGGTTGCATATTGTTAAGTACATCATTTTGAGCAACTTTCCTTCTATACTGCATTTCAAAATATTTTTCCTTTCTGAGATATGGGTTATCAAATTTTTGGACTTTTGACCCCTAAAAACCCCTAATTACGTAACACATGATAAAATCATTAAATTTCTTGGATAAATAGCTGTGAGATAAACATATTTGCTTCTATAACCTATAACAAAATATCCCTCAGTAAAGGGCTACAGATAAAAGACTTTAGAGCCCTCTGATCCCCTAATTTAAGGGGCCAGCCCCTTTTTCTTTGTATAAATTGAAAGCTCTTGTAAATACAAACTTTTTTTGCCTTACATGTTTTAACAAAATGTTTTTAAGAAAAAAGATAAACAAAGAAAACCAGGAAAAATTACGGCGTTTTTTTAATCTCAATTTTCAGGTCCAGGCGAGCTTCTGCGCCTTTTTAATCAGGCATATATGATTGACATTATACACATCTACAATCTTTTGTCTACCATCCCTGAAAATTTGAACTCAATATCTTTAATAGTTTAGGAGGAGTTACATGGACAAAATAACCCTTAAAAATCCCTAAAACGTTAATATCTCTGAAACGGAAATGACGTCATCAATATAAAAAATTTCCAATAAGGTTCAGACCAATATTTATCAGATCTGAAAGTTTCACGAAAATCGGTCGAGCCATTTTCGAGAACTCGCGCGGACAAAATTTGTAAGAAAAAAAAAGAAAAATAACTAGACACGATCTCGTTGCGAGCAACGAGGAGGTCTTCCGTCCGATTTTTAGAAGGTGCTATGACATTATCGACTTTGATTTTCGACAACAAAATATGATCTGGAAAAGGAGTGTAGTACTAATGCTTTCCTGTAATGCTTTTTATGAATTCTCTTACGTTGATTTCTTAAATACTTGCATATCTTCCAATTGAGATAGAAAAGATTAAATTGTTTTACCTCTGGCCCCTAAAAACCCTAATTAGGTAACGCATGAAAAAATCATTATATTGTTAGGATATATAAACGTATTATACCAAATTTTGCTTTTATAACCTATTACAAAACATCTCTCAGTAAATGACTTGTATATAGATAAAAGACTTTAGACCCATCTTGATCCCTAATTTGAGGGGTCAGTCCCTTTTTCTTTCTATCAAATGGAAGGTATTTTAATTTTAATCATATTTAGTTCAACTAGTGTTTGGAAATATTGTATTTCAAAAGATTTTTACGTTCTGATATATGGGTGATTGAATTTTCGGACATTTGACCTCTAAAAACACCTATTTAGGTAGCACATGATAAAATCATTACATGGCTTGGAGATAACATATCTGCTTATATGACATTTCACAAAATATCTCTCAGTAAAGGGCTATATATAAAAGTCTTTAGAGCCCTCTGGTCCCCTAATTTGAGGGGCCAGCCCCTTTTTCTTGATATCAAATGAAAGGTCGTTTAATTTTAAACACATTTTGTTCAACAAGTATTTAGAAATTCATTGCCATTCCTGAGATATATGGAAAGAACGTTTTAGTGGTCGATCCCTTATCTCCTTATAGGGGCCGTTTAACGAAACTTTGAAGGTTGCATATTGTTTAGTACATCATTTTGAGCATCTTTTCTTCTATACTGCATTTCAAAAGATTATCCATTCTGATATATGGGTGATTAAAATGTTGGACATTTGACCTCTAGAAACATCTAATTACGTAACGCATAATAAAATCATCACATTGCTTGGATACATAACTGTAAGATAACATATCTGCTTTTATGACCTTTCACAAAATATCTCTCAGAAAAAGGCTATAAATAAAAGACTTTAGAGCCCTCCTTTAATTTGAGGGGCAAGCCCCCTTTTCTTGATATCAAATGAAAGTTCAAATATTAAATGATATTATGGGTGATCAAAATTTTGGACTTTTGACCCCTAAAAACATCTAATTAAGTAACACATGATTAAATCATTAGATTCCTTGGATACATAACAGTTGAAATCGACTCAAAATTTTAAATTTTATTTACCTTACGTGATTTTGAATGACAACAGTTGTGAATGGAATTAGAGATCATTTTCGAGAAATAAACAGGTAGTGAAAATAATTCATGCACAGGATCATGCACATGACAAATAAAGTGTCTTACACATGTACATCTTAATGTTAAAGCTGCTTGGTCCGATTTTCAATAAAATTTTTGTACGTTTCTAAACGAAGTTTATGCTAAGTATGTGTGTATTAATATACGTTGCAGTAGTTTTCCTGGTCATTTAAGCCATATTTCAATAAAAAAATAATGTACATGTTGAAACTTGTTGAAACCGGATGTTGTTCATTCCGTCATGCTGTCCAATCCGGCGAAATTATTCAGCCCCTTGACAATTTCCTATCATTTTTGTTTAAAAAATGTTGTGCAATCCGGATCTTGTCTATTCTATAAACCGGCCGCGATGAAAACAACCGACTGCTTATAATTAGTGAGAGTTACCTCCCGTAGTCCGGCCACTTATCAATCGATCGGCCTTCTGCGAGATAATTAATGCTCATTTATCGACCAATTTTCTTGTCGTTGCTATTGATTTAAACAACTTGAATATATTTCCAAACTAGCAACTCATTTCAGTTTATACCGTTAAGTCTTGTTATAAATATATACGCATTTTTTTGCCAAAATTAGATAATTAGATTATAGTTCACCCCATTTTTTTTCAGGCCGTGATTCAGGATACTGCGGGAGTAGGACTGCCGATATCGTTTGTTATCCCCGTTGTATGGCTACACTTACAGAGTTGCATATTATTCTGTCACAATACTCCATTTTTTAAAATAAAATTCTCATTTATATCAATATTTATCTATTGTTCCCTGCATCAAAACAGTTCTCGCCATTACGTATTCAGCCATCTGTTGACTATTGAAAAAGTATTTCAATCGTATGTATTTCGTTATGGATTTATTGTTTTCCAAAAAATAAAATGAATATGAAAATTGGTACCGTAATTACGATCGATGAAATCCAATATATTTCAGAAGAATTGAAAATTTTGCAAGAATACACGATCAAGACCTACTGCATTAAATACTAAAATTAATTTGCAACAATATCTTCTAAACCGGATGTTGGCTAATCCGGCCAATTTTTTAAGAACCACCCTCCGCCGGATTAGACAAGTTTTACTGTACAATATACAAAATTTATTTACAAAATAAACGACATAAAAGGGTTTCGCGTTATTTCGCCTCGTGTTCAAATTGGCCCCTTACGTCGAAGCGAGTATGATTGTATTACGACTTTGACATCTGTCCTTTTTATATATGATCTATTATAACAAATAAAATATACAGCATGACTATTTAACAAAACAAAAATAAAGCAGTGTACATCTGTTCATTAATATTTTTGAAGTTTACGTTGTTTATAATCGAAGCAAAACATGCAGGTTGAATAAACCCAATCATTCAGAGGAGGAAACCAAACGGTTACTTTTCTAAATATTCTCATGATGTATTTTTTTGGGGGGGGGGGGTTGAATGCCACAAAATTTAGTTTTATTTACTTTGAATATTTCTAACGTTGAAAGGAGATCAATTCCGTGTAAATACGTCTATAACTTTGTAAGATCATTCATTTGGTTTGCATGGAAAATTATTTGATACTCTAATGGCCGAAATATCGGAACATGCAGCTTAAAGAAATCTCTCCACTTGGTATACATCGAAACGTTATTTCAAACCAGACACCAAACAATATGAAGGGAAATGGAAATATTCGGCGGATCTACATGTTAAAATATTCTTATGATAAAATGTTGTATTTATGGCAAACGTATATTTATTATTTTTTATCTCCTAAAAGATTTAATCGCACTTGTGTTTTGTATCCATCTCTTTTTAACTCTTTGTAGCCAAATCTGTCAAAATTCGTGGTCGTTTCACCCTCTTGTTGTAAACCACGCTGCAATATTCAAAATCGATGCGCTGTTGAACGAAAGACTAGTACTCGGCTAGAAAAACTTACTGAATGGCCCATTCAGTAAGTTTTTCTGTTTTTCTGTCTAAAATTATTAATTTTAACAATAAATTCAGACATTTTTAAATTTCACAAAGTGTAATTTTTGTTAAGTTACAGGAAAATTGTCATTTCATGCACATATATTTGCACAAAATAGGTTATATGTTATTCAACCAGTGTTTGAAATTTGAGACCGTTTCTGATATATTTGGGAAGGAAATTTTAGGGGTCATCTATTCATTTTCTTATCGGGGCCGTTTAACAAATTTTGAGCTATTTCCGAGAAAATGCGTGCACAAAAAACCGTTATTGAAAGAAAAGAATGCAGGAAATGGAAGCTCTTAACAAGGGGGCGGAGAGTGCTTTAAAATTCATATTTACATGTATTTAATTCACCTTGTAAAATTATCAATCATAGGCACTGGATAACTGCTATTGCCTAATTGGCAAATTTGATTTGCTTATTGACTCCATGACCACTACCATTTCGCTTAGTTAAACGTTAACTTTAAAAATATATATATATATAAGCATGTACTCCAATCAGGTACTATACAGAACGTTCTTTACGCGATCGCCGAGCGATTCTTTTAGGGAAGAACAGTCCTGATCAGACAGCAAATACATAATACAGCATACAGACGTTTTATTAAAATATATATATTTTATGAATTAACTAATCGAGTTTGCCTGCATATGCAAAGTCCATTCGATTTGAAAATTTTCCTAATCTACTAAGTAGTATTTTTAACCATGTGTCCTCTACTCGATCTTCAACTGTCCGAATCCAATCCAAACTTTTACTCACCGAATGTAAATAAACTTTTTTAAAACTCACATACTCTTTCAAAATCAATAACAAAAAATAATTAGTATGCTTTTTAATGAATCGGACTACAATTCAAAAGAGGTTAAACTAATAGTGTGACCATTATTCTTTTACGGCCTGAATGTATATAAAACTTCAACTTGTTTAAAAATTCATAGGTATATTAAGAAATAATCACTGATTCCTTCAATTCCTTCCGTGTTAGCGGGCAATGGTTAGTTTTATCCTGCCCGCACCTACCGCAAGCATGTAACATTGTATAACTTAAGCTGCCTTATCTCGAACGCTTTTTAAATATATTTCAACTCACTTTACTTACTACACCCTGCTTAATTCTCTCTCTCTCTCTCTTTCTCTCTCTCTCTTTCTCTCTCTCTCTCATAATTCATAAAAAATTCTAATATTTTTTTAGCCAAATGAATTATCACAGATTACAGATACTTAAGATGTGTGTGTTGGAATAATTATCTTGTGAATATCGCCTATATTTTGTTTTGTTAAAATGGGTAGTGAAACGCATTTAATTCTCAGCAGCAAAATGTCAGAAATAGACACAGGTGAAATTCAATGTATTTACATTTCAACTCGTACGACTGTAAAACGTTGGATTATTTTCATTGATGACATTTTTTTTTATATTTTACGCACTATAATTTAAATCAATGGTTAGATGCATCTTTAACCAATATGATTGAAATGAAAACAATTTTACAAAGAATCAATGAACATTCAAATGTGTGATAACGTACGTAGAAACACGAGAAGCCTGTGTCCTAGACTACAGCGAATCGGTTGTCCACTAGCTCGGCCCTGTGCG
The DNA here is from genome assembly GCA_020458035.1 of Magallana ariakensis. Classification (NCBI taxonomy): domain Eukaryota; kingdom Metazoa; phylum Mollusca; class Bivalvia; order Ostreida; family Ostreidae; genus Magallana; species Magallana ariakensis. Next base: position 47,645,213 of record CM035812.1, on the reverse strand, counting down.
AATGATGTGTTATGTAAATGTACACTCAACGTGGTGGGTTTAAAGTTTCATAAATGAATTTTATTTTCCAACAATAAAACTATTTTATGACATATACAAGATCACAAAAAACATATATTTTTTTTATAGATTACGAGACTAAAAATGCATTACTTCGTAAGTAAAGGTATAATCTTTTTTCATTACACTTTAACATCGTTAAAATCGGATTTCTTTGTGTTTGCAGCTACATAAAAACCCATGTGTGCATTACAGCAAGACGCAAATCTTGTGTATTAGATAACTGCAGACCGCTCGCTAGTCCAGCCGCGACCTATTTCCTCGGCCGCGGGCAAGGGATCGGATACGTAATTGTTCACATTCACAGCTCGGAATCAAGCTAGATTTAATAGCGACTCAAATGCATTGTATAGAAGCAGTTCTTTTATCCATAATGTGTTTCACTAGAAAAGAATTACACTGTTTAAACACTTTCCGTATGTAAGCTGGTACACTGTCTATGGTAGTAGGTAAAGGTATAATTTTTTTTAAATTTACTATTAATATTGTTAAAATCGGAATTCTTTGTGTTTGCAGCTACATAAAAAAAAACCATGTGTGCATTACAGCAAGACGCAAATCTTGTGTATTAGATAACGGCAGACCGCTCGCTAATCCAGCCGCGACCTATTTCCTCGGCCACGGGCAAGGGATCGGATACGTAATTGTTCACATACACAGCTCGGAATCCAGCTAGATTTTAAATGCATTGCATAGAAGTAGTTCTTTTATTCATAATGTGTTTCACTAGAAAAGAATTAAAATGTTTAAACACTTTCCGTATGTAAACTGGTACACTTTATGTCACTTATACGCACAAATACCCCATTTATTTGCCAAATAAAAAACAAATACATGGTAACAAGTCTAGCTTTTTACACTCATATTACGCAATACCCGAACAAAATATTATTGTTACGACTTTAATAAGATCATAATGAACAACTTTTGCAGCGACAGCCATATCAAAATCTTAACCGCTTTTGAGTTATAAAGTGAAAACTTTCAAGGGTTCTAGGCCCCTGATTTGAGGGGCCAGCCCCTTTTTCTTGATGTCAAATAAAAGATCTTTTGAATATTCATCTTTTTTGTTCTACATGTCTTAACAAAATATTTCCGGGAAAAGAGATAAACTAAGAAAACCATGCAAAATCACAACGCTTTTTTAAACTCAGTTTTGGAGCCCTACCGAGCTTTGGCGCTTTTTGCGCTAGAAAATTATAAATGCCCTATTACATATCTACATTCTTTTGTCTATCATTCCTGAAGTTTTGAACTCAATATCTTTTTTAGTTTATGAGAACCTTCGTGGACAAGCCGACCCTCTAAAAATCGTTAAATTCTAAATATCTCAAAACCGGAAGTGATGTCACCATTAAAAAAAATTTGCAATAAGGTTCAGAGCAATATCTATCAGATCTGAAAGTTTCATATAAATCGGCCGAGTAGTTTTTGAGAAATCGCGTACACAAAATATGTAAGAAAAAAAAAGAATAGGGAAAAAGAAACCGAACGAAAACAATAAGGTCTTCCGTTGGAAACGGAAGACCTTAATAATAGGGAAAAAGAAACAAAGCAATAACAATAAGGTCTTCCGTTGGAAACGGAAGACCTTAATAATAAAGAAAAAGAAACCGTAGAATAACAAGAGGGTCTTCCGTTGGAAACGGAAGACCCTAATAAAATGGAACAATTATTGCGACTATAGTATTAACTTTCTAGAGCGGGGTGCTTTAAATTTCATAAATTTTCATACCACAACAGATTAGTTGTAAACCTTAGTTAGACATTAATTTGTAAACATTAATAAACATATTACATGTATTGTATTCTTCGTCTATATTGATAAATGATGTATGCATAAAACGGAAAAGTTTGATGCCCCCTCCAGATTGTTTTTAATCTGAAATTCTTATTTGGGACAATAATAAAAATTATATTAAAAATTGACATGAAAGAACAAAATTTAGAGAGAGATACACTAAGTATATACAAAAATGAACCAACAAAAATATAGTTCAACATATTTAGCATTAATTCATAATTCATGTGTAAAGTGTTAATTCCCGCACTTGCGCGGGTTATCATCTAGTATTCTTTGAAATTCTCAATACCTAAAAAATCCTGAGACATTCTACTTAAGATGTCATTACTTCACTTGCCTCTGAATATCTTTTAAACACTCTCACCAGCCCAATAAAGTGAAATGGTGTGGTTTGTTTACAGGCAAAAATGGCGACTCTTGATCCCGACGTAAATTTAGCATACTTCAATATCCGAGGTGGGCTAGGCTGCCAAGAAAAACGTTTTAGGCAAGTAAAGAAGCGAATTAGTAGTCAATTTTCTGAAGAATTTTTTAGTATGAAAATATTTAAAAAATATATTCCAAAATAAGTTTAATAAGTCAAAAACCGCGCGCAACTTTTTGTGCGCAATAAATATACAGTTTTTTATGTGGGGTGACCTGTAGCTCCACGGTCCGTCAACCCGAATTTTCCGTGGAGCTACAGTTCTGCATCTAGATAAACTGATTCAATGTGTTCATAAATAATATTATCAACAGAAGAAGCAACTTTTGATTGAAACTTAAACCAATAAAACACATATGTCAAAAATATTTCTTTGAATTTGTTTATACTATTAAATAAGCTTTAAACGAACTCCGAGGTAGTTGTGAATATCAAATTATTTAAGAAAATATTGTAAGAGAATGTATAAGACTTTAGTCGTACATGTATCATTGAGGAAACGATATGAACTCTCGTGATTTTGGAATGATAAACAATGTGCAAAATAATTTGTGTTGTATGTATAATCATAAACCGGTAATGACACGCGTTCCTTCGCGTAATACCTGTTGTTAATATTAATTTATCCCTTTACTGTTTTATATTAGATGAAATCTATAATCTTCCGCTAGGACGAATGCTGACTGACGTTTTTCATACTTATTGTAGGGTTATTAGTATTCACCGTATTGTTTACGGATTTTTCAGTTTTACCGATTACGACAAATAGCACACGGCGGATGTGACCGGTCGGCAGAGGGTTAGAACAGTGTTCGTTATCGCCAAATTTCGTAGAACGAGATGACATTGAATATAATTAAAGTCAAATAAAAATACTTGCAATATATGTTCTTAAATAAACGTACAATTAATAAAATGTCAATAAACCCGATCGAGATTTAATAAGATGATTTTTTGTGTTCTCTAACGTTAACATGAAGACGGAAAAAAATACTGATATAAGACCAACTGACAACGTTGTTCCAGATTATCAATTTATTACAATATGAACTTGCATAGTACACTGTAAAATTGCAAATATTGAACAGCTTCTCCCTCGGATTTCGGAATTGTTGCATTGACGTTAGAATAAAAAGGATGCCCGGCCACTTAGAGTAAAAATATGCTTTAATTTTACATTAGGGGTGTGTTATTTCACCAGTCTTTAACTTGAACGTCTTAACATATATTTATTATCCTAAAATTATTCATATTTGAGTTGTTTGTGAGAAAACATTTCAATGAAGTCAACATTTGCAGCAATTATATTAAACCAGAAATTTCATCTGAAAAAGATTCGAAACCCTGTAATGATTATAAATTTTAATTACAGCAACACAACAAATTATCGCGCCGCGATTAAGATGAGGTAATGTATATTTTAAGGTAAGAGGGTTGACGCAGTGGCGATGTGCTTTGGAGTAGCTAAAAACAAACATCCTATTTAAGATCTACATGTACCAATCTAAAACAACACATTTAATGCATACTTTCGTTTGTAATAATAAAAGGTATAATTTTAATATACTTAGTTTACTTCATTTAAATACGATTAAGAAACGACAAAACATCACATTTCCTCGTTCAATATCTTAATAAAAATTACTGAGTAGTTAAAATACAAGATTAAAGACAAAGGCTTAAAAATGACAGAAAGTTTATCAAGATGGCAAGGAAAAAAATAATTGGTCTGGATTAATCATCCCCCTCCTCCCCATCGGAACTTTCAAGACGTTCTTTTCAGTGCGTTCATCTCACCTCAAGCAACAGAATATAACTGCAATAGACCGATATACGTACGTAAAATTGGCAATGTTCCAAACGCGATTTTGATCATGGTTTGAGATTTGTGATACAAAGCTTTGTATTAAGTATAACATTAATAAAATGTACCTGTAATTTCTATCGAATATCAGGATGATACGTTTTTATTATTACGTACTAGGCTTGTTTTAGTAACTCGGGTTTTTTTTATTTAAAGCAGCATCTTCTAATAGTCTGATATTATTTCTAAGACTTTTACAAAACAAGTGGATTGAGAGATTGTTTCATTTAAGTGAATACATATAATTAAATAAAGTAATTTTTCGTATAACATTATTTTAATGTGCATGCAAAGATTACATTAAAGCATATAATCTTATATGTTTAACTCTTTTGAAAAGTTTATCGTATTATCTCTTAAATATATACATAAAGCTTTGAAACTTCCTTATTTTTCTTGTTTTGGTGAGCAGAGAAAACATTAAATACGGAATAATTAATTCAACATATGCCAATAGTTTCAAACTAGATGAAAATAGGTCTACTAGAATCTTATAAAAGTCTACTCGAATCTTATAGAAGCAAATATCATATTTATTTATTGTTCAAATAAAACCCTATACACAATATTTGAATAAATCAAATACGTAATCTTTTTATAGGACAATGTCCGAAAGGTGGTAAGTGTTAATTTTTGTTTTATCTTTTATATGCTATTGCTATTTATGTATATTTTTGTGTCCGTTGTTTACTACAATAATGAAATTTTAATCTTTCGAATATATCTGTACATAAGATAACATTTATTTGTCTAAAGTTCCTGTATTTTATACTTTAAAAGAAGAATACAGAACAGCCACCAGTTGCGATGGATCAACCAAGTCTGAAAAGCGTTTATACATAGACTTCAGTAAGATAAAACGTTCATGTACATGTACTGTGACTGCGTTGTTTGTGGGTCAAATTACTGTAAGGTCATGGAGAGTAAAACACTCCAATTGCAAAAACAGTGTTACAGTGAACAACAAAATGACTTTCAACTGCACAGATAATGGATATATCACGTTAGACGTACGGATCAACGACAGGGTTCTACTGGTGGCAGACGTTTGGCAAGGATATACTTCTGGGGAGTTTAAACAATGCCTGGGAGTCGACAATAATGGTTAATGCATTTAAAATTTCAAGCAAAACCGTTCATCACGAAGACATACAAGTATTCGTTTGCAATTGTTTATACGGTCATATACATTTACATGTGTATATATAAAACAAAAATACCCGTAACAATATTTATCCTTGGTACTGTGGTTTTATTATTAATTATAAAATTAAGAAATCGTTTTTAAAAGCTTACTATGGTAGTAATCCAATAATATTGCGTATAATAATGCAAACACAAGCTATCTTAAAATAAACATCAGTTTCAATTTCTAGGCAAATCTGTAGTAAAATGTTTTACCTAAGTTGAACATTGAGAAATTTTCTTATATTAAATGAATATACATTTTTATTTACATGTAATGAAAACGATGGCTGTAACATTATGCGTTTTGCCTATTAAAATAAATAATTTTAAATCCATGTTATTGACGTGCATATTTTAAATTATCTCAAAAACATAAGGGCTGCGTATTACAAATAACTTGGGACAAAATATCATTATTATTAATATTTTGAAATGACCCTAACGCACATAGTTCATGTAGATATTTACCAACAACATTTTACACCCTTACTATAAGGTTACTGCTATTGAGTTAAAACAAGGGTAAGTATAAATGTTTATGAAACGTTCAATATTCAAAGTTAAATGTGTTATATTTTTCATGTAAAATAACTGATTGGCATATTAAGTAGAATCGCAAAGCAAGAAAAGTAGAGTTGTTAATTAAAAAAATATCTTTCCCTTACAATAATATATTTTTCCTTTGACAATAATTAATAAATCTTAAAAGTCAAACAGGGCATTGAAAACTTAAATGGTTTTTATAGGTGACAGCGTAGGAAAGTTGAAGATAAAATGTAAAATTCAACCTCGACAAAAATCAACAATTAAATCCACAACTGTCCACTCATCTGCTTCTCGGTTAATACAGATGTCTTCTACTGCTCCTCAATTAACCAAAACGTCTTCTACTGCTCCTCAATTAACCAAAACGTCTTCTACCGCTCCTCAATTAACCAAATCGTCTTCTACCGCTTCATTGAAAGAATCTACAGTTGCGGCAAACAACAAGCAGAATGCATATTCCACCCCAAAATATTTCTTGAACACTGGTAATGTTGATTTAAAATCTTCATCAAAGAAATCGACTTCTGTAGATCTAGAGAATGAGGAAAAAAATGCATATTCCTCGACAACACACATCTTGAACACCAATACTTATAATTTAAAATCTTCGTCAGCTAAACTGATGAGTACAGATCTACAGAAAAAGAAGGATGCATATTTCACAACAACATATGTTTTCAACACCAGAACTACTATTTCGTTAGAGGAATCGAGGACCACAGATCCAGAAAATTTATGTAAATATGCAGCAAATAGGCAGTTAAATTTAATTTTAGGATGTATCGAATCTTGAATATATATCGCAGTAATACATCAGGCTTTAATAATGACCCATATTTCAGTAATGTCTTATTGAATCATTTTCTCGTATATGATTTCAAAATATTCTTCATTTTCATCGGTCGGAAGGTTGAAAATGTATTTTATTTATTAGAATAACCACAGTGTCATATTTAAGAAAGAAAACTTAACATGCTTTTTTCTTCCAGCCGTTCTCGCCAGTATTGCAACTGGAGGCATTGTTTTGGCTATCGCACTGGTAATTTGCATCATAATAATTATGAACAGGTTTGTATTTTGAAAATAACTGTTTATTCGTAATCCCAATTTTGACGAAAACGTGCAATTTTGCTTTTCAACATTGCATACATTTAAAGAATAAATGTTCAAATCAAATTCTTCTTAATTATATTTATTCAAGTTAACCGCTGCAATTTGGGCGAAAATGATTTTATTATTTAGAATTATGAAAGAAAGAGACAGCGGTTTGGTTATGAAATCTGCAACAGGGCATACAAATAGGGCCTTCGGAAACACTATTGGTTCACCTAACAACCCCTTGAATAACATGTCCATACATATGGATGAAGTCGATAACTCTTCAGCGCAGAATCAGCAACCTGGATTAATACAAACGGCTTCAAAAATAAATCATAAAATTACTTCTAATTATGACGTACCTCCTAATAACAAACCCGTAGATAAAGGAGTGTATTCATTGGCCAAGAATGTAGTTCCGAATGAGAACGATGAACTTTGCCCTGATGTTATAAGTGAAGACGTGTATGCTCAGGTGTTTAAACAAAACAAGAGCAAACCACTTGATCCGATACAATCACAAAATCATCATGATGATGAACGTTTTGTTATGGAAGTTGAAATAGAAACGACTGTCGTAAAACAGAGCAAATCCATGGACAACATTGAATGCAATAACGGGGTCTGTTATGCCAAAGTATAGCTTGCTTAAAGAATTGTGTTTTCCTATTTGAATGTTTGATTGATATTTTTTTTATAGCTATTTATACTCTTTCCAAACATTTGTGCATATTCTTTTAGTTAAGGTGGAATACCACATCATCACAAAATGGCTGACCTCTGATCGAACCGACATTTCGTTTTATCAAAAGGATTTTACCGACGGCAACATGTAACTTACTCCATAGCCAATTGGATAAAGTGTCGGACTTGTCATTCGTGCATCCTTAATTCGAATCCCGCAGGTTTTTTTGTTACTTCCGGAAGTGATTTTTTTAAATATACATTTTTTAACCCTTAAACTGCAAATTTTTCGCTTATTTGACATACTGGTATGTACAGTTCATTTATCTTTATATCGTTCATAATCAAATATATCGTTCATAATCAAATAATTTACTGTTAATTTTAGAGACTTTTCCATGTGTGTTATTCCACATTAACCGATTGTTTGTATCATTATATATTTTACATGTTGTTTAACTTTTATTTTATATACTGCAAAAAAAAATGTAAAAACTATTAACATATAATTAAATAAAGTAAAAGCAATGTTTTGATGTGTTCATTTGTAATCGTTTCAGACGATTCACGTCAAGAAGCATCAATTTGATTACTTATTTAGAGATATAACTGCAGTTACGAGAAGTTTTTTAGGTGCATGTTTTAAACGTTGTATTTCGTAAAAAGAGTAGATTAATATAAAACAATATCAAGCACCTTTTATAGAGTTTTCAAAATACACTCTGCTAAATGTGTATTATGTAGTATATAATTACACATGCAAACAATATGTACATGTCTTTACATATTTTAAATCAAATTTCATGAGCTAGTTTGTGCAATACATGTATCTTAAAAATATCACTATACAGTACATGTATCTAGTATGAAAGAGGCCGGTCCCTGCATATGTACTAGCCGATGGCTTGTGCTTGGGTTGGAGCATACGTTATGAGTGTGAGAGGCCAATGGCCTTGTGAGCAAATGTGAATCGTAAAGAATAAGGCCCATAAGTGAAAAGCACAAATGAAGTACATTGTAATTAATCGTGCAATTTGTAATATTATAATCTAAGCTAAGACCACCGCCTTTTATACAAAATATATGTTGATATGAAGATGATTAGAATAATGATAATTACATGTTATTATGTTCAGAACATGTGTACATATACCGACAATACGCATATTTTAGGTTCATCTATCGACTAGTAGCCATGTAGCTGAACACGACTCATAAAATGCATTGTCTCCCAACGGTTTTCTTACGATAACCACTAAACGCTGACTATTCAGCAGAACGTATTTTGATGTTCATGGTCTCACCTGTGTGGACCTATGTCTCTGATTACTATATTTATTCAATTGCGATGATACATTAAGCGTTTTCTTCAAAGTCAGGAGATAAAAGATCGAATGAATTAAACATGATAAGGAATTATTTATAACCAACATAATGTATCAATAATGTACAAACAGAAAGTAAACTTGAAACAGCGAAATATACTGACTCAAATACACGTTATACTGTACGTCGACTATACGTTCTACGTTGTTGTAGCCGTTACAATTAATGCGAAAGTTTAATTGACCCGCATACGCGTGCTGATATTGAAGATAGGAAAATCAGTAAGATCATTTTTTAACCAGCTTAACCGGAATGAATTTATAAATTATTTCCCGGGTAAGGAAAATAATTGAAATATGGAAGGGCTTCTGTATGCTTTTGTGATTTATGTGACTTTTGCATTGGCAAAAGGTAAGTTTCAATACTATTTAAAATATCTTCAATAATTTGAATCTTAATTTAAATCTGACGCTTTCGTCTCTTTGATTTTCCGAGTTAAAAAAACTTTGTCAACTTCTGTTATCTGGTTGTTTGAACATGTAAGACATACGTTAAATGTGACTTCTGATAACGAACAGTGTTCAAAAATTAATTGTATCATACATGGTCACTCCATAAACACGAATATTTGCAAAATTTATACATCTCACATATTCTCTTCAATCAGTACATACGTCAAGTCACCAAACACGTAGAAAACAATACGGTACCGTAATAGTTCTTTTACTTTTTTATTACTATGTTTACGATTTTAAAATTTTCCGCGAATGTAAAACTGTCTTGAAAAGTGGGTTAATTTTTTTGTAATTGATGAATCATAACGGCGTCGTATTTTTTTAAGCTAAATGTAATTGTTCCGTGAGACAGAATTGAACAATAGAAGTATTAAACAATTTGTCGATTGTCATTATAAATAAGCATTTGATTCTAAAAAAAAATATCAATTTAGTAATGTTATCAGCTAGATTTAAACTAGATTTGCTACAAGGTTTTCTTTGAATAATTTCGCATTTATAATGAAACGTAACAACGTACTTTGTTGTAGCTATATATAACGTAATTACGTTGTAACTATATAGCCTATTCTATATCAACCTTACGCCGGAAAAGAATTAAAAACAACATTTTCTACACTATAAAATTTTCCTTAAATTCTTATTCATGTACTCTACAAATGTTATAACACTGAGCGAACAAAGTCCTATCAACCTACATGTTCACCCCTTTTTAAGTCCAATTTGTCACATACACTTTAAAAAAAATATTACAGGTGATTGTCAAGGAAGTGTAAGTGACCTATGCGAATCGCCACTTAACATGACAGTCAATTCAACTTCTCCAAAATCTACTGATGAAATCAGCATGGGTACGTATCATGAACTAATAAAAATTACGCTCGTCGTAACATAACATGTACTCAACTTTAAGCACTATTTAATTCATTTTTTTTTTATAAAGACATATATTTTGTCCATTTAGAGTTCACGATTTTTTATTTACTTCCTCGTTCGAGTACATGTAGCTTACAGTAAGATAACTTAATAACAAAACTTATTTTTAGATTAAGTGAAATGAATCATAAATAATTGAAGGTCACCTTATCCCGACACGAAAGGTTTTACATTGTTGATCCACTGTAATATATATACACATGTACATGTTAGTCTAAAAAAGTCCAAGAAATGTGAACTACAATAACATAAACATATAGGTAGTTTTAAAATAAATTTGTGTTTTAGTTTTGGTAAAAGGTTCAAATGAGCCTAAAAGGTGACTAAGATTTTTTTTTCTGCAAGGTATATTAAGATTCTTTTAAAAGCATGTTGGCACTGTCTGTCTTGTGTTTTGGGTGATTTGTTCGTCCCTCGAAAAGTAATAGAAAATAACCGGCATGTAGCTATGGATAGGGGGTCTTTTTTTTTTTTTTTTTTTTAATTTTTGCTTGTCAGGAATGCCTGAATACGCAGCTATGTTAAGGCTATCTGAAGCTAAAATAATATTCAAAAACTATCCTGTTTTAATTATTGAAAAAAATATTTTTTATCTATATAAGTCGCATTGGCGCAAGCGATTGACATTAAATCTTAATTATTTTTTTATGAAAAATCCTTTGATAAGTCACGTATTTCGCTATTCTTGTTCGTTTTATTTAAACATTAAAATGGTATCGGAATGAAATATCGAAAGGAATGCAAAGCCTTAACTGGGAACAATTTGAAAAATATTCTTCATTCGAAGAGCATTGCTACAATTGAGACAGACACCTTTTTTCTGATAATTTTACAATGTAAATTAAGAAATCTGAATTTCCGGGGAAATTCCCCCCGACTTCCTCTGGATCCACAAGGCGTTTGGAAAAGTTAAATCAGTATAAATATAGACGTTATAAGGGTGTTACATGTGTTATGTTAAGGGGCATTTTAATCAGAACTCATATTAACATAGGAAACTACTAATTGCATATTGGCAAAGTACATGTATACTTTTATGGGCTGTCACCATTTTAATATTCAATAAAAGAAAAGAGAGTACACAAATTAGGAACTATTCCAGGATGATATATATTATTACATCATGATGAAGCTTTAGGTAAACCATATGAAAATTTTCATTCTTTTTTTTTGCAGAAATTATCGCAGGTTGCGCAGCTGGAGGCATTGCATGTATTATTCTTATCATTCTAGTAGTTTGCGGCATAATTCGGATAACAAGGTATATAATTATGAAATTCTATTGTGTTTTATTTAAAACTAAACAAGACTTCAAATAGATGTCAAAGCATTATAGACTAAGATAGCCTAATGTTTATTGTCATATGCAGAATGTATTTATTTTTTTTTTGTAAACATTTAGAAAAAGGAATCGAAAAAAGTTTAGGGTGACGTACACAGATTATACGTATAATGGCTTTGAAAACAACAGTGAACAAACTGATACCTCCTTATATGCCATCACTAAACCTGTAGACGAATTAGGGTGCACTTCTGAACGAAAACAGCAACCTGGATTACCAAAGACGCATTCAAAAGGAAAACATACAGCAAACACTCATTATGACGTACCAGCAAACAAACGGCCAAGAGTTATTGGTGCATCGCCAATGCCTGGGTATGCAGTTCCCAAAAAAAGTTCAATAAAATATCATAATGGCGCATCTTCAAAAACTATGTATTCAGTTCCAACAAACAAACATGTAAGTTTTGAGTCATCATCTTTTCACCCTGGGTATGATGTTCCAAAAAAGGTCACCGAGTGACAATTCATGGACAATCATTTAGACTTTTGTGACAGAGTGGAGTGTTTAAAATAGGTAATAGCACCAGACTTGGTTCGATCTGAGCAGAGTACCAAGATGGACTTCAGTTAAAAGACACCAACAACAAAAAATCGGTTCAGTGTAAACTATATGGAAATTGGCTCGACACTTTCTCCATAAAGCAGCTAACGCGAAGAAGGAATAAAAATATAACGAAGATACTATTACTTAAAGAAAAACGTACTGACAAAAGTGTTTATACACTGATGCATATTACTTTGTACTGATTTATGTTAATAATTTATGCATGCATTGTTTAAAAGAGCTGCATGTTGAATCCTTCTTCCCTTCTTATCTTAGTATAATCTCAAAATACATGACTTATTGTACATTGTTTCTAATAGATTGTATATCATGCTTTAATATCCAGAATTACTTAGCTTTAGTTGAACTTATTATAATAATGAGGTTTAAATTAAAGATGTAATTGTACATTACATGTAGATACAACGAATAAACTTTAAAGCACAGCTGAAAACATTTTTATGGTAATTCTTTTTTGTTTAATTTCTACATAAGTTTAAATAGAATATAACGCCTTATCAAGGAACTTGGATAAAAGGAAATCATAGTTATAAGGAAGTTATTTTAGTTGGTCCTATTACTCATATACATTGCTTTTTAGTTGTAAATACTTATATAAAGGGCTTTAAAACCTTATATCTCTGACTTCCTTACCAGCAAGATTTATTTTAGGGTCTTTCTTACTGGATAGGAAAAATCTTTCAATTTTTATTATACATGTAATTACACATTTATGAATGCGTGTTTGAAACATTGCAATTTTAGCAGCGACGGATTTTAAGAGCTTAGATATTTGTTAGTTTAAACCATTGAAAACTCTACCTATCAATTGTGACAAGCTACATCATCTCCTCTTGGACGCGTCTCTTTAAATTATCCTTTTATAATGCATGTAAAAGGGGTATTAGAAAAAAATATTTCTTTCCAACGGATTTAAGGAGTTAGAAGAGCTTTTCTTCTTAAAGAGATTAATATAGTCTAAAAATTGTCACAACTATCGAGCCCTCTTAATCATTATACTTTCTCCCGGAAAATGAAAAAGTAACGCAGTGCAACAACCTATCGTAACGCCAAGGCGACAATTAACCCCTTACTTCGCAATTGAAATTTATCTCAATTACAAAATAAATTATTTAGTTAATCTTAGAGAGCAAATAAAATGCAATTTAGGAATTGATACATGTAAAATATAACCCAAAATCAGTAAAGCCATTGCTTAAATTTTGATATTCATAACCATTTAATTACGAAATGTAGTGTGATTTACTTACGTAATTTGTCTTCTTAACGATGTATTTTTATTTTTCAGTATCGTTGTCTGTGATAACACTACGGATTTATATAGTGCAGTGTATTTCATCAATGAAGCAAATGACGCACTGTAGGTCGCAAGCGGGTTTGCATTATTATACGAAATGAAAATAACGTATGTCACTTATTTAATTTTTAAAAGTAGAATGTCTAAATATTATTAAAACGATATAATGTTTTCTCTGGTGATTCATGCTGGATATGAAGGTGGCGACATTGCAGAAACAATTTAAACGGGTTACGTAGTTTGTTTGCAATGATCGCTACCTTCATAACCTGCATGAATAATCAAAGAAAGCATTTTTTTTGTTTATATTTATTTATTTCTTATAACAAATTAATATCGTAAAAGTAAGAAAAATTAACTAAATTGTTGTTAATGTACATTAGTATGTTAGTTGAAAGAAACAGCCAAATCGTCTTCAATTGGAATGCGAGTCTCACACTGTCATGGTTATTTCGTGCAGTCCGTGATTTTTCTTAGGTTACTGAAGGTTTCCACCGATAAACGGAGCGTTTGGATTCCAGTCCTGTCAGTTTCTACAGAGCAATGCATTACCTTCATTTTTTGTACGGCCGGGGCGTGATCACATCTAATATCATAAAGCCCTTTCCGCTTCATTGGATTTTATCAATTCCTGACCACATAGATCCACTCATTATCCTCTAGAAATGAACAAGTATTACTTTCTTTTGTTTGGCATCAATTGTATTCAAAATATAGACTATCAATCGTGTATAAAGCTTTTTTCTAAAAAAAAAGGGGGGGGGGGTTACGTGCCAAGGGATTATAGAAAGAGAGATGTCAAAGTGGTACTATGACACAATAATGCAAATCGTTAGCGACGCAAAATTATTGAAATATAAACATTGATCGTTTTATTTATTTTGAAATCTTAAATTTGAGTCCCCATCTCCCAGTGGCAAATATAATTATACATGTACCTTGTTCCCCCCCCCTCCAAAAATATTTTTAGATACCATGTTCCTAACCAACAAAATATAAACTCAAATATTGAAGATCGTAATAAAGTTATAGCTGTTAGAAGAATGTTTATGCAAGTTATGTTCATATATTAATCATTTTTAAATTACAAATGGTCAGCATTTTGAAGGACACGTACAGTGATTGTTGAATATCATTGTCAATATTGTAAAGTTTACGTAATACCTTTCTGAAGTGAAATGCACATAATAAAATTTCCGCAAAGAAGACATGCATTGCTTTAAAATCCCAGTTAATCCATTAGTACCTGTAAGTAAGCATTTCAAAATTACATCCGGAAATTATATACAATGTAAAGGACATGTTTTAGTGCATTTTACAAAAATGTAATGAAAAAAAAAGTCGTAAACAGTAGTACTGAATGAGTCAGTATTAGGTAAAACACTATAGCATACATGTATCGTTAAACAAAGTATTGAACTTAGATTCTTTAAAAATTTAAAATATTTACACAGAACACAGAACACATATACATATTGATTCTTATTTGACAAAGTATTGAAAGTTTAATTGATAAAACTAAAATCTTTCAGAGCCAAAGAATCTACAATTGTTAACCACGCCAGGCAAAAATATTTTATTTATATGTTATATTATGTATGAGTAAAACTTAAATAATTTATCATTAAAATCACTTCTGATGTGAGATGTCAAATATTTTACAAAATAAATAATCTTAAAATGATTACAAGATGATGTTTCGAGGGTTTTCATTTCGATATCATGGATTTAAAATTATTATTTACTTAAGCTCTTAAGTGAGACTCGATTTTGTGCGATATTTTTTTTAGAATTCTAAAAGCTGGTTTCATGATCTTAAGCGTCACGTCCGACCAAAGTTTTGAGTGAAATGGGAGATATTTTCCACATAATTATAATAATTCTTTTCATTGTGATAATAAAAGGTAAGGTTTTATCTAAATTTCAGTGTGCATTATTGAATAAACGACACAAACTATTTGTTTTCCTTATTCATTTAAACTTCCTGCTTTAAATTTTAATATATTTTCTTCCTCATTTACTTATTAAGTAAAAGGTGTTCAATTTTGACGAATTTCACTCGATTCTCTAATTACCATTGTTATCTATATGTTTACATTATATGACAAAACCAGAGTTAAATAAAGAATCAAAGCTTTTCTTAATATTGCCTGATATTTATTTAAAATCATGAGTCATCAACAAACGCCAAGTATTACAAAGTATGCAATGCTGTTTAACGATTTAAATCATTATTACTGCCTTACACATTAATGTAAAATCCATGTGTGAAATAGGACAGACTGGGTTCGGATGGAATGACACATTACAATTCTTAGAAAGAAAGAATGTCTTCCTCTATTTATCAAAAAATTCGATTTAAATATGACTTAACGGATTGCAAATACCTTGTATTGCACGTAAACAGCCATTTGGTCTAGTTATTGGGGGGGGGGGGGGTTAAGTACATTTTAGGACATTGTAGATTGTAGGTGGGACATAAAAAACCATAACACAAATGGACGTTACTAAATTCATTCCTTCAGCATGAAGGCAATCAACAAGCAGTATGGTAGTAAATGAAACAAAATTAATTCCTTTACACACCCCGTCCGGCTGAAATTAATTATGTTCTAATTAATATCTTTTTTATGATTTTGCAGCACAATGTCCATCAAACTGTAAGCGGAGTTTTATTGTCCTTTTACATATTAAGTTTCTGAGATTTAATGTTTATTGGTATAAATTAACACATTCAGCTCTCTTAAAAGTTTTAAATATGAATTTGTATGCGTAGATATTTAATGTTATTTCTGGTTCTTGTTTATTTAAGATCATAACATAACGCTGAGTAAATGTAATGGATCAGCGAAATCAGGAATATTTATCTCCGTGGACATCAACAAAATCAAACGTCCGTGTACATGCAATGTAGTCTCTATGTTTGCCGGGGATCTACTTGTTGTATCACGGAAAGGAGCATCGGATTACTGTAATAGCAAAGCTACAGTGTACACAGAGAACAAGAACTCTACGTATAAATGCAGTGAAGATGTAACTGACACTTTCCCCGTAAAAAAATACGATAAAACTATAATAAATGCAGAATATTTAAATGGACATAATTCGGAAGACTTTGACCAATGTCTGGAAATAAGTGAAAATGGTATATTTTATCGATTGGAAAATTTTGTCCTAAAGGGAATTGTAATCAAATTATATTAAATTTCATTTTCAAACGAGACATTCGCCATTAGGTTTCAAAATCTAAACATGTCGGTTTATTTTAGGTGATGGACAAGGAAATATAAGTGTAACGTGCGGAGAATCTGAAATAACAGTTATAAGCGCTCCATCACCTTCAAATCCAATATCAAAATGTGAGTTACGACAATATTCTTTATATACAAGATCGTTTGGAAAATAACCAGTTATTTTAAATATTTATAGTCCACTTACAATTTTTTTTTAAATAAACAGATGCAGAAACATGATCTTTGAAAATTACATTTATTCTTGCACATGTAAAAAAAACCAATTTAATTACCTCATAGATTTGTAATAACTGTACAGGTACATCTTGTGAAAATTGAAGACACATTTATGATCAATATTGTTCTATAATTTATTATAATTCATTTATTCTATATTTGTAATTCCTTTTTTTTAAAAAATCATTTAATTTAAAAACTTTTGGCGGAGGTAAAAATTTTAGTGTTTTGAAAAATCAGTTTCTGCACGCTCATGGTTTATTGTTGTTGGTTTTTTTGTTTTTTTTATCAACAATGTCTCCTTTGACATTTTATTACTTGCTAACAAAGTGTGCAAAAGTGGCATATCATTATTGTTTTGGTTTGTATGGTTGCATTTATTTTTATTTTGGTGGTTGGGATGGGGGATGTTGCGCTGTATTAGAGGATAAATATGGGATTTGCTATAATTCAACATTATCCGAAAGGCCTGAAACGGTTACAGATTAACAGAGATATATTTATATATTTACCCACACTTTACCATCTGTAAATTTAGTCAAAATTCATGTGTTATTCGTTATACATAAAACATTAATTTTTATTATACTTTCATGTTAAATACTGAAATCTGATTGGTTTAGACGCAGTTGACAATCCGTTCTGTTACCCTCAGCGTTAGCAATACGCTTGGCAACGGGCCGATAGAACGAATTGTTACATGCGCGTAAATTATGCGCGTATGGTTCGCCGTCAAATTACGTCATTTTTACATAAACGCCGTAAATTTTTCTCTAAAATTAAGACATTCAGTATAATAAAATAAAGAGTGCCTGTTTGGGAGGGTAACAGTTGAAATTGACACCCCGAGAAAACCATTGTCAACCTCACCCCTCGAAAACCAATGTCAACCTCCGCTTCGCGTCGGTTGACAATGGTTTTCTCGGGGTGTTAATTTCAACTGTTACCCTCCCAAACAGGCACTATTTTATAGTACAATCTCGATGTAGAAGAAAATTAAATCTGAAAAATTCAAACTAAGGAATGTGAATATGCAATTGGCTGAATTTGGAATAATGCATGTTACTTTGGGGGCACAATAATACATTTGAAGCCAATATTTATTGTATTTTATCAATATTTTGTAATACTTGTACGTTACTCTAATTCTCTGTTGCTATCTCCAAATGATCCGTATAGCATTGAATATCATATTATGTATGGGAGGTAATCCATTTATTATTTTTCCAGACGTAATGGCAGGGGCCACAGCAGGATGCACTGTCATATTTCTTGGGCTAATTTTTGTTCTGATGCTAAAAAGGTACATGTATATAATATTATTACACCTCTGTGAATATTTTCTATGTAAAACTACAACGAATAAACATGTTATTCTAACTGTGAAATAGTTTCAGTGCTATCTGCCCATGGTGAATTCGGCTGCATTCGATTTTCCTCGATTCAAAACATGGAACACCTCTAACTTTATACGAGTCGCTACATTAAATTCAAAGTCCGCTACCTCTTATTTTTTTATCATTAAGAAATTCTGCATCGCCAAATAATCAGGTTCTTCGGTATAATAAAATACCTATTTACTGACTATTAGCAACTATTTCCCTCGGCTTCGCCTCGTGAAATACTTGCTGTTTCGGGGGACAATAAACTTGCTATCTTCTTCATAGCCAGTAAATAGCTGTTCACGAATTAAAACACTTTCAGGATCTGAGTGCTTCTTGATTTGTTTTTTTTTAATATTATACACTGTACATGTACATCAAAAACAAATTCACTAAGATCCCGAAATTTAGGAGTATACTTAAACACAAAAACCCGCAACATTAACATATGCCATTCGTTCTCAACTTTAAAAATAACTGAAAGAAAATTTTAAGATGACTTAAAGCTTGCATGAATTCATAAAATCATGTTGTCTCCATATTAGTTTTGTTCGCTCCTCTACTTTCAATGGGGTATTTATACCGGTCGAGAAATATACAGTCGGTTGCTTTCCGATCGAGAGGCATTCGGGTTGCACGGACTTCTAAATGCATGAACTACACACTGGTAAAATGTTTGTAAAAATGATTAAAGGAAACTACAATCAAAACACAAAATATACACTCAACAAAACTTCTAAGTGTTCACCCTGAAAAATGAAATAATTCTAAAACTAATCGATAAAATGATGTGAAATTTTCACTGTTTTGCAACAGATGTGTTTCCTTAACAATGACACAGATAAAATAATATGCTGCCGAATAAAATCAATTACCCGTGACAAAAATCGGGTTTTTGCAGCACGTGCTTCGTGTAACTGGCAACTCTTTGTGATAGAATTCATTCCTTGGTATTAGTTTCAAATGAAAACCACTTGAAATGGGCCAAATGACAATTAAGGAAAGAGCCAGAGCTGTTGGAATGTTGGTGTCTGGATTGTCTTTACGGCAGGTTGTACTCACTTTCAATTCACTGACCATTTCTTAATCAACATTGCACTCAATATCTTGTAATTTGTATTTAAAGCATTTTAACATAATTTTTCGCTATTATAGGTTGCACGTATTTTCCATCGGCAACTCACAACAATTCGAAAGCTCTGGGAGAAATTTAACACAACCGGAAGTGTTCGTGATCTTCAGCGAAGGCCAAGGTCACGTGTTACAACCAGGTCAAGACCGATACATAGCCTTAAACAATTTGAGGGATAGGTGGAAAACAGCTACCTCAACAGCAAGACTAACGAATGGTATCCATGGCCGTCCAATATCACCGCAAACCGTCCGCAACCGCCTTAAGGAAGTTAACCTTCGAGCTAGACGTCCAAAAAGAGGATTGGTCCTAAATCAGAGACATCAAACAGCACGTCTGGCATGGGCACAACGGCATCTCAGATTCACGAGAGCTGACTGGGCTAATGTTCTTTTTGTTGACGAAACCAAAATTAATTTACAAAGTCACGACGGAAGGAGGCGGGTGTATCGCCGGCGAGGAGAACGCCACAGCGCCGTTTGTATTGAGGAAATGGACAGATTTGGTGGAGGTGGAAATATCATGATCTGGGCGGGAGTCTTTATGCACACAAAAACTCCGCTTATTCGTGTCATCAATGGTCTTACAGCAAGAAGGTATCAGGATGACATTCTCCGGCTAGTTCTTGTCCCTCATATCATGGCTAACAGAAACATGATTCTAGCACAAGATAATGCTCCATGCAATACTGCTAGAACAACACAACAGTTTCTGGAAGCAAACAACATCCGTGTTTTGCCCTGGCCCACTAAATCCCCTGATCTCAACCCTATTTAACACATTTGGGATTTTGTAAAGAGAAATATCAGTGCCCTTCCCGCACTTCGCACTGTTGATGATTTGAAAAGATCTGTACATCAGGTGTGGCAGCAGATAGGTCAGCCTACCATCCAAAGGTACATTCTTTCCATGAGGCAACGTTGTCTGGCAGTGATTCAAACCAGAGGTGGTCATACACCTTATTAATCGTGGTCTGAGTTTGTATTTTAAGGGTGTGATATATCAGGGGGTCATTGCTTGAAAGTGTTTTGAGATATTAATCAGATTTTCATACATTATCTTTGAGAAACTTGTCTCATTTATTGTAAATAAAAACAATTACATTTCGTTCGTGTTTTTTTTTTTCATACACATAAAAAAATATTGGGTGAACACTTAGAAGTTTTGTTGAGTGTATGTATTTTTTGAAAGATTTTTTCAGGTATCCGTATTATTTTGCACAGATAGTGCTGCCTTACTTCGCATGAACTTCGAACACGTGTGTCGTTCATACAGGGTGCATAAGGTATTCTTCTTTTTGAAGACCTCGACGACACTACATCCAACACAGTAGATAAATGATAGTAAAACCAAGAAAGAAACAACGGAACACCATTTTCATCGGTTTATTTAAAAACACTCTGTTTCTAAAATCCATGCGTTCAATGACATTGCTCAGTCAGCCACGGTGTGTGGTCTGTGCATCAAATATTATAAAATATGTGTGCCTTGTTTCGTTGTCCATTTGATATTTCTTACCAATGCAATGGATGTCATATTTTTTTGTTTGTTCAAAACGCGTTTCTACAAGTCTTTTCGTCCAATGTAACGTGTTCGAGTGAATGAAATATCCGAATGCGATGAAGCATTAACAGTGCTATTGGCCTTATATTGGGGGTGCGAAGCGATGAGCAGAACAATAGAAATCGACAACTATAGTATGTCGGTAGTCGGAGATCAAGGGAAATGCGTATTTATGAATTCTTGTCAGCTTATACGAGAGTACTTGACTATTTGGGCACATGTTCTTTTCGTATAAACGTTTAGTTCATTTAACGAACTATTCGTAGTTTGACTCGTCGTCGAATAAAAAATGCATTTTGTCACTAACCTTTAACAATTTTTTTCGTTTAGAAATAACGACAATGAATCGATGGAAGTGAACAGAGAGCACACAGATGCATCAGAGGAAGTGGACAGAGGACACACAGATGTATCAGAGGAAGAAGACAGAGGACACACAGATGCATCAGAGGAACTGGACAGAGGACACACGGATGCATTAGAGGAAGTAGACAGAGAGCACACAGATGCATCAGAGGAAATGGACAGAGGACACACAGATGTATCACAGGAAATGAACAGAGGACACACATATGTATCAAAGGAAGTGGACAGAGGACACACAGATGCACCAGAAGAAGTGGACAGAGGACACAAAGCTGCATCTTTAATAAACAATATTGAGTTACATGTATCTGACAACAATAAAGATTATACTCAACCGGAAGAAATGCAGTTGCCTTCAGCAAAGACACAAGACCATCTTTCACATCCAACAGAGACATATACAAAGCATGAAGTAAACACGAATCATGAAGAACCAACAAAATACCAACATAAAGAGCAAGACGTGTGTTCAACACAATTGCATGCAGTTCCAAACAACACGGACAAATATACAATGCTGAATAAATCAAACTTAAAAGGCGCACAAGTTCCAATATGAAAATAAATATCATGAAGATGTGGGTTTTTTAAAATAAGTTTTTATCTGTGAAGTGAATTTCGAAAAACAGAAGACAAAGAACAGTTTCTGAAATGGATCCCATTTTTGCCTCAAAAACCATCTGCCTTTGGTCGTTTTTGGAAATGTAACTTGGGTTTGAAAGATACAGTTCTATAACATTTGTAAGCGCTGTTGATGAAATGCTGTATACTATATTTGGAACGGGTTCAGAATTCGGGTCGGGTTCGGTGTATGATTTAATTATGTTGTATGTGTATTGAATAAACGCATGTTTAATCGTCATCGTCACAGCTATGTAATAATTATTCGTCCCGATAGCACGAATTAACATGGTGGCAGCGGTGGGTGGACTCTGAAAACGTCTCAATGCCCCATATCGGCATTCTTAAGGTGATTTTGAACATTACAAACTGATATTTGTAATAGCAAAGTTTGACTTTTTGTGCAACCACGTGCATCCGCCATTTGCATATATGAAACATGGGCGAAGCAGAACCAACCCCAGTGCAGGTATATAACTGTCCTTTTCGATTACCCCCTGAGTTAGAATTAACAACAGGAAATGTGTCAGAAAATTTTAAGAAATGGAAAAGACAGGTCGAGGTGTATCTCGCAGCTTCCGGTGGCACAGAGAAGGCCAAAGAAGTGCAGGTAGCCATAATACTCAGTTGTGGAGGCCCCCACGTGGTTGAAATTTATGACCAATTCGAGTGGGACAATGGTAATGACAAAAATGACCCTGATAAACTGTTTCAGAAATTACAATCTTATTGTAACCCCAGATCAAATGAAGTACTCGAATCACACAGATTTTGGAAGCTCCCATACCAAGATCCATTTGATAGTTTTCTTACAGATCTGAAGACCCGTGCAGCATCTTGCAATTTCAAAGAACCTGACAGAATGATGAGAGACAAAATAGTGTTCACGGTTACCGGAAAGTTACAGGAACTTCTACTCAGAGAGGAGAAACTTACACTCGACAGAACCATACAAGTTTGTAGGGCGTATGAACAATCCAACAGAAAAGTAAAGGAGCTACGTGAGGCCACTCTGAAAGTGAACAAACTACAGAGATCTGAAAAGTACATGCACAGCAAACAGAAAACAGAGAAAAAGAAGGAAATTCCAAAGACTAAACAAACTCAGTATAAAAAGAAAGACTGTGAATTCTGTGGGTACAAACACGAACCAGGGAGACAAAAGTGTCCAGCATGGGGAAAATGTTGTGAACAGTGTGGTGGAAGGAATCACTTCAAAGCAAAGTGCAAGAAGGTACATTCAGTCAGTCAGGAAGAAGAATTTAACGAGGACCAATGGTTGAAAGCTGTTAGTTCTGGTGGCAAAGAAGTGACTGCAATAATGCGTATCAATGAATGTGACATTAGATTTCAACTTGATAGTGCCGCAGATGTGAATACAATTTCTCAGCGTTATGTCCGCAAGGAGCAATGCAAGCCTACCAAAATCCGCTTGAACATGTGGAATAAGACAAACATGAAACCACTTGGTGAGGCAGATCTGACAGTCGTCAATCCACGTACAAATGAGAAGCACCAACTCAGATTCATTGTTGTTCCAAATCATTACACATGTGTACTTGGACTTGAGGTGGTGCAGAAATTGAAGTTGATTACCATAAATAACGAGAAATTCATAGCCAGTGTATCAAGCAGTGACTTAGGTGATTTGGGAACAGCCCATCTACATGTCGACCCAAATGTGAAACCCAAAGCTCTTCCCTGCAGGAAGATCCCTATCGCACTCCAGAGCTTGGTACGTGAGGAACTTCAGAAGCTTGAAGATAGAGGAGTACTTATTCCGATTACAGAGCCTACTCCATGGGTCAGCCAGATGGCTATTGCTCGTAAAGCCAACGGCAAGCTAAGATTGTGTATTGACCCGCAAGCACTCAACACAGCGTTGATGAGAGAACATTATCGCCTACCTGTTCTTGATGACATTCTACCGCAGCTCAGTAAGGCCAGAACCTTCACAAAACTTGACGTCAAGGAGGCTTTTTGGCATGTGAAGTTGGATGAGGAATCCAGCAGATTAACGACAATGATAACTCCTTTTGGAAGGTACAGATGGGCAAGACTACCTTTTGGACTAAAGGTTTCAAGTGAAATATTCCAGAGGAAACTGGATGAGGTGTTCGGAAACATGACAGGTGTTTTCAGCGTGGTAGACGATATCATAATAGCCGGCTGTGGAGAAAATGATGTAGAAGCTGAGCAAGACCATGTTTTAAAATTGAGAAAAGTGTTGGAGAGATGTGAGGAGAGACACATCATCCTGAATAAAGAAAAACAGGAGATTGGACTGAAAGAAATCTCATTTCATGGACATGTTATTTCCAGAGATGGAGTGAAAATTGATGACAAGAAAGTAAAAGCCATTAATGACATGCAACCTCCTACTGATGTTTCAGGAATTAAGAGACTGTGCGGCATGGTTCAGTACATGGCGAAGTTCCTTCCAGACCTTTCTACCATAATGGAGCCGCTCAGAGAACTTACTCGCAAAGATAAGGCATGGCATTGGTCTAAAGACTGAAGCAGCATTTCAGAGGATCAAGATTATGCCGACAGAAACTCCTGAACTAGCTTACTTTGACCCTGGAAAGGAAGTAGTAGTACAAGTGGACAGTAGTAAAGACGGCATTGGTGCAGTTCTCCTTCAAGACGGTAGACCAGTGGAGTATGCATCTAGATCACTGACAGTGTCAGAGAGAAACTGGGCGCAGATCGAGAAAGAAGCGTTATCTGTGTTATACGGTCTGGAACGCTTTGACCAGTATACATATGGCCGTAATGTGACGATACAGAATGACCATAAACCATTAGAGGCCATCCTGAAGAAACCTCTTGCAATGGCACCGAAGCGACTACAGGACATCATGATGAGATGGAACCGGTACGATTTTAACTTTGTGTATGTCAAGGGAACTAACCTTACAATTGCAGATACATTGAGTCGCGCATATCTGAAGAGTGAGGAAGGTAATTTTAGTGAGAGACTAAGAATTATGGCATTGAAAAGTGACGAACCATGTGACATTCCTGATGCTCGACTTAGTGAAATAAAAGAATCAACAGAGAGTGACGAGGAAATGCAAATTCTCAAGGAAACTGTGATGAACGGGTGGCCGGAGCAGAAACAAGAAACGCCACAGAGAATTCGCCATTACTTTGACTTTAGAGACACTATATCATACAGTGATGGACTTATGCTAAAAGGGGAAGCTGTAATAATCCCTAAATCTTTGAGGAGTGAAATGAAGGCCAGACTTCACAAGGCTCACTTTGGATATGATAGCATGCTGAGAAGGGCAAGAGGAACAATATTTTGGCCAGGAATGAATTCAGATATCAAGCAGTTGGCTGATTGTTGCTCAATATGTCAAGAGAGAAAACCAATGAACCAAAATGTTCCATTGATGCAGCATGCAGAAGGATCTACTCCATGGCAGAAAATAGGACTTGACCTGTTTGAGCTGAATGGAAAGCATTATTTGATTGCAGTTGACCATTTTTCTAGTTTCATCGAAATCGACTTGCTTACATCTTTGACAAGCTCCAGAGTAATAGCTTTACTCAAGAAACAATTTGCTCGATTTGGAATTCCAAATGTAATCATGTCGGATGGAGGACCACAGTTCGTAAGCCAAGAATTCCAAGATTTTGCAAAGAAGTGGGGTATCACTCACATGACATCATCGCCTATGCATCAACAAGCCAATGGCAAGGCCGAGTCAGCTGTGAAAATCATGAAGACTTTGTTAAGAAAATGTGAAGTGGAGAAGACTGATCCTTATGAAGCAATTCTTGAACAAAGAAATACACCAAAACAGGATACTGGTATTAGTCCTGCAGAAATCATATTTAACAGAAAAGTGCGTGGCATGATTCCACATTTCCCACAGAAACTGGAGAAACCAGAAAGTGATGCATTCATCAAAAAGAGGAATCAGCGCAGACAGACAGTAAAGAAATCGTTTGACAAGAAGTCTCGCGAGCAGAGTGAATTGGACGTTGGTCAAGCAGTATTCTTCCAGCATCTAGAGGGACGCAACTGGAAACTCGGAAAAATCAATGGTATTCTTGGACCAAGGACATACATCGTCAAGGACCAGAACGGAACCACTAATCGTAGAAACAGAATTCATTTGCGACCTACCACAGTTAACTTCTACAGTCGTGACCGCTCACCGATGCGCTCAGTCCCAGATGATGATACAGAGGGCATACAGAGAGACTTTGTAATGGACTCTAAGCCAGTGAACAATCCGAACTCTACTGTTAGCGGAAGCGCACCAGAAACACCGTCCGTTGAACCTACCGTACCAACGCAAAATGAACCACTCCGTGAGGGAAGACCTGTTCGCGAAAGGAGAAGACCAGCCTATCTGAAAGACTATATTACTGGTTAATGGACTTTGTCTTATGAAATGAAGTCAAGTGATTTTCTAGTCATTTGTGTACATGTAATTTTCAATTGATCATTTTGTGTCTATAGGTCAGATACTTTACCATTTCAGTGACATTTTGTGCTAGATAAGTGCACTAATCATTTTATGTTTGTAACATGATGAAAGTCTATTTTGTTTTATGAAATTTGATGTTTTGATGAAACTTTGACAAATTTTCTTAAGAAAAGGGGATGTTGATGAAATGCTGTATACTATATTTGGAACGGGTTCGGAATTCGGGTCGGGTTCGGTGTATGATTTAATTATGTTGTATGTGTATTGAATAAACGCATGTTTAATCGTCATCGTCACAGCTATGTAATAATTATTCGTCCCGATAGCACGAATTAACAAGCGCTACATTGTACACCTTAATAGAAACAGCATATTCAGTGTAGGTATAAGTGTACAATGTAACTTTAAACTGTAGTCTTTTTATTTCGTGGGGTCCAATTTCCGTGGATTGTGGGATTTTGCTTATTTGTTGGGATGTTATTTCGTAGCTACCCACGAATACCACGGAAATTGACCCACCTTGAATTCTTACGATTATACAGTGTAAGTGTCCCAGTTGTTATCTAAAAGTTTTATATTTTGTTAATTATATTTGGCGCGCATTGCCAATCGAGCGTGTACATGTATGAAAGGTGTGGTGAGTGAATATGTGAATGAGATTTGGTTAGTCACGTGAGGATTTTGTTTACGGGAGTATGTTGACGTGTTTATTGTTTACTACTGGATTAAAGGTGACGAATAACAATTTACGACTGAATTCATCAATATGCATGATTTACTAATTTACACTATATGGCGAAAATACCGCCATTTCCTCAACCCCACGACTTCTAGATCTACCTTCATGGTAGACACAATGAAGTGTACCTGTGTGTATGGTACATGTATTCACTTATTTTGTAAACTCATATATCTGGATACCTGGTAAACTTCATGTGTTAACCTTGTAATTTGAATGTTTTAATATCTATTTATATTTATTGTAATATACGTTTAATTCATTTTATAAAAATATTTTTAATTACCGTCCGATGTTGCGAATGAATTGTGAAACTGTTTGTGGGCGTGAGTGTGTTTATACTTAAGGGTTTTATTTATAGATATAATCATAGAAGTAAAGAACCGCTATGTAGCTGAAATCAGTACCAAGGATTCAGTGTTATTTATTAACAAAACCCTGCGACATAAGGACATAAGAAAATGATGTTTAAATGTGTATGTTGTGAAGGGTTCCAGTGAAAAATTGTCACAAAAATTAGTCGACACGCCGAATTAACAGAACGAACCCAAAAAAGCACAAGATCGAAACAGAAGCAGGATGTTGAATCCTAAGGTAATGCAACTGCCTATATCTAGCTGTATAGACCATCAATCCATCTCCTCCATCCCTAATACTACAGCATTCCTCAGTGTACTTTTGTCTGCTGCAGGACGTTGTTCGAATATTATGACAGTGGATACATGTACATGAACAGTGGTTTTTCTTTCAAATTGCGGAAGAAAAAGACCAGTTCTTCTGACTATGGACAATACATATTTTCATAGAACGTTAGATCTGATAGAATGTACACGGGAAAACCACGAAGGCGTCCACCAAATACTACCCACATACTTCAACCTTTGTCAGTATCAATCATTTTATCGCTTTTAAAAGCCATATTCAGCTCCATAGCTACACAACCTGGCCACATGAACAAACATCAAATAGTTAAAGCCAAATATCTATCTGTGCTGTCCTACATCATCGATGAGATTTATTCCCTAGCGAGAGTTAAAGGGGCATTTACTAAGACCGGGTTAGCTCTTTTTAATTCGTATGCCATAGACAAGTCAGCTGCCAGAAACACAAGCACTGTACCTGAACCAGGGCCATTTCCCTACACCGCCAACAACACTTTTCTCTGTATGTGGGGTCTTTTGTTCACTGAGGGAGAAGTTTCTCATTCCAGGACAACAATCTTCCATCTTTGCACGTGTTTCTGCGAACCAATGACAGCGAGGCGAAAACTGGTAACCAAAACACGAGTCATCACTAGTTATTAACACATATAGAAACTTAATAAGAATGTAGAGGGGAACAAAGTAGAAAAGTGATTTTTTTTAAAAGAGAAAGGCTGAGAGGGAGGTAAGGAGGAAGGCTAAAGAAGAGGAAAAGGCAAGAAAGTACGATGCTAAAAAGATGAAGGCTAAGAGGGAGGTTAGGAGGAAGGCAAAGGAGGCGAAAAGGCAAAATGAAAAAATAAAAGAAAAAGCCAGAAAAAAGCGAAAGCAGCAATCGAATCCGATGACGATGAAACGATTACGTGCAACCTCTACGGTAAAAGAGATCCATGTGAGGAGGGTCAGACACACTTTGGGTACAGTGCGACACCTGTTTTAACTAGGTTCATCTCCATTGTTCTGGGATAGAGGATGGCAAAGATCTTGGTGACATACCTTATTTTGCTCTGTATAAATAGTTATATTATTGTATATTTATTACATTTTCGGATGCATTTCTTTACCTTGCGGTTTACTTATTGATATGATTATAAATTAAATCACCTGAAAAATAAACATTAAACTAATTTAACAATGCTTAAAACCTTTCTTAATGTCCATGCCCATGTCGTATATAACTAAAAGGTTTTGTATTTTCAGTTGATTTACTTTTAATTTCTTAAATGAAGGAAGCAGAATTAACTAGAACTGTCCTAATGGGACTAATACCCCCGCAAGGCTAATTTCAAATGGGACAATTAATTGAATTGTATAATAAAGGTTTGCGACACATAAATAAAAAAAAATTATAGAATTTTTAAAAAACTCAATTACACATGTAGCTAACAAAGAAAAATTAAAATCAAAATTTTCAAAACTTCACTGTAAATACATATGTATAACAGTAATACATTTACAAATTTATGTATCTGGTGATATTTTTTTATTAATTGTTTTAAAGAAAAACCAACAAAGTGACAATAACCCCTCCCTTTGCAGTAAATGAAAATAGCCAAGCAATGCTCTTCTGTTGATAACACTTTGAATATCGTCTTGACAGATGCAATTAGTTGTTTCAAATTTTCCTCACTTTCTCCTATGGTACAATGCAACTCACTATCAGAAAATTGATCCCATAGGACTATGATTTTCTTTGATGAGCTTGTTAAATTGGATAAAATCCCAAAACATTATCATAATTAGCATACTATGTAAAAAAATGAAAAAAAGAAAATTTAATATTACAAACAATTTTAAAATTGCCAAAACACTACAATCATATCCGTAATTTTGAATTTCATTTAAATTGATGCCCTATAGGGTCACTTCATCAATTTACTTGACTAATAAATTTAAACAGCTTCTAAAAATAGCTAACTTCTTTATTAATAATGATATTATTTATTTCATTATAATGATAGAAACTTTTGGTTTACATGAAGTAGTATTAAAATAACCCCAAAACCACCGCCCATTTTACAGATTATCAATTTTCCCTAAACCCATGCTCCATCTAAACCATGGCTCAGATAATGGCCCCCTTGGAACAACTGAATTCAGCCACACTTGTCTTTGATGTTCTTATTAGCTCCTAAGAATTTATCAATGACAAACAAACATTTTGCATTGTCAGTTGATAGAATACTTATAAAAAATAAAGTTAAGAAATAAAGACAAAAAACCTCCATCTGGATGTACATGTATTAATATAAATATATTTTAGAGTGTTTACTATTAATTAATTAATAAAGTCTGTAAGGATTACCTCCCTTAGTTTTCAACATCAGTGTATAATATATAGAATAAGGAAAATGAAAACTGTCATAAAATCATTAAATCTTGTCTGATCTTAAAAAAAAATTGCAGGTGCACATCTTCAGATGGTGTTCAACATATGTACAAATTTTCAGACTGTTCCATGCAGTAGTAAAAAATTCTATAGGGGGGACAAAGTTGCGTCTACAGACAGACGGACAGACAGACAGACGGACAGACAGACAGACGGACAGGGTGAAACCAATATACCCCCCTAAACTTCGTTTGCGGGGGTATAATTAATGTTTTCCTATTTATGCATAGAATGCACACAGCTAAGAGCAGCGTTTAAGGTAATTCACACACTGAGAATATCATAGTAATTCATTTTACTTAACTGCATGTTATAATGTTATACCTGCAATATAATTATATTACTGAATAATAATTACCATTAGCTATAGATTACTGTTGAGAGTGTCAGTTGTAATCTTGACTGAAATAAGTTTGAAAAAATTATTTAAACCCCGTATGAAAATAATCTAACAAAACGTTTTTTATACACGTCGGTTCGACTCGTAGTATATTGACTATACCACAGTATACATATTGACCTGTTATAATTTTAAAACATTTAGAAACCATTGATTATACATCAAAGTTATAAAATACTCACCTCACCGGACAATCTTGCTTTGCATGACAGCGCCATTCTAGAAGTTCTTAATGCATATTGTCCCCTCTTTGTTGCAAGGTGGCGAGAATAGGTACTGTAATTACGCATCATATGCTCTTTCGATGTAGAGAATAAATCCCGTTTATTGCTGCGCATTTTTCCTAGATAGTTTAGGCATATGTCCAGTAAATGTATCGTCATCGATAGAAAAATAACACACAGGACACAGCAGTCATGTAGCACATGAGGTTTATTTGTTTAAATTTTGGTTAAATCTGGTCGCACGCCAGTATGTTAAGGTGATAGTACTGCTTTAGAAAGAAAGGTTATCCAATGATGTTTCTGTGGTTCTCAGAAGTGTCGGAAAGTATGCTGCGAGGAAGTTTGTTGACTACAGAGCACAGACTAAATCAAAGATCAACACTGGGTATTATTTATATCATTTCTTTCACCTCGCATTAAACAAATGCAGAAGTGATCTCTTTTTGATGAAAATATGAATAGTACAAACATTCTTGAGTGGATCTAGAAGGCTTCAAATTTGTTCATACAAATGGTCCAATTCTAAATTGGAAATAATCATAGGAAAAACGATAATAATGTAGAGTACAAAAATTATTCTCTTAAATGAAAATATATGACTGTTTTTATGTTTGCAATTCAGTCAAACCACAAGAGTATGTAATAATAATTGTGATGTCATAAAAAGGATTTCTTGAGCTGCTGAGAAGTTCCACAGAAATGAATGTTTTTGATTTTCTTTTGAAAATGCTTCTGATTATCTTGTTTTATATAATGAAAATTAAACATATTTTCAAAAGTTAATAGTTCATGTTTTATTGGCTTTTTAATGTGTTGTTGAAATATTCATAAATAGATTTGTCTCATTTTAGCTGCTTTCTGAATAAAATCAACGTGGGAACACTGCAGCTTCCAGAACTTTCATAAACCGTCTTTTTCAAGTTCACATCATCTGTGAACTTGACAATTATCAAGATAGCCATCACCTTGGTATTTATCGGAAGTTATTTACTATATATTCGTGTGTGATCACCAAAGTTGAAGTACCATTGATCACAGTGACTGTGATATCAAACGCTTAAATATATAAACCAAAAACCAACGGAATTTACTTGTGACTTGTTAAATTTTAATATCATTTGTTTATAACCCCACAGTACAGAATGTTCACATAACTTTTTAAAAAAAAAACTTTTAAGAAACTTAGTCAGGAACCTTTGCGCAGCAAAATAGACTTCTATGTTGAGTTAAGGAACACAAGGGGAAAATTGATGCCGATATAGATCGCTTAAGTTGGAAAGGTTATGTATGTATGAAAATAATTACCCGATAAAAAGGACATGAAAAACCTGGTTTGGCTAGAGATTATCTTTTTTTTCTAGAAAGTTATTTTTACACTTGTTCGTTTACGTTTAGTATCCTTTGCTTTTTGTTTTGCTAATTTTTGGGACATCTGAAAGAAGGGCTTCTCAGATATTAATATCATGGATAACTTGAAATGTTAAATGTATTCGGATTTTCTGATGATCGCCATCACGGAGACATGTAAATATGTACGTGTATATGCCATCGTCGTCCATTGAAAAGCAGTATCCTAGTACACGAACTTTTATTACAGAGCGTACTATATGTTTCTTGCAAAAACATAGATCGTCCATTGCTCAAACATCTACACGTTTGCTTGCTATTTCACTATCAGGAAATCTTTGTTTTGTTTCAAAACTGTTTCTGATAAGACTGATTACAGTAGATTCAGAGTTTTTTAATTTGTGGAAGAGGCTAGGGTGATGATATAATGATTGACAGTGGTTTTACCATTAGAGATTTACTCACTGATGAGAAAGCCACTCTAAAAAAAATGTTCATGGCATAAAAGAAAAAGAAACGTCTTCATGATAATTAAATGAAACTAACACGAAAGTAGCCAAACTCTGACTTCTTGTAGAGAGAGCTATACAAAGATTCTAGTTGTTTAGTTTTCTATATTATGTCATTCTATGGTCATACCAGCTGTTACCAGCTGTTACATGTATATTCAAACACAGTTCAAATCGTTTTGTTTGTTTTTGGAGTTTTTTGTTAGTTTGTTTTATTTTGGCTTTAAAGAGAACGTAGAATGTATAACATGTGAGAAGATGTTTGTTTAAGTACACACCTAGAACAAAAAAAGATGTTTATGAAACACTTATGTTCCTTATCCTTGGACATCTCTCTGCGAAGAAAATAAATGAAAAGTGCAAATAATTGGAATTTTTCTAATTCAAAGCAGCATAACTCTGTCAAACATTGCTCGATCGTACCCAAAATCGAACTTGACCTAGATATCATAATAAATCTGTATAACGAATTTCATTGAGAAAGTACAATCATTGCTAAGAAAATTAACGGAAACTACAAAAAAAAAAATGATTTTTTAAGTCAACGGGGCATAACTATCGGAAATGGCTCAAACGTACCAAAAATCGAGCTTGACCACGATATTATTATGATAAATCTGTATACAAAATTTATTTCAGTAAGTGCACACCCTGCGAAGAAAATGAACGTAGGCTGCAAAAAAAAAATTGATTTTTTTTAATTCCACGGGACACATGTAACTATTGAAAATGGCTCGATCGTACCCAAAATCAAACTTGAACTACATATTGTTATGGTAAATCTGTATACTAAATTTCATTTCAGTACGTGCAACCTCTGCGAAGAAAATAATCGGAAACTGTTGGTGGACCGACTGACCGAGAGACAGACGGACAGCAGCAAAGCAATATGCCCTCCCTTTTTCGAATGGGGGAATAAAAACATCGCATGGTTATCTTTTTCTTGTGATATTATAAATACTTCAAATTTTCAATGCAAAATCGCTGAGAGTCGAACTACATTGTTGACATTAATAGCCTATATCAATTAGTAACTATAAATTTTATTATCGAACCAAGTGTTAAAGTTGTTTAAAGCATGAAAAACGGTACATTTCAGTTGGTCCTTAAAATTGTTGCTTACTTTAGGAAAAAACTGTACCATAATAGAAATATCAAACTGGGAATAGTAAAGTCTGACGGAAACCCACCCAAAATCATGCCCCTTTAAATGTTTTACAACAGAAAGACATGATTATAGGTGATATTTTTAAATTTAAAAACCGGTTTCTCGATGTACAACATGAACTTCCAGGTTAACCAAGTAAAATGAAAGTAAACCGAAACATGTTTTCCGTAGTTATGGTCGTTCTTTTGTTTGCTAAAATAAAAGGTAAGATGTCTAAATATTTCAGCTTAACGTTAGCCTTCCCTTGTTAATTATTTAAGACGTCCGTTATCTTCCTGGTGGGTTTTTTTCATTGAAGTATTAAAATACTTCCTCAATGAATTACAGTTTGTTTGCATGTGACAAACCTGTACGTTTCATAATCTTGTTATTATAAAATGTTTATCAGGGTCTTCGTGCACAGAAATATGATAATAAAAAAGTTTTATTTACAACGATTTATGACCCATATCTAAAAATTAAAACTTGTTAGCAAACTTCTGTACTATTCAGAAGTTGTGACAATATACATGCAGGTTAAAATATGAATTTGATAACAACCAAATCGTGAGGTTAAAATTTTGAACGCGCTAAAAATTAGTAAACATAATGAAATGTGAAAATTGTGTCTTTTATTTTTTTTAAAGTGAAATTGTTAAACTAAATTTTAAACAGATTAAGATAAAGTAATTCAATGGAATTCGAAGGCGAACAATTTACATAAGACACGTTGAACTTTCGTAACCCCCCCCCCCCCCCCCCCATTCTCAGGTGAGAAGACACCGTAGCAAATTTCTACCATTTCGTAAGAATATACTAAACGCAGTTGTCAAACTACTGCTGAAATGAACTACAATCGCAGTGCACAATACCACTTGTTTCTTAAATTTTGAAACCTCCAAGTATTCTCAAAACAAACATGTCTTTGCCTATTTTGAGTACAGAATTTTAAATTGTTATTTATTCAGAGCAGTAAAGTTAATGTATGAAGCATTGTAGAAAATAAGTTTGAAGTCACAGGATTTCCCCTGAGATGAGTCAAAAGCTGATTCGGTTTCACAAATAAATACATTGTGTTAAAGAACAGCATAGCTGTGGGGTTTTTAATTTGAATTGGAATTGTTGACATCCTTGTACATAAAAGAGAGATAAATCTGCGTTTGAGAAATCAATTTCTGTTTGATGTAATATGACACATTGAATTTTTGGCAGTGTCAATAATGCAAAACAAATACATGTAGCACAGACAGGCGACTTTAAAAACATCGCACATTGAACAAACATTTGACACGTGAATTATCAAGTAAATGTTATCGCTTTACAAATCATGTTAAATAAGAAATATCAGTTATACTATAATTAATCTAGATTTTTTTAATTACGACTTTATATTAGTTGTCGAATATTTGTATTGTAAAATACCAAAATCGAGTTCATGTATATTGCTGATTATAAATTAATTAAACATAGACACTTGCACTTCTTAATAGAGACCGATTTAGCTTATTAATGATTTTCTTTTTATTGCTTTGTGTCAATTCCCATATTTTTCTGTAATGTATTTATCTTGAATATAGTCTCGTTTGAAGTAATCTTTTCGTAAATTCTATGGTCGATACAACGACCTTGTCAGCAAATACAATCTTCCACTTGGTCGCATGCTGACTGACATTTTCATAATAATTTTTAGACCATAATTAATCACCTAATTGTCTTCGGACTTTTCCGGATTTTTTTTCGATTACTACAAAGAGCACACGGCGGGTGTGGCCGGTCAGCAGAGGATGCTCACTCCTCCATGGCACCTATCTGTTTCGAGGTCCGTGTTGCTCTGCTTTGAATTTTTGGATTTTTGAGATGGTTGACGGTTTGTTATTGTCATTTTTTCATAGGTAACCCTCAAAAGATGATTTGTTTTCAAAGTATTAAAAGTTAATCTGAAACAACTGCATATCTTAAATAAAACACGTGCTATTAAAAAATCTATCAATCTGATTAAAAATCAGATCCTCGATCGAGGATCTGATTTTGATCACAATGCAAATCTATATTTATGCAACAAATGAACAAATTCGTGAAACCTAATTCGTTGC
The DNA here is from genome assembly GCA_020458035.1 of Magallana ariakensis. Taxonomy (NCBI): domain Eukaryota; kingdom Metazoa; phylum Mollusca; class Bivalvia; order Ostreida; family Ostreidae; genus Magallana; species Magallana ariakensis. The sequence continues at coordinate 47,609,030 of CM035812.1, read as the reverse complement.
AATATTTAAGCACAAAACATACACGTAAAATATAAATAGCGTTAGCCTGAAAGTTGTGCACATTTTCCAACATATCTTTACTCTGAGGACCAATCGTGAAAATCATACATGTTTTTCTGAAACGACACACCGGCCACTTTGCAATTAAGGTATTCAATGTATAACGGCCATATTTTAAAACTAAAAATCAATGGTCCGATATTTTTTTCATCATGGTAGCATAATGTAGGCGTTATCAAATAAAAATAATCCACCAAATGAATTTAAAAACTATTTGATAATTGTCCAATCAATTGCACCTCAAATTTAACATTGAAGTCTATGGTCAGTACCTGTGTTAAATTATTAAGATATTGTAAAAAGTAATTAGAAATCTAAACAAATCTTTTGGTGAATACATGCATCAACTTTCTCTTTGAGATAATATGAAATATATCATTTACCGTATAGATTGTAAAAATATCTATTTTTTCTTCTTTTCGTAAAGGGCAGATCTTCAAATCTTCAAAATATTTAAGGTGAAAATACCCGGTCTCCTAAATGTTATCAATCATGTGAATTTTGTTAATTTCATTTTTCATTGTTATCTAGAAACACATAACTGACTAGTTAACCATTATTGAAAATTGTTCAATGTCCTTTCATTATACATTGATACCTTAAGCATTAAGAGGTTGAAGTAAAACCCTTAGAATCTACAAAGGGTTTAATTAGGTATACATGTATTTACATTTGATAAGAAAACCTCATTTATATGTCGAATGAATCTCACTATAAAACTCCGTTCACAGTAGAGTCAGTCTTTTAAAATAAATGTCCATATGTAAAACTGATAAGATAATATAAAACATCAATTTTATTTGAATGAAATCTAAGAGTCTTGATTTGACTTTTAAAAAATGTGTCATTTTAGGGTTTTATTTTTTTAAGTATGCCATCATGCAAAGTTGTTTTTTTTAAGTTACTATATGTATTGCTAATTTATATATTTTAATTTATTTTTTTTTTATTTTACAGGGCAGTGCATGAGAGACGGTAAGAATATCCTTCAATACCTTGCACTTTATAGCACATTCAACTAATAACATATTCTGCCGTTTCCTTAACACCTGTTTTACACCACCTTCGTTCAAAATATGATCCTTAATTACTTCTAGATGATGAAGTATCAATCAATAGTTGCAATGGATCAACTCGATCAGGAAGCATTGTAACCGTGGACTTCAGTGCTATTGGTCGTCCATGTACATGTACAGCGAATTCGTCTTTTGTGGGCCAGCTACTTGTGACAACTAGAAAAATAAATTCCTCTTGCACAACGGAACTTGTTTTAACAAAGATTAACGAAAGAGTTATTGTCGATTGCAACCAAGATTTTTCTGACGCTACCAACGTCACACACAAGGACAAAATCATTGTAGAAGCAGGTTATAAGCAAGGCGTTACTTCAGGGACATTTCACCAGTGCACAAGGTTTCAGGAAAATGGTAAGCTTTTCTTTAATATGTGAAATTTTACTACTTCCAACACGTTGTACATGTAAGGGTATGGTGATAACCAATTTCATGTATATTAAACCTTAAACACAGTACAGAAGATGAGTAATTTTCATCTTTACTGAAAATGTAACTTTTGAAAAATGGTTTAAAAATTCTGTGTCTAGAATTGCCTTAAATTAACTATATCCCATCCGGCAACTCTATAAGTATTTTAAAACTAAAAAATAATTGTAGACAAATGATGTTAAACATGTAAGATTAACATTCACATATAAAATAAATGTTTAAAGCATATTATTAGTACATTTTTTTTATCTAGTCGATGACACCCAAAATTATTTCCTTTTTTATTTTGTGTTACCTATTCTGTGCCCTAGCTGTGAGGATTAAAACATCTTTAATAGTTTTATTTACATTTTAAACTTTAGAAAATAATATAAAACGCTAAACGTAATTCACGTAGAACTTAAAAATGTGTTTCTGATGGATATTAATGTGCCACAAACATTCTACTAAGAAAAAATGGTTTAAGACGTCGACAACATAATTGCCAGAAGGGGCATCATGACAAAAAATGTCTTTGCTGCATTTTATTATTCAAACATTGATGAAAGAGAAATCATTTCTTCAGGCAATGTATCAAATCAATGACCGAAATGTAGCATCGATGCAACTTTATTGTAAAAAAAGCTTTAAACTGGTAAATGCATTCAACATCCCCAAGAGCAATCAAAGTTTGAAGCTATATTACAGACATATAGTCAACAATATTTTAACATTTGGGTTTTTTTTTTTCTTAGACTGTAAAATTTATTAAACTTCTTTGGTATATGTTTCTATGCTATTTCTTTATCGCACTTGAATAAACTGGTTCGCTTTTCGCAGTATTTACTGCTGCTACCCGTTTACATGTTCAAATTTAGGCCATTAATATTTTTCAGCAGAATTTTAAACAATCTGACCCTGCAATACAGTTGAAGCGACGCTTACGCGTTAAAATTCTGAGTATGGCATAAACAGAGACAGTATACCCTCTCCTCGTTATATTCCGTGTTCCGTGTTCCATTGTATCGCGGTATATTTCCAGAAATAGAATTTCCGGGGGGGGGGGGGGGGGGGTTTGCAATATTAGCGCCACTTATCTGGTAAAGCTCGGAAAGCTCTCATTTCTGATTAATTATCAGTATATAGAGTTTCAATAATGTTTCGAGTTCCTGAATCTACTCTGCGTGACAGAACTAGAGGAAATGTTGAACCTATGGCAAAAGTACTATTTAATGAAAGAGAAGAAAAGGATGCTGTAGATTGTTTAATCCATATGTCCGAAATCGGATATAGCTACACAAAAAGCAGCATATAAAAGATGGGAAAAGAGTATATGCATTGTCCTTGAAAAAAGACAGTGACAACGATACTGAAGGCATATAATAAACTAAAAAATAACTTGTGTTGCCATTTTATGAACAAATGAAACTTGTTAAACCACAGAAACTTTCTGTGCGCAGGGTAAAGAGCACCTCTTATTAAAAATTAAAAATAATTTGGAGGAACATTTTACAATAATGGTAGCAAACAATTTATTAGACAAACCAAATTAGATTTTCAATATAGATGAAACAAGAATAACATAAGATCATGCCCAACCCAAAATTGTCTGCAACAAATACACCAAGACACAGGCTGTGATATCAACAAGGTCATCAAAAATACCCTTCATTACAGCAGGAAATGCTGTTGGAAATTATATTCCTCCATATTTCATTTTCACGGGTAAGCGTTGGATGCACGATTTTCTCGAGGGAGTACCACCGTGAGCCTCATGTGATATGAGTGAAAGTGGTTGGTAAAATGGTGCAGTGTTTTGAAAACTATGATTCCAAATCTTCACAAAAGTCCTTACAAACAGAGATATATAACAGGTTCCAGTAAATGTTCTACCAAACTTCTCTCTTTACTCCTTACTAAAATTCTTACAGTAGTGAAGGAGATACTTCAAGAGTACTCCAGAAGTGGTGTGAATCAAATGTGGATACTTAAAAAAATCTAAAGAATTATCAGAAACTTTGAGATCACAAAATCTTACCAAAATCAATAGCATCAAAACGTTCGATTTTTCAACGCTTTATACAACCATTCCCCACGACAAATTAAAATCTAGGCTTTTTTATATCATCGACAGTTGTCTCTTCAATAAAAATGGAAGTCGTAAAAATGCTTACCTTGATATTGGAAATCTAAAAAATTATTTTGTTAAAAACCATTCTGATTGCACACACAAGTACTGTGAAGTTGATATTAAAAAGATGCTTGAGTTTCTGATGGACAACATCTATGTAGTTTTTGGAAATCAAGTCCTCCAACAGTCTGTTGGAATTCCCATGGGTACCAATTGTGCCCCATTGTTAGCAGACCTATTTTTGTATTCTTATGAAGCAGAATTTATTCAAAAACTTGTGCGTGAAAAAAAATAAATCACTCGCTGTGGCCTTCAACTCAATATTAAGATATATCGACGACGTATTATCAATTAACAATTGTTATTTCCATATTTACGTCGACTCGATATATCCGAGTAAACTTGAAATAAAAGATACCACAGAGTCTGCGTCATCTGTTTCATATTTGGATATTTGACTGGAAATGGACATTGATGGTAACCTAACAACAAAACTTTATGATAAACGCGATGACTTCAATTTTTCTATAGTCAACTTTCCTTACTTATGTAGCATTCATCACCTGCATATGTTGTTTTTGTCTCTCAGTTAATTCGATACGCAAGGGCATGCTCTTCGTATAAACAGTTTCTAAGGCGAGGCAAGCTACTGACAAACAAGTTGATAAAACAGGACTATATACAGTCTCGTTTGAAGTCATCTTTTCGTAAGTTCTATGGCCGATACAACAACCTTGTCAGCAAATACAACCTTCCACTTGGTCGCATGCTGACTGACGTTTTTCATACTAATTGTTAGACCATAATTAATCACCTAATTGTCTACGGACTTTTCCGGGGTTTTTTCTCGATAACGACAAAGAGCACACGGCGGGTGTGACCGGTCAGCAGAGGATGCTTACTCCTCCATGGCACCTGATCCTACCTCTATGTTTTTGGAGGTCCGTGTTGCTCTGCTTTGAATTTCGCGGGTATGTTAAGGCTTCCCAGAGCGATGTGTAGAGAGTCACTTGTCTGTACTTCATACAATATGACGTCATAATAAACTTTGACGTCACGATCTGCATTCCATTCGATAGATCTCAGGGAATGTGTCGTAACGTTAAAGGTGAATTATAATAAAACATTCATAAAACTTCTTGTTTCATTTACATAAATGCTGCCCTTAATGCTAGACTATAGAATGTATTCATATTAATAATCAGTATCAAATAATAGATAGATTTAAAGCTTCGCATGAAGTAATTGACTATTTATTAATTAGTGGTTTAGAGACTCTACCTGCTACGTGTAAACAACTGAAAGAAGAAATTTTAATGCATGTAAAAAACAGTTTGGCGCAGGTGAAAGATCAATACAATTTAAGAATATTTTACGTTTAATTGATAGAGAACATAAGTACCAATGTGAATCATGCTTGTGAAACCAACGGATTTACCCCAATTTTAAGTAAATCGCTTTCAATTAGTAAAAATGTGCTTTATTTTGATGATTCGGCGAAGTGTCTTTCAAATTTCAAATATCTTAAATAAACGAAATATCTATTTCAATCCCAAGCAAGAACTTCAAAGAATATGACAAAACAAAGGATTTTTCTTTAAGATATTTATGAATAAATGTTGTTAATTACCTGCGCCGATGCGATTTATTTAGAAAATTTGCAATGTTTGGAGAGCACGTCACGTGACAACGAGTACACATGACGTCAAACAAATGCATCAAAAATAATGTTGAACATTATTGTAAATATATGTAATTTAGATTATAAGGAATACTCCCTGTCAAAGTAAATTTTTGTTTATTAAAAAAATATCGTTTTTCAGCCGTATTTTAGCTCCGGGACACCTTAACATTGCTGCGTTGTATTACGTTTTATGGATTTTTGAGATGGTTGACGGTTTGTTATTGTCATTTTTTCATTTGACCAATTACTTTGAAAGTCATGCGGGAATAACAAATGACCAAGACTTGGGCCCAACTTTAATCCTATTTAATGGTCACATATTGCAAGCACGTTTGACCTTGACAAACTGGGTCAGCCACAGGAATTTTACTTTATTTCTCCTTCCATTTTACAGTAGTCATACTACTCAGCCACTCGATATAGCCATATCTGGACCATTTAAAAATAAATATTATAGAGAATGTTCTAGTTATATGCAGCAGAATCCAGATGCCACAGTAACGCAATATGAAATAGCTAAATTAAGCAGCAAACCATATCTTAGAGCAATGTCTTCTGATAACCTTGTTTCCTCCTTCAGAAAAACTGGAATATTTCCTCTAAAGCCTGAATTTTTTTACACAATGCCTAAATCGACAGCACCTGCGACCATATACATATACGCCCACGATGAGACACAACTGACAGAGGACACATAGCAGACGTGAGGTGTGGTAGAACAGCTGGTACAACTATAACAGATGTTGAACAAAATAAAAGGAATATGTTAAGGAAAACAAGAGGAAGCTTGTGCCAACATTTCTCGCAGGAAATCTTCTAAAAGAATCCAATATTCAAATTTAAGGATTAAAAAGCAAAAATTAAAAAAGAAAAGAAAATCAGAGAAAACGAAAAGTAGGGACAAAACACAGAGCAAATCAAAAGGAAAAGCGACCGCAACAGTTTGTTCAAGTCCAAAACCAGGAACATCTGGTGCACAATCCAAAAATATGGCCCAATACCTGTATATATTTGCAGTTAAGATAATAGTTTTAATGATTATGAGGTGTGTTGCATTTGCAACAAATGGCAACCAGAACTTTCCCATATGACAGGAATCAGCTTTGTAAATGCGTCCACAGTGCGACGTTTGAGGGCATTGGACACTGCCAAAATTTTGTTTACAAGTGAGCGTTCTCCGGAGAGGAAGCGAGATTAAATGTCAACACTGTATATAACAAAATAAACCTAATAAAAAGCAAAATAAAAAGAACATTTTATATCATATTACCTGTTTGATTTTTTTAGCCGGGCTCTGCTGAAAGCCGAGTCCTGGTTGTAGGCAGCCAAATCGTCAAAGTTTCAAACACAGCACAGCTTCAAAAGAAAACAAAACACCGAACAGCGTCAAAGTAAAAGCCTCCGCTATACCAAATAGTTACACAGAGAGCCATGTTTTGTAAAATGTATTGGGTTAATTTTGGGGGGGGGGGGGGGGTGCGAATAAATTTAGCGAAAAGTGGTTGTTTTCGTATTAATTACGTCGTGTTTTAAAAACAAGATTAATTGTATGCATTTTTGACACATACAATGCGCATGAATTTCCATGAATACTTTACAAAGCATTAATCTTCGGCTGCATATCGAAGAAATGGGGGATTGAGAGAGTGAGAGAGAGAGAGAGAGATTGTCAGTCTTTACTGCACAATATGCATAAAACACATCAAAAGAGTCCGGCTTTCGGTACGTCAGTACTTTGATTTGTTTTCAAGTAGCATATATTTTTCATATTTTAATAAAAAAAAAACTGTATTTCATAACTATACCAGACTTCCATACCGCGATACAATGGAACGAACTATCTACTTCTAAAGTAAATACGACTTCTTTTTTTAATAATAGCACACAAAATAAACGAAAAAAGATTGGAAAATGATGTCCCACTAAAAAGTTAGTATAACAATTTTTTTTAATGCAATCGATGACATGTTAAAATGACAGATTGGAATATTTCTTTAAAGAAAAAGCGATAAGTACCGCGATATTATGAGACACAAGTACACTAGTATACAATACTAGTATACAAAATATATACATGTATGTTAAACTTGTATACATATATTTATTTCTCAAGTTACAATACAATACATGTAAGAGCAATATCAATATTCATTAAAATTTTTAAATAATATAAACCGTTTACCATATTTTTTTCAAGCATTTTCTAAACACTAAAAAATAAATGTTGCATGCTCAAAATGTTGTGTTTATAGAGGTGTTTAATACCAAAAAACATAACAACATTCTTTCAAAAGTATCATATCGCCATTGTTAAAGATACAATACTCAGATGAAAATTATCAAACATTGTCGGTTTGGTGATTTCAATTTTGACTACAACAAACAGCTGTGTTTTAGGCGGAAAAGGTGGAATCGTCAGTGTACAATGCGGAGGCCGATCAGACACTACCAAGGGGTCAGGAATGGGGCAATTGATTTTCAATGTTAAAGATTCTTCAGCTGCAAATGATCCAGACAACATAAAATGTAACTAAATATATTTTTCATATTCCTAATCATTAATGCAGGTAGATGTAGAAAAGTTATACATGTAGATTATGCATGGGTAGGACAAATAAAAAAGGCTAAATTTTTAAAATTTTATCTACTCACATACATGTAGAGAAAAAAATTAATGCTTAATTATAATATCCATGAAGCAATCTCCAAAAATTGTAAACATTTTATGTTCTATGAGTCAATGGCACAAGACTTTAGTCCTAGGGAGAGGCCAATATGGCCATTTAGTTTAAAATTATTATTTTTTTTTTTTAATTCTTCTCTGCTCCCATATATATTTTTATAAAACTAATGTATGGCTATGATGCACTTTACCTAAATTGTAAAATTCATTACCCCTGGGCCAGGGGTTTTTATTAATATTGCATCATAGAGAAAATTATTAAAAATTTTCTTCTGTACTTTTACTGTGGTTGAGATAAACTAAATACATTCAATTTGGTATTATGTCCATTAAGTCCTGTTTTAAATAGTGACATTCAATGCCCATTTATCAAAACTATACCTTAAGCATACATATTCTGAATTTTGACTTCATTTCAGACATTGTTGGAGGAACTATCGCCGGTGGATTTGTAGTGATTGTTGTCTGCATATTCACGATTGCTAATAGGTTTGTACTTCAGCAAATAATCCCAAGCTTCAGTAATATATATTTTAAATATTGAGATTTTTTAAAGACGACAACTTAATTATATCATAAAAGTGCTCCAACTTTTGTATGAAAAAAATGACAATAAATAACAAACCGTCAGCCACCTCAAAAATCCATAAAAAGAATTACAAATTCAAAGCAGAGCAACACGGACCTCCAAAAAGATATAGGTAGGAACAGGTGCTTAGGAGGAGTGAGCATCCTATGCTGACCGGTCGCACCCGGCGTGTGCTCCTTGTCATAATCGGGCATGTCATAATCGAGGTAAATGTCAAATTCGGGAAAATGTCATAATACAGAAAAAACGAAACGTTGATCACTTTAAGAAACAGAGGGGCGTAACGGTATTTGGATTTGTATTTTACCGCGTTCATGTATAACCTAATACATGGTGGCTCAGGAGAGTGAACGTTGTGGAAACGAATTTCAAAGCGACAATTGCAACGAAAGTTGATATAGCTAGAGGTACTGCGAGCAATCTCACAAATGATAACCCCCACTTCGAAAATATTATGATTCAAGTATTTCTCTATTGGAACGTAATGTATGCACAATATTTCTTACAATGAACTTGAACTTACAAAAATGGCCAAAGCTCATGATCAGGGCATATTTACAGATAACCAGCATTCTTCGTGCTAAATTTAAGCTTCTAATCATTTTCCATTACAAGATATGGCTTTTACAGGAATTATTCGTTTTTTAAACAATGACCCCTAACTTGAGCAACTGAACCTTTGTCCAGTTCATGACGCACCCTCTTTATGTATATTAGGAATGAACTTTTTTCTTTCCAATGACCTTAAACATGTTTAAATGACCTATGGTCAAAATCGTGACATACTTAAAGTTCATTGTAAAGAAAGAACTTCCAATATTTCTTGCTAAAAAAGATATAGAACGGACATAATTGCACAGACAGATGGACGAAAAACGTAATTCCTATGTACCTCTAGTGATTAAGATATAGTAGTGTTGTAGTCTGTCCTAAATTATTTTACTTTGACATTAGGACAATTTTCAATAGATATGCACATAACTGTTAAATACTTGTGAAATTTATTTAAAATAAAATATCTAAATATCTTCATTAACACATTATCATTATTTACTAGAAATAATTCCCAAGAACGAAAACTTATAGAGCATGTCGATTTAAAATGGGAAATGTTGACATTCTTTTATCAATTATGGGTCATTTCATTTCGGAATACCTCGTAATTTTTAAATGGAATTATACGGGTACTTTTAATATATGTTGCAATGGAACATCCCCGTAGTTATCATGTTTTTGTGATCGGCTTCGGCCGATCACAGTTGTGTCCATATGAGGCATCCGGCAAATTTTACTATTTGCGCACGCATTGCGCCTTGCACTACTTTATTTTCTTTGCAATGACAGCCTCATTTAAATCTTTAATTACACGTAGAATACTAAATAAACGTTACTCTTATCCGTATGCATTGAAATTAAAACATTTATACAGTTACATACAAAATTATTCAAATCACGTTTGTCTTCACATATGCGTAAGAATATTTATCGGAAGTACAATTCGCCTACTAAAAGTAAAGCATATTCATGCCTTTCTATGGTGGCAGGGGATAGTTTTTTTGGTCGAGGAAATGTGAGGCAGATACTGCTCATATATTTGATCTAATTATTCAGTCGATTTTTAAATTTGCTAAAATTGGTTTGCATGCACGGGACACATGGTCCCGACTCTTGAGAATTTTTAAACATTTCAGAATAAAACAAGTACAACTTACATATAGCACTATATAGAATAGCTAGGGACGGTCTCAAAATTTTCTGAAAAATTACCCTTTTTCACATTTTCACGGGTCCAGCACCACGCTCCAGTCCCGAGCAACTGCCATAAACTACCATAGAATTTGTTGCTTAATGTATACCTATGCAAATAATCACCAATTAATGGGGGGTCAATCACCTTCTTTTCGAGTGACATTTCGTGTTCTGAACCCACCCCACTTTTCAAGCACAAAACCAAAAGTGAACATTTTGGCCACAGTTTCGCATTTTCATTCCATATCTGATGAAAAGTGCTACCAGTATTAAAGTGTCATTTAAACAATAAAATGCTTTTTTTGGTGATTCATTCGGGATATGAAGGTAGCGACATTGCAGAAAAAATACATAACCCGCGTTAGCGGGTTATGTAAATTTTTTCTGCAATGATCGCTACCTTCATAACCCGAATGAATCACCAAAGAAAGCATTTTATTGTTTATATTAACATCTTTCTTTTAACTAATTAATAAATTGAGCGTAAAAAGTAAGTAAAATTCACTAAATTACTGTTAACGTACATAAGTACGTTAGCTAAAAGAAACAGGCAAATCGTCTACTGTGAGACTTTGAGTCTGACATCATCATGGTTATTTCGTGCAGTCCGTGATTTTTCTTAGGTAGTTGTAGGTCTCGACCAATCGATAAACTGGGCGTGTCAATTTCAGTCCTGTCAATTTCTTGTCAGTTTCAGCCGCTGTAGATTTCGACCAATCGATAAACGGGGCGTGTAGATTTCAGTCTGGCTGTTTCTATAGAGCTATGAATTAACTATAAGTCTCCGTAAGAAATAGAGGGAATAATACTTGGTAGATGTAAATATATATCAATAAAATTGACATTAGCTCCTCTATCCACAAAATTAATGCAATAAATATTCTAGCAATTTATACCCCTCAAATAACCAGCCAAACCTCAGGTTCTACCTTTATTTCAAAATTTTGACCGGGTCTTTCGTTCGAAACTATCCCCTGCCACCTATTTCGGAACGGAGTAAAGTGAAGTCGTACCCAAACTGACTCGTACCCAAACAGACTCATACTCCATTGTCCGGGGATAAACATGATATTTGGATTGTAAATAAAAAGATAAGTTGTTAAAGTTAGGTTTTGGATTAATTACAATTTAGAAGTTACAAGATACGGTAATTGAATGTAGTATTTTGGTTATCTTCAAACAAAGTTTAATATCATCTCCTTAAAGTTTGCCAAATAGTTTCCTATATCAACATTTGATAGACAATTTTCGTTTACATGCAATCTTATCTTTTTTTCAAAAAATGTTAATTATATTGGAAATCAACAAAACATGTAGCGGAATACTCTCGCATTACATTAACAAAGCTGACCAAAGATAATAGCCAACATGCCGATCATTCCTTTAAAAGGAATACTTGTTTAGCCGTGTTCTGACACCCGATAAGCTAGAGGGGCGTTTGATAGAGAAATCTTGGACTATTTTTATACTTTTGAAATATCATCGTTTGAGTCCTTATTTAGATTTAGATATATATAAATCTAAATAGCTATTTAATAATTAAACAATATGTGAATCGATGATATCTTGAGTTATAGTATAGATACATGTAATTGTACGATGAAATACAGTGATATTCTGACTTTGTATTCAGTTTCCTACCTTAAAGTTCGAACCTCTTGATACCTACTGCATATGTGAAAGTTCCGAATAGGGTTCAATATATAGTATAATTCTTTCCTAGAATTCCTATTTACGCAAGCGCAATTGGAGTTTTATCCCAACTTAATTAGAGCGAGTTTGATCACAAACTACGGTCGCCGTAGTGTGATCGAACACACTCATAAAATGGATCGAACTCACTTTAGTCCGACTAAAATGAAACCGTGGTCCAACCAACGGAGAGACTCTGGTCTGACTCTGGTAAGGTAGTTTAAAGATGGCGGCGGAAAGCGAAACCTCCAAATTTTGTTTTTTAATCACTCTGCACAACATGCTATTAGTTAAGTTTTAGCGCATACACATATGATTTAATGTGTTAACAAGGTATTGCCCTTCATTTTTCATGAACAATAAAATTATGTGTAGCAATTAGCATATTTCTCATTTTTTTAAACCAAACATCGACCAATCTGCGCACCATGCATACGTTTTCCTTACTACCGTGGTTAAACTCTCGTTAACAATCAAAATCGCCCTTAGTCAGCCCGTGGGCTGACTAATTATTAAGCTTCACATGAAGTTTGAACTCGATTTGTCAAACCATAGCCACAAAAAAATTCTGAAATAGAATGATTAATTGATTGCGGTAAAATGTACTCCTGGTTTCGTTAAGGAACTAATTTTTGTTTTAAAATAAATAGATTTCACACAGATTTTTTTCCTTTCGTTTGTGATGGTCATTTTTTGTTGTTTTTTTTTTACACCAGAAAACGCTTGCCAGGGAATAAACATATAGAGATGGACTACTTCAATAGTAAAAGAAGAGACTCTCCGGCATCAAATATAACCACGCATACGGACGTGTCTCAATCCGACGGGTCGGGGTATAACGCATTGGAAAAGAAGAATCTAGGTTTCCCATCGACTGAACCAGAACCCATTCCAAAAAGTTCAAATGGATGTAACGCACCAGCACCGAAAAAGTCACATAAAATCATTTTTTCATTATAATATATAGAGTGGCCACAAGGACGATAAAAATAAGGTACTTTACAGACTGGAATTTATTTTCAATTACATGCTGCATTTAAAAGATATGTTATATACACAGTGGCGTTGGAAGCAAATTGAAACTAGGGGGGGGGGCTAGACTTGTCAAAAATCTTGACAAGCAAAAAAAAAAGGGGGGGGGGTATGTAGGGGGTGCTAAACCCCCCTCCCCCCACGGTTCAGACGCCTATGATACATCTTTATTTTTGCTTGCTTCTATTTGTCATGCCACTGCTATGAGCACTGTACTTTGTTTATTTCTTACAAGTGAAAACCCGTTTTGAAGTAAAACATAAAACATATGTATAATGTTACTTATAAAAATGTAATGTATATAATTATAATTTGTAGTCTTTACGACACACATGTTTGTGTCTGTTCTCTGTAAATGCGTGGAATAACCAATTTTATAAACTATGTTTTAAATATAAGTATCTTTAAAGATACATTCTATGTACCTGCACAGTAGTTTAGTACCACACGCAACATGTTGCGAGGGCTATACTGTTTTTCACATGTCCATTCGTTAGTCAGTCAGTACTGTTGTGTGTAAGCGCAGCTCCTCTTAAACCGCTGCAAAAGAATTTAAAAAACTACAGCTATTTATTACACAATGGTTATATTTGCATATTATTACCAGAAAATTCCAATTCCAAACTACTGTTTGGGAATTTCGACCTTTTCAAACTTAGAATTTCGGCCATATATTGAATATAGTAAAAAAAAACACCTCAGCACAGAATTTTTACAAGTTATAGGTACATGTATATAGAACACAAACATGTGTCAAATCACGCTAAAAGAAAACGTAATGATGTAAACATTTGCAAAAAGTATTTTCTGAAGTTGTGCTCCTGTATTGAATTATTTTATGTATTTAAAGGTATATGTGGCGTATTTGGAGTAAAATTTTTGATATGAGTTTGAGTAAAAATATACATCATGCTTATTATAATTAGACGTTTCACAAACTCTAGGCCCATAAAAAATGTTCTGGCTTTAGTTATTTGTCTCTAAACTTTGCTACACGTCTGATGAATATTAATGTGATCCGCCATTTATAACGCCACTGCGCATGAGTGCGGGAAAACCTAGCATTGAAAACACGATGGAAGAACAGTTTGTTTACAAATTAGAATCACGTTTTTCATGTCTTAAATTAGATGATTCTAATATCAGATGATACTCGAAGCAGTTTTATTCCGATATCCATTAATGTAAAACGATATAAATTGTTAATTATGTGTAATAAAGATGAAACACGATTTTAGCACCATCGACACGGTAAACGAAGTAAATACCCCTCTTCCTGAGGGACGCATGTACTGAGAGTGTTTATTCTTTATTAAAAAATTCCTCTAAACGAAAATCCACTTGTGGTTTAAAACTTATAAAGTAAACAACGGAACACATGGAGCACGAACCTGACTATAGCAAAACCCCTACAACTTCATGATGGAAACTTAAGTTTAATTCGGCTTTAATTCCTATTCCATCAATCTACATGGTCTCCGATGACAATCTTCCCTTTGATCCTATCCTTGTCAGTCTGTCTCTTTTTTCTTTCATTGCCAAATCTGTCAAACTTAACGGTATACCTATCTTCTCATCGTCGCCATTGTGATTGTTGTTGATAGACCGAGATGGATGTCACGTGACCCATTTAAGGCGGGGTTATTCAAATCTTTTGTATTTTTTACCGTGCCGGTAAAAAATAAAAAATACTATTTTGATTTCTTGTATCTTTGTTATGCGATTGACTTATAAAGCGACCCCATTCAAGACAAGGAGAGAAGCGGATAAGGCGATGTGACCACATGACTGGCTACAAATGCAGACAGTGTAATGTGTCACTTTGCATTTCTCTTTGCTTTGAAATTTATCATACCCAGCAGGGATTCCTTTTGGCATACAAGAGAAGTCTCATTAGTTCCGATTCTTCAACAGAAGAGCAATTCCAAATGTATGATCTAAACATGCAAGAAGAAAGACAGAATTCTTTTTACTGAAACCTGTTTGAGCTATTGTTATTGTGGTACATGATGTCTTTTCAGCTTTTCTGTGAAATGAGTTTGATATAAGATAAAAATATACTTATGATTATTGTTATCAAACATAATTACATGGTTATTTTTTTCAAAATGGTATTAAATAACTTTGCTTTTTAAGGTTATAACAATTTCATGTACAGAAATGTATACCGAACTTAATGTTAAATATTTGTGGGTTTTCTCTCAGCTTGTCCAAAAATGTCTACTAGTTTTAACATTTTTGGATAGATCAGTGAACTCCTTCGACGAAGAAAAAAGGAAAATTGGAGAGAATGCGACGTTATTACAGCAAAACATGTTAATATTGGAGATGTCGTGTAGCAGTGGAATGAAATTAATATTGGAGATGTCGTGTAGCAGTGGAATGAAATTAAGAGGGAAGTTAACATCGTCAGTGATAGAAGTTTTGCAGATTTTCTTATACAAGTATCGCATGCGCTGCATCTAGTGTCCTTTAAAATGTTATTAATTGTAACCCGTTTTTAGTCGCACTGTCATCAATCCATGCAACCTTATTTTTTCAGGTTTACATTAAGATATGATGTTTTCATAATATCTTATGCCTTTAACTAGATTCAAATGAACCATTCCACCATACATTTGGAACGAGACCCTGTCAGGGACAAAAATGGAAACAAAGTGTATGTTAAGTAAATGAGATCAATAGATAAACGTATAGTTTGATTCATGTTTACGCGTTACAATAACTTTGTTGTCTACGAATTTTATATATCAAAGTGATAGGTTCTTACATGACCAAAACGTCTGTTATATGTCTGGGCAAAAGAGAAAATTATCCAAAGGTTCCAACAACTGGACATCAGCTGAAGTCAAGGTACAAAAGACATACTCTTGCATACCTAAGTTGATGATGGCCAGTGAATGAATATTGTGGTGGATAGCAACTTAACCCTCAAAGGGCACCAACGGTATTGTCAGAAAAAGACCGTAAAAATATTGTGCCAACTATTGCTCTTGAAGAATCACCACCAACTTCAATGCTCGTGCAAAGTTTGAAACTTCTAATAAAGAAGAAAGACAAAAATTAAGTAGAGATGCTTTTTTATGCAGGGACATACATCATAAATTAAACAATGAAATGAATAGTAACATTTCATAAAATTTACATGTGAAAGAAAATTGTTAACATTTTTTTCCACCTGGACATGTCCACGGATGGTTCATCATCCTACTCCAAAGGCAGGCACAAATCCCTTGTACTGGCCAGTTGGATCAGGGAACTGCCGCCGCAGAGCCGTCACACAACGAGATGACACCACTCTACTCTCCGAGCCATCCATGAGCCCATATAATATATTATCTTTATCTTGTTAATATTTTTTTTTGGGGGGGGAGGGGTGCCTCTCGTGCAAATATGTCGTTCCCGAACCTCTCTTGAAGGTGAAAGGATACAGTATCCACAGATTCATTTCCTGAAGGAGGAAATAAAATGTATATATACGTTGTCAAAAAATAAATGCAATACTTAACCTTTTTTTTTAGAGTTGAAGTTGGTGTTTTTTATGCATCAAAATATAAGTTGTATAATTCAATTGCATATTCAGAGGTAATGCTTACACTAACATCTTAAAAGAAATTGCTTAAGTCCAAATACTATATCAAAGTTTATCAGGTAGGGTTCTTACAGGCCTCGGGCTTATGCACAGCCCTGGTCTCATTTCGCAGCACACCCTTTCTATTGCTGTATTCATCTGCATCCAGTTGTTGCAAACACACCAGCCTGGGACTTCTCAGTAAGGTGAAGGTTGTGGTGGTAGGCCAATTGTTTGGGTTTTTCCCTCCTTGTCAGTATATCACTGACCTCAAGGACTACTGATGGGGTGATGGAGCTCATTTCATTCAGCAGTTCTTTTGCTTCTTCCCCAGAAAGTCGATTAATAAGTTCCTACTAGAAAGAAATAATATCAGATAAATTTCAAATTATAGCAAATATAGATGATTTTTAAAATTGATAACAGAGAAAACATATTTTTTGTTTCTTATAAATTAACTTACATTGGACTTTTGGCTACACTCCAAGTGAAGTTGTTGGGAGATTTTCGTCTTCTCTTTCCTCCAATTGCCTTGCATGGAACACACGCTTGCCTCTACATCTCCCTTGACCTCGACATCGCCCTCTTCCCACTCCTCTTCCAACTGATGTTGAGGGAGGCGAATCTGAATCTGTTGGCACCTGAATTATAAACGTATAATTTGGTTAATTTATGAAATTAAGTTTTATATAAACTATGATTTAATGACAAAAACAGTTCTGTTTTTTAAATAAAAAAAAACCACATTTGACATATCGACGGAAACTCAGAATGTTAAATTAGGCCTTACATATTCTTTTTCTTCATTCACGTACATTTCACCTTTTTTATATATTAGATTATTTTGTAAGGCAATAAAAATAACACATTAGTTTTGATGTAATAAAACAACTTGCCTGTTCCTGCTGGCTCTCGTTCTCCGATTCCGAGCTGGTCGACTTCTCTTGAACTAGCGTTCTTTGCCTTTTTTGTTGCATCTGAACATTTGTTTTATATAAAAGACACCACAAAGTCTGCGTCATCTGTTTCATATTTGGATATTTTACTGGAAATGGACATTGACGGTAACCTAACAGAACTTTATGATAAACGTGATGACTTCAATTTTTCCAGTCAACTTTCGTTACTTATGTGGAAATATACTTTGATCACCTACTTCTGGTGGTTTTGTCTTACAGTTAATCCTATACGCAAGGGCATGCTCTTCGTATGAATTTTCTAAGGCGAGGCAAGCTACTAATAAATAAGTTTATTAAACAGGACTATCAACAGTCTCAATTGAGGTCATCTTTTCGTAAGTTCTATGGTCGATACAACAACCATGTCAGCAAATGAGGTGTGATCACATAATGTTTAGATAACAATTAAACTAGCCCCAATAAGGATCTATAAAATTATAACAATTACAACCTCCAAAAAATATTTCATTCAAATATAACGAAGCAAGGTTCCCTAAAATTTCTCTTCATATTGCCAATAATATTTTAATTATCAAATTTTAATCAATTGCTTAATTTCAAGAAATCGGTAACAGAATAATTATGAGGGCTAAAGGTGCAAAATTAAGATTTCACCCAAACTCGTAAACTTCCAAGAAAAAGCCTTGTTAACATAATTACATAAAGAGTGAGCTTTCTATATTGCTTATAATTTGAATTTGAATGTAATCAGTAGAAATTATAAAATTTTATCTTTAGTTACATGTACTAAGATTGAAATATAAAGTCTCAAATCTTCATCTCATTCATGATGAAAACACCCATTTAACTCAAAAACAAAATCAACTTGAAGATTTTATACAATATGTTCAGAAGAGGCATTATTCGCATTTTAAAGAAAAATAAATTTAAAGTAATTGATAATTAATCGATTACAAGTTATAAAGTAATCGATTACAATCGATTACAGAACAAAAATGAGTGTAATCTATTAATAATTGATTAAACAAACTTCCCTTATGTAATCGATTATTACTTTTAAATTTTAAGTAATCTTGCCCATGCCTGCATGAATACATTAAAATAGTATTTTTACATGGGAATACAGTTTAAATTGTCCTTGAATATACATCGATACAAAGCTAGAGTTTCAGATATTCTGAACACAGGAACAGCCGGGTTCTATATATACTAGCGGAAAAAAGAAACTGCATTATAAAATTAAGTATAATTTTTCTATATCTATTGTTTGTATTTATAAAATTTAAACAATCGATAATGGTATTGTTTTTGACAATATCGGATGATAACCGTCCGGGTGCACGGACTTTTTCATGGTTAGTGAGTACCTGTTGTTTATTGAAGAATTTGTACGCACGAGTTTTACGGGCCAATACTGTTTGGAATAAGAACTGTAAAGGATTTGTTTAAACTTTTTTTGTTATGGAAATCACTTTAGTTTCAACAAAATTTACCCCTATGTCATGCCACTACTCAACGAAAACCAACGTAATTGTGCTGTTGGGATGCTGCAAGCTGGAATGGCACAAAGTACTGTAGCAAGACACTTTGGAGTTCATCGGAACACCATCCAGTCATTATGGAGACGTTTTCAACAATCTGGCAACACCCAGAATCGACCGCGCTTTGGGCGACCTCGTGTGACGTCACGTCAACAGGACAACCACATTAACTTGTGCATCTGAGAAACCGTTTCCAGACAGCAAGTTTGACTGCCCGTAGCATTCCAGGGCTTCGAGCAATTAGTTTAAGAACTGTGCGTAATCGTCTGCGCGAGCAAAACATCAGACCAAGACGTCCAGCGGTGCGCCTAGTACAGCTTCAACGTCATCGTATCGCCAGACTAGAGTGGTGCACACGACATCTGCAGTGACGGCCGTTGTAGGGTGTATCGTCGCGTTGGGGAGCGTTACCAGGACGCTTGTGTTGTGCAACGACGACAATTTGGTGGAGGTAGCGTTATGGTGTGGGGTGGAATATCAGCACGTGGAAGGACCCCTCTACAAACTGTCAATGGAAATCTCACCGGCGTACGCTATCGAGATGAAATTATTCAGCGTTATGTGATACCCTTCATACAGAGACATCAAAATCACATCACTCTGCAGCAAGACAACGCAAGGCCACACGTTGCACGTGTAGTCAGGGACTTGTTTGTTCAACAGAATGTCGATGTCTTGCCTTGGCCAGCTCTTTCCCCCGATTTGTCGCCAATCGAGCACGTCTGTGATGAAATGGAAAGACGTTTACGCCGTGTACCAAATTAGCCAGTGACATTGGCTGATTAAGGCCAGGCTTTAACCAACATCTGGAACAACATCCCTCAAGCATTTCTGAACACTTTAGTGGCATCAATAAGGCGTCGCTGTCAAGCATGCGTGAACGCAAATGGTGGTCACACGCGTTATTACTTTTGTTAATTCAATTTCAAATAACAGTGACTTTCGAGTGTGCTGAAATTGACGTTATTCGACGTCGACATTAATGTGTTATGAAATGTTGTTACGAATACATGTGTTAACAGTATTACAAAAAATAAAATTTGTTCATTGTAATTTTAAAATGTTTTTCATATATTAAATAATGCACAGTTTCTTTTTTCCGCTAGTATATATATCGTGTCATTACGTACTATGTGACCCATACACACCTCCAATCCAAATAAAAGAAATTGTAGAAATGATAAAAAGTTATAATTTTACAGGAATTGGTTATAAATTTACCAAAGTTTTAGTCAAAGATGTTTTAAAAAATAAAAATGACACCCATCTCCTATTTCAACCCCTCCTATTTCTTTACTTTCTGCAGTACTTCTTCATTCCATCATTGAATTTAAACAGTGATAATTTTACTTTTAAATGATCATTGATTCAGCAACTATTTCAGCCAATCATCTAAGCCCTACCATTTTTTTGCTCGGCTTAATCATTTTTTAGTCTTAGATTCATTTGATGCGGATCGCTGCAAGTTGTAAACAAGCTCAATTTTGACCTACAAACGCAATTGGACCCTATATATTTTTATTGATTTTCTGTAAGCGCTTGGAATGAACTTTCAGATGTTACCAAGAATATGTATATAAGTATAATACAAACTAGCCAGGGATGTTTAGGTTAGCATTGAGTTATATGGGAAATGAACTGGTACTCTTTTACCTATATGACCCGAGAAAGTTTGTTAGTGTATATTTCCGTAAAATAAGATCTCCGGCCTATTTCAGGATAATTTTTCATTAATTTGTTGTTCAAATTTCTTAATAATACTTTTCACAGTAGACCGTGAAATTCCTTAACAAATCTGACACATATAATGTATCTGTTAACTTTATATGAATTATTAATGAGAAGTTTTACCTGAGTACTAAGTATTTCCCTTTTCGGCCCGTTTCAAAACACTCGTGCTTTTTTTTAAATGAAGGCAAGAGACAGAGTATTTGTATACACGTCATCACTTTAATACTTTATTTTCGATTCTTAAATAAACGTGGATTCATGGATTTAAAAGGGCAAAAATATGTTGCCGAGAAAGGAGGTTAGGATAAAAAACCATTTTAAACTTATAACCTTATCTCATAAACAAAAAATTACAAGTTATGGTAAATTCACATGCTGCCCCCCCCCCCCCCCACACACACACTGGGCCACTAATATTGAAAGTACATCAGAAAATATTATACACATATTAATATGTGTTATATTTAAAGAAATCTACTTCTAATTTCATGGGCATTGTATATTTGTAGCAAATATTGTATGAAGTATTAATTTAACTCTGAATAAATTAAAAGATTAAGAAAATTAAGTTTGAGATTTCGTTATTGTTGCAGAATCACTACCGAAATCGGGACATGCTGTTTTGAAATATGATTTTTATATTTTAAACAACATTTCGATGACCGGGTGGGTAGTTATTCTTCAACATTTACAATACTAAGAACTTTATTTTTATTTTACAAACAGCTAATATTTTTACTGATCGTTTTCCCTGTAGAGAGAAGATCTGGGTATATTCCTCTAACTGTTTTTAGAATTGGTAGAACAAAGTAGTGCCTTTAAGTAAAATTGTTCCTATACTTGCAGAGTGTACATCTATTGGGAAATTTCAAATTAGAATGCTTGACACATGTCAGAAAAAAGGATTTGCAATTTTAAAAGCAAGTGTCAAAATTAAATTATCATTTGAAGGAAATCATTGAAATTGTTTGATGTACACCCTTTTCAAAACTGTGAAATTCCCTACTCTCATTTTCTCAATACAGACGCATTTTGCCGGAAAACAAATCTGACTTCACACCACGAAATTTTAACAGGAGAGAGACAATTTGATGAGCTTTCATTCAAGAGGTCCCTCGTTGCTGAACGAAAACTAGGGCCGGAGCTATGAACCCGAACGTTAACATACCGCCTATGGAAAATGCATTAGTGGAATATACCCATCTAGGTCATTTACTGTCATTTAGACGGGTTTCTTGCAACATTAACGATTTTGTTTGTAATAGTTTACATGTGTACAGGTTAGCAACTGGAATCGCATGCAGACGAAGATATTTTCCTTTGGATATTTAATACAACCACATATTTATATACATGTAGTAACTTTTAATTATATTCCTTAAATTGTAAGGGTGATTTAATACGATTATTACTACTACAGGTTATATTTAGTGTTAAAACACGAAGTGGAAATGTGAGCTATGGTATAGATACAGTAACTCGTAGATTTCTCCAAATGTTGTCCCCCCCTTCTCTATAAGAATTGTTGTTTGCAAAATCCAAATAAAAAAGCAAGTATAACTGTCAGATATTTAGACTCTAAAATTAGAAGCGGTCGTTGATTTTATCACCAAAGTCATTAAAATGCCTTCAAAAAACTTTATAGGCCGCTTAAATATTGAAAAACCTATTATTTTATGCAAATATGTACCGCAATATGCAGATGGGACATTGCAACAAAAATAACTTCGATAAAATCCTTTGTCCTAGTCGGATGGACTTAATATACCGGTAGTGAAAAAAAATAAACAAATTCTTAAGAGATTGTTGTTGATTACTAACAACTGTAGCCTATTTGTCCAATATATTTTAATATTTACATTTTCCAGTGTCTTTGCCTGTGATAACACTACGTATCGATTTTGTACTATATAACCCATAACTTCAAATGACGCCAATTTGAGGCGCCAGCTGGGTTTGCTTATTTATATTTAAATATTTAATCGTACGATGGCTTAAGATTATGTAAATATAAGTAATAAGGAATCATTCGGGCTTTATTGGATTTGATCACGCCCCGACCGAAATTATCACCTCATAATACTCAAAGAATGATTCCTTATTCCTTAATTAATACATGTGTGATCACTAAATAAAGGATAAAGAACTTATAATAGGATATCTCAATTTTATTACATTCAATAACAAAGATGTACTATAACACTACAAAAGTACTGACAACTAAATATAGTTTCTATTGCACAGCTTCCTTTTACTTCAAAACACATGTGAGTATCTTACTACAAACACGACCGTTTTGCACGAATTAAAAGAATCCGAAAAGCAATTAATCGGAATGCTGCGATTAGAACGAACAGCAGCCCTAGATCTAAATGAAAATTGTCCTGTAAAAAGAAAATAAATATCCATATAAATTTGTCAAAAACTGACTATGTTATGTTATTTGTTATCAATAAATATTTGATTATTAATCTTATATACAATTTTTAATAACTAAAAATGTTTCAGTTATGAAGATATGACTCAAAAGTAATATACCTGGTCGAAATTTAAAGTTGAAATCACTACCTCGCCATTTGGAACACATGAACGACCCATGCTGCATCCTAGAGAAAAATTAATTTAATTTTTATATCAAACGAAGAAGTTTAGACAAATATAATAAATGTTCCAATTGGGTTTTTAAAAGTGAAATATGAAAAATATATATATAATATTGGATGAGAAAGAGTGATTTTAAGAAAATAATTTTAAAAAAAATAGTTTCTTCTCTATTAAACCTTTCCAGTTAAACGAAGACTTTCTACATCAGTCATTCTAGTAAGTTTTTATCCGCTTCGTGTTTGAAATTAATGATTATATTCATCTTTATTTTGTATAAATCTGTGACACGATTTGTAAGGTAAATGTTTTATTGTTTATGTTTTAGTACATATTTATTTTGAGTTCTTTCAAATGATTAATGTCTAATTTATTTCTATGTAAGTTTTCTGAAATATGACATAAGAATAAGATATTATTTGTTTAAGTTTAGTTGCACGTTCATTTTCTATCTTCACTTTCTTTCAGCTTGGTGTTATCAATTACTAGCTATTGTTCACTTAACCAGCTAATGTATTTACTTATGATGTTAACGTCCTTCCACTGATTGACCACCAACATCTCGTTGCCATAGTAAAACCAAGAAATGTATTTCAGCCATATTAGGTAGTCGGGTGTAGATCTGATGAATAAAACAAACCATATAGTGATTACAACATTAGGTAAGTATAAAGCTCTGAGAAATAAACAAAACATTTAAAGCTATTTTCTTTTTAATATGTGTTTCAAACCATCGAAAACAAGATGAAACATCAGCAAAAACTCAACAATCCATTGCACACACTATCAATAAATCATTGTTTAAAATATTCTATATGATCAATAAGATGCAATTAAGTCACAAGGATCACTACACTAACAGCTTTTTAAGTCTTGTATCTTCTTTGAATTTTATTTTTTTTGGTAAACTGTGGACCCTAATTCAGCCACACAGGATATTCAACAACATTGGGAGTCTAAATCAGGGATCGTGTTTACAATAATCTGAGATTGTACATCATTTTAATTTTAAGTTTTTAAACAATATCCCATGTTTGTTCCATTTAACTTTGCAACATCGTTGATCTCCGGTTTTGTCAAAAAAATGTTATAACAATATACCAATAAATATAACTTATATGAAGCTCTAATTTAATAATTTTCAGATTTTAAAAAATAAACCTCTTATCAACATAAGGTTTTTTTTTTTAACATTCCCTTGTTTAAAATAGTATGGTCCAAAATTTGAAAAAGTCAGATTCAATTTTACCGACTTAAAACTACTCGTAAGTTGTCTAGTATTAGAGACCGACTGACAAATGGACGAGGAACGGACAACATATCTATGGTCTTTTATCTTTTAATACGAATCATGCAAACAAAGCCAATATTTGATTGCCTTGACCTACATGTAAAACTCCATCATAAAGATTAATTTCTTAGTTTTTAAAAAGAAAGTACCTACCCACTGTTTAGAAAAAATCCACCAAACAACAGGAAGGGAATCATTATAGCCGGGGCAATAGCCAGGGCCGCTGTTGTTGAGGGGGCGGCAGTAGATATCACGTAACCTATATGTAAGTATAGTGACAGAAATAAGTGAAATGCTACTGAAGTTACAATCTTTTGAGCATGCAACATGCTCTTATAGAGACATAAAGAGATTCAATTTAAATTGATTTTTCCGCCATCAGACTAAAACCTTTTGGAAAATATAAAAAAATTGTCCGTTATCATGTCACTTTATAACGGGTAAGGGGGCTGTTAAAATGTTATTAAATGTTGGTAAGCTTACTTAAAAGAAATATTTTTTTACCGAATGAAGCTGCTGCGTTGGAAATTAGAATGGAAACTCCAGTAGCGGTGATGAATGCTTCTACGTCTTGAATTAATCCTTAATGAGAGAACACATAATTATTCTATTTTCAGCTGGTAAATATATTTCGAATTTTTTTTTTTGGCGGTTTATTCTGTCAATGTGTTTTGGAGTCAAATACCGTGGAATCATTAGAATTTGAGGTGGTTCTGTGGTATTCGTGGGTAGCCCTCCCCACGAATTTACATCCTTGACGAAAACAAATTTTAAAAGGTTTGTCAAAGATTTCTTCAACTAAAAACACACGTATCCACGCACAAACATCTCCACGAATAAGCAAAAAACCACAATCCACAAAAAATGAATTAAATGACTCCCCAGTACATCTCATGTCTTGTTAGGTACTGAGTTGTATTCTCCATGAATAAGGAACTCGAATGAATAAACCCCCTGCTGTAATGAAGTAGAATTATCTACATTACTTCAAGGCTTAACACTTTTTTATAGTTAACTAAACTGTCACGTCAAATATGTATATATCTTTAGCGGTACCAACCAAAGAAAATAAATAAGCTGATAAGAAACGTATTGGTGTTGGTTAAAATATTATTATTATAAAACTCACTCTTTTGGATGTCTACATGAGCTGTGAATGCATATACATCTGTTTGTCTAATAGTTATTACAGACCTATTCCAAATTATGGCTAAAAGTTGTGCAGTGATCTAGAACCTAGTTTTCAGGTCAAAATTCAAGGTCATAGCAAATCGTTGTATATATATTGAAATCAATGTTTGAAAATATTTTAGCTATTCCACAGATATTATTTCACTGAAAGTTTACCCATTGGTGCTATGCTGAGGGACAAAGGAGTGCAATGACATTGAACATAGTTTCTAGGTCAACAGTTGAGACCATATTAGTAATTTTTTTTATAAATCTTTGCCCAAATCTAAATTACTAGTTCCGCTCATTCGTATGTATGTGTTACCTTAATGATATATTATGGTGACAGTTAATTTTTTCAATAACGTTAAATAATATAAAATTTTATACTAGATTCCTTTGAAAAAATAGACCCTTACCACTCATCCAGTACAATATGGACATGTATATGATAGGTATGATGATAAGAAAGGGAATCTGAAATTTGAAAGAAACTGTTTAAAAAATAATGGTACGTACGAATATTATACATGTACTTATCAAACCAAAATGTACAAAAAAAGGTAATGTACAGGAATTATGGACGTTTCATTATTTGAAACAAATTTTTAACATTTTTAAAAGTAAAACATGTTCATTGTATCATATTTTAAAACTTTGTCCATTGAATACAACATAATCTTACCAAAAAATTGCGTGTCGGTTTTTCGGTTTTGATAAATGCTTGTATATTAGTTTGGTGAAAAGAAGGATTAACGTTACTGTAACATGATACACAACCTCGACTATAGTCTTGCTTAAGTAGTAGACTTCTGCACTGTAAAGGCCCGTACCATACTCTCGCATAAAGACCGGAACCTCCAAGGGGAACACCTACAAAATAATATAGGAAGAGAAAGTTAATTATATAATACGTAACACCTTAATAAGAGAGGTAAGAATATTACTATAAAGACCTAAAAATCCTCTTACCTGAATCTGCTCGAAAAATATAACATTCGATTGATCAATCTGAGTTAAAACCAATAAACAATGTACAGGACACTGACGGTATTATATAAATAGTGCCTGTTTGGGAGGGTAACAGTTGAAATTGACACCCTGAGAAAACCATTGTCAACTGACGCGAAGCGGAGGTTGACAATGGTTTTCGAGGGGTGTCAATTTCAACTGTTACCCTCCCAAACAGGCCATATTTATTTTATAATACTGAATGTGTTAATTTTAGAGAAAATTTTACTGCTTTCATATAGAAATGACGTGAATTTAACGGCGAACCGAACGCGCATGTAACAATTCGTTCTGTCGACCCGTTGCAAAGCGTGTTGCTAACGCTGAGAGTAAGAGAAGGAATTGTCAAGTGCGTCTAAACTAATCAGATTTCAGTATTTAACATGACAGTATAATAATATAAGTTGTTCAGATTGTTAAATGGAACAAAATTAAAGGTGTAGTATCATTCTTTGTCCCTACATTAAGTACGGAGAACACATGATAGAAGCTGAGATTGGTGATGATAATGAAGATGACTCCATTGATGTTCATGATGTCCTCTTGTTCATAATCATCGTTTGTTTTGAGGTATACCAACCCAAGAATCAAGGCAAAGAACTGAAACGAAAGGAGACGATACAATTCGAGGTAAAGACAGCAAAGAGTATTAATGCAACTTGTCTCCCGTCTTTTAAAAAAATATGCAACAGATTCATTCAAATGGTAATCTAATTATGTTTCCTTGAAACATTTGAAAAAGTGATACCTAGAATGATTACCTTTTGCCTTTATTAGTACTAGTAATAAATCTGCAACACTCTATAATCTTTGTGACAGCAGGAGAAAGTTATTATTTCCTTTTTTTCAAGTATAAATCGCAAATAACGTGCTTAAAAGCGTTCTTAAAACTTAAATCTCTTTTGTTAAATATTACGGGAAAACGGAACAGCCTTTTGGGGGGGGGGGGTACTTACAACGGTTTGAATAAACTTGATTCGAACCACCATAGGATCTCGTATATTTGTTATCCAACTTCTCCAAAATACACACTTCACTTGTTGTATGATTGATGCTTCATACCTGTATAAAATCATGAAAATTTCAAAATTAATTCTTACACGTAACACCTAATAGAATATACCTATCTTTTTGTGTCCATATTAAAACTAAGTTGCATACAAATGTACCTTGAACTTCCTTTAAGACTGTCCATCACCTACAAAGAAAGTTTTTTTTTATTTTCTTATTATGGAATTATAATTTTAGCGTGAAATAGAGAATGTAAAAGAGAGAGAGAGAGAGAGAGAGAGAGAGAGAGAGAATACATTAACTGACTTGTTGTAAATGTTCTTCAGGGTGACTTGCCATCTCGTCGGTTTTCTCCTTCATTTCTTTATAAGCTTCGGAAGCCTCAAAACTGTCGCAGATATTCTTTATTTTAAAAGAAGGTATATTGTATTGTTAACTGGAGAATGAAACAATGATATGATTATTGCAAGCAAATAAATTACGTAACGAATTCTGCTATGCATAAATATATTTTAAATAGCAATAATCCCTTTACGCTCGTTCCGGTAAGCCATTTTTTACATCATTATAATATCGTTTATAGTTGACAGTTTTTATATTTATGCAATAAAAAATCAAAATATGTATGATGCACGAATTTATGGCATCTTTTTGATTTTTTTATTTTTTGGAAAATGAGTAAACATTCCAAAATGTAAAAGGATAAATCAACATTATACGCTAATTTACATAGTTTGAACATTTTCAATATTGCTTTTTTTGTAATTTAGATAAGCCATGTCTTACTTTAACCTTTTCTCTGCATTGTGTCTCTTGCCCTGGTTCAATAGCCAGGGTGATGACAAAGTGATCCGCCGGATTGTAATTGTTTGGACAGGGATGACCATTGCTACAGAGTTTAAATAAGATTATGTTTGATGTACGAGTTAAAATGTTAAGAGACGTCTTGAAACTTTGCAATTCAGTAGGTAATGCTTGAATAATACCATACCTTCTGAAGAATTCCAGAGCGTCACTGACAGGCCCTGAGAACGCCACTCGACCTTCTGCTAACAGGAACACTCTACAGCACAGGAGTTCAATCATTTACATAGAAACACCACCGTTCTTCTCACTCACTTCTTCACGTTTTGGAATAAACTTTATCAAGTTTAAAATGTTCAATTAACATTCCTAAAAATCAATATTTGTCTATAACATACATACACATCAACTCCCCTTCCCAATCATTTGTTTTACAATACATTATAAAGATATCAATTATTTATTTGACATTCGCTACTATTTTTAATTAGAAGACCATTGTTGTATTTGTGAACTTTGATTATTATGAGTTTCGAAATGTGTACTCACTCATCAAAAAGCTCAAAGACATCAGATGATGGTTGATGAATAGTACAAAGAATGGTCCGCCCTTCTGAGACCAATGTCTTTAAGGACTGAATGACGCTGTGAGCTATAAACGAGTCTAAACCGGAAGTGGCCTCGTCGCAAAACATTAGAGGGGGGTTGGTCAAGAGCTGATAAAACATCAAAATACATTGTAAACAATATTGCCATTATATAAAGCAGTAGAATCTAATCGGTGATTGCAACGTACAAATTGTTTTATAACATTTATGATAAACATTAACAATTACTTATAGTATGAAACAATGCGACCATCAAGTTTTCGAAATAAACATAGTGTCTTTTACATTTTATAAGTATTACGTAATTGTTTGAGAATTCTTATGTAAGTCTTATGTGGTGTTTACATAACTAAATAAATGACCTCTTCTATTTCTCTAGTGAACGTTGATCATGTCTTGTCTTGTCATTAATATATGATAATCAGTAATAAGAAAGCTATGTTTATCAAGTATCCATAAATAAAATCATAGTGTCGAATGAAGAATTTTGCTAAAACGGTCGAGCGCCCTGAGCGAGCTGTTGAACACCCCAACTTTCCTGTTGAGCTTTGTATAACATAATACCACACCTCTGAAGCAAAGGACAGCCTTTTCATCTCTCCACCAGAAATTCCTTTGATTCTGCCTGGAACTCCGATAATCGTGTCAGCACATTTCTGTAGACCCAGCTGTATAAAAATAATAATCAGTTACAATATAGTGACCTAGGTAAGGTTCTGAATCAAGAGCTAGTAAAAGAAAAATAAATACAACATTTTATCCAGTTGAAAGTCAATCTGTTGTACAAATAATCATAATTGTCGATGACAAATTTAGCTATGATAAATTCTGAGAAAATAAGCATTTGCAAACACGAATCAATAACATTAAAAGCAGTGTATGGTTTTTTTTTTAGTATTTCAAGCAAACAGATTTTTTTAAAGGATTCGAACCTCATGAAGAACCTCGTCCACTTTCTGTAGTCTTTCATGTGCGTGCTTTCTTTTGTCCATTCGTAGCATTGCCTAGAAATAGTGTTATGAATACTTTAAACTGTATTCATCAGCGCTGGATTTTTTCTTTATTTATTGTAAGAACTTACTTATAAAACATGTTGATAAATTATGTTCATAAAGTCATTGTTTATTTCTTTAATTAACTCAAGAGGTTATCTCGATTGTATTGTTGTAAAAAATGTAAATTACACGCATCTATTAACATGAATTCGAGAGACCGAATTGAGTTCGTCATATATGTACAATACTAGTATTCATGTATGTACATCAATCGCAGCTTTACGACGATCGGAAAAACAACCTCGCATTACATCGGCGTCTTTAATAGCCCCCAGTCCCTTTTTTTATATATACATTGAATAAATGTAGGATCACTTAGCTATTACTGAGTATACATCTGTTGATACTGGTGCTAAACTATAACTTTCACCTCATATAGTTCAAATTCATTAGGGGCGTTTCTTTTTTTTTTTTCAAACGTTTGACATGTTTTTATATTCAAGGTGTACAAACCCGGAATGTAAGCTGTTCTCTGACTGTCATGGTGCCAACAAACAAATCATCTTGTTGGACATAGGTAGATATATTGGCTATCTTGGATTTACCCACCGGGACTCCATTAACTCGAATATCACCGTCAATTTTTAGCTTTCCTCTATTTCTGAACGTTAGAACATTCATCAACGTCGATTTTCCTGCTCCGCTAATAAATGAATAATGTATAATAGTTGTAACTTTTTTATTTGTTTTTTTCCCCTTGGTTTTATTTTGAAAAATGGGAATTTGTTGATGTACATGTAAATTTTGGGGAAATAATGTCCTACCTAGCTCCCATAAATGCTGTAAGCTTTCCGGGTTTAATCATTCCGCTTACTAAAATTAATAAGCTTTAATAGTTAGAAGGAGACAATTGTTTTCAAAAGCAAAATTTTACATGCATGTACTTTAATGCAACTTTCTTTTAAAACAATTACATTTTAAAATTTACCGTTCTTCAATATATGTTTCGATAACTTAGCGCTCCGTCTGTGAAAACATCCCTTTTTTTGAGTTGAATAAACATTGACATCTTTCCAAGTCAGGGTTACTGGATCCAACTCATCCATGGAAATGATTGTTTTCTAAATGTAAATAATACTAGTTTCATGTTGAGAAATTTCAGTTTACATAAAATAATACCCCTTGGCGCACATGGAAATACAATCTGGACTTAAACATGTATAACAAGGTTATATAGGTGTCTCACACACAACTCGTAGTACAGTATAAAGATGTTGGTATATAATTACATTCATTCACACATTGCCAAGCTGATCCTCAGTGTGTGGAGTGTTTATTTTGAAAATAAACTCTCCGAAGTTCTCTCCACAGGCAGAACTGCTCCTCAATGGGTGGGTTATCTGTTAAGTATTAATGGATTATTATGTCTGTATCTTAGGCCGATGCACATTACCATCGCTATTGATCTACACGCGTGTATTTATTAAGGATTTGTTATTTTGTGATTTCTTAACACACACACAGGCATTCACACACACAAGGCAATTGCGCAGCAAGTTGTTTTTCGTAAAGTATAATTTTTCGCTAAAATGAAACTTCATGTGATAATGAAGGCTAGCAAGAGAATTAACGCATGTCTTGCTTGCGTCATTGTCACCCTAAGAGAACGACAAAAATCAATACTGTACCACTGGAAATTGGGATGAATGGATATCAATATCAACATTGTTGTGTAAATTAAATTTTCATCGTTTAACAGGAAATATTTGAAATAAGCACGTGCATCTTTAGTCATTTTTCTACTCATGCATATACATGTACTTATATATACGGGCCGGATGTATGTGAAATTATTTTAAAATGAGATGTTAAATACGGTATACATATTTAATCCTGCATATACTGAAATCAAACATTTAGAATAAATGAATATACGATATAAATGTATGGTTTATATTAAATAGACCTCTTTCTGTTTTAGGTTGGAGTTGGAAAAACCTATATTAAATAAACCTGTTTCTGTTTTAAGTTGGAGTTGAAAAACCTACATGCCAGCTCTATAAAAAAAAATTAGGCAACCTGAAACATTTTTTTTTTGGTGGCCTAAGCCCCGTCTGAATAATAACTAATGTACAGATATATGCATCACGATTAAAGAAGTAAAACTACGTAAGCGTTCTCGTAAACAAAACATTCTCATTGATCAATCGATTACACTTACCTTTCAATGTTAAGAATAACTATATAGCATATGTTTTACACCTATGTCAGCTTAACATCCATCAATTAATGATACAACCCACTGTGCTTCAACCTTATAATGATGTACGGAAAACAGGCCGCATAGAACACTGTGAACAATGAATGCCCTGAAGGGTACACTAAATTGACGTTTTCGTCGTTAATGTTTCAACTGTAATTGTTTATGCAAATGATGAAGTTGTGTTAGCAATATATACTAGATGAATATGTGTGTGCAGTAGATGGGGAAATTAGAGGCATATCAGAATATTCAATACACACAGATGTATGTATGATCAATCAATATGTGATGCCCGCTGTGTCTTAACCTCAATATGTCTCTGAATCTACGTGAAGCTGTAAGCAGGCCGCATAGATCACTGTGAATTAGTGAACAATGAAGTTGTGTTAGCAATATATACTAGATGAATATGTGTGTGCAGTAGATGGGGAAATTTAGAGGCATAACAGAATATTCAATACACATACATGTATGTATGATCAATCAATATGTGATGCCCGCTGTGTCTTAACCTCATTATGTCTCTGTCTACGTGAAGCCGTAAGCAGGCCGCATAGATCACCGTAAATTAGTGAACAATGATGCGAATCTTCATCGCTATCTGTAGGGGACGTTTAAATGACGTTTTAACTAAGCAACATTTTTTTTTAAAGATGTACTATCCGTTTTAACAGTTCCTTACAACACACGCTTCTTACATTGTACAACGCACTTTGAAATTATAACTTTGAAGTATATTTTTGAAAGTGCGTTAAATTCAGGACCAAGTCAACGCGCTTTAAATTTTGTTTTTGAAGTGCTTTTATATGGTCGATATCAACGCACTTTGTAAAAAACATTAAAGTGCGGGTTCTGTCGTTAAGACTTTTAAGCATGATAGGTAGTTATTTTAATCTACATGTACTTTACATGTAGCTCGATGGACGCGATCGTCGTTCGACAATATTTATAAAGGCAACAATTACTCGACTAGGCTATCTTTTATATTGGTCATTCAAGGTTTATGACTAAAATAACAATAACTTGTTAATTATTGATTACCTAAAGAAATAGGGATTGCAATTGATCGCAGAATGGCCAATCTGTTAAATGCAAATTGTCCGAGCGTTGAATCGATTATCTCTGAAAATAATAACAGTCATTCATTTACTTATTTTTCGTCGTAAAAGACTTAAAACAAAGCACGATAGACATAATATTTAACCCTAAATATTATTCGAATTCTTTTTCTTTTAATCATTAATTTAAAAAGTCTGAAATGAAAGCAGTCAGGAATACAGTTCTTACCACATTTCATTTTTCATCCTTTTATTATATAATAATACAGAATGATTCCCCAGAAAAAAATGTAATTACATGTAATTAATGCTGGATAGAGTATGCCTGTCTTTGATACAATGTAAGATCTAGATATGCCGTTTAAAATATATTTTCAGATGGAAATATATTCGATATAGACAAATCATACAATATTTTATGGCATATGAAATTTAAAGGGTCTAAATATATTAGCTTCTCACCGCTGCGACCGAGTTCGATCCCCGTGATGTGAAACGGTACATGTATGGTGGTCGCCCGCTTAGACACGTGGTTTTTTTTTTCTGGGCACTGCGGCTTCCTTCCACGTCAATGACCACATCGCGCTAACATCCGTGCCAACGAGAGATATTAATATAAGTTGTAGAACTTGTTTGTCAATCGTTTTAAAATAAAGAAAGTTCAGTTTTTAAATATATTAACTCTGTTAATAGTTGCACTAAAAATAGTTGTTATGGAACTCGACTTTGATTTATTTTCATTCATTAAAAAGCTGGAAAAATTGGGCAGTGATCTGTTCTAATAACAGTTGTTATATATTACTTCTATTCTACCTATTTCCTTCCGCGATCTTAGCCTTGCGACCGTAACTGTTAAATTTCAATATGGTAATATATCAACGCCTCGAGGATTAAAATTCTTATTTATTTTGTATGTAAAAAAATGATTTTATATGTGCAATATATAAATATTTTGATTTTTATTTAAAAATTGATTATTAATTGTATAGCTGGTTATTATTGCTCCGACCGAGTAATTGGTTAAAAATAAATTTGCAATCCGAATAAATAAATTCATTTAAGTTTCATTTTGTTGAATTTTTGTACAAGACGTAACTCTTAATATACTTATATATATGACTTACATGAATACATATCTTTTTATGTTAATATATACAGGACATCATTTTGGCGTCTACATTATGTGATTAATTCATTGTCAGATTTATTATTTTAAGTTGTTTATTTTTCCTATTTTAAAATTGTTATTGTTTGTCAGGGGAGCTCTTTTATACACCGAATAACTTATGTTGATATCAGCTAAACTGTTCAGCGGATTCAACAAAAAAG
Source organism: Magallana ariakensis (assembly GCA_020458035.1). NCBI lineage: Eukaryota > Metazoa > Mollusca > Bivalvia > Ostreida > Ostreidae > Magallana > Magallana ariakensis. The sequence goes on along the minus strand of CM035812.1, from coordinate 47,574,022 downwards.
AAGACTAGTGTCACATAATAAACTTTCAAGAGACTGATTTCAATTTTAGACAAACAAACCAAATGCCGCTGATTACTGCAGATATCACTACAGTATTAAATTTCGCTACATATTCTTACTAAAAAAATACGCAAATTTAGACATAGATTATAAATTCAAAACGAACTTCAGGAAAAAGTATTCATGACATTTTTTAAAACAACACTTCATAAACATTTTAGTAGCCATACACAGGATCATCATGTTGGACAAGAGAGTTTGCTTACGTCAAAGTTATGTAACTTAAAAATCAATCCCGGGCCTCTTCAACCCCTTACCCCTCCGGAAAAAACACGCATCAAAAATTTAAATGACTTCGCATTGTCACAAAAGGAATATCTTGCACGTTGTTTTCATTTAATTAAAAATGCAGCACCGGTCGGAGGTGGAAACTCCTCAAATTGAAAGGGGAATTTAGGAATTGTTTTGCCTCGGCTATGTTGTGACACCTGCATGTACTTTGAAAGCAAGATTTAACAGATAATCCCCGACTGACTCGGCTGTGCTCCGTACAAATCTCGAGTGACATTGCAATAGGAATAAGCATTGATACATTTCTTCTCCGATCACATCAATAATAACCGATGCTTGAGAATCTTAAACGGTTGTCCATAACCACTTTGCAAATTTTTGTTCTTATGCAGTTCATCCAGCTTATTTCAAAAATTATTTTAAGGACGACGGACCCAATTCAAGATTTCGCACCTCTGCGCAGAATTCGTGCATATGCTATGAATATAACTGTCGTAATTACGTTCATCACAATAAGGGAAAATAATAAAAAAAAAAACTGATTCTACTATACATAATTTGTGATGCCAAAAATATTTTAAGCGGAGAAAAATTAAGAAAACAAAATTAGTCCGAATTTCCTCTGTTTGCGACAATGCCGTTGTATTTCCATGGTTTATAAATCCTAAAACGCCGAAAGGCAGTTTATAGTCTTAAAATATGGTAGATATTAAATTTATACCTTTATACATATAGCAGTAACTGTAAGAGCCCCCCCTCATTGTTTTTATTATAAGTTATAGTGTTAATGTATCATAATATGCATTTACTATCATACTTGCATAGATTATAATATGTATAGTTATTATATCTTATTATTACAGCATTTGTGAACATTTGAACCATATATGCGATGTATCATGTATCACTATGTTTTCTTATTTGGTAACTTAACCCAATTCATTCCCGATGATTACCAGTGTGAATCTACCGTCTTGTTTCTTATCTTTGGAATTTATTAATTTGACTACATCACCTTGTATGTAGTACATCAATTTAAAGATGGTGCATTGTTTATTAATAGCGTAGATACCTGTTGTTTTTAGCAGAAGACAAACCATGCGGTTTTCTTTTTTGGTAATTGAGTAATGGAAGAATCTATTTATATAGGGGTTAAGATTATTTTTAGTATCGTCCTCGAACCTGTTCTATTAATAATGGAAATATTATCACTGTTGTTTTACCATATTTAAAATGTCTTACCTTTGTTTTTATTATTATGCATGTTTGTATTTCGTTGGACGTCACGACAATTATAGTATTTATATGTTTATTCCTTAGCGGCACTCGGTAGTATCGTCCGCCATAGTTTGTCTCTACTTTCCTTTTTGGTTAGGTAAAGCCGAGTGCGCATGTCGGTTGTTAGAGTCTATAAATACCGTCGCTAGCGACGCGCTAGTTTCAGTTCGACGTTGCAGAACGCCGGCTACGGTTGAAGATAGCAACAGTACGTAAATACTCTGAATTAGACCCATATTTATATTTAATACGATAATTCTATAACCAAATAAGCAAATTAAGGAATTCACTTTTATTGGATACATACTTTTCATACAACTTTCTTCGTGACGTCTGACGTACCTTACCGACTGTACATATTTGTTGGTATTATTTATTTCGAAGTTGGTGCATATTGTTCAATGAATATTTAAACATAATAAATTATTGTAACCCTGGGATATTTCTTGTTATACTCTCACTGCCTCTGACTATGTAGAAGTCTACTGCCCAACCTGGAATTTGACCTTCATTGGTTGAACAATTATATATATTTCCTTCATTGGAATATTACCTACTCATCAAGTTATAGCCTATATACCTCGGCACGTTACAGAAATTTGTTGGCAGCGGTGGGATTATCAAATCTTTCTGTTGGTCAATATTTTGGTTTTACTGTATCTTTATTGTGACCAAAATGGAAGTTATAGAAAATGATGAGTCAGGTTTGTGAGAGTATACAAATCCCTCCTGAGACAGTAGCTGACGTTCCGCAGACTCCACTCCCAGATGACGTTCATAGACACCCTAGTCTTATAACCTTAGGTGCCACACCTAGTGGTGAAGTGCAATTTCATTTACCCCCTAGTTTATCTGTTCAAGATTTATCAACTACATTACATCCAAGAATGTCACGAGTTAGTTTGAGTAATGATTCTGTGTCCGACTGCTTAAAAAGCATTCAAAGTTAGATCAGTGAGCTGATTACTACGTTGGTGGAAAGGGTGAACATTTTGGAAATCGTAGTTGGTACTAAAGGGTCACAGGGTTGCGATTCCAAAAGGAATTCACTTGTATCATTTTCTGATGAAAAGAGCTCGTCATCAGCTAATGCTAGAATACACTCTGGTGGTCTGGGTACTGCACATAGTTGTGTGCGTTCATATAAATTGGGTCCGTCTGAAAGATTTGTTGAGGCTGGTTCCTCTGGTTATCCTGATAGAAGTCAGATGAAATTTGGTTCCTCTCAAAGTTCTCAGTAATGGACAGATATGTTCGCAAGATACCTATAGGTATAAGGAGATCCCATCAGGTGAGACGACAACTGGTAAGTCCGCTCAACATACCTTGATGGATGATAAGCCGCCTGTTGGCGCATGTTCACAGTCGACCATGGACGCATGGTCAAGGTTCGCCTAACCTGCAACCCAGGGAATGGCTCAGTTCCCATCTCACAGCCCTCAGGGTCCAGCGTGTTGGTGAGATGATGACTACTAGTATCTGAAGAAACCTGCAATATATGATGGAAAAACAAGTTGGCAAGATTACTATATTCAATTTGAAATGGTCTCAGAACTAAATGCATGGAATGATACTGTTAAAGCAATTCAACTAGCAACAAGTTTACGGGGGGTGGCTCAACAAGTACTTAGTTATGTCCCTCCTATTTACAGAAAGGACTTCATACATTGTCACAGAGATTCGAACCAAAGAATCAATCTGAATTATATAGGGCCCATATAAAGAACAGACTACGTAGAAGGGGAGAACCACTCTCAGACCTTGCTCACGAAATTAAAAAGCTGATAAGATATGCTTATCCAGATGCTTCTCTTGATTTGAGAGAACAGTTAGCAAGGAACTGTTTCATAGATTCATTAAATGACCAGGAAATAGAGTTGGCTGTCCACCAAGGTCGACCAAGCTTTGTGGATGATGCTGTTCGTCTGGCTTGTAATTTGAAACGTTCCAAAATGGTAGAAACAAAGAATGTATCAAAAACAGGCAGGTGTTAGGATGCAGCAAATGTCACAAAATACAAATATGTCCTCAGCTTTTGATGATTCCCATTTGTCAGATATACGTCAGATCTCTCAAAACAGTAGGATTGTTCCAAATGACAGAAACAAGATAAAATTCAATAACCAAAGCAAAAACAGTGGGGAATGTCATTATTGTGGGTACAAAGGTCATTTCATTAAGGATTGTAGGAAGAGACTTTATGACTTAAAGAACGGTCAGAAAGAATACAAAAGATCATCTGGTTTTGATCAAAACCAGGGAAACGCATATTAGCTGAAGCCAAGGGCTAAGTTTCAGCAAAAAGTTCTTCATATGGACCCTCTTGTTCTTCATCTTCTGAAAATGAGAATCACATACCAACGCGGCTATGTTAAGGCTGTCCGAAGCTAAATTTATACCAAAAAAAAGATACTATTTCAATTATCGAAAAAATACTTTAACCGAGCGAATTTCTTTAAAATTTTATTACATATATTAACAGTGATATCAAACACTATATTTGATGCATTTTTGTGACGTCATATATTTTTTAAGCACGTGACGGGCGTATCCTAACACGGTAAATATTCTATATAAATCACACCGGCGCAAGTGAATAATGACATTAAATCAAAAATATTTTTATGAAAAATCCTTCGATAAGTAATGTATTTTGCAGTTTTTGCTGGGGATTCATATAATATTTTTGCTTATTTGAAAAATTGTCAAAACATTTCGCACCGCCATCGAAATTAGGCATATTTTTACCTTTTAAGCTCGATTTACACAAAATCGGGTCAATTGGTAGGTTTCCCTCAGCAAGATTCATAATGGTACTTATTTTCTCTCCCATTATCACGTAAAATATACTAAGATTGTATTGATCTTTCACTTGCGCCAAGCTGTTTTTTTTACATGCATATACATATCACCATTCATTAGTTTACACGTAGCAGGGGGAGTCTCAAAACCATAAGTTTATAAATAGTTATTTACCTAATACAAAGCTTTAAAACTGATGATTTTTTTATACTCCATATTGGCGATATTGAATTTAGTATCGCTAGTATTTACAACAACGTCTATGTAAAGGAATGAAGCGGTTTTATAATGCACAATAAAATTCACTTATTACGTTACGATACATTCCCTAAGAACGATCGAAAGGAATGCAGATCCTGACGTCAAAGTTAACTATGACGTCATATCTTATAAAGTACAGACAAGTGACTTTCTACACATCGCTGTGAAATCAATCGGGCAGCCTTAACATACCCGCCAATACAAAATGGTCTTTTTGTTAAGGCAAATATTTATGGAATAGAAATGAATTGTCTCATAGATACTGGATCTACAATTACAGTTATGCATCCAGATAATTTCAATCTGTTGCCAGTGGCAGATAAGCCAAAGATCATAACTGACAATGTACAACTTAAAATGGCTGATGGAGGTGTTGTCTGTTTTCTTGGCTATGTACATCTTCCCCTTGAAATTAATGGTCAGATTTTTCAACAGAGTACAGTTATAGCAGCTGTAGAAGCTCCTTTGGTTTTGGGATATGACTTTTTGTCAAAGTACAATTGTCAAATTAATATTACAGGGTCAAATCTTTTTATTGAAGGTCAAAGAGTGAAAGGTCATTTAGAAAGTGAATTACCTTCAGTATTTCGTATCATATTGAATGAAAATGTAGTTATTCCTCCACGTTGTGAGATGATTATACATGCTACTGTTGTTGATTTCAAGCAAGCACCTGCTGAAGGCATCATTGAACCTCTGGATTCTAAACTCACAGAGAAGGGTATCCTTGTTGGAAAGTCCCTTGTAAACCTTATTTCGGGTCAGGTACCTATTAGAATAGCCAATTTCAATGATAAGCACAAACACTGTACAAACATACTTGTGCGGCCAAATGTGAACCTGTTACGAAAGTACACTCTATGGCAGAATATCAAGAACAAAACTGTCATACTGTCAGACAAATATCACAAACCTGTGAAACTAATGAAGAGATCCCTGAACATTTACAAATATTAAGGAGTTCTTTATAGAATTCATTAGATCAAAAGCAAGACAAGTTGGCAAAAGAAGCGATTCTCAAACATAGTCATGTTTTTGCTAAATCCAAAAATGACCTAGGTCGAACCAATGTAGTACAACATAAAATTGACACTGGCAATGCTACTCCAGTTAGACAACCACCTAGACGTTTACCTATAACCCGAAAAGAAATGTTAGAAAACGAAATTAAGCGGATGCTACAGAATAATATTATTGAACCTTCAAACAGTCCCTGGGCCTCTGGTTTAGTTATAGTAGAGAAGAAAAATGTCATTCCTAGACTTTGTGTTGACTATCGTCGCCTAAATGAAAAAGTTTTAAAACGTGACTGTTACCCTATTCCTAGAATAGATGAATCGATAGATACTTTAAAAGGTTCTAAATGGTTCTCAACTTTAGATTTAGCCAGTGGCTATTGGCAAGTGGAAGTAAATCCTGAAGACAAAGAAGACTGCTTTCAGCACACATATGGGCTTATTTGAATTTAATGTAATGCCTTTTGGCTTGAGCAACGCTCACGCTACTTTTGAGCGATTAATGGAATCTGTCTTGTCTGGTTTACACTGGCAAACATGTCTCGTCTATCTAAATGATATCATTGTCTTTTCAGATACCTTTGAGTCTCACATTGAAAGATTGTCAAACGTTTTAGAAAGAACAGATAAAGCAGGTCTAAAAATTTCTCCCAAAAAGTGCTAACTGTTTCAACACAAAGTCAATTACTTAGGACACATTGTCTCTAGTGAAGGAGTTGCTACAGACCCTAGTAAAGTAGAAGCCGTTCAAAACTGGCCACAACCTAGAAATGTCCATGATGTCAGAAGCTTTTTAGGTACATGTTCATATTATAGAAGGTTCATAAAAGGATTTGCACATATTGCAAAGCCCTTACATAAACTTACCGCGAAAAATAAAAAAGTTTTCATGGTCTTCTGAATGTGAATAGGCTTTCCATCTCTTAAAAAAATGCTCTTGTTACTTCCCCAATTTTAGGACATCCATCTCTTGATGAAGAGTTTATTTTGGATACAGATGCCAGTGCATTCGGAATAGGCGCAGTTTTGTCTCAGATAGATGGCAAGACTGAAAGAGTCATTGCATATTACAGCAAATCACTTAGCAAAAGTGAGAGAAATTATTGTGTTACCAGACGTAAATTACTTGCAATCATTGAATCAGTGAAACACTTTCATCATTACCTATATGGCTAAAAGTTTCTCATACGTACTGATCATGGTGCTCTTAGGTGGGTTTTAAAATTTAAGGTATCCGATCCATAATAGCCCCAGATTCAATGAATTTGGTTGCATAACAGATATGTATGGGCTTAATAATCAGTATACTTTGACATAATTGTTATGTTTAAGTATCAGTATGTGAGAGTGGAGTGTAGCCTTATTAATGACCTTTTCATTTTCTTGAAGAGTTGCCCCTTTTGCTTTTATTCTATAAAAATTAATTTTAAAAAAATCGTTACGATTTAAAATTTATTTTCAATAGTTTTTGTATTCCTAATGATAAAATACATCTTTCCACCAAAGCATTTATTAATGTTCCTAGTATTTACTTTTTTATTTTAAAAATGTGCTTGTCCCCATAGACCATAATGCAATCTTCATTAATTAATTACTTCTTTGTTAATAATATTTTTGAAAATTTCTCTCGGTAAAACTTTTCTACTCTAAAATGCTTTAGATTAATATCAAATTATTAAATACATGATGGATATTCAAGGTTGGAAAAATTAGGTCCTAATATGGATCGGATACCTTAAACACCCTGAAGGTCAGGTTGCCCGTTGGCTCCAAATTTTGTCAACACATGTTTTTGATATTCAACATAGGTCAGGTTCTCAGCATGGTAATGCTGATGGACTATCCCGACGTCCTTGCACAGAGTGTACCCATTGTGAAAGACAGGAAGTCTCATATGAACACGGAAATACACCCGTTCATGCAACAGTTAGAATGTTGTCCTGTTCTTCCTCCTCTAAAACCTCTCAAGAAAATTTTGAAAATGATGATACATGTTCTTGGTTTGCAAGTATTCAAAAGGTGGACATTTTGTCAAGAATGTATACAGTGTCAATCTAGTAACCAGTCTACAAGTACCCCTAAAGCTCCTATGAAGCAGTATATTGTTGGTGCTTCTCTAGAACGAGTTGGTCTTGATTTAGTGGGTCCCTTTATTAGAACTCCAAGAGGAAAATCATATATCTTGGTATTAGCAGATTATTTTACCCGATGGACAGAGGCTTTTGCCCTTCCCAATATTGAGGCAAGAACAGTTGCAAATTTATTTGTTTTTGAGTTTATATGTAGATTTGGCGTTCCTCGCCAGGTACACACTGACCAAGGTACTCAATTTGAGGGCAAGCTGTTTCAAGAAGTGTGTTTATTGTTTAGAATAGACAAAACCAGAACAACAACATTCCATGCACAGAGTGATGGACTTGTTGAACGTTTCAATAGAACTTTGAAGGCCATGTTAACAAAATTTGTATCACAAACTCAGAGGGATTGGGATATTTACTTACCTTTGGTCCTGATGGCTTACAGAACTTCTGTTCATGATAGCACTGGATTTAGTCCCAGTTTAATGATGTTGGGTCGTGACCCGGAGCTTCCCATTGATCTTATGTTTAGAAGCTCTCCTACAACAAAGTCCAAATCTCAATGTTCATATGTACAAAACTTACAGAAATCACTGTGGAATATACACTCCCTTGCAAGTGAAGAAATGATCAAAGCTAGTGATCGACAAACACGTTACTATGATCACAACGCTCAAAATTTTTCATTTCAGAAAGGGGATAATGTGTGTCTTTGTAATAAAAAGAAAAAGGGTGGTATTTACACCAAATTTTCCAAGTCCTGGGAGGGTCCATATACCATTGTTTCAAAATATGTGAATTGGTCTACAAAATCCAAAACACAAAGGGTGACATCAAGATTGTACACCACAATCTTCTGAAAATCTATCATGGAAAATAAAATTATTAGTCATTACCAGACGACAGCTGACGAGACCACAGGACTAAATATTGAATTAATTCAATATTCAACTTTATATATAATATTACCTTTTATTTATACAGTGCCATACTCCCACAACCGAAACTCCTCATACTTGTGCAGGGTTGATGGTTGTGTTCGACATTTTGACACTCGGGCACAGCTAGAGAGGCACAGGAAGGACAAGCACGGCCCTACAGAGGCATGTCCTCACTGCCGATACGTGGTTCCTCAGAGCAGACCATACTTGACGAGGAACCACCTGGAAAGAGTTCATCGGATACATCACCATGTCCAGCCAGACAGTATCCGTCCAACTACTGTGCCTGCCTTCGTTTCTACATCTGTGTGAACCAATGTGCCTTCATTGTCTTCACCTGTTCCTTCCCCATGGCTCCAGGTCGCAGTTGATACCTTTGCGATCTCCAAGTCTTGACATCTCCCTGGAGCCTGTGGAAATTACCACCAAGGACCATGACTTACTTAGCTATTTGATGGAGGCTGCTGGAATTTTTGACCCCCAAGGAAGATTGTAAAGAGAGACTTTTCCCGTGTCTGAAGACGGGTCATCATCGTATTCCACTCTTGAGACTCCTGTGGTTCCTGTCATCTCGGCCCAAGTAAGCAGACCCGAGCACCAAGTCACCTGTCCAGTTGTCCCTGAGTCTTTGGACCAGGCCACACTTCCCTCATCTGGTGCCACTAATCCATCTGTTACTGTCACTCCTGTTCCTGATTACTTCCTTCGACGTCTTGATGACATTTCCGCAGCCAGTGGGGATGCGGACCCTTATGCGTTTCTGGCAGCTGACCCTCGACTATTCTTCGCAGGAGCCCCATCGGCGATGTTCCCATCAGGAGTAGCCCGAATCCTGCAGGAGGCACACTCCAGAGCTCGAAGATGTAACCAAAGATCCCTCCACCATTTCCAGATAACCAAAGAAGTCGCCACCCAGACGTCGGAGGATGTGTCCCCGAAATCAGCCCCTTGTCCTGTGTGGAGAAAGAAATCCAATGTTCGATCAGACAGACATTTATTTTTGAGGATTGAACTGTATGTAGTTAGGGGTGTTGATTAGTTAGATTATGGCTACTGTATTATATGCCTTGGGAGAGGGGTGGTCTTTAAATAAATTTTTAAGTTAATCAAACATACTATGTATGATGACCATTTTTGGAATGGATCATGTTTTAGTTATCCAATTTTTATATATATAATTGTATGTCATTAATTCATGCTACATGTAATTATTAACCTTTCATGATTGTGTCCTCACCTTGTTCTTGATCTCACATTCTTGTGTCTTCATCAGTCTTGTTTCTATGCATTTCTAGCAAAGGAAGTGTTATATTTATCATTATGTGCATATAAGTGTTCAAAAACAATGTGTTCAACATTGAATATATTACCGGTAATTCTACATTTACATGTGGAATATTACAGATTATTATACCCCCGCTCCGAAGGAGAAGGGGGCATACTGTTTTACCCTTGTGTGTCTGTCTGTCCGTCTGTCCGTCCGTAACAAAAATTTCTGTCGCATTTATCTCAGCAACTATTTATCACAGATGCTTGAAATTTTAACACACTATTTGTTAAGGCATGCTATATCGTTGGATATATTTTTGTACCAATCAGACGTCAACTTCCTGTTAAATGACGACTTTGCTTAATTTTTAACCAAAATTTTCAAAGTTCAGTCAAAGATTTCTCAGCAACTGTTTATCGCAGATGATTGAAGTTTTTACACAGTATTTGTATAGGCATGCCATATTGTGGGATATATTTTTGTACCAATCGGATGCCAACTTTCTGTTAAAATGTCGACTTTGCTTATTTTGCATATTCACATCAGAGCGGGGGTATTACTAGTGAGCATTGGCTCACAGATATCTTGTTTTTATTGTTATATGAAGATATGATTTGTGCGAGGACGAACAATTTTTTTAAGAGGGGATAATGTAAGAGCCCCTCCCCCCTTCATTGTTTTAATTATAAGTAATAGTGATAAATGTATCATAATATGCATTTACTATATATCATACTTGCAAAAATGCTTATCATACAGTTATTAAACTATAAATTATTAAAAAATTCTTATTCGTTACGTAATTAGCGGTTTTAAGGGGCCAGAAATCAAAAATTTTGATCACTTGTATCCCAAAATGTACAAATATTTTAAATGTAATATAGAGAAGTAGATGCTAAGAATGATGTCCTAAACAATATTCAAACCTCAAAATTTTGTTAAATGGCTTCGATAAGGAGATAAGGGGTCAGTCCCTAAATTTTCTTTTACAAAATATCTCAAGAACGGTAACAAATTTCTAAACACTCAATGAACAAAATGTGTTTAAAATTAAAAGTCCTTTCATTGAATATCAAGAAAAAGGGACTGGTCCCTCAAATTAGGGATCATGAGGGGTCTAAGGTCTTTTATGCACAGTTTTTACTGATGAATATTTCGTAATATGTTAAAGAAGCTAAAATGTTCATATTCCAATTATTTATACATAGCCTACATGATAAAAGTTTTTTCATATGTTACGTAATTAGGGGTTTTAAGAGGCTTGAAATCCAATATTTTGATCATTTATATATTAAAAAGGAGAAATATTTTGAAAAGCATTTTTGAAGATGCTCAGAATGATGTTATTAAAAATATTTAACCAACAAAATTTCGTAAATGGCCCCTATAAGGAGATAAAGCGTCGGGCCTTTAAACAATCTTTTCCAGATATCTCAAGAACGGTATAACGAATTTATTAACACTTGTTAAGTAAAATATGTTTAGAATTATAAAACCTTTTATTTAATATCAAGAAAAGGGGCTTGCACCTCAAATTAGGGGCCAAGAGGGGTCTAAATATTTTCAACCAAAGCTTTTACACCTAAAACGAAATAGTCTCTGGCCCTTAAATGGAGACCCCTTTCTTCTATTTCCAAATCATGTTCAGCCGTTGAATAGCAAAATCAAGGTCATACATGTATCTCAACTTCTAAAATCGGACGGAAGACCTCCTCGTTGCTCGCAACGAGATCGTATATAGTTTATTTTTATTTATTTTTTATTTTTGCATGCTTTATATTCTTTTTACGAAGTACTGTAGCTACATGCCTGAAAAAAAAATTCGGATGGACGACCAGGGGGTACAGATCCGTCCGTTGTAAAAAGGCGTACAAAAAGATTAATTTATACTTTTGGATCAATTTTTAAAAAGCTTAACTATCATACTTGTGATCAATGTCAGGTTCGGATTTTTTGACAGGTCTTGTAGTTCCAAGAAAGATTTTGCACCACCAAGGTGGGTTTCAAGACGGTCACAAACCAAGGACAGGGGATAGGAAACATTTACGGTTCTCAATGTATATCAAATGGATATTTAAAAATTTTGAATCATTGTTAACTTTTTAGGAGTTATCTTCCATTGATGCAAAAAAAGATAAAATAATTTTGTCAAATTATACACTGGAGGGATTTCAGACAAAGAAATCACAGCTATATCCGAAATACTTGATCTACTAGAAAAAATGATGATGTCATTGCAGACAGTAGATTCTTAATTCAGGATCTCTGAAAGGCAAGAATGCAGGCATTGTTATTTCCCCATTCCTAGGAGCGAAAGGAAAATTATCAAAGAATGTGGTTTCTATGACCCATACAATTGCACATCTGCAAGCTAATGTTAAACGTGCAATCAGAAGGGTAAAGGAATACCACATCTTTGACGGTGTAAATCCACTTGCACCATACATCAGCCTAATATGGACTATGTGTTATTCCGACAAATTATTCGAGGACTGTTATTTTAATGATATTGCTAAGAATTGTATAAAACTTTATGTATTTTAATTTTATTCAACTCTCAGGAATTTGCATATACATATGGTTTAAATGCACATTCTATTTAAGTGTTTTCACTGTTCAATCTGAATGACATATCTGTGGAAGCATTTCATCAAAGTTGGAACTTGTCCAGAGAAGACTTCATAGAAATCCATTTGTCCTGGTCAAACGATATTCTTTCCATGTGAAAATATTGTTTACCCTTACAATTTATATGAATGATTAATGTTCTTGTTCTCTACCAGATATTTGCACTCTGTAAATGAGTCTTTGCTTGGACGGGTGTTTTTTTCAAGTAGTATGAATAATCAAAAATCCACAGATACACACATTACCAGTTATTTCACTGTCGGTCTTTTCTGCAACTGGCTCGTTTTTAATGCCGTATTTCATCTGTGCCGCCATTATGTTCTTTGACTTCAAAAGTCTAGAAGCAAGAGCTGCGAAGTCGGAATTGCGTGAACATACGTCCTTAAACAATGAAGATGTTATTCAATTTTTTTCTTACGTCATGACAAGTTTTGTTGTGGCTCTGAAGCTGTTCCATATTTGCTTGTTGTATCAGTGATGTTCGATGATCTTGTTGAGGTGGTTTTCATTTAAAACTAGAGGTACTGTGAGCAAGCTCACGATTGATACCCGCCGCTAAAGAAAAAAATTATAACTCAAGTATTTTTCTATTATAGAAAATGATGGATGCTATCTTATTAACCGTTCATGTCCTATCAATAACAACTGCTAATGCTAATATGAGTACACAAACCAATTTCTATTACATTTGTATTTAAATTCCATTTTATTTCAACTTAACTGTTAATGCATGAAGACATTTGCATCCTTATGATAACAAACATGACTGAAATCAAACCATAATCCACATTTCAAGCAGCCATTAAATGATTTGAATTTTTGGTATCCCGAGCCCATTTTCTTCCGAAATTTTTTTTCCACAAAAAAAAAAGATAAAATACATCAGGGCGGGCAATTTCCAGATGGGCAGGTGGGGATGATAATCTAACAATTAATTTTATATGACCTGACACATGCAAGCTTTGTGTCAAATTTTACCTTTTAATCATTTCCATTAATACAAGACAGGAATGAAGCATTTTTTTTAAACCTTGACCTTGCATGAATGACCTTGGGTCAAGGTCATGACACATCCTCAGGTCTTAAGCTATCTTTGTGTGAAGTAAGAACTTCCGGTGTTTCTCCATAAGAAAGATATGGACCAGACACGAATTTTGTACTTTTCCTGCCAGTGACCTTGACCAAATGACCTTGGGTCAAGGTCATGACACACCCTCAGGTCATAAGCTATCTTTGTGTGAAGTAAGAACTTCCAATGTTTCTCCATAAGAAAGATATGGACCGGACACAAATTTTTAACTTTTCCTGCCAGTGACCTTGACCTTGCCCAAATGACCTTGGGTCAAGATCATGACACACCCTCAGGTCATAAGCAATCTTTATGTGAAGTTAGAACTTCCAATGTTTCTCCATAAGAAAGATATGGACCGGACACGAATTTTGCATAGACAGTCAGACAGCCGGACGGACATACGGACGGACAGACAGGGTGATTCCTATATACCCCCCCCCCCAAAACTTTGTTTGCGGGGGGTATAATTAGAATTTGTGTACCTATCTTCTCTTTAATTTATTAGTTATATGAGATTAAACATACTGTTAATCAAATTTTTAAGATCCTTTAATAAGGGCAAAGTTTAAGGAACATTGGTTGCTTTTAATTCTTGGAACGACATTGTGCCAACATTAAAACTATGAATCTTCTGACAATGGGCCAACGTGTTGGCCATTACACAACTGTTGGGATATATTGTGATTGCAGTCATGCATAATGCACAAGAATACACCCTACATTCCCAGAATTGATGAAGAATGAAAGTGAAAAATGACTGTTGCGTCATAAACTCAATCGGCTTAAGCATGAGCTTTTTGATCTTCATTCAACACCGATGATAACAGATGCGATCTATGGACTAACAAGTGAGGGGATTGACAACAGTGAAAAAATGAGACATAATATTATATTATTTAGTCCTGATGATGTCACAAAATATTTCTCATTTAAAACTATGACAATGCAATTAAAATATGTACACTTATATCAAATATCTATGGGGATACAAATATGAAAACAATTGAGCTTAGTGGGGATAGTTAATTATAAACAAACGTGACAATATATACATGCACATGCTACACGTATGTCATCGTCATTTAATGCATCAAAATCCAGAGGTCTGCTAAATGGGAAAGTTTACTCACTTCCTATATTTTCTGAAACTATTAGATGCATTTTGGATATTATTTCATTTTCTGTAGTTTATGTGAAATAAACTTAATCACAAAGTGATTTGCTTTTATTAATGGTCCTCTTATAAAATCATGTAATACAGATATCTTCCTAATTTCTCAATACTAAACACGAGTACTCTTACAATAATTTCTTCCATTTGATATTTTCTATACATTCAAAAAAAAAAACAGTGCTTGGTTAAGGTTAGATTACTAGTAACTCTCTTCAAAACATTCTTAATATATGGAATGGACAACGGACAACAAAATTTCGTTACTGCTGAATTTAAGTGTTTCATAGCTTAGTTTTTACTTATCGGAAGTATATTGGCATATTGAAATGAAGACATGGCAGCTGAATATAGCTTAAAGATAGTACTGTACATGTAGTATCACTCACATTCAAGGGTATTGGTTTTCCTGGATAAAGTGAAAATCAGTTTCAATGAAACGTAAATTCGTGGCCAATGACCCTATCAATACAAAATTGAAATTGAAATTGAACTTCATTTAACATTTAACTTCGTTGATCAACTTAACAACGAAGTCCACACGAAAATTGGTATTCAACAAATGTTGATGAAACCACAGTAGTAGAGGCAATTCTTCATTTGGATCTTTAACTTTACCAGGCATATCACGATAGGGACATTGAAACAAGAAATAAATAAGTTCTGAATGTAACCACTGGATATATTTGTCCAAATGCCTCGAATGGCATATTCCAGTTCATGAATATTACTTATGTTTGCGGCTCGTTTTTAAAGTTCTCTTTTTAATTGCCACCAATAGTTTTCAATTATATTGAGGTCGGGGCTTTGAACTGGCCAATTTATGTACATGTACTTATGTTAATGAATTCTGCGGAAACCTTGACACGATTTCAGATGAAAATTTTATTTTTGATTTTTATGTATTATAGTCTGTCCCAAGATATTTATGCTGCACATTTGGACGATTTTTAATAAAAATACACACACCTGTGAAAGAAGTGCAATTGAAATTGATGAAAGGGAAAAGAACTATATATGGTTTAGGCTGTTTTTGGCCCCCATTCGGAAATTATTTATAATTTAAGTAGTAAGTGGTGAGGTAACTGTGTTACTTAAAATGTATGTTTTAAATTGATCTGATATTCCGTTGTCATGGAAACGGACCTCAAACATTATATATAGATTTTCTGTAAGACGGGAATTAAGGGGGATGTCTACACCCAATAAGTGTAGGGGATTTTTGTTGCATGCATTTGTTACCATTACTAGGCACAGTATTCATTAATAAAAGACCTCAAAATACAATATTCTATTTTCTAGAGAATTTTTAAAATATCAGTCCGGTTTCAGATAACCCCTTATTTATCAAATTTTTAAACATTTCGGTTTTAAAATTCTTATGAAAGTGAAATGTCATTAGGTTTAGAAATAAAACACAAAATAATAATGAAAAAAGTTTGTATGATTTTTATTGGAATCCACATAAATATGAAACTAAAATATAAAAAAAATCTTTTCAGGCAAACTGCTGGACAAAATCCTACAAAAATCTGAAAATATAAACAATATTTGTTGGTTATTAGGATGAAAAAAAAGAAATTGAATAAAATTGAAAAATTAAAGAAAATACTGAATTATTGCAAAAATCTTGGTATAAAAGATCCTGTTTAAGAGTTGTCTTTCTTTATTTTACATGGTCTCAAATATCTTGGGACCAATTTTATAATTAATAAAATTCACGAAGAAAAATTAAAAAAAGGATCAAAAGTCTATGCTAAATATGTAGGTATAAGATTATTAGTGCTTATGATAAATAATATTTGAAGATAAAAAATTCGGATCAATTCAATAGATCGTACTACGTTTCATATTCATCATACATTTATAGTTTAAGTGAAAATATTATATCTGCTTACCTATATCGATAATCCGTCACAAATGTATTATCGTCTGTTGTAGATGACATGACAAAACTTGTAAATAGCGGGGAAACAGTATATTATTTAAATTCCACGTTTTCCGTACAAAACAGCTGATAATCAATGTTAGTTGAAAGCTTTAAACAGGAAGAAAATTGACATATTTTCTAAACGTTTTGGTGATTTCATTCCTATTTCATCTCCCTTGTAAGAAGAGTTCAATTTAACGGTGTATAGTTAATTTGTACCACTACATAATGTTATCAATCCGGAACAAAATGGCGTTTCGAACGGATGTCAGACATGTTGTGACGATGTAGCCTTCCACCTTAATTATAGGAATCCTAAAGACCTACTCTTTGGTATTCGTACAATTGCATACATATATACAAATATATATATATATTTATGTGAAAAGCCACAAAAGCAACATATATTGGTAGCTAATGGGGTGATAGTTGCCATGTTTAAAATAAATTGTTTCCATGGAGAACACTGAATGTGTGAGCATAATATATCTCATATGGTTTTTATCTGTTGAAACTATTGAACTTTATTATGTGTCATTTCTAAATAATAAGTTATTAGTTAGTTATGGGCATTTACGTTTTATTAAATACTATAGCTTTTTAAAATTAATTGCGGCGTTATATATTTTATGTCTTCGTGGTTAACTGATACATGTATCTTAATAAACATATCTATATCAAAACAAAAGCTAAGATCAGAAGTTAAGATATTTACTCAATATCTGATCAAAATATTTTATTATTGGATAGAATAAATCAAACAAACAACTATCAAATAAAACATCTCTGATAATGATTGTATATAAATGTCGCTAATTTCTAATCAGAAACATTTGGAACGATCATTAAATATTTAAAAATTGATGAAATACCAATGTCACTGTACATCTACACATATCGATTCAACATTGTTTCAGTCCCTTCAGAAGAAATGTGATATTGTTCGCACTTGTAAATTCAGTTTAATCATGTTTATACACTATTACTCTTCTTCATCATAATCCAAGTCTACTTCGCTAGCATCCAGAATTGTGTCTGTTGAAATTGTAACTGCTCTCGTTGGATTTTCCAGATGGCGCTCATATCCCAGGAACCAAAGAACACTGGCAATGTGAGAGCAGCAACCAACTACCCTTGCACCAACTTTGCAAGTACAGTACCAGGATGTAATAGGTTCTAGAAAATCGTTGGGGTCAAACTCAATCCACAATGTATGGGTTACACTTCTTACGTGCCGTGATTGAATTTTCACCTTAACAATATTCTGGTTTTCCTTATGAATCATAATGTTGTAAGACCCATCACACATATGCTCTTTAGTGTATGAAGGGGCCTGTTTCACTTGATAAACACCAAGTGTTATATCACGGAGACTCTCCATTGAAAGCTTTGGAAAGTTGTCAAGCTCGGGGTCATCTTCTTGGAGTTCTTTAAATATTGTTCTTTTGTGTATTAGATTGTTTTCTTGCAGAAATAGTAGAAGTTTGTTTGGTTGTGTAGATTTTAGGAACATTTTTTCAATAAGAGGACTGTTTTAGTCATTAACTGGTGTCAGAGGATCCCGAAATGCATTGCAAAGTGTACATACAATACGCACAAAATCACCAACTGCTGGAACAAGTTTATTTGGAACTGTTTTGGCTAGAAACTTCCACTGCTTAATTCGACCATTTGCACTTTCCACCACCCAACGGACTCTTGTTATTAATCGAGAAAGGTTAGCTTCCTCTGTTGAATGTTGCTTTGATCCTTTTTTGAGATAAAATGGCATCTTGACCTTGAACCCTTCTTCTAGAAAATCGACAGCATCTCGGAAACCTCTGTCTACTATCAGAATATCATTTTCCTGAAACCAGTTTTTGGCACTGTTATTTGTAAGTAACAAGTGTTTGGTTATTGCTGCATCATTATTATGGTAATCTGCAAAATAGGGTCCAATGACATCGAGGATGTAGCCATCTGTCCCTACGATCATCATGGGTTTTAGCAAAGGCCGATTCTTGTGGATGCTGTATGACCTTCTTTGGAAACTATAATCCGCACTCTTCTGGATATATATGTAGGTGCCATCGAGGACTGTAATGGCATCATTAATGTTGGTCCCAAACAACTTTGAAGCCGTCTCGGTCGTGTGACGTCTACAGAACTCATCGTGGGAAATACGTTCAAATCCAAGATGTAAGGGCACAAAGTCATTCATCAATGCCTTTCGAACACTTGTAATAGATCTTTGAATTTGTGCCTCTTCTAATCCAAGTAAAACCGAGACACTTTGTTTGAAAGCCCTGTACGTAATTTCATTAAACAGGATGCTATACAAGTTCTAATAGATCTCACTTTCGAGTTGTGTAGGGAACGTAATGAACTTGCTAAGTCCTGAAATTGTTCTTTGTTGAGACCAGTAAGGGTGAAGTAATCTATTGATGTAAGTACAGCTGGATTATCGAAGTTAAGATGGCTGCAATTGGCGGTCATCATTTGGCGAATGTTGGTGACCAATTGGCATATGTCACTTCTTGAAAACCAGTTCTGATCTTTTCTCGAAGCTATCAATCCTGCTGATGCTGCATGAGGAATTTGTACGAGTCGAAGTCGTCTACTTCCATCCCGTCTGCAGACAATACAGTACTTGTGTGTTCTAGGAGTAGAAGGGATTTGTAGAGAAATAGACTTTGGACTGTTGAATACTGTGGTAGAAGATTGTTGAGGCAAATATTCAGCATCACCGGATGGCTCTGGTCGAGAAAGCTGAACCTTGTCTTGGGTTGGTAGACTTCTGTAAACCCGCGCAGTACAAGAGTTGCACAATACATCGGTTTCTAAGCAATCCTTACCAGTGATTCGTTTTACATATCGCCTGAATTTTATGCCAGGTGGAATGTGTCGTCTGGAGTTAAGTTTACAGCGTCTCTGGCATGAACAACAGTACTCTTGTTTTGGCAATTAAAAAACCAAAATGATATGCTTATATTTTTTTGCAAAATTATATAGAGAGAAATCATCATGTTTCCGTATACATTATTGAATATAATCAATAATTTAAAAGCAAACAACATGCATTTTTAATATGCTACAATCTAAGTGTGTTTCTGTCAGTGACCATATTTTAAATCTAATTGATACAATATCATGGAACCACTTTGCGTGTAAATGAGATGATTTACTGATTTTCTGTAAAGATACGCACGTGTACAGCATGTGTGAATCCAGATTTTTTCCCTTTAAATATAATACAGAGCCTACATATATTTAGCCTTAACACCTTCCCCCTCCCTTTAAAAACAACAAAGAAAAAGAATTAATACTTAAATTGTTTAAACAGACAAAATAATATTTGTAAAACTTATAAAACTTCCGTTAGATCGAAAAAGCTAATCTCTGCAATGTATTTGCATCATATATTTCACATGAATGTAATAATTACACAATACAGCAGCTAAATAGATTAACTTTTCAACTCACTAAAAATGGTACAATACATGTACTTTGATATACTTGTAGTAAAAAAAGGGGGGGGGGGGGTACACAGGAAATGAAAACAAAATAGAATCGCCGTGAACTAACTGTCGTTTTTAACTTTAATAATTTTCCGGAAAACAATACATTCGGGTAAAAAAGGGGGTACATACATACTGTAAAACACTAAAATCTTGTACAACACCACTAAAACCAATTTTAAAAATAAACCTATATGCAGTATTACAAGCGTTGCTTTAGGCCTAAAAACAAACAAACTTAACGAGGCCGAGTACAGATCTAGTACGCACGCTTAGGGTCCTATGTTAAATATAAACAAAACTGTAATCCGCACGCTTCTGGATGTATATGTAGACAAACCCCTAAACAAACAGTGTGGTAAAAATCTGATTTTTTTAATCTTAAATAATACTTATATTAATAGAAATTCATGAAAAAAATCATTAAAAAATCTAGGGCAGAACAAAATAGACCCGGCCTCGTTAAGAGATAATGAATAAATTAATGAACAATTGATTTTATTTTATTTTATTTTTTACAATTATAATAGGTTTAAGACATTTTAATTTTTAATAAAATTATGGTTCATGCAATTATTATCATTAGTTTTATTTACATAGCATTTTCTGAAAGAATGGGCAGAGCATTCAAATGCACATCTGTTGGTTTTTTTTATTACTCAATTAGAATGGAAATAAGTGTCCATAATAATTATATTAATTATTTATTTGTGATAAAAACATTTAAACATTTGTTCATGTGCTCAACAAGCTCGGTAAAATCATACTTTTCATAAAATAATTGGATATATTTTATATTACTAGCACAACCACCACCCCCCCCCCCCCCTTTCACCGTTATTTTGTGATATGCAGTGGGCCTTTTTCATTCATTTATTGCACGAATGGCAGGCCATATGTTACTTTCAGAACTTCAAGTAGTCTATAATAATATTTGTGCTCATTAGCTCCGATTTTAAAAGGCAATTGAAAATAAAAATATAAGAAAGTATATTTAAGAATTTTATTCTAATAACTCTGAAACACCCTGTATGTACGTTTTTATTAGGCATGTGATGTATGTAAACATTACTGTACAGCATGACAGCAGACGATACAGTATGGATTCACGATCAATCCTCTAAGTAAAAAGTTGCAATACAAAATCCCCCAGAAAGCATTGTATTTGTTAAATATATTATCTAGTGCTAGCGTGTATTGATACATACCTCAGTGTCTCGTTGACTTCAAGTGATGGTATTCTTTAAAAACTTGGGATCCACACCCGGCATTCTTTGTTTATACAAGTCATAGCAACGATCTATTTTTAGAGACCGATCTCGATCAAAAAAAAATTGTTGTCGTTATTTAGGCCTAAAGATTCATGTTGTTTTGGTGGGTGTTTTTTTATTAGGAAATTTGTATAAATCTGTATACCAAAAGTAGGGGATATAGAATAAATCACCAACGATCTCTGAGTGCGCGCATAACGTTACTTGACGTCGGCATGATCGATCGAGCGTCAATATTTTGAACATTTTTTCCCTTGTTTGATATGTGCGACTTTTTGAACAAGTTTCATATTTTGCACATAGATTTTTTCAGAAAGAATCTTTACACTGTGCAAACATCATTCTTGTTCATGGAGTCGCACATGTTAAAATTCGCCCCAAAAGGTGTCACTGACTATCATTTATAGCATTTTCTTGTAATATAGGGTAAGTTAATACCTCCATTTTGACGCATCCGTATTGAGTTTTTTAAAAAATAAATCAACAATGAAAAGTTTGAATTTTATACTTTTGTCATGGTGTGTCATTTTGTATAACATGTGTTTGAGAGTTGACTCATGCCAGATGACAAGTAATTAGCGAGGGTCAGTCTGCTCTGCTAATTATCCCCAATTAGTCAATATAATTGTTCTGAGTTGTCCTAGCTTTTGAGTTATTATCATGAGTACTGTACCTCACTTTCATTAATTATCTTTTAGATTATAAATACAGTTAGGAATTTATTCAAACCAGTCAGACACTTTTGGCCACTACCTCATGTTGCTTATGTCTTCATACTGACTATTTAGTTGACTGTCCACCAGTCTGTCAGTAAGACTAAGCAACATTGAGCTAACTTTAAATCTGACTCATTTGGCAATTTAAGAAATTATTATTTGTATCCTGTTCTATTTGACTTTGTTATATTTGGTTATTGTTGATAATTCATAGTTAATTCAAATCACTTAATCAATAAATTGTGAAACCTGCCTTCGAGTTATAGCTCTATGCATATCCGACTTAGAGGTCAATTTAAGCCTAATATCTATAGGCTGACCCCCTGTCTCTTGGGCTGGGCCTATATGAGTTAGTTTCCCCGTATTCTATGGTGCCCTAACCCCCTCGGTGACAGATGTGGTGGAGAATCCGGGTATGCATAGTTGATTTATGCTATAGCTAGAAGGTATTAGTCAATAGACAGGATAGTTTTAGTTTATAAAGGTACTTCCATGATTGAGATGAAATAGAGCCAGACATTTCCAAATGGGAGTCACACACTATTGAAAGATAAGTACAACTTTGTTGATATTCTTCATTTTCAATTGTGTAAGAAACAAAAATATACACTTTGTGTGTTCATTTCATCTCTGACTTCTATGTTAATTGCTTACAAAAATGTAAATGACATGAAAATTCTAGTCCATCGTGGTTTCCATGATACTGCCTATTCTCTTATAGTTTCAGACTAGCTCTACAAACTTGAAGTCAGTCATGGGACGAAGAAAAGTTTCCCAGGGATGGTACTGTCAGAAGAAGAGATGCTCTCAACTTTCCTGCATGACCCAAGGGACACCCGAATTACAGTTCACCGCAGCAATGGAGAGGAACTTTGTAGAAGCTAAACTACAGAATACACCCATCAAGTGCTTGGTTGACAGTGGAGCTTCCATAAGCTGTATAAGTCGACACCAATTACAGCGATTACAACATTATGCAGACATACAAGAATCCTCCATAACTAGTGCTGTTGGTGTCTGTGGAGAATATCATCCTGTTCTTGGAGAAGTTATGCTGGAAGTAACTTTCGGACACATTACAGTGAAGCAAAAATTCAGAGTGTTTGAAACCTTACATTCAAAAGTCATATTTGGACTTGATCCAAAGTGAAGCAAAAATTCAGAGTGTTTGAAACCTTACATTGAAAAGTCATATTTGGACTTGATTTCCTACAAGAAAATAAAATTAGGACTGATTTTGAAAATATGACATTGACAATTCCATTTCCAGGGAAGAATCTTAACTACAGCATTGAATCCGGCAGTGCTGATCATATAACTGTCTCAACAATTCGTGACCAAAGAGCAATTACAACAATGGCTGAGACCGTCAATCATATCATTCTTGAACCCCATTCAGAAACAATTCTGCCTGTCAAGATTCCAAACTACTCACCTGGAGCAACTGTGATTTTAGAACCTAGTAACTCTCTTCAATCAAGATTCTCTGTAGCTGGAGGAAAAACTGTCACATACCTAGATGATGACCAAATCGGCATCTACAGAATCTTAAATCCAACCAATCTCCCTGTTTACTTAAAATCTAACCTTCAAATCGCTGCTGCACAACCTGTAAATTTTGAGGATGTCCATTATCTCCAACAGCAAGAACCAGCTTTCCTGTGTAGCCTTTCAGAAAACAATGAACAGTTTGATGAAGACTATGCGAGCATCTTGTCTGACATAGGAATTGATTTAGACTCTTTTGATTTGGACAATATTCAAAGACAACAACTTTGTAAATATCTAGCTCAAAACAGGAACATTTTTGCAAAGGACCTATCAGAACTCGGGAAAACAGATATGCATTATCATACCATCCGTACAAGAGGTGACAAAGTAGTCAGTTCTGCACCTTATCGCCAGTCTCCCCAGATGCGAGCCGAGTTAGAACGACAACTTGATGAAATGGAAAAACATGGCATCATTGAAGAATCCACCTCACCATTTCATAGTCCGGTAGTGCTAGTTAAGAAGCGAAACAACGAATATCGTTTCTGTGTTGATTTTCGAGCATTGAACAGAATCACAGAACCTATGTCTTTCACGATTCCTCACATGTCGGATATTCTTGACACTTTAGCTGATGCCAAGCCAGAAATTTACTCAACACTTGACCTACGGTCTGGATTCTGGCAAGTGCCTTTGGACCCTGCTACCAAACACAAGAGTGCTTTCATTACCCACAAAGGAGTGTATGAGTTTAATAGACTGGCCTTTGGAATGATGAACTCACCAATGACCTTCCAATGCCTGATGACAAAGGTGCTCCGGAATCTGAATTTCAAAGTTGCTCTTGTGTACATTGACGATGTGCTAATATTCTCAAAGAACTTTCAGGAACACTTACAACATCTTCATCTAGTGTTTTCAAGCTTGCGTAGTGCGAATCTAAAATTACATCCATCCAAGTGCATCTTTGCGAAGAAAGAAGTCAAATATTTAGGACACATTATTTCAAAACATGGAGTAAAAGTAAATCCAGAAAATACAGAAAAAGTGAAAACTTTCCCATTCCCCCAAAACACCAAACAAGTGAAGAGTTTCCTTGGCATGGCAAATTATTACAGGAAATTTGTCAAAGACTATGCTCAAATCGCTTCTCCATTAACATCCCTACTAAAGAAGAATGTGAAATTTCAATGGACCTTAAGTTGCCAGAAAGCATATGACACCTTGAAAAATGCACTTGTTACTGCTCCAATCCTTGCTTTTCCAGACTTTGACAAGCCATTTATTCTCTCAACAGATGCCTCTGAATACTCCATGGGATACATGCTCAGCCAAATTCAAAATGGACGCGAACATGCCATAGCATATGGAGGAAGATCCCTACACGGTGCTGAATTAAAATGGCATATAACAGATAAAGAAGCTTTGGCTCTTGTTGAAGGAATCCAGCACTTCAAACATTATCTGGCAAACCAGGAATTCACTGTGTTTACTGACAATGTGTCTGTCAAATACCTACAGAAGATCAGAGATTGTCAAGGTCGCCTGGGAAGATGGAGCCCTCTACTTCAAGGTTACAACTTCAAGATCATTCACCGTGATGGAAGCAAAAATCCAGCTGACTGCTTATCCAGACAACAGCATGACAATTCTACACCTACAGATTCACCCGACCTAGGCGAACATCTTTACTATGTCAATTACAAAGAATACACAGAAACTGTTCTAGTTTATCCAGGGGAATTAGAAGAACACGTAATTGCCAGTTTACAAGAAAGGCCATCTCCAGAACTTGTTTTACAGAACATGGCCAACTTGCAACAACAGTGCCCTGACTTCCAAGGAATCTATGAGTACAAACTAAACCAAGAACTTCCCAATGATCCAGCGATTGCCAGAACTATTGTGGCTGAGTCTTACAACTTCGAACTTGAAGATGGAATCTTGAAACATTTCTACTCAAAACGATGCAAGAAAGTCCCAAAACAAGAACGTTTAGTGAAACAAGTTGCAGTTCCAAGAATTCTCCGTGATGATGTACTGCGATCATACCACGACTGTATTCTTGGTGGTGGTCATCAAGGGTTTGAAAGAACATATGCTGCACTACGCAACAAATACTTTTGGCCTTCAATGTATGATGACATCAAACGCTATGTGCAGACTTGTGAAACTTGTCAACAAAGTAAACGCAATTACGGTGCTAAGCGTCCACCTCTGAAGCCACAAATAAGTGATGATATATTTGGAAGGTGGCATATGGACATTTTAAGTGGACTTCCAACAACTCCAAACAAACACAAACATATTCTTCTGGTAGTGGACAGTTATTCCAAATGGTGTGAAGCATTTCCATTACGAACTCAAGAAGCCAGTGAGGTTGCAAGAGTTTTGTACAAGGAGATAATAACAAGATACGGAGCACCAAGAACACTTATCTCAGATCGCGGAAGGAATTTTGTCTCTAATCTTGTAAAGGCGCTCTCAGAGATGTTCCAAATAACAAGGCATTTAACGAGCTCCTATCATCCGCAAACCAATGGATCTGTTGAAAGGATGAACTCCGTCATTCTCCAAGCTATACGCTGCTATGCTAAAGGACAGCAAGATGACTGGGATGATCTTCTACTCCCAGGGATCCTTATGGCATACCGAGCAACTCCTGCCACTCAGTCAACTGATTTCTCACCATACTTCTTGCTTTATGGAAGAGAGATGTGCCTCCCTATTGATTCCTCCTTAGTACAAAAAGAACACTTGGCTCAGGACCACAAGATATTCCTTGGACGAATTCTACAAAACTTAGAAAGAACACGAAAGATTGCTTCCGAAAATGTTGAACTAGCCCAAGAAAGAAATAAAAAACGATATGATAAGACAGCTAAGGAACCAGATTTCTTTCCTACTCAACGTGTTTGGTTATATTGCACCAAAGTTCCAGTTGGTAATGCTCCAAAATTACATTGCCAGTGGGTTGGTCCATATTACATCACCATGGTGAACAGACAAAAATCACACCTACAAAATCAGGAATTGTGCAAACAACAAAGAGGTAAAGTCACTGGTGAGTGCCCATCGTTTGAAACCATACCATGATCCTCTCACAAGGCCAACTAACCCTCCTCCAGAACATGCTAATGACAATGCTCAACTGGATCCTGATGAACTTGACCAGAACACAGACAAACCTGCTGATTAGCCAGCTAGACAAAATGCACCTGCAGTACCTAATCAAGCAAACAACCAACCAAGAGTGCAAAATAAACCACCAAGACAGAACAGACGACAAAATCAGCGGCCACAGCAACATAATCAGCCTCCTCAACAACACAAGCAGCAACAGCAGAATCAGCAGACCCATCAACAGAATCAGCAGCCACAGCAAAGGAATCAGCTGCAACAAAATCAACCCCAGCAACACAATCAGCCTTTACAGCAACACAGTAGGCAGCCACAGAAACCCAACCAACAGGAAAGCAATAAGAGGCCACAGAAACAGAATCAGAAGCCACAACCAGATCCACAAAATCAGCACAAGAACAACAACCACCTACATCAACCTAGAAATCCACCTATTGCTGATACCAGACCTTCATGCAAAGACTGCAAACGAGGCTCCTGCACACCATTCAAGGCAGACACAATTGACCGGCTCTTAGCATCTAACAGAGGAAATGGGACTCTCTACTACAAAGTTAAGTTCTCAATTGGAAATACAGAATGGCATTTTCCATGCAAAATTCCTTCTCATCTAGTACGCCAATTCCATGCAGACAGAACCATGAGCGGAAAGAAGAGGAAGAGACCTCTACATCAGACCAAACACAAGTTCTTCAACAAACAAGACAAACAGCCCCAGGAAGATAACTCAACCCAAAACAATAATTCTAAGACAAGTTCTGTCAATGTTTTAAGTGCTACAGCATTGGACAGCAAAGAACAATTACGGGCCATACGCATGATGAACGGACGAGCCTACTTTCTGATTCAGACTGGTTCATCGGATTCCATATGGAAACCACTGACATCAGCTAGTTCCTACGCTTGTAAATTTATTTCATCCATATCCAAACAACTTGATGAACAGTTACTACAAGATGACATCAATCGTCTTCGAAATCAACGCTTGCAGATACACGAGCGGAATCGAGAGCCGTGGCAAATGGTAACTGGAAGGAAAATCCAGAAGTACGATTCTGTCAACAGTGTGAACCCATGTATCTAATGAGTTTTGAAAATCCTTATGTGCCACCACAGTGGGTTCCATTCAATGATTTACCATTTGGTCTTGTCACATTTCTCCTGGAGGATTTGAAAAATGAATACTGTGAAGAAATGAGCATCCCTCAATAATTACTAACATTCATGTCAATGTAGAACTGTCGATATTATATCATGTTTGATATCTGTGTAATGTAATTTTAATCATGCCTGATCAATTGCAAAGAAATTCATCTGCTTTAATTTTATTTTACTTTTTAAACCAAACTTAGGTTTAGTACATAGTAGATCCAAGAAATGGTATGAGTGCACGCATATTATTTCTTATATCTACATTATTTTAGATTTAAGTGAAAATTATTTATCTCTTTCATGCCATGAATGTCTTTCAAAATGTAACATTAACCAATATTTTGTATGTCATGTAGTACTACTATTTTTGCATAGCATATCAGTATGTTTTTTCAAAGTTTTTTTTTTCAGACAGGTACGATTGTATAAACTTTCACTTGTAAATATCGTGTTTGAGGACAAACATTGTCGAGCAGGGGGGAATATGTCATGGTGTGTCATTTTGTATAACATGTGTTTGAGAGTTGACTCATGCCAGATGACAAGTAATTAGCGAGGGTCAGTCTGATCTGCTAATTATCCCCAATTAGTCAATATAATTGTTCTGAGTTGTCCTAGCTTTTGAGTTATTATCATGAGTACTGTACCTCACTTTCATTAATTATCTTTTAGATTATAAATACAGTTAGGAATTTATTCAAACCAGTCAGACACTTTTGGCCACTACCTCATGTTGCTTATGTCTTCTTACTGACTATCTAGTTGACTGTCCACCAGTCTGTCAGTAAGACTAAGCAACATTGAGCTAACTTTAAATCTGACTCATTTGGCAATTTAAGAAATTATTATTTGTATCCTGTTCTATTTGACTTTGTTATATTTGGTTATTGTTGATAATTCATAGTTAATTCAAATCACATAATCAATAAATTGTGAAACCTGCCTTCGAGTTATAGCTCTATGCATAGGTCAATTTAAGTCTAATATCTATAGGCTGACCCCCTGTCTCTTGGGCTGGGCCTATATGAGTTAGTTTCCCCTTATTCTATGGTGCCCTAACCCCCTCGGTGACAGTTTAAAATGATATCAATATCATTAGATATTAATGGCGTTAAAATTTTACAAATTACGGGGGCCAAAAACAGCCCAAACCATATATAGTTCTTTCCAAGATAACTTCATTCACACATAATCATTTTTCCCTCGTAAAAATTCACAGGAACGAAAACAGATTTCCTACGGAGATTTATAATGGGGAATGTTGACATCTTTTCTCCATTCGGAAGTACTCGGGACACCTCGCGCAATTTTTTAACGTTATCATCCAGGCGTCTTCATCTCCTTGGCAATGGAAAAACCCCGTAGACTTTATTCTAGCCGTGTATTGATACCCGACAAGCTAGAGGGGGCGTTTCAAAGGGGAAATCTTGGGATTTTTTCATACTATTGAATGAACATCATCTGAACCAAGAGGTATTTATAAATATCGAATAATTAAAGAAAATATGCAGCAAAAATATCTTGGGACAGACTATAAATAGTTAAGTTGTGTATTTTGAATGATTTACCAAAATTTGAATGTTAGAAGTCGTGTTACAAGCGAGATACAGAGGAAAGAAGTCGTTGTTATGTAAACAAAGCTCGAGTCTTATATTTGTTTACAAATAATGTAAAGTAAAGAAATTACCATTTCTTTGACAAAATAACTTGTGGAAACAAGATAAACTTATTAAATGTGTTCATAAATAGGTTTATCAACAACAAAATGCAACATTAGATTGAAACTTTTACCAATTCAAGATATATGTAAACAATAACAATAACAGGACTTGAGCTTTGTTTACAAATCAAAGAATGAATTTTATCCTCTGTAACTCGCTTGTAACTCGATACTTGACTTTCAAATTTTGATAGAGCATTAAAAACATCCATATTGACCATTCTAGGCATTACAAATGAAAAAAAACAAGTTGCTGTCCTTAAAAAAAGGACTGCAATACGTGGACCATATGAATGTGTTTCTAACGGAAACGCGAAAGCCTTAAGATTACCAGATTCCACCGACTCTAGTTCCCTACTTTATATAAAGACATCTACGGGGAGACCTGTGATTGCAAAAGTGTTATGATGAATTAATGTTATAGTAGCAAGCCTGGATATCGTGCCTTTAACCACTGAATGTGTACGTTGTATCACGTAGAGCCCTGACCTTTTACCTCAGAATTTAAACACAATTATGAATTATATTAATGAAGACATTAATCAAGATACTATGAAGATATATTTATTGTATTATTTGACCTTGACCATATTTACTGCAGTCTATTGAGTCTAGATGCATTGTAGATTTTGTGTAGTCTGCTGTGTAGACATTTTAACTTCTTCATGAAAACTATAAGGCCAATTGTTACAATATTTGGTGTGAACCATCTCTTCTAACTTCTAAAATCCACGGCTCTACCACTCCCAGAGCGCCATAAGTGTGGCCAAATATGCAAAAAGAAAAAGCCATTTTTAAAAAAAAATATTTTTTCTCTACTCCCACGCATGTGAGAAAAAAACTAAATGCTTGATTATGATGTCCAAGAAGCCCTCTATCAAATTCATGACCCCTGGGTCAGGGGTGTGCGACCTAAATGGGACCAATATTGGCAAAAACTAAAAATAAATTAAATCTTAATCTACTCCCATACAGAGAAACTTATGATGTCCGTGAGATCCTCTACCAAAATTATGAAATTTATTACCCCTAAGACAGGGTTTCAGGCCATTGGATGGGGCCAATTAAGCCATTTAGTAAATATGTTTTAAATCTTTAAAAATCTTCTCCTATACTACCATATATATTTAAGACAAAAATAGAATTCCTGGGTCCCCCGCCGTTCAAGCAGTATACTAGTATACTGTACTGTGGAATCATTAAATTTCGTGGGGGCCAATTTTCGTGGATTGCTTAAATTTTACAGGTTCGTGGGGACGTAATTTCGTGTATTCTCTAAAACCTACAAAGGAAATATGATTTTATTACCCTTATTTATTAATTCGTGTAGGATGTTAAATCGTGGATGAGAGGTACCCACGAATTCCACGAAAATTGAACCACCACGAAATCTAATGATTTCACAGTATATGAAATTGCAATATTTTCAAACATTCAGGGCTGTTCCAGAATTAAATGTGTGGGGAGGTTGGGAGGAACATTTTTTTATTCCGACCACCCATTTTTTCCAAAATTTGTAGGCATGAGAGCGCTTACAATGTCAATTTTTGGATAAAACGGAGTCATTATTGTGGTCAGAGTCCCATAACTCCAGCAAAAAGTATCGACCAATGCTGATTTTCGAACTTGACCAAGGTAATAGGTGTATAAACATTTGGTATAAATTTAATGAAAATCCGTCAAAATTTGTAGGCATGAGAGCGCTTACAAGGTCAATTTTTGGATAAAACGGGGTCATTATTGTGGTCAGAGTCCCATAACTCCAACAAAAAGTATCGACCAATGCTGATTTTCGAACTTGACCAAGGTAATAGGTGTATAAACATTTGGTATAAATGTAATGAAAATCTGTCAAAATTTGTAGGCATGAAAGCGCTTACAAAAAAGTGTGACGGACAGACCCACGGACACACGGACACACGGACCCACGGACGGACGCCCGGCATTTCTATGTCCCCGCTCCGCGTTGCGGCGGGGGACAAAAAACTAAATGCATGCTTATGATATCCATGAAACCCTTTACTTAAATTGTGAAATTCATGACCCCTATGTAGTGGTACAGACCCTAGGTCGGGTCCAATAGAGGCATATAGTGAAAATGTAAAAATATTATTCTCTACTCCCATATACATGTTTGTTAAAAACTTTTCGCATGGTTATGATGTCCATGAAGTTCTTCAGCTAAGTTGTGAAGTTCATGGCTCCTGTGCCAAGGGGATCAGGCCCTAGGGCGGGGCCAATACGGCCATAAAGTAAAAACAATAAATATTTAACAAATGTTCTTCTCTACTCCCATATATATTTGAGAAAAACTAAATGCAAAGTTATGATGGCTATTAAATACTCTACCTTTGTGAAAGTCACTGTCCCTTGGTCAAGCGTTTATGCCCTAGGGCGAGGCCAATATGGCCGAATAGTAAAACTGTATTGATTCAATATTTTTTTCTGCACTTTCAGTCATGGGCGATAAAGCCGTACATTGCTATTGTGTTCATAATGTTCTGATGTTAAATTGTGAAATTCACGGTGAGAGAATATGTGACAGCAAACCACTAGCGTATGAATACATATGACTACAAAAATATCTAAATTGTTCGCATCATTTTATATATGACTTCTTTCAATGTATTTATGAATAAATAAGTTTCCTTAAAAAACAATGCTCCTAAATACATTACATGGAATTAATTGATTATTTTCAAGTACTAAGTCTTGTTAGCGGTGATGATTTGTGCTTATGGCCCAAATGCTGTTTCACTTCCGTTTTGTCGATGCTACCATATACGACAATGTTCGGAAGAACCCCCCTCCCCCGGTCTCCCTTCTCGGACGCGGGTGCAGGTGCAGGTTAAAGAAGCCTCTCTGCTAGTACAAAATGAGCAGATTACGAGATCTTTTGCGTGCTACTGTGTTATAAAACACTTTAAATGCAAAACATATGTGAAATATAGATATAACTTTATGCATGTATCAATTTGTAAACTTAGCTCTCATAAGCTTTCATAATCCTTGATTTTCTTTGGTTTGATTCCTTTGGAGCCAGCTGTTGGTTATCAATGGCTTTTGGGTTAAATAGAAATATTCTAGTCTTCCTCAAGGTTTCTTTGATGGCATAAAAAGTGAATGTCTTGTCGTACGCAATTGAAAGAACAGATGAAAATTTGCTATATAAAATTTAATATTTTTGATATATATATTTTAACACAAACATAGAAACATAAACGTAACCATAGATGTCATTATGTAATTTTTAAAAATATACAGTTGATGAAATTATTAATGCATTATTTATATTATTTTATTACTTGACAGAGCACTTACATGTACTTTGCCATTCTTATAATCAAATCCTTCCTGGCGTAACCAAGGCTCATTGCAAGTTCTGAAATGGACGATATATGGTATGGACCTAAAATAGCCCCTAAAGAGAACATCATCACTTTACTGTAATTCTTTATTTTCTTTGTACAAATATACTTGTGAAGTTTTGTTTTCATATTTTTCATTTTGATTCAAATGCCCACAATTTAGAAATATGACTTCATAAAGTTTACCTTTTCCTAGCATGTTTGCATTATTGGCATAAAACGGCTTGTTTTTAAGTTTATCTTTTAGAAAATATTGAGCGATCAAATAAATTTTTTTCATCAAAGATGTATCTATTCAAGAATAATCATGTATTTTACATTAACTCTTTAAAAAAAATAACTGTCACTTAAATGTACCTGAAACACTTAAAATTGGCGAAATATTGGGGCCAAATTTGACCCATATCAAATGTATGTTCTTTGGCTTTGGGTGATCGAAGGAGGCACTTATCAAATGGTTGAGTTATATGTGTCGTGTTTGGAGGGAGCCCGTAAAGCTATATCCATTACTCTCTCGTCTTTTTGATAAGCTTCAACGTCAAGTGGCTTTGTAGTATATATTTATATTGTTATTTTTAATAGACAATTTATTAGTTGCTTTTTACTCTTCTTTTCAGGTAAATTTTTTTTTTTTTTTTTTTGTTGGTTTTGTTCAGTTCTTTTTTTTATTTCTTAAGGATTGTTTGCATTCTGTATGTTCACCTTCTCTGTAAGTTCCACTTGGGAAACAGTTCTCGTTAATAACGGTTAATAACGAAGGTTAGAAGCACTATTCCACTCAGAGACGCGTATATTTGCAGATATATGACCTGTGGTGAAGATTCTTCGTGTGTAGCTATGTTTTCTAGCTTTTTCTGCGAAAACCTTTTCTTTCTTTTCAGATTTGTCGAAACCGGTTTCGTCTACATTGAAAAAAAATTATCGAGTATAGCTTTAGTAAAAAAGAAATTATAAAAACATTTGGATTTTGTACTTAAACCACTTCAATGAAATAATTTAACTGCTGTATCTTGACCCGTGTTAAGCAACCGGTCTGATAGTGATGTATTTTAATTTTATGGCTTGAAGATCAAGCAAAAAAATTCTCTGTTGAATTCATAATTTGTTTATTTAAGTGAAATAACTTGAAATTTTGTTAGTGTTATGTTCACCCTGTTCCATATTGTTGATTGATTTTTAAAAAACAGTATTTTTGATAACTTTGCTTTCTCTCTAATTTATATTACAAAGAATAACGATGTTCTTACCTAAACTTTCAAGACATTTTTCCAACAATTAGAAGTGGTCATTCATGACAAGTGCATTTGCCATCCCATATCTGCCAAGGTCGATGGAACCTGGTGTTCGCATTGTGATTTCGGGTCGCGTCTCCCAAAAACTCTAAAACCATTTATAACGGGTATTTTCATGGTTGCCTCTCCAGAAAACTCCAAAACCATTTATAACGGGTATTTTCATGCACGCAAATTTTCTAATTTCGTGTATCAATGTATGCATTTGAAATACTAAGGATTTTGAAGACGCCATGTGAATTCGCGTGTGTAGTAATGGTTGAAAAAATAACAAAGATTGGCGAAGATTTGCTTGTTTTTATAGAAAACGGCAATAATGAGTACTCGGCAATAATTGATACTCGCTCGTTTCCTCAAGATTTAAATAAAAAGTAATTTGATGAAGTCTTACCTTCTTCGGCATATTTTTCTTTTATGCAGTCAGCGTAACTGTCTACTCATAACTTGTTTGAGCTTCTTCGGAAAGAATATAGTTGGTTCTGATTTTTTGTGTTCTGCATAAATTTTGTGCATAACAAGAATGCCTGGCATATTGGATTCTTGAAGACTGATGAATTGTTCGCGTACGATTTGGCATTTATGAAATACTGGTTTGGCAGATGTAAAGAGAAATCTTTTGTCTTATAATAAACTTGATCCGAAATAAGAATCTTTGGAAGTTTGTATAATATTGCTGAGATGAAGTAAACATACTCATTTATTTTGACCCACTGTTACTTGAGCAAGTTAAAAATCATTAAAATAAAAAGTTCTTAAGGTGTGTCTTCTTTTAAACTTTCTTTTGGAGAAACATTTAGAAGTTCCTACTTCACATTAAGATTATGACCTATAAATGTGTCATGAACTTGACCCAGGGTGGTTCAAGTTCATGGTCGTTGTTTAAAAAATTGCATAATTTCTGTCTATGCCATAATAAAAAATGATAAGAAGCTATAATGTAAAACAAAGATTGCCTGTGACCTGTGAATATGTCCTAACTTTGAGTTTGGTCATATGTGCAAGTCCATGGTCAATATAAAAAAGTGCATTCATTACTGTTGTTTCAGAAAATTAAAAGAACTTTCTTCCTTCTCTCCCCATTTAAAATCTGTCTTTTGATGATTAATAGGTATTTTTCTTTTACCTTTTCTTTTGTGTTGTAGGGATAAGATCTAATAAAAGTCTGGATATTTTTTTTCAATTCTTGTTTAATTTCCTATAATGGCTTACAGAACCTAACAATTGACGGATTTCCTCACGTGTTTAGGTTGGGACATTTCCAGTACCTTTGATACCTTTTCTTCATCAGGCTCAATGCCTTTTTCTATAGCAATGTGACCAACATATTTTACACGGGTTTTCAAATAAAGAACATTTCTTTGAAGAAAGTTTAACTCCTGCTCACCACATCTTTTAAAAGACTAAGTGTAATCAGTCTAAATGTTCTTCATAAGTCTTGGAAAAAATAATAATGTCATCCAAGTATATAAAACAAACTGTTAGGTGTAATTGTCCGAGGCATTGTTTCATGAGCCTCTGATAGGTAGCAGGTGCATTTGCTAACCCGAAAGCCATTCTGTTGTATTTGTAAAATTCTAGTGAATCAACAGTAAAAACAGTACGTTCTTTATGTTTTTCTTCCATTTCAATTTGATGATATCCCGATTTCATGTCTAAAATTGAAAAATACTTATAGCCTAAGAAAGAATCAAAAATCTCATCAATTCTTGGTAAAGAAAAACTATCTTTAGGGTTCTTTGATCTAGTGCTGTGAAATATATGCATAGGCGCGTAATTCTCCTGTTTTCTTTTTGACAAGTACAACGTTTGAAGCATAAGGAAAATTTGAACGTCGAATAATTTTCGCACTTAATAACTGTTGCAAGTGATTTCTCACTTCATCAATCATTGATGGGGGAATATCACGATAATTTTGCTTAAATGGAATTTAATTGGACAATTCTATATTATGTTTTACTGACTTACTATAGCCAATATCTGTGTCACCTTTTGAAAAGATGTCCTTGAAGTTATATATCAACTCAGTTTTTGTAAATTGTAATTTGAGAGTTCATCTTTTGGTATGTTAATTAATTCCATGATATCAATCTCTTGTCTTTAAGAGATATAAAATTCTCAACACTGACTGATTGAACTTCTAAGAGTAAAGCATGGGGAGTCAAAGTATCAGTTCTTGTAGTAATATTACTAATATGTACAGGCACTACTCCATTCTGTTTGTGTTGATATGATATAAATACTGGAGACACATATAGGTTTTTAGGTATCTTTGATTTAGATGTCTGTAACAACGCACAAACTGGTTAATATGAAAGTTCTTTATATAGATACCCTTTGACTACAATATCTGTATTTGGGTGGATAGTAACTTTAGATGACTCGGCTAGTTTAACTAATGCTAGAACATTCTTGTGTTTTTGTAATTCCTCCTAGGCACCTGATTATACCTCTATCTTTTTGGAGGTTCGTGTTGCTCTGTTATGAATGTGTATATCGTTTTATGGATTTTTGAGATGGTTGACAGTTTGTTATTGGCATTTTTGATTTGCCTCTTAAAGAAACACATCTAAATGCAAGGTGCCATAACTTAAGCAAACAAATTTGCTTCTTGTAAGTGCATGGAACCATGCGATTTCTTAACTATGCTCATTAAAACAGAGGTAATATTTGTACAAATTAAAACAGAGCACTTCTGTTGTATGATGTGTTTGGTACAATAAGGAATAAACCATCCACACACACTTGATCATTGCCAATACCTTTAGCTCTAATAGAATACTAAATATAACCCAAGTAAGGTAATGATTGACCATCTGCTCACACTACATGTAAAATATTTGATAAAAATTGCAGTGGTAAATTATATAGATAGCCTTCATGAAAACTCTGACAAATTGTTGAGATTGAAGATCCAGTATTGGCAAGTGCTGTTGTTTAATTAGTATCAATAGTAACGATGTTTTCTTGATAACATTTGGATTTTGAATTTTCCTGATTGAAAATGATTTGAAATAATCTGTTATAACACTACAATATAAATCTGAATCTACAATGTGCATACTTTTCTCATGCTGAAACACTCGGCATGTTTTTAAAATGATTTTCATTATTAATGGAGCTTGGTTCTACACTGGTGTCTGCTATCTGCTCCTCAATGCAGACATGCATGTAATCTTGTTTTTTTTTCTTTCTGTACTGTCTTTGCATCCATTTTTTCAATTTTCTTTAACATATTCGCTAAAGTAATGTCAGTGAAACTTATTTGATTTGATTATGAGAAACAGAGGTTCTAGAACATGTTTTGTAAATTAAAATCGCCAATTCAGTGGCTCTACTTTCTTTTCCTAAAGAATCAAAGTCTTTTTAGTTTCGTATTTATACATACTGGCATTTTTAAGTTTTGAATCCCGGACACCTGATCAAAATTTTATACGAAGAATGTCATTTCATGCCGTCTGGCTGATGTGACCTTTTTATACAGCAGATTTTAATATTGTTTCTAACTTTATTTCATATTCTTTCTTCTTACAAATAATCATTGTTGTCATGGGTTGCTTCATCAGACACTGATAGTAATAAGGATCTAGCTTTTGCTTTGAGAGAATTCCCTAATTGATTGTAACAAAATTGGAGTGGAGTAATTTTTTTCTATTAAACAGGTTGGGACCAATCGCCCAAATTGGATATAATAGCCCGTTCATGATAAAATAGCCCAAATGGGATATAAATTTAAAGTGCAAATTTTAAAAAAAAATAGTTTTGTACTTTCTCGTGAACTTTCATTCGAGCATCTCTGGATTTATTACATACTTAGCAACGATAAAGAAAACATTCCGAACACTTTCGCAGGGGTGATTGTCTTGATCCCATCTTCAGACATCCCTGGTTCTTCTTTGACATTTTTTTTACTCTGTACATTTATTAAGTACATTCTCTCCTTCAGTCATTTTAAAATGTACTGAATACACAATTCAAATGTAAATATACAATAAAATCACTACACTACTCTAGATTATATAATCGCATAAAAAAACACGCGATTGAATGCAATATTGTCTGTCGAATAAATCGCACGAGTCACAAGTTCGTAGTACATGTATACAATATTTACAGTCGCTGTGCGCTGCGTTATCTAAGTATTAACGGTATAGAAGTTTCACAGTCAAATATTAAATGTACTGTGAGATAATATACTTTACTATTTCATGCAAAGCAACCAAACGGGATGATAAAATGAATTACTGACTCTTTTACAACTGATGAGATGTACCCACCTAATTATTATTTAAGGTATATGTGGCGTATTTGGAGTAAAATTTTTATATGAGTTTGAGTAAAAATATACATCATACTTCTTATAATTAGACGTTTCACAAACTCTAGGCCCATAAAACATGTTCTGTCTTTAGTTATTTGTCTCTAAACTTTGCTACACGTCTGATGAATATTAATGTGATCCGCCATTTATAATGCCACTGCGCATGAGTGCGGGAAAACCTAGCATTGAAAACACGATGGAAGTACAGTTTGTTTACAAATTAGAATCACGTTTTTCATGTCTTAAATTAGATAATTCTTATATCAGATGATACTCGAAGCAGTATTATTCCGATATTCATTAATGTAGAACGATATAAATTGTTAATTATGTGTAATAAAGATGAAACACGATTTTATCATCATTGACACGGTAAACGGAGTAAATGCCCTTCTCCCTGAGGGATGCATGTACAGAGAGTGTTTTTTTATTCTTTATTTAAAAATTCCTCTAAACGAAAATCCACTTGTGGTGTATAACTTATAAAGTAAAGACACATAACACATGGAGCACGAACCTGACCATAGCAAAAACCCCTACAACTTCGTGATGGAAACTTAAGTT
The DNA here is from genome assembly GCA_020458035.1 of Magallana ariakensis. Classification (NCBI taxonomy): domain Eukaryota; kingdom Metazoa; phylum Mollusca; class Bivalvia; order Ostreida; family Ostreidae; genus Magallana; species Magallana ariakensis. The sequence continues at coordinate 47,534,754 of CM035812.1, read as the reverse complement.
TAATTCGGCTTTAATTCCTATTCCATCAATCTACATGATCTCCGATGACAATCTTCCCTTTGTTCCTATCCTTGTCAGTCTGTCCTTTTTTCTTTCATTGCCAAAATCTATCAAACTTAACGGTATACCTATTTTTCTCGTCGTCGCCATTGTTGTTGATAGACCGAGATGGATGTCACGTGACCCATTTAAGGCGGGGTTATTCAAATCTTTTGTATTTTTTACCGTGCCGGTAAAAAATAAAAATTATTTTTTTGATTTCTTGTATCTTTGTTATGCGATTGACTTATAAAGCGTAATTTGTGTGAAAGTCATATCTTTAAGTAAAGAAATGAAGCAAATAATCAGATCTTATTATTGTTATTCACTAAAAATACGCCACATATACCTTTAAGTCAGTAAACATGGGAATTGACTTTTCTTAACTGATGTGATTGACACACCTTATTAATATTAGTCAATGAAGGTTGTATTGTTTACTGAATATCACAGGATTGCTCTGACCTTTAAATTGATTCCAATTAGTGATTGACAACAGAGGACAGTCAATAATTTTTAACGTAGCCCAGGGGCTTTACGTCTTACAATTTGGTGAGCACGTTTAAATTCTTCAAACAAATAACCTTCTACTTGGTCACTGCTCGAACATTTCAAGCTAATAAATGTTCAAGCCTTTTGTGTAATATCACAATTTCCAGACCACAAATAAAATACAATATTTTTGTGCTATCTTAAAGCAGGTTGAATATATGTGCTTCAATCTGGTGAACAAAAACCTTTGTTTTAATACCAGCATGACACCAAAGCTCAACTGGATATTGACATTTATAATGGGGTTGTTTTTAATTGTAAACCCCTTATATATACTGTCAGACACTATGGTTCGTTGAAGATATGTCGATTAGTAGTGATACTTACAAATTTTTCAAACTTGTGAAAATTAATGAAAATAATACAGTATATCAAATTTAATAGATAGGGGTTCGTTTACATATTTTATAATTATATTTTAAACCTTATTTATACAATTTTTTGTTAATGTCAGTCTTTAAAGGTAGCCACCTGAACACTGACATTCTAGATGTCAGAATAGAATAACGCTTGATAAAGGGAGATAACTTTAAAATTAGTAAATAAGATTAGTAATTGATATTCCTATTTCCCTTTAGGGTGATTTCACCATGCATCGGACACCCTTTGGCTTTTGAATACGTTCCTGATACCGCTAATGTCGAAATATAGATGAAACGTAAATGTTACGTTACTGGGGTTTATAAAAATGATAAATTTGATAAAAATAATTTATAACATTGATTAATACTGTAAACAGTTTTTTCACTATGGATCGGACACAATAACCAAGGATCGGACAAGTCCGACCTAGGATCGGAAATACGATGAAGGAACAACTTTTTATCCCTTTTCAGCAAGTTAAACCTTTCATTGGCGAATCTACGTCTCACCCGAATCCTCATAAACGGTTTTTAGGTGAGAAGCAGAGTGAAAAAAGTTTCAGGTCTCGAAAACATTTTGAATAACTCGAATTATCTCTGTCTCCCACGCTCTCTCTCTCTCTCTCTCTCTCTCTCTCTCTCTCTCTCATTTTCAATGTATAAATCATAAATATATAATATCATCAAATAGATCAGTCAATCATTTATGAAAGATTGAAGAGAGAGAGATGATCATTTCCCACGGTGCGTGTTATATTGTCGTGTGACGTTGCAAGCACAATGGCATCCGCCATCGACAAGCTAGCAAACCGTCGGTAGTCATAAACAAATCAGTGTCAATTGTAACATGAACATAAAGGAGAGGATAATACATATACGTATAGGTATAACAGGTTTTGATGCATCTAGAGCATTCCAGACCATAAAAGCTGTGCAAAGGTAAGTGTGTAAACATCCCTTTTACAGTGTAGTAGAATTAATAGGCATGTAGCATTTATTTTGAAATGGGACATCCTTATATGACATGAAATGATCCTGAGAAAAACAAAAATAAACACAGAAACAAAACAAAATGTTCAGTAATCTTTAAATCCAAATCCTGGGGGTGGGGGGAGGTCAGCTACTCACCTTTAAGACTTATTTTTATTGTTTGATTTCCCTATGCTTTTAAATATTTTATCAAAAAAGTAGGGAGGGGAGCAACTCTTAAATTCAGTTTTTCTGTGTATATTAAAATTTAAGAAAAATTATTGCTGCAAGAAAAAATGCCCTGCCCAATCCATGCCCATTGGGCCTGATTAATCAAAATCTTAGATCTATACTGCTGCATTTATAGCTATAACAAATTTTGTTTGGTAAAAAACGTAAAATATGAATACAAATGTATAAATTGTTATAACATCTTTTTAGTTTTTAAATTGATTTTTGGCTTTTCTTTTTTCTGCATTTAATTTCTTTTTTCTCTCTCTCTTTCTTTTCCTCTTTTTTCTTAAGTTTTGACTGGTAAACTGCATCACATGTGATGAAGAAATACCCATCTTTGGAGCCAGTTGAGGGTTTGGTTTTTTTTTAGCTGCCAGCTTTGGAACATGTGGAATATTTCCAAGAAAATCAACTGTTGGCCGGGCACTTTTCATCTGCTAGTAAGAAACATATTGATTAATGCATGTATGAATAAAATTAATTGTACAATATTTTAGTGATATGGGGCCGGTGTTGTGTATAGTCTATTAGTTGTATCATAGCTAAATAAACCTATTCCCCTCAGTTATTTAGAAGTTTATAATTATCAAAGATTTAGAAAAATGTTCAATGCACTACATGTATATGCTTTTCTTGTGCTATGATATCATATTGAATTCATTTAGTTCTCTTATACATGTTACATGTAAAGAAAAGTATCTCAGTTCGTTACATGTAGTTAGAATGTTTAAGGTGTTTAATCCTTTGATTTCAATTTTTTCCAGGTGTGGAAAACTGAATCAATGTTGACCCCATGCTCAAAGCATGTCTCATAAGCTGCTTCCGGCCAACAGTCAAGGAGCATTCAATGGCAGCCAAAGCAAGATCAGGAGGACATTCACCATTGGTGCTCTCCATTGCTGGGCGCAGTGCTGAAATCTCCACATTCGTGACAGCAATCCCCATGTTCTTAAATGCTTCAATCTCATCAGCGGAGAAATTGGGGATTTCGGCGTAAAGCTTTAAATCACTTTCATCCGCTGAAACAGTTAGGTAATATGGTAAGATGAACTCGGTACTTTCAAGTTACATTTAAACAAAAGACTGATTTTAAATTGGATGGCCTGATGAAAGTCTCTGACACAGTATCAGTGATTGAACAGACATTTTAGTGTTCAAAAATTAATGTAGACTTTTAATAGGTCACCGGAGTCACTCAGTTGACCTATTGCAAATGGTCTTCGTCCGTCGTCGTGCGGTCTGCATGTAAAATGTTTTTGGTATAAATACCAGATGGATGGTGATTAAATGTCTATGGAGGTTGAATATTCAAAAGCTAGAACAGGAGAATTGAGTAACATATTACAGCTTTAAAAGCTCTTTAGCTCACCTGAGCTGAAAGCTTAAGTGAGCTTTTCTGATCACTTTTTGTCCGGCGTCTGTCTGTCTGTTCGTCTGTAAATTTCATACATTTTCGACTTTTTCATCGAAACCACCGGGTTGATTTCAACCAAACCTGGCACAAAGCATCCTTAGGTATAGGGGATTCAGGTTTATAATATAAAGGGCAACACCCTCTTTCAAAGGGAGATAATTAAGAATTATAAAAAGTTGTTGGTATCTTTAAAAAAATCTTCTTCTCAACAACCAATTGGCTAGAAAAACTGTAATTTGTGTGGAAGCATCCTTAAGTAATGTAGATTCAAATTTGTTCAAATCATGATCCCCGGGGGTAGGGTGGGGCCACAATGGGGGGGGCAAATTTTTACATAGAAAGGTATAGAGAAAAATCTTTAAAAATCTTTTTGAAAAGCACTTAGTCCAAAAAGCAGTATCTTGTGTGAAAGCAAAGGTTGTGCAGATTAAAGTTTGATCAAGCCATGATTCCCTAGAGAAAAGTGGAGTAATGCTGATTTGATCAGTTGTTGCTTTTGTTGCCCAGATGAGCAATGTGGCCCCTGGGCCTCTTGTTTTTCTTATTAAATGCCCATAGGGAGAGTTTCTACCTGCCCCTGGGGATAGGGGGTTAGGAAGTTGTTGTAAATAAAAACATGTATACTAGCCACCTTTGTCAGTTTATCTACGTAAACATTTACATATAAAACCTATCTTGAAAGTTAACAAATATGGTAATATTACATGTATTTTCTATCAGTCTTGCACCTTTTCAATATCAGGCCATGCACTCTATAATAATCTTGAAGTTTTGAGCTAAAATTATAGGCTTCATGGTCCTTTTTGAAAGATTTCAGGCAGGGAGGTGGTCGTCATTACAATATTATAATTTTAACTACTCCAGTATGAAACTTAATTAAATTGCATATATGAAACTCCCCAACAAGTTTTTGTATGGGCTATGGTACTCTGGTGACCTTTAAGGCCTATTGGCCTCTTGTTCATATAAATTATGATCTTTATGAGAACTGCAATGCTAATATGTTATTTAAACAATAAAATACTTCCTTTGTACCGATATTTTGTGTATAACTACTTAAAGTTGACTATTGCTGTTAAAGTGAGAGATGTGGCCCATGGGTCTTTAGTTGTGCTGTTTATTGTTTTTATTTTGCTTGGTTCATACCTATCACCTGATTTGCATGTGATAATGTAATTTAACAAATTTAACAAACTGAACGCTAAAATTAATTGACTATATTTGCAATGCTATTTTTATTAATATTTGGTTCAAAATTGGTCTTTTTCATTTTTTGCATCAAATACTAAAGCATATGTACAACAATAAGTAAAGAAAGATAACTCTAATGTTTTGATTCATAAAATCCCGGCAACTTACCTTTTAAAGATGTCGAAATTGACGTCACTTGAAGGTCAGTGTAGTGCATTTTTATTAAACACGTGATACAAAAAAATCATGATCGCTGTTGTGTTTAGGTCTTCGAGTTTAAAAATGAATAAAAGAAAACACGAACTCATGATGAGTATTTTGTATGTTTATTTCTGAAATCGTCCGATCCAAGGGATGTGTCCGATGCATGGTGAAATCACCCTATATTCCTTTATCCCACTCTGCTCCTATAACTAATAACTTACTAATTAAATTTAACTACTATTTAAAGAATAAACAACAAATAATAGCGGCCGTATAGAAAATGAAAATAATTAATTCACAAAAGAAACTTTAATTGAGATCACAGATCAAAAATAAGTTGGTTTAACCTTAAAAGAATTTAAAGCTCAAACTCATAAATTTTGAGCTAGTTAGCTGTAAATAAATAGTTCAAATGTTAATATGTACACATGGAGTTGTGTACACATGGAGTTAAACTGTGAATTGTCACTGGTACATGTACCGAAAATATCCCCCAGCTAGGTCTTCAGAATGTATGGTGCTGATGAATTTCTTGATGATAATAGTTGATGAAGATGATTGAATTACAGTTACGTCCTAGTTTAAAGGTTGAAGATAATGATGATGATAATCAGAAGATGTTTGCAACCAGCCCCACATTGGGCGCCAATTGTAACAGGGGTCCTTTGGGATAAAAAAAGGACACGGGTTCGCTGTCGTATATAATTTGTTTATGATTTAAAAATTACCCTGTAAATAAACATAAATATAATTTAATGACATGATCAATTCACATTGTATTTGTAATTAATTTCACAGGCATAATCATAATATTTCAATGCTATAATATGTAACTGTTATTGCCCTTGTCACAACACTTTACAATCTATATATAAAACATTTAATCTTTACACATCAGATTCATCATCATGATTATATTTTAACAACTAAATAATTACATGTATATATTCTTATAAAAAGTTTAAAATTTATGTCACCAGGTTAACAGGTATGTGACTAGGCATATGCTTCACATCATTTCCTGTACTCTCAGAATTCGGGGACGAAAAGTCAGGTCTAAACCGGGACTCGAACCCAGGGCCTCTGGCGTACCGTGCCAGCGCTCTAACAACTGAGCTATTGAGATATTGAGATCCGATATATTGACTGACAGTCACACACCTGTTAACCCGGTGACATACTCCCCCTCTTGATAGAAATTCGTCCTCGAATTTAGGAGTAGAATTCTGCTAGTTAAGGAAATGTTGTGAAACATGTTCCTAGGGAGTGACCATGGGATTTGTATGTTTGGCGCCAAATGTAACAGGTGGTGAAAAGTCAAGTCTCAAACTTAAATTTGCTTTCTGTTCAGTCTAACAGCAATATTTACATGTAATAAGCTAGATAAAATAAATTCATGTCAGTCTAGAATCGCAGTAAGCTGAATAAATGTCTGTCTTAGGTCAAAGTTTTGGTGGTAACAGTTTTAACCAATGAAATTTAAAGAATTTAATAAAGCTAAAATACTACGCATGTACCCTCTTACAGGTGTACTGAGAGTATCAGTGGCGGATCAAAAGATTGAGTTATTAATTATTTATTGAGTTATTTTATTATTTGAATAATTATTATCTTTATTTAATGTATTCATCAAATAATACATACATTATTTCTGGTCAATTTAAAATTGACACATAGCTTTGTATGTTACAATTAAAATAAAGTTACATATTCATAAATGTACAATCATGTAATTGTAAATTTGAATTATTTGAAATATACCGACTATTACATTAAGAATTCGAAAATAAACTGAATACTGCGTATATCTAAAAGCTTCTAATTATTCACTGATGGAAAAAATCGAAGTTTTTTTTTTATGTACAAAATAATAAACTTACATGTGTGTTTGAAATATTAAATCGTAAGCGGTGGTTTTTAAATGGCGTAAATTGTACCTGTGTTTGTTATTTAATTTGTTTATTTCATTTTCGTTTATTTTGTTGTCACAGCGAAGTTCGATATTGTCAGGCAGATTGAAAAAAAGGTGACGAGGTTTCATAAATAAATGAAAGAATTTCAACGAATCAATTCCTAATAAATTTCTATACTTACTGCCACCGTTCATGGTGTTACTTTGAACAAAACGACATTCACGCTGTTTTAAATCAATTTCCTGTCGTTTTTAAGAACACATGCTCATTTTTGATTTTCAAATTTTTAAAGATGATCTTTCTACTTCGGAGTTCCGAATGGCAATGGAGTTGAATTAAACCTGAACGGTGAGCGAACGCTGAATGATTGCTGAGCGCACGGTGTACGCTCTGTGAACGGTGACGCAAACGGAGCGGAGAGCGCAAATATCTGAACGATATACGTGCGGTGAGCGAACGGTGAGAGAACGCAAAAAAGATGCATGTTGATTTATACAAGGTAGCAAAAATTAAAAATCAATGTTTTTGTAAACATTGTCAAAATACGATATCCTCTGTACTAACCGTGGGTAAACTTTTTTAATTCTTTTCATTCTCGTGATTTTTTCGTGCCCTACTTCCGATTGACTACTTTATGGTTTGTTGACAAAATTTCGCGTATACGCACAATGTTTTAATCTACATCTAAATATATTTACATTGTCGATGCTTATTATTTATGTGAATGTACGTAATCATGAAGTCTTGCTATTGTGAAGGTGGCCTCTATGAAAAACAACATGTTCTTATGAAATTACCTTTACTTTTATTCCTTCTAATACTTACAAGATTCTCTTTCTCATGAGTGGTCTAAGAATACTGAAATCAATATACATGATTTTGAATAAAATTCAACGAGCTAGTCCATGGTCAATAAGCTGGCCATAATGAATGTATTTCGATGTATTTCATAAAGAATGTTGTTTTGGGGTTTTTTTGTGTACTTTTAAAAAAACAAAAATACCTTACAATTGTGTTAAACAATACACAGAGACATGTTGAACCTTAAGCTTTTATACTGATTTATGGGTCAAAGAGAGTTAAAAATAAGGAAGACAGAGTCTACTTTTGCTGGCAAAAAAGGAATTAGAAACCTCCAAGATATCTTACAAATCAACTGACTGATGATTTTTCTTCCTTACTCTTCATTCTTTTACAGAGATTTATAACATAGATGGAGTTTTCCTCTGAGGCTAAATATTGCTTACATGTAATCAGTTCGGGCAATGTTTGCGTCAATGCAATAATAAATACATGATGTATGTAGTCCTGCCTCCTTGCCTTCATATGTTCTAACATCTAGGTCTAATCCAGCCTTAAATAAGTAAACATCAACGCATAAAAATTGCGAGCCTATTGAGAAGGAGAATGTGATAATTTGTTCCTAGCAGTTAGACATTTGTTTATTGTGATCACACTACTTTTAAAAAAAAGTTTTAAATACTTGTTTTTACTTCATCCTTTGTCGCTGTTTTTATCCCGGAATGCCAAGTTTATGGTGAGTCATTTATAGCGAGCGCAGCTCGCCGGCGCGAAGCGAGCTCTACCGGCAAGGCGTGTGTGAATAGAAAATTCGGACCAGTTGCACATTCATTCAACGGATTTATTTTGGCGTCAGTAAATCGAACCAGTAATGCATTGTTTTAATCCCCCCAGTAGTTCCCTGTAATCATGGCAATTTTTATCACTTCACACTCTCACGAGAATCAGCAAGACAATCAAAACAAAACGATGTATACGACATACATTCAATGTTACCTCTAAAGTTCACCTCAGTACACTCTCAATCAAAAATATTCGAGTGACGTCACAAAGGTTTGCACATTGATCCGATAGATTTTTTCGGCGTCAGTAAATTTTGACCCACAATTCATAGTACCAATGGTTTCCAAGTCCTCACGTTCTAGCGAGAATCAAAGTAAAACTTTTAAGAAGCATACATGTATAAGATGTGTAATTTTAAGAACATCATGCTTTTTAAGTAAATAAAACAGTATACTTCGCTTACTTTTATATCTCAGGGGAGTTTTAAAGAGTCGGACGACACTTAACCAACGTGAACTTTGACGTCACAATAAGGGGAAATTACTCTAACTGAAGTTGTTGTAAATCTGCTGAAATTACCAAAATCCTCTCAAAATCTTGCAAAGCTAAAGAATGAGGACATTTCTTCAGATATAGGAAACAGTTTTAACTTGCACTCATTTGGATGAATGCTCACATTTATTTTATTCACTATAATTACGGTAATTTCCAGGAACGTACACGTAGCATCGGGGTTTTTTTTAAAGGGCTGGGGGGTGGATGACAGCCTCATCCAAAAAATCTTTACAAGCAAAAAGAAAAAAAAAGATAATTCTCAAAATTCTGAAAATTCTAATCCTTCAGCTCTTTAGCACTTCAATGGTTTCTTTATTTTCACTTCCATTTATTACATGCTCCCAATCCCAAGTGTGTGGGGGGGAGCAACTCCATGTTCTTTTAATATGATAAGCAAATATTTTTCAGCGTAAATATAAAAAAATTAATAATTAATAAGAAAAGATGTCGACTGCAAAAAAGGGGATGAACTGACGTTACAATTACTTTAAAAGAGGAGATACAGTGCAATGAACATTTATATTAAAATCTTTATTATTCAACAACATTGTATCTGAGATTAAACTATTGTTCTACTTATAAATAAATAAATAACAAATCTTATAACATGAAATCTTATAAACTATGGGTAATGGAAATTTACTGAAAAATAGGTATGTTTTATTTTATTTTGCAATCAAATTTATTTACGTTGTTAATTTTATTTTTATTGATTTATCATAATTCATTGTTTGATCACATGCTGCGCTCGCCCCAACGGTCGCACCGTAAAACATATTAATTTACCAGAGAGAGGGGAGGGGAAAAAATGAAGTGTCGATAAAATGTTTGTTTTTGAGTCCTGAATCTTTCATTAATACCAATTTTTGTTTATTAAAAAAATCAATTTGTCTTGTCGTCCTTGTCTTGAAAGAAACACATACTTGTAATATCATAATTGGAGTAATTTGATTTTAAGTTTCATACCAAAAAAAATAACAAGATCAAAATAATAAACTAAAAAAATATTAAAATTTGTTACAAGTAATAAAATCAAAATAATTTATTTTGAAAGTCCTAATATAATTTTTTGAAAGACCTGAATTTGTAAGCAATTATTCTTCCACTTGTAATACCCAGATATATTACACATGAAGGTGGCTGATGGTTTTATTATGGCAGTCAAATAATTTATTTAACTATGTTGTCAAAAATTATTCAATTATGAATTTTATACTTGTTTATCTGATATGTCTCTTTTTGTTACATATCATAATAATGTATTATAATAAGTTAACTGTGTTTTATGAAAGTGTAAAATACATTAGACAATTTTTGTATTACGCTTTCTTTGTGTCCTACATTTATTTCCGGTGGAAGATGTGTTTCCTAGATAAATTATGCATTGTTCGTTTATTAGGTAGTCGCATATTTACACAACGGATTATAATCCCAAACAATCCCGATAGAATTACAGACATCGTTTAGCAAAAAAGGAACTCCCCTTGTTTTTAATGATTTAAATAAGACTGATAACTTTTATAAAATACTTGTTATTAACTAAACTATACATGTGAAAATCTTCCTGATCATATAAGTGTCATCAGATGTTATTAAAACTGCAATTAGTTGTCCAAGTGTTTCCGTTGCTTAGTTGATAATAGTTGCTATATAAAGCCAAAACGGCAATCTGTTTTTGGAACGCATTTCGCTATTCGCAATTCAAAAGTAAACTGCGTTCTATAGAACGCAATTCAAAATTTATAATTCATATTTGGAGCCTGCAATTTTCAGGATCATCTACTAGTGGTATACCACTACCACTGTGAAAATATGGCGAAATTGTCATCTCTAGTTTTTGAGATTCGGGCTTATTCATAATTTAAAGTGAACTGCATTCTAGAACGCAGTTCGCAATTCAAAATTTATAATTATATTTGGGGCATGAAATTTTTTAGGGCCATCTGCTAGTGGTATGCCACTACCACTGTGAAAATATGGTAAAGTGGTCATCTTTAGTTTTTGAGATTCGGGCTTAGTCGCAATTCAAAAGTGAACCGTGCATTCTAGAACGCAGTTCGCAATTCAAAATTCATAATTAATATTTGGGGCATGAAATTTTCAGGAACATCTACTTGTGGTATACCACTACCACTGTGAAAATATGGTGAAGTGGTCATCTCTAGGATTTGAGATTCGGGCTTAGTCACAATTCAAAAGTAAACTGCATTCTAGAACCCAATTCGCAATCAAAATTTATAATTAATATTTGGGGCCAGAAATTTTCAGGAACATCTACTAGTTGTATACCACTACCACCCTGGCGAAATTGTCATCTCTAGTATTTGAGATTCGGGCCCCCCCCCCCATGTATAGAACACTATTTATTATAAGGGAGTTTTAAAAAACGGGCTCGTAAACATCGAGGACCCCAACTCTAGGCGCTGAAATTTTCTGGGTCATCTACTAGTGGTTTACCACTACCACCGTGAAAATATGGTAAAGTCGTAATCTCTAGTTTTTGAGATTCGGGCCGAGTCGCAATTGTGAACTGCATTCTAGAACGCAGTTTGGGGTTAGGGTTAGTGGTGGCCCGTATTTCAAAACCTAGATACATGTATGACCACATTACTATATTTTAGAGTGGTAGTTATAATTTTACCACTAGTATATTACCCTGAAAATTTCAGCGCCATTAGGGGCACTCGATGTTTCCGAGCCCGATGTTAAAATCCCCATTTAAATAAATAGTGTTCTATAAGAGGAGCCTGAATCTAAAAAACTTGGACCATTTTACCATAGTTTCAGAGTGGTAGTGATATACCACTAGGAGATGACCCTGAAAACTTCAGCGCCAGGATAGGGGCCCTCGATGTTTCCTAGCTAGATGTTTAAAGTCCCATTATAATGATTAGTGTTCTGTAATTGGGGATCCTAACAAAAAAACTATAGTTGACCACATTACTATATTCTCAAAGTGGTAGTGGTATACCACTAGTAATTGACCCTGAAAATTTCGGGCCCCAAATATGAATTATAAATTTTGAATTGCGAACCCAAATATCAAAAACTAGAGATTACCACTTTACCATATTTTCACAGTGGCAGTGGTATACCACTAGTAAATGACCCTAAAAATTTCAGGCCCAAATATGAATTAAAACTTTTGAATTGCGAACTGCGTTCTAGAATGCAGTTTACTGTTGAAATGTGAATAAGCCCGAATATCAAAAATTAGAAATGACCACTTCACCATAATTTCACAGTAGTAGTGGTGTACCACTAGAAGATGACCCTGAAAATTTCTGGCCTCAAATATGAATTATAAATTTTGAATTGCGGACTGCGTTCAAGAAATCAGTCCACTTTTGAATTGCGACTAAGCCCGAATCTCAAAAACTAGAGATTACCACTTCACTATATTTTCACAGTAGTAGTGGTATATTACTAGTAAATGAACCTGAAAATTCCAGGCCCCATATATGAATTATAAATTTTGAATTGCGGACTGCGATCTAGAATGCAGTTCACTTTTGAATTGCGAATAAACCAGAATCTCAAAAACAAGAGATAACCACTTCACCATATTTTCACAGTGGTAATGGTATACCACTAGGAGATGAACCTGAAAATTTCAGGGCCCAAATATGAATTATAAATTTTTAATTGCGAACTGCGTTTTAAATAACGCAGTTCACTTTTGAATTGCGAATAAACCAGAATCTCAAAAACAAGAGATAACCACTTCACCATATTTTCACAGTGGTAATGGTATACCACTAGGAGATGAACCTGAAAATTTCAGGGCCCAAATATGAATTATAAATTTTTAATTGCGAACTGCGTTTTAAATAACGCAGTTCACTTTTGAATTGCGAATAGCGAACTGCGTTCCAAAAACCGATTGCCAGATAAAACAGGCTTGTTTTGATTTGGCGAGTAGTGTTTTACTTCATAATGTTAGATCATTATACTGGTAAAATATATATCCTCAGAACACATATTACGCCATTAAATCATGTTGATCTATTTTTCAAATTAAATACTTAAAAAAGTGAAGTGAATGTACAGGCTGGATAAAAAGTGATAGGTAATTGTTTGTTACAATTTGATATATTAAACATTCTATGTAATACCGTTAAAATGTTTTACAACACGAATCAATTTTATTTGAAGTTTTGGAAGACTTTAAAGAAGTTTTGTTCACATCGTGATATCAGATGTGTTTTAATATGTTTTACGGTGCGACCGTTGGGGCGAGCGCAGCATGTGATCAAACAATGAATTATGATAAATCAATAAAAATGAAATTAACAACGTAAATAAATTTGATTGCAAAATAAAATAAAACATACCTATTTTTAAAGGAAATTTCCATTATCTATAGTTTATAAGATTTCATATGTTATAAGATTTGTTATTTATTTATTTATAAGTAGAACAATAGTTTAATCTCAGATGAGATAAAATATTGTTGAATAATAAAGATTTTAATATAAATGTTCATTGCACTGTATCTCCTCTTTTAAAGTGATTGTAACGTCAGTTCATCCCTTTTTTTGCAGTCGACATTGTTTCTTATTAATTATTATTATTTTTTAATTTACGCTTAAAAATATTTGCTTATCATATTAAAGGGACATGGAGTTGCCCCCCCCCCTCCTCCCACTTGGGATTGGGAGCATGTAATAAATGGAAGTGAAAATAAAGAAACCATTGAACTGCTAAAGAGCTGAGGGATTAGAATTTTCAGAATTTTGAGAATTATCTTTTTTTTTCTTTTTGCTTGTAAAGATTTTTTGGATGAGGCTGCCATCCACCCACCCCCCCCCCCTTTTAAAAAACCCATGCTACGTGTACGTTCCTGGAAATTACCGTAATTATAGTGAATAAAATAAATGTGAGCATTCATCCAAACGAGTGCAAGTTACAACTGTTTCCTATATCTGAAGAAATGTCCTCATTCTTTAGCTTTGCAAGATTTTGAGAGGATTTTGGTAATTTCAGCAGATTTACAATAACTTCAGTTAGAGTAATTTCCCCTTATTGTGACGTCAAAGTTCACGTTGGTTAAGTGTCGTCTGACTCTTTAAAACTCCCCTGAGAAATAAAAGTAAGCGAAGTATACTGTTTTATTTACTTAAAAAGCATGATGTTCTTAAAATTACACATCTTATATGCTTCTCAAAAGTTTTACTTTGATTCTCGCGAGAACGTGAGGACTTTGGAAACCATTGGTACTATGAATTGTGGGTCCAAATTTACTGACGCCGAAAAAATCTATCGGATCAATGTGCAAACCTTTGTGACGTCACTCGATTATTTATTTTTTTTTTTGATTGAAAGTGTACTGAGGTGAACTTTAAAGGTAACATTGACTGTATGTCGTATACATCGTTATTGTTTTTATTGTCTTGCTGATTCTCGTGAGAGTGTGAAGTGATAAAAATTGCCATGATTACAGGGAACTACTGGGACGATTAAAACAATGCATTACTGGTCCGATTTACTGACGCCAAAAAAATCCGTTGAATGAATGTGCAACTGGTCCGAATTTTCTATTCACACACGCCTTGCCGTTAGAGCTCGCTTCGCGCCGGCGCTGCGCGCCGGCGAGCTGCGCTCGCTATTATGGAACTTTTCTTGTATTTTTGTGGAATAAATTTAAGATAAACTTGTACGACACACATTAGCAATCCCTAGGTTTTGAAAAAAAGTATTGAATAACGTTTATCCAAAGAGGTTTGTAGATTTTCTTTTAAAACATCTTACCTGTTTTTAAAAGAAAAGTTGAACTCGGTATAATGAAAAAAGTCCTTCATATTTTCTTTATGACAGTTTGCATTTTAACACGGAGATATTAATAAGAGTGAAAACAATTCTTTTTACGAGTAGAGATATTATATCTTTTTCATTTTGATGTTTTCGACAGACATGATTTAATTTTTTAACTTTATACTAGTAATTCGGGCACTTCATGTCGTCTGCAATGCAAAATCTCCGTATTAGAGGTTTTATATTAAAACGTGTCTTTCTAACCAACAACAGTAGGTGGGGGTCGTTTCAAATTGTTTTTTACTTTAGTAAATAAATTTAGTTTGTACCTAAACGTAATTAATATTTATCGAAATATTAAGCAAGAAGAAATGGAAACTGGTAGTTTGGAAAGACTTTAGTAATATTTATAATTTTTATCAATTGAACTAAATCACCGTCGTTCTGTCTTACTCGCATTCCTTAATTAACAAACGAATAAAATCTATAGACTCAAAAGAGCTGAATGGTCGTGGCAATACCCGTTATTTAGATTAGGCTATCTCCTTGAGAAGAAAAACTCTTTATCAATATACAGGAAGATTTCAATTTTTAAACCTGAAACATATGGAATTTTCTTAACAAAATAATAGTTCATAAATTTAAAACCATATCTTAGATTTTAAGATTGAAAAACTTGTTGACAACCCAACTGCCTTAAAACACGTATTTTATATGTCCAGGTGATAGTACAAAAATTGAACTTTCCAATTGTGACGGGCAATTGTAGACCGGAGCTGTCTTCAGTGTTAACTACACCGCAATAAACTTGCACTGTTACTGTACGATAATCCCAATATATCAAAACGGAGCTTTAGTATTCGCATCGAATGCTATAAGAGATAATTGTTCTACGGAAATTGCCATACTACAACTACAGCAGGCGGAACTGAAAAGCTTAATTACAATACCATGTAAAGATGAGAGACGAACACCAACATACAGAGTAGGACAAGACAGTGTGTTTTATATAACATCCAGATCGGACAACACTACGACTGAACCAGAGAGATTTCTCCGGGATATCAGAATATTTGGAAGTAAACAATTTATTTTGTTAGTTTTGAAATGTATGTAATTATCAAATCATCCTACGGGAACATTCCCGAAAAGCACAAAAACTTAAACGAATCTCTTAAGGGTCCTCGACACCCCTTGACTTTCACTTTTTATTACAGTACGTCACAACATGGAGTTTTCAACTCATTGTGAAACTGTTAATGTCATAAAGTTGTTCGTTTATTTCTGTAACGCAATGGCTAAAAATTCGGTCTACAAAACCGCAGGTCCAAAGTAGGGATTTTTGTTTTTATGAAAAACAATTATACATTTTTAAAAGTTGCTTTTTCCCCAAAATTAAACATTTTTTCCTGTCATTTAAAGTCGACCACCTTAAACATTGACTGATTTTTACAGATTTTTATTTACAGCGCAAGCATGTATTCATGTAGATTAATACATGTACATATACCAGACAGCATGAAACAATACATCAAGGTTTTTGAAAACATTGTCAAAAAACCATGTCCTTTGTGTTCTTTTCGATCTTATAATTTTTATGCCCTTATTCCAATAAGCTCCTTCAAATTTTATAGACGCAAATATATCTTATCGTTCAATTTCTTTGATCTACAACTATATACCTTCACAATGCCAAGGCTTAATTGTTTATGCGAAGGTATGTAATCATATAGCCTTGAAATTGTGAAGGTAGCCTCTATTAAAAAAAGACATGTTTTTATGAAATAATTTTACTTTTGCTCTTTCTAAAATTCACGACTTTCCCTTTCTCCTGAGTGATCTAAGAATAATGAATATTCATGATTATAAGTAAAATTCAAAGAGCTGGTCAATGGTCAATAAGCTGGCCATTGTTTCCAACAATGTATTTCATGCACAATGTTCTTTAAAAAAATGAAAAAAAACAAATATATCTTACATTTGTGTTAAACAATACACAGAGGTATGCTGAGCCTTAAGCTGTTATGCTGATTTATTGGTTAAAGAGGGTTTAAAAATAAGTGAAAGAGAGGTCATGTCATATTCTTTATATCCTTAAGAGCATTAACAAAAAACTTTCAGTTTCATTTACACTACTAGTACTTGCAATCAAATGAAAGTCGCCTTATCTGGTGGTGAAGAAACCCCTTGTAGATGAAGTTGTTCATACGCGGATCCAGAAACTTTTCCGGGGGGGGGGGTCCGTGGGATATCTAAGTTTGGCGCGGGGGGGGTCCGGGGCATTTTGAGGGTAATTTTTCTAAGTTTATTTATTAAATTTGAATTTTCTAAGGGTCGTGACCCCCTCTAGATCCACGCATGTTGCCTTTTTCCATTAATGCTTGTAACAATCAAATTATAATATTGGCAAAAAAGGAACTAAAACACTTCCAGTAAAACTTATCTTACAAAACAACAGACTGATTAAATTCTGTTTAAGAGATTTATAATAAAGATGTTGTTTTCCTATATATGTAAATAAACATTGCTTACTCAGTTGTAAGCAATGTTTGCCAATCCAATCATATTACTTGATATAAGTAGCCCCGCCTCCTTGCCTTTATATGTGCAATTTTTAAACATCTAGGTTTTATCCGGCCTTAAGTTCATAAAGATCAACACAAAAACTCCGAAACGAATGTTAAGGAGAATGCATGTGATAACTTGTTCCTATAGCAGTTAGACATTTGTTTATTGGGATCACACTGCTTTCAGGAAAAATGTTGAAAATACTTGTTTTTACTTCATCCTTTGTCGCTGTTTTCATCCCGGAATGCCAAGTATATGGTGAGTCATAAAAGATAATTTACTAGAACGGCGGGGGGGGGGGGGGTGATAAAGAGAGATGGTATGCTGATAAAATGTATATTTTTAAAACCTCGACCATTTATTAATACCGATTTAAAAAAAAAATACATGTGACTGGACGTAAAAAAATCATACGTCATATCAAAAGACACTTTCAATAATAATTGCAGAGATTTTATTTTAGTTTCTGACAAAAAATGACAAGAAACAAATGATAAACTAAAGAAAAATGGTGTAATTTGTTACAAGTGATAAGAAAATCAAAATTATTGTTTGGAAAATCCAAATACTTTATAAGACTCGAATTTGTAAGCAATTATTCTTCCACTTCAAATACCCAGATATCTTACACATAAATGTGGCCTAAAGATTTCATCATGGCAGTCATTGAACTTAGTTATTTATGTTGTCAGAAAATTATTCCAATTTTAAATTTTATGTATTAGATAAGACCTAATCCTCAGAGATGTCATTATTTTTTTCATGTATAAGTTAACTGTGGTTGTGCAAGTTTAAAATAGACAGCTTTTATATCACAATCTCTTTGTGTTCCACATTTCTTTCCGGTGGAGAAGGATTTGTTTCCTAGATAAATTCTGCATTGTTCGTTTATTAGGAAGTCGCATAATTACACAACGGATAATAATCCTCCATAATTCCGAGAGAAAGGGGGAAATTCTATTAAGCAAAAAAGGGAACATGGTATTTATATGATTTGAATACGATCACATTTATTATTACGTGATGTTTACGATGCATTTTAGTTGTGACAGTTTTCCTGATGATATTATGAAGTGTCATTAGAAACGTTTAAAACTGCAAATAGTAGTCCAAGTGTTACCGTTACAAAGTTGTTTGTAAGTGCTATATAAAGAAAACCAGGCTTGTTTTAATTTGGCGTGTATTGTTGTACTTTACATTATACTCGTCTGGTAAAATGTATATCCGCAGAACACACGCATATTGCACCATTAAAATACGTTGATCTAATTTTCAATTTTTAAGAATGCTCAAAAAGTGAAGTACATTAGCACATGCTGAATAAATACTGATAGATAATTGTTTGTCACAATTTCAGATATTAAAAATTCTATGTAATGGCGTTTGTTCCGACATTTTATATTTTGGAAGAATTTCACAAAAGTTTCGTTTACATTGTGATTTTAGTTCTGTTTCAACGTGGAACTTTTCCTTTCTTTTTGAATAGATGAATGAATTTAAGATAAATTCGAACGACACAAACTAGCAATCCCTTAGCTTTGAGGGAAAAAAGTAATGTTTATAGTCTATCCAAAGTGGTTTGTAGATTTTCTTTAAATAACATACCAGAGGGAATTCTCTGGACACTTATACTGATATCCCCCTATGCATCTAACGGAGAAATATACTGCTGTTACATAAACTAGCTATAAATTTATGTAAAAATCTAAATATATGTATGATATTTATATATTTTTGATGTAACAACCTGATTTTTTTTCCCTTCAATCTTTGCTGTATCAAGACATACTTAGCCAGTAACATTTCATAAGCGGAAATTTACTTGTAAATGTATACTCTTTTTCTCGTGCTAAATTGAGTAACAAAAATTATAGTTCCGAATTGTATGTTACACTAAGCCTCTGCGCAGGCATTACATTCTGTTTTGTTACATATATATGATTGAATAAAAAAAAATACCTGTATTTTAAAAAAAATTATCTTGGTCTAATAATAAAAGCCGATATTACCTCTATGACATTTTTAACCCTGAAAAATTAATAAGAGGGGAACAAATTCTTAAGCGTAAAGATTTTATATCTTTTATCCATTTGGATGTTTTCGATAGACAACCTACAACCTTGAAAACAAACCGCGGCTTATTTTAAGATTTGGTAAGAAAGTGGGGTTTACTTTCAAACCGTCTTATTTTCAAATCGCGGCTTATTATCAATAAGCAATGAGAGCATAATCACGGCTTATTTTGAAAACAATAAATTGTAATCGATCGATTGTGTACTTGTTTGTTCTAAAAATAGGAAAATCAGGTAAACATCTGTAAGATTTAAATAAAAAGTTGTCAAGTGTCTTTAATTCAGTTTTATATTTATGTATTAGAATACTTATCCCCTCTGACCACTGTACCTTGCATCAAACAGGTCCTCTTCAGTGTATTCACCATTACGTAACTGTTGACGTGGTCAATGTTTAAGGTGGTATGGGACACCTCTATGTTGTGACGTACTATTTATGGAAATAAACAATAAAATTAAGTATGATTTTATAAATAGTTTCTTTCCAAATATTGTCATCTAACAGCGCAGTGCAGTGGGTTAGAGTTTCCTCTACGAATCTGTACGTCAAGAGGCGAATTACGCTAGGGATTTTAAAATTTTTACCTTTCGAAAAATTTTTAAAACTTTTTTTTTTTGGTTAAATATTGTAAAATTCAAAAAATCCAACCTGGTAGAAGTATTTTAATTATAATGTACTTTAATCCACATTAAAGCTGAACACCGCTCGTAAATAGGCACCGTCACACAGGTACTTGTAGCCCGTTTCACAAAGATTTCCTAAGATGTTTCCCAAGACAGAACTTATGATATACTTAAGTTATAACTTAGGAAGATCCTAAGATTTGTCATAGCTGTTTCACAAAACTGTCTTAGCGTAACGCATGCAGTTGACTATGAGAATTCTAAATTAATACCCATCATTATGATCATGCATGTTACAAATGTAAACTTTATAAGTGAATGTAAAAATTCATTCCCTTATTCACCTAGAAACATCTTAGAAAAGTAAATGTGTAAATAGAGTGTGAATAGTGTAGTGTCTGTAAATGTACTGAAATTTTGTATAAATATTTTACATTCACATGCATACACGAGGAGATAAAAATTACGTAATACACCCGTAGATATTTTTTTAAATGTATTTGAGAATGCATTGACCGAAGTTTCAATTTTGGTGGGGGTTTTTTTTTGCTACATGTACATATGTTTCTCTATTTCAAATATTATCTGGATATGATAGCATGAATCAATTGAAAACATTGGTCACTGCTAGAATATTTGTTATTCTTTATAAATGATAGAGTGCATTTTTAGTCTAGTTGGTCCATTATAAATAGCCCGTGTTAACATAATTATACAGTCTGTCCCAAGTTATTGCTTCCATCAATTTTTGTTGATTTTTAATAAAAATACACATACCTGTGAAAGAAATGCTGTTGAAATCGATAAAAGGGAAAATATCCAACATATCTTCTTTGATAAATTATCATTTTTCACTCATGAAAGTTCGCAGGAACGAAAACAAATTTTTTTTAGTCAGCCCGCGGGCTGACTAATTAAGATAGGATGGAACTTCAATTGCGCTTACGTAAATTGGAATTCTGGGAAGGAATTAGACAGTTCGTGTTAGAGAAATTCGAAGAAGTTATGAAACTGGTCAGTTTTTAGGTCAAACTGCGCATCGGTATATTGGAAGACTGTCAATGGGAATCGTCTGCAGCCACAGTCTGCGTATATCTTCCCAACTCTCTTCGTCAGATTGGAAAGTAAATATAATGGTAGTAGTTTGCGATGAGACCATGAAAATCAGAAAACTATGTCTGCAAAGTTACAACTTAAGTATTAAGTAGGTGTGCAGTCATACATTGCATGTACACAGCTACAAGCTTATCTCCTCACCTACATGTACAGCCATAAAAATAAGGGTGCAAACTAAATGTGTACCCGCTTATTATTATTGTTCTGGAAACTATTCATCTTGTATTTTAATAGATTGTGTATTCACTTTTGACCTAAAATTAAAATTCCGCTGGCTGACTTTCTTAGCTTTTTAAAAAGCTAACCTTGTGGAGATTTATAATGGGAAATGTTTACATCTTTTCTCCATTCGGAACTCACTTGGAATACCTCGCACAATTTTTTAGTCAGCCCGCGGGCTGACTATATTAAGTTAGGATGAAACTTCAAATGCGCTTGCGTAAATTGGAATTCTGGGAAAAAATTAGACAGTTCGTGTTAGAAAAATTCGAAGATGTTATGAAACCGGTCAGTTTCTAGGTCAAACTGCGCAGTGTCAATGGGAATCGTCTGCAGCCGGAGTCCGCGTATATCTTCCTAACTCTCTTAATGAGATTAAAAAGTTAATATATTGGAAGTAGTTTGCCACCAGACCATGAAAATCAGATAGCTATGTCTACAAGTTACAACTTTAAATATTAAGTAGAAGTGCAGTCCTACATTGCATGTACACCGCTGCACGCTTATCTCCTCACCTACCTACATGTACATCCATAAAAATAAGGCTGCAAACTAAATGTGCACCCGCATATTAATATTGTTCTGGAAACTATTTATCTAGTATTTCAATAGATTGTGTATTCACTTTTGTCCTAAAATTAAAATTCCGCTGGCTGACTTTCTTAGCTTTTTAAAAAGCTAACCTTGTCAACGTTATCATAGGGCTTAATCATGGCTGATGCAATGCAAAATCCCCGTAGGCTTTCTATTTTGGGATGTGTATTAAAACCTGAAGCGGTAGAGGGGCGTTTCAAAACTGATAATCTGGACATTTTTCATATTAGTGGATGAACGTAGTTTGAGCACAAAGGTATGTATGATTATCGAAATATATAGCAAAAAGTGGTGGATGCAAAATCCTAATTTTATTATTTTACTATATCATACCGTTATATTCCAAATGGAATACAATAGTCACATGCAGTGACAAGTAGAATTTAGAATGAAGGGATATGGAACTGTTGAACTAAGTTCAGTGTAACACGTGTTTTCTTTAATGGTTTGTATAAAGATGGGATGAGATTTTTTTTTGGGGGGGGGGTTACAAGAAACATCGCAAACAAATGCATCTCGCTGATAGAAGAAGCGAGGATAAAGGTAAAAAAATTCTGAATGAAATTCCCATGGAGGATTTAGCATCGACATTACTAAACCTCTTCCCGGTCATCTATACACCCCCAACCCAAAAAAATCAAATGAACAACCCCCCACCCCCCTTACAAAGAAAACAAAATTTCTCACGAAAAAGAAAAAAATATTTAGCGGAGGGATAGGACAAATTGTCCAGTCATTCTGTAATTGAGTATTTATTTAGTATATTTATTCCCGTTTTTATCAAACTATATAAGTATGGAGGGTAGTCGTGTTCAAAAATCCAGTCATGTTAACTTGTAAATTCGAATATGCAATCGTGTTGGTGTGTGAGCCTGAGTGTGAATGTGTGTAATTCTGATCGTGTAATCTATAAAAACACTCTAAAGTGACTCCGCAGACCCTCAATGTAATTCTTTCCACAGGTGTACATTTGCAACTTTAAAATGCTGATTTTCATTTACATGTAACGTGTCACTATACTACACATTTAACTCGGCAGTCTCTGCATTTATACCTCCGTTTACCGGAAATAGCACAGTTGACATGTTACAAATCGACAAATGTAAAGTTTATAAGTTTGTCGAATTTTGACATGACCATATATGGAAATAGTGAACAACCCCCCACCCCCCTTACAAAGAAAACAAAATTTCTCACGAAAAAGAAAAAAATATTTCGCGGAGGGATAGGACAAATTGTCCAGTCATTCTGTAATTGAGTATTTATTTAGTATAATTATTCCCGTTTTTATCAAACTATTTAAGTATGGAGGGTAGTCGTGTTCAAAAACCCAGTCATGTTAACTTGTAAATTCGAATATGCAATCGTGTTGGTGTGTGAGCCTGAGTATGAATGTGTGTAATTCTGATCGTGTAATCTATAAAAACACTCTAAAGTGACTCCGCAGACCCTCAATGTAATTCTTCCCACAGGTGTACATTTGCAACTTTAAAATGCTGATTTTCATTTACATGTAACGTGTCACTATACTACACATTTTACTCGGCAGTCTCTGCATTTATACCTCCGTTTTCCGGAAATAGCACAGTTGACATGTTACAAATCGACAAATGTAAAGTTTATAAGTTTGTCGAATTTTGACATGACCATATATGGAAACAGTGACGTCACAGATAGCTGCAGGAAAAGGCCTGCCGTAATCGCCGGAATGAGCACAGAATGAATAAAAAAATATTACATATATTATTTCTGGATAACGTTTTTTTAGGAAGTACGATTTTTCGAACAATAGATTATAGGTTCGGTGTCCATTATATCAAGAGAATCCAAAAAGATGCGAGTGAATAATAAAGAAAATATCACCAAAAGCATCCTTATCGCTACCACAATGTTGAGACAAGAGCGCCCCAGCCCCACCGCGCCCCCCCCCCACCACCACCCACGAAGAAGAAAAAAATCAAGGGGTGGGGGGGTCGGCCTGCTGATTAATTAAAGAACTGAATTATCGATAAGAAAAACTATCTACTGAAAACAGTAGTTTTAAGATTTTGATTTAGATGAGACACGAGTAGCGGCACCCCCTCTCCTTTAAATGAAAAAAAATTCCAACCATAAGGTTAACTGTAATAGCAAAAATGTGTTGATATCAAGCAATTGTTACGGGATATAAGAATGGTGTCCTGAATTTCGATTCAATCTAGACACACTCAGTTAAGTTGGTTAATCAAAATTTTCCGGAAAGCTTTACAGCTTTACAGCCACTTGTGAACATGTACTGATTACCATAAAGTAGCTACTTGGTTTTGTAAAATTACTGTCATTACAGTATATATTTATAAGATTTTAAAATTAAAACTCTACCATTTCATATAGAATCAAATCTGTTTAACCCACCTGTTCCTTAATTTCAGAAATTCGATTTTCGAAGAAAAAATATAATTATAAAAACATACTAGTATCCCTCATTTATTTCTTCAGAACCTTTCAAATTTTAACAACATTTTGTACTTTTATAAATGATTATAAAACTTCTTTCATAACAGTTTCAGATTGTTTTATTATTTATCATGCACTTGCACAACAAAGTCGTTTTGATATTTGAAAAAATATATAGATACATACATTTTTCCGTGAAAAATTACCAATTTTTTTGCAAGTCGTTTAATTTTAAAGAAATGAGGAATATAAAATTCACTCTTAAAATTCTTAGCATTTAGGTAAGCAATGAAGCTATATGGGCTTCACGACGGTCTCCAAACCCCATGCTGCACAAAAGATATTCACCCTCTAGGAAATTTCTTGATCCGTCTCATTTCTAGAAAAGAGCACGTATTCAACTTTATATTTTTCAGTTTAAATTACATGTCAAATTATTTTAGCAATATTGGAATAGATTTTAGGCAATTTTTTATAGTAAAAGTTAACCCTTATCGTATATTACATGTACCAGTGTCCATGGGAATTATATTACAGAAACCAGCGCATTCGTCACACCGGTACCGATTTTTACAAACATCCACCTCTTCTTCTTTGGTCCAGTTTTAATTATACCTCAAAATCTTCTTTCATAAAAAATTTTTAAAAAAAATTTTGATCCAAAGAAAATAGTATCGTTCATCAGAACAGTTTAACTGAATTTTATGTTTATTTTAGTCCACTCCGGCGATTACGGCATGCTCTTTCCCGCAGCGAGCATTTGCCATATAAGGTCATGTCAAAATTCGACAAACTTGTAGACTTTACATTTGTTGATTTGTAACACGTCAACTGTGCTATATCCGAGGGTGAAGATACAAATGCAGAAACTATGGATTTAAAATGTGCAAAGTTGAAGGTTAAATTAACTAACAAAAACAATTAAGCAGCAAAATGTGCATCATACGAAGGAACTGAGTCAAATCTTAAAGTGTTTATGCTCGAGTTTTTATAGGTAACCGATCAGAATCACATACATTCATACTCAGACTTACACACCAACACGATTGCATATTTGAATTTACAAGTTTACAGGTCTGGATTTTTGAACATGATTACCCTCCATATTTAAGGGATCATTGATTCTCGGGCATGTACAGTGAACTAACTATAACTATACCCACTATCCATCTGCGCGTGCGACCAGATACACTACAAAGGTGTAAAAATTGTCACTATGCAAATGGTGTCCTAATAAATGTATGTATCTGAAGGCAAATACTTAAGTTTACACCAAAGAAATAAATTGAAGAAATATATTTATATCTGGATTTTTCTAAAGTTTTCAATTTAGAAGTTAAGTGAAAAAGGTCTAAATGATATGGTGTCCGGATAGGGCCATTTGCGTTAGCGTGACATCGCGTTCAGATAAACGAAACATCGCGCTAACACACAACACGCCGTCGCGCTAACTCAACTTTGCACAACACGCCTTCGCGCTAACACACAACACACTATCGCGCTAACACAAAACACGCCGTCGCGCTAACACAACTTTGCACAACACGCCGTCGCGCTAACGCAATTTTGAAAGTTTCACAGTCTAGTTGGAAGTCGAGTTCGGAATTATCAGACTGCGCATGTTGATTGTATGGTATGGTATCCGGATAGGGCCATTTGCGTTAGCGCGACATCGCGTTCAGATAAACAAGACTTCGCGCTAAACACAACACGCCGTCGCGCTAACACACAACACGCCGTCGCGCTAATACACAACACGCCGTCGCGCTAACTCAACTTTGTACAACACGCCGTCGCGCTAACACACAACACGCCGTCGCGCTAACTCAACTTTGCACAACACGCCGTCGCGCTAACGCAATTTTGCAAGTTTCACAGTCTAGTAGGAAGTCGAGTTCGGAATTATCAGACTGCGCATATTGATTGTAATTCACGTGTCTATGGTGTCCGGATAGGGCCATTTGTACGGAAACGTTTAACCGCCTCTTCTAGTTGTGTTAAATCTCTAAATGGCAAATTAAAATTGCTGTCATCTTCTTATAAAACGTATATATTGTCAAAATTATGTCAACTTGTACAACGAGATAAATACAAGTCGATATATTTTGGATGATTTAACCGTTCATTTTAAGCTTTGTTTACTTTGATCAAGTCATAATATTATTTTGCGTCATAAAAAATGAGGTACAGTTTCAGTCATATTTGGCCCTGTTTTATGGTGATTTTTTAAAGTATCACAGGAAATTGAAATGTGAAGTTTATTTACACAAGAATACCCATAAATTAAGAATCTATATATAGTTACCTGATTAGACTTTAACAAGGTTAATTGTGACGTCACACAGCGTGTTGTGCAAAGTTGTGTTAGCGCGACGACGTGTTGTGCAAAGTTGCGTTAGCGCGACGGCGTGTTGTGTGTTAGCGCGACGGCGTTTTGTGCAAAGTTGAGTTAGCGCGACGGCGTGTTGTGTGTTAGCGCGACGGCGTGTTGTGCAAAGTTGAGTTAGCGCGACGGCGTGTTGTGCAGAGTTGCGTTTGCGCGACGGCGTGTTTTGTGTTAGCGGATAGTGTGTTGTGTGTTAGCGCGACGGCGTGTTGTGCAAAGTTGAGTTAGCGCGACGGCGTGTTGTGTGTTAGCGCGACGGCGTGTTGTACAAAGTTGAGTTAGCGCGACGGCGTGTTGTGTGTTAGCGCGACGGCGTGTTGTGCAAAGTTGCGTTAGCGCGACGGCATGTTGTGTGTAAGCGCGAAGTCTTGTTTATCTGAACGCAGTGTCGCGCTAACCCAAATGGCCCTATCCGGACACCATATAATGATACGTGTATTCTAATATTTTTTGTTGAACTTAATTGTGCATATAATTCATTTTAATGTAACATAAACAGACGCCATGTTAAGTTTGTTCTTAGGACATCGATTCACCTGTCCTAAAGTTAAGATATAACTTAGGAATTTCATAAGATAAGACAGGAATAGTGAAACGGATAAGTAATGAACTTAGGAAAAAGTTCTTTCCTAAGATATATCTTAGTCCTAAGTATGATTTGTGAAACGGACCCCTAGTATATAAACCCTTCGATTTCGTTACACCCGACTGCACACCTGAAACTCGTGGTCGACGTTTAGTGTTCCTTTCGTTGTTTTGGGGTTTTTCTGCATTTAGTTCTTATCCTACGTCCATATTCTGATTGTTACAGTAAATAATACATTGACCAGTTTATTTGATGTGCGTACTCTCATGGCTGGAGAAAAGTGCTTAAAACTTGATAGTTTCATCGCGGCCGATTAACACGGCGAAGCAAGATGTACGTCCAAACAGGTGAGAACTCTATAGCGAAATACTTTAAACAGGTTGGAAACAATTCCCCTATAGCGAGACAGTCTCGCTATAGCGAGATCATCCCTCTTTACAATAATAAAAACATTCCCGTAAATGCGAGATTTTGACACTTTTTTCAATATTACATTGTTTTCTTTAAATTGAAGAATATTCGGAAGAATTTGTTCACATTTTATTGATGATAAGGGTTTACTTACTACATGTTTGTTTCAAATTTTGATATTTACCGCTGCGTTTCACTGAAATCTCGTAAAAAAAATTCATTTTTGGGGGATTTTTCATTTATTTGAAATACATCATGAAAATCTCGCATTTACGGGATATTTTTTATTACCGTAAACGAGGGATGATCTCGCTTTAGCAGGACAATCTCTCTATAGGGGAATTGTTCCCAACCTGTTAAACTCTTAAGAGGTCTTTGGCTTATATAGGGATTGTAGGGAAAGCGGTGCTGAAAGAGATATATGGCGGACAGTGCCTATTTACGAGCGGTGTTCAGCTTTAATACCGACATATGTCCCATACCACCTTAATCAAATTTCCGGTATCAGAAGCATGCACCTTTCTTGTGTGGGACTTCTAACTTTATTCGAGTGCAGGAAGATAATCAATAACTATGCTGTGATTTAAAACTTATTTACTTTTATGTCCCTTCACATAGTAATTGTTTTGCATACTGATTTATACTGTTAAAAATAGACCGATCATTTGATTATTTTAATTTAAGCACTTCATGTCGTCTGCAATACAAATCCTTTTTTTAACGTGTCTTTCAATCAAACGCAGCAGAGGGGTCGTTTCAAAATGAGTTCTTGGGACTTTTTTCCTCTCGAGAATAAATGTCGTTTGTACCTAAAATTATTTATGTTTGACAAAATATTAAGCAAAAAAAGATGGAAACTGGAAGTAAGGAAAGACGTTAGTTATATTTTTTTAATTAGTTGAACAATCGTCGTTCTGTCTTCCTCGCCGTCTTTGATAAATGAGCAAATGATATCTATAGATTTAAGAGAGCTGAATGGTCGTGGCAATTTTTAGATAACATTAAACTCTTGAAAAGAAAGCTTTGAACAAACATACAGGAAAATTTCCATATCTTAAACCTTAAACATAATTATGGAATTTTTCTTTACAAAAAATGGTGAATTGATTTTTAAAAAAATCTCTTATAATCTTAAATAATTCTATTGATAAAATTTGTGGACAACACAGCCACCTTAAAACATGTTTTTTCATATTTCCAGGGGCTATTAAAAAAAAAATTATCATTTCCAGTTGTGACGGACAGGTGAAGACCGGAGATAACTTAAGTGTAGACTACACCGCAATAAATTCACACTGTAACTGTACAATACTCCTTAAATACAAAGGAAGTTTAATATTCGCATCGAATGCCATACAAGAAAATTGTTATACGGAAATTTCCATACTTAAAGTGAATCAGACGGAACTGAGTACCTCGATAAATATACCATGTAAAGGCCCGAGACTAGAAAAAAAATTCCCAGTAACACATGATGACGTGCTTTATATGACATCCAGATCGGTCAGCACTACCAATGAACCAGAGAGATTTCTCCAGGATATCACAATATTTGGAAGTATACATTTTTTTTAAAATTGATTTTGATATATATGTATTTTTTAATCATTACCGAAAAAGCGCAAAAACGAGAACGAATCTCTTCAAATCTGACCTTTTTAATATGAAATTCAATTGTTATTCCATTCATCCAGGTTTTCCTATAAATCATAATTTATCATTTTCCATTGGGTTTTTTAAACCAACAGTAACACAATGTATTACACCTCCCTGATTCTCTTTTCCCCTTGATATCCAGTCTGCAAACTCTATATAGAAAGCAAGCGGCATTGCAATTGAGATTATAGATACATTATCATTATATCTTCGATCCAACATTAAAAATTTTCATTTTTTTTAATATTTAGGTCCCTTGTCTCTTTAATAAACCAACAACGTGATAAAAACAATAACGAGATTATTACAATTTATAATTAAATATAATATTTTTTGTAGCAATATGCATCCGTGAAATTTTAATGCCTTTAGTTTTGTACACTTGATGACAGTGCTGACGTTTTAAAAATCAATGGCGAAATTGCTTAATGATATCAAGAAAATCAAAATCCGTTTTTTGTATGTAACTAACTGCAGTATTCAAACACGTAGTTACGAATAACAGTTCATCTAATGTATCACCGATTTCTGTTACTTGTAGTTGCAAACAGTTCATCAAATGTATCACCGATTTCTGTTACTTGTAGTTGCAAACAGTTCATCAAATGTATCACCGATTTCTGTTACTTGTGGATCAACATTACAAAGTTCAACAGCAAAGCCCAATGTTATAACAACAACGACAGAAAATGGTTATACGTCAACTACGAGTGCAAAAGGCAAGTTTCTCACTAAAACTTCTCCAGTTGCAGTTTCAACTTCCAAAAGGGATCTGGAGAGCATTCAACCCCCCTCTACAACACAGAAAGTTCAATGTATGAAAACAAAGTTGTCATAAATTGGATGCACTTTGTTAATTTACTGTGATTAAAATTATTTGTATCTACTTTATTAAAATGAATTATCAGTACTTCTTCAAGACAAAACCCCCAATAGTATCACCAGTAATATTTACATTTACCAGTGTCTTTGTCTCTGATAACACTTCGAATCAAATTTGAAACATATCGTTCAATGCATTTTAATGCATGACTTAAAGAAGTACTGTCGGGGAGCAAGCGGGTTTTGCATAATTATACGAAATAATAATAATGTTAAAATGTCACTAATTCAATATTTATATTCGGGCCGTGATCAAATCTATCATAAAGGCCTCTGGACTTTATTCGATGGATATGATCACGCCCCGACCATAATGATAACTTATAATACTCAAAGAATGATTCCTTATTCCTTAAATGAATGCAATAATGTATTGATTCCTTTTAAGGGTCTTCCGTTGGAAACGTATTGTTTTTGTTAGGTTTCTTTTTCTCTATTTTTCACTATTATTATTAGGGTCTTCCGTCTTCAGCGGAAGACCCTACTATTATTCTATTGTTTCTTTTTCACTTTTCTTATTATTATTAGGGTCTTCCGTTTTCAACGGAAGATCCTCTTGTTTTTCTTCGGTTTCTTTTTAGGGTCTTCCGTTTCCAACGGAAGACCCTCTTGTTTTTCTTTGGTTTCTTTTTATTATTATTTTATTTTTTATTTTTTTTCTGACACCTTCTCGGCTTTATATCTCAAAAAGTGTTCTTCCGATTTAAATGAAATTTTCAGACCTTTTGTAAAGTGACCTTGCCTCGATGATTTTTAAGTTTCAGCGATAACGTCACTTCCGTTCAAATTTGACGGCCATTTTTTATTTTTTAAAAAGTGATTTTGTCCGGAGGAAATCTCAAGAACCGTTAAAGATATTGCTATGAAATTTTCGCAGATGATAGATGTATCAATAGTATGGTGTACTGAGGGGTTTAAAGTTTTATTCATTTATTTTGCTCGAAACCGGAAGTTGTTTCGATTTTTTAAAATTTTCATTTTTTTTAATCCAAAAAATTAATGCAACCATGTTACAGAGTATGTCATGGTTAATTCAAATCTGAAATCCGTTTTAAAATCGGACAATGCATTACATAGATATCGGGATTTAAAAAATGATTTTTCCGGAAATTTTGATTCCGCGTTCTTGGTTTAAAAAATAGCGTAAGGTTCAAAGTTAAATTAACTCATGCCTAAAATAATTCGAAATTTGTTAAATCGTACTTGAACACATTCGGATTTTTTTTTTTTGTCAAGTCGTTATTGATATCGTTAAGGTTTTTGTTAAGTCGTACTTACAATCATTCGGATTTTGTTAAGTCGTACTATAAATGATTCGATTTTTTAAATTTTTAATAATTTTTCTTTGTTATTAGTTTAAGAACTCTGCTTCTTACAGGCACTTCGAGCTTTACTTTCGACTTTAACGGAAGACCCACTCGTTGCTTTGCAACGAGCTTTGCTCTAGTTATTATTATTTTTTTTTTCTGACACATTCTCGTCTTTATATCTCAAACATTTTTCTTCCGATTTTAATGAAATTTTCAGAGCTTTTGTAAAATGACTTTGCCTCAACGATGTTAAGGTTTCAGAGATAACGTCACTTCCGTTCAAATTTGACGGCCATTTTTTTATTTTTAAAAAAGTGATTTTGTCCGGAGAATATCTCAAGAACCGTTAAAGATATTGCTTTGAAATTTTTCCAGATGATAGATGTATCAATAGTATGGTGTACTGGGGGGTTTAAATTTTTATTCATTTATTTTGCCCGAAACCGGAAGTAGTATTGATTTTTTGAAATTTTTATTTTTTTTAATAAAAAAAATCAATGCAACAGTGTTACAAAGTATGTCATTGTGAATTCAAATCTGAAATCCGTTTTAAAATCAGACGATGCATTACATAGATATCGGGGTTTAAAAATTGATTTTTTCGGAAATTTTTTGGTTTAAAAAATAGCGTTAAGTTCTAAGTGAACTTCACTTGTGCCAAAAATAATTCGATAATTGTAAAATCGTACTTGAACACATTCAGATCTTTTTTTGTTAAGTCGTTCTTGAAATCGTTAAGGTTTTTGTTAATTCGTACTTAAATTCATTCGGATTTTGTCAAGTCGTACCAAGAATAATTCGATTTTTTTATCTTTTTGTTTTAGGTACCGTTGTTATTGGTTTAAGAACTCTTCTTCTTATTTGCTCTCGATATTAACGGAAGACCCACTCGTTGCTTTGCAACGAGCTTTGCTCTAGTTATTATTCTTTTTTTTTTTTTGTCTTACAAATTTTGTGCCGGCGATTTCTCAGAGATGACCCGTTCGATTTTCTTCAAATTTTCAGGGTTCATGTGTCAGCATTTGAAGTTTGTACCGCCGTTTCAATTTGTCGATAATCACTTTCGGTCGAAAGTTATCGTCCGTTTACGATTTATAAAAGTCAATTTTGTCGGCTAGAGATCTTATAAACGAGTAAAGATAGAGGGCTGAAATTTTCAGTGATGATAGACATCCCGTTTTCCTGTTGCAACATGGTCATAAAAAAGTCCGCCGTCACTTCCGGTCGTCACTGGAAGGAAAGACAAAAAATCGAGTTTTTCAACTTTATCTTTTTTTTTATAATTTTTCTGTAAGGTTGATAATGACCCTTTTACTGATTCAAAATATGTAATTTATTTTAAAATCGATCAATGCATTCTCGAAATATCAAGAATCAAGGTCCTGAAGCGAGAGTCCGAGTAGCTCAGTCGTTAGAGTCGTGGACATGTCCCCAGGCGACCCGGGTTCAAGCCCCGAGTGCCGAAATTTTTTTCTCTAATTTTTTGCGTAGATTTACGATTTTATCTTTAAAATGATTGGTTCCATCTCATCTAAACATAAATTTGACGGAAGACCCACTCGTTGCTCGTAACGAGAACGATCTAGTTATTATTCCTTTTTTTTCTTAACATTTTTCTTAAAACTCAAATATCTCAAATATGCTACAATGGATTTTTATAAAATTTTCACGAATAATACAAAATATCAAGGTCTTTTATCATGTACATTTTTGTTGATGACGTCACTTCCGTTATATTCGTTTTTCTTTTTGTAAAAAATGATTTTGTCCTCCCATTTTCTCAAAAACGAAAATTGAAAGTTTCAGGAATGATAGATTTCTGAATTCCTAGGGCCGATCAGGTAAAACCACGATCGTTCGTCACTTCCGGTCCGCTCAAACAGCATTTATGGAAAATTGTGTTTTAAAAAATTTTCAAATTAAATAATTTACAATTTTTTTCCATCAGAATATGTTTTAAACTTATCAAATTTTAATATAAGCAGGTCGTCCGTAACTTCCGGTCGTCACCGGAAGTGATTCTAAAATATCCGTTTTGTAGACATTTTTGTACTGAATACAAAACTAAAAACCGTTTTAAAATCGGACAACGTATTGCAGAGATATTGAAGTTTAAAAATGACCTTTTCCGGAAATCTTAATTTTGCAGTGTAGGTCCAAAAATTAGTTTAAAAGGAAGTTAATATAGTAACTCGTACCAAATGTCAACATTTCAATTCAACCCTATCATTAAAGGGACTTGGACACGATTTGAGCTCAATTTTTTCAAAATTTATTTTTTCATTTTTAATGTCTAGAATGGTCAATATGGATGTTTTTAATGCTCTGTCAAAATTTGAAAGTCAAATATTGAGTTACAAGCGAGTTACAGAGGTTAAAATACTTTGTTTTGTAAACAAAGCTCGAGTCTTGTTATTGTTTACATATGTCTTGAATTGGTAAAAGTTTCAATCTAATGTTGAATTTTGTCGTTGATAAACTTATTTATGAACACATTTAATAAGTTTATCTTGTTTCCACAAGTTATTTTGTCAAAGAAATGGTAATTTCCTTACTTTACAATATTTGTAAACAAATATAAGACTCGAGCTTTGTTTACATTACAACGACTTCTTTCCTCTGTATCTCGCTTGTAACACGACTTGTAACATTCAAATTTTGGTAAATCATTCAAAATACACAAGTAAACTATTTAATACATAAAAATCAAAAATAAAATTTTCATCTGAAATCGTGTCCAGGTCTCTTTAATTCATAATCAAACGGAAGACCCACTCGTTGCTCGCAACGAGATCGTGTCTAGTTTTATTTTATGTTTTCAGACTCAATATTTGTTGCTGTAGGAAGTGGTATTGTCGTTATAGCTGTCATTATTGTGATAATTTTCTGTAAACGGTAAATAAATAAATCTCTCTCTCTCTCTCTCTCTCTCTCTCTCTCTCTCTCTCTCTCTCTCTCTCTCTCTCTCTCTCGTTTTAAAGTTGAAATAAAATAATATTCATTCCAACCCGTAAGCAATTAATGTAAATCTGATTTTATTGCAGGAGAAGGAACCAAGAAAAAGGTAAAAATAAATCTGACAAACTGCTGTCCGGAGGGAACCACAACGTGATCAATGGCAACAATGAATATCCGAACAATTCTCTCTATCACTCGTACAGTTACGATGCTGATGGAGGATATTCAACAATGGAGGATGTAAACCGAACTTCCTGTGATGAACTTACAGAAAACCCAATGTATCATTCACATGAAGAGAACAGCAAGACTAGTGGCGCAGCCGACATGGTGGAAGAAAAGACAGGAAAGGAAGATATTCCAATGTCAGAGACTGGTAGTTATGCAATTTATGCTCAACCAAATAAGATTCCAAAAGGACCAAAGTCTAAGGTGGAAGATATCAGTCCGACTGAAAATGTGTTTGCTCAAGTTAAAAAAACGGATAAAAAATGAATATTCTTGAAATGAGGAAGTTTAGCTAGAAATATCATTCAAGGAAAAAAAGATTTCCAAAACTGTGGGAACAACTGCATTTTTTTTTTGCCCAGAAACCATTTTGATAATGATTCCAAAAAAAACCTCGAGATATAAATCATTTGTGTAACAGAAATATAAACCGGAGGGTTTATAATTAATACATTTACGCGATACATGTATTTACTAATTGTTGTTTTGTTTGAGAATCCGTCTCAATGGTTCATTTGAATTTTACAATATGAATCTTGGAATATGAGTTATAAAAACAAACTTACATTTGCATTGAATAAATTGCACTATGAATTAAATGTGGACGTTAGTCTTTAAAAAAAATCTGCAAAAATCTATCTGCGCTGTTTCAATACCAAATGTTTAAGGAATATTGTTCTACGGTGACCTTTATGGTAAAATATCTTACTATGAAACACGTGTTTTATTGTTTTTCATTAATCTATCAATTTAATTTTTGTATTTGCTAACTGACTTTGGAATTCTTTTACAATAATAATCACATTTTATTTATTTTCACGCCTTTGTTCTCATCACAAATGCAACGATTACTGTAAACGTATTAATATATTGGCGTGTACGATAATATGTCTTTTACTAATTAGCAAATTTATTTGTCATTGAGTCCATGACTAAAATACGCTTGGATTCATTGACAATAAAAAAAATTTAATTAGTAAAAGACGGATATTGTTCAACTGGTTGGCGGGGATTTGATTTAGCGTATTCCTGAATATACCTATTTAATTATTGTAATTAAAGTTTTAATAACTGGCGACGTACTTGATTTAGGGGATGCTGCAATCAGCCAAAAACGCTAATTAGAATACACAATATTCGATGCAAAAATGTATACGCTAGCTTTGTCCCAAAGTCATAACACTTCTTGTATAAGAAGCAACACCTTTGGGGAAGATGTTGATATGACACACCCCCTGTATTACATGTAGGTATGACCTTTTGTTGATGGTTCTTTAACACAAAATAGGTTGTCTTCTACAAATGACAAAGATGTACAGACGCACGGACTGGAGCTAAAAATTTACATGTTTTTATAGCACTTAACTTTAAAAGAGGTGTGCACAATGATATCCCAGGTCAACTCTTTCTAGGTTTTTGTAATTGCGTGGACCCTGAGGTCCACGCAGAATAAATATAAGCGAGGTTTAACCGGATGCACTGGGGAAAATTCAGTTGCGCATTAGCTAGCCTGGTTCCTGCGCGAAATCTAAGGTAAGAGAACCAGGTTAGCACACGTTTATCTGAATCGGGATCGGGATTCCATGCCATATGCATATGTTCAAAGGCTCTGTATTTTTGTAAAGTTGTCGGTGAACAGTACAGAAACATTGAAGTATTCCTTTGAAAGAAATGATCGGCATGTGATATGAATTGTCATCATCATGGAATACGTTAATGTTATGCCGAAGCTACAACATGCATAAAATAGCATAAATCGCGATGTTTTGTTGTTTTCCGAAATAGCTTAACTATATACATTACTTCTAGTAGACGAGGCTAGTGTATTTCCCAATTAAAATGTTTTTTATGCATTTAAGCATGATTTAATAATTATGTGACTGTATATAATAAATGATTGAATAATTATGTCACTGTATAAAAGTTTAAATCTCAAGTAAAGAGAAATCAATCATTGCATTACGTAGTTAACAAGTAGCATGAGTTGTGCGAGGCGTAATGTGTGCACAAATAGTGAAATTCGCTGAATGCCTAATTATAATAACATACACATGTACATGTAATCTTCATTCATATAATTCATAATTGTGTTTTAATTCTGAGGTAAAAGGGCAGGGCTATACGTGATACAACATATACACAATTAGAGGTGAAAGGAAATATCCAAGCTTGCTTCTATTATTCATCATAACACTTTTGCAATTAGAGGTCTCCCCTGTATATGTCTTTATATAAAAGCAGGGGGCTAGAGTCGGTGGTATCTCTGATAATCTTAAGGCTTTCGCGCTTCCGTTAGACACACATGGTCCACGTATTGCAGTCCTTTTTTAAAGGACAACAACTTGTTTAAGAAAATATTTGACACCACACGAGATAGAAAGATACAATTTGTAGTAAATATCTGCAAAATATAAGTTGTAGTCGCACAGGTCACATTTTGGGAAAAAATGCAATTGATTTGTTTTCACAATAACTCGTTATTATATATGCAGATTTGTACTCGCATGATGTACCAAAGTGAACACATAATTTGCATGAGGAAGATTTTTTTATTCCCGAGATCTAGAGATCGAGGTGAAAGAGGATTTTTTTTATCATTTCCCCCCGCAGACCTTGGTAACATAGTTAAGTGTTGAGTCATATAGATAATACGTCATATAAATGTTTCATAGATGAAACAGGAATTAAGTAATTTAATTAACCCCTGTTTACAAGAAACGTTTTCAACGGATTTCGCCAATAATAAAGATTTTAATGTTGACGATTCATATGTAGATGCTAGCAAGTTAAAACTACACACACAAAAATTTAGATGTTGAAATATCGCCAACATTTGTCATTTGAAATGTGAAATGTTTGACTTTTTCTTCATCTAACATATAAAATTTTCGGCACAACTATTGGCTCAAATGCATTTCACTAACTTAAAGAATATTTTCCAAAACCAGTCGGACAAATTTGACCATTTTCGTTGATATGGTTCAGTAGAATATTTCAATATACATGTATCTATTATATCCCAATTTAAGTACATTATCCATACATCTAAAAAGTCTTATAAACAGATTAAG
Organism: Magallana ariakensis; assembly: GCA_020458035.1. Lineage (NCBI taxonomy): Eukaryota > Metazoa > Mollusca > Bivalvia > Ostreida > Ostreidae > Magallana > Magallana ariakensis. The sequence continues at coordinate 47,496,866 of CM035812.1, read as the reverse complement.
CTTGCGTAATCTGAAGGCTCAAGTTAGCTTTTCTGAGCAAAATTTGTTCAGCTAAACTAGTGTAGTCTACGCTTTTGGCCGTCGTCGTTCAAATACTAATTCAGATCGCATTCCTTTGGTTTCAAAAGGAGAACACGGGTTGGGGTCTCATTTTACATGGAATTATTACGGAAAGAATCTTCTGAAGAAAACAGAGTTACTGTATATAAGTAAATGAATGAAAGATAGTTTGGAGGATTTTCACGTTTTATTCCTTAGGCTAGCGTAATCCCTGGAGTCAAATATAAAGGCTACTATTTGAAAGGGGGTAAGTATTGGTTTGTATTTATTACATTCTACTGTGAAGTTAATTACTTTGGTCAGACTTCGCAGCATAGTTAAGGCTGTCAATAAATTCCGTTCAGACAAAAAATACGGGAAATGTGCATTATGACATCACAGTATATTAAAAACCTCGAAAGTACTTATTAATTTATTTATTAGCAAAATTAATTTATACCGATCTTTTAATTGAAAACAACAAATGCTATTTCTTACAATTTCGATGTCCGTTATATCGTACACACTGAAAAACAAGCGAGATGTCGTTCTCTCTGTACTACCAAATATGACGTCATATGGTTCAAAATGACGCATTAAGTTCAGTCATTGAAGGCTATCATGCAGTTTTTTAGCGAAGAAAAATAAATGTCATAGATTAACGGAAAATTATAAATGAATATTTTGTTTAACATTTTTATAAGTAGAATGCTACCTTTTAAGTCTTATTTTCATTTTGTTATAATTATGCATAGTATTAAAGAGGCAACCTCGGGTTTGTATAAAATATCGTATATCTTAAAGATTAGTACCTAAATAAATCAATTAGTTGCAAGGGCATACGCTTACCTGATCATCACAAACTTTACATGTGAATTTAAAATATGCTATGTAATTTAAAAACTTCTACGATCCTTGTAAAATCTTACAAATTAATTATTTTTTTAAATGAAATTAACACCGTGACCTTCAAAATTATTCAACATATGAATTTAAGAAATAAACAACGTTATTTAGTGAACATGGCATACTTATATTTGCAATTTACCACTTGCAAATACCCTGTATTAGCCTAAACCTTGATATTTAACGTGATATAGCTATTGCATCAAAAATAGTAATGTATATTTTAAATTTTTTAACTCTCTTTGATTTGTTAACAAAATAAATTATATGTTCTAACAGTTATTCCTTTAAAATGTTTTAAATACACCCATTTTATAGAGTTGGAGAAAAACACATGTATCGTGTAAATTGTTTCAGACTTATGATTTATAACGTCATGGAAAAGTATATGACGTCACACCTTTATGACGTCATAGTACGCCAACAGTAAGGTACATAAATCATGGTATAAGTATGAAGAGTGATCTTTCCTTGTTCATTGAATTTTGTACAGGAAAATTAAAAAAATCAAACACTTTCGTTTTATTTGGGTACATTTTTATTATACAATAATAAATAACATTTGTAATTGATTAAAATTAAATATGAATAAAACTAAAATACTTTGTGTTGCATTTTAAACTTCATGTAATTTATATTAAACACCACATATTTTTGTTATTAAAAATATACACTATATATACGAGTAAAAGTCATTTTATTATGGTTGAGAATTCGCTATCTGAAAGTCTGTGAGGCAATTGCGCATACAGGGATAGCAAATGAGGTTTTAGAAAAATAAATGCAACTGCTCCGATCAGTGTTATAGTGGAAAAGAACAACGTTTTCTACTAACAAATAATCTTATCTTAATAAGTTCGCATCATTTTTCAAAATTTACGATATAACATCAAGTTATTTTATAATTCAGTCGTAAATTTTGACATGATTATGCCCTTGCAATATTGAATTTTTTAAATGACCTCAAAACCACAAATACATCCGCTTGTATCATGCGACTGCCATATCACGTGACCACTATGAACATAATATAGTGTACTGTTATATATAAATTTCTGAAATATATTGCATTTGAGCGACTGTTATTGATTTTAAAAAAGACATGCCCATTGAACTATAGTATACGTGTTTTCATCACAAAAATTCGCCGATATTTTTATTGGCCGCCTTAGGTAGCAAGGGACAGTTTCGGATAAAGTACCCGTCAATATTTTTGTAAAATTGAGAGTTGCTGTACTTGAAGGCTTATGAGTGTTGCTAAAATTCATGAAATTATTTTTAATGATTATCATTAGTTAGAGGGATGTCTCTTGTTGAAATTGACATGCAATATGTAGGCCCCATATGTTAGGTACATGAGAATCAGAAGTAAAATGCGAAACCGCGGCTATGACTGTTGTGTTGACTTTACACAGTGAAATTGCAAGTGACAGACGGGAGGTAAAATAACACGAAAAGTAGGTGGATGGGACATTGTAAACTATACACCGGTAAGTTTCTGACATATGATGGTGCAACATGCACACGGTACGGAAGGTCAACCCTTTGCAGGGAATTAGCTGGGGGATGTCTAAAAAGCTGAAAGATCATGAAAAATTAGCAAAATATGAAAGGGTCAAAATCTCATAAAATCCAGTATGTAGAAAATTTTACAGGTTTTGACTAGCAATTTCTTCAGAAATTAGTGATTAACCCTATAACAAGTGAATTAAAGGTATTTGTGCTCAATGGGAACTGAGGAAATTCTAGTTACAGAGTCAATAGAGTCAGAGTCACACAGAGTACAGAGTTACAAAGACACATATCCCCTGGCTACAATTAAATGTATCAAAAAAACTGTCCCGTGCCACCTTAACTGTACTGCGTTGGACATTGTTGGTCATTTGAGCAATCTGACCCAAGGACCTTGTGTTACTTTTTGAAGCGGCATTACTAAACTTGGATGCATGACTTTCAAAAAACATGTACACTCATTTATATAAACAAATTGCATTTCATCGTTCATTTTACAGATAAGCTTTTGTTTCAACCATCCTTTATTTTTCTCCAAGTGGTACGTACATAGTTTTGCAGTGACAAATTCAAGTGTCTTAGTGACAAGATCCGAGTATGCCTTGGTCGTGCAAATGTTTTAATCCGTCTTTGTATTCCGTGGATAAAATCAGTGTATCCTCTGAAAAAAATTAAAATACTTTTTCATCAAAATAGATAAAGCTATCAAATATTGTATACTATTTAAAATTTATATATATACCATTGATGTAGTATATTTGGAAAGAAAAAATTGATTACATATCTATTGAACTCACATTCAATACTTACTAATATTTATTACTTATTTTTTATTTTTATTTTTTATTTAACCCCGTGTTTTCATTATCCGATAAAAAAAAAAAAAACAAAGGTGTGTCCTTCTGGATAGACTTCGGGTGAAAAATACGCCAACTGAATGACAATTATCATACAGATAGATGGTGGATTATATTAGGCAATTTCATCCCCTTTCTATAAAATATTCAATAAAATACCGGTATATTAAATATAAAATATCTCCTTTTTTGTTTGTTTACTTTTAAAGCTGCTTGGTCCGATTTTTCGGGTTTTACCGTATCAAATAATTTTCCATACAAACCAATTATCTTAGAAAGTTATGGACTTTCTCCTATTTACACCAGCAGAATTGGTCTCCTTTCAAAGTAAGAAATATTCAAAGTAAATAAAATAATTTCTTTTTGGGCAAACGAAAAAACAAACCAAAATGCATCACAGGAATGTTTCGAAAAGAGAACCGTTTGGTTTCGTCCCCAGGATGATTGGGTTTATTCAACACGCATGCTATGCATCGATTGTAAACAAAACAAACTTAAGAAATATTAGCGACCAAAATGTACACGTTTTTTTTTAATTTACCTGAACATTATGATCTTAATTTATAGCGATGTCGATGTCGTAATACAACTATACAGGTCTATACGTCAGGGGCGAATTTTAAAATGAGGCAAAATAACGCGACTCCCTTTTTTGTCGCTTGTTTTATTAACAAATTTGTACATAATTTTTTTCATTGAAATTTGGCTTAATTGACCGGAAAAATTACTGCAATGTCTATTATTATACACATACTTAGTATAACTATCGTTTAAAGGCGTATGTTACAACGCACTTTGAAAAATTACGCACTTTGAAAAAATTTTTCAAAGTGCGTTAATTTTTGGACCAAGTCAACGCACTTTGAAAAAAAAATATTTTTTTCAAAGTGCGTTGATATCGTCGATATTAACGCACTTTGAAAAAATAATTGTTAAGGGCTTAGTCAAAATAATATTTAATTTCAGATACAATAAGTAATTGTTTTAACCCTGTGTAGCTTAATGGGATATACTTTAGAAAGAACCCACTGCATTCTCAGCTAACTTGATTATCAGTTTTTAGATTAGAATTTTTTTCCTTTTTTCATAAGCTTACGCCGTTCGACAATTTACATAAAGAACAACTGGGGAGATCTGAATTATCCTAATATGACATAAACTGCATCGCTTAGCAACTGAATTTTCCTTTTTTGTGTATGCAGCAAACTTACTAATTATCTGGTACATTGTGCTGTGCCAGAAACGAAAATTATTTAATTTATTTATTGATAATGGAGATAATGTATAACATATTTTAACTGTCTTCAATTGCATGTGCTTATAAACAAACATTATTTAAAAAAGGATACGTTAGTTATGGTTATCAAAAACAACATGATCATTTAGAGGATCAGTTTTTAAGTTTATAATAATTTAATGTTTGTCAATGTACATGGAGTTTTTTTTTTAATTGAAGTGATTTATTTAATTAGAATTTGAAAAGAGGGTTTATGTTGAAACGCTTATAGATTCTTTGACATACCATTCGAGAAATAATTGTTTGACCAGCTCGTTTTTTTTTCAATATCACTGTACTTAATTTACAACAATGCGTATTCCTTTTTTTGATTTTATACATTTACTCTAAGTTGCTGAATATCAAACACGTTTTGGAAGGAAAAAAGAGGGGTAGGGGACCTTCCTGTACGTAATCAATGAAATGAAGCACTGGTAATTGACCAGTATCTTTGGCTAACCCCCACTCCCACCCCTATCCCCGATTTTTAAGACGGTAAATTAGATTAAATAGTGTAACAAATCATCATACTATCAACAAATTAAGAATTTAATTTTACAATTTGTGATTTATACATATTTTTTTCAAAGTGCGTTAAGTGTCTCGATACTAAAAAATGTTGACGACCTTCATAACGCACTTTGAAAAAATTTTTCAAAGTGGGTTAACTTGGTCCAAAATTTTCAAAGTGCGTAATTTTTTTAAAGTGCGTTGCCACAGGTGTATCCAAAATTTGATATAAAATCGGACCAAGCAGCTTTTTTTTTTGTTTCACAGTTAACGGTTGCGGCCATTGGAGTAAAAATTCAACGCGGTTTACGGATCATACCTGTTATGTATGTTTTTAATATATTCGATCAGTGCCTACTATCTATTCAAAATATATTACTAAAGTCAGGTACTCTTTACAGAATTGCGCTGAAAAATATAGTTCTGTTCATGATCAACAGATACAACATTACAATACATGTTTAAAATATCGATGTATATGTAATACGTGGAAGAAAACAAAATTAACGTAAAATTATTTTGAAAAAAACCCAAGAAATGTAACTGTGAAGTATTCATATTCCAACGCTAGCTGCCTCCTCAGTCTTTTTCACAAAAATATAGGTCATTCTTCGATTGAAAATTGTTTCACTAATGAATATTGCTTATATTATAACAATAATTATATTACTTTTATGATAATTGTTCGTTAGTTATCACACAATCTCTTAATATTTTGTTGTGTTTGAGTGTGTGTTATTTCTTTTCTTTTTAACGACGGAATGGTTACGCAACACCTGCACCGTATTTCTGGTCGCACTTGTGTAGACTGTTAAAGCAGAGATGTGTGCACTGTTTGCTAATGACGGGTGGCAGTATTTAATACGGACATGAAGAACTATATACGTCAGTTATTTAATAAGTTCAGTGATTTTAACTTAAGAGATCGGCTGAGCACAGTGAAAATTCAAGTAATTTAAAAGTCGAATATCTTGGATATGGGGTAACCCATATCTATTCTTGTTACACTTACGACGAACAATGTCAGCTATTAATTCTTGCATCTTAATTTCATTAACGTTGTTAGCAAATGAAGTTAGGCTTACTATTTTCGTCAACTGTGTCAAATAATTTCTTGAATTTAGTCTTGTCCATTCCCGGAGATTCCATGGCGAACTCTTCAATTCTGGTGACGCCGTACGTCTCGGTTTTGGTCAAAAAGTTAGAAGATGCATGGCAACGAAGCTTTTGCTTTCTTCTCTTTTCCAATCGAACCCTATTCATGACAGCAATTATTTTTCTTTGTCTACGTATTTTCTCTTTAGTTCAATTCATTGTAAACATAAAGAAATGTTTACAGTCTTCGCTTATTCATGAGCTAAATATTGAATTGCTTTACAATATTTTACCGGTTTTTAAAAGAACTTTTGACCAGATTACCCACTCATAGATTGAAGCTTATTTTAATAAAATTTTGATCATTTTCCTTTTACATTGTAATCTACCTTTACCTTGCCAACTTGTCTACATCGCCACCACCAACATTTAGAGAGGACGCAGTGGAGGCAGCAGATCAACAACACGGCGATCTCAAACTTCATGTTTTCAGTTCAAAATTCGAAATCTTTCTTAATTCATTGGAGGGCTATCTGCACTGTTTATTTCTACCAATATCTCCATATACTCATCACGCATTATACGGCATGTTGCAATCTGTTGCAGTACTTTTCTGTTGATTACTTTTCCCACTGCTGCTGTGAAAAACATAAATATACATATTTATAAAACTCAATAGGCTGTTTTCAAGTGGTGCGTCCGAATGTTTATTTTCAAAGAGTGCTTGTGATAGCCACAACGGATTCGAACACGGAAAAGAACACAGAACACATGATCATAACGATCGTTTGTCGAGCGTAAACCAATCATATAATGATTACAATTTAATCATTATAAAAATAATGCATTTTATATTGATATCAATTGATCATAATAATCAGAGTATTAAAAGATTAACATATTTCCATGCCTAGAAAGGTATTGAATGGCGGGGTTTTTGGTTTTGGTTGTTTTTTGGTGGGGTTTGGGGGGTGGGTTTTTTGGGGGGGGGATGCTTTTGACCAGAAATGAATTATTATTCTGATAAATCATGATTTACATGTTATATTTATCTGACGGTGCACATTTGGATTTTTATATATTTTGCGTAATAATTACATATAGTCTATAATATTTTATAAATGATTTAATTATTTTATATTTTACAATTAAAGATTTAAGTTACGTGAAAGTTAGGAATGTGTGGGCTAGAGAAATATTAAGAAGAAAGCGTCGCGCTGGATAAATAATGTGCATGAGTTCGGATTAACGTTTACACGTAGCCTTTTTGTTCTAGTAATAATTTATTTAGGAATAAATCATTCTCACATATCGGCAATTATTAAATGGTCAAATTAATAAGTAATGTAAACAAAAGTCGGTCTATCTATTCATCTGTCAGTACGTAGGTATTTGAGTTAATTTTACTATCACTTTAGGATTAACGCATAACAATAGATGCCAGGGATAGTGAGAAACTCTTCCGCTAATTGAATGAAAATTTTGGTAAGGGGGAACGCTAACCTCGCGAGGCTCCCCAAAGGAAATTCAATAATGGCATTATAACAATTTGTTAATTACACTGTAATTACCCCCTTTGAGTGACCTCACTGAGAAAAGGTCGAGGATTAAGTTTATTCCTCCGTCTCCCTCTCGTCACTTACGCTTGGGACACAGGAGAATAAACTACATACATATTGAATCCTCGACCTCGTCTTTATTTAGTCCTGGGGTAAGGCCACATCAACGACAGCGAGTTCCCCATACGACAAGAACGACGTAAACGTGGTGGAGGAAAAGATCTTGGACCTCTCTTTCAACAGATGTCAAGGCCCCCACAACTATTATCTTCCTTCTTGTGATTTTTTTCATGCCCTACCTCCGATTGACTCCTTAAAGTTTTATTGACGAAATTTCTGAATGGTCTAAGAATAATAAAATCAGTATTCATGATTTTGAGTAAAGTTCAACGAGCTAGTCCATGGTAAATAAGCTGGCCATTGATTCCGACAAACTAATTTTATTTGTATTTTATGTAGAATGTTTTTTTTTCAAATGTACTTTTTGGAAAAAAACAAAATACTTTACTTACTAACTTACTTATCCTCTCCGTGCCCAGGAGGACGCATGAGGCAGTGCAGTGTTCTCCAGAGTTCAGAGCAATACAGTAACATAGAGATGACATTTGTGTTGAATATTCTTAGCTTGGTTTTGGTGCTATATTGGGCTGATTTCCATAAGTTGCTCAGAGATGAAAAGGCACTCCTGGCTGGTCCTTGTCTTTTTTTATATCTGCTTCTGTCCCTCCGGTCTTGTCTATTGTGGCTCCGAGGTAAAGGAATGTTTGCACCTCCTCAACTTCTTTGTTGTTTAGGTTGATGGCATCGTTTTTTCCAGTCATCCTCATGCTTTTTGTTTTATTAACATTAATATTTAATCCTGTATATCTTGCGACATCATTCAACCTGGTGGTTTTTCTCTTGTATGTCGCTGTATTTGCTGGATATCAGCGCCAGGTCGTCGGCACAATAAAGATCTTCTTGTGTGGACATGAATTTCCAGCGTATACCTCGTTGTTTCCTATTGTTGGTGTTTCTCATTATCCAATCGACCACAATGATGAATAGGAACCCAGACATGATACATCCCTGCTTCACTCCGGTCTGAACTTTGAACTAGTCAGCTGTTTTTCCGTTTTCAATAACACAGCTTGTACTTCCATCATATACTTTTCTGATGATGTTACCATATATATCAGGAATTCCATAATGCTTAAGTATATTCCATAACTTGTCCCTTCTTATGCTGTAAAAGGCTTTCTTGAAGTCTATAAAGCTTATATATAAAGGTGCTTGCCATTCTATGGACTGTTCCAGTAAGTTAAACAATACACAGAAGTATGTTAAACCTTAAGCTGTTTTACTGATTTATGGGTTAAAGAGAGTTAAACATTAGAAAGGCAGAGTTCATCTCATACTGTCTATATGGTCATTAACAATAGACCTATCGTATTCGTTTCTTTTATACTTTCAAATTTTTATAACAATTTAATGAAAGTCACCTCAAACCAGTGGTGAAGAAATCCCCAGTAGAAAGGTTGGCCTTTTTCATTAATGTATGTAATAATAAAAGTCTACTTTTGCTGGCAAAAAAGGAATTAAACACCTTCCAGATATCCAAGATATACATAAGTAGCCCCGCCTCCTTGCCTTCATATGTGTTATTTTCTAACTTCTAACTTAAGTATTATCCGGCCTTAAATAAACATCAACACATAAAACCTCCGAGCCGATTGTGAAGGAGAATATGACTTGTTCCTAGCAGTCAGACATTTGTGAATTAGGATCACACTACTTTCAGAAAAAAATGTTGAAAATGCTTGTTTTGTTCTCATCTTTTGTCATTGTCTTCATCCCGGAATGCCAAGTATTTGGTGAGTCATTAGAGATAATTTACTGGAGGTTAACTGGGGGTTAAAAAGAGATAGGGTGTTCATTAAAAGTGTATGTTTTTCAAATCCGAATCTATTATTAATACCAATTTTTAAAAAAAAAACACAGTCATATGCCTCGTCATGAAAGAATCCCAACTACTTTCCAATGACCTTAATGAAGGAAACGCATATTTTTTATATCACAATTGCAGTTTGTTTTTTTTTTACTCTCAGAAGAAAAAATGACAACTTCAAAATAAACTAAAGAAAAATGTTGTAATTTGTAACACATAAAAAGAAAATCGAAATGTTTTTTTTTATTTGTTTTTTTTTTTTTTTTGGTGGGGGGGGGGTCTAACATTTTGAAAGATCTGAAATTGTAAGCAATTATTCTTCTACTTGCAATTCTCAGATAGTATCTTACGCATAAACTTAAGGTGGCCTCAAGATTTTTTAAGGCAATCATTGAACTATAGTTAATATGTTGTCAAAAATTATTCCAATTATAATGTCATACGTTAGATGAGACTAAATTCCTAAGAGATCTCATTATTTGTTACATGTATTAGTAAACTACATGAATGGGTGTGCAAGTTTAAAATTGACAACTTTTATATAACGAGATCTTTGTGTTCCAAATTTCTTTCCATCTTCGCTAGCCAAGAGTTTTCGGTCCACTCTGCTCCCTATAAACCCTTGGCGGATTTCATTACGAAAACTCGGTGACAAGCTCCGTTTAATGATTGGCTGCTGCAGCTGCGAGTAGCTGATCCAATCGCAGCGTTGTAAACATTCGGTTATAAATAAACTTTTAAAAGAAACACACGTGTGATCTTTGGTAAAACATTCGGTGCTTTTCACAAGTTGAGGCACAAGTGCTCGAGTACAATATCTCTACAAGGATGGTCTAACCAGATCACTTTAAAAAACGATATATTTTACTGGATTTAACAGAGATTTACAAACTTGTCAAGGCTCGTGCGATCGTAGTACATGTATGGGAAGTAAACATGGCGAATGAAGAAGTTGCCTATCCCGTTAGTATATACATGTACGTCCCTGCTTATGGTTAGAGTTTCAATTGTTCAATGAGCTGTATTTTATTTATTTCTTTTGTCTACAATAATTACGACAACGATACCTGGTTTTATGGCTTGAATGCATTTATATATAGCGACTTTTTCACTCCCGGTACAGGTCTCTACAAACACTAGGCCTATACATAAAACATTCCTTGCCTTCTCTAGGTTATATCTTTATTCCCATTGAATAGCATCGTTAATTATGTTCCTATTCTTGCTAGTCAACATGTTTTCAAGTTGTATTTATGCCGTAGCGTGTACATTACCCGTTGTTTCATTCGATTAAAATGTAAATATACAAGGGGCGCAACTCAAGTTGCTCGCTAGATAGCGTCACCGCATCACCGAGTTTTCGTAATGAAATCCGCCAAGGGTTTATGGGGAGCAGAGTGGACCGAAAACCCTTCCTTGGCTAGCGAAGATGAATTCTTTCCAGTGAAGAAGGGTTTGTTTCCTAGATAAATGCTGCATTGTTCGTCATAATCCCGAGAGAATGAAAGAGAGATCTTTTAGCAAAAAAAAAATGTAACATGGTATTTAGATACATTTTAGTTGTGATAGTTTTCCTAATGATATAATGAAGTGTCATTACAAGTTTTTGAAACTACAAATAGTAGTCAAGTGTTTCCGTTACACAGTGTCTGTAGGTGCTATATAAAGGAAAAACAGGCTTATTTTAATTTGGCGTGTGGTGTTGTACTTCACATTGTGATAGCATTATACTCATCTGGTAAAATGTTTATCCTCAGAACACAACGCATAATGCACCATTAAATTACATTAATCTATTTTTCAATTTTTTAAAATACTCAAAAAAGTGAAGTACAAGTACAAGCTGAATAGATACCAGTAGATAATTGTTTGTCACAATTTGAGATATTAAACATGTAATGGCGTTTTTTCAACATTTTATATTTTGGAAGAATTTTACAAAGGTTTTGTTTACATCGTGATATTAGTTCTGTTTCAACATGGAACTTTTCCTTTCTTTTTGAATAGAGGAATAAAATTAAGTTAACTTGTATGACACTCACTAGCTAACCTAGGCTTTAGGAAAAGGGATGGAATAAAGTTTCACTTGTTTATAGTCTATCCAAACTGTTATTTAGTAGATTTTCTTTTTAAAAATCTTACCTGCCTGGGGGGGGGGGGGGGGAAGAGCCTCCTTATCCCTCTGTAGATCAGCTGATAACGTACTGTAGTTTCATTAATATTCAAGGGTATCAATTTTCGTGGAAAAAGTGAAAATCACAGTTTCAAGGATACGTAAAGTCATGGTCAATGACCCTATGAATACAAAATGTTAATAGAAATTCCACTTCAATGGACATTTAATTTCATGGATCAACTTAATAACGAAATCCACGAAAATTGGTATTCAACGAATATTGATGAAACCACAGTATATATATATATATATATATATATATATATATATATATATATATATATATATATATATATATATATATATATATATATATGATAATGTACGTAAATACCTTCTGTTCTTGATGATTGCATAATTGTACATAATTGATATGTTGCCATGGAAACATGCTGCAAATAATGTTTATGTAGGAATAAACAGTTATATATATATTGTATTTTTTTTACAGAAAAAAATATTTAAAAAAGATTAAAATATAAATATTTTTATCACTATTTTCTTAATTGTGTTTTATTTCATAAATGATATCGAAAATAAATTCTTTAAAGGTTAAAATGCACAATATTTTACTAGATTGGGCAAAAACATGCGCAATTAAAATTAAAGTTGGCCACCGTAAACATTTACTGAATTTACAGATTTTTAATTACAGTGCAAGCATGTTTTCATGTTGATTAATACAGGTACATATTCCAGACAACATGAAACAATACATCAAGGTTTTTGTAAATATTGTCAAAAACCATGTCCTTTGGGCTAACCGTGGGAGAGCTCGCTAAATTCTTTTCGATCTCATAATCTTTATGCCCTTATTCCAATAAGCTCCTTCAAATTTTATAGACGGAACTATATCCTATCGTTAAAATGATTTGATCTACATCTGTATACCTTCACAATGCCAAGGCTTAATTGTTTATGCGAAGGTATGTAATCATATAGCCTTGAAATTGTGATGGTAGCCTCTATTAAAAAAAAGACATGTTTTTATGAAATAATTTTACTTTTGCTCTTTCTAAAATTCACGACTTTCCGTTTCTCCTGAGTGATCTAAGAATAATGAATATTCATGATTATAAGTAAAATTCAAAGACCTGGTCAATGGTCAATAAGCTGACCATTGTTTCCAACAATGTATTTCATGCACAATGTTCTTTAAAAAAATGAAAAAACAAATATATCTTACATTTGTGTTAAACAATACACAGAGGTATGTTGAGCCTTAAGCTGTTATACTGATTTATTGGTTAAAGCGGGTTTAAAAATAAGTGAAAGAGAGTTCATGTCATATTCTCTATATCCTTAAGAGCATTAACAAAAAACTTTCATTTTCATTTACACTACTAGTACTTGCAATCAAATGAAAGTCGCCTTATCTGGTGGTGTAGAAACCCCTTGTAGATGAGGTTGTTCATACGCGGATCCAGAAACTTTTTCCGGGGGGGGGTGTCCGTGGGATATCTAAGCTTGGCGGGGGGGGGGGGGGTCCGAGGCATTTTGAGGGTAATTTTTCTAAGTTAATTTATTAAATTTGAATTTTCTAAGGGTTGTGACCCCCTCTAGATCCACGCATGTTGCCTTTTTCCATTAATGCTTGTAACAATCAAATTATAATTTTGGCAAAAAAGGAACTAAAACACTTCCAGTAAAACTTACCTTACAAACCAACAGACTGATTAAATTCTGTTTTAGAGATTTATAATAAAGATGTTGTTTTCCTATGTAAATAAACATTGCTTACTCAGTTGAAAGCAATGTTTGCGCCAATCCAATCATATTACTTGATATAAGTAGCCCTGCCTCCTTGCCTTCATATGTGCAATTTTTAAACATCTAGGTTTTATCCGGCCTTAAGTTCATAAAGATCAACACATAAAAACTCCGAAACGAATGTTAAGGAGATTGCATGTGATAACTTGTTCCTATAGCAGTTAGAGATTTGTTAATTGGGATCACACTGCTTTCAGGAAAAATGTTGAAAATACTTGTTTTTACTTCATCCTTTGTTGCTGTTTTCATCCCGGAATGCCAAGTATATGGTGAGTCATAAAAGATAATTTACTAGAACGGGGGGGGGGGTGATAAAGAGAGATGGTATGCTGATAAAATGTATATTTTTAAAACCTGGACCAAGTTATTAATACCGATTTAAAAAAAAATACATGTGACTGGACGTAAAAAATCATACGTCATATCAAAAGACACTTTCAATAATAATTGCAGAGATTTTATTTTAGTTTCTGACAAAAAATGACAAGAAACAAATGATAAACTAAAGAAAAATGGTGTAATTTGTTACAAGTGATAAGAAAATCAAAATTATTGTTTGGAAAATCCAAATACTTTATAAGACTCGAATTTGTAAGCAATTATTCTTCCACTTCAAATACCCAGATATCTTACACATAAATGTGGCCTAAAGATTTCATCATGGCAGTCATTGAACTTAGTTATTTATGTTGTCAGAAAATTATTCCAATTTTAAATTTTATGTATTAGATAAGACTTAATCCTCAGAGATGTCATTATTTTTTTCATGTATAAGTTAACTGTGGTTGTGCAAGTTTAAAATAGACAACTTTTATATCACAATCTCTTTGTGTTCCACATTTCTTTCCGGTGGAGAAGGATTTGTTTCCTAGATAAATTCTGCATTGTTCGTTTATTAGGAAGTCGCATAATTACACAACGGATAATAATCCTCCATAATTCCGAGAGAAAGGGGGAAATTCTATTAAGCAAAAAAGGGAACAGGGTATTTATATGATTTGAATACGATCACGTTTATTATTACGTGATGATTACGATACATTTTAGTTGTGACAGTTTTCCTGATGATATTATGAAGTGTCATTAGAAACGTTTAAAACTGCAAATAATAGTCAAAGTGTTACCGTTACAAAGTTGTTTGTAAGTGCTATATAAAAAACCAGGCTTGTTTTAATTTGGCGTGTATTGTTGTACTTTACATTATACTCGTCAGCTGGTAAAATGTATATCCGCAGAACACACGCATATTGCACCATTAAAATACGTTGATCTAATTTTCAATTTTTAAAAATGCTCAAAAAGTGAAGTACAATTACAAGCTGAATAAATACTGATAGATAATTGTTTGTCACAATTTCAGATATTAAAAATTCTATGTAATGGCGTTTGTTCCGACATTGTATATTTTGGAAGAATTTCACAAAAGTTTTGTTTACATTGTGATTTTAGTTCTGTTTCAACGTGGAACTTTTCCTTTCTTTTTGAATAGATGAATGAATTTAAGATAAATTCGAACGACACAAACTAGCAATCCCTTAGCTTTGAGGAAAAAAAGTAATGTTTATAGTCTATCCAAAGTGGTTTATAGATTTTCTTTAAATAACATACCAGAGGGACTTCTCTGGACACTTATACTGATATTCCCTATGCATCTAACGGAGAAATATACTGTTGTTACATAAACTAGCTATAAATTTATGTACAAATCTAAATATATGTATGATATTTATATATTTTTGATGTAACAACCTGATTTTGTTTCTTCAATCTTTGCTGTATCAAAACATACTTAACCAGTAACATTTCATAAGCTGAAATTTACTTGTAAATGTATACTCTTTTTCTCGTGCTAAATTGAGTAACAAAAATTATAGTTCCGAATTGTATGTTGCACTAAACCTCTGCGCAGGCATTACATTCTGTTTTGTTACATATAAATGATTGAATAAAAAAAAATACCTGTATGTTAAAAAAATGATCTTGGTCTAATAATAAAAACCCATATTACCTCTATGACATTTTTAACCCTGAAAAGTTAATAAGAGGGGAACAATTCTTGAGCGTAAAGATCTTATATCTTTTATCCATGATTTGGATGTTTTCGATAGACATACCCTACAACCTTGAAAATAAACCGCGGCTTATTTAAAGAATTGGTAATAAAGTGGGGTTTACTTTCAAACCGTCTTATTTTCAAATCGCGGCTTATTATCAATAAGCAATGAGAGCATAATCACGGCTTATTTTGAAAACAATAAATTGTAATCGATCGAATGTGAACTTGTTTGTTCTAAAAATAGGAAAATCAGGTAAACATCCGTAAGATTTAAATAAAAAGTTGTCAAGTGTCTTTAATTCAGTTTTATATTTATGTATTTAGAATATTTATCCCCTCTGACCACTGTTCCTTGCATCAAACAGATTCTCGTCAGTGTATTCACCATTACGTAACTGTTGACGTGGTCAATGTTTAAGGTGGTATGGGACACCTCTATGTTGTGACGTACTATTTATCGAAATAAACAATAAAATTAAGTATGATTTTATAAATAGTTTCTTTCCAAATATTGTCATCTAACAGCGCAGTGCAGTGGGTTAGAGTTTCCTCTACAAATCTGTACGTCTAGAGTTCGAATTCTGCTAGGGATTTTAAAATTTTTACCTTTCGAAAAATTTTAAAACTTTTTTTTGGGGGGTTAAATATTGTAAAATTCAAAAATTCCAACCCGGTAGAAGTATTTTAATTATAATGTACTTTAATCCACATTAAAGCTGAACACCGCTCGTAAATAGGCACCGTCACACAGGTACTTGTAGCCCGTTTCACAAAGATTTCCTAAGATGTTTCCCAAGACAGAACTTATGATATACTTAAGTTATAACTTAGGAAGATCCTAAGATTTGTCATAGCTGTTTCACAAAACTGTCTTAGCGTAACGCATGCAGTTGACTATGAGAATTCTAAATTAATACCCATCATTATGATCATGCATGTTACAAATGTAAACTTTATAAGTGAATGTAAAAATTCATTCCCTTATTCACCTAGAAACATCTTAGAAAAGTAAATGTGTAAATAGAGTGTGAATAGTGTAGTGTCTGTACATGTACTGAAATTTTGTGTAAATATTTTACATTCACATGCATACACGAGGAGATAAAAATTACGTAATACACCCGTAGATATTTTTTTAAATGTATTTGAGAATGCATTGACCGAAGTTTCAATTTTGGTGGGGTTTTTTTTTTGCTACATGTACATATGTTTCTCTATTTCAAATATTATCTGGATATGATAGCATGAATCAATTGAAAACATTGGTCACTGCTAGAATATTTGTTATTCTTTATAAATGATAGAGTGCATTTTTAGTCTAGTTGGTCCATTATAAATAGCCCGTGTTAACATAATTATACAGTCTGTCCCAAGTTATTGCTTCCATCAATTTTTGTTGATTTTTAATAAAAATACACATACCTGTGAAAGAAATGCTGTTGAAATCGATAAAAGGGAAAATATCCAACATATCTTCTTTGATAAATTATCATTTTTCACTCATGAAAGTTCGCAGGAACGAAAACAAATTTTTTATTAGTCAGCCCGCGGGCTGACTAATTAAGATAGGATGAAACTTCAATTGCGCTTGCGTAAATTGGAATTCTGGGAAGGAATTAGACAGTTCGTGTTAGAGAAATTCGAAGAAGTTATGAAACTGGTCAGTTTTTAGGTCAAACTGCGCATCGGTATATTGGAAGACTGTCAATGGGAATCGTCTGCAGCCACAGTCTGCGTATATCTTCCCAACTCTCTTCGTCAGATTGGAAAGTAAATATAATGGTAGTAGTTTGCGATGAGACCATGAAAATAAGAAAACTATGTCTGCAAAGTTACAACTTAAGTATTAAGTAGGTGTGCAGTCATACATTGCATGTACACAGCTACAAGCTTATCTCCTCACCTACATGTACAGCCATAAAAATAAGGGTGCAAACTAAATGTGTACCCGCTTATTATTATTGTTCTGGAAACTATTCATCTTGTATTTTAATAGATTGTGTATTCACTTTTGACCTAAAATTAAAATTCCGCTGGCTGACTTTCTTAGCTTTTTAAAAAGCTAACCTTGTGGAGATTTATAATGGGAAATGTTTACATCTTTTCTCCATTCGGAACTCACTTGGAATACCTCGCACAATTTTTTAGTCAGCCCGCGGGCTGACTATATTAAGTTAGGATGAAACTTCAAATGCGCTTGCGTAAATTGGAATTCTGGGAAAAAATTAGACAGTTCGTGTTAGAAAAATTCGAAGATGTTATGAAACCGGTCAGTTTCTAGGTCAAACTGCGCAGTGTCAATGGGAATCGTCTGCAGCCGGAGTCCGCGTATATCTTCCTAACTCTCTTAATGAGATAAAAAAGTTAATATATTGGAAGTGGTTTGCCACCAGACCATGAAAATCAGATAGCTATGTCTACAAGTTACAACTTTAAATATTAAGTAGATGTGCAGTCCTACATTGCATGTACACCGCTGCACGCTTATCTCCTCACCTACCTACATGTACATCCATAAAAATAAGGCTGCAAACTAAATGTGCACCCGCATATTAATATTGTTCTGGAAACTATTTATCTAGTATTTTAATAGATTGTGTATTCACTTTTGTCCTAAAATTAAAATTCCGCTGGCTGACTTTCTTAGCTTTTTAAAAAGCTAACCTTGTCAACGTTATCATAGGGCTTAATCATGGCTGATGCAATGCAAAATCCCCGTAGGCTTTCTATTTTGGGATGTGTATTAAAACCTGAAGCGGTAGAGGGGGCGTTTCAAAACTGATAATCTGGACATTTTTCATATTAGTGGATGAACGTAGTTTGAGCACAAAGGTATGTATGATTATCGAAATATATAGCAAAAAGTGGTGGATGCAAAATCCTAATTTTATTATTTTACTATATCATACCGTTATATTCCAAATGGAATACAATAGTCACATGCAGTGACAAGTAGAATTTAGAATGAAGGGATATGGAACTGTTGAACTAAGTTCAGTGTAACACGTGTTTTCTTTAATGGTTTGTATAAAGATGGGATGAGATTTTTTTTTGGGGGGGGGGGGGGTTACAAGAAACATCGCAAACAAATGCATCTCGCTGATAGAAGAAGCGAGGATAAAGGTAAAAAAATTCTGAATGAAATTCCCATGGAGGATTTAGCATCGTTATTACTAAACCTCTTCCCGGTCATCTATACACCCCCAACCCCCAAAAATCAAATGAACAACCCCCCACCCCCCTTACAAAGAAAACAAAATCTCTCACGAAAAAGAAAAAAATATTTCGCGGAGGGATAGGACAAATTGTCCAGTCATTCTGTAATTGAGTATTTATTTAGTATATTTATTCCCGTTTTTATCAAACTATTTAAGTATGGAGGGTAGTCGTGTTCAAAAATCCAGTCATATTAACTTGTAAATTCGAATATGCAATCGTGTTGGTGTGTGAGCCTGAGTATGAATGTGTGTAATTCTGATCGTGTAATCTATAAAAACACTCTAAAGTGACTCCGCAGACCCTCAATGTAATTCTTCCCACAGGTGTACATTTGCAACTTTAAAATGCTGATTTTCATTTACATGTAACGTGTCACTATACTACACATTTTACTCGGCAGTCTCTGCATTTATACCTCCGTTTTCCGGAAATAGCACAGTTGACATGTTACAAATCGACAAATGTAAAGTTTATAAGTTTGTCGAATTTTGACATGACCATATATGGAAACAGTGACGTCACAGATAGCTGCAGGAAAAGGCCTGCCGTAATCGCCGGAATGAGCACAGAATGAATAAAAAAATATTACATATATTATTTCAGGATAACGTTTTTTTTTAGGAAGTACGATTTTTCGAACAATAGATTATAGGTTCGGTGTCCATTATATCAAGAGAATCCAAAAAGATGCGAGTGAATAATAAAGAAAATATCAACAAAAGCATCCTTATCGCTACCACAATGTTGAGACAAGAGCGCCCCAGCCCCACCGCGCCCCCCCCCCCCCCACCACCACCCACGAAGAAGAAAAAAATCAAGGGGTGGGGGGGTCGGCCTGCTGATTAATTAAAGAACTGAATTATCGATAAGAAAAACTATCTACTGAAAACAGTAGTTTTAAGATTTTGATTTAGATGAGACACGAGTAGCGGCACCCCCTCTCCTTTAAATGAAAATAAAATTCCAACCATAAGGTTAACTGTAATAGCAAAAATGTGTTGATATCAAGCAATTGTTACGGGATATAAGAATGGTGTCCTGAATTTCGATTCAATCTAGACACACTCAGTTAAGTTGGTTAATAAAAATTTTCCGGAAAGCTTTACAGCTTTACAGCCACTTGTGAACATGTACTGATTACCATAAAGTAGCTACTTGGTTTTGTAAAATTACTGTCATTACATTATATATTTATAAGATTTTAAAATTAAAACTCTACCATTTCATATAGAATCAAATCTGTTTAACCCACCTGTTCCTTAATTTCAGAAATTCGATTTTCGAAGAAAAAATATAATTATAAAAACATACTAGTATCCCTCATTTATTTCTTCAGAACCTTTCAAATTTTAACAACATTTTGTACTTTTATAAATGATTATAAAACTTCTTTCATAACAGTTTCAGATTGTTTTATTATTTATCATGCACTTGCACAACAAAGTCATTTTGATATTTGAAAAAATATATAGATACATACATTTTTCCGTGAAAAATTACCAATTTTTTTGCAAGTCGTTTAATTTTAAAGAAATGAGGAATATAAAATTCACTCTTAAAATTCTTAGCATTTAGGTAAGCAATGAAGCTATATGGGCTTCACGACGGTCTCCAAACCCCATGCTGCACAAAAGATATTCACCCCCTAGGAAATTTCTTGATCCGTCTCATTTCTAGAAAAGAGCACGTATTCAACTTTATATTTTTCAGTTTAAATTACATGTCAAATTATTTTAGCAATATTGGAATAGATTTTAGGCAATTTTTTTTAGTAAAAGTTAACCCTTATCGTATATTACATGTACCAGTGTCCATGGGAATTATATTACAGAAACCAGCGCATTCGTCACACCGGTACCGATTTTTACAAACATCCACCTCTTCTTCTTTGGTCCAGTTTTAATTATACCTCAAAATCTTCTTTCATAAAAAATTAAAAAAAAAAATTTTGATCCAAAGAAAATAGTATCGTTCATCAGAACAGTTTAACTGAATTTTATGTTTATTTTAGTCCATTCCGGCGATTACGGCATGCCTTTCCCGCAGCGAGCATTTGCCATATAAGGTCATGTCAAAATTCGACAAACTTGTAGACTTTACATTTGTTGATTTGTAACACGTCAACTGTGCTATATCCGAGGGTGAAGATACAAATGCAGAAACTATGGATTTAAAATGTGCAAAGTTGAAGGTTAAATTAACTAACAAAAACAATTAAGCAACAAAATGTGCATCATACGAAGGAACTGAGTCAAATCTTAAAGTGTTTATGCTCGAGTTTTTATAGGTAACCGATCAGAATCACATACATTCATACTCAGACTTACACACCAACACGATTGCATATTTGAATTTACAAGTTTACAGGTCTGGATTTTTGAACATGATTACCCTCCATATTTAAGGGATCATTGATTCTCGGGCATGTACAGTGAACTAACTATAACTATCCCCACTATCCATCTGCGCGTGCGACCAGATACACTACAAAGGTGTAAAAATTGTCACTATGCAAATGGTGTCCTAATAAATGTATGTATCTGAAGGCAAATACTTAAGTTTACACCAAAGAAATAAATTGAAGAAATATATTTATATCTGGATTTTTCTAAAGTTTTCAATTTAGAAGTTAAGTGAAAAAGGTCTAAATGATATGGTGTCCGGATAGGGCCATTTACGGAAACGTATAACCGCCTCTTGATGTTGTTTTAAATCTCTTAATGGCAAATTAAATTTAGTGCCATATTCCTATAAAATGTATATATTGTCAAAATTATGTCGACTTATACAATGAGTAAATAACAAGTCGATATATCTTTGATGATTTAACCTCTCATTTCAAGCTTTGTTGACTTTGATTAAGTCATAATATTATTTTGCGTTATAAATTTGTCGTATTTATATAAATGCGTAGAAATTTTCTCGCTATCTTTTATATTGAAAATTAATTATGTTAAAATTGTACAATTTGCGAGGCTTTCGCGTCCATATTTTGATGACTTCTTGTCTGTTTACAAGTAATGTCAACTTAAGTTTGTCGTCTTAAGTTTGAAAAACAATTTAACTCAATCAATGGCAATTATAAACACAATGATATAGAGCAGTAAACATGATAGCTAACTGCAAAGCTCCATAAGCGTGAGAGACAAGGGCGAAGCACATTCTTTAGTAATAAAAAACCAACAGCTTTAAAGTGTAAAATTAACGAATGAAAAAATAAAACAAAGACGATACACCAAGATTTAAACGGTTTTTTTTTATTATTTCAGTAAATACTTTAATCTTTAAACTAAATTTGTAATACAAAACGAAGAAACTTTTAGTAAATTTTAATTAGGTTTCAAATAATACATGTATGGATGTATATTTAAAGAGTTTTATCTAAACCTAATTAATGATGATTCTATATCATTCGAAGTGCTTTTGAAAGATTAAATATAAAATTACTGAAAGAAATATGCATTTCCGATTGCTCTATTTATATTTCTTAAACTTTAATTTGAAAGTAAAAAAGAGATATTAATCCTTTGTGATGGGAACTATAATAACTTAAATTATTTGATGGTAACGAAAAAGAATATAAGAAATCACACACACGTGCGCGCACACGCGCACGCACGCACGCACGCACACACACAACATATAAGTAAATTAGTTTTTCTAGTCGTTCAAATTTTTAGTGGAAATTTCCCTCTGACTTTGATAAGTCGCCTAGGTGAATTCGACAAACAATTATTTTGCAATAAATTCTGCGACATTTAATTTTGGCGGCATAGTTTATACGCAATAATTCAACGCGACATTGCGGAATTCGACTTTAATATATTAAAGTGCTTAAGACATCAAAAACATGTCGAAATGGTGTCACTAAATAAAGTTTGTTGTCATAATTAAATTGCTAAACTTTAAAACAATCATATATGACAATATATTTATGTGAATATATCGCGTTCCAACGCAACAATGAGAGGCGGTTAAACGTTTCCGTAGCCATTTGCGTTAGCGCGACATCGCGTTCAGATAAACGAAACATCGCGCTAACACACAACACGCCGTCGCGCTAACTCAACTTTGCACAACACGCCTTCGCGCGAACACACAACACACTATCGCGCTAACACAAAACACGCCGTCGCGCTAACACAACTTTGCACAACACGCCGTCGCGCTAACGCAATTTTGCAAGTTTCACAGTCTAGTTGGAAGTCGAGTTCGGAATTATCAGACTGCGCATGTTGATTGTATGGTATGGTATCCGGATAGGGCCATTTGCGTTAGCGCGACATCGCGTTCAGATAAACAAGACTTCGCGCTAAACACAACACGCCGTCGCGCTAACACACAACACGCCGTCGCGCTAACACACAACACACCGTCGCGCTACACAACTTTGCACAACACGCCGTCGCGCTAACGCAAAACACGCCGTCGCGCTAACGCAATTTTGCAAGTTTCACAGTCTAGTTGGAAGTCGAGTTCGGAATTATCAGACTGCGCATGTTGATTGTATGGTATGGTGTCCGGATAGGGCATTTTGCGTTAGCGCGACATCGCGTTCAGATAAACAAGACTTCGCGCTAAACACAACACGCCGTCGCGCTAACACACAACACGCCGTCGCGCTAATACACAACACGCCGTCGCGCTTCACAACTTTGCACAACACGCCGTCGCGCTAACGCAAAACACGCCGTCGCGCTAACACAACTTTGCACAACACGCCGTCGCGCTAACGCAATTTTGCAAGTTTCACAGTCTAGTAGGAAGTCGAGTTCGGAATTATCAGACTGCGCATATTGATTGTAATTCACGTGTCTATGGTGTCCGGATAGGGCCATTTGTACGGAAACGTTTAACCGCCTCTTCTAGTTGTGTTAAATCTCTAAATGGCAAATTAAAATTGCTGTCATCTTCTTATAAAACGTATATATTGTCAAAATTATGTCAACTTGTACAACGAGATAAATACAAGTCGATATATTTTGGATGATTTAACCGTTCATTTTAAGCTTTGTTTACTTTGATCAAGTCATAATATTATTTTGCGTCATAAAGAATGAGGTACAGTTTCAGTCATATTTGGCCCTGTTTTATGGTGATTTTTTAAAGTATCACAGGAAATTGAAATGTGAAGTTTATTTACACAAGAATACCCATAAATTAAGAATCTATATATAGTTACCTGATTAGACTTTAACAAGGTTAATTGTGACGTCACACGGCGTGTTGTGCAAAGTTGTGTTAGCGCGACGACGTGTTGTGCAAAGTTGCGTTAGCGCGACGGCGTGTTGTGTGTTAGCGCGACGGCGTGTTGTGCAAAGTTGAGTTAGCGCGACCGCGTGTTGTGTGTTAGCGCGACGGCGTGTTGTGCAAAGTTGAGTTAGCGCGACGGCGTGTTGTGCAGAGTTGCGTTTGCGCGACGGCGTGTTTTGTGTTAGCGGATAGTGTGTTGTGTGTTAGCGCGACGGCGTGTTGTGCAAAGTTGAGTTAGCGCGACGGCGTGTTGTGTGTTAGCGCGACGGCGTGTTGTACAAAGTTGAGTTAGCGCGACGGCGTGTTGTGTGTTAGCGCGACGGCGTGTTGTGCAAAGTTGCGTTAGCGCGACGGCATGTTGTGTGTAAGCGCGAAGTCTTGTTTATCTGAACGCAGTGTCGCGCTAACGCAAATGGCCCTATCCGGACACCATATAATGATACGTGTATTCTAATATTTTTTGTTGAACTTAATTGTGCATATAATTCATTTTAATGTAACATAAACAGACGCCATGTTAAGTTTGTTCTTAGGACATCGATTCACCTGTCCTAAAGTTAAGATATAACTTAGGAATTTCATAAGATAAGACTGGAATAGTGAAACGGATAAGTAATGAATTTAGGAAAAAGTTCTTTCCTAAGATATATCTTAGTCCTAAGTATGATTTGTGAAACGGACCCCTAGTATATAAACCCTTCGATTTCGTTACACCCGACTGCACACCTGAAACTCGTGGTCGACGTTTAGTGTTCCTTTCGTTGTTTTGGGGTTTTTCTGCATTTAGTTCTTATCCTACGTCCATATTCTGATTGTTACAGTAAATAATACATTGACCAGTTTATTTGATGTGCGTACTCTCATGGCTGGAGAAAAGTGCTTAAAACTTGATAGTTTCATCGCGGCCGATTAACACGGCGAAGCAAGATGTACGTCCACACAGGTGAGAACTCTATAGCGAAATACTTTAAACAGGTTGGAAAGAATTCCCCTATAGCGAGACAGTCTCGCTATAGCGAGATCATCCCTCTTTACAATAATAAAAACATTCCCGTAAATGCGAGATTTTGACACTTTTTTCAATATTACATTGTTTTCTTTAAATTGAAGAATATTCGGAAGAATTTGTTCACATTTTATTGATGATAAGGGTTTACTTACTACATGTTTGTTTCAAATTTTGATATTTACCGCTGCGTTTCACTGAAATCCCGTAAAAAAAATTTCATTTTTGGGGGATTTTTCATTTATTTGAAATACATCATGAAAATCTCGCATTTACGGGATATTTTTTATTACCGTAAACGAGAGATGATCTCGCTTTAGCGGGACAATCTCTCTATAGGGGAATTGTTCCCAACCTGTTAAACTCTTAAGAGGTCTTTGGCTTATATAGGGATTGTAGGGAAAGCGGTGCTGAAAGAGATATATGGCGGACAGTGCCTATTTACGAGCGGTGTTCAGCTTTAATACCGACATATGTCCCATACCACCTTAATCAAATTTCCGGTATCAGAAGCATGCACCTGTCTTGTGTGGGACTTCTAACTTTATTCGAGTGCAGGAAGATAATCAATAACTATGCTTTGATTTAAAACTTATTTACTTTTATGTCCCTTCACATAGTAATTGTTTTGCATACTGATTTATACTGTTAAAAATAGACCGATCATTTGATTATTTTAATTTAAGCACTTCATGTCGTCTGTAATACAAATCCTTTTTTTAACGTGTCTTTCAATAGAACGCAGCAGAGAGGTCGTTTCAAAATGAGTTCTTGGGACTTTTTTCCTCTCGAGAATAAATGTCGTTTGTACCTAAAATTATTTATGTTTAACAAAATATTAAGCAAAAAAAGATGGAAACTGGAAGTTAGGAAAGACGTTAGTTATATTTTTTTAATTAGTTGAACAATCGTCGTTCTGTCATCCTCGCCGTTTTGATAAATGAGCAAATGATATCTATATAGATATATAGATCTTAAGAGAGCTGAATGGTCGTGGCAATTTTTGGATAACATTAAACTCTTGAAAAGAAAGCTTTGAACAAACATGCAGGAAAATTTCCATATCTTAAACCTTAAACATAATTATGGAATTTTTCTTTACAAAAAATGGTGAATTGATTTTAAAAATAATAATCTTAGATAATTCTATTGATAAAATTTGTGGACAACACATCCACCTTAAAACATGTTTTTTTTATATTTCCAGGGGCTATTAAAAAAATTATCATTTCTAGTTGTGACGGACAGGTGGAGACCGGAGATAACTTAAGTGTAGACTACATCGCAATAAATTCACACTGTAACTGTACAATACTCCCAAAATACAAAGGAAGTTTAATATTCGCATCGAATGCCATACAAGAAAATTGTTATACGGAAATTTCCATACTTAAAGTGAATCAGACGGAACTGAGTACCTCGATAAATATACCATGTAAAGGCCCGAGACTAGAAAAAAAATTCCCAGTAACACATGATGACGTGCTTTATATGACATCCAGATCGGTCAGCACTACCAATGAACCAGAGAGATTTCTCCAGGATATCACAATATTTGGAAGTATACATTTTTTTTAAAATTGATTTTGGATATATATGTATTTTTTAATCATTACCGAAAAAGCGCAAAAACGAGAACGAATCTCTTCAAATCTGACCTTTTTAATATGAAATTCAATTGTTATTCCATTCATCCAGGTTTTCCTATAAATCATAATTTATCATTTTCCATTGGGTTTTTTTAAACCAACAGTAACACAATGTATTACACCTCCCTGATTCTCTTTTCCCCTTGATATCCAGTCTGCAAACTCTATATAGAAAGCAAGCGGCATTGCAATTGAGATTATAGATACATTATCATTATATCTTCGATCCAACATTAAAAATTTTCATTTTTTTAATATTTAGGTCCCTTGTCTCTTTAATGAACGAACAACGTGATAAAAACAATAACGAGATTATTACAATTTATAATTAAATATAATATTTTTTGTAGCAATATGCATCCGTGAAATTTTAATGCCTTTAGTTTTGTACACTTGATGACAGTGCTGACGTTTTAAAAATCAATGGCGAAATTGCTTAATGATATCAAGAAAATCAAAATCCGTTTTTTGTATGTAACTAACTGCAGTATTCAAACACGTAGTTACGAATAACAGTTCATCTAATGTATCACCGATTTCTGTTACTTGTAGTTGCAAACAGTTCATCAAATGTATCACCGATTTCTGTTACTTGTAGTTGCAAACAGTTCATCAAATGTATCACCGATTTCTGTTACTTGTGGATCAACATTACAAAGTTCAACAGCAAAGCCCAATGTTATAACAACAACGACAGAAAATGGTTATACGTCAACTACGAGTGCAAAAGGCAAGTTTCTCACTAAAACTTCTCCAGTTGCAGTTTCAACTTCCAAAAGGGATCTGGAGAGCATTCAACCCCCCTCTACAACACAGAAAGTTCAATGTATGAAAACAAAGTTGTCATAAATAGGATGCACTTTGTTAATTTACTGTGATTAAAATTATTTGTATCTACTTTATTAAAATGAATTATCAGTACTTCTTCAAGACAAAACCCCCAATAGTATCACCAGTAATATTTACATTTACCAGTGTTTTTGTCTCTGATAACACTTCGAATCAAATTTGAAACATATCGTTCAATGCATTTTAATGCATGACTTAAAGAAGTACTGTCGGGGAGCAAGCGGGTTTTGCATAATTATACGAAATAATAATAATGTTAAAATGTCACTAATTCAATATTTATATTCGGGCCGTGATCAAATCTATCATAAAGGCCTCTGGACTTTATTCGATGGATATGATCACGCCCCGACCATAATGATAACTTATAATACTCAAAGAATGATTCCTTATTCCTTAAATGGATGCAATAATGTATTGATTCCTTTTAAGGGTCTTCCGTTTCCAACGGAAGACCCTATTGTTTTTGTTAGGTTTCTTTTTCTCTATTTTTCACTATTATTATTAGGGTCTTCCGTCTTCAGCGGAAGACCCTACTATTATTCTATTGTTTCTTTTTCACTTTTCTTATTATTATTAGGGTCTTCCGTTTTCAACGGAAGATCCTCTTGTTTTTCTTCGGTTTCTTTTTAGGGTCTTCCGTTTCCAACGGAAGACCCTCTTGTTTTTCTTTGGTTTCTTTTTATTATTATTTTATTTTTTATTTTTTTTCTGACACCTTCTCGGCTTTATATCTCAAAAAGTGTTCTTCCGATTTAAATGAAATTTTCAGACCTTTTGTAAAGTGACCTTGCCTCGATGATTTTTAAGTTTCAGCGATAACGTCACTTCCGTTCAAATTTGACGGCCATTTTTTATTTTTTAAAAAGTGATTTTGTCCGGAGGAAATCTCAAGAACCGTTAAAGATATTGCTATGAAATTTTCGCAGATGATAGATGTATCAATAGTATGGTGTACTGAGGGGTTTAAAGTTTTATTCATTTATTTTGCTCGAAACCGGAAGTTGTTTCGATTTTTTAAAATTTTCATTTTTTTGAATCCAAAAAATTAATGCAACCATGTTACAGAGTATGTCATGGTAAATTCAAATCTGAAATCCGTTTTAAAATCGGACAATGCATTACATAGATATCGGGATTTAAAAAATGATTTTTCCGGAAATTTTGATTCCGCGTTCTTGGTTTAAAAAATAGCGTAAAGTTCAAAGTTAAATTAACTCATGCCTAAAATAATTCGAAATTTGTTAAATCGTACTTGAACACATTCGGATTTTTTTTTTGTCAAGTCGTTATTGATATCGTTAAGGTTTTTGTTAAGTCGTACTTACAATCATTCGGATTTTGTTAAGTCGTACTATAAATGATTCGATTTTTTAAATTTTTAATAATTTTTCTTTGTTATTAGTTTAAGAACTCTGCTTCTTACAGGCACTTCGAGCTTTACTTTCGACTTTAACGGAAGACCCACTCGTTGCTTTGCAACGAGCTTTGCTCTAGTTATTATTATTTTTTTTTTCTGACACATTCTCGTCTTTATATCTCAAACATTTTTCTTCCGATTTTAATGAAATTTTCAGAGCTTTTGTAAAATGACCTTGCCTCAACGATGTTAAGGTTTCAGAGATAACGTCACTTCCGTTCAAATTTGACGGCCATTTTTTTATTTTTAAAAAAGTGATTTTGTCCGGAGAATATCTCAAGAACCGTTAAAGATATTGCTTTGAAATTTTTCCAGATGATAGATGTATCAATAGTATGGTGTACTGGGGGGTTTAAATTTTTATTCATTTATTTTGCCCGAAACCGGAAGTAGTATTGATTTTTGAAATTTTTATTTTTTTTAATAAAAAAAATCAATGCAACAGTGTTACAAAGTATGTCATTGTGAATTCAAATCTGAAATCCGTTTTAAAATCAGATGATGCATTACATAGATATCGGGGTTTAAAAATTGATTTTTTCGGAAATTTTTTGGTTTAAAAAATAGCGTTAAGTTCTAAGTGAACTTCACTTGTGCCAAAAATAATTCGATAATTGTAAAATCGTACTTGAACACATTCAGATCTTTTTTTGTTAAGTCGTTCTTGAAATCGTTAAGGTTTTTGTTAATTCGTACTTAAATTCATTCGGATTTTGTCAAGTCGTACCAAGAATTATTCGATTTTTTTATCGTTTTGTTTTAGGTACCGTTGTTATTGGTTTAAGAACTCTTCTTCTTATTTGCTCTCGATATTAACGGAAGACCCACTCGTTGCTTTGCAACGAGCTTTGCTCTAGTTATTATTCTTTTTTTTTTTTTGTCTTACAAATTTTGTGCCGGCGATTTCTCAGAGATGACCCGTTCGATTTTCTTCAAATTTTCAGGGTTCATGTGTCAGCATTTGAAGTTTGTACCGCCGTTTCAATTTGTCGATAATCACTTTCGGTCGAAAGTTATCGTCCGTTTACGATTTATAAAAGTCAATTTTGTCGGCTAGAGATCCTTTAAACGAGTAAAGATAGAGGGCTGAAATTTTCAGTGATGATAGACATCCCGTTTTCCTGTTGCAACATGGTCATAAAAAAGTCCGCCGTCACTTCCGGTCGTCACTGGAAGGAAAGACAAAAAATCGAGTTTTTCAACTTTATCTTTTTTTTATAATTTTTCTGTAAGGTTGATAATGACCCTTTTACTGATTCAAAATATGTAATTTATTTTAAAATCGATCAATGCATTCTCGAAATATCAAGAATCAAGGTCCTGAAGCGAGAGTCCGAGTAGCTCAGTCGTTAGAGTCGTGGACATGTCCCCAGGCGACCCGGGTTCAAGCCCCGAGTGCCGAAATTTTTTTCTCTAATTTTTTGCGTAGATTTACGATTTTATCTTTAAAATGATTGGTTCCATCTCATCTAAACATAAATTTGACGGAAGACCCACTCGTTGCTCGTAACGAGAACGATCTAGTTATTATTCCTTTTTTTTCTTAACATTTTTCTTAAAACTCAAATATCTCAAATATGCTACAATGGATTTTTATAAAATTTTCACGAATAATACAAAATATCAAGGTCTATTATCATGTACATTTTTGTTGATGACGTCACTTCCGTTATATTCGTTTTTCTTTTTGTAAAAAATGATTTTGTCCTCCCATTTTCTCAAAAACAAAAATTGAAAGTTTCAGGAATGATAGATTTCTGAATTCCTAGGGCCGATCAGGTAAAACCACGATCGTTCGTCACTTCCGGTCCGCTCAAACAGCATTTATGAAACATTGTGTTTTAAAAATTTTTCAAATTAAATAATTTACAATTTTTTTCCATCAGAATATGTTTTAAACTTATCAAATTTTAATATAAGCAGGTCGTCCGTAACTTCCGGTCGTCACCGGAAGTGATTCTAAAATATCCGTTTTGTAGACATTTTTGTACTGAATACAAAACTAAAAACCGTTTTAAAATCGGACAACGTCTTGCAGAGATATTGAAGTTTAAAAATGACCTTTTCTGGAAATCTTAATTTTGCAGTGTAGGTCCAAAAATTAGTTTAAAAGGAAGTTAATATAGTAACTCGTACCAAATGTCAACATTTCAATTCAACCCTATCATTAAAGGGACTTGGACACGATTTGAGCTCAATTTTTTCAAAATTTATTTTTTCATTTTTAATGTCTAGAATGGTCAATATGGATGTTTTTAATGCTCTGTCAAAATTTGAAAGTCAAATATTGAGTTACAAGCGAGTTACAGAGGTTAAAATACTTTGTTTTGTAAAAACAAAGCTCGAGTCTTGTTATTGTTTACATATGTCTTGAATTGGTAAAAGTTTCAATCTAATGTTGAATTTTGTCGTTGATAAACTTATTTATGAACACATTTAATAAGTTTATCTTGTTTCCACAAGTTATTTTGTCAAAGAAATGGTAATTTCCTTACTTTACATTATTTGTAAACAAATATAAGACTCGAGCTTTGTTTACATTACAACGACTTCTTTCCTCTGTATCTCGCTTGTAACACGACTTGTAACATTCAAATTTTGGTAAATCATTCAAAATACACAAGTAAACTATTTAATACATAAAAATCAAAAATAAAATTTTCATCTGAAATCGTGTCCAGGTCTCTTTAATTCATAATCAAACGGAAGACCCACTCGTTGCTCGCAACGAGATCGTGTCTAGTTTTATTTTATGTTTTCAGACTCAATATTTGTTGCTGTAGGAAGTGGTATTGTCGTTATAGCTGTCATTATTGTGATAATTTTCTGTAAACGGTAAATAAATCTCTCTCTCTCTCTCTCTCTCTCTCTCTCTCTCTCTCTCTCTCTCTCTCGTTTTAAAGTTGAAATAAAATAATATTCATTCCAACCCGTAAGCAATTAATGTAAATCTGATTTTATTGCAGGAGAAGGAACCAAGAAAAAGGTAAAAATAAATCTGACAAACTGCTGTCCGGAGGGAACCACAACGTGATCAATGGCAACAATGAATATCCGAACAATTCTCTCTATCACTCGTACAGTTACGATGCTGATGGAGGATATTCAACAATAGAGGATGTAAACCGAACTTCCTGTGATGAACTTACAGAAAACCCAATGTATCATTCACATGAAGAGAACAGCAAGACTAGTGGCGCAGCCGACATGGTGGAAGAAAAGACAGGAAAGGAAGATATTCCAATGTCAGAGACTGGTAGTTATGCAATTTATGCTCAACCAAATAAGATTCCAAAAGGACCAAAGTCTAAGGTGGAAGATATCAGTCCGACTGAAAATGTGTTTGCTCAAGTTAAAAAAACGGATAAAAAATGAATATTCTTGAAATGAGGAAGTTTAGCTAGAAATATCATTCAAGGAAAAAAAGATTTCCAAAACTGTGGTAACAACTGCATTTTTTTTTTGCCCAGAAACCATTTTGATAATGATTCCAAAAAAAACCTCGAGATATAAATCATTTGTGTAACAGAAATATAAACCGGAGGGTTTATAATTAATACATTTACGCGATACATGTATTTACTAATTGTTGTTTTGTTTGAGAATCCGTCTCAATGGTTCATTTGAATTTTACAATCTGAATCTTGGAATATGAGTTATAAAAACAAACTTACATTTGCATTGAATAAATTGCACTATGAATTAAATGTGGACGTTAGTCTTTAAAAAAAATCTGCAAAAATCTATCTGCGCTGTTTCAATACCAAATGTTTAAGGAATATTGTTCTACGGTGATGACCTTTATGGTAAAATATCTTACTATGAAACACGTGTTTTATTGTTTTTCATTAATCTATCAATTTAATTTTTGTATTTGCTAACTGACTTTGGTATTCTTTTACAATAATAATCACATTTTATTTATTTTCACGCCTTTGTTCTCATCACAAATGCAACGATTACTGTAAACGTATTAATATATTGGCGTGTACGATAATATGTCTTTTACTAATTAGCAAATTTATTTGTCATTGAGTCCATGACTAAAATACGCTTGGATTCATTGACAATAAAAAAATTTTAATTAGTAAAAGACGGATATTGTTCAACTGGTTGGCGGGGATTTGATTTAGCGTATTCCTGAATATACCTATTTAATTATTGTAATTAAAGTTTTAATAACTGGCGACGTACTTGATTTAGGGGATGCTGCAATCAGCCAAAAACGCTAATTAGAATACACAATTTTCGATGCAAAAATGTATACGCTAGCTTTGTCCCAAAGTCATAACACTTCTTGTATAAGAAGCAACACCTTTGGGGAAGATGTTGATATGACACACCCCCTGTATTACATGTATGTATGACCTTTTGTTGATGGTTCTTTAACACAAAATAGGTTGTCTTCTACAAATGACAAAGATGTACAGACGCACGGACTGGAGCTAAAAATTTACATGTTTTTATAGCACTTAACTTTAAAAGAGGTGTGCACAATGATATCCCAGGTCAACTCTTTCTAGGTTTTTGTAATTGCGTGGACCCTGAGGTCCACGCAGAATAAATATAAGCGAGGTTTAACCGGATGCACTGGGGAAAATTCAGCGGCGCATTAGCTAGCCTGGTTCCTGCGCGAAATCTAAGGTAAGAGAACCAGGTTAGCACACGTTTATCTGAATCGGGATCGGGATTCCATGCCATATGCATATGTTCAAAGGCTCTGTATTTTTGTAAAGTTGTCGGTGAACAGTACAGAAACATTGAAGTATTCCTTTGAAAGAAATGATCGGCATGTGATATGAATTGTCATCATCATGGAATACGTTAATGTTATGCCGAAGCTACAACATGCATAAAATAGCATAAATCGCGATGTTTTGTTGTTTTCCGAAATAGCTTAACTATATACATTACTTCTAGTAGACGAGGCTAGTGTATTTCCCAATTAAAATGTTTTTTATGCATTTAAGCATGATTTAATAATTATGTGACTGTATATAATAAATGATTGAATAATTATGTCACTGTATAAAAGTTTAAATCTCAAGTGAAGAGAAATCAATCATTGCATCACGTAGTTAACAAGTAGCATGAGTTGTGCGAGGCGTAATGTGTGCACAAATAGTGAAATTCGCTGAATGCCTAATTATAATAACATACACATGTACATGTAATCTTCATTCATATAATTCATAATTGTGTTTTAATTCTGAGGTAAAAGGGCAGGGCTATACGTGATACAACATATAGACATTAATATCCAAGCTTGCTTCTATTATTCATCATAACACTTTTGCAATTAGAGGTCTCCCCTGTATATGTCTTTATATAAAAGCAGGGGGCTAGAGTCGGTGAAATCTCTGATAATCTTAAGGCTTTCGCGCTTCCGTTAGACACACATGCATATGGTCCACGTATTGCAGTCCTTTTTTAAAGGACAACAACTTGTTTAAGAAAATATTTGACACCACACGAGATAGAAAGATACAATTTGTAGTAAATATCTGCAAAATATAAGTTGTAGTCGCACAGGTCACATTTTGGGGGGAAAAATGCAATTGATTTGTTTTCACAATAACTCGTTATTATATATGCAGATTTGTACTCGCATGATGTACCAA
This sequence comes from Magallana ariakensis, assembly GCA_020458035.1. Taxonomy (NCBI): domain Eukaryota; kingdom Metazoa; phylum Mollusca; class Bivalvia; order Ostreida; family Ostreidae; genus Magallana; species Magallana ariakensis. Next base: position 47,462,166 of record CM035812.1, on the reverse strand, counting down.
AGTGAACACATAATTTGCATGAGGAAGATTTTTTTATTCCCGAGATCGAGGTGAAAGAGGCTTTTTTTTATCATTTCCCCCCGCAGACCTTGGTAACATACGGTAGTTAAGTGTTGAGTCATATAGATGATACGTCATATAAATGTTTTATAGATGAAACAGGAATTAAGTAATTTAATTAACCCTTGTTTACAAGAAACGTTTTCAACGGATTTCGCCAATATTAAAGATTTTAATGTTGACGATTCATATGTAGATGCTAGGAAGTTAAAACTACACACAAAAATTTAGATGTTGAAATATCGCCAACATTTGTCATTTGAAATGTGAAATGTTTGACTATTTCTTCATCTAACATATAAAATTTTCGGCACAACTATTTCCACAGACATGTATTGGCTCAAATGCATTTCACTAACTTAAAGAATATTTTCCAAAACCAGTCGGACAAATTTTCGTTGATATGGTTTAGTAGAATATTTCAATATGAATGTATCTATTAAATTCCAATTTAAGTACATTATCCGTACATCTAAAAAGTCTTATAAACTTATTAAGCTTGCGTAATCTGAAGGCTCAAGTTAGCTTTTTTGACCAAAATTTGTTCAGCTAAACTAGTGTAGTCTACGCTTTTGGCCGTCGTCGTTCAAATACTAATTCAGATCGCATCCCTTTGGTTTCAAAAGGAGACCACGAGTTGGGGGTCTCGTTTTACATGGAATTATTACGGAAAGAATCTTCTGAAGAAAACAGAGTTACTGTATATAAGTAAATGGATGAAAGATAGTTTGGAGGATTTTCACGTTTTATTCCTTAGGCTAGCGTAATCCCTAGAGTCAAATATAAAGGCTACTATTTGAAAGGGAGTTAGTATTGGTTTGTATTTATTACATTCTACTGTGAAGTTAGTTACTTTGGTCAGACTTGGACATTGTTGGTCATTTGAGCAATCTGACCCAAGGACCTTGTGTTACTTTTTGAAGCGGCATAACTAAGCTTGGATGCATGACTTTCAAAAAACATGTACACTCATTTATATAAACAAATTGCATTTCATCGTTCATTTTACAGATAAGCTTTTGTTTCAATCATCCTTTATTTTTCTCCAAGTGGTTCGTTCATAGTTTTGCAGTGACAAATTCAAGTGTCTTAGTGACAAGATCCGAGGGGTGTGGAGGGGGCGGGGGAAGGCGGGGCAGACTTATCCGAAATCTTGACAAGCAAAAAAAAAACCTTTTTTTCAATCTTCAAACTTAAGTATCTGAAACTTCTGTTTTAATGTTAATTTTTGGTAATTTCCCTATCATTTCTATTTTCATCCACCAAAAAAGTGTGTGTGTGTTGGCGGGGCAACTCAATTCACAATTCCAAAATTCAGTTTTCTATATGCAAATTTATGATATACTAAATCAACAACATTATGCCTTTATGACGTAGCAACATTCATGCCTCCTTTATTTAATTCTATCCTTTACACTATGCTCTAATATGTACTGGGCACCAGCACTACATCTATTGATATTACACGATATAAATATGCACATATCAGCCACTGTCTTTCTTGTGTAGAATATTGTATGTCTTCGTAAATAATAGGCACGTAGCATCGTTTTTGAAATTGGGGAGTGGGGCAGACTAACCCAAAAAAATCTTGACAAGCAAAAAAAAAAAAGGGAAATTACAACTTTACAATTTCTCCAAAATCTTGAAAATCCTAATCCGTGGGGGGAGGGAAGGGGGGTAAGCGTACTTTACCCTCAAACTTTAAATTTTCACTATTAATTTCCTTCCTTTCCTTTTTAATTTTTACGTGCTCCCAGAAAAGTGCGGGGGCCAACTCCATCTTTATTCACTTTTTAATATGTAAATTTCAGAAAAATGTTTGCTGCGAGAAAAAGTGGGAGGGGGGGGGGCAGCCCCCCTCCCTCCCAATGCTTCGTGCCTGAATAATTCAATTATATAAAGAAGCTAAAGTTGAAAACAGAAAAATATATTAAGCTACAAATTTGCGAAAATTGAAAGGAATAAAATGTAGTAAGTTTTACAAATCCTCTAAGCCAAAAATACATTGATAATACATTTGTACGTATTTTCTACACTGAGCTACGTGCAGTAAAACATGTCTCTTATAGTTTGATATTTGTCAAAAAAATATGACGCTTGTTAAAAAAGCCAATTGATACATAAATTGATTATAAAAGTGTTTGAAAACTTCTTTAAATTTTTGGATGAAGTTATGACCAATGGACTGTAATAAATCAAGATATTTTACAAAAAAAATATGCCGTGTTGCTGAATTTGAATTTTATATGTCATGTATGCAAAAACGGAAGGATATAATTTATTTCCACCATATATTTAGATTAAAAATATTAATATTGCATGTCAAAACAGGATTTAATATTTAATTATATTATATTTAATTAGTTCTATTTTCATTGCCCCAGTTTGAAGATATCTTTTTAATATCATCGAAGTGCACTAAAAATAGTATCAAGAGACATCGCGAACCTTTTTTTTTTTTATATAAATCGTGTTTGCAACAGGCACTTTTTATTATTTTTAAACGCTAATTACATAAACTTTTGTACAAATATACATGTATCTTATTTAACGAGAATTGACATTATTGGAATTTTTTAAAAAATCCACTCGAAAAAAAATTAAACAATTGTAAAAAAAAAAATGCTTTACTTCTCACTGAAAAAAAACTCAGAAAACAAAATTTAAGTCTTTCAATATGTTTTACTTTGTCAAGTATTCATAACAATAAAATCATTGTACTTTAAAAACAAAGTCATTGAAATAACATAGCAGCCAAGTAATAAACACCACATTCAGGTAAACTGAAGAGTATGCACCTGTATTTCATATACATTCATGTTTAATATTTGTACTCATACTTAATCAATACTTAATATTAATGAACTAAAGGTGGTATGGGACATCCGTGGTACGTGGGTAAAAGTACATTATAATCAAAATACTTTCACCGGTTAAGAATTTTCAAATTTTACAATATTTTACCAAAAAATATTTTGGAAATTAAGGTGAAAATTATAAAAGCCCCAGCGGGATTCGAACATCGGGACTTATTCATAGTAAACGCTCTAACCCATTGCGGTATGCTGTTAGGTAACAATTTTGGGAAAGAAAATATTTACAAAATAATGCTTGATTTTATTGTTCATTATCATAGAAAATACGTCACAATATGGAGGTGTCCCATACCACCTCAAGCTCCATAGAGGATTAGGATATCACATTATGACAAGTCTCTATCAAGATGTAAAAGCCATGTCGTTCACTTTTCGTTTCTTAATTTTCTTTGACACTCTGAACTCCTCTAGCTTTCTCTTCTTGGCTTCCCTTTTGGCCAAATTTTTCTTCATTTTCTTTTTAGCAGCATATTGAGAATTTGAAACAGCCTAAAACACAAAATGGCTATAAATTAATCAGATCAACTGGCATAACAAATAGTTTACTACTGCTGAAAACCAACTGTTTACTAGAATAAATAATTCAATACCACTGTTAACCAACTTTCATTCAGTTGCAAGAAAATTTTGCTAGCTATGTGCGAGTGTCATAATTACAAATATTTCTGCCTATCAATGTACATGTATCTCGTTTTGCATCAACATAGACTCTGACTCAAAAAATTAGTACCCCAAAACTAGACTACCATTGGAAAATGGTGAAATAAAGTCACCATGCACTGCAAGTAAATATCTTACATGGCTTACATGGCTTACAGCATTAAATTTGTTGCCTTATCATACCCGCGGAGGGCCGCTATCCACTTAAACACATGTAATAGTATGAATATTATGGATATCATATTATTTAAGTATATAGGTTATGTATATAGATTTTAAAATAAAACCAACCAAATCTGACACACATTTTAAATACACACCACACATACTTAGATCCACCCTGTACCTTTACATACCTGTATATATACCCCAGGGGCAGTGATTTGGTAAACATTTGTGTGCACGTGTTTTATTGGTCAAATATTTGTTATGGTTGTTGTGGTTGGTTTGTTGATCTGACTATGATATTTTGCCGCCAAGTTTTGTCAATCTTTGTTTGGTCATCCAGAGGGTAGCATAAAATATGTATATGACCTAGCTGAATCAGACCTACATCATTAAGATTGACAACAGACTGTTTCTCTTTCTGGTAAGTAACATATAAACTAATATCCCATGTATAAAAATATTATTAACATGTACTTTTCTATAAATCAGCAAATAGTAATTTCTTATGAAGCACTTTAACTAATTAGAATGAATGAATGTCATGAAAGAGTATTATAGATTTATTTAGTAAATATTGATTATAAAGTCAGTATTTGATTCTTATTCAAAGGAGTAACTGATTTTCTAATCAGTTTACAGAGTGTTTTATGATGATCAAATATTTGGTCTATTGTTCAAAATGAGCAATGTAAATGTTTTTTTAATTCAATAGTATTTTTAGTATTCTGTTAATTGAATTAAAGATATACATAAGCATGATAATCTTGCATATGATGAAATAGATGCATAGAGGAAAGCTTATTCCCATAGAATGGTGAGATAATTTCTAATGAATAATGTGTATATTATATCTTTATTGCAACCTATTTTTATGATTATTATAGGAGAAGTGCTTATTGTACATATACATTGAAATTGTAAGAGTTACCTCTCTTTAATCGCTTTACATGTATGTACATGTAATATAAATATATGAATTATGATATTGCTATGATATTATGCATTAATTCAAATCCAGATGGAAATTGAGTACATTCTCATAGCATGAGACTTATTGTTTTATATTTGCAGGGCTTTTGATCATTTTGTAATCGTATAGTGGTAATTACTTTTATTTATACCAATAATCTCATGATAATTTCTTACGTCTCTAAACACCAAAGTGGTCTGATAAAGTCAGTCTTAAACAGTCAGTTTTCCTGTTCTAATTCCAAGTTCTAGCTAAATGAAAACACTTGTTATGAGTTTTTATTATTTATTATGGTGCATGAAACAGAGAATAACAACGTTATATACAAAAATATACAGTAACCTTCCCTTTACCATCCTTACCAAGTTATAACGTAAAGT